>OX638221.1:4852500-6123037 GCA_951805285.1 Thymelicus acteon | reverse complement strand
AAAGCGGAACACAGGAAGTCGGAACGTAAGGTTCGAAGATTCGACTGATCTATCTGTTCTTGCCTATGGTTTATGTCTCTCCACACCCTTTCCATTTAAATGATGTATTTCTATCGAACTCGTGCTAATGGATTGGACAGAGATTCGATTCAGTTTGTTTGAAGTGTACTTATTTGGCGGAGTTTGTTTTCAATCAAATTGACTTTGCCGATGAGTATTTACAAAAATAATATTATTGATGTTCTAATTTGATTTAATGTCAATATATTAAAATTATATAGCTACATTTTATAACTATCCAAACCATATCACGGTTTAAGAAACTTATGGTCTAAGCTAACCGAGTGTTTCATACATTTAACACATTACGTTGTTGGATATGAAATCTTTAATAAAATATTAAGTTAGAGTTTTACTTTACAACAATTCGCAATAATCATGGAGCTATGATAGTATAATCCTTTAAGATACACGTGGCACCTACCTTCCCCCCGAAAACCAATACAAACTTAATAACAATGGATTTCCGCACAGCAACGCCTAATAGGTACTTTTAACTGTAGTAATTTTAACTTATAGTCAAAATTATCTAAGATGCCCATAATGATAGCTCCTATTTATTAATATGAACTAACCTTGTATGGGTGTCTTTGAGCGAAATGGAATATTCATTTACTTGACATGAATACTTGAATACTTACGGACAAAGGATTTTGCCAAAATTTGTTAAAAATCCCTACTCATTTTCATTGGTGTTGATTATAAATCATATTATACGTTAAAATCTCGTAAAAATCCCATCAAATCATAATTTATGCAAAATTTAATAAAAATATATGACGTCGAAACAATCTTATATGAAGAAGCCTAAATCTAATCTGACGTAGGGTGATGTGACGGCTTGAAACCGTTTATAAAACCAATCATAATCGATACATTACTATAATCGAAATTTAAAAATGAAAATTGATTAATTTAATTACATTGTTAAAAATGATTTGCTTGCATTTGAATTTAAAATTAGGTACCCAATAATAACCACGACAAATTGGATGCTAACAAAGGACATTTTCCAATATGAATGGGCACTTCGCCATCCATGGACAGTAACTGCAGATAATATGTTATAAGTATTTAAGGTTAAAGTCGGTTAAAAAAAAATGTTTACCGCAACATTTTTTTTAACCGACTTCAAAAAAAGGAGGAGGTTCTCAATTCGACTGTATTTTTGTTTTATGTTCGTTACCTCAGAACTGTAGACTGGGCGAACCGATTTTGATGATTTTTTTTTTAATCGAAAGCTGGTGGCTGTCATGTGGTCCCATATAAATTTTATTGAGATCTGACAATGGCATCCATGATAAAACCATATAAGTCTTAAATTTGTATTAAGTAAGCGCGACAAATGGACGAATAACTCAATATCACGCCAACCGATTTCGATGATTCTTTTTTTAATCGAAAGCAGGTGCTTGTCACGTAATCCCACATAAATTTGAACGAGATCTGACAAGTAGTTTTAGAGTAACTTTGAAGTCGGTTATTTTTGTTAGTAAAATTTAGATTATCAACAAAATAATAATTATGTATACATGAATGTGTCTAACGAAATAAGCAAGAATTTATTCACTGTAGTTTTTTCCAGACACTCATAATATAATATTATGTCAAAATATAATTATGAAACTGAGCGGGACTTTCATTCTATCATGATCTATCTTTCTTTCTTTCTTTTTCTTCTCTTTCTTGGCCGGCAACGCACCAGTGATGCTTTTGGTGTTGTTGATGTTCATGGGCGAATGGATAAAAGAATATTTTATTGAAGCCGTAAATAGGTACATATTGAGAATACGCGGTACGAGATAGCTCAATCGAGGTAGTAGGTAGGTAACTAGGTACCTAAATATTACGGTTTTTAGTTTAAAATTTAATTATCGAATCGATTAGAAGGTCTTATAATTTTGAATCGATTTGTAGTAAAAATTGGTTTCTTTCGTCAACCGATTTTTTTATACGTCTCTAATGTCACTGTGATGGCAAACGACAAATTGGGCTTCTTAGTTCGTGTTGACTATAGTATGATTGTTTTTGTTTCAGATTGGGTTTAACGCATGATGGCGAGGCTCAGTGCCATACAGAGGCACAAAGGGGCTCTGTCATGGCGCCGACAGTGTACGCCACTCTGCACAACTTTGCATGGTCTTCTTGCTCAAAAGAACAGTTCCATGAGAAATCAAAGTAAGAACATTATTTTGCTCTTTGAAAGATTACCTACAAATTACATGTCACATTATTACCTTTAACGCTTTTATAGAAATTATTTTATTACGTGATTTTATATAAGGTTTAAGGTCTAATGATCTTCGTTTTAATGGTTACCCGTTACGTTATACAATACTCATACAAAAATAAAACAAAAAAATACATATGTAAAATAACATATACAAATACAAAATAACATATACAAATATAAATAGCTAAAGCGAAAACACTTTTTCTCCTGTTTGTCGACCAATTTGCTATTTTTGGTAAAGTTTGGTAGGGAGTTTAATAAATAAGGTGATAAAGATAGAAAATTAGAAAAAGAAAAATTTTGGGAAACTATTTAATGATCGAATTTAATTTTAGGAAACTATTTCAGGCGAACACAAGTAATATTAAAAATCTTTTGGTTATTCGAATGTTATTTTCGGCAAATTACACTTTGTGAGATGCGGGCGCGCGGGCGTCCGAAGCCGGCGTTGTGTCACTCTTCATTTAAAGGATTAAATATGCATCTGGGTTTCTGGCGACCGGGAGACCGGCACAAACACCCATCAAGTTTTATGAGCTATGACTATTATGTGACCCTTTTCTATTTGTACACATGAGTGAAATAGAATTACTTGTATACTTTTACTTAATTTCAACTCGTGACGTAATTATGCTGGTGAACTTATTTTAAAAGAAAGCCCCCAAACCTCGATCCGCTAAGATACTTTACGGTAGATTTACCAACCTATCTAGAACTTTTAGGAATATCTAATAGATAGGAATTATTATCGTAAGATAACAGTCGTTAAGCCATGTCGGAAGCTTCTTGGGCGGCATGAAAACTTCCGACACTTGGGTTAGCCATGACCACTATCTAACCCCTCCACCAATCCGCACTGGAGCAGCGTGGTGGAAAAAGGTCTAGCCCTTCTCAAAAGGAGAGACCCGTGCTAGGTAGTGGGCCATCAATGGGTTGAAGCCATAAATGCAAAGTAATTACAATTTCTCTTGTTTTCCTTGTTTAGAAAGTGGTGGTGCCTCCACGAACGTAGTAGAGATGAGGGAGTGGTATTAGGAGGAGCCAGGCAACTTTCCAGCTACGTCTTCACTATGGATGAGCAATGCCGGACGGAATTTGGTGAGGGGTAAGCAATTAATATTAACACTGTGTAAATCGAATTATACCAGTTTCAAAGTCTTAGTTTCCTAGTTGTTTCAAAGTCGTTCAGGCATTTGAGTTATCTCAGTTTAAATCCGGAATGAGTTTTGGTTTTGTTTTCTTGCTGTTGTAATACACGATTTTCCACTTGAAATGTATTCATTTTCAATTCTAGGAATGAATGAAATACATTCTCAAAATATTTATTTGTTCCATCCTGTCGAACGGCGTCCGCCACATGTTGTCAATGTTTATTTACCTTATCTAAATTAGGTTCTAATAATATTTCGTGACTTAAATGGTTGTCTAAAATTTTATGTATGCCGTAGTCTGATCATCAATATGACAATATGAAGTTATCGACCGTCTATTATCTTATAATGAATACTAATGTTGTTAGTTAAAAACCACATGATATAGTTAAGTTTTCTTAATTTCATAGCTAGTAGGCTTTTGACATACATATTATATTTTTAAATACAGTTATCTTATACGAATAACCATGAGAATGACATCCATTCCCGAGGGTCTTGGAAGTCAGAGCCCATGCGAACTTGACGTAATAATATGAGGATGACATCATTCTTTCCGATTTATCATTCCAAACACGTGGGCAGATCTCTCGAAATGAACTAACGGGAATCCTACAATATATGGATATATAAATAATCTATCCATCTCTAGTAAAGTAGGTAATAAGGGGCCATTCATTAATTGCGTAAGGACAATAAAATTTTGACTTTGACAGACTCCCTCTCCCCTTCTTACGTAAGATTTTATCTGGTTTTAGAAAAGTACTAAAACTCATTTGACGTAAATATTTTTTTTAGTCTTTATTATTAGTATTTCGACCTGTAAAATATAATTACAAAAGGCTTTACCCCCTCCCATCCTACAACATAAGGGTATGTAGATATTTCGAGGACCCCCCTCTACCTCGGGACTCTTACGTAATTAATGAAAGGCCCCTAACAACAAACACTCACATACATGACTCAATGATTTTTTGACTATTGCTAAGTAACTTACTGATTATTACAGATAGATATTAAGAATATTAAGAATGGCTGTAAGACATAACGTATTGAATTAATATTATCCGTTTCTACACTACACTTAACACTTTAAGTTTACACTTTAATAGTTATAGTTTAAAAAAAATTAACAAGTCATTAAAGTTTTTCTTAACCCAAAAGGAAATGCTGCAGTTCTACATAACTTATACATTACTTTGTGACCTAACTCCCACATGGCTCGTCTGAAAACATAAAATAACAAAAATTAATAATAATATGCATAAATTATTGAAACAATGCCTTAAATTACTATAAGCCGCATCCAACACTCTTAGTTTAAAAAAAATGCTTTAAAAAAAAGGGTGCGTGTACTTTTGTACGCGCGTGAGAAGTTATACTTCTTCAATATTCAAGTCACTAATATAGTAAAATATTACTTGTGTACTACCTATGTATACATAAGTGCAAACTAGTTGGCGTTGTTCACGAACCTGAATCACGCTGTTGAGACTCTGTGAGATTTGTATAAGTAATAACATTAAATTTTAAAAGAGATAGAAATTACAAGAAGCTAGGGCCATCTATCCAGTGCTTTCATACCCACTCTATCTATGGTAGTGCAAACGTTTAACGCAACCTTTTTGCAAGTCGCATAAGAAATATATCTATCTAACTTCAAAAATATCGTGAAGAGAAACCAGTCGGCTTTTTATTTTTAGACTCGTCACTCAAAGATCATTAAAAATGCAATATTAAATGACAAGCTACTGCGCGGCGGCGCGGCGCCGGGATTTCGCAATTTAACGCGTACGTAGGCGACGCGTCTTCGTACGCGGACGTGTGACGCGTGGCTAGAAATGTTTACAAGCACCTTGAAGTATTTCCACTTCCTTCATGCGCATTTCCTTTACATCTCAGAATTAGAAACGATATGTGACTAGAAAATATATAACAGAGATATATATGAACTTAGAGTAAAGTGAGATAAGAAAGCTTTTTTAATAAAATATCTGACTGGACCAAAATCTTGTGATATTTGATTTGCCCAAAAAGTATAATAATTTAGATTGATTTTCATGAATGGATTACTGTGTTGTAAATAAAAGTAGCTTCTCGTGATTGAGGAGACTTTTTTCTCTTTATTTTTTATTTAACTTGCTTTGTTTGTTACCATGTAATATGTATTGATAATCTTATAAGCTGAAGTAGAACTACTTGCTCATATTCTACTTCATGAGTCGAAATTTCACAAGTTGATTTAGTTCCAATGACAATACGTTTTTAATTATGGTGAGCTAATACTATGCTCAGGGTTGGCTCCAGACGTTGGAAGTGTTGGAATTCAACGGCCAACAGTATTAACATTACAATACCATAATAATTTACCATACAATTTTTAAAATATTAATTTAGTTTTAAATAAAGTCAATCATATGTCATATTCTTTAGTCGTCGAATCAAGATTTTTTTTGTTTATCGGTCTTTTGGTTATCCACGCATAAGTCGGTTGCAAAATGACACTGCAGATAGTAATCTATCTGCCCTAGAGTGTACACTGACTTTCTTTTCGTATAGCTTTAACGTACCTATTTTATGCGGCACAACAACAACATTAAACCTTGAGTGTCTTGAAATATGTTGTCCTGCTTCCTTATTACGAGTAGATGTTTCCTGTTGGCAAGTAGCGTTGTATTTAAATAATGCCTTTCTGAGAACAACACTGACCTGTACCATTTTACATCACATAACACTTAAGTAAGAAATGATACCAGGAGAAGTAAACTCAATAATGGATCAAAAGATACCAATATTTTATTTTGCGTAAAATTAAGCTATCTTAGAAATTATTACTAAAAGGTGGCGCAAAGGTTGTCACCTGAGCTTCTTTGAATGTAATTTTTTAATAAATGAAAAACTTCAGTTTGGCTATTTAGTTATGATTATTTGATGTCTAAATTTTTATTTTCATTAAGTACAAAAATGATACCAGCCAAGTGGCCGCGGCCAGAAATGATGACCGTATTTTCCATCACGTATTTTCCATCACTCTTGCCAGAACTTCCGGCGATAGGTTACCGCATTTATGACGGATATTCTCTTTGAGGGCTTTAAGAGCCTGAGGCTTGTAGACATAGACTCATAACTTCAAGAAACCCCATCAAGAATCCAAAAGAAGTCTAGAACGGTTGAATCGGGCGATCTTGCCGACTAGTGCAAATCACCAAAACCAGAGATTATTATGATTATTCCGTGTTCTTTAGGAGTATAGCGATTCATGTCTTTACCGCCATTTGCAAAAATTATAGCATCTTCCGACAGGGTGATGAATTTTGCGTCACCCTGTTACTATACGCAATGCTCTGAAAAACGTTTTTCTGTCAGTAAAACTTCAGGTACGAAAATTTCCGATAACACGAATGTTTTTTCGATAACTGACGTTCCTTTTAAGCTTACTAAGAACCTTGTAATGTTTTCCAATAGATTCGGTTTTAAGATTAACCTGTTACCCGCTCTCACTTCGCTTCTAGAAGCTTTTTGAAATTCATTTTCCGTTATCATTGGAAGCGATAAGAGGACTGGGGATGTCATGATGATCACTCACTCACTCGCAATCAAAACTAAGGGCGACTGCGCCCTTAGGATACATGATATCAGGATTGATATTTGAAATAACCTCGCATGATTTGAATCTACTAAAGTCTTTGTTATAAGTTCTTTTTTTATTTGAGAGAAAAGAATTTTCATCATTACTGAGTTTATAAAAAACCCTGGGAACGTCTATCTCGACAAAATTAAACGCTACAAAACTGCTCTCAAATGCTTCTATCTATCTATCTATCTATCTATCAATCTATCTAACAGCCTTTTAAAGTCCACTGCTGGACATAGGCCCTCGCCTAATTGGCACCACTCCGAGCAGTCCTGGGCCCTCTGAATCCAGCGGCTTCCCGCCGTCTTCTTTAGGTCATCAGTCCACCTGTTCGGGGGGCGACCAGTGCTCTTTTTACCGAGACGTGGCCGCCATTCGAGGACTTTGCGACCCCATCGGTTATCTGTCCTTCGAACCATGTGGACTCAAATGCTTAAAAGCGCATAATGGTATCTCATAATTAAACAGACTCATATTTTTATATGTGTACTAAAACATCCCAAATGTACTAAATATAGAATATAATATTAATTTTATTACGCTGTTGTGCTCACCGGTCCATCAAATGACGAAGGGTTACTAGGGCCTGTAATTGAATTCTCACGTGCGACCAATCATACGCAACATGTCACCTCTAAAGGCGACTCGATAAATCTCATCGTGTGTCGTCATGGCAAGAGCAAGGGATGCTGTCTTGGACAGTTCTGGAAAAAACCTACTACTAAGCATTCACTACACGTGATAAAGAATTTGCATATAAATCGATTCAGTAACTTCATGCTCAAAGTTGCGTTCTTGTCATTACCACTCTGCAATTGTTTTAAATGTAAAATATATAAGTGGTAAATAGAAATATATTACTATAAAAGTGTTATGGGGTTCAATATAAGGAAGTAAATCTGCATCCAGGTGGATTTACTGAAGTTTTTTTTAACTTTTTAATGAACTTAACAATTTGAAAGTTGCGATAATTGCTTCACAAATACAACAACAATTTCAAATTAAAATTACGGTTATTTTAAGCTAGTATACACTATACATATTGTTTGTATTGATAGGTATATCTGCCGAAAATTTATCTGCCTGAAGGTAAGAGTCATCCTAGAAACATCCACGAGTGTGTGTCGTCATGGCAAGAGCAAGGGGTGCTGTCTTGGACAGTTCTTGAAAAAACCTACTACTAAGCATTCACTACACGTGATAAAGAATTTGCATATAAATCGATTCAGTAACTTCATGCTCAAAGTTGCGTTCTTGTCATTACCACTCTGCAATTGTTTTAAATGTAAAATATATAAATGGTAAATAGAAATATATTACTATAAAAGTGTTATGGGGTTCAATATAAGGAAGTAAATCTGCATCCAGGTGGATTTACTGAAGTTTTTTTTAACTTTTTAATGAACTTAACAATTTGAAAGTTGCGATAATTGCTTCACAAATACAACAACAATTTCAAATTAAAATTACGGTTATTTTAAGCTAGTATACAGTATACATATTGTTTGTATTGATAGGTATATCTGCCGAAAATTCATCTGCCTGAAGGTAAGAGTCATCCTAGAAACATCCACGAGTTGTGTGACCTCGAAGAAGTAATTAGATCAGCATCATAGAACAATGGTACACTAGGAGACCATAAAAGGTATCAGTACACACCTATATTTGGTAGACAATTGATTGTTTCTTAACGATGTGAGTCACGGGAATTTGGGTCGAGTTACATTTGAGCGGAGGCCCTAATTATCAAGAACAAAGGATGTACTTTATCGTCTTATAAAGATTGCTCGTGGATTTTATCTGACGGTTTTATTAACTATAAATATCACTTTATTAGCCAATTTACGGGCGGGTTTTGTAAACTTAAACGACAAATGAACCATCATTCTCAATCTTATTAATGCGTGAAAACTTATAAATTGTAAGAGTTGAGACGCTTTCAATTCTGATATTAAGGAATTTACGGGTTATTTAAACTAAATATAAGCAGACGACGGAGCGACAGTATTTATGGATTGTTGGAAAAGGAGTATGTAGGTACCTATTGCTTTTCATTGCTGTACTTTTTTTTAGTTAAAAATAGTTAATTGACAAACCGGGCATGATGGCTTTGGCTTACTGTAACAACCAACACCTATGTACTCAGATTGTATGAGATTACTGTCTGTGAAATGGACCAAACTACCATCCAACTCATATAACAAGGCTAAGGGATCTCAGGTTAATTTACCAGAAAACTCCCTAACTTTACGGTACAAATACTTTCCAAGTAAAACTTGTATACGTTTGTGGAGTATAATTTTATTATACATATTTCATGACCCAGGTGACGTACATTTACAGTAAACCAATAAACATGTCACGTTATTCAGAAATAAATCAATCACTCACCTGTCACATGAATGTTTGGTACGAGACCAAAACACTCGTCAATAAAAATCACTCGCGATCAGAACTATTTATCAAAGGTGAAGTTCTTTGATTCTTTGTGATGGTGTAGAGTCCTTCGGTAAAATAGTTAACAAAGGATCTTTTCTAAAGTAAATAAAAAGGTCTGAAGACTTAGGTTTGAACTGTTCAAATAAAATTATGAAAAAGGTAAGTAAGAGCTCAGTCAATAAGGAAATACTTCAAACTTTTGCACTGTTTATATAGATTTATGAAATTGACGATGTCATCAATCTCCATCATCAAGATTCCGTATTCTTCACGACTGCAGGACTTCACGGGCCAATGCATTTTTAATCAAAGCCAAAATGATTTTTAAAAGTTCATCTGCAGGCAATGATGTTGTATGTATAGGGAGGTAGATATGCCGAGAGGGCGTTGAAATTAAGTCAGTCGAATCCAGTCAAGTGTAGGGATTTCATTGTAGACAGTTGATAGCTGCCTTTGAGTGAGGCTGTCCATAGTTGTCATAAAAATGCCGAGTTGTGTTTTGAGATTTTGCAAAAATCATTTCTCCAAATTGAATAATAATGATAGAGTTACATACCATAGGTAAATACATAAAACGTTATGTTAAATTTTGTTACTAATATAGAATATTTCTTTTAAAATTGATTAAAATAAATATTTTAATATGGCACATGCTATTAGCCATAGACTAATATGGCAAAAGTGAAATTAGGTAGTGAACATATTTCGTAAATTGAACCAAATGAAATCTTTATATAATGATTGTTTTAGACTGAATTTAGAATGATTGTTTTAGATTGTTTGTAAAATAAAAACGTTAAATATCCTTTTATCTTTCATTATTTTAAATTTTCCTAGATTTCCAAGTGATGAGCTACTTATAAGTTATTGGGTAAGCATAGTTCAAAAATTTCACAGTGAAGCCAACTGGATGCCTACGCTATAAGAGTTATTTTATCAGTAATAAGTGTACACAATATTCTTTTCCTGCAATTTAATCTTTTTTAAATCTTCTAAAGCATGTTGGTTAAATAAATAGAACTATTTTCATGCCACTTCCTTATTACACGAGGGTTGGAGAAAGGATTCAAAATAAAAATAAATCTAACACATGTATTTTTTCAATTCAATTTTTAAATTATTTTAAAATAAACCTTACACTGTTGTAAACACACTGTGACCTAAACGCGCACTAAGGTCACGCTTTTCAGCGCGTACAGTATCCATTTGTTTGACGTTCGGAAGCCTGTTGGTGAATCAAAAACCGTTAAATTCTCCCCCCTAAAAGTGCAACTAATGTAACTTTGTAATTTTTTCGAAAGTTTATACCGAATAACTCGTAAAATGTACTGAATGTTCTAAACAAAGCCCAAATCGCGATTTTTTTATTATTATAAAAGTGTCTTTTATGGGCCAAATTTGTGTAATCCACACTAAAATAAAGGCGCCAGAGATATCGTAATCGCGCCATTTTTAATTATTATATAATTACATACTTTAAGTTATTTGTTTTTGCAATATAATTTCAAAATGTTAAATCACAATAATAATATTATGCCTAATCGGTACTATTTCTTTTATTCCCTTCTGCCTGACTATTCTATGTTATGCTTTGACAATTATGACATGTCATCGCGGATCGAAAACTAAACCTCGAAATGTATGGACATAACATATCTATGGTAAAATATCTTTGTCTGCAGGACATGAAATTAATAATACAGTATTATAACTACGTTGCAAACTCTAGCTTAAATTGTCTTTCTTTATTCGTGCATTATTAGTATTATTACTGAGGATTTCGATTCTGCAGAGACTTTTTGCATCTGTGGCGGTCAGCTCTCGCCTGTTTCCACTCATCCTTCCACTAGCCTTTATGAGTACAGCAAGGCTATTCTGTTTTGTAACTTGACAGCGGAATCCGCGATGAGTTTCAAAATAGAATTTCGAGTTCGAGACTCACTTCACTTCGCATGTGCGTACTAGATGATTAGAGAATGACATATCAAGATGATGCAAGTTCGCTTTCGAGTCTCACTTGAGTGAGCTTCGATTTCGAGTTTGTATTTTAGAGAATAGCCCTCCTGCTCTGAATATTATGTAGGTGTCTCCTAAATTGCGCCATGCTGACCGGTTCTGTGCCTCCTGAAATTTATAAACGATCTAATCCAAAAAAATATAGACATAAGATTAAAAAGCAATTAAGTAATACACTTTACACCACACTTGATCGTTTATTAGGTAATTTTGGGCGTTAGTAGCGCCATATATGCCAATTGTTATCTCCAGATATTTTATGGGGCTTTGGCCTCAAGGTCTTTGATCCTCAATTTTGTCTTCACCATCCTAACCTAAATAACCATACTTAACAGAGTAGAAATACTAAATTGGAATTCCATTGTCACGCAGATTCTCAGTCTGCAAGTCAGTGAAGTTGAAGTCAGCTTGCTCCCGGCTGTGGTGTGCACACAGAAGCATGCCTCACGTGTGCCGGTCGAAGCGCGCCCCGCCTCTGGAAGGGACACCTTGTGGCAACAATCAGGTAAGTTTACTGCAGCTCATTTATAACCCCCGATGAAAAAAGAGGGGTGTTATAAGTTTGACGTGTCTGTGTATCTGTGGATCTGTATGTCTCTGTGGCATCGTAGCTCACAAACGGATGAACCGATTTATATAGTTTTTTTTTGTATGAAAGGTGATTTAATCGAAAATGTTCTCAGCTATGTTTAGTGTAAATAAAACTGTCGGGTGTTTATTCATTTTCCATCCATCCATCCATCAGCCCTTCGAGGTCCACTGCTGGACATAGGCCTCCCCTAACTTGCGCCACTCTGACCGGTCCTGAGCCTTCTGAATCCAGCGGATGCCCGCTGTCTTCTTCAGGTCGTCAGTCCACCTGGTCGGGGGGCGTCCTATGCTCCTTTTTCCGAGACGTGGGCGCCATTCGAGGACCTTTCTTCCCCAATGGTTATCGGTCCTTCGCACTATGTTTATTCATTTTAATTTAATATTATTATAACAGAAGCATTTTATTACATAGAATGTCCCAAAAATTAAGAAAGATTTGAAGTAATTGGGTTTTCCAATGTTTTCTTTAAAATTGGAATACAAAGCACATAGAATAGGGTTGTTTACTCGTATGTGAACTAGCATATTTAATAGGGGCACGTAGCGTCCTGTAGGTACTCCTTTTTCTGAGACATGGGCGCCATTCGAGGACCTTTCATGTCCAACGGTTATCTGTTCTTCATCCTCATTAATGTAGAATATAATGTGGATAAATACAATAAATACATAAGAGATTGAGAATGTCAGTAACAACTTTTTATATGCATGTTCGTCTAAAAAATATCTTGAATAATACCGCCCTATATACGAATATTCTCTCTTTAACGCCTTTGTATCAGCACTAATATAATGGACTAAAATCTGGTACTATATATTTTTTGATTCAATCAAAAGCCTTTCACGAGCGCTTTTATTGCTGTTGATTTACGGGAGAGACGTTGCTAATAAATTCTACCACTTAGACGCCCCAAGCGACCGCACAATCCGCACCGTAAAAGTTATTTTTCACGCTCTTCGCATCAGTTTTATGTTTCTCGTGTTAGATACGTAACCTTGACTTTATATAGTGGCTCTTTGTCATGATCATGACTTTGAAGTGTAGCTTCAAACCATTAATGACATAACTGAGCACGGGTATCTTCTCTTGAAGGGGCCCACAGCGGCCAGAGCATACTTCACGGCGCTTCTCCAGTGCGAATTGGCGGAGGGGTTAGTGGCCAACCCAAGTGTCGGAAGTTTTCATGCCGCTCAAGGGTTTCCTAAATGGTGTATCGACTGTAATCTTAAGATACAAACCAGGGCCAACCGCTTTACGTGCCCTTTGAAGCACGGAAAATTAGCCACTTGGTAACTGAGTCGATGACACAGGATCGACACAAGCCACCGTGCTGTGACCGCTTGTATGACTCTCTTTTTAATGTGACTTTACATTAAAAAGAATACTCTCACATTCCTACCCCCTCACTAGATCTTCCTGTAATTTCACATAAAATTGATTCAAGACTGCGGAAGGATGCGTGGAGGAGACTGATTTTCCCCTGAGAAATATTCATCTGTTTACGAAAGCTTCACAAAACAATTCTTAAAGGAAAGTGTGTCATCATAACCCTGACGTGCCATTTGAAATAACAAAATGCATTGCACGTCACTTACAATAACATAACAAATTCCCTATATTTTAGGAATAGTTTATTTACGAACCCCAAAGAGAAACATCCCGTTGTTTGTTCCTATTAACATTCGAATTTACACGCGCCCATTGTTTAATTGATGTACTCTGTCTAACTTTGGATATTAATAGATATAAATGTTCGATACAATTCTTTACTTTCATCGAATTATGATAATAAGTTTAGTTCATATTGTCTTCGTTTCGTTCGTTCATTAAACATCGTTTATTAAACAAAATAATTAATAATAAAGTATCGCGTTAATATAGACCAAAATAATTAGCATAGATTATTCAACAAAAAAAGAAGAGATATTAGACCCTTCACATCCTAAGGCTTAAACCCGGGCTTTAGAGCTCTCCTGTAAAAGGGTTGGGCGTCTAACAGCAAATATTTATTACTGTCCCTGAATACCCGAACAACGCGTGGAATTACTCAATTTAGAAAGGATACCCAGACAGCTGACACAATATCAAGAACTTTATAAATACATCTAAATGTAAGGCCAACATCAATCAGGCCTATTATTGGACGAAATTATTCATCCAATGGTCACGTGATCCGTTTTCAGGTAACTCTTCGAAGCTTGCCGTCCGTGTTCATAAAATTCTTGCACCAAATATGTATTTGGTGCAAGAATTATGCTTCTGTATATGTACACAGAAGCATAATTCTATATAAGGGGCCATCCATAAATTACGTCACACGTTAGGGGGGAAGGGGGGGGGTCGATGTAGTGTGAAATTGTGTGACAAAGGGGGAGGGGGACCTAAACTCTGGTATGTATAGGTAAATATTTAAAAAAATTAATGGTTAATGGTTAATTAATGGTAACTTAAAGTTATTTCGGAACTGCTGTTTTAATTCAATAATTTGTAAGTGTAAAATTTCATATTATGTGACGTCACCTTAGGGGGGTAGGTCTCACAAATGTGACTAGCTGTGACAAGGAGGGGGAGAGGGGTCAAAAAGTCATGAAGTTAGTTTGACGTAATTTATGGATGGCCTCTAAGTACGCTCCAGCAACGCATACGTAAACAGCGTTCACAGCACGAAAAAGAAAAGTCATCTGCTCATTACTGCTCCCATTTGCGCTTATTTTTCGCTCGCTGTGTATGGAGTTTTATTTTTATTGTCTCTGTTATGTCTGTTAATTTGGACGAAAACGGTGTTATCAGACCCCTCTTTCCCACTGGGCACTCTGGGCACGTGCCCAGGGCCTCGTGATCAATAGGGACCTCCTAGTTCCTGCCAGATCACTAAGCAATAACCGATTTGCATAAATCGAACGTAAATTACTGACTACAATACCAATTTGCTAAGTAGCTTTTGCATAAATCTATAGGCTTGTTTATCTACTTTCTTTGTTTATTCTAACAAAATAGTGTTCTGACAAAGTCATAAGGGTCCCATTATCCTAATATGCCCAGAGCCTCCAGTAGGTTAAGACGGCCTTGGGTGTTATTGATTTTAATAACTAAAGTTGAAAGTTTAACGGTAATGCCTTAATAATAAGTAATGTCAGTGACTTGAAGAGGAAGGTTAGGCCAGTCGGAACATCTCCGATCTAGTACTAGTGAAGGGACAAGTGTTGACCAAGGTGTCGTAAATTCTTCCACTACTTTATGTCACGACAGCAACTTATGGATAAAAAAGGCATCGGTGATTTTACGTGGTCTCCGTAGCTTGGAAGCGCTTAACAATTATAGCTACGAACCAAGTTAGTTATATTGACTGTCTAAATTCGACATTCTAATTCGATAGCCGCTATCGCCATTTCGCATTCGGTGTGTGAATCTCCTTAGGTAACTCGGTCGATCACATAAGACCGACCAAAGCCCATAAGCCTTCAAAGGCTATGAATACATATTATGCCATGTAATTACTTTGTAGTGTGACAGTATACCTGATCGAGATTCCATCAGCGTTCCATTTCACGTCCGAGCTGGCGTGCAAAGCGTGTGTATGGGTCAATTTCAACAAACACGAATTTTGCCTAGTACTACTTAATCATATACTAGAGATCGAAAAATTTTTGTTAGTTCATGAGATATTTCCATTTGAAATTATCAAATGCCACCGAAATTATTAAAGGACCACCGGAATTAAAATCCGAGCCACCGAAATTGATTAAATTTAAACCTGCTGTTTCTAATACATTTTATTTGGCATAAATAATTTGTAAATAGTAGTAATAATTAGTCACATAGTAGAGATCGAAAAAAAATTTATTAGTTCCGGAGATATTTTGAAATTACACTATCAAATGCCACCAAAATTAGGACCACTGGAATTAGAATCTGATCCACCGAAATTGATTATGCCAATGAGAAATAATAAAGGCAAGATCATGTCGCTCACCTAGTAATACAACGGCACATCTAAATTTGTCATATTTTATATGTCCTATGGTCTGTTGTTGTGGGGCTCAGCTGCAGATATTGAGTCTATATTTATTTTACAGAAAAGAGCAGTCCGTGCCATTTACAACCTCAGGCCTAGGGACTCGCTTAAGGATCTCTTTAAGGAAATTAATATTTTAACTGTGGTGTCACAATATATATTGGATAATGTTTTGTATGTTAAGAAATATTACGACAGTTTTCTTAAGAAGAGTGACATCCACAATATTAATACGAGGAACAAGGCTAAACTGATTGTACCAAATTTTAGACTATGTAAAACTGGTGGCTCGTTCATGGGTACATGTGTAAAGATTTATAATAAAATTCCATCGAAATTTACAGAAATGCCTTACCTTAAATTCAAAACTCATATTAAAAGCATTCTTATGAGGAAAGGATATTACAAATTAGATGATTATTTTAAAGACAAGACTGCTTGGACATGAGTTTTATGAATATAGATTGTAGTAGATGATAAGTGCTATCTGTAACTGTGAGCAGGAAAAAAACAAACCCGGAAGTTTCTTGCTGCTTCTTCTCCCGGGCCCTCTCACAGTAGGGCTTTGTCTGAAGCATTGGCATAACTTGCATGACTTTCAAAAAGTGTTTGTAAACCAAACCAATTTTGAATAAAAACATTTGATTTGATTTGATTTGATTTTACAGAAGCGAATTTCACAAATTATATAAAAATGTTTAAAATTAATTTATGGGTTCTTCTTACGTTTTTTACAGATTGTATGGGTTTGGTTACTAGTATAGACATTAATAAATATTTATCACTATGTAGATTATGCACTTTTAAACACGTATATCATATAAACTCAATTTCGCATTTTTTGCAGATGTGCCATTATATTACTAGGTGAGCGATATTTTAATACTTTAAAGATACATTTTGAAGAGTAGGAGTCTAGATGAACGGACTCCTTTAAGCGGTGATTAGACACGCTTGTGTTTCTGTGGCCTATTAGACCAGTGCCGATAGCTTCAAAAACGGTAAAAAGTGAAAAAAAAAAATTATATTAGGATGAAACCCATTGTAAAAGGAAGAGGATATAACAAAAATTAAAGGAAAAATAATTTACGGGCGATCTGAGGTTGGGAGGGGGGAGGGGGGGTTTAAGGGTAAAAAATGGTTTATCTCGATTTCCAGCAACACTAAATGTCCTATGGAAAAAGTTAAATGATAAAGTTGTAGGTAATAAAATGATCTACAGCTTTTGTATTTACACTTTTTTACATAACCTCAAAATTTATGTGAAAAATTCAAATAACCAAGTTTTTGGTACCTAATTTTCAATCGAAAATTCTCACGTCAAAATATCTACTTTTTAAAAAAATCGGTGAGATTTTTGTTCGTTGTAATCTCTACTTTCTAATGGTATATAAAAAACTATAAACTACTAACTACTACTACTACTAACTATAAACTACTATGGTAAATGTTCTCCGAAAATGCAATGAAACGACAACTATTTTCGCATGTTTTTTTGCAATCTTTATGTTTTATGGATTTGTAATTTTTTTTGTCTAACAAAATAACATGGAATCTTACGTTTTTCGATTAATTAAAGTGTAAATATTAATAAATAACTCAAAATTGTACACAATGATTGACAAAAAAAAATTAAAAACTCGAATCCGAAATTTTTTTGTGAAAATAGTAGTCATTTCATTTTCACCAAATTTCGTGAAAAAAAAAATTTTGTAAAAGATAGAAATAAAAACCAAAAACTTGGTTATTTGAATTTTTCACATTAATTTTGAGGCAATGTATAAAAAGGGTAAATAAAAAAGCAGATCTTTTTATTACTTACAACATTGCTATTTAACTTTTTTCTATAGGACTTGTAGTTTTGCCGGAAATTGAGATAAACTATTTTTTACCCTTGAACCCCCCCTCCCTCACCTCCCAACCTCAGATCGCCCGTAAATTATTTTTCCTTTAATTTTCGTTATATTCTCTTCCTTTTGCAATGGGTTTCATCCTACGATTTTTTTTTTCGTTTCAAAAATTATCGGCACTGGTCTATACACGTCCTTATGCGCTTTGGTTTGCCACCGGAGCCACCGAGATTAGGCCACCGGACTTAGAATTAGAGTCAAAACTTGAATTTAAAAAAAAATCGTTACTCACAGGTTAACTTTTATTTCACAATTATGGCTGAAAACCTTTAATGGAAGCCTCCAAAAAATTTCTTGATAATCTGCTTTGTACTTTTACTAATATACATGACATCGGAATTAGATGATTTTGTATTCCTGCGCCACCGCAGTGAGTACTTACGTGTTTGACAGGAAAATTACGCAGCAAGTCGGTTATCCTAACACGCAGTTTGCAAGAGCACAACTGAACGGTGCGGGGAGAGCCAGTAAGGTGTCTTCCAAATCGTGTTGTAACAAGTTATGAAGTATACAAAATGCGCCACCGGTATTGCTTTTTTTTGTAGGACATTTTTAAGAGATGTTTTAAGAGCTGTTGTACTATCTTAAATTGCTCCGTAAATATATATTAGTTGTGTTATCTAATGTATTTCTAAAAAACATTCCTTTTCAATTAAATTTATTTACCAAAACAAATTAAATTAATAAAATATGTAAATAAATGGAGTTCGGACAGTACACCGGAATTAGATTTTAGGTATTAGATATTTTTTTATTAAGAATCTATGTATTAAATACCTCTGAATACTTTACTATCGTGTAGATCACTATTTAAACTACCTATATAAAATTATGCATAATTGTAGTTTACCTCCACACATTAATTTTCAACCTCGCCGTCTCAAAAATGCACTTGGGAAATTCACCCGTATGCATAAATTCAATAAAATCCTTTATGAATACATTTAGAACGATGCAATGTTTTCATTGCTTAGCCCGACCGACAGGCCGTACGATTCATTCGGCGGGAAGAATGTACGCTAAATTATAATTTTATATCTGAATTGACATGTTGATTACAAATTCCATTATGACTGTCAGAGTATAAAAACACGCGAAATTACAATTGATGACTTCATATTAAACAACGTTCTGAATTTTAACTGCGTCCTTGGTGGTTAATTTAACGTTGTTGTTTTCACGTCATCAGTACAAATACAAGTACACAAATAATAATCACTTGTTTCTTAGAAGAATCACGTTTTCCTTCTACTGTAGACTCCGGACTTATTTCGCTGAATTCTGGATGGCAAATTTTAAATCTAAGCCAATCTTCTCTACTTAAACCTACTGCATTCTAAGGATCAAAAGACAAAGCAACTTTTGTGCCTGGTGCCTTCCTTTATTTATACTTTTGGTAATCTTCAAGCTTAGCACCATCATCAATAATCCATACAGAATTTGTGGTAGCTACCATCTTCCTATTAAATAGTTCTATTGTTAGAGGAGTAAATTAAATAACAAGTCAATTTCTGGTTCCTTATTTACCAGCAGCGCGTTGATACATTTGGTGACAATTGGATTTATGTGTATTATTAACTTTGAATAGTCTAAGTAATGTACGAGATAAGAAGCACTTTTAACCCAATATAGGAATCTAACAGTGACGTGACTCGGGCCGATTCTCGAAAAACTTGCCTACGTTCGCGCGGACCGTTGCCGCGCGCTAGCGCTGTCCTCCGACAGTATTTTAATTTTATCAAACGACTTGAGTTTCTTAGTAGTTTTGTATTTAAAAATGTTATATTTTCTATTTTAATAAATGCAATTCATTGTGAATAAAAAGGAAGTGTTCCATAAAAATATATGTTGTGTTTTTATTAGTACTGTGAAGGTTCGTAAGCCTTCAGTATTGTATTAGAGACAGAGACTCTTAGGGCAGGGTAAGTTCTTCTTGTAGGTTAAGGTAAATAAAAAAGGTACAACTGTCCGATTCTATAAACTTTATACCTATTGCTAAATTAATTTATACATAACATTGAAATCAAAGTTACAGTAAGCAAGTAGCAATAACGTTTTAATGACAAATTAGACGCAAATATTCAAATTACAATTATTACAAATTACAATATTAGGTACAATTATTTCCAGACGAGATTCATAGATTCATCATTATATTCTTTATCACGTCATTCATATTATATTCGTCTATACTATTGGATTGGGGTTAGTATTCTAAGCCGCCCCAATACGGCAAAAGTAATAATAATCAACCATTTGATTTTTTAGCCCCTTATTTATAAATCTAGGCATTTTACTTGGTGGACTTATGAAAAATAGACAATTTATTTACCTACTTATTGCAATACGTACTTGTTTTTATTTATTTTTATTTATCCTACATGCACTGATCTCCTTCGGCAGGACCGAAAGGATTTGATTTCTTATTAATAATTACAATACAATAATAAAGTTAATATTAATCAATAACGCAATAATTATACAATACCTACTACCTAAGTTACTTACCTACAATAATTATATATACCTTCAAGTACGTATTATATATTAAATTATATAGTATTATATATACTACAGCACAATATTGTCTATTTCAGTTGCCTTTTTCTACTGCCATCTTAAATATTTCTAAATCTATTTTCTAAATCTACAGCCGCACACGACCTTACAGCTCAACCAGAGTAGAAAATTAAAAAAGTTTGTTATTTGTACCGACCGGACCGTGGTACAAGCTCCGCTCGTTCGCCTGTCGGCAATCGCCACGCGGCGGCCGCAGTTGCCTACATATCGCTTGCTTATTCCGATGTGCGTAGGTATAACGCGCGTTTCGGCCGTTTGTATGAAGAGCGAATACTGTTAGATTCCTATATTGTGCTTTTAATAAGCTCGTTTTCCTATAAGCGGTCCGCTAAACTTGATAGATGTTCCGCGTCTTTCATTTGATCGTAAAAAACTTAGCGCTACAAATACGCTTGTATAAACGTATTTTAACAGCTACTGGCGTTGCATGTGAATTTTTCAACCATTCGTAATTATTGTTATACGATTTAGGTAGTTTAGTAACGAAGTTGGTTTAATGCCTAAATATAAACATAATAAACCTGATTGAGTGGCGATAAATTATGTAGACCTGAATAGGTACTCCTGAATAGTAAAAAGCATTAACTTAATAGTTTGTTCAGTTTTGATTGAAGACATTATAAATGATAGAGAACACTGGTGTCTCATTTATTATTTCAGTTCATTGTTAACTTTTAAATATGATTTTTTTTTTACTTTCGAAGAAATATCGTACTTAATTTTATATGGCAAATAACAGCTGTTATTTCTTCTAAAAAAAAGGTCGTAAACTGCGTGAAATGCAATTTAAGAATAAATGTAAATAAAATAACTTCTTAAAGTAAGCTTGGTCGGCGCAGCTGGTACAACAAAGAAACTCGATATCCGCTCATTCACTTGACTGAGCGCCAGTAATTGGCATTCGTCACGTTCGGCAAGGAATTTTAGTTCGCAGGATAAATTAGAGATTGTTATTGAAGAATACAGTACAATAAAATAAATGCGTTTTATGTAGCGTACATTGGCTACAAAATTCGACGCTGAAAAGCAAACACGTAGTAACCCGCAAAGATCAAATTGTTCATCAGAGCCGAAAAACTTTTTAATTTCTAGAAAAAAATTCATAACTTCTGTATTTAGTAGGAAGTTATGAATTTTTCTCTGTTTAGTAGAGAAGTTATGATTTTTTTTTCGAGAAATTAAAAAGTTTATCAGCTCTGATGAACAATTTGATCTTTGCGGGTTACTACGAGTTTGCTTTCTAGAGTCGAAATAATAAAAACCGGGCAAGTGCGTGTCAGGCCACGCGCAATGTAGGGTTCTGAAGTAGTAAGTTTATCGACTATTACTCATTAACTACCTATGCTAACATAGCCGTGATATTTTTCCTTGTAAATTCATCATATAACCCGACCCTGTAGCCTAGTTGGTAGCGACCCTGCCTGCGTAGCGAGGGGTCCCGGATTTGATTCCGGCCGGGGTAGATATTTATGTGACAGATAAATATTTGTGTTCGGGTCATGGGTGTGATTGTGATGTGTTATATGTGTCGTCCATGAAACCCGCGAGACAGGTAATAACCTACTGCGGGGGTGTGAGTGTGTTAGCGTTTATTAAAAATAGAATAAGAATAATTAATAATAATTAATTAATTTACTTATTTATTTATTTACAAAGAACCACCAACAAGATTACAATGTAACACATGACTTAAAATTTTAGTCCTTAGGTAACTAGAAACACTTAATCTCATTTAATATTAATATTTAATTAGCAGAAATTTATTTATTTAGCCCAAATTCACACTTGATACATAATAAATGAATGATTATTGCTATGTTGTACAGTATATCTTTGTATTTTACATTACGCTACATACCATGATTTGAATAACATCAGTTGCAATAACTTTTCTCTGAACCTATTTATACCATTTAAATCTTGGAATCTTTTCGGCTTACTAGAATATATTGGATACACATTAGTACAATTACTGAACAATCAAACCTGAGAAGTTACAAAATCACAAACTTCCTAACTGACGAAAAAGCCACAACAGTAAATACTGTAATACGAAATCAAAGATATCGGCTCATTCCCTGAGCTCCACAGCCGTACCATTGTTCTGCATGTAGATACGTTACAACGTTCACTGAACACGAATATATCCCTAAAGGAATTCTGCCTCGGTGAGCAAACTGTACGATAATAATGATCAATTTATTGAGCAAGAAGTTAATCTCTGTCCGTTTGAACAACCTCTTACAAATGTGACTTTTTGGTGATAAGACTAGGAGGATTGTTTTTATTTTATTACATGCTATTGCCTTCCTGTTAAGGATCAATTACCTACCTACTATTTCTATTGTCAGGATTCACGGGTCTATGGTAAATATCGTAGATATTGTATCTTACAGAATTTGATGACCCCAACCGGCTTCAAAGGAAGGGTCAAAGGATGTACTACCCTACCTACGGCACGCTCAAAAGGAGGTTATAATTATACGACTTCTAAAAGAAAGTTACAAAAGCGAATTGTTTATTTAGTCACTAGAGAACAGTGTCATAACTTAAAGATACAAATTAGGAATGTATTGTAATTAAATTAAGTGAGCAAATGATAATATTGACAATATTAGTTATACTATATAGCGCCTCATCTATTTTATCATAAGAAGCTGCGAGGACGTTATATTATATTGTATTATCTTTCTAGCTGACGAAGCGTCGATAGCAATTTGTGATTGGAAGGCTGGATTCCTTTATTATTAAAGTGAAATAATTCCCTCTTACGTTAGCTTATTGACTGATACTTCAGTGAGTAAAATTGTAAATTATGTTTGACTGATGAAAAGTTAATTGACATCGAAAGACATTTGACTTGAACATTTAAAATTCATTAAGTTACGATCCAATTTATACTGGTTTATTCGGAATGACGTGGACATACGAAATTCTCCATGTTTTGCTATTTACGGATTAACGTATAAATCTATTTCAGTAACATAATAAAAATTAATAGAGAAGTGAAATTTTTTATACTTAAGCTCAAGTCTGCCCCCACTACAGTCTTCAACCCACTACTAAATAGCCAAATACTAATTGAGCTCGATTATCTCCCCATGATGAGGCCTAGAACATATTCCATCACGCTGCTCCAGCGTGGATCGGTGGAGGGGTTAATTCATCGACCGCGCCTGCTGTAGCTTGTGCATGGTGTCATTCATCCTGAACAAACAGATGAGGTTATGGCATCAATTTCAGCCTGTAGGAGACCGCAGGGCTCTGTACAAGTTTAATCCTAACGAAGCTCATGATTGCACTTCCAGTGCTTATAATGTAAAGCACCTTTCCGAAATGGTGGTAGATTAAAAAAATGACGTGCATAACATAAGTGTATCACTAATACCTATATGAATGACTTTGACTTTCCAGTGGTGTGTAGATCGAGTTTGTGAGCCAATGCCGGGACACCAGGTGGGGCCGGGAAACGAAGACGGAGGTAAAGCGGAGTGGGGCGAGTGGAGCGAATGGAGCGACTGTAGCGCTGACTGTGGATATGGGGTCAGGACGAGAGTCAGACGGTGTCAAGTTAAAGGGTGAGTGAATCTTCCAACAATATTTTTTTGTTAATAGTCGACATACAAGGTGACGGAGTTAATTGTAAATGACCTGAACGTCTTTAACACTTAGCTCCATTTCGTAGGAAGTCGCTCTCTAATATATTTCTTTATTTCTAATCTATTATTAATCATAATAACATTTTCCATGCTGCAGCTGCTGCTACATTCAGGCCGTAAAAGGAACAGTATTTTTTTATGAAAATAGCCGTCAATCGAGCTGACGATCTACCTAATGGTAGGTAGCTATCGCCGCCCATGGACATCAGCGAACAAAGGCATCACTGATGCGTTGCTAGCCAAGAAAGAGAGGAAAAAGAAAGTTGTCATTAACTTACTGTTAAAAAAGTGAAGGTTTTCCGATGCCTAAAAATAGCATTGACAAAGCACCGCAGGGTCTTCAGCAGTGGACCGCTAAAATGGCAACAGCCAATTTCATAGCACAATTTTACTATAGATCTCAGTCAGACACGGCGTGCGAGGGTGCAGGCTCCCAGGTGGCGACATGTTGGACGGGGTCTGCCTGTGCAGCCACACGTGACATTCGCTCAGACCTGTGCGCGCGGCAAGCGACGCATCTCATACCGCATTTACATAAAGAAGGTGAGAGAACTTCCCACAGCAAACATCTATAGAACTCGTAGAAATCTTGAGCTCTAAAATGGGAGTTACTTTCGTGAGTTTTCGTGACATAGATAAAAAAGCTATGATTTAATTAAAAGGAGACTTCTGTGGCCAGGATAAGAGCTGGTTATGGAAAGAAAATCAAAAATACGTGTAACTTAGCTGTTCTCTAAAGTTAACTGAGAAAAATTTTATGCAGTGAGTCCAAACTCTTATTGGCCGTCGTCAGGCCATGTGCATAACTCTTCAACAGTCTTCAGTCAGCTCAGTGATCCCCCTCCCCCCTCTCACGTCACTGAACTCGAATCTCTTAATAGGTAATGATATAGACATAGATATGCAATAGGTAATATGCAAAATTAATATTTTTTTTAATTGGTAAAGTTTATAAGTGGACTAAAAAATATTTCCCTCGCCTTAATAGTAACATGATGGAGCTGTTGGGAAAAACCATTATTTTGTTAATCAATATTACTTAGCACTTTAGGTAAGATGATCAAATGATTCACATTTATTGTGAAGTTCAAAGGCCGACGAACCCTTTGGTTCATCATCTTACATTTCAGTCATCATTCCAAAGAGTTGGTAATAAGTAAAAGGACTTTAGCGTGTGAGCGTATATAAGTTTCAGTAGTAGAATGTTGGTAGGTATAACTTTTACAATTTAGGTAGGTATATAATCCTGTTTGAATCGGAAAGCTCTGGTTTCAAATTATGCCGTATTGTTTCGATTCATTTACTCAAGGGTTTCATGAACATCAACAACAATTTCCAATAATGATCGCCTATAAATAAACGCTTCGAATTTTACTCGAATTTTCCAATCAACCGTCTGGGAACTTGTCGTAATAATGAGAATTCTAATAAATTTTGTATTTTGTTAAGTGATTAGTATTATAATTGACAAAATTTATATTAAATTACTTACAAATAGCTAAAATTTGCCTTTTCAGCGACGATTGCCTAGTTTTGAAAATTGGTTGGTATTCCACACGTGAGCCTGGGTTCAAATCCTGCACATACATCAAATTTTAAAATTGTAATAGAAATAAATTTTATATTTCCTGAGTACTTGCTGAAAAATAATACTTCGATGTAAGACCTCTTGAGTATATCCGGTTTTCATATCTAATATTCTTAAAAATGATCTTTCAATAAGCCTGAGATTTCCCCACTAAATATTAGACATGCTTAATCTGCAAGTTTGCAACTGCAATTGAAGTAATAAATTATTGAAAGAGGGTCTTGTTAATAATTATAATTTTAACAGAATCAAAACACTGCGAAATATGGTGCGTGGATTATGCCGGCGGTGAACCCAGTACCTTCGGAGCGCTGCCCGACGGCGCACCCTGTAGCTACGACCGG
The DNA here is from genome assembly GCA_951805285.1 of Thymelicus acteon. Taxonomy (NCBI): domain Eukaryota; kingdom Metazoa; phylum Arthropoda; class Insecta; order Lepidoptera; family Hesperiidae; genus Thymelicus; species Thymelicus acteon. Next base: position 6,096,819 of record OX638221.1, on the reverse strand, counting down.
CCTTTTGATATGTGTTTTCAGGTAAGAATCTTTGAATATTATGCCGGAGAATCAGAGCAGTTATTTATGTAAGTAAACGACAGCAGCAGCCTAATGGTAAGTGGTCACAGATGAATTGTCAAGCAAGAAGAGAGGAGATAGAAGCAAAGTAGGTAGCTAAGAAACTAACGCCCCAACTCACACTAATGGTAACTTAAATCGCTCCTTAGTACAGAATTTGTATGGTGATTCTTTACTAAGGAGCGATTAAAGCAACCGTTAGTGACTCTGAGTTGGGGCGTGAGTCTCAAGCCTTCGGCCTGACCACGAGTCGTTTGGCGGCCCAACTAGGGCTTGACTCCAACATTAGGGAAGCGCTTAAATATCTGGAAAAAACAGATTTTATGTAATGAGCATAGCTTGCAGTGCCATCATCCCCTGCTGTAGTTGCTTAGTAGGTCCTGTAAGTATTAAGTGATAATGAAAATTAAATTGTTTTAACAGGAGTAATAACAGTCATAACATAATCAACAGTAATAACATAATCTGCTGACCAGTGCATTATTTGTTATTTCCATGTAATTAAAATAAAATAAAAAAACCTGAAAATGTTTCTCCTGAAACTTGTGTTTCCTTGTAGATTCTACACTCGTAATAAATACGGCAATGAAGTCTAACTCATTACCTGAATAAATTATAATTTATGAGTTTTATTACTAACATTTTAAAATAACTTTGATACCTATAGTTTATTTATCACAAGTGGGTAAAGTTCTAAAATTTCATAACTCTCCTAAATCGATACTGTCTTTTTTGTCCAGAATAGACTGCCCTCTAAACAAAGCGTCCATTGCGATCATACGATTGAATGACTCACAACTCCTAACAGTAATGAATTAGTTAGTATACTAACAGACCATATGTGGACAAGGTCAATGCAATAGCACCGACCTCTAAACTCTTAAGATGAGTAATATTTTTAATCTAGAACTAAACTTACCAATTAAAACAACACTGAGAACTGTTTCCCCACGTGCATTTAATGATGTGTGCTTGTACATTCCAGCGCTTAGCACACGTGTTGGGTTCAGGGCAATGGCTTGAAATCTCCTTAATGCTGTTTTTTTTGTTTCATTATCAATGTTTTATCTTTCTGTTTTTGTTATTGTTGAAGTTATACTTCTTATGCGACTTGCAAAAAGGTTGCGTTAAATTAAACGTTTGCGCTACCATGAAGGGGGTGTGAAAGCACTGGATAGATGGCCCTAGCTTCTTATTATCTTTACCTCTTTTAAAATTTAATGTTATTACTTATACAAATCTCACAGAGTCTTAACAGCGTGATTCAGGTTCGTGAACAACGCCATCTAGTTTGTACTTGTTTATTTTTATTTAGTACAAAAATGGTTTTTGAAAGTTTTTAAATATTTATTTAATTATGTCAAAGAAGTATAACTCACACGCGCGTACAAAAGTACATGCACCCTTTTTTATTTATTTTTAGAGTTTTGATTAGATCACATGTATCTCGTAGAGACGTAGACATTAGTCTTAGTGATTTTTGACTTCTTGTTATTGGTATGAAATATTGAAGATATTGTTATGAAAATTTACTTTTATTCGCAATCTTTAAAAAAAATCTAAATTGAAATTGGAAAGAGTATTTTTGACTGTTCAAATAACTGCTTAAAATAATGTTTAAGTTTTAAAATATCGATTTGTGAAGCAACGCGGCTCAACGTTTTGCAAAGCACCGTGGCTAAATTTAAATGTGAGATGTTGTATAGAGATATTTCGTATGTACAATGTACATATTACATGAATGACCACCAGCAGGAAGTGAGCCAGCCATGTTTAATGCTGTGAGCTGAAGTTTGGGCAAACTAGCCCACAATGTACTCGCTTCTATACATACACTTACAAACTTTTACCTAAACAAACTCTGGTATTATTGTTGTTTTACTAAGAACACCGCAAGAATAAGGTCGCGCAAGTATGAATGAATGAATCTAGGGTTGAAATGGTCAGGATTAAGATAATTTTATAGCACGTCTCTTAAAGACTACAAAAATATCCAAATATCGCATGATTATTCGACTCCAGAGCATCTAATAATTCGTTCATAACGCAAAACTGACATTCATTGTTAGTCGTATAATTTACAAAAGTTGGTTTTTAACATAGACTTAAATACTATACCATATACTATATACTTACCATATACTATACCATTTTTCCCATTTGTTATACTCTGTGACAGCGCTTCGTTCGGTCAAGTTCGGTTGAAGATGGCGGTATCAAATATTTTGCACTAAATAATTTTTAAAAACGTAAAGTAAAAATATGGTTATTTACCAATTATAATTTTAAACGTTTTAAACGAAAACGTTTTAACTGTGCACAATAAACAATAATGCGTTATAATGTGTATTTGAACGGTCGGGGTTTTTCAAAACATGACATCTAATTGTCTCGCTTGCTTGCAACCGACTAAAATGCGTTGGCACCATTTGGTGTCAACGTAGGTGTCCAAACTTTTAGTACTAAACAGCCTGTTTAGTATAGTATAATATGGTTCGTGGTTTTTACACGTTTTTTTATATTTCATCTAAAATGTTTATCATCATAAATTTTATTCACTGTGATGTTATTTTTGTTACACAAATACACAAAACGCTTTTGTTAGTAGAATAAGATTCATAATAATTCAATTCGTGTGCAGGGCACATGTGTGAAGGGTCAATGCAACAGCACCGACCCCGCCTGCAACTGGTGCCCAGATGGCTACTGCAACAACAACACGCATATTTACACCAAAGAACTCGGGAAAGGTAAAGGCTTTTTTGTTTAATAGTTAATTATTTAAATTTTACCAAAAATAATGACCGACTTCAAAGATCTTCGTAAAACTAAACGAGTTAGACCTACCTGTTACTTTTATTATAATGTTCCGAGATTAATTGATATTTTATATCAAGTAATTTAGTTCTCGTCTTGGAACTGGAAAGTATTATGAGAAAAGAAAAGATATATTTAAAAATTTAGATATTTATTTATTTATTACAAAATCCACAGCTTTTTTTTACAATTTCAATACAATATTCTACAATATGAATCAATCTTAGAAGCACAATACATATATTTTCTTTTCTCAATACTTTCAAATTCCAAGACCGAACTAAAGTATATTACTTGACGTAATACATTATTCTCGGAACCACCGGTAAAAAGTAAATGTTTGTATACAGGTAACAAGTTCGGCGTTCTCATAATTACATTTCGCCAATGTTTTGTTTCCTACCATTTTCGTAATACAATTTTATTCGAGTAATGAAAGATTTAATTTGTTTTCAGTTTTTATTATAATAATGATATATACAACAGATACATAACGTTTATTGTTAGTATACCACCTATATAGTAATAAATGTGTGGTTATGAAGTAATTAATATTTTAACGAAAATTAACAAAATAATGTGAATAAAGTCGTAGGAAAATAATAATCCTTGCATTTTAGGGTTCGAAGTAAAATCGGAACCCTTATAGTTTCGTCATGTCCGTCCGTCCGTCTGTCTGTCTGTCCGTCTGTCCGTCTGTCCATCTGTCCGCCTGTCCGCCTGTCCGCCTGTCCGTCTGTCCGTCTGTCCGTCTGTCCGTCTGTCCGTCTGTCCGTCTGTCCGTCCGTCCGTCCGTCCGTCTGTCCGAAGTAAAGCGCCGAGACTCTTTGTGCTAGAAAGGTCATCCAAAAATTTTTTTGGGTCTTAGACCATTGTTGGAATTAGGGGTCCCTTTGCAAAATATTTGGCTTTAAAGTGCTAATTTTGGTTATAGTCAAGTGTCCCCCCCCCTCTCCGCTGGCTAAACGGTTGAAGTCGGACAAGTGATAAAATTCTTAAAATTAGTTTATATGATGAATGTACAAGAAAAACTATGACGGTTATGTTAGCATAGGTAGTTAATGAGTAATGGTCGATAAACTTACTACTTCGGAACCCTACATTGCGTGTAGCCTGAAAGGCACTTGCCCGGTTTTTTAACTTATACTAAATCTGTTAGTAATTCTCAATTTAGGATGTACCTATAAACAAATAAGAATTATCACCGTCATTTACTATAAGTTTATTTACGATATTTACCAAAATTTATTTGTTGTTCAAGGTTGGACACGATTGACTGTGATACCACACGAGGCACATCAGCTCTCTGTCCATATAGTGACACCAATAGCCCTTAATATCGCCATACGGGAACGCCGGCGAGATCGGCCGATATTAGAGCTCGCAAAACACTCCAAACGCTCAGAAATTATCAATAAACAAGACAACTATCTCAAATATGACCCCAATGTACCACAGAATTTACGGATTATAGAAGTTGATAGCAATATTATTGATATAAAGGAAGAAGGACACTATGAGTACGAGGGAGAAGTTATTGCAGCTGGCAGTCTTATACATTGGAAGCAGACTGATACGGACATTCGAATAACGTCCCCCTCGAGGCTGCAATCGGATTTAATGATTATGGTAAGTGAGCTTCTGTAGTATTCGTTATTACAGGGAAGCAAAACTAACACATTGTAGAAAATTGCATTATAATTAGAGAAAGAATTTAAATGGAAAAATATGTTAAACAAAGATAAATGTAATAAATATTAAAGGCTTAATATGTTAAAGTTTGAACGATATAATGTGGAGACATTATATCGAATATTGTAAAATTGAAATATCGACCGATATAAGACATGGTAAAGACGGTACAAAAGGTTTCCAGTGAAATTTATTTCTCAGTGGATATTACTTTGAGATGGTGCATAAATCCAGTTTCAATAGTTTCATATTTTCCCGCACAAAGGATATTACGTTAGTTCTTTTCAGTATTACAGTTTACTGTGTGCTGTGCTTTATAGTGTTAGTTTCTATACAGGTCTCAACAAGTGTCTAATAAAAAACATTACGACTTTAAAAACAAGTAATCATTATAACTAAAATCCATTGCACACCATTTTCTTTGAAACTACATTAATTAGACAATTGACAGGAGGTGGGAACCTCGCAAAGACTTTTTCTTAAAAGTTTTCAAATTCATGTCTTAAACCTATACTAGTTAAAGACTTGGAATAAAAGTTACAAAAACTCCATGTACTTCATGGTACCATTAATACCATAATTTATTCTGTGATACTCGTGATACTCGCATAGCCAGTTATGGTATGTTAACATGACATACATTAAACTTTCCAAAAAATAAAGTGGTGCTTTGACCTCGGTATTGTTTAATTCTAAGTATGGAAAATTACCTGTCTATTTAAACGCGAATCTCTGTACCAGTCAGTTTAGTTCCGACGGTAATTACATGGTGCTCATCCTAGATATTTAACCATATTTCCTAAGAAGTTTCTTGCCACTTCTTCTTCCGCGATATCTCAGAAATCAGCTTCGAATTTCCTTCCGTTAGACTACACAGAAACAATCGACTTTTAATGGAATTTCTTTTTAGGTTACTTAGATATATACCGCACTCAGATAAATTCATCTTTCAGGCTTCAACATAATATCCACAAAGAGGGCAAAATACTAATGTTTGATGTAGGTCGACAACATGTGTTCTGACCTTAATAATTCAGGTCTCCTTTTAACCTTACTCTAAAGTTACCTAATTGAGAATTCACTCTGTACAACGACAATGATGCTTCATTTCAGTTGTTTTGTGCTATTCTTTTACTTGGCTCAGTGTTTTCCGCTTGAGAAGATTTTAAGTTAAATGTACAGGACGGAATTAACCGTTCGGAAATAACTTTGAAACGCTTATGTCTTCTACCCAACAATTCGCCTGAAAATTTTATCCGCTTAACTTAGAATAAATCTATAAGTTCTAAGTTTAGCAGAAGTTCCAAAATACTGCTCCAAAATTAGCAAATCTATTTACATTGCGATACAGGACCTACCAGTTGAGGGGAATGAGTTAAAAGGCGTAATTAGTAAAGACGTATGTACCATGTATTTCTTTGACGATTTCTCACTCATGTGAGTATAATATCACACCTAATACGGTAATAAGTATTTTTAAACTTCGTGAATTTTACCTTTTGAACACGGACCTGAAAAAAAGACGGACGTAACCTCGTCTAATCGAGAGTGAAGCATAGCAATGGCCGCCCGCTTACCATGTGTGCGTAATTTTTGATTCGCGATTGAAGCAGTGAAGTGTCAATGTGTGGGTGTGTGTACTTGTACGAATAGAGAGTTGGTATTACTATGCGTACTTCACTGAATTTGTTCTTGGGATTACGTCCGTCTTTTTTTTAGGTCCGTGCTTTTGAATTGGATATTTCATGATTTTTCCTTGAACCAGGCTGTCCCAGAACACCCGTACCCGACTACGGACATCATCGCTGTAGAAATGTCCGTCAACTACAGCACGCCCGCTGGCCGGACCAGGCTCACCAGGCCCATGGAATATCGGTAAGTTCAACTTTAAAATGTTTCTGTTCATTTAGTTCATAACCTTCAGAAACATTTTCTCATTTGTTTATTTATTTCGACGCTTGAAAGGCAAAAATTACCAAGCGACATGTCGACAACTTTACACTAGAGCATTTTTAAGTTTTTATTTTAGAAAAAAATCGTAAAAATCGCTTTATTAAACTTTTAAACTGCATGTACAGTACGGCCGCTGTATCTTGGCGCCTCTGAACATAGGCTTTGCGAACTTTAGCGCATGTAAGACAGAGATGGCAACACGAACATGCTAACGTGTGACTGAGACACAATACACCGCGTATCGAGTATTGGCGAATTATGTTACTGCGCAGCCTTCTGCGCGATGTTCAGACGCGCCAAGATACAGCGGCCGAACTGTAAATTCATTGGAATTAACAGTTCGGCCGCTGTATCTTGGAATTAAGTAGCTATGACTAATAGGTAAGCGGTTTTTTACTATTTCTTTTCTAAAATTTTAGCTTTAAAATGCTCTAGTGTAAAGTTGTCAATATGTCGCTTGGTAATTTTTGCCTTTCAAGCATAGATTTAGTTAATTCCATTAAACCGGTGAAGGCAATTACATGTTTATGCTTATTCTGACTGACTGTTTGACTAACTGACACATCTGTCATCGCAGAGCCTTAACTATGTAAACTAGTAAAGCTAGAAATGACTGGAAAGTAATTATTTTATGTAGGAAAGATTTTTTGATATTCATTCGCTAATGAAGTACGGGTTGAAAGTTTGTTTAAAATTCGTAAATTTTTAGGCAAAGCCATGGCAGCTAATTAGATTATGTATAAATAAACTCACTCTCGCTCCAGAATTCTTGATGTTGGCTGTGGCTTGGACATTAATACAATTAGGACAATTTTACTAATTCCAAGGCAAAATTTAATAAAAACAATGTTATAAATTAACTATGATATGTCATATTTTGTATTATGATAATTGGTGATGCCTAAGGTTTTACTAATGTGTTGTAATATGGGCGGCGATCACCACTTATCATTAGGTGGATCCTCGGCTCATTGGCTACATAAAAAAAAATTTGGTTACAATACAATTTACGTACCCGGATGACCGAGCTTTGCTCGGTATTTTTTTTTAACAAACAACGCCATTTACTGAAGTAGCTTTAGTGTTTCTACTCGCCAATAGATGTCAGAAAGAGTCTATTGTAGCAGTTTTTCATTGCCAGAAAACATGCATAAAACCACATTTTCTAAAAATGAATCCTAGCTAGATCGACTTAACGCCCCCGAAACCCTCTGCATACTAAAATTCATGAAAATCGTTGGAGCCGTTTCTTAGACTCAGATTATATATATACAAGAAGGCTCTTTAAAGGTATTAAATAATGTTCTAAAAATCTACTTTGGATACTTCATAGAAAAATATTGTGATGTAAACAAATAATATTATTGTAATAACCTGTGATTTATGTGATAACCTGAATGACACTGTATCGTCTTTCAGTCATACATCAAAGGCTACTCTGTGCTATCAATAATAGTTAATACCTGCTTAATACAATTATTGTGAATACACTTTATTAGGTCAAGTCCCGGCCAAGGACGCTCTGTAACACTTACTAAGGCATACTTGGCGTTGTACCAAATTCCCGTATTTCCAATAATGGCTTTTAGTGTAAATATTTAGCACGGGCTGGAATGTTACCAAATATAATTATGTCAGATAAGCCACAGTGTATTTTATTACTAATATGGACAACATAGTATTTAGTATGTTATTTATGACCAGCATTAATGTATTCTATTCTAATTCCGAATGCAGGATATTTTGTAAGCATCTCATTTTCTATACTCTCTATAGGGTCAGTATTGTAAGCCGCCCAATACGGCTAGGATCTATTCTAGGATAGGCCGAAATGGCTTCCAATTTCCAAACCTAGAACGTATAACATTTTATATCTAAAAAGACGGCTTATATGCTTTAAACCGAAATGTCTCAATGTTATTATTGTAAACCGATAAATATACAAATATTGAATTTAAAAACTTTATACAATTGACAATAATAAGTAGGATATGCCAAGTTCTCTAGGTACAATATTATGATTCGTATAAAATATTCCTTTAAAAAATATATGTACTTAACAAGTAACAGCCAAGAAACAAATGAAAAAAAACAATGGGCACAAAAGGACAAAAGGGAGATAAGCATTAATTAAGCGCATTTTGCGCCTCCACAAATTGTTTAGTTAAGTATTGCGAAAGAGAAAATTCCTACAGAAAGGTTATTACAAGCGAGCCTTCAGAGTATAATGTGAGATGCTTGGGCGAGCGACGTTTTTATCTCGCAATGTCGTATCCCCTTTGTCACTTAACTAGGACTTGGCCATAAGTATTATTATATTATAAGAAAGGAATTTATGAAGGTTAGGTCTTGCAAATGTTAAGTAATAACTTATAGAATCAACTAACGAGCAACATTATGGAAATAACAGGTGAAATTCCCGTTTTTTACTCGACAAGGCCGCAAAGCACCGATAGTGCTTTTAATAAGCTTTATTACACGAAAGCTGCATGTTTTTCGGCTATTGATATAAAAAACCATGTACACCTGAACATACAAATATTGTTTCCAATAATTAAGCTTCACTGGTTTACAACGTAATAAGTAGCAGTATGGGGTGAGTATTTTGTTTGATACTATATTGTTTGTCTATGATTTATTTCAACAGTACAAAGCATCTCGGTTTATTTATTGTGGAAACGATTATTTTGTATTCTGAAGTTTCTATGTAGAAAAAACAGAAACATCCGCGATATTAAATGCTGTATCAGTTTTCAAGAAAAGGTAAACTTTACAATTCACATAAGTGTCGTTTTACGTTTCTGATGTGAAACTCTCGTACCAATACATATTTACTATGTGAATTTATTTAAATTTATGCGTGACTTAATACGATATAGGAGACTTTAAAGGCGTGCATCAAGAATAGGTATAATATAAAGATATTCCTATCGAATCATCTATAATTGACATTGGAATTTGAAATTATAACGCATTATAACCCCAATACCTCTCGTTTCGTAGACAGGCATAGCTAAGCTACAGGGTCGTTAGGTTTCAAAAATAAAATCTACCTGCAATGCATCCAAGTTATTGAGTTCTCTCGCCAAATTTTTTTTGTCATGTTACATACTCGTACGTGACCCTCGTCTACTGGTTTACAGTGTCTAACTGCATACTGGGAAAAAGGTCACCAATATGTAAAATCGATTTACACGATATTATTTTAAGACTATTTGCCATTAACAAAGACTTTCCCAACAATTTTACAAACGCAAAATCCTCTTATTGTTTTAACACTGGAACATTTAATAGATTTAAGCTTTCTGAAGCCTCGTCCCTTAAATGTTTTGCGTTACTTAACATCGTTCCCTTAATTTTGTAACAATTCAGCTTCGTAATGAAATTTTTAATCACAGTTAATGCCATTCAATGTAACAAGTTGGTCTTTACCTAATAAGTATCTCCTTTGAAACACTTGAGCCAAGTTTGAGGTTGCTTCAGCTATTGAAAGCCGAGCGGCTATCCGCTGCGAAGTTAACAAGAACACGTTTCAAGCTTCGTTAAACGATCGATGAACTATTTAGGATTCCTTAGTGGCTTTAACTTTAATGTTATCGAAGCGTTAGTAATGCTCTGTGCATGCGGTTAAAAATTATAACTCATTACTCCTGTATTGGAGTAAATTGCAAGTCTCTTTTTACGGCCGGTCTCAATAATGTACTACCAGATGGAAGACTGTGGATAGGGCTACCATTAGTATGTTATCTGTCATATTTGTCAATTTTTGCGTCTGAAAAATTGACAAGTATGACAGATAACATACTAATGGTAGCCCTATCCACAGTCTTCCATCTGTTAGTACATTATTGAGACCGGCCGTAAGGCACATCGGTCATTCTGCCGGATTTAGAGGTAGGATTTTTTTTTATATTTGAAACATAGTTCAGTAAATTAAATTATTATTCTAATATTATCAAATCCGATTTCATTATTTCTTTATAAGACAGTTGATGAAGAATTTAGATCTTACAATAATTTAGATCCCTCGTTGGGCGCCACTTATAGCGTTAAGTATTTAAGACAAAATATATAATTACTGCGCAATATTGACGAGCCGTGTGGCGCAATGGTTACCATGCTGGATCGCCGTGTCAGGGGTCCTGGGTTTGATTCCCAGCGAGGCGGAAATTTCAATGATGATTTTAAATTTCTGTTCTCGGTCTGGGTGTGAGTATTCTTAATTTTGTGTGTTGTCTATAACACCCACAACAAAGGGAATCCTAGTGTGTGGCTATGAGTGAGTAGCTTATAAAAAAAGAGCTGCTTTGTTTCAAAACATAACTTACATTTGCTATTTTTAAGAAAGCGGCTTTAACTTTAATGTTATCGAAGCGTTAGTAATGCTCTGTGCATGCGTTAAAAAAATATAACTCATTACCCCTTTAATGGAGTAAATTGCAAGTCTCTCTCTAAGGCACATCTGTTATTCTGCCGGATTTAGAGGTAGATTTTTTTTATATTTGAAACACAGTTCAGTAAATTAAATTATTATTCTAATATTATCAAATCCGATTTCATTATTTCTTTATAAGACAGTTGATGAAGAATTTAGATCTTACAATAATTTAGATCCCTCGTTGGGCGCCACTTATAGCGTTAAGTCTTTAAGATAAAATAAATAATTACTGCGAAATATTGACGAGCCGTGTGGCGCAATGGTTACCATGCTGGATCGCCGTGTCAGGGTCCTGGGTTTGATTCCCAGCGAGGCGGAAATTTGAATGATGATTTTAAATTTCTGTTCTCGGTCTGGGTGTGAGTATTCTTAATTTTGTGTGTTGTCTATAACACCCACAACAAAGGGAATCCTAGTGTGTGGCTATGAGTGAGTAGCTTATAAAAAAAGAGTTGCTTTGTTTCAAAACATAACTTACATTTGCTATTTTTAAGAAAAATCGAGTGACATAGATACTTGTTTACCTAAATATGTGGAAATTGCAAAAGCAGCGACGATTTTGTGCCCATTTATGCTTCACTCCACGTTTCTTTACCCTTTTTATATCCATAACTGGAAAACGAGCGAACGGGTCATTTGACGGTAAGAGCACTCTATCTATGACTCTGCTACACTCTTAAGAATGAACGCGCATAGTAATATTTAGGATATATTTTTAATTAAATGAATAGAATATAATACCTAAATGTTTCATTTACACGTTGTGACAGTAATTTTTAGTGAGGGAGTGTTTATTTTTTAAGTAGATTATCTCTACACCTCTCTTTACTATTATAACTATAATTATGTATTTCACAACTCTTACTGAACTTATACCCACACTAGAATCATTGCATATATTTATAAAAGTAACACCTAACCACCAAGATGAAGAAGCCGGTCACAAATCAGGTCTTTTACAGAGACAACCTGACGCTATTGCTCAGTCTGTTGTTTGTTTGCTGGCGTGTAGCCAAGGATCGATAGCATCCCCTAAACCCTTTTATTATTTATGCCACTTTAGGAGGCCAAGTGGTTATTTTCACGGGATCTAATGTGAATCTCAAGCCGCCAGTCAGCCCGAACACAACGAGTTATTCGGCGGTTGACTTTAAAGTATTGTAGCTTATACAAGCTTGCAAGCTTTACAGAAAGATAATGATATCAGTAATAATATTAATGAATTAATATTTATATATTTCTTACGCGGACTCTACCACTAGGCCAGCTGGCTTCTGTAAAAATATTAATGAATTAAATTTATATATTTCTTACGCGGACTTTACCACTAGGCCGGCTGGCTTCTGTCGCCTCTTACGACACAAGTTATAAGCTTGCGATTGAAAGCAATACTTTACTTCAGTAGTCACTTCTTCTCACTTACACTTCTTACTTACACTTACCCCATGTTGTTGGTACAGATGGTCCATGGAGCGCGGGCCGTGCTCGGTGTCGTGCGGCGGCGGCGTGCGGCCCGTGCGGCCGCGGTGCGCGCGCGGCCAGCGCTGTGCGGCGCCGCGGCTCGAGCGGTGCAACATGCACAGGTTAGTCACCACTCACCAGTCACAGTTGATAAGTCTAAAAAACATAGTTTTCGAGGGGTCTTTAAAAAAAATATGATAATAAAAAATGCTTACCAGCGATCTGACGATCCACCTGATGGTAAATGGTTATCGTCACGCATTGACATCAGCGACACCAAAGGCATCATCAACCTTGAGCATAAGTCATCCGCGAAACGACTCGTCGTGTTCCGGCGGGGAGCTTGAGAGCCAGTTTTTTCTTTCTTTTTCTTCTCTCTTTCTTGGCCGGCAACGCATCAGTGATGCCTTTGGTGTGGTTGATGTCCATGGGCGACGATAGCCACTTACCATCAGGTGGATCGTCAGCCCGTTTGCCGGCTATTTTCATAACAACAAAAAATCATCGATGCACTGCGGGCCAAGAAAGAGAGAAGAAAAAGAAAGAAAGAACTAGCTCTCAAAGTCCTCAGCCGGAAGACGACCAGTCGCTTGGCTCACTCAATCAAGAGGGTGGTAGTTATTCAGGCGAAAAAAAGCAAACTTAAAACTGAAAAGTATGCTTTTTGAAGAAAAAAAGTTGAAGTTAACAATATTTGGGTATTTAGTTATTTATGAGTGTTCTTTTCAGTCCTATAACATAATGACGATCCGACTTCTTGTATCTTGCAAAATTACCCATCATCTATAAGGATATATCCTATTCGCAACAATAGTGTAAAGCAACATTATGACCGAGCTTAGCTTATAAAAAAGCGGCCAAGTGCGAGTCGGACTCGCCCATGAAGGGTTCCGTAGCAGCAAGTAACATAATATAAAAGTTCTTGTAGTTCGTTGTAACTTTGATCAATGTTTTTTGCGGTTTACGATTTATGACGTATTAAAAAAAACTACTTATCAAATCTTATTCAAACCAATTTTCGTTGGAAGTTTTCATGGTAATGTACATCATATATTTTTTTTAGTTTTATCATTCTCTTATTTTAGAAGTTACAGGGGGGGGGACACACATTTTACCACTTTGGAAGTGTCTCTCGCGCAAACTATTCAGTTTAGAAAAAAATGATATTAGAAACCTCAATATCATTTTTGAAGACCTATCCATAGATACCCCACACGTATGGGTTTGATGAAAAAAACATTTTTGAGTTTCAGTTCTAAGTATGGGGAACCCCCAAAATTTATTGTTTTTTTTTCTATTTTTGTATGAAAATCTTAATGCGGTTCACAGAATACATCTACTCACCAAGTTTCAACAGTATAGCTCTTATAGTTTCGGAGAAAAGTGGCTGTGACATACGGACGGACAGACAGACAGACAGACAGACAGACAGACAGACAGACAGACAGACAGACAGACAGACAGACAGACAGACAGACAGACAGACAGACAGACATGACGAATCTATAAGGGTTCCGTTTTTTGCCATTCGGCTACGGAACCCTAAAAAGGGAATACGGTTGCCTAAATTATTATTAAAAGTAAAAGTACTTGTCCTTAAATAATACATATGTATTTAGACACTTGTAAGTTTTCCTTTATCTTTTACAAACAATCATATTAAAGACTAGCTGACCCGGCGAACTTCGTATCGCCTAACAAACAATTTTTTTTCTAAAATAAAAGTTGCCTAAGTTACTCCATGTATATCAGCTATCTGCCAGTGAAAGTCCAGTCAAAATCGGTCCAGCCATTTCAGAGCTTAACCGGAACAAACACAGACAGACAAAAAATTTAAAAATGTTGTTCTGGTATATGTACCGTATATACATCCAAATGCACTTAGTAAAAAGCGGTTATTTTAATATTACAAACCGACACTCCAATTTTATTTATTTGTATTGTATAAGACTGCAGAAATAAACAGGTAACTCATACCTCAACGCACGCATAGGTAGGTACAACTTTACGGAAATGGGCGCAGATCTTTGGCGCATTACAATAATTTCCCACATGAATCACTGCTGGGATTACTGCTGTTGACGTAACATATTAAAATCACACATTTGTGTGGACCGAGAACGATCATTGATTGTCGGTCTGGAGGTCTGACATTAATTAATTCGAAGTAATTGTATTTGGGAATGATTTGGGATCGTTATTATTGAGACAATTCAATGCAGAGTAGAATTTTAAAAGAGGTAGAGATAATAAGAAGCTAGGGCCATCTATCCAGTGCTTTCATACCCCCTCCATGGTAGCGCAAACGTTTAACGCATCCTTTTTGCAAGTCGCATAAGAAGTATAACTTCAAAAAAACGGATACATGCATGTGCATTACGATTTTCTATGAATGGCAAGGCATTTAGATAAATCATAATAAAGCAATCTTTACTGTCATAAACTATGTGCCACGCCAGGAATCGAATTTCAAAGCTTATTTAAAAAAAATCAACCGGGATGAGCTATGAGCCGATACGAGTGCTTTTGGCTTATAAAGAATTTAACAGCCGCGCTAAACCCTTTGACAAAACTTCTACGGACGCAGTCACTGGCATATTATGAATAATAAATAGGTATGAGTAGAAATGAAATACGAGTAAATGTATAAAAATGTGAAATTCCAAAACTGCCTTTTAGTTTTATGTTTGCTGTAACGTTCGAATTTGCATGAAAATGCCATTTTTGCTATACAAATTTCCTGTCCATTCTGCAAATCTGTAAATCATATAATGGGGCGCCTCAGATTTGAAAGCCTAACCATTATGGTTAAGGAATTTTCGTTGTACGCAATAACTTAAGACCAAGATACCAACAAGAATTCACTTCGCTTCGCGTTCGATTTACTCGAGCTCATAGATTAAAGCCGAGCTTTATTATCGAAAAACAATATTAAATTCTTTAGTAAATGGAGTCCTGAATTTTATATTACTTGCCTTCTAACTTTTACAAATAAGCCTGAAAGTAACAATTTGTAAGTCTTGTACTAACATCCTGTAGTCACTAAGATTATCGTCATCTTGGTCGTTAATTATAATAATTAAATAATTAATAATAATTGGTTAATTATAATAATATCGTATGTATGTATATTATCAGATAAATGTGAAAAACTGTAAAATTTTGATATTCTCTTAAAAATCAGATAGGCAACACTAAATATTTAAGTCACAATTAAGTTATATGACATTTGCAATAGTAATTTTGTTTTATACATACGAGTATATTTTAATTTGTCCCGACTTACCCTACTTTAAATAAGAGTGTTGCCCTATCTTGAATGCCATGTTTTGAAGAGTTTATTTTCTTATAGGTAATTAAATAATACGTATCTTACTTACACCTATATACAACAACATTGCAAGATAATTGTCGTTAAAACCTTTGTTCTGTTCCACCTTTAAACTTTTTATATGTCATGTTTTATAATTACAAAAATTGGTAATAAACAACTTTAAAGCGTCATAAAAAACTCTTTAATGTAGGCTAAAGAATAAAATCAGTGACCTGTAACCCATGATGTGCCATGTTTTTAATTGACTTCAAGAAAGAGGGGTTCTCAATTCAACTGTATTCTTTATGTGCCTTTCCTCATTTCTTTTTACTGGGTGTACCAAATTTGATGATTTTTTTATATTCGAAATCTGGTGCTTGTCATGTGGTCCCATTTTAATTTGAATGAGATCTGGTGAGTAGTTTTTGAGTTATCACTATTAATGCGTATTTAATTCACTTCGACTACGTTGATGGTGTTCTCATTTTGTTACTTGTCCGTTTTTTTGGTTAACATTACAAAATGATTATCTTCGGAAGCGCCCTTCTTTCGCGACCAGTTGCAACTAGTCATGCCTCGTTGACCTATCCCCTTTCAATGCCTTGTATAAGCCTTTTACCGGCTGAAGTCAGACGAATTCAATTTGATAACTTATTATTGATATTCAGAAATATGCTAAACAGTATATTCTTTGTTCTTCTCAGTAAGAAGGTTTTCAAATAACCTATTATCATTGATGAAATCTTCAATGTTGTTCAATTCAGTTTTGTATAAAAAGATGGAAAAACAAAATACAATAAAAATTTGTATGGTTGATTGGAAGCCTTAAAAGAATAATTAATTAAATTTATATATTTTGCAGTTCTAATAATATTACATACATACTCGTACGTGTCGAACTGATAAACTCCGTTTTGTAGCCGACTTCAAAAAAGGAGAAGGTATTCAATTCGACTGTTTTTTTCATGTTTGTTACCTCAGAACTTTCGACTGGGTGAACCGATTTTGATGATTCTTTTTTAATCGAAACCCGATGCTTGTCATGTGGTCCCACTTAAATTTGAGCTAGATCTGACGAGTAGTTTTTGAGTTATTTTGAAGTCGGTTATTTTTTCTTGGTAAAATTCAGATTATAAATAGGTTGAAAAGACAAAGATGAACTTAATATGGACGAGTTCCTATAACCGTTATATTTAACCGGTTGCTACGTTTTAGGTACGTTATGTCACATCTTGTAGTATAAAAGCAGTTACGATACTGGCAAAGTCGGTGAGTAGACTGTCGATTTTTAATGGTCACTGGATTTAGGTAAAGTTACGTAATAGGTACCGATGCTTAGCAGACTTAACGTAAGCCTACACTTTAATGAACTTTTTCTACTAGAAGTTCTGTCTACAATGAAGCGATATACACATATCTATATCTATATGTATAATTTATTATATTATTACAGGTAAGAGTCTTCAAAGGAGTTCATGAAAATAAATAACTATGTATTACTTATTTCTTAATTAACATTAAAATAGAACATAAACAAGAAACAACTGACAAAAGAGAGAGAACTTAAGCTTATTCTCTTGTAAGAACTTCCACGTTCATTCCGACGCAAAAATAATAACCTATTTGTTTGTGAAGAAATCTCCAAGAATTTTAACAAAATTCCTGATTCCATTAGGTACGCTTCGTAAAGACCAAGTTGAAAATTGAAGTTATGTTTAGCGTACCTTAATGGAGCATGTTGCATCCTTTGACAGCAAACTTTACCGGGAATATAAACCTGATGGGTGTACGAACAGGAATACTTAGTGTATCGGATAATGTGAAGACATATTATCAAGTTTTAATAGGCAATTATGATTGTAATCATATAAAGACCACGATATTTTAAATTATTATTTGGAGGCAACCAATCGCTAAACGCAACCATCATGAAGACGTTACAACCTTTCATTTTGTTTTGATTCTAATAATCGCAATTTGCGTAATCGCAATTTGCGTAAAAATAATTGCGTAGGTTAGAAGATATTATGTAACTTTTCATGATTTTAAAAGATGTGAGAGGAGTTTCTTTCGGTTTTTCTTCTCCTCTATGACAAAGCACCTTTCCGAAAAACTGGTAGATTAAAAAATGACGTGCATAAGTGTATCAGTGATACCTATATGAATAAAAGATTTTGATTTGATAATATTTGTTTTAGCTGCGAGTTTTCATGGACAAGCGGGGAATGGGAGGAATGTAGCGCAACCTGCGGGGAGGAGGGGGTGCAAGAGAGGCAGCTATTCTGCGTCCCTTCCAACATAAGGTACGTGCGCTCAACAATTTGTCTTTGTCGTCTGTAAACATTTTCCTCGTTCTATTATTACAAAATCGATGTCTCGGGTTTTTATTTCAGTCTTACTTGATGGATTGACATGTTATCTGAAGTATCAAAGGACCCATATTATTAAATCTAATGGGTTTAAAAAGTTACTTTCACCCCTGAGTGAAGCCCAGACTCTCCTGTAAGTGCACCCAGCTGAACCAACTCAGAGATCAATGATATCTGGCCATTCAACTTCATTACGCTCATGCATAGTGGCGAGATTTTTTCTTTTTGGACTTGCTTTCGAAACGAAGTTTATCGTGATATCACAGATAAAAAAGTATTTTGGGCAGTACGTAGGTGAAGTTGGTTGAAAATCTGCAGAGGCTGGTGTGATTATTTTCCTGACTATTGATGGCATTGAGCCATAAATGGCCTACTGAGCACGTATCTCTCCTCTGGCCTAGAGCATATTCTACCATATTCCATCGGATTGGTGTTTTTAATAAAATACACACCTAAATAAATATAACAGGACGACCCTGTAGCCTAGTTGGTAGCGACCCTGCCTGCGAAGCGAGGGGTCCCGGGTTCGATTCCCAGCCGGGGCAGATATTTATGTGACAGGTAAATAAATATTTGTACTTGGGTCATGGGTGTGATTGTGATGTGTTATATGTGTCGTCCATGCCACACGCCACACAGGTAATAAATACCTACTGCGGGGGTATGAGTGTGTTAGCGTTTATTGTTTATTATATCTACACTATTATGAAAATGGGTTGAAATTCCACATCGTTCTAATAAGTAATACCTCAACTCCTAGAGTGTAAAATCGGATTAAGACTCTAAAGGAAATAAAGCTCTAAAGGAAAATGCACTCTTTTAAGGTTGTATGTACCAAAGCCTAGACATAAGCTATACATTAGAACTTACGGTTCATTTCATATTTAGTTAAATAAAAGTATTTCGTTGCTATTTCAAAATGCGTTCTAAATCACAAATACTAGAGCATCATATTGCTTGCGCGACACAATTTTGTTGTAAGGCAAAAATGTATTTATCATCACAATTCACAACTCATAACTGTTCCACGGTTGAGCTGGATCTCGTCTCACAATAAGAGTTGTACACAGTACTTTGTACATTGTATTGGTAACAAGTATTGTATATCGCTTTCATTGTGAGCTTGTGTTTAATACTAATGGATTTATATTTTAAGTGTTACTGTATCAATCCTTGGATCCAAGCCATTAAATTTTAACAACAAACGTTTAACAAACGAGGCATTTAGGATCCTATTTTAGGTTCCCTGTGTCGGGTTTTGGGAGGCAATGCGTGAGTGTATTGCTAATGCCCAAAGGCAATGGTCACTTATCATCAAATTACTTGTCTGATTTCGAAAACAGTTTAACTCGTACTTGATGATTTTTAAATAATCTGGCTACTTGACTCCTTTTTAGAATCATCTGCAAAAAATGTAACGCATAATGCATTTTCAGTTTTGATAGCAGCTGAATCAGGTTCATACCTTGGTAGTATCATGAGTCAGTGATGGTTTTAATGTTGCAGACAATGATATTGTATGGTAAAATATCTTTGGTTGCAGATCATAATGACGGTGAAACACTTGTCAGGTATCCTGTCAGTTTTCTTACGACTATTTACATAAAACCCACGCCATTATTTTTGAAATGTCGAGGTTAACTTCGACATAATATCGAAGAGCTCTGAACCCACGTTCTCCTATGAAAATATTTACTCCACGATAGCAATCTCGAAATGAGGCTACCGACCGTTTATTTTTGTCCGTCTGCTTACCACTGGCACTCTCGTGTATAATATTAATTATTATGTCGAAGATTTATTTAAGATTAAGATTAAGTAAGATTTAATTGCATATCAAATTTCACAATATACCTACTCTCATAATCCACATTAGCTCGTATACTATTACCAATACGAGGTACCTGTATGATAACGTACGTGCTTTAAATGCTTTAACTATCATTTATCACGGCGAGAGTGAACTACAAATTACTGCTGTCAATTTACTCAAGTTAAGTTCGATTACAGATATCTAGATATTATGTTAACACTTTTAATTTAGATAGCCGTCTCACGAGAAGCCTGACCATCCAAAGCTTTGTCAGTCTTTATAAAAACTATAAATTCAACGTATTTTAGATACGATAAAGTTATGCAGGAAGTTTATCTTTGCATAATATGCGAAGGAAGGAACCAAAGCTAAGCTATTGAGGTGAAGAGTTAGCATCGCGCATTCGTTTGGAACTATTCCATAACAGCGTTATGTTACGAGTAGGTATTTATAGATCTAGTCAAATGTTATCTTTGGACTAGTTGCATAAACTGACTTTTATATAAGCCCAAGTTGTGAGAAGGAAGGCACTAAACGTTTTAATAAAGCTAGACCCGTTTGTTAGTGTCCTAAAGTTTCTTAACTAAGATAGGTACCAAATATTTATTGCCGTGTTTTGACGATACATTCCAGTAATTTTAATCCTGATAACTTTTCTAGTTACTCCGTCCATTGCAATGAGCCTTATAAGCCAATATAGCCTTATTAAAGTGATATTTATCGTGAGTAAACATAATCTTTCCGCGATGATATTTAACTTTGTTATTGTTATTTTTCTACTACGCAAACTGCATCCCTACCGTGTGCGTGTTTAACCCATAAAAAATTTACTTTCTCCGAAAAAACATTATGTGCATCAAATCACAATACTCCTTCTATATATAATGTGTGCAATATTTAAAGAGGATACCTATAAAAATTTATAAAACTTGAAGAGAAAACTCTTATCACGTATCAATATCGATTTTTTTGTCTGTTTCCAGTGTATCAACGCGGAGGGAGTTGATAAGACGTAGCGTGTCGCCAGCCCTCTGTCGCTCCACGAAGCCGGAGCGTGTGCAACCTTGCAACCGGTTTCCCTGTCCGGTATACTGGCAGGAGATGCCTTGGACGCCGGTATACTTTCATATTCTTTAATAATATTTATGAACCATTTTGCAAAACGGGTAGCAAAGACAGATAATCCACGAAACCGGAGCGTGTGGAACCTTGCAACCTGTTCCCCGTCTGGTTACATAAAGAAATAAATGAAAACGTACTACAGACTTTGTGGCATAAATTATCATATCGAACTCTAGGCAGAGAAAACAAGGTAATAAAGAAAGCAGGGATAGGCAACGCTGCCATAAATTTAGTTTAAGAGATACTTTTGATATACTTTATAGGTACATTTTTTTTTTTGCTCCGAACAAAATTTTATTGAGAGTGTTTGTTTACAACAAAAAAGTAAAAATCTATCTAACGATAGATCAATCTAAAGATACATATCTCTCCAGTGCTCAGCAACATGCGGTCGTGGGGTCTCTTATCGCCCCCTAGTGTGCCCGACACACGAGGAGCTCTGTGGACCGAAGCCCCGCGAACGACGGCGGCGGTGTCGCCTCAGACGATGCCCCTCTAAAGCTCCAACGTGCCCTGCGAGTGACGGAACTCAGTACTGCGAGCTCTTCACCAGAGACCAGCTCGAGAGGAACTGCGAGTTACCACCATTTAGGAAATACTGCTGCAATGCCTGCAGAGGAGTATACCCCTCACGTATTGATGGTGTGCCGTAAAGTCTGGCGGGAATGAGATGGGTTATTGTAAATGCTATTTTATTGTTTATGCTGCAGCTACATTAGCGGAATTCGGCGAAGAATCTATACGTATAAATGTAGATGAACAATGTTACATCATTATTGACACAGCCGCAGTTTTATCGTGAAAACCCTAATGCGGATTATTGCTCGTTAATGTAGTTGCAGTGTATTGCACTTGTACGTATGTATTTGTACTTTAATTAACCGATTTCAAAAAAAGGAAGAGGTTGACAATCCGTCGCGTATTATACATAAGTATATTTTATCCTATCGGTTGGTCTCATTATTGAAATGCATAAAATAATTAATTAATGATGTCAGACATTATTACATATGGAACGGCATAGTGGCGAAAAGCCGTAGTATACTTCGGCCGCTGTATCTTGGCGCGTCTGAACTTCGCGCAGAAGGCTGCGCAGTAACATAATTCGCCAATACTCGATACGCGGTGTATTGTGTCTCAGTCATACGTTAGCATGTTCGTGTTGCCATCTCTGTCTTACATGCGCTAAAGTTCGCAAAGCCTATGTTCAGACGCGCCAAGATACAGCGGCCGTACTGTACACACCTAGAAAATTCCTTGATGCGTTGTATTGTTGTTGCGGTGCATCGTCGCAATATCGCATTGTAGTGTTACCACACCCTTGGGAATTACTTACATTATGTTTTGTCGGTAG
Organism: Thymelicus acteon; assembly: GCA_951805285.1. Lineage (NCBI taxonomy): Eukaryota > Metazoa > Arthropoda > Insecta > Lepidoptera > Hesperiidae > Thymelicus > Thymelicus acteon. The sequence continues at coordinate 6,074,427 of OX638221.1, read as the reverse complement.
TTTGGTTGTTGAGCGACGAAGTAAAAAATTATAAAAGGAAAAAGTAATTACATGTTTTGTTCTCTTTCTCGATAATACTTAAATTATACAGGGGGCTGCCATTAGAGGATGCGTGTGTACGTGAACACCATCTATTTTGTACTAAATCTCTACTTTATGCTTTGCGTTATAGTGATTACATTTGACTGGGCAGACTCTTCACTGACAAAACGATTATTATATTCACCAGCAGTTTAATATTATAAAATTGAATGGTATAGTTCACTGGTTTATGACAACCCAAAGTCAACATGAATTTAATTTATTTATATTCAATCATTTGCGATAAACAGGTACCTTCTTTAATAAACTCTGAGATTTTTATATTACTCAAATAAATCAATGATACACTTACCTAAATAGAAAAAATTATGATTTAGCATCTAATATTATGTTCAACTACTTTATTTTATGCAACTAAGTAAGACGTGTATGAAAGTTTATTCTTTAAGTACCTACACTTTGTCATTTTATAGGATTAAATTCAGGAAGTAATTTTAACTTTGAATAGATAACCTACCTACTTTCCAGTGAGAATGAGATGAGAATTTCCATTTTAATGATACTTTAAAGTTTAATGAATACAGCAGCATTTTTACTGAATTTTGCTATAAGTAGCCTATAACAGAACACGTCATCAAAGTCTGTACCAAATATTAATGTCTGCTATCTCCGAAACGTACGAGTACATAATAATTATGTCTATATGCCAAACGGGACCAAAATGGCTAAGGTGCTCTCAGAGCCACAGAAGCGTACTAAAACTTTTGCGAATTGCAGTTCAATATTGATCATTATTTGACCAACTAACAACAGACACATACAAGTCGTCCATGGGCGTAGCCACGGTGGGGCTGGCTCTGACCTGTAAGCTAGTAAAGTACCTAATCAAACTTAAAAAACTTAATTATCTAGGTATTAACTACAATACTTAATATCTGTAAGAAAGTTTACACTCGACAGTCGTCAGTCGACATAAAAAAGTGCGATCAAAACAAAAAGTTACATACTATTTTAGACTGCTACCCTACCATGGCTGGCTACACTGATGAAGTCGTCACATTCTTTTAACTTGTTTTGTGTCGTGAATTTGGTTGCACTTAACATGTGTGGGTGAAATCTTGCACGCTGAATTAGAACTACTTCATCTAATCCTTCCAAGTTGTTGATATGCATATTGCTTTACTGTCGATGAAAATGCATTTTTATGATATTGACGATTTGATACTACGTTCAGGGCTGGCTCCAAACGAGCGAACTCCTCGATTAATTACATTACAGACATTAAATTTTAGCTATTGAATTATATGGTACAGTTTTGAAAAGCTTGTTTTTAGAAATATTTTTAAAATATGCATTTTATTATTATACATAAATTATTATAGTAACCAAACATTTAAAAATGTCGTGATACAGACAAACGTCTGCGTCTACGACTGCATTTTACGTCTTACCTTTCGTCAACCCTTTACCGGAGATATCCAAGAACTTTACATAATATATGAATACAACTGGCTGAACGGCAAGTTTCTTCATTCTTCAGGTACATCTTTGAAGCTTGCCGTCTTTTATATAAAGTTCTTGGAGATACCCAAATGCACATAATTAAACGGTGTTAATTATAAAATATTCGTAATAAGTAGCTTTTAAGTTCTAATATAAGTTACCTAGGTAATACTTGATATTACGTAACCAGTATTACGTTATAACTGTTGTATTTCTTAATATTTATGTATGTAAGTAGCAGGCCCGGATCTAGGGGGGGCGAACCGGGATACCCGTCCCGGACGCCAGTTTTAGGGGACGCCAGAATCATAATATAGTATGATTAAATTAAAATAAAAGAACTTGCTTCACAAACCAGCACAAAAGTACACGCCCGATGACTTTTTTTTAGTCCAAGAATTGAATTTTTTTAGTAAACGCCTGAACCGATTTTGCAGTTATTATTGTATACAAAACTCCGTAGGCGTCACTATCAAGTTTCTGCCCCGGTTCGAAAAAATTGTAGATCCGGGCCTGGTAAGTAGTTTTTAGTTCAGCATAAAGTTATTCCTCCAGTAACAGACGGAACGAAGTGCCATATTATTGTACACGACTTCCACTACTAAAATAAACATGATATTCTTGTAAATGTGTTTCACTTCTAGACATTCCTCGTCATCGCTACATCTTGACTCTAAATAAAACCCAAAAATGGCTTGTCTGTGTGTAAATTAATTTATATGGTTAATTATTAAGGCACTACTTTACCCACTAAATCCAATCCAATGTTACCGATGCAAAAACACTGAATAAATAGGTGTGTTTTTGTTAATGGCAGATTAACGAACAAAACAATCAAACTGTTGTTCAGGATTTCGTATACGACATTTGGTATTGAATACCTACCTAACATATTATACTTAGTATTGGGAAAGATTCCATTCTCCATTTTTTCCTTGTCTAACTTCATAGTTGTACCTATTACTGAAAAGCTCTTTTAAAAATATTGTGGGTCTTCAATGATCATTTTTCAATTCAGAGGTTCGTTTGCAAACTATTCAGCTTTAAATTGCTTTGGTTAGAGTTAAGTGTATATCCCTTCCTCCCCCAGATAAGTGTCGGACATTTGAAAAATTCAAGGCAGCAATTTACATATATGATGAATTTAAAAGGAAAACTGTCACTATCACGCCCTGGGTAGCTTTAGTATTTAATAAGTAGAGTCGATGAACTTACAGCTACGGAACCCTTCATTGCGTGTGACCTGACACGCATAGCCCGGTATTAAATTTTAAACGCAAATTCGGGTTACTAGTATTGTTATACCTTATCAAAGATTCAGTAAGAATAAAGCTAGCACGTCGGAAAAATAAATTTATAAGCGTTTGCTACACTTTAACAACTTGTATCTAGAGATGTAACAACTTGTAGTAAGTTATGTTACTATTATTGTTAATCTTAACTTAGAACAGAAAGTGTAGTTCAGGTAACTTGCAGAATATTATTAAGGTGGTTTATAGAGAATATTTTTTAACCAACTTCAAATTAGGAGGAGTTTTTGAAGTGAAAACTTCTTTAGCATTGTTGTCATTTGAAAGTCGATGAAACGAAAAAGGGACAGTAAAAAGAGACAGACACATAAATTCATACGATTTAACGTGGGAGAAAATGAGATAGGAAGCATTATGCAGTGATTCTTATGTTCGTGTCACTTTAAAAAGTGCTAAGTTGTATTAATAGATGGCGCGAGGAACAAGATAGAAGATTCGTTTTATTGCTGGATAGATGGCGCTGGCTGCTCATTTTACTCTTCATATTATGTTTTTGAAAGTTAATTAAAACTGATATACGTCATTAAATTAATACCTTATTTTTGAAGGTTTCACTTCTATCATGTGTGATTTGTGAATTTCACACACTTTTAGTTATTATTTTAAAGTTCGTAACCAGAACTCGGGTATTTATCAACCGATTTGGAAAAAAAAATTTAACTGAAAGATTACCTAATTAAGTCAGTCTTGGTTATGGAATCCGTGAGGAATTGAAAGAAGTACTCAAATATTATATTACCTATAGATTATATTGCGATTTTTATATAATATTTTTAACTACAATAAAATTATAATGGCCCACAATTGAAGATTATTTATTTGAAGTCGTAAAATTTAGATTATCATAAAACTAAGCTCAAAACAAAAAGACTTACAAAAATAACAAAGAATTCCCGAAGTATGGACAAATTAATAAATTAATGTGCCCATACAATAGTTAGGTACACACTCCAAGTACCGTTTAATATAATAATTTTCCCTAGATTTTCGAGTAGGTATGTTAAGTGAATTCGAGACGAAATTTGTACGTCTATAGCACGAGACGAGCATACGTCAAGTTTATGAGTCGGAAAATGGAGGACAAACACCTTCCCGTCCCGCCGCCGAACATAATGGCGTCTTCAGCATTAAAAATACTGTCACGAAAACCTTATTCAATTTCAACAGTCATTTGTACGTTGTTACCATAATAACTGTATGCTTCAATTCATCTTTTACATACACAAATAATGACTTTTAAAACTTGTTCTTTGTCGAGGCGTTTATTCTCTAATCTTAACGGCTTGACTGATCTGGATGGGATTTTCACTGATATATGTATGGCAGTAAGCTTGTAGTAACATTAATTATATTTGTTTCACTTATTTCAATTGGATAACTAATATAAAAAATACAGTTAGGCTAGACAAGTAACTAGGTATTCTAGCATTCTAGGATTTCTAGGTAATATTCATTTGGAGAGAGACCCGGGAAGAGTTAGGTGTTGGATTTAGGAGTAGGTACTCAACAAAGCCTTTGACCGCGTTGCCTCGACCCAATGTTTTGAATTTAATGTTGTTATATCTGGATATATTATCTATATATATTATAAAACAGTAACTCGATAATGTCTGTACATTGAAGATATTTAAGAAAAATTGATATCAGGGGACTCAGTAGGAGCAATAGATCGTGAATCTGTCATTTTTAAAAATCTTGTCTGTCTGTATGTTTGACACCGCATCACGCCAAAACCACTGAATGAAACTGAGTGCGGTTTTCATAGTTATATTACTGGTGGTCTAACTTAAAATCTGGTGTATGATTTATCGTAATACGTTGCTTACAAGCCGAGATAGTAGGTCTGAGAACGAGTCAATAAATCTATTACTGAAATTTATGTATACCTATACATATTTATAATATTTAAAACATTGAGGTTCTAAGTAAATTTCTTAGTTAACTTACTCAATCAATAACCCATAACTATGTTAGATTGTGCTATCAGATTCCTATATTCAATACGTTGTATGATGGTGTGGATCAGAGTTAGCGATAATAATGACACAATTAAAAAAAATTGTCAATTTTTTTTAATAAGTAAAAATGATAATTAAAAATCTTAAATTTTGACAAAGTATTACAATTTAGATTTCCTTAATCTATTGGAGGAATAGGCACATAGAAAGTAGATAATAATAAAAATACAAATCCTTTCATATTTAATAATCACAATGAGTAAGAAATTAAAATATTTGCGAATAATCATCTACTACTGTCACCTACTGGTCAATGCGTACCAAGTCGGCCCCGCATAGGCTAATTATGACCGTGTACGTATGTAAGTGCAATACAAATAACTAAAATACTTTTGAATTTGCGAATTGCCACGTAAAAACAAACGAGAACGAAACTAAACTAAATTGTCATCGTCCTCCATGGATGACTTAAAGCGTTGTCCGTGATCAGACTAAAGGCATCACCCATGCGTTGTCATCCAAGAAAGAAAACAAGAATAAACAAGAATGAAAAAATAATAAAGTATGAAGACGATTAAATTTCTGTTCTATCAAGCTTAAAGAGAGTTGTTTATCATCTAGCAGAGCTTAGAATGAAGATGTATTGAGCTATTTAAATAGCACTAAAAATAATAACTAATCTTATGGTAATGCAGGCACGCTGCTTAATCCACAAACGGCGAAACAGTTTAAACAATGAGTTTCTTCTGAAACGTTTAATAGGTATAATATATACGTCTGGCATTTGGGCTAGGTTCTTGGATGAAAAACTCGGCCTTGCGTAGTTAGTTGGAAGTTACACTTAAAAATCCCAAAATAGAATAAGCTCAGAAGATCTAGAGTCTCCCGGTTTAGAGGCGAGCCCTGCTGTCGGGTAGGGGATCTTTTCATTACCGTAAATCTAGCTGGTGTCGCGGTTACGCAACTCCCCAGATAGTCGGGGTGGCTCTTTTGACTCTTCCCGCAGAAGCATTTAGCTCTCAGGTAGTCAAGAAAGTGGAGGGGCAAGACGTTCCGGAGAGACTCATGTAGCCCGTGGTTGGTGCGATCAAACATTGATTGAGAAACTTGACATGGTGCACCTCAGGTACCTGCTAAACCACCCTATCCGACGACGGAGACAGAGCGGCAGCGGCAGTTTGCGCGATCCGGTGAGCAGCATGAAGACCGTCTTACAGACATTATTACTTGGTCAGATAAAAACACACAGTAAGTCAAAAAGGAGGAAGAAGTAGTGCCAAGAAAACACTACGTAATTCAAATGGTAGAAGAATTCGATTAGGTTAGGCTACTTATACTTACGTGGAAAAATTTATCGACGTCTATGAATAAATAGGAGCAATCCAGTATTCCAGTATATAGTATATAGTATCTGAATTAAACTTTTATAATCTCCAACTCCTACAATGTTCTGGTTTAATTTCGGGGAGGTGTACTTCTCGAACTAAACTGTTTGTTTTTTTTTTTTCAGTTGTCTCTATTTATCTCCGTATATCTTAATTGTTAGTTCTACTAGATAAAATAAATAACGCTGTTTCTAAACTAGATGGAATGAAAAATTTAATCTTCTTCATATGTTTTCATTATTTTTGGTCATTGATTATATAAGTGCTCTACCGTTTGTACCTATGTAAATAGAAATAGCTGGCTCAAACTTAGTAAGAAGTAAGTAAGTAGTAAGTAGTAGTAAATACTATTCAATGAATAAGACGACTGAAATGTTTCATAATGTTGGAGTTTTAATCCCATAATATGTGTAAGAATAATAAGTAATAGGTAATAAGAATTTTATTTTATTTATTTATTTATTTATTTAATAATTTATGCACACATAGAAACATTATACAGATAAAACATAAAGTAAGGATGGTACAAAGGAACTGCTTATTTCTTATGAAATTTCTTCCAGCAGCCCTGACACTGGAGAGCGGTATGTCTAGATGGCAGAAAGACTGTGTACACAAAATACTGTATTAAGTTTTAAAAAAACTACAAACATACATAATATAAATACATATATACAAACATAAAAACAAGCATACATAAATACATACATACATAAATAAATATATACATATATAACAACAAATACCGTCGATGAGATGATATTGTACCTACAATCCTGTGAATTGTAAACCGACAGGATAATAAAATATAGACATATAAATTATATACTAAAAATAAAACACTATGCAGCTAAGGAAAGATAATGCTCTTTTACTCGTTTTTTGAATGTTGAGATAGTTTTAGATTGTCTAATATTAAGCGGAAGTGAGTTCCACAGTCTCACTGCATGCACAGAAAAGGAGGCGGAGTAGAAAGAAGTCTTATGCGGTGGGAACTTGAGTAGGGTTTTAAGGTGGGTTCTACACGGCGCGATTGAAGGACGAGCGAAGCTAAAGCGCTCTCGCAAATAGGATGGAGTAGAAGGACAGTGGAGAATGTTAAAGAGGAGGGACAAAATCCTAGTTTTTCCGAGTTTCTACGAAAACGAATTGGGAGCCACTTGAGCTCTTTGCGAAATTGAGAGACATGGTCATATTTACGAATACCGAAAATAAAACGAATGCAAAGGTTTTGCAAGCGCTCAAGTCTATTTAATTGCTCCTCTGTGGCATCCAGATAGCAGGCATCTGCATAGTCAATAATGGGCTGAATTAAAGTTTGGGCAAGGGAAATTTTAGATTTTAAAGGCAGCAAACTCTGCAGGCACTTCAGGGAATGAAATGAATAATGAACCTTGCGGCTAACTTCACTGATCTGACCATTCCAAGAGAGATTTGAATCGATGATAATACCTAAGTCTTTGACGGCATCAGTGAATGGTATATCGGTGCCACCCAGGCTCACTGACGGCAATAGCGACAAATTAAGTGAATTCCGATAATTTCTGCTGCCAATTACTATAGCTTGTGATTTACTAGCATTAATATTGAGACCAAAAGATTTAGCCCAACAGTCAATACGCCTCAAGTCGTGGTTAATGCTGGAGATAGCCGAGTCAATGTCCGCAACGCCAAAATGATGGTATATCTGCAAATCGTCTGCGTAGAGGTGGAATTTTGAAGAAATAATAGGAGTAACAGTATTAATAAAAATGGAGAAGAGTAAAGGAGAGAGTACGCCACCCTGGGGTACGCCCGCATTAAGGTCACAAGAGTCAGAGAAAGTGTTATCAATGCGTACCCGTTGCGAGCGACCCCGAAGATATGAATTGAACCATGAAATGGTGGAAGAAGAAACGTTAATAGAACGAAGTATACTTTCTAGTATGTCAAAATCTACAGAAGTAAAAGCATTGCTAAAATCTAGTAACACCAGGAGGGTAAGTTGCTTGTTTTCCATAGCCCAGCGGATGTCGTCGGTCACTTTTAAAAGAGCAGTAACAGTGCTATGGTTGAAATGAATGAAAAAGAATGTGTGAAAATGCGGAAGATATTTTGGATTGGAGATTTGGTTTAAGTTTTATGAATCTGACATACTTTGAAATACTGTTCTTAGGATATTTTTCATATGTTTTTTTTAATTATTCGATCCAGGGCATAAAAAAAAGTAAAATTAATAGTCAAGATATCAGGTAGGTAATTTGGTCTGATGGTGTATCCTGAAGAACAATTATGTAAATCCTGAACGGACGGAAATAATGTAACCGTTTTTGAAGTTATTTGCTGTTGATAAAGTCGACATTGTGAAACCAGTCCATCATTGACCCTGAATGTATATCTTAGAATAGGAAACAAATATATATGACCATAGGTTGTGTTGGAGACTAAATATGTTACTCTTGAATTGATGGAAATAATAGAACCGTTTTCACAGATAGTTTAAGTTGTTCATATTGACATTACAAAACCAGTCCATTATTGACCAATTTAGGGTCTGGTGGGGTATCTTAGAGACAGAATATGTAACTCCAGAATGGGTGGGAATAACAGTTTTAAAAATATTTGTTGTTGTGTAACCAGGACAACATTTGACCAATTCAGGATCTGATGGTGTACGTATAAAAAATTCTACTTATATTTCTTAAGTGTATATTAAAATATTTTTTTTACCCTCGATAAAGTGGCTAAATGGATTTAGATGAAATTTAGACTGCTTTGATGTATGTGCTAATACATAGAATTTTTGTATAATTTTTTTAGGGTTTTGTTCCTTAAAAGAAAAAAACAAAACCCTTATAGGATCACTTCGTTGTTCGTCTGTCTGTCTGTCGATACTATTTTCTCAGGAATGCGTGGATATCATTCCAAAAAAACTTAAATTTATTTGTATTAACTTATTGATCCTTAAGTCCATTTAATATTGCTCTTTAAATGTTCGGTTCTGTAAGTTTGTACAAAACCCTCGGTGCAAAAAAAAACTCGCCTTTGGCCGGGATCTATTTTAAATACTAATTCTCAAGTCCACGCAGACGAAGTCGCGGGTAGAAGCTAGTATAATATATAACACACGCGCACTGTGTATACACAGTTTAAACTGATGGGTTTAAATTGAAAAAAATATTGTAATCTTGTTTTTTAAAATGCAAATTAAGTTTATTAGTTAAAAAAAATGCTCGCAAGAAATATTGCCGCATAAGGAAAAAAGGAATCACCAAAGCATCACCTCAAAGTCACTAGATTTGGAGAAAAACCGACAAAAAATACCTAGACACTAGAAGTCACTAAAAATAAAAAGAAATAAATCGACAGTCCCTACGTATAAAGCGACATGACAAAAACCGAGGTTACAGGAGAGCGTTTTTAATGTTCAAACCGCTCTAGAAATAATAGTCTGTAAAATTATAAAAAAAAATTTGTTTAATGTTTCACTACGTTTAAGGAGTTTATAGTAGTATGATACATAATTTAAACATAGTATGATGATAAATCTTTCAGTCCTGGCAAATTCCTGCAAAATAGGCAAAAAATAGGGATCGGGAAGACTAAATACAGTTGTTTTGGAAGCTGATACCTCCTTTTTGCAAACATAGATTTTTTTATACATAAGTTGTGAAAAGCAGCCTAAACTCTTAATAAACCTATTTCATCTACGAGTATTGCACTGTTATTATGTGTTTTATTTTTATGGTTTTTCATAAAATTAAAGAAACAAAACACTTTGTAAGCCTTCTATAACTTTGCTTGTTTTTATAAATAAGGGCGTAGGTTATAACGGCACCCTCGGGCCTCGGCGTCGCGTTTGGTTTCATGTCGGATCGTCTCAGCCTCTTATGTAACAGGACCGTTTTAATTTTACGTAATTGGAGTGCTGTTTTATTAGGACTTCTTTGATTCACAAACAAAAAGTAGGTATCTACCGCCACCTTAGCAAAGTTTTTAAATTACATTACCATTGTGTAAGAAAACATAGAATTTCGAATATTTCGATTGAGTCAATACAAACAAAAAGTACTTCTAATATTTACCAAAGACATCTGAAAGCTTTGCATTTAATCGTATTAGGTTAAGTTAGTTTAAGATAATTAAAAAAAATTAAAATAATTTTAAAGGTAATAAAAAAATATTTGACTTTACTGTAACAATAAAGTAGTAATATAGCACCACCGTCAAGTATAGTTGGAATTGGACCGGAGGAAAATATTTATTTGACAAATAGAAATAAAATAATGTTTTCTCTCAGATCGTGTGTGACTGTGAGTGGGTGTGCGTTAAGTTCCAATACAAATGCCTGCTTGGTAATAAACGCTAACACACTCATACCCCCGCAGTAGGTTTTCACCTGTGTCGCGGGTGGCATGGACGACACATATGACACATCACAATAACACCTATGACCCGAATACAAATATTTATCTACACAAATATCAGCCCCGGCCAGGAATCGAACTCGGGACCCCTCGCTTCGCAGGCAGGGTCGCTACCAACTAGGCTACAGGATTGTCAAAAATGCTTCACCGTATTAGAATTATATTCAAAATTCAAAATTCAAAATCATTTATTCATATAGGTATCATTGATACACTTATGCACGTCATTTTTTTTTATCAACCAGCTTTTTGCAAAGGTGCTTTGTCATGGAGGAGAAGAAAAGCCGTAAAGAAACTCCTCAGCACATCTTTTAAAAATAAAAATATATTGATATATTTATTACAAAAAAAAAATACTAGCTTGTACGGAACTGGTTGCAGAGCAGAGTATTAATATCAATCCACCAATCCGCACTGGAGCAGCGTGGTGGAGTATGCTCTAGGCCTCCTCAAGAGGAGAGACCCGTGCTCAGTAGTGGGCCATTAATGGGTTGAAGCCACATTAATATCAATATCTTTTATTTCTTTTCTCTCTTCTCTTTTGGTCGGCAACGCTTCGATGTTACCTTCGGTTTTACTGATTCCATAAGCTACGGTGGCCACTTACCATCAGCTAGTGACATAAAAAATCAGAAAACATCTTCTTTAAAAACACATTGGCATTCACTCCGTATTCCTCAAAATTATTACAAAAGATACACAAAAAAACCACTTTACGTCACATCAGTAGAATATAAATTATTTACAAAGCTGATATATTATATTATAATACTTATGGTGCTATTATAGAAGTTCTGGGCCCACGTACCCTCACGCTACCCTCCCTAAAGGTATCATAAATAACTTTTGAAAGCCCTTACCGAACTTGTAGTCAACTATTCTTCCCTCGCAAATTGTACTCGCGCAATAATATAACGAATATAACCTTAAACTCGAAACTACCAAATTGATATCATGAACAATCTTACATGCAAGACGTGACACAATTAGTATTACTAAAGACTTCTTTATATTATATTATAGTAAGTAGTAGTAATTCAATTTTTTACTTTAATGAAGAAAGAGAGACGCAACGTATTTGTACCCAAAAAATAGATTGATCAGTTCACCAATAATACAGTTGACGACCCGAATCGATATTAACTATGCTGAACGCAGACCGCGTTCAAGGTTCTACTCCCGGCCGAGGCTGACCAGTGATAATTAAAAGTCTCTTAATAATTAAGACTAAAATCCTAAATTAAATTAAATTAAATTATTAAAACTAAAATCCTGTTCCTGTGTTGGAAGGATGTAGATAATAAGGTATGAAATAATACCAAAGCAAAAACTTTATGTACCTTTTACTGTATCCACATGGAGAAGAAATGTAAGATAAATTTAATTTATTACTAATACATTTATTAAAGAAAGCAAAAAGATATCAGTGTCAACGTGAAATAATTTATTTATTTATTCTTATGAAACACATAAAAGGGTTACAAGGGCGAACTTAAATAAAATTCCAAAAAACAAACGGAAAGAAATAATACAATAAACATTATAATAAAATAATAATACTGAGATACCAATAGTGATACTTTAGCTAAGCGAATTACGGTCAAATTTAACGCAGAGTGGGTGTCACTAGCTATAACAAAACACTAGATGGCTGCTAAGGGCGTATTAGTGGAATATCACAGATACTAAAACTCAGTAATAAAAAGGATTGAAAAGGTTCGAATATCTTCAGTGAAAGATAAAATGTGTTAGATATTCACCCAACCCCTTTTTATATGCTCTGTAAATATCAGTAGCTGATACCGATAGAAAGAGATTGGAGCTTATTCTATACATACACAAATATTCATAGACACGAGTAGCTCTGTATTTTACTAAAAGAATAAAAGAACTAACCAAGCTTACGATCTCGTATACCCAAACGGAAGATTTGCATTATTTCATTAATTTGGTGCATTCATTGGTAGCGACCCTGCCTGCGAAGCGAGGGGTCCCGGGTTCGATTCCCGGCCGGGGCAGATATTTATGTGGCAGATAAATATTTGTACTCGGGTCATGGGTGTTATTGTGATGTGTTATATGTGTAGTCCATGCCACCCGCGACACAGGTAATAACCTACTGCGGAGGTATGAGTGTGTTAGCGTTTATTTATTTATTATTTATTTATTTATTCCACTTGAACCTCCTGCTTGAACCCGCTTAACTTTGAATTTGGCCGATAGAAAAACAATGATGGAAACTTTAATCATTAGGCACAAAAACCGATTTTTATATAATGAAAATTTCTATGCTGAGTTAATTTGAGTTTTAATTTTCCTAAGATCAATAAAATTTTATTGGTCTGAGCAATTTTCATACGATATATCTAGTTTACGATATTGTTGGTAACACTCACAGATTCGCTCTGATTGACTTAAATTTTGCTCATTCAAATAACATCTGAAAGATTCAGAATTAACTTATAACGTATCTATACCACTATCCTACTAATAATATAAATATGAAATTTTGTTTGTAAGGATGTTAGGATTTTTAGTACTCTTTCACGCAAAAACTATTCAGCGGATTTTCATGAAATTTGGTATACAGGTAGAAAATTATCTGGAATAACATAAAGGGTACTTAATATCCCGGAAAACGCAGCCAAAATCGCGGGCAGAGCGATAGTATGTTCGGACTTGATACAAAGTGGTATTTATTGCAGACTATCTCGATGATGCTTGATTCACTTTTTTTTTAGGGTTCCGAAGTAAAATCGGAACCCTTATAGTTTCCTCATGTACCTCCGTCCTTCCGTCCGGGCGTCCGTCCGTCTGTCCGTCTGTCCATCTGTCCATCTGTCCATCTGTCCATCTGTCCGTCCGTCTGTCCATCCGTCTTTCCGTCTGTCCGAAGCAAAGGGCCGAGACCCTAAAGCTGGAAAGCTGTAATTTAACATGGATATACATATTTATTAAAACTCCAGAATCGCAGAATAAAACATTGAAAAACATAAGGCAACGTGAGGATGATTTTTTTATTTCGTCGCGTACCCTGTAGTATGGGATATCGTTGTCAAAGTCAAAGTCAAAGTCAAAATATTTTATTCATATAGGTATCACTGATACACTTATGCACGTTATTATTTTTTATCTACCAGCTTTTCGGAAGGGTGCTTTGTCATGGAGGAGAAGAAAAGCCGAAAGAAACTCCTCGCACATCTTTTAAAAAAATATTACAAAAAAAGAAAATATTACAAAAATATTTACTAATCTGAGCGGAACTGGTTGCAGAACTGGTCATTTCCATGCATCTTTGTCATTTAAATACTCGTCTATTCTATAATATCCCTTGCCTAACAATTGTGTTTTTACACGTTTTTTGAAAGATTCTATTGGCAAGTCACGTATTGATTTTGGAATTTTACTATAGAAATGTACACCAAGCCCCATGAAAGATCGCTGCACTTTACTTAGGCGGAACGAAGGCGTAACTAATTGATGCATTCTTCTTGTTTGGCGATTATGAATATCATAATTTTGTTTATACGCGCTTATATTCTTCCGTATAAAAACTACATTGCTAAAGATATACTGGGAAGCTACTGTAAGTATGCCTATTTCCTTGAACTTTTCACGCAAAGATTCCCGAGACTTAAGTTTATAAATAGCCCTAATAGCCCTCTTTTGGAGTATGAAAATTTGTTCTATACTGGCTGCTTTGCCCCACAGCAATATGGCATAGGACATAACACTGGAAATAAGCAAAATAAACTATCCTAGCAGTTTCGACGTCAGTGTACTGCCTTATTTTCCTAAATTTCCTAAATGTTGAAAAGGTCTTCCAAAAATATTATGGGTCTTTTAAGACCATTTTTGGAATTAAGGGTCCGTTTGCAAAACATTTGGCTTTAAAATACTATTAAGTTAGTATTAGTCTACTTTGCAACAATCCGCGGATAACATGTATGATGGTATATACTTCAAGACATGCGTGGCACCTCCCTCCCTCCCACAACGGAAACATGCATATCGTACGTAATGTCACAGACTCTTCGCCTGCCCATATATGGAAGTTCCTCCGTTCGCTTGGTATCGGTAAAACTACTGATGCCAAGAAAATTTCGTTCTCGGATAATGATTTCAATGCTCACTTCACTGTTACACCTTCTTTGGATACTTCAGTGAAATCATCTAAAATTTCTGACATTTCTTCCATGGCTTTTCCCCCTTTGGAAGGCTTCTCACTATCCCCTGTATCTGCGGACGAAATCAGCAAAGTCATATCCTCATTAAAATCTAATGCGGGTGGGTATGATGGGGTTAATAGGGTAATGATCATGCCTATACTTCGATATCTTCTTCCTGTGATTACTCATGTGATCAATTATTCTATGATCAGTGGGATATTTCCAGCACTGTGGCGAAAAGGGCTAGTCATACCTATTCCTAAAGTAGCCAACCCCATCGGTTTAAAGGAGTATAGGCTCATATCCCTTTTACCCTTCTTTTCAAAATTACTAGAGGCTGTTGTTCACAGGCAATTTACTTCTTACATTTATACAAATAAGCTCCTTAGTCCACTGCAGTCTGGTTTCAGGCCCGGGCATAGCACTACAACAGCTCTACTAAAAGTTACTGAGGATATTCGGGAGGGCATGGAGAGTAGAATGGTTACCATCTTGATCTTAATTGACTTCTCCAACGCTTTCAATTTGGTTGACCATGATATTCTCCTTGCCTTGCTCGCAAGACTGCAGCTTTCGTCCGCATGTCAGGCATGGTTCTCATCGTACCTCCGTGGTCGTCAACAGGCCGTTAAGGTCGATGGGACCCTTTCGGACTGGTACAACCTACTCTCTGGCGTACCACAAGGGGGTATCCTATCACCTTTGCTTTTCTCAATCTTCATTAACACACTCACTCCTCTTCTTGGCTGCTCTTACCATTTATACGCTGATGACCTTCAAATTTACACCCATGCTGACGTAGATGATGTGATCAATGCTGTTAATATTATAAATACTAATCTGTCTAACGTTAGTAATTGGTCACAGAAATTTGGCATTAAAATTAACTCCTCCAAATGCCAAGCTGTCATCATAGGTAGTCCACGACAATTGGCTAAATTAGATTTTACATTGATACCCCCTGTCATATTTGAATGCGCAACAATACCTTACTCTTCATGCGTCAAAGATCTTGGGCTCTTTATCGATAGTGATCTTGGTTGGAGTACCCAAGTAACTGAAATCTGCCGATCTGTCATTGCCAAGCTCACATTTCTCAACCGCTTGAAAAACTTTCTTCCGGTTGCAACTAAGGTCCATTTGGTGCAAGCGTTAATATTCCCGATCATTGATTACGGTGACGTGTGCTGTTTGGATCTTACGGAAGCCCAACTTGACAAGCTGGACCGACTAATAAATAGTGCCGTTCGTTTTGTTTTCTGTCTACGAAAGTTTGATCATGTCTCTAGCTACCGTTCTAAGCTTAAATGGCTTACGATCCGCGAACGACGGCACCTACGAGCCCTCTGCTCACTCGCCTCTGTCCTTTTCGATCCTCTTGTACCAGACTACTTAAAGTCCAAATTTCAGTTCCTATGTTCTTCCCATGACCGTCAGCTTCGTTCCTCAGAATCCCATATTTTATCCTTTCCCATTCATCGTTCTGGCTTTATTTCTAATTCCTTTGCTGTACAGGTTATTCGCTTTTGGAATGCACTCCCCAAAGAAATAAGAGGGCCCGCTAGTAAATTCACTTTTAAGAAAAAGATACAGGCTCACCTGCTAGAACGCCGCTCATGACAAAATATCATCAGATTTATTCGCCAATTGTCAAGTTTATTTTCGTATATGTTTATATTTATAATATATATCTATATTATATATATATATATGTCGGCGTATAGTAAAATAAGTTCTTAGTAATCTATCAAAATTAAGAAAAAGGAGAATTGACATTACTGTAGACAGATTGGTATAGGATCGCGAAACCAAAGAAAATCTAAATAACGTTGAATTCATGAAACCGGGTGTTATCAGGCAATAAACGAAGAGTATCCTTGTGCCTGTCGAACAGTGTGTTTTATTTAGTATCCTGGCAGTCCTGACATATAACTACGCCCACAGAGAGAGATCTATGTTCATAGTACTGAAGTGTTCTTTGATACATGGTTTACAGAGATGATCTGAACATACGAAAGCATACACTCCAATCTAGCCTTCTACGATATCAGGCGTGGGATAAAAAACCCAGATGGTGATACAGTTTTTATGAGAATCTAAGAGATACACGTCGGAAAATAAATGACGGACAAAACAGTTCGGATGACATTTGAAATAAGCTTGAAGGGAAAATTTACAGAGAGAAACGATACAAAATCAATGAAACATAAAGGAGATGATGAGATCATGAAGTGTGATAGCAAAGTTGGGCTTTATCTAAAAATCCACAGCGTATTGGTACTTATGACTAAAATTCGGGATATAAATGGAAATAAGCATTTGGTTTCAGGTTTTTCACTAAAAGAATGCAAGATAAGTAGCCCCAGTGAATATGATGCTAGATATCATGCAACTGAGAGTAACCTAACTTAAATGTTTCAGCTTAAGAAAAATGGCGAGATTTGAATGTGTATAGCTACGAGTGTGGAGCGAAGCTGGTTTCTGCTAAATTGCAACGGGTTGTACATGCTTCTGCCGGCGTTGTTGCGAGCGCTGTGTCCTGTGCTGATTACTGAGTCAACCTGTGCATGGTCGAGCCCCGGCATGATTGGCATAAAGCTTTAACATTTCATTTACTTTGAGAGAACTGAATATTCATAAACTAATGATAATTCTGCTAGGGTTGGTAAAAGATGCAATTATAACATGGTATTCTTCTTGTTCAGTACACCGTTAAATATAACGCAACAGAAAGACCATGTGATGCTACGTTATACATGATGTTCACCAGTGATCAAATGGTCCCGTCACTTTAGCATAATGCATTTAATCCTATCATTGATTACATTCTGATTTTGAACATGGTAAAATGGTCATGTAGATACTTTGATTATAACGGTAACGTTCCCTATGTAGTTGAGGAACCTATAGTTCTTGTGTAAGATTGATTTGTTTATTGGCAACTTTAATGATCGTGCGCAATCACACATTATGGATTGTTGCAAAGTAGACTGAATGGTAAATTAATATCTTCAGTTGACGAGTAACGGTAACTGCATATTTAAATAGTAACATTATTTCATTTCGTGTTTTGCCTGCATAACTTTGTGATAATATTTTAATAGTTCTTGGGTTAGTAGGACAAAATTGTCATCAAGGTTTGTTATGACATATTATTATTATGTTTTGACGTAAGTATTAAAATCTGTCGAAGTGACAACTGACGACGATTACGATGAAAAATAAATTTTGAAATGTCGTGTTGACTACAGACCACTCTCCTAAAGAATTACTCACTTCAATAGAGTTGAATTTGAAATTATGTTTGATTGGTATTGCTATTACAATTCAGGATATGATCAAATTAGCGTTAGATTAAATTGATGAGTGATGAGATATAATGAATGCAATCAGATCAAGCTGGATCCTAAATTCAAATACCCATTTCAAATCATTGTGTTTCTTACTTTCTCGGAAATGATCAGTGCTGTTTCCTAAATTCTAAGAAGGTAAAATGTTGAAACAGGATTTGTTGGTACGATGACGAGATGAGTTGTTGATGCGACGTCATGAAACAGGATTTGTTGGTACGATGAGGAGATGAGTTGTTAATGCGACGTCAAGCTTTATTTTTATTAATTCAAAAGTAAATTGAATAATTTCTGTGGTACTGATGATTATTTGTTGATTGAATTGAAATTTAATGTTTACCTAATTGATCAGTTAGTAAAAAGAAAGGAAAGAAAAATGTTTAATTCTCCAAATATCCTACAACGCTACTACAAAATTTATAGACACCAGGTCTTAGAACTTAAATCCTATTCTTCATATAAATTGATGGAGGTTATTCAGTGAGTACAGTTTGTGTCCGAATGGACGTCACTTACAGTGGCAGAGTATGTAAATAATGATGTTTTCTTGAGGATCGTTCGACAAATTGCCCATGCTACTTAATTAAAATAAATTAAATTAAATTTTATTACTTTATTTAGTAAACACCAACATAATACAAACCATTTACAGAAAATAAACAATAGGTAAGAACAGAAGCAAGATAAGTGTTATTTTATAGGTGTAGACTACATGGCCGTTTCTTGGTGGTCATGCATTTAACTAAGGCGAGTTAACAGTAAGATAATAACATTGATAATAACAAAAATGATAATAGTATTGAATTGAAAATTAGAGTACATCTGAAGAAATCAAATTAATTAAAGCCTTTTGAAACTTGCGAATTTCACTTGTGAATAAGTCAATGTCATAATTATTAGAAATATTCCTAATTATGCGAATAATTCTAGTAAGTGGTACTTTTTTCGAGGTTAGAATAACATTGTGCGTCATTGAGAATTCTGAACCATGATGATCTAGGTAATTTGGATGGAACGAAAAAGTTGAGTTGAGAGAAAATATTAGGAGCGTCAAGTAATCCATTGGCAAGCTTGTAAAGAAACGAGAGGTCAAGCATTCGTGTTCGATTCGATAGTGACATCTTGAAGTGCTTTAATTATCTGCGTAGCTTGGAATAGTTTTGCCCAAATTGTATGGGAATGTAAAATGCTATGAGAAGCGTTTCTGAGCACTTTCGAGTCTCTTGGAATAGGTACACATCATCCACATCAATCCGTATGGATTCTAAACAGCACTGCGGTGCTCCAAACCACTGCGGACCAATAAGTTTAGCTTAACTTAAATTAGGTTAGGATGATAGGTTAGGGTAGGTTTTATATCTCTCCGGCTTCCCGTGGCCGGATGGATGAGACGAAGGTCTTTCCACACGTTAAAAAAGGGTAGGTTAGGTTAGGTAAAAAAAAAAGGTTAGGTAAGTCTAGGTTAGAGTTATAATCTGCTATGTTATGAGAGAAATTGTTTAACCAGTATGCTTAGTTGAATTCGTATTAAGCGTGGCTTAATAAGGTCTCTTTATCTGTAACAGCCGTGACTGTTTAAATTGTCTGAAGGTCAAATGTTTATAGTAGAGATCAATGCGACCTTTCGCATGATGGTGATGAGGCAGTTGGGCCAACACAATGCTTAGTGACACATGGGGTGGGAACGCTTGGTATAAGCGTGTCCTGTGTGGTGTGACAACGCTCAATGGAGACGTTGGAGGTTTGAGGAAGGGTCGATGTTGTGTGTGTACTAAGCAAAGTGATTAATTTATGGACTTAGAGTAATTTGATGATGTTCTCAGCTTTGAGTTTAATGATGATGATCAATCTTCAGCCATTTTTCTGAGTGTTGAACTGTGACATAACGTGTACAAATCCAGGTTGGATAGTAGTTGGAACTGTTTAAATACTGGTTGGACAATAACAAAAGTGTTGAATACTGATTGGTAAAAGCGGTTTAAAATATTTTGAAGTTTATTTTGAAGGAATTATGATGATATAATATTAGGATTTGATGTGATGTTACTTGTGGTTTACGTTGAAAATTGAGCAGTATAGATGAGAGACGAGAATTTATATCGCCTTTCGATTAATTTATTGAGGAATGAGTTAGGAATGAGTTTGTTTCTTTATTTAACATAGTTGATATTCGAGTTGTGAAATTTTATCTGGGATTATGAGCACACACACAAAAACATACACACACATACACTTCCCTTACTTCATGAAGTCAGAATAGCCGAACGAAATACTGTGTTGATATTGTCTTTACAGAATGGTCACACGAGGACGTGTGAGTCGTCAGCAATGGCCGACAGTGAGTCAAACGAACGAGATGCTTTGATTCGGTGATGACGCCGCGACCGCGACGTACCAAACGACCCTACGCGTGACGTGAATATTTTAAAATTGCACAAATAATAATTTGGTAGCTCCGTGATAAAAAATGTGTTGTTATGGAGTTTCTTCCGCTGCTTCTTCTCCATAGCGAAAACACATAGCGAAGCAGTGATTGTGCTAAAAAAATGAACTGATGATATTTTTGCGGGATTTCGGGCAACAACAAGCTTTGTTGTAACTTTTGGCAGTAAAGTAAAGGAAAGTTAATGAGAATGCCTGTAGGTCATGTACCAGTCGAATTTGATTTTAATAATGAGCTTGTTGATGAAGTAAGAAAACATGGGAACTCGAGTCAGTAACTTTGCAGCACCAGTGGCAATTACGTAGTCGTAGCCCGTTAGAAATCGGTGTCTCTTGGGGCAGCACAAGTAGTCCGTGGGTGCGCGATGCGCGTTTTGCTCTGGTGAAGGTGGCGTTGTTCACTTGGTATGCGTATGGCACCAGTGGAGATTATTGGTTGGCTTTGAAAGCCGTGGAGATTGAGGGACTCACTCGAGATTCAGAGATCGTTATGAATTTTTGTTGTTACTTTTGATAGTTGAAGTTTACGACTATGGTACGTGGCTCAGGTTAATTAATTCAAATTCGTAATGATTTTTGAAGATCTTGTTTTATGTTATGTTCGTTCAAAATGACGCAATTTCGTACGATTCACACACGAGGACGTGTGTCTTGTCAGAATGGCCGTGTCGGCGTATAGTAAAATAATTTCTTAGTAATCTATCAAAATTAAGAAAAAGGAGAATTGACATTACTGTAGACAGATTGGTATAGGATCGCGAAACCAAAGAAAATCTAAATAACGTTGAATTCATGAAACCGGGTGTTATCAGGCAATAAACGAAGAGTATCCTTGTGCCTGTCGAACAGTGTGTTTTATTTAGTATCCTGGCAGTCCTGACATATAACTACGCCCACAGAGAGAGATCTATGTTCATAGTACTGAAGTGTTCTTTGATACATGGTTTACAGAGATGATCTGAACATACGAAAGCATACACTCCAATCTAGCCTTCTACGATATATATATAAATATGTATGTGTATGTATGTATATGTGTATATGTATATATGTATATATTTGTTGTATTATTGTATTCGATTAGCTATATATATTTTTTCTTTTCTTTTTACCGCTCATCGTGTTTTTTTTCTGTTTGGCCTGATGGTTAGCTGGTAGAGAATGCACTAGCATTAAGCTCGCCATTTGTCCATTAATATTTTTATATTGTGGTCAATAAAGTTTGCATAAATAAATAATAAATAAATATGTTGGTATATACTTTTAATTATTGTAGTGCATGTTTCCGTTGTGGGAGGGAGGGAGGTGCCACGCATGTCTTAAGTATATACCATCATACATGTTATCCGCGGATTGTTGCAAAGTAGACTAATACTAACTTAATAACAATGGATCTCCGCAAAGTAACGCCTGATACTATTAACTATTTAAAATACTAATTTTGGTTAGAGTCAAGTGTCCGTCCCCTTCTACTGAACAAATGGTTGGAGTTGGACAAGCGAAAAATTCTCAAAAATAGTTTATTATGATGAATTTACAAGGAAAACTATCACGGCTATGTTAGCATAAATATTTAATGAGTAATTAGTCGAAAAACTTTCTACTTCGAAACTCTACATTGCGCGTGGCCTTACACTCACTTGCTCGGTTTTTAAATAGGTTTTTGTAAACATATTTTTATCCAAATGTGAAGCGACAATAATAGATATGGATTATTCAGCATACCTTAGTTAACCAATGTTTATCCTGACTAAAATAACACAAGACAAGAATATAATTTACTGTTTTCACAGTATTTCTTCCTGCCCCCTTTCATCTCTCTTAAGTTTTCAACTAAGTATATCACTTCGCTTCGTTAAACATTTGAGTTTGTGAACATAATCCCTGTGAAACCATCGATCTGTTTGGTTTATACTCATTTTAAAACTTTGCAACGTACCGGAAAGTTTGAAATATTTCTATCAACTTGATACATGGGTACGCTAATGTGTAGTTGCAACATACTTTTATATCTCTAGCGAATAATATTTTATGATAAGATAATAATATTTTTAAGCTTATAAATGTTCCTGAAAGGTAATTAGTAAAAAGGAGAGTAAGGGATTCACGTCATTCTTAACTCGAGGTCATCTTCTTGTGACTCACCCCACTAAATAGTAGACAAGGGATGATGTCCCTCCCGTTGCTGTCTCTTCTCTTTGTTCTAACTTCTTCTATGTTCTAATCTTCTTTTTTACCGTTTTAAACTCGACTATAATTATACCGTTATCTACCGGCATCTATATTAGGAATCAGTGAAAAATCTGGCTGGTGGCTAACTGACTAATATACTCGCATGTTAGGTACTGCGAGCAAACTAAGATTTGTCAGCAGTTCTTTATTTATTCTCAAACTATGGTAAAAATTCCATCAAAATGATAGAACTAACCCCAGAAACAAATATGAAAACTTTAAAATTATTTAGTGACACTTATGTAAATACTTCAGAAAATCATAGTGATTAAGTACTCTGTGCAGAAAATGACATGCCGTTTTCAAAAAAAAAAGAAATTATATCAAAAATTCTAAAGCGTAATGAGCATTAATAAACCTTAGCCTGGCAACTGTAATGAAGTAGAAATAATACGACACCCCGTACTCGCCGCCGGCAATTTGGGATAACCTTTTGTTCAGACCACAGTTTATCTTTTGAGAACATTCACCGCGGGGATATAATAAAATTGACAGTTACAACCTCTCAAAATTATACAACTCTGTCTTCATTACAGCTATGGGTCTAAGTATCCAAGGTAGAGGGTATTTGCTTTATATTTAAATGTCGTGTTAGTTAAGGCCTGATTTTCGAAATAGCATTGATCTCTAGAAAGTTGTTTTGTATGTGCCGGTTAGTCGTGGACTAAAAACGGAACACCTTCTTTCTCGACTTTCTATTTCACGCCTGAAATAATAAGAAACAAAGTATATAAAACAATACTAGGTACTAAGGGCGGATTCGACCAAAATATCACGCTGATAGGATGACTATCACTCAATTAGCTAACGTATGATTGATGAATGATCACGTAAGCCAACCAAAAATAAAATACAATATTTGTAAAGCGTAGCCAAATTAATCTCAAATCAATTAAAAAACAGATGTGACGTTTTATTCGCTGAATAACACTCATATTAATTTGCAATCGAATCCATCTCAAAACTTTGTTTTATACTGTTTCATAACCTCATAATACATCTTTCTTCTCTCTTATCTAATATATCTACACTTCAATAATCTCCTTTAAACATATTTAATGTTAATATTGCTAAATTTCAATTAAACTTTAGATTAAATACAACCAAGTTCTTAAGATGTCTTCATGCGCGCTATTACGATGGCATATTTGAGTTAATAAAGCCGGTGATATACTAGTTCGATAAAGTTATTGTTTTGCCCAATGATCTTATATTGGTTTTGTCTCTGAAATTGATTCGCAAGCCAGACGGATAGTTGAATTAATTCAATGATTAAATTGTATAACTGATTAATTTGATTGAACAACAGCAAATCATGTATAGCTTCGTAGATTGGTAAAATATATTGCACAGTCAGGATAATAATAATTTATGATAGGAATAAAGCTTCTACCTGTTAACTCTTACCGCAAACCGCGCGGCCGTGATATAAACATCAATTAATAAAAATATTATACAATCAATCGTGCACGCACTACATTTATTAAAACACTAGCTTATACCCGCGACTTCGTCTGCGTGGTTGAGAATTAGTAATTAAAAAGATCCCGGGATATCACAATGTTTTGGCACCGAGGGTTGTGTACAAATTTACAGAACCGAACATAAGAGCAATATTAAATGATTTAGTAACAAACTTAGCTTTTCCGCTGTAAAACTGTCGTTCCCATACATGTACATAGCGATCAATTAACCAAATACAAAAAAGTTTAAGTTTTTTGTATTTACGTGGAGACGTATTCCTGAGAAAATAGGGTCAACAGACAGACATACAGATAACGAAGTGATCCTATAAGGGTTATGTTTTTTCTATTGAAGAACAAATCCTTAAAAAAACACAAAAATTCTATGTAGTAGGACATACATAAAAGCAGCCCAAACAATAATTATTATAACCTGTAAACCCAACTTCCAAACTAAATTATACCCTTGACCTGAAGAAGCAGATCCATCTCCGACCCTCGAATGACCTGATTCCGACAAACATGCACCCTGTTCTTGATTCGGGATATAAATTATCTGTGAGCCAAAGGGCAATGTCCATTTTCGGCTATTCGTGGACAAGATGCTCAGAAATAAATAATTACACGAAAAAATATATTTTGTTTTTTAACTTATACACGCGAATTATTTTTGTATCAATTTACTTTTTTAAAATAATATGTTTAATAAAACATTCTACTGATAAACTCATTTTAATTCTCAAGATAAAAACTTAAGTTTGGTAAGATACACGTATAAAAATCAATAAACTATAAATAAGGTATTATTTTTACTAGAATAACATATTATTTTATGTACGTTGCTTTTATAATAATTCACGATAGTGAACAATATATCGATGTTTTGCAAACACGCTCGAATCGATGCATTGTTTGCATCCCCAACTGTCATACGTAGTGATTAAGTACTCTGTGGTAATCTCAACTGTCAATCGTTATTTGTTAGATAATGGGGCATATTACATTGTCAATATTATCACGATCCTAGTATCGCAATATCGCAAGTATTGAAATTGGGCTATTACATTTTCAATAATATCATCATCAGTACGTCGTTGAATTTACTAGAGTAAGTCGTGTTATATTATGGACTAGCTCCTACTCGCGACTTTGTCTGTGTGGTATTGAGAATTAATAATTAAAAAGATCCCGGGAAATGACAGTTTTTGGCACCGAGGATTGTGTTCTTGTCAAGGTCTTCATTCTTTTTGATAGTATTTATATGTATAATACTAGCTGACTCGGCAAACGTTGTTCTGCCAAAAATTTAGGGGTGGACCACCCTTAACATTTAGGGGGATGAAAAATAGATGTTGTCCGATTCTCCACCCTAGCCGATATGCACGCTAAGATTCACGAAAATCGGTCGAGCCGTTTCGGAGGAGTTCAACTTCTAACATCATGACACGAGAATTTTATGTATTAGACTAGCTGACCGGGCAAACGTTGTTCTGCCAAAAAATTTTAGGGGTAGGGGGATGAAAAATAGATGTTGTCCGATTTTCCACCCTAGGCCTAGCCGATATGCACGCGAAGATTCACGAAAATCGGTCGAGCCATTTTGGAGGAGTTCAACTTCAAAAAAGCGTGACACGAGAATTTTATATACCTACTCGTATTAGATTTATCGTTCGGATTCCACAAAGACGGGCACGTTTCAAATACAAGAATGAACTCTTTCAAGTAATTTTTTTCCCTATGTCATCAACGAGAACGACAGAGCGTAACTTTTCGTCATCCTCACTACTCGAACGTCGTTCCGCCATGGCTGCAAGCGAATAATGACAGAAAAATATCGCGAAGAGCTTACATTTCAATATTATTGAAGCCACGCCCCCTTAGTATCGCGGATTTCAAGATTTCCGAATATTCTGTGATATTATCACGATACTGCGATACGGCCTATTACACTATCAGTAATATCACAATATCGTGATAATATTGACAATGTAATATGCCCCAATAGTGCATAGTAATCTACGTTCAACTTTCAAGTCACATTCGCTTTGTTTTTCGCATCAGTTTCGTCTGTGTTTTTCATCATTAATATTATTACGACCTTTGGCTTACGAAAATGGATTTAGACTCTGCTTCCCACGTTGACCTTGGCACTATTGTATGTATAACTATGGTTGACCCTTGGTTTGTATGGTTGCTCATGTAATGACTGTTTTTTTGGTTTCTGAGCTGGGCAAGGTACAGAGACGATATAAATGCACCAGCCCCGTTCTTGGACAATATATTAATAACATACGAGTTAGATTAATAAAAAAATGTCAAGGAAATTGGGCGTTTTCTTTAAAATACCTACAAAATATTTATTCAAATAACCAGTATAATAAACATCTGGTTACAAAACAATTATTATTTTCGTTTTTAAACTGAGTAAAGGTATTAAACCTATATAATATTTATGTTGAAATGTGGTGTTCACTGATAGCCAAATGTCCATACAAAGTGGACATTGTCCTTTCATCTAAATCCATTTAGCCGTTTTAGCGAGGTTAAAAAAATATATTTTAATATACGCTTAAGAAATATTAGTGGGATTTTATATACGTTCACCATCAGATCCTGAGTCAATGTTGTACTGGTTTTGCTATGTCAACGTTACCAACAACAAATATTTTGAAAACTGTTACTCCCACCCATTCTGGAATTATTATACATATTCTGTCTCTAAGGTACACCACATGACCCCGAATTGGTCAATAATGGACTAGTTTCATAATGTCGACTTCATCAACAGCAAATATCTTTAAAAACGGTTACGTTATTTCCGTCTGTTCAGGATTTACATAATAATTGTTCTTCAAGATACACCATCAGACCCAATTACATGATCATCTTGATTATTAATTTTACCTTTTTTATACCCTGGACCGAATAATTAAAAAAATGTCTTCCGCATTTTCACACATTCTGGGATTAAAACTCCAACATTATGAAAAATTTCAGTCTTCTTATCCATTGAATAGTATTTGGCGCCAAATTTGAAGGGGCGCCACATTTGGAGTGAGGAGCAAAAAAAGGAAAAATCGATTTTTATATTCTTATGTGGGCGCTACAATATTCTTTCCCGGGGCGTCAGTGGCTCTAACGCCAGCACTGGTAGAGCACCTAAAATCAATGACCAAAAATAATAAAAAATAAAATTTTTCATTCCATGAAGGTTAGAGACAACGTTATTTATTGTATCTAGTAGAACTAACAATTAACATATACTGAGATAATATATAATGACAACTGAAAAAAAAAAAAACAGTTTTACTTCGACGCCACCAGGAATAGGAGTTGGATATTATAAATGACAGTTTAATTCAGACTACAGGAATACTGCACTCCTCCTATTTATTATTTACTTATCCTCGTATTTACTCATAGAACATATACCAGATTTTAAGTTAGACCACCAGTAATACAACTGTGAAAACCGCATTCAATTTCTTCCAGTGGTTTTGGCGTGATGCGGTGTCAAACATACAGACAGACAAGATTTTTAAAAATGACAGATTTGCAATCTATTGCTCCTATTGAGTCCCCTGATATCAAATTTTCTTAAATATCTTCAATGTACAGACATTATCGAGTTACAGTTTTATAATTTATAAGTATAGATTTTTTAGCCTCCAAGACAGGTACACCAGCAGGCCTTAAGTTTTACAAATTTCAACCTTACTAAAAACAAATAATTTTTATTCCTGTTAAGTAATTTGCACCCGTTCAGGAGTTACCTATTTGTTCTCCAAGACACGTCATGAGACCCTTAGTTGGTCAATGAAGAGCAGATTTTACAATGTCAACAATAACAAAAACAAAATATCTTTAAACACGGTTCTATTTTTCCCTACCATTAAGGAGTTACACTCTTTATCTCTAGAAACCATCATCAGATCCTCACTGAATTTCAGTAGGATTTACTTGACAAAATACCCAATGTTATACAAAAAAGCATAATCAAAATCGCTTGATATACTACTACTCGTAATTTATTAACTAAAATCATGGATATATTACTCATGGATATATTAATCATGGATATATTATTATTACTGGATGATAGACTTTGCAGAGGTACCAAAAATTCAATGACGTCATATCGGAATGACCATTCGACCAATCACAAGCCGGATTGAGGTTGTCCTTCATAATAATATTGTAGGGTGTACACACTTAGACAAAATATGTCCAATTTTGATATGAAGTTATGTATGTATCCAGTTAGAGTAATATATCCATGACTAAAATCTATGATTCAAAAAATTACTGGCCTAAACGCATGCACATCTATAGAAAAATAAAGCAATTTTGACATTAGGCTAACACCGCACTAGGATTTTAAAGACGTACGTGCTTATCTGACATTTTAATAATGATTTGCTCAATCTGTTAAGGAAAATTAATATTTCTTACTACAAAGTAAATATAAAACATAGAAAGACATTTACGAATGTTAATAACCAAATTTGATGATCTTTTGCAATCAATTAAACCTGATACGATATCTTATAATACTTCGATAGCACTTCTTATTGAGAGGTAGGAAAAAACTTGATAAGCTAAATTGAAGTATTATTAACTGGGGTACAGAACCGACACCGCGAACACGATGTTTGGCCCAATGAATTGGCTGCAGTGGGCTTAAATTTTCAATGGATTTGTTCGATTTAAAAACAGAACCTCCCGACGCTACACAAATTTTGTTCGCGCTGTCTGTTCTGGTACTTTAGTACATTGTACTTAAATGATAAGCTATCAGTAATTTTCTTCATTGTAAAATTATTATTTTTTGTAACTCATTGATTGCTCATTGGATGCAAAAAGCGCTTTACAAACGCTAGTATGTAAGCAGCCTAAATTGTCCGCAAAAAATTGCTTTCGTGTTATATTTGATTTTATACAAGACCGATGGCTACTAAACCTCGCATTGTATGATAAAAAATATCACAATGTGCATCACCGCACAATTGGTATATTGTTAGTTATTAAAAAACTTTAAAAACAATTAACCATATTACAACTTAATCACTCAATCAGCTTTTGAAGTTCGGCCATGTTTTATTTCGAACATCTGTCATGTCAATATGACGAAAAACGTTCTATGGCTATAAATTGTACCGTTTATCCCTCAGGAACAGGTTTATTTTCCGGGATTAAAAGTAGCCTATCTGGTAAGTTAGGTTGAAAGCTATCCGTGTGCCAAATTTTATCCATATCCGTTCAGCCGTTTTTGTGTGATTGAGTCACAAACATCCAAACATCCAAACTTTCACCGCTCATTTACACGCGCGTGTCGCGGACCGTCTCGTGGCGCGTCCGTAAGCCACGCCCCCTACGCGCGTGTGAACACCGCGCGAGCGCTCGCGCGAGATCCTTTGGCGCGCGCCTACAAAACCGCTCCCGACGCGAGCCCGCGAGTCACGAGACTTGCCGCGGTCTGGTCCGCGAGCGCCCTGTTCACACGCGCGCGTATGCGCGCGTCTCGCGGATTGTCTCGTGGCTCGCGCGCGCGTGTAAATGGGGTATCAGATTTATAATATTATATAGTAGGAAGGATATTAGTAGGATATACGCCCCAACTCAGAGTCACTAACGGTTACTTAAATCGCTCCTTAGTAAAAAATCACCATACAAATTCTGTACTAATAAGGAGCGATTTAAGTAGTGAGATACGATAAAGTAGTAAGAATTTGTATGGTGATTTTTTACTACAGAGCGACTTAAGTAACCGTTAGTGACTGTGAGTTGGGACGGTAAAGACATTGAAATTTAAAGTAGCTGTAGCATGTATCGTAATCCGTAACTGCTAAAGTTATCTTCGGTAACATGATAGCACACAAAACCTAATCTCTAATCCATCATGATTAAGATGTTACTCAGCGCTTTATCGCGTATCAAAAGGTGAGCGATACCAAAATAGACATTTATTTACTCTATATTCTCAGTAAAAGTGGAAAGGTTGACGTGCAATTTGAAATACATAATAACCTAACCATAGAAGTATATAAGGCTCATATTTCATTGTTATTTATGTAATTTTTTTACATGTGATAAGTTAATTAGTCCATGATGGTACGCGCACTAACTTACTAAAAGTACTATTACTATTGTGGTCTATCATATATCAGGTGGTAAAGGCTTACGCCCCAAGTCAGAGTCACTAACGGTTACTTAAATCTCTCCTTAGCACTTGTACACTTGCTTTACTAAGGGGTGATTTAAGTAACCGTTAGTGACTCTGAGTTGGGACGTTATTCACTTTTTTCTTGAAGACACCCACCTACATCATGGATTCGTCATCCATGTGATGAACGAAGATGCAAATCGAAAATAAATATACATCTATACAAATAAATAAAATCGGAGTGTCTGTTTGTAATATTAAAACAACCGCTTTTTACTAAGTGCATTTGGATGTATACACGGTACATATACCAAAACAACATTTTTTATAATTTTTGTCTGTCTGTCTGTCTGTTTGTTCCGGCTAGTCTCTGAAATGGCTGGACCAATTTTGACGGGAATTTCACTGGCAGATAGCTGATGTAACAAGGAGTAAATTAGACTACTTTCATTTTAGAAAAAAATAGGCGATACGAAGTTCGCCGGGTCAGCTAGTATATAATAAATATCCTGCACCTAACTTAACGAACACACAAAAAATACAAGAATAACATTGCAATAAAAATTACGAGTGAAATTGTCAGCTCCACTAAGCGAAAATGTTTTACAGAGAGAGTGTTATTCTCAAGACCAGAGCGCGCTTTGTGATGAGAAGCTTTGTTCTGAATGCGTCGCTACAGCCGCTGCCGGTGGCCTGTCACCCGGCTTAGATGTGCTTTAAACGTAGCTTTAACTGTACTCTATAAATGTAATGAAAAATTCGCTGCAAGTTATTTTTATGACAAGAAGAACTTGCTTTCGAAAATTATTGTATGGGATACTTCTTATAGAGAATGCAATAGCACCAGCTGTACCGTTTTTTGTAATGTGGTCAATAAAGTATAAAATACTCCTTTATCGGATGTGTTTAATCATGATACATTGATTATTTTTTGCACTTTTTAAGATCAAGATTGAATGTTGTAGAGTTAATTGAAACTTTTGTTTGAAATTCTTAATTAAAACACTTTTATTTAAAAATTGGATAAAAATTCTAATAACTGTTATATAGTTTACTGACAATACATCTAATAAAATTAAAAACACTTCTGACGGAATTTAAATAATGTTTCAACGCGAACACCCAACAACTAGCGCGAAAACAAAGAATCATTATAAATTTTTCAAAGCAGTCGAGTTTCGTCGTTCATCTCGCTTCGCTGAACAGAAGGAATTTTATACTACTTACAGATAGAAAAAAATAAGCTATCGCAAAGAGCCTGGCCGATAGGAAAAAGGAAAATACATAGAAAATATGCATGAAATGATATGAACAAAATGTATCTTTTGCTTTACTAATGCGCAACGACCGTGACATCAGATGGCTGGTTCGCTCATTTGTCGGCTAGTGACATTAAAATACATACAAAATATTCGGATGTTTGTTAATAATACGTATACCTTGTTTAACATCACTGGTGTTGTTGGTTGACACGGCGACAGCTCAGCGTCACGCGGCGGCTTATCTAGCCCGTCCGGTGCATCCCGACGTTATCCGATTTACTACCGCGCTAGATTTATAGGTTCCTAGTAACTACTCTATTTTCATTTTTGAAGTAATTCAAAGATTTAAAGGGAATTTAATACAACGTAGGGACGTGCTACACATGTCGTCCATATAAAGCCCCGTATTCATGGGAAACATTTTTTTAGCAACAAAGTTGAATCAACGTGTTGCGGAATTGCTGACAACATGTTGCTGGTAACAATGCATGTTGCAGAGTTGATTGCGTCATAGTTGCTAACAACATTCTCGCCGCTCACCAACAATGTTGATCAACTGTTCTTAAACAAATGTTTACCATGAATACGGGGCTTTAGTCTTACACACGGCAATACGTCGTCTCTTATCGATTTTAATTACTATGTTTAATAAATCGGGTTCACATTTGGTTTGCAGTCGATTAACTAAGATTAACTCGAGTATGGTACTGAATACGGTCTCCTCTCGCTCTCTTCTTGAGGAGGTCTAGAGCAGCATCGACCATAATGCTCCAGTGCGGATTGGTGGAAGGGTTAGTAGCCCAACCAAGTGTCGGAAGTATTTATGCCGCCCGAGGGCTTCTGTTATGGTTCAATTAAAGTTAGGTATTCCATTATTAGTACTTGTTGCAATACTAATCTTTATTTATTTATTTATTATGCAGTTTTTGTGTATCTATAGGAAACAACAACATATAAGACAAAAAATACGAAGAAAAACAAAAAATTAACAAGAATAATTATTGAAGTAAGCGATGGGATCAATCTGTTAAAAAACATAGTAAAAGTTTTTAATTAAATTTAATCACCTATTATTTATATAGAAACAACCATTTCTACTAAGCTAAGCTTGCGAAAGTATATTTTGTCGGAGGATTCCATTCGTTATATTGGTTCAGAAACACGTTCTTATTTCATGGAACGTGTGAATGACACATGCTCGTACTACGAGTATTATAATGACTCAACTTTGATATCGGGAAAAACAATTAGGTACTGCATAACCATTCGTATATTCGCCGAGAATCTCTACTAAACTGGAAATTTCTGAACCAAGTGATACGTTGGATAATGTATTCCAGCTCGCGAGTTCGACAGCCATTTCATATTAAATAAACGTAGGATTTATTCACATAGAATATTCGGGCAATACTAAAAGCATAATTTATCATATTCAACATGAAAACCATAAGTAATATTTATTAATATAATATATCGTACAAGGCTGGGTTGGAGTGTATGCTTTCGTATGTTCAGATCATCTCTGTAAACCATGTATCAAAGAACACTTCAGTACTATGAACATAGATCTCTCTCTGTGGGCGTAGTTACATGTCAGGTCTACCAGGATACTAAATAAAACACACAATTCGACAGGCATAAGGATAATATTCGTTTATTGCCTGATAACACCCAGTTTCATCAATTCAACGTTATTTAGTTTTACTTTGGTTTCGCGATCCTACCAATCTGTCTACCGTTATGACAGTTCTTCTATTTTTTAATTTCATAGATTATACGAACTTATTTGAGACTGCGCCGACAAATATATATGTATAATAGTTACGTCAAATAATTTAAGTTTTCCCACCCAGTCTGGAAAATTTTAACCTGAACCTTGTGCAAGATAAATCGGTTTTATAGAAACTTGAAAACATTCGAAATCACTCGACTGATCGGCTTCAAAATCTACTCTTTCAATGCAAAACTGATATTTTACTTTACATTGTTCAGTCATTAAGAACACAAGTATAATTATGTCCTGGGAGTTAAATGTTGAACAGGGTTGTCATAAAAAGGGGCCACAGTATGTCACTAATGACATACATATAATAATAAATAATAAACGCTAACACACTCATACACCCGAAGTAGGTTATTAACCTGTGTCTCGGGTGCCATGAATGACACATTATAACATATCACAATCACACCCATTACCCGAGTACAAACATTTATCTGTCACACAAATATCTGCCTCGGTCGGGAATCGAACCCTACACTACATTAAAACATGACGACTACAGGTTCGTCATGTCATATGTATTTTTTAATCAAGAAAATATGGAATAGATGAGTCAGGGTATACATATTAATAAGTCACTGGTTCGCAATACGTGACTGGATTATTCAGCTTCCAAATAGAAATGAATGACACACGGACAAAGAGGTATTCTCGGTCGAGACTTAGGACATCCATCGATGAATTTAGAGCCGTATCGCCGAATGTCGTATTTTTGTAGTAGACCGTTTATTTATGTTGGTCAACACCGCAATTTGTTTTTGTTTTCATTGTTTTGTAAGCGGGTATAGAAAAAGAAATATTTTCAGACAAAGTTGTAAAAATGTATCACCTGTTGTTTACTTCAGGGAAGTAAGTATTATGTTTAGTGATACAACTGACAAATGTTTTTTGTTTTTACATCAACAAAAAAACTAAACCCAATTCTAAAAAAAAACTAAAAAATATTGGCATCCATAATGCATTAGTAAATACCCTCATACCTTTATTTCCCCCTGCAGACAAGATTATTATGTTCTTATGTTTAGGTAATAATTATTTAGACCCATTTTGTATAGATCATGGCCATAGTGAGACTTTAAAATCTCAAAACCATAGAAATCGTGAGTACGGCCGGTATAATAATCTAATATATAAAATTCTCGTGTCACGGTACTCACGATGTTAGAAGTTGAACTCCTCCGAAACGGCTCGACCGATTTTCGTGAATCTTTGCGTGCATATCGGCTAGGGTTGAGAATCGGACAACATTTATTTTTCATCCCCCTACTCCTAAAAATTTTTTGGCAGAACAATGTTTGCCCGGTCAGCTAGTTATACCTATAAAATGATCCAATACTGAGTTACTGGTGCTAACCGTAACTCAGTGAAAACACAATTTGCATTGCTAACCCCTGGCCAAATACGAGCTGAGGGTTGATAATGTGGTTTATGTTCGTTCACTTTAAGCTAAATAATTAAAGGGCTAAACAGGATTAGGACGCAAAATACGTAATTCATAAACAACTAAAATGAATAATTTATAATGTATTTACCTACGTGGCATTATTAAAAAGTAACGTAAAATATTAATTCAAATGTTATATATAAAATTCTCGCGTCACGGTGTTAGAAGTTGAACTCCTCCGAAACGGCTCGACCGATTTTCGTGAATCTTTGCGTGCTTAGGGTTGAGAATCGGACTACATCAATTTTTCATCCCCTACCCCTAAATTTTTTTTGGCAGAACAACGTTTGCTCGGTCAGCTAGTATATTTATGAAATTTTATCATTGATAGAATGGCCTCAACCCATTATTGTAGTGATGGAAACATAATAGAGGATGCCTCACGCTTACTCCTACGCCCTACTTCAGGGGGGATTGTCGGAAGTTTATATCTATCCTGCCCAAAGGCTCCTACATACAATATCTTAACGACTGCTATCTAACGATAACAACCGATACTGTCGGTTTAACGTGCAAAATTAAAAAAAATCATTTATTTCAAAAAGGCCACTTTGTGGCACTTTTGACACGTCAAAATCAGTACAATATAATCCATAAATAAAATACAATAAAATCAGAACAATAAAATAATTAATATACAATTATAAATTATACTCACATATAGCAATTTATCACAATTACCTAAATCTAAACACACAAATATGGAATATAAATACAACTCATTCCCACGCTTTCTTATCGTTTAAGCACAAAAGAAATAATTCAAAAAATAGTCATCCTTTATGATATAGTTGGATTTTTCTATAAGTTTGCGCTTTATAAAAACTATGAACTTATTGATGGATATATCCAATATTTCTACCGGGAGTTTGTTATAAAATTGTACAGAGTGACCAATCAAAGAATTTCTAATTTTATTTAACCTATAATATATGTGGATAAAATAATTATATTTTAGTAGTATTTCGATTGTGGAAATCTAATTTTTTGGTGAATTTACTAATATTTTATGAAATGACAACATTGCGAATATTTTCGTCTAATAAAGAAGCCAATGAATCCTAACTAAAAAGTGTAAAATAAAGAAATGAAATAAAAAACCTGACTGCGTAAAAAAAACTGAAAAGAAAAAAAGCCCAGTAGTTTAGAATGTTGTTAAAAGTAATACTGAACAACTAAACCATAGAAGGGTTAACAGTCGGAACACATTTAAATTTTAGATGGCTGCTTGGGACAAAACAAGCAAGATTTGATTGGTTGAAGAATGGGTCCCAACTGTTAATCCTTCTATGTATGTTGTAGTTGTTAAGTATTACTTTTAACAACATTCTAAACTACTGGGGTTATTGTTTTTTTACGCAGTCGGGTTTTTGTTTCTTTTTAATAATTTTTTTACAGTGTGAAAATAGAATTAATTTCAGAAGCTCTACCCCACAATAGTATACCGTACGACTTAATGCTGTAAAAACTGAAAATAACTGAAATATTCTAGTCTCGCAGTTTCTACGTCCGTCAACAGTCGAATCTTCTTAATCGCGTATGCTGCAGAACTAAGTCTGTTTTTTTTTAATAAGAAGCAAATCATTAGCTTCGAACCAATGCACTACCTTATTAGAGTGGAACGGATCGCGGCTAGCCTGTCTTGCCGGGTCTCCACAGATGTTATAATATTAAAGTAGTCTGTGGCCGGAGACCTATCCAAGAACTTGAATACGACAAAAATTTCATGCATCTGATTGTTTGTGGTGCCTAGGCAACAGTTTGTTTACATTTATTCCACATCGAGTTAGAACGGAATATGTAAGGGAAATCATTAACATAAATGAGAAACAGAAAAGGCCTCAGAACGGAAATGGTGGCATCGAAAGGTTCCATGCTTCGGACTTCTTTTCTTATATCTTTTAAGTTAATACTTGACCATAATCTCACTTGATTCTTCTGAAACTAATCATTGATATATTGATGCTTAGGTCATTGAGGTAAATATATAGAGAAGACATCTCAAACAAAATGCGTGTCCCCGCCGGGAGGTTATATTTTCAAAATTGAGCCCCTGTTCTCCTTTCAAAATCGAACGAATCCATTGGACATTGAAGCCGCGCGGCGCCAATTCATTGGAACATACATTGTGTTCGCGGTGTCTGTTCTATACGCTAGTAATAATACTTCAATGGCTTAGGTAGAATTAAAGAAGTAGCTTCTATAAAATTATATTATATTCTATTAATTATCTATAAAATTATGAGTACTTAGTCTGTTTACAAAAGATACAAGTAACTGAGTAAGAAAAAACAAGAACATAAGAGAAATCGATTTAATTCAAACAAAAAAAGTCATTTAGAACATTACAATAGTCACGCGCCATTTTAATAGCTTTCTCAATTACATTACGCTTATCCAATATTGGAACATGGATGTAGGTATAATATACTACGTACTAGAACTGACGCCACAAAGCATTATACATTTTGCGACACAACGATATGGTTACGACAACTCTCATTTGGCCAATGGTCATTTTGCTGACATAACATTGACAAAGCTACTGATTGTCACTTTATCTTGTGAACATAATATTTTTATTTATAAAAAAATTAAAGAATTCATTTAATGTCATGGCTGTCACGGTTGGCAGATGTGAAACATCGAAATGCGTCGCCACGATCACCAAGTCTAAAATCAGGTTTACCCCTCGCGTAAAGATGTTTCACATCAAAAATACTTAAACAAATAAGTGACCGAGGAAACATTTATTTTTACTAACGATTTTTTTCTTTCTTACTCACCGTAAGGAAGCCATCCTTCCTTGAATCCTCGCCTACCTCAGAACAACGAACAACGAA
This sequence comes from Thymelicus acteon, assembly GCA_951805285.1. NCBI lineage: Eukaryota > Metazoa > Arthropoda > Insecta > Lepidoptera > Hesperiidae > Thymelicus > Thymelicus acteon. The sequence goes on along the minus strand of OX638221.1, from coordinate 6,036,672 downwards.
CGCCGCAAAGGCCAAACTATATTCCTTGTGTCTCTTCTATTCTGTCAGGGTACGTACATATACGATGAAATGTGACTCAACTTTTAATTTAGCCGTTCTAGTACATTAAGATTCAATGTTCTAAAAACGAGGATTGTTTATTTATTTTTAGCACCCACCGTAATTAATCAAAGTAACAAAATGAATATAAGATCGTGTTCCAACTAGGTCAATCAATAAATCGAGCTGCGTTAATCGAGTCGTTGCTTTCAAAAGCTTTAGTTTTCTATCAACGAAACGGCAACGGTAAAGGCAGTTTACTTTACGACCACTTATTTGCTATTTGGGAACCCGGTGTTATTCATCCCTTTTAATCGAGAGTGTAGCTAAGACGCTATGTTTAGTGTAAATGAAGCTGTCGGGGTTTTTTTAAATTTTAATTTAATATTATTTATAACACACTGTGACCTATACATGCACTCAGGTCACGCTTTTCTGTGCGTAAAGTAGGTAGCCCTTTTGAAAGCCAGTGTGAAAATTCGTGACTTTGAGTTTGCTCACCCTTGCTGCGCTCGGGCGTTAACATTACGCCGTTTGCTTGTTTATTTATTATTTTATTGAAATTTATAATAATATTAATATTCGTAATATCTTGTGATATTTGATATTAAAATCTGCTGTTATGAAAATATGCTTAAGTATGCGTGGGATGTTATTAATGTCGCCTTAATGAACTGCGGACAATATAATGGCGTCTAGCTTTCCGTTTGTTGCTGTGGTCTGCACTTGGATTAAACACGTTTCTTGCAGTTTATTCTGCTGCTGCAGTATATTGACTGCCTAGCTAGATTAGAGTTTAAATGAAAAGAGTTGAATTTAAAGAACTACCCGCTCATTGACCGCGAGATATTTTTATATAGCTGTCCTATCTATTACAATTAATATCCATTAGCAACATTAATCATTTTATTAGTTCTTTTAAGGGTCATTGAAGTACGAAAAACTATACTTCTAGCTAAGATTCTCAGACATGCTAAATGTCGCAGATCAACACAAAAAGTGGCAAAAGAGGTGAAGATAAAACTCAATTACTGGTTTCCAGTTCCTTTGAGGGTTTATGGATCTCACTAATGTAATAACCGGTCGTAATATCCTTTTGCTTTCAACTACAAGTAAGTACCTTTTAGCAAAGGGCAGATTTGCCCGAGGGACGGCCACGTCTATGTTCGAAAATTATATAATTCATAACCAATGTAGAATACTTCACTAATCGACTAGACTTAATTTTCTGTTTATTAAAAGCCGACCTGAATCGAGCCCCAAAATTTCGCTTGTTTTGTTTTATTTACTGACGGTAGGTACCTAATATTTTCATGTAGTCAGGAGCTATCATCAAACAAAACTTATTTCATTATAAAAGTTTTAATGAGGACAATTTTCTAAGTTATAAAGTCGAAAGTTGGCAGCAGTGTCGGCTAAGATGACGCACACTGACATGGGTCAAAGCGAGAGCCGAGCGAGCCCTGGATCAATAAAACAACATTTGAACTCGCTAAGATCCTTACATCACAACTGCGTTAAAAGTACTTACTGCCACTTAAGCGGAAAAACCTTCCGGTTCTTGAACACGTAATGAATAATAATATAGAGCACGTTTTAGAGCAACCCCACAATTTGTTTTTTAATTTTTTGCAGACGTAGATTAGATAGATACCTTATAAAATCTTGTTAGATACAGTAAAATTTGACCAGTTCACCATTATTACTATAATTTTATGTTTCTAAATAACTCACGTTTCGTAAACGTAAAACACGTTTTCTTTTATTACCCGACTGTCGGGAAGGGTTATGTTTTTCGCGCGTATCTTGTATGTATGTATGTTTGTATGTATGTATGTTTGTATGTATGCATGTCATATTCTTTATTACCTCGTATCTTTCAAACCGCTGAACGGATTTATATAATTAAGTTAACGTTAGATTCGTCTTGATAACCCAAGTATTCTTAGATAAGTGAAATTAAAAAAAAAACAAATATGGCCGCTGTGAGATGCCATTGTTTGAAGTAGCAAAAAATAAAAATAAATCGAATAACACAATATGGGTATCAAAGAGTTCACCATAAGGATTTCAAAAAGATATATCATGATAGCTTTTTCGATAACAGGTGGTTTTTTTTATTTTTAAATGTATACTAGTTTTAAACTAATGGATCAGTTGATGTAATATAGATACTTAGGTAGTTGAAGCGTTGATAAGTAATGTATAGTGGTATACACTCCGAAACATTTTGTCCGTTATAGTTCTATCCCGTGTTCTCTCCATACACATACATTTCATTACGTACATGGTTACATACCTACGCATGCTTATCCAGAATAAAAAAATTCCAACCTGTACGGTTAAAATTCCATGGACATAAGATGACAAAAGCGATATGTCCGCTGTCAATTGCAGATTTTACGCCATTACCGCACATAATATGTACACGAGATGAATATATTCCGTGAAACCCAGTTGCCCGCCAATCCCGCCATTGCTGCATTGGAGTGATTGAAATCCGAGAGGTCCGGGCGAATAACATTGCGAAATGACATTCTATATAGTCTAATGTTCGGTTTACACGTATTAAGTAGTTAAGTAGTTAAGTAAATTTTAACTAAATTTTAAGTGAATTAATAGTATTAATACGTGTAAACGGACAATTTAGTACTTAAAATTTTGTAATCCAGTAGACAAGTAATTTAGAATTTTTTCTATTTTCTGTTAAGTAGCGGTGGGCGGGGCTTATCACTTCACACGTTTGGACAGGCACTTTTTAGTAAAATGCTTAAGTAATTAAGTATAATTGTATGAACTAAAGAGCTTTACTAAATTATTACGTGTGGACGCGCACTAAAAATTATTCACTTAACATTTAGTTAAAATTTAGTTATCTACTTAACTACTTAACACGTCTAAACCGGACGTTAAGAGCCGAACTAGAGGCGTTTCTGCACCCATCTGCTTACCGGATAAAAATTGTTTTTTTTTTAAATATCATATGTAAAGAAAAGTATCGCAAATGGGTTGCCTAAAAAAGTATGTTCAAGGCTATCATTAATCTATATACCTACATGGTGAGAAAAAAATGTGGTTGGAGGCACCGATTCGGTGCCCACTTACCATCGGACAACTCGTCCACTCGTTTGTGAACTAGTTAGAGCATAAATTAATTAAACTAAGATAATCTAATTCTTTTACCAAAAAAAAATAACCAACTTCTAAAAAAATAGTTTTTGAATGAGGACCGATAAAGTTATCGCTAAACATAAATTATTTCAAAATCGCAAAAATAATACCAAATTGAAAAAATAAAACTGAATTGAAGTCCGAAGAGAATTCCTTTTCTGAAGCCTTTTAAAAATAAAAGCACAACTAATACGCGATCTATATTCTTTTGAAGTACATCGTCTATAAAATATGTAACAGTGTTAGCGTCTTATTTTCATAATCTATACAGAAAGCGTGATTCGATTCCGGCACATTTTCGCGACTCGAAATACGAGTACATATAACTCTGGTAGCACCGTACCGGCGGATTTAATTCCAGCGAAATACAAGACCTATACTTACACGGACAGTCGATTACGCGCCATTTGAGTCTCTTTCCAACGGTTCTTCTATTACTGTAATGATTGCTAATCACTAGGCAAGCGATCTATCTATCTAAAAAGTGTATAGCATCTTTTTTTTAATTTTCCTGTCGGTCTATCAGTTCCGAGTACCACACGGAACTCTATGGAAACCATCATACTTGTATCCCTATTTGTTAACTTTAAAAGGTATAGGTCTATAGTCTATAGTCATCTAGGATCCTTTTAACTCCGGGAAATGGATCTGTTCCCGCAGGACAAGATACCCTGTACAAGTTAGTAAGCCAAATTAGTTAAGAGATAAGTAATTAAAATTTTGAATACTTTATCTAAAAATAATAACATGAAACCTGAAGACAATAGACAGAATAAAATATAACTTTAGGTGCATAAATAATATTATGGTATCTGATAAATTGAATAGAAATGATTCCCGGTGCTACCTGGAAACATCCTTTCCATAAGTGAAGCGACGGCAGGGGCCGGGGTACGATATGTAAATATATATCTGTTAGTATGTTCACGTTGATCCGACCGAGACCTCAGAGGGATACAACGTACATGCAAGATAAAACATATTGACAACAATGTTCTCATCGGATGACATGACGCGTTGTCCATTCTCAAGAATTTGTAATTATTGATTGATTTAAATATTTGGGTTAAAGTTATCCGGGAAAATATGATAGCTACACTGCCTACACCCAAGAATGCTTACACAATACTAGAACACATAATAATGCGGACTATGAGTAGAATATACAGTGATGATTCATAAAAAAGGAGAAATATAATTATTTCATCGGAGTATCTTGCCACTTCTTCTTCCGAGGCGTGACACTTTTCCGTAAGTTAAAGACTTGCTAGAAATCATAGTTTGACATGCGAGAAGTATTTGAAAAATCTTACTCTAATTAAAATTAATAGTCTAAATTTAAAATGTTTGCTTCATTTCATTTAGCTCAGCTCAACTCATCCATACCTTTATCTTATTGGTTACAGTCTTACAATACATAAAATTGTAACATGGGCTTCATAATAATGCTCGTTCAGAATAGATCGTAGCGCTCTCGATCGAAACACAATTTGATTGAAATTGGAGAGATTGAAATGCGACAAATTGAACGGCATCAACTCCTGCCGTCATCGTTTGTCACGTCGCGTCGTCAGTCGTCACACATCGTCACACCCGTAATTGCTTGGAAATATACCTGCTCCGGATTTTACGGGAGGAATTCCGTAAATCATCAAGAAGGATGTCAAAGTTCAGAAGCTTATTTTTATCATGCCAAGAATAGAACAAAAAATGCAAAACAAAATACAAATAGAAATTAATAAACCAAAAAACACGACTGCGTAAAATGAATGTTGTTAAAAGTAATACTAAACAACTATACCGCTAATTATGTACTATAAACTATAATAGTACTTTCTTATATTATTATGTATTTATGTTCTTATTGTTACTGTTTGATTTGTTGTTTCATTATATTATCGATTCACAATTAAGTGTAACTGTTGTTCAATGGTAAGTGATCACCACCGGCAATGGGGCAATAGACATCGGCAACACCAAAGATGCCACCGATGCAATACCAAGAAAGAAAGAGAGAAAGAGAAGAAGAAAGAAAGAAATAAGTTACTTATCTCACAAATTACTATTTAATTAGCTACGTTAGTTGATACTGATATTTATTTAACTGGTGTTGCGTGACGTTATTTTTATTGTTCTTTGACAACACCGATAAAAACATTTCTCACCTATTTAGATTTACATGCTATTACCTACATAATTATACGAAGTACAATTTTAATGCATACGTTACAATAAACTTTGCCACTACTACCTAGTTACTTGCGGGTACTTACGCTCAACTGTTTGCGGATACTTAAGTTAACCAGTATAAAGCGAAGTGATAAACTTCTTAGATGAAATGGGGCAGAAAATTTAGTGTTAGGGACGGCCATCTGACCCGCAACCCACTCGGATCCTGAGATAATAAAGGATTAATTCGGGAACCGCCAAGACGTTACATTAATACGTTATAGTTTTGTACGGAAACATTCATGCGTCGTCTGCCTTAGCGAAATGGTGTCTACATGCGCTGGTAATTAGGTATCCAATGTGGAACTTCTACAAGGTTATAAAATACGAGTAACCGCCCTCGCTTTGCTTCGGTTTTCTTATTTTTTTACACCTTGGGTTACATTATTGGAGTTTTATTAAGGATCCCTAATTTTTTTGAAAATATAATATAGCCTATGTTACTCGGGGATAGTGTAGCTTCCCAACAGTGAAATAATTTTTGAAATCGGTTCAGTAGTTTCAGAGCCTATTCAATGCAAACAAAAAATCAAATCTTTCCTCTTTATATATTAGTATAGAAAACGGCTGCACAGTTTCGCATAAGGAAGTGTAATCCAAAATGGAAGAACATACACGGTACATAGAAAAAATCGCGCTAAGTGCGATCATACGGTAATCAAGCAACGATGATGCTGCTATTAGAAGACGACAGGCGTTAATCATGTGAATAAAATGTTAATTAAGTAATAAGAACTTATGCCCTAAATAATAAATAAAACTATTTTAGACAGTGTCATTAAAAATATTTTGTAACCAGTTCTTATAAACGCAACTTTGTCCACCACAATTTTTAGTTTAATAATAAAGCTATTTCCTCCAATCAAAGAATTTAGGAATTCAAACTAAACAAAAATTGTAGTACCTATAAGCTACCTCACGGACCTAAAAATAACACGGAAGTAAAAAACCAACAACAAATTCAGTGAAGCACCCATAGTAATACCAACTCTCTATTCGTACAAGTACACACACCCACACATTGACACCATACTGCTTCAATCGCGAATCAAAAATTACGCACACATGGTAAGCGGGCGGCCATTGCTATGCTTCACTCTCGATTAGACGAGGTTACGTCCGTCTTTTTTTCAGGTCCGTGACCTACCTCTATAGTCGAATCACCGGACCAGATTGACATTTAAAATGTCAAAGTGTTTGAAGAAAAACAAATAGTATTGTGACGAACCGATTCTGATGTGAATCATTGATACGATAAGATTTGAACCATGTATTTTATATGGACCAAGAATTCGCTATTACTATTACTACGGCCAAAATAGTTCACAAAGTGACATTATTTTCTGTCAAATCGGTCCGGTGAATTAGTGATTCGACTATAATATTGTAATGTGTACACGGACCTAGAAAAAAAAGACGGACGTAATCCCGACAACAAATTCAGTGAAGGTTAGTAATACCAACTCTCTATTCGTACACACACCCACACATTGACACCATAATGCTTCAATCGCTAGGTAATCAAAAATTACGGACACGTGGTAAGCGGGCGGCCATTGCTATGCTTCACTCTCGATTAGACGAGGTTACGTCCGTCTTTTTTTAGGTCCGTGAATGTATATTGTAAAATAATGAACGCGTCATTTTATTTATTTAGAAAGTACATTTTACGTTACGACGTTTACGAATGAAGCCCTGTTTAAATTATATTTAGTGAGATCTACGAGTGTATGCAACACCTACTCGTATAAACGGCTCCAATGCTTACACAAGAAACCTTTTATAAACTGTCACACTCCTTGTCACATAATTTTACCTTCTGAATGTTACTTTTACCTTTTATCCTCTAAAAATGATTATTTGGTGTATTTTAAGACGATCGAAAGCAGCAATTGTGTCTTGAAGTTTTGGTTAGTTAAACATTACAAAATAATAATAAATAAATAAATAATAATAAATAACGCCACACACTCATAGCCCCACACTAGGATTCCCTGTGTCGTGGGTGCCATGGACAACACACTAGACAAGGACATTCATACCCAGACCGAGAACAGAAATTCAAATTCATCATTCAAATTTCCGCCTCGCTGGGAATCGAACCCAGGACCCTTGGTGCGGCGATCCGGCATGGTAACCATTGCGCCACACGGGTCGTTGTATGTATGTATATTACAAGTTCGACAGTGTCATTGTCTGAGTGTCAATATCTTTCAAGTTGGATCAAACTGCACACGATAAGCAAATTTGATTAAAATCGGTTAAATAGTTAAAGCGCTCATAACCCGGCGGCTTGCGTCGATCCTATGTGATCGCCAAAGTTAAGCAACAGCGGGCGCAGTCGGTAGTGGTCAGTGTGGTGGTGGCAGTCGGTGGATGGGTGACCGCTAGTGGTAAAAATTTCTTGAGCGTTTCCGTGCTTCGGAGGGCACGTAAAGCCGTCGGTCCCGGTTGTTATCATTAGATAACAGTCGTTAAGCCATGTCGGAGGCCCTCGGGCGGTTTGAAAACTTCTGACACTCGGGTTGGCCACTAACCCCTCCACCAATCCGCACTGGAGCAGCGTGGTGGAGTATGCTCTAGGCCTCCTCAATAGGTGAGACCCGTGCCCAGTAGTGGGCCAATAATGGGTTGAAGCCAAATAGTTTAGGAGTCCATCGCGGACAAACTACGTGACACGTTTATGTTTATGTATATTAAGATAGATTAATTTCTAACTGGACAGCCGTCAGCTGGCGCAATAGCAATCTAAAAATGATCAATTAATGTCATAATAATTAAAATGTGTATTATTGGGTATAAATACTTTAAAATTATTGTTATGCGGTAAAACTTTATAAAGGAGAACCCCGTCTTACATAGAGACACCGGCCTAGATTAGACAAGAATGAAAATTGGTGGTCAATTAGATCACTGTAAAAGCTTTAATTTCTCCAATTTTCACATCTGCTAGCAATGGCCAACTAATGAAATCCTAGAATTTCCACCTATATATGATTATGTCACACTCATGTCACTCACAGCAATATATTATGCCTGTTACTAGGGACTTATTATCTCAAACCAAACACCTACTCTAATATTGACAGTATTAGGAATAATTATGATCATAAGACGCAGTAAAAATTAAAGTTACATATAAACACTAACAAAATACAACTACTTAAACAGTAGGTAATGGTTAAAACTAAGTAGGTGGGTGAATATTATTATTAATAAAAGCAATTTTATGTTTTAAAGAGATTTTATTAGTTATCATCACAGTGTACGTCATCCAGTGTTCAGCAAAAGGTCAGTCACAAAACAGGCGATCTCGGAGTCCAATATTCATGCAATATTTTTTTTAAAAACTAATCCAGAAGTTATAGCGAAAACACATTCACCAAAACACTATAACCAAAGCGAATGCAATAGAAAATTAAAATATCTGTGTGCGTTTCGAAATGTTTCTACTATGAAAACTTTTTTGTGTTATTTTTCTCATTTAGCAAATGCAGATGAGGCTCAGATTTAAATATGTTTATTTAGTAAATAACACGAATTTTTTGGTATATAGTTTACTCTTGTCTAGTCTTTTATGCCTTGCACAGATTACATATAATTCGTGGCCGGAAATCGGGTTTGTCCTTTCAGTATTATAATTATACAGTGTATAATTGTTACGTCGTAACTCTACGTTTACCTTAAAAACGGATGTAAATTCCATGTTTACTTAAAAGCTTTGCAGAACAACAAAATGTTCGCTTCTGATATCCATTAATATAATCTTATGCGGGTTGAAATGCTGTAATGGATGGCTCTGTTATTTTTAACCAACTTCAAAAAAGGCCGAGGTTCTCAATTCGACTTTATTTTCTTTTATTACCATATAACTTTTTATTGGGTTTACTGAGTTTGATGATTCTTTTTTATTCGAAAGCTGGTGCTTGTAATGTGGTCCCATTTAAATTTGAGCGAAATCTGAGGAGTACCTAGTTTTTGAGTTCTAATTTTGAAATTGGTTATTTTTTGTCAAGAATTTTTAGGCGGTTTATCTGTATGTAATTATCTTAAGGTACTTTTTTTACCCTTTAATAAAATAAAAATATTTTTAAAGTATGACCAAAAATACGTTTTCCATTTTTTGTTATGTATTTGTGCTACGTCGGACTGCAAATTTCATTTTCATTAAGCGCACACTAGGATTACTATTCACTTCGTTGTCCGTCTGTCCGTATGTCTGTGTGGAGGAGTATGGAATCGAATTTAATATCTAATAATTAGGTACGCAATCCCTTGTAGCTGTGAAAAATCCAAGATTCTAAGTCAACGCAATCAAAAGACACGGCCGTTTATGCCGTATTTTTTTAACTATTTTGGCACTCGCGAGGGAATCAAAACCTACAGGATATTTCCCGTTGACCCAAAATCATGATATTTGGCAAGAAGTATTTAATGACCTATAGCACAAGTAAAGAAAAAAACACAAAATCCGAAAACTGTAGTAGGGTATATAAAAAAGTCGGTAAATTGATCGCGGCGTATGTCGATGTATGGGGACGACAGTTTTCCAACTGCAAAGTTAAATTTGTTACTCAATTCAGTTTATAATAAGAGCAACTTTTGGTTCTACAAGTTTGTTCGGATCCCTCGGTGTGCGAGTTGACCTTTCTTTTTTTCATAACATTATTTTTACTACAATACCCACACAGACGTCGAACTACCATTGGCGACGTCGTGTTTTATGTAAGCGTGTGAGTGAAGTATGTATGTATGTATGTTTCACATGTATACTCGTAATACCTAGACTCTAGAGTATCTTACTTCATTTTTTCTAGTCCTATGCCTACATATAAAGATTTTGTATAATATGAAAATGAAACGCGGTTTCCTAACGGACCAACTACGTACGCACAACTAGTGATACGGCACAACTAAGTGTTCCCATCGGTACAACTACATTACTGTCGATCAGTCGCAGTTTCCTAACGGACCAACTACGTACTTACGCACAACTAGTGATACGGCACAACTAATTGTAAGTGTCTTTGTGAGTTCTATTGTCCATGGCACCCACGACACAGGGAATCCTAGTGTGGGTATATGATTGAGTAGCGTTTTGAATGGTAAAAAATGGTTTTGTTTTATTTTTGTTAGGAAATCTTTACGGATTATCCCCTTGTTTCGGAAGAATAATGTCGCCTGGCGGATTAGACAATTCCGAGAAGGAATTAGTCTGGAATAGTCCGAGGCCTTATTACGTCAGATCAATCGAGTTTGCGATAATGCTCCTATAAGAGTTTAATATATGAACAAGGGTCTGATTTTTCGTTGTTGACATTATTTACGTAACGTTAATAATATCTATAAAAAAGAGTATTTTCTATGTAATCTAAAATAAGAAAATTTATAAAAATTACATGTCATCGTATACTTGTCTTAGGTATTCCCTCTATCACATCACGTAAACTGAGGATATTGTCAGCCAAGAAGACACTAGGGTGAATTTCCCAAGTGCATTTTTGAGACGGCGAGGTTGAAAATTAATGTGTGGAGGTAAACTACAATTATGCATAATTTTATATAGGTAGTTTAAATAGTGATCTACACGATAGTAAAGTATTCAGAGGTATTTAATACATAGATTCTTAATAAAAAAATATCTAAGACCTAAAATCTAATTCCGGTGTACTGTCCGAACTCCATTTATTTACATATTTTATAAATTTAATTTTTTTTGGTAAATAAATTTAATTGAAAAGGAATGTTTTTTAGAAATACATTAGATAACACAACTAATATATATTTACGGAGCAATTTAAGATAGTACAACAGCTCTTAAAACATCTCTTAAAAATGTCCTACAAAAAAAAGCAATACCGGTGGCGCATTTTGTATACTTCATAACTTGTTACAACACGATTTGGAAGACACCTTACTGGCTCTCCCCGCACCGTTCAGTTGTGCTCTTGCAAACTGCGTGTTAGGATAACCGACTTGCTGCGTAATTTTCCTGTCAAACACGTAAGTACTCACTGCGGTGGCGCAGGAATACAAAATCATCTAATTCCGATGTCATGTATATTAGTAAAAGTACAAAGCAGATTATCAAGAAATTTTTTGGAGGCTTCCATTAAAGGTTTTCAGCCATAATTGTGAAATAAAAGTTAACCTGTGAGTAACGGTTTTTTTTTAAATTCAAGTTTTGACTCTAATTCTAAGTCCGGTGGCCTAATCTCGGTGGCTCCGGTGGCAAACCAAAGCGCATAAGGACGTGTATAGACCAGTGCCGATAATTTTTGAAACGAAAAAAAATAATCGTAGGATGAAACTCATTGCAAAAGGAAGAGAATATAACGAAAATTAAAGGAAAAATAATTTACGGGCGATCTGAGGTCGGGAGGTGAGGGAGGGGGGGTTCAAGGGTAAAAAATAGTTTATCTCAATTTCCAGCAAAACTACAAGTCCTATAGAAAAAAGTTAATAGCAATGTTGTAAGTAATAAAAAGACCTACAGCTTTTTTATTTACCCTTTTTATACATTACCTCAAAATTAATGTGAAAAATTAAAATAACCAAGTTTTTGGTTTTTATTTCTATCTTTTACAAAAAAATTTTTTTTCACGAAATTTGGTGAAAATGAAATGACAACTATTTTCGCAAAAAAATTTCAGATTCGAGTTTTTAATTTTTTTTGTCAATCATTGTGTACAATTTTGAGTTATTTATTAATATTTACACTTTAATTAATCGAAAAATGTAAGATTCCATGTTATTTTGTTAGACAAAAAAAATTACAAATCCATAAAACATAAAGATTGCAAAAAACATGCGAAAATAGTTGTCGTTTCATTGCATTTTCGGAGAACATTTACCATAGTAGTTTATAGTTAGTAGTAGTAGTAGTTAGTAGTTTATAGTTTTTTATATACCATTAGAAAGTAGAGATTACAACGAACAAAAATCTCACCGATTTTTTAAAAAAGTAGATATTTTGACGTGAGAATTTTCGATTGAAAATTAGGTACCAAAATCTTGGTTATTTGAATTTTTCACATAAATTTTGAGGTTATGTAAAAAAGTGTAAATACAAAAGTTGTAGATCTTTTTATTACCTACGACTTTGCCATTTAACTTTTTCCATAGGACTTGTAGTGTTGCTGGAAATCGAGATAAACCATTTTTTACCCTTAAACCCCCCCTCCCCCCTCCCAACCTCAGATCGCCCGTAAATTATTTTTCCTTTAATTTTTGTTATATCCTCTTCCTTTTGCAATGGGTTTCATCCTACTATAATTTTTTTTTCACTTTTTAGCGTTTTTGAAGCTATCGGCACTGGTCTAATAGGCCACAGAAACACAAGCGTGTCTAATCACCGCTTAAAGGAGTCCGTTCGTCTAGACTCCTACTCTTCAAAATGTATCTTTAAAGTATTAAAATATCGCTCACCTAGTAATATAATGGCACATCTGCAAAAAATGCGAAATTGAGTTTATATGATATACGTGTTTAAAAGTGCATAATCTACATAGTGATAAATATTTATTAATGTCTATACTAGTAACCAAACCCATACAATCTGTAAAAAACGTAAGAAGAACCCATAAATTAATTTTAAACATTTTTATATAATTTGTGAAATTCGCTTCTGTAAAATATGACAAATTTAGATGTGCCGTTGTATTACTAGGTGAGCGATATGATCTTGCCTTTATTATTTCTCATTGGCATAATCAATTTCGGTGGATCAGATTCTAATTCCAGTGGTCCTAATTTTGGTGGCATTTGATAGTGTAATTTCAAAATATCTCCGGAACTAATAAATTTTTTTTCGATCTCTACTATTTGACTAATTATTACTACTATTTACAAATTATTTATGCCAAATAAAATGTATTAGAAACAGCAGGTTTAAATTTAATCAATTTCGGTGGCTCGGATTTTAATTCCGGTGGTCCTTTAATAATTTCGGTGGCATTTGATAATTTCAAATGGAAATATCTCATGAACTAACAAAAATTTTTCGATCTCTAGTATATGATTAAGTAGTACTAATATTTACCTATTATTTAAGCCAAAAAAAATTATCAGAAACAGCAAATTTAAATTCGCCACTGTAATTAGGCAAAATTCGTGTTTGTTGAAATTGACCCACTACAGTAAACTATCTTTCCAAAACTAAACAAAATATACAGATGAATCTAGTGTTGTGAACGTTAATAATGGTTGAATGATTATTGAAAATTAATTATTGCTTCAGTGTAGGACAAAATATGGAGGAAACCTGCACACTTGAAAGATCTGCACAATGCACAATGGCAATCCTCACATGGAGACTCCCATTTTATTGTCAAAGCTTTGTCTATATATACTTATATTTTTTTAAATGTTATAAAGAAGAAAGCTTTGATTTTTTGTTTATTTATTTGTTTGTAATAAACATAAAAATTAGTGGACCGATTTCAAATTATTTCATCGATAGAAAGCTACTATATTCCTGTGTGACATATATAGGTACGCTGAATTTTATTGTGATTTTATTTTATGTTATTGGAAGTTAGTTGGACAGTTATGAGTAGCAATGATGATGATGACCTAATATAGGAGGATGGCACTGAGCTGGCAATAAGACAAACGAAACAAAATGTTTATAATACACAAATAAGTCGATGATTTAGAATTTTTGTATTTTTAAAATACCGCCTGGAATTACGCTCATTGTTACAGTGTAAGTTACATCCAGTGCCTTAATTTTAGATCACGATTTTTTTCTGGATATTATAAAACCAAGAATGAAAGCCAGAATTTCATACTGCTTCGTATAATTTTCACAACGGAAATTTCCTTTTCGTAGGTAGGCTTTGAATGTTTGCCGTGAAATTAGATCCTCAATTTGTATAATTAAACGCTTGTAGCTCAGTAAAAATAAATGAATGAAACGCGTAATCGGCCGCCTCGGTCATTAGCTAAAATGAAAATACATTTTAGATTGACGGTGATAAGAGCAAGTAAGAAATAAAACAAATCGACTTCATAAAAATACCATGCTATAAAATCAAACCCGTGTTCGTTTTTGTTTTCACCAAACGTAACTCAAACCATCTTACAGACAAGACACACTGACACAAAGACACACAGACAGACACTTTTTGCTTTTTGCGAGGGAATTAAAAAAGAGATGAAACAATATTATTATCTCACCTTACACGGCTGTAAATAGTTACCAAATGAGCTATAAAACACCGTTTCGAGTTGTTAAAACAAACCATAATTACACATTTAGTAACAATACCATTATTTTATTTTTATTATGATTACCCTTTTGTAACTCTGTTCAATTTAGCAACTCTACAACTTTGGCAATAATTATATGGATTGCTATGGATCAGATTAGGGGGCGTCCATAAATTACGTGAGTTGTTTTTTTTTTAATTTTCTGTACCTCCCTCCCCCCTGGTGAGATGTTGTGAGATTTTATTCCACCCCCTCCCCCATCCCCCAATCTCACGTGAGATTTTTCAAAATGTGGGTTTCTTACGTAAACGCGTTGGATTTTTATTGTAAAAAGAAAAAAATGCTTCGTGCTTTTATTTACAACTAGTTAAGACTAGTAATCAATATTGCTGAGAGTTTAATTATAAGTGTAATAAAAATTTAACTTAAGCATGTACAATCTGGATTAAATGGACCAAAATAGTGGACCAAATAAATCTTTTTTGTTTCAATCAGAAAAAAAATTGCGTGATATTTGCCGAAATCCCCCCTCTCTCCAACGTAAGATTAGATGAGATTTGACTCGACCCCCTCCCCCCCTTAAACATCTCACGTAATTTATGGACGCCCCCTTATCTGCATGGATGCATGCTTCTTTCCAAAGTAAGAAGTCAATTATGATTACAAAAGTCATTTTACAACATACAAGAAATTAATAATCATGAATCATGCTTTCAAATTTAGTCGCGAGCGCTCTGAAATCTTTTATTAACATTGTAATTAGATACATGGTAATATTTACACCACAAAATATTCCAGCGGCGTAAAAGATGGCATAAACTCATTACAAATACGTACATACTTCACCACTGGATTTAGAAAATTCAACGCTTTCCCGCCTACTGTTCTCAATCGCAATGTAATTTATTATTCGGCAAAAGGAGAAGGCTTTTCGCTTCGCAAACATTTCCGAGGTGATATTAAATCCGGGAGCCGTTCGTGATTGAGAAGGGACGGCGCAACAAGTAGATTCTATACTTGCGTCTAACGTCGTAGCTTAGTTTACGACTAACAATGATGCATCATTATCCTTTCAACCATTCCATTTACAATGCTGATGCATCATACACATGCTTACGCTATGATAATAATGAAGAATAGTGAGTATACTGATGGTAAGTAGTCATCGCCTATTGATTTCGTTACCATGAAGGGTGTCTGCAATGTGTTGTTGTTTAAAATAAATTAGGTTGTTAAGGTTTAGGTTGGTAAGTTAGGTTTTTTTTACACAGATAAGTTAATGCTTGACCACAATCTCACCCGATGGCAAGTGGAGATGTGGAGATGTAGTCCAAGGTGGTGAGCATATTAACTTAGTAAAATCCTATTTATTCATTATTTTCTTGAAGACATCCACGTCATAGGCTGGCGGGAACGCCGACGCAGGCAAGTTATTCCAATCCTTCGCGGTGCGTATAACGTATGACGAGGCAAACCGCGTCGTCCGTACCGGCGGCATGTTCACGACAAAATAATGCACCGTGCGTCGTGTCGTTCGATGAAGAAACGGAGATGGGGGAATTATCTCAACAATTTCTGTGCACACTCTCCGAAATGTGCCCTGTAGAAAACCGAGACGCTGGTTACTCTGCATCTGTGCTCGAGGCTTTGCAGATTGGTCTCAATCAGATCTGGGTCACCAATGAGCCTCTTCGCTCGCCTCTCCATCGAATCCAAAGCAGAAATGTGACATTTGGCCGCACCTGCCCAAATGTGAGAACAGTACTCCACACACGGCCGAACCTGAGCTTTGCACAAGGTTGTCATTATTATTAGGTACTTACCTATTTCACCTTAAAATTTTAAAGATTTTTTTTTTTACACTAATAAGTTAATGCTTGACCACAATCCCACCTGATGGTAAGTGGAGATGTGGTCCAAGATGGTGAGCACATTAACTTAGTAAAAGCCTATTCACTCTTTTCTTGAAGACATCCACGTCATAGGTTGGCGGGAACGCCGACGCAGGCAAGTTATTCCAGTCCTTCGCGGTGCGTATAACGAATGACGAGGCAAACCGCGTCGTTCGTACCGGCGGGATGTTCACGACAAAAGGATGGATACCCGCCGTGCGTCGTGTCGTTCGATGGAGAAACGG
The DNA here is from genome assembly GCA_951805285.1 of Thymelicus acteon. NCBI lineage: Eukaryota > Metazoa > Arthropoda > Insecta > Lepidoptera > Hesperiidae > Thymelicus > Thymelicus acteon. The sequence goes on along the minus strand of OX638221.1, from coordinate 6,019,883 downwards.
AGATGGGGGAATTATCTCAAACAATTCCTGCGCACACTCTCCGAAATGTGCCCTGTAGAAAACCGAGAGACTGGCTACTCTGCGCCTGTGCTCGAGGCTTTGAAGATTGGTCTCAACCAAAACTGGATCACCAATGAGCCTCTTCGCACGTCTCTCCATCGAGTCCAAAGCAGAAAGGTGACATTTGGCTGCGCCTGCCCAAATGTGCGAACAGTACTCCACACACAGCCGAACCTGAGCTTTGTACAAGGTTAAGAGTTGCCTAGGTGTGAAGTACCGTTGTACCTTTGCAAGGACACCAAGTTTCCTTGCAGCAGCCTTAGCCTTGGTCTCGATGAACCGCCCAAAGTTGAGTTTCGAGGATATCTCTACTCCTAATAACTGAAGGCAGTCGGTATAATCCAAGGACACATCCCGAAAAGTAGGAGCCAAGGTGAACGGGCTCTTCTTGGCGGTAAATAGACACGTCTGCGTTTTAGTGGCGTTGAATCTCACAAGATTGGCTTCGCCCCATTCGGACACAGCCCGAAGTGTGAGATTCACACGAGCCACCATGGCCTCTCTTTCAGACTGAATTTCGTCCCGACTGGCCCTGGAACTTGGTACGTATCTCTCTACCACTGTGCTATCGTCTGCGTACCCATAGATACCGGGCATAAGCAGGTCATTAAATGTAAGAAATCGAAATAACTTTAGATGACATAGATTTGCTGGTTTTAATATTTGAATGGTGACATTTCGGTAAATAATTTCTCAAAAATACAATATTATGCACAATTTTTATAAAAACCTGCTGATAAACAGCGTAGAGCAACAGGTGTCGTCTTGAAACATAACTTTCTCTCACTTTTGTTGTCGTTTTATGCGGGATAACATTATGTAAAATAGGCCTACCATTAGCGCAACTTGAAAAAGTAAATAACTTTAAAATTTCCTGATACATACTAAGTAACAAGGTTTGTAGTTAATCAAGAGCTAGGTGCCGTCGACTTTATTCACCTGGGTTTATTCACCTAGGTGTCTTAAGTCTACTCTCAGAACACTTTATTCACGCACCCAGGTGAATTAAGTCTACCTACTGATCCAGGTCTACTTGAGTCGCATGAATGGTGCAATTTTATCTATAGGTACTTTGCTGTATATCTTATTAGATTTGATAGGGAATCTACAGAATAAAAAAGATAACGTTTTACTTCCTTAGACGTGACTTTAGAGAGACTAGCCGATCTCATAGAATACTTGCTATTTTGAAGTCGTCAAAAAAAAGAAATATTATTTAGCACATGTTTCGCAAGGAGAAATAATATACAAAGTATGTTACTATATGCGTTCTGTATAATGTACTTTATATGCAGAGTAGCATTATCATTTATAACTATCTACCACAAAAATATGACAACGATTGATATAAACTAAAACTTGACAAGTGCGAGTTAAACTCGCTTGGAGAGGGTTCCGTACGTTGATTATGTATTGTATTTAGCGTTATTTTTCTATTTTATTTATTTTTGCCGTTTATTTTAAGCCCATGGATTTTTTATACGCTTTCCTGTAATATTTAAGTAAAGAACTATTGTCTAAATACAGACAATAGCAAAATTCTAACGTCAACAAATTTGGAGATAAGGGGGGAATGGTAAATTTTTGGCCTTTAATTTTCGTTCTTTCTTGAATAACTTTAAAACTATCCATTATAGAAGTATAACAAAAATATATTTGAGATCCTTATAACAGGCCCTTTCATTTGACATACACACAATACGGTTTGCAAAACGGTTTTTGTTTAATTTTGATTTCATTAATTTTTTTTTTCAAAATTAAGTTATTTACTTTATACCTTCGTCTTTGAGTCAAAAAAAAGTACTTGAGTACCAATTTTCCACTCAAATGAGTTGAAAGCTCCAATAGTTTGAGAGTAAATTGGCTGTGAACAGCGGTCGCCCAGATGCACGAGTGATCCTATTAAAGGGATCCTAAGAGTTCCGTTTTTCGTTTTTTCGTACGGAACCCTAAAAGTGATGAGATCTTTATCAAGAATTCAATGTGTCGATAAAATGTTGAGCATTATAGTATGAAAGTAGTAAGGAATGTCTCAGATGCCCGGTCACGGTACAAAATATCTTTGTACACAGCGACTAGAGCAAGCACACCTGTTCCGCCAAAGAATAAATAGCTAACACAGACTTTATATAAATATGTAGATACCGTTGCCGCGTCACTTTTACCTCGCGAGTTCATTTAATATGAGTATTCCTCGTATTTAAAAAGGTCTGGAAAGGATCAAATTGGGGTTTAAAAGCTGAAGTTTTGCACACAGCTCTCCAGTATACACAATCAGCACCCTGCCTTTGCCCGCGTTTTTCGAGTTAATAAGTATATATTTTATTCCAGACCGGTAAGGATATTCTGTATGGTAACTCAACAGCGGAATCCGCGATAAGTGTGAAATGAAATTTCAAACGACTAAAGATAGGATTTTGACACTCATCGCGGATTCCGTTGGCGAGTTACAAAACAGAATAGCCTTGCTGATTATGGTCCATCTGTGTGCTAAATTTCATGAAAATCCATTCAGGATTTTCATGAAATTTGAGAGTTACAACATCCACACAACCTCACCGACTTTAAGATTTGTTACATGACTAGGAACTAGGAAGTAACATCTTGTTGCGTATACCCAAAGGCTAGAGGTTAGTTTTACAGGCAGTTTTAGAGTACTTGCTTTACTACATGTCCAGCTAAAACCAATTACAGGCAAAACTTCTTTATAAGAGCGAGCATGTCTATAAATTGCCTCAAGTAAAATTGACATTGACCTCTTTAATACAGGCATTGGTGAGTTGAAGCGTAAGCTAAGACCACAGAGTAATTAAACACTACGTTTTGCGATCTAGCCAGATTTTTTTTACTAATTTTAAATTTGTGTTTTTTTATCCTTTTCCTTATTTTAACTACCTGTGGAAACTTTTAATAAAGGGCACATTTGACTATGTTTAACATTCTTTTTAGCTGTAAGTTTTCCAATGAAATAAATAAATAATAATGCAGACAATGACAAGAAATAAAGAATAATGATAAATCATTTATATTTTGTGTAGAATGTCAAATATAATTTTAATAAGAGTGTTTAGTGAAGAATGATTTGTAAATAGAACATAAAATATTATTCTTAGAAGTATATCTCAGATGTCGCTACAAATTTATATTGTGAATCACACTGTTCAGATTCTTTGTAAAACATTAAGTAATCGGCCTAGTAAGAGAAATAAATGAGAAAGTTTACCTGCACAAAGTCTTTACAGTAAAATAGTACCTAGCCTACCTCCGTGGTTATAATGTCCGTCGGGTTGAATTGGGTTTCTACATTTTGAACTTAAATCAGGCTTCAGACATTCATAATTATTAAAATTAATTTAATTTTAAATTATTATACATACTTATTTCTCTCTCATCAAGTGATCTTTGCCTTGTAAACCTACTGTATAGTTGCTCGTGCCTAGCAGCATACTTTATTAAGCCGCTATGCTGTACACGGACCTAATTAACTTTATATTAAATTAGCTTACGGTTCATTATATTCCTACTTCGTAATGTATTAAACGTTGGTTAAAACTTACGTTAAAATATAAGATACTTTTAAAGCTTTTACTTGCCCTGAAGTAGTGATATAAAATCTCTATTCCGTCGCAAACATGCTTCAATGAATAAAAATATTAATGAATAACTTGAACAACAGCTGGCTGGTTTTTTTTATCATCGTGTACTTATAAACTTCCTTTCTGTGCGTTCTTTCATTATAATGAAATACAATTAAAGTTATATAGGTTTAGTAAATACAATCTATAGGTTATAAATAAAATCTATAGGTTTAGTAAATACAATCAAAAAAGTGTTGGAGAGGATGCCACTGAAAGAATAAGTAAACTATTCGATATGGGCACTAAAAGATAGCAAAAATTGCAGGTTAAATTCGCTGAATCTAATTTTGTATTTTACATATTCTGTTGTTTTTTGTTTTAATATTTTTTACACAATAAATAATCATAATAATATGGTACCTCTAATGTTTAATTAAATATAGAATTAAACATCACATACCTCACCTTGTCTAGATCACTAGATGAATAAATGATTTGATTTGATTTGATTAGAAAATGAAGTACTCAAGGAAAGTAAAAGGACCCTTTTCATTTTCCAAGGGTTTTAAGGGTTAAAAGTCATAAATCCGAGACGTCTGCGAATGCATACTCGTAAGTTTCAGATCACGTCGGTATTACGACGGTAGCTGGAGGATTTCATTCCATTTTGTATAATGTAGCTCAGACACTGGGAATCTTAATGACATACGGTATACCGTATGCCCCTGTTATTTGTCTACCGAGCGATTGAAATCACTTTTCAATATCTCCAGCTTAACTCGACTCGTTTTGCGGTGGAATAAAATTATCATGTATCACGTGAAATGTGACTACAATTTAATGCTTGACTAATTATAAAATTAATTAATGAAAAAAATATCATAGCAATGAAAGGTTAAGTTAGAGACTATCGCAAATTATAAGAGTCAAAGTAAATCAAATATACCCTTCTATTTAACTTCGTTTTTATACACAACTTTTAATCCATCAATTATTTTCTGTATTCTGTGACCCTACATAATATTTTTATGTAGGTAAATAGCCTGGTTATGGCCAATAGAATAATTACATCATGATTTTTTACGGTTATAACGGTTTTGTTTGGTTTGTCCTGTTTATTCGTTTGGGTCAAATCTTGCAAGCCTAATTAGACCTACTTCCACTTATTACACGCTTAATATTAGCTTCATCTGTATGTTTGTTTGTTTGTTTGTAACTTCTCTTTGAACTTGATTTTGACCCACTTCAACCGGTCAGATTTCTTTCAAAATTCGTGGACTTATTGAGGACCGATGACAATTCAATATTTAAAGAAAAAAAGAAAGAAAGAAAGAAAAAAAAACTAAATTTCATTTCAAAAAATCAAACTAAAAAATGAAAAATAAATAATAATTAAAAAAAAAACTAAAAAACACGCTTTTATAGAAAATCCTACTAAAAAAAAATAGAAAATAAATTTGATTTAAAAATCGTGTTGAGTAATTGTAAAAAGAAGCGTGGGGTGCTTTTAAAGATATTATCCCTTCTACTCATTGACACCATGCACCCCACGCTTATATTACAATTACACGATTTTTAATTCAAATTTGTTTTCTATTTTTTTTAGTAGGTTTTCTATAAAAGCGTGTTTTTTAGTTTTTTTTTAACTATTATTTTGCTATAGTTTTGATGACAATGTATTTTTGTAATTAGCACTACCCGATACTACGGTTTTGTTTTAGATGAGGGAACTTGTTAACGGTAAGCAGCTCAGTCTCATTTTGGTACGTTGCCATTGCCACTATAAAATCGTGTATTTAGTTTCTGAACTATTAACTTCTTTTATTGTGTCTTGTAAGAGCCCGCGAATTTCATCGCAATGCAAAACGAACTGATACTGACAAAGGAAATTGCTTTTGTACCAAAATATTTTTACACTGTCACTATTCAATTATTATCTCTATCATAGTTACCCTCTAGAAAATTTGTTATGAGTGTTTTTGACAATCCGATTTCAAAAGTTCTTAATCGTTCCAGGTCAAGTCAACGGTTTGCCAATCTTATTTACATTTTATGTAAACAGTCGTCAAATTGCCGTAGTAAGTGTTCACCGCCGCTAAATACATACGCTAAATACATCACTAATGCCTTTTCCACCAAAGAAGAAAGGGATCCGTCCGACGGCTTTGTCTACTTTGTTTTTGTCTGCATGTAAAAAATACGGTTGATTCTAGTAAGTGGCGGTCCACTGCGTGACCATTAATTAACAAGCGAAATTTGGCACCTTGGCAGAGCCGTTGTTTTAAGCATGGACGCTGCTAGCAAAGCAGATTTGGACTAAATATAAAAGTATGAATAATTTAAATAATTCCCATTACATCTTCTACCCCTAAAGCATAACGTAACGGATAAACTATATAAAAATCTTGGATCAGCACGAGAAGATGTAATATTTCAAAAATAATGCGGAAACATATCCACGCATTTCAGTTTTGCAAGTCAAACAGATTGAGTCTTCCCGGCTTTGACTCAATTTACTCTGCGACTCCAATATTATCATTTCGTTGTACTATCGTATAGTATAATGGATTGTCACAATCGTAAAACACAAAATAAAATATCTGCGTCTAATAACATCATGCAAACATAAAAAGATTAAGACGGATTAAAAATGTTTGTTAGTCTTTCACGCAAAAACTACTGAACAGATTTTCATGAAATTTAGCACACCGGTAGACCATGATCTGGAATAGGACATCGGTACTTATAGTCTAAGATCCTTATTAGAGGCGTTTTAGGCATCGGCCTAGGATGCTTTTTTAGGCAACCCATTCTCGATACTTTTCTTTAGGTACATATAAAACAATTTTTATCGGGTAAGCAGATGGGAGCAGAAACGCCTCTAATTTGGATCCTGTACTATTATTATCCCAGAAAACGTGGCCAAAGCCGCGGCTAAAGCACTTGTTACGTATAATATACGTTAACATCTAGAATACTTTTCATCTTTGGAAACAGGGGTGTAGTATCAATTATACGGGGCCCCAGCGTATAGGGGCCCCAACTAACACTCCCAAAAAAAAGCTCGCCAGTGGCCTACGACCGCTACAGTTGGCACTCCTTTTATATTTGACAGCTGTCGTTGAGAGGGCCCGACAACAAATATTGATATGGGGCCTCCATAGGGCTATACCACTGTTTGGGAAGGAATATGTTACTGCGAAATAAAAAAATAAGTTGGTAATGTCCATACACTTTCCCTTCGTAGTGGCAACTATTAACATTGCAAATTGCATTGCAAAGAAAGAAAGCCACAATGCCAATAAATTTGTCCAAACACTTGATGTATTACATTCTCCTGGGAACTTTGGCAAACGTTTTTACTTTATTGTATTCTTAAAACTAAGCCTCCTGAGTTACTTTACAAAAAATATTTGAAGTAAAACATTCAAGGGCAAGCTTTAAATGTGTGTTTAGACACGCACTTTTATTATAAGTTCTCATATACTTAATTTATATCTTGTATACTTTAATAGTGACCGCATTTCATACAGATAAATCAGCAACCTATTCTATATCATACGTTCCTAAGCTTCACATCACGTCGAGAGAGGTCGTAACCCTTGGTTTAAGTTCTCATTTCCATGCATATTGACCTATCGATGCGAGTGGAGTCTATCATAGCGTTCTGTAGAGATATGGATACATAGTTTTGAGACGCAGTGAGTAGAAAATTTTCTGGCTTACGTGCAGCCTGAGGGGTAAATTTATGATCCTATGTCCAATTTTGGAATAATCAGAATTGAAAAAAGGTATGATTATAATTATACTGAAATTGGTTGTAATGATGGTTACTGAATAAATCATTTTTCATTTTTTTTCATATATTATCTACTTAATTGTACATATAGCCTGATACGACCACTTGAAATTTTAAAAAGTCTAAGTTTATTATTGGAGCCTGGAGATACAGAAGTTAAAATTGGACGTAATGTCCGACAATATTATAATGAATTAAGTTGGGAGGGTGGAGATCGGGACTAAAATGTACAAAGTAAAGTAACTAAGTAATTAATTCAAACATGCGAAATAACTAAGTTAATAGAGCTGTTAAAATTACAGAAAAATCTAAGTATATGCATTATGTTAGGTACTACTTGTTCATAGTGCCTCAGTTCTACACGTATAAGATTCTATTAATGCATGAAAAATGCGTAGTCATATATGTAACTTCCTGGAGTTTCTTGCTCGACAATTTCCATAACAAAACTATTTTCAATATTTTAATGATTATGAAGTAGTAAGGTAATATAGATAATACTCCATAAATGTGTAGATACAGGTTATCTTGATAGCCTTTTGTAGCCATCTGAAAATTTCACACGTACAATAAATAATATTGCAGCTGTTTCCGTATGATTATTTAATCATCGCAACCACTGAACCTGTTGGCGGCGTGAACTGTGAATGTCAACAATCCCCATCGGAAGCGAGCCTCGCAATATGCTTTTAATTAAGCCCGTGTAAATAGTCCCGATTCGATAATGCAAGTAGCTCGATTTAGTGGGTAGATTCCTCGATTAATTAAGCTAATGCAATCACAGGGAGGTTTGGGTTTGTTAAGAGCCATTTAATTATCTCCGGATAGCAATCTGTTTCTACGACTTGCAAACTTTCAGTTTGTTAACTAGAAATTGAAGCAGACATTGTTCAGGTAGGTTTATTTGCAATGGTTTTCAGTAGTTGTCATTACCCTGATGCTGCAGTGCAATTTGAAATTTTGGTATATTTGTCGCTTTGCTCTTCGATGTTGCAGGCCTTGCAGCCCGTGGTAAGCCAATGGAAGAAGACCTACCTATACTTATCGGTATCTCCTTAAGTGTTTCTGAAGGCATGTTTAGACATCTGTCCTGGTTTTTACACGCTTTATACGCTTCACCTGTATGTTTCTTTTAAATTGTAATTTGTAACTTGTAACCGACTCCTTTGGACTTGATTTTGACCCACTTCAAATGGTCAGATTCTTTCAAACTTCATAGACTTATCGAGGACCGATGACTTTTTTAAATATATATCTTATAAGTTAATGCTTGACTACTATCCCACCTGATGGTAAGTGGCGATGTAGTCGTAGGTGGTAAAACGCATTAACTTAGTAAAAGCATATTCACTCTTGCCTTGAAGACACATTATAAACGAGCGGAAACACCGACGCGGGCAATTTATTCCAATCCTTCGCTGTACGTATAATAAATGATGAAGCGAAGCGCGTCGCCCATACTGGCAGGATTTTAACGACGAAGGGATGGACAATTCAATATTAAAAGAAAAAGAAAGAAAGAAAAAAAACTTTATTTCAAAAATTTTGAAATAAATCAAAAATTCAAACTAAAAAATGAAAAAATAAATAATAGTTAAAAAAAAAAAACTAAAAAAAAACACTTTTATCGAAAATCCAACTAAAAAATAGAAAATAAATTTGAATTAAGAATCGTGTAATTGTAATAAAAGCGTGGGGTGCATGGTGTCAATGAGTAGAAGGGATAATATCATATTATATACATATATTTTGGCCATTTTCGGGTTGTCTCACCACAATTCCATACCTGACTCCCTGACTTGGAGCTTAAGTGCCAGCACTTTGTTTCTTTCTTCTCTCATCTTTCTTTGCCGAAAACGCAACAATGGTTATCAACGGTCTTTGACTTGTTAGAGTGACTTGTCTTGCTGGGTGAAAAAACCTTTATAATTATATGCTCTGTTGGAAGCATACAGATGACATAAGAAATTTCATAATTTCCTGTCCCATTCCACTGTGGAGCACTAAAAATAACTTCCATCAAACATTCCCTAGACCTTGTAAATTAAGCGAATGACCAGCTGTTTATAAACAGAGGCACCAAAAGAAATAAACAAAGCGTATAATTTTCAAACTTCGAAGTTATAAAGTTCGAAATAATTTGATATCATAAATTGACGACAAAGATCTTAGAACAAGAAAGGCGACGAGCAATTTCCAAGTTGAAGTTCTGTTTAATGTCTCGACTGCCACGGTTACCGTTATTTGTGGTGGAACTTTGTGGTACAGACGGTAGCATGTCCCGACGATCTTAACTAAATGATGAACTAAGGTAGAATATAAAATAATTATAGCAGTAGGTAGGTTGAAGGTTGTAGGTGTGAAATATGTGCAATTATGATCACAATTTTACCCAAAGAATTACGCAGGTACCTTCGTCAATGAAATGGCGTTCAGTGTGTAAAAAATGAGGCCGTATGTATTTCTAATTAAGCCTGCAAGAATTGGCCCATACTCGTACGTATTACATGCTAACAACGTAAGGAACAAAGCACGTTAAATAAAATCTTGTAATGAAGAAGAATGGTAAACGGTCGGCAATATTTATCTTCAACTGAATGAAGTAGCCTTTGTCTTGTCCATTGTTTATTAGGGTGTGACAGTGTAACACAAGCAGGAGATTTAATCAAGGATGGAACACCTGCATCCCAAGCCTCGATTTTTGGCTTCATCATTAACGGCCCACTACTGAGTATAGGTCCTCTGGTTTTAAAGAAGGCTAGAGGATACTTGAGCACAATGGTCCAGTGCAAATTAAGAAGTGTTAGTTGCCAACTCAACTGACGGAAGATTTCATACCGTCTGAAGGCCTCCGACATGGCTTAACGACTGTTATCTTACGATATAAACCGAAACCGACGACTCTACTTGCCTTCCGAAGAACGGAAACACTCAAGAAATGATTGCCACTAGTCTCTCATCCAACTACTGGTACAACCCGGTCTATCACTTTCGACACAGCTACCGGCTAGATAAAAATGATAAGATACTTTATACAATAACGAATAAAGAGTAGGAAAAAATGTTTTTGCGTCCTCATCAAAAAATATTTGGTTCGCATGAAAAACATGCAGCAATAACTTGGAAAGAATTTTATAGTATTGGAGAAATGATTATCATAATAAGAAAGTCCCGCCCGATTCTATTACTGAGAGCCGCTTCGTATTTGACAAATCACATTCTAAAACAATAAATGGTATTCGGTTTCACTATATAAAGAGGTACAAAATCTAATATTAATATTTTTTTTTCTTTTCTCTTTCTTGTTCGGCAGGACATCGATGCCTTTGGTGTCGCTAATGTCCATAGGCGGCAATAGCCGCTTAATTTGATGAATCATCAGGTATTTTGTTGGCTATTTTCATAAAAAGTATCATTATAATTTCTTAAAGGTAGTTACTCATATAGGTACTCAATGCTAATGCCCTCGCATTGTTTCGAATACGAATACTTCATAAACATATTTTTATAGCTTCATAAGACTTCGAAAAATCGGTTTCCATTAATGCTCAAATTATTATTTTTGCACTAATAAAGCATTTGTTGAATTTTGTTGTACTATGACGAACAGTGCTGCAGTAATCACATTACTAAAGTATGCTAACGCCAGGTGTCGTCGGGAATTTGTCGCGTTGGGAATTCGGAATGCCTGCCGCGCCGGTAGTGACGCGAATATTAATTCCTGAACGACGGTTACTTCCCACAAAATAAATATTTTAAGTGCTTTGATTTCCTTCACAATATTCTAAACAATAATGTCAATTTTATTCTAATAAACTAGCTAACCCGTTTCATTTAAATGATTTGCGTGAGAGGTAATCTAGTATTGAATGTAATTAAAATCTCATCAAAGACAAGCCAAGATTCAGAAACTGTTAAATAATTATCAGATGTCATAAAAAGCCTAACCCTAATCCATAAGCGTAACTCTACATATCCCTAAATCACAGTCAAAAAGTATGCAAAAAATTGCGTTATTTATTTTTCACGATAACTTTATAATTGTATCAAAAAAGCTTTCAATTGAGTATTTAATTTACATGCGAAATTTTTATCAATTACATTTTAGAGTATTAGTAGAGTAATATCATTGTTTGGGCACCTTGGGAATACTCAGGTTGAAGAAATAAAATTCAGATGTCTGATCAACCTCGCAGTAATCGGTATATTAGTGAAGGTGAATAAGAATTTTTTTTATGGTAGGTACATAACATATATTACTTCTTACATTCCAGTTCTACAACTTTATTAAGATTGAATAGTTTAAAAATGGATTTTGAAACGTTAATTCCAAACCCATTGAATCATCTATTACTGCTGCGAGAGCTTCACGAAACATTGCAAATAAGCTCTGACTACCAACCAAGTCTAAACTCCCAACGCAGCAACGCTTTCATCACTCAATTTATGTGCAACCATGAAAGGTAAACAATTTCCTGGCCGATATTTCCAGAAAAGTATGGAATGAGTACCTACTAACTGCTAATGAAACTTAGCTTCAAACGCGTTCCAGTGCATCGGAAAGTTTGTAAGTGTCGTGAGATTGGGCGGGCGGAGAGGAGGCCCAGCGCCCAACGCCAGTGCCACTCCGACCGCTGTCTCGAGCGCACGCCGCGCCGCGCACACAAACGCACCCGCCGGTACGCGCCACTCACACACGCATGCAACCCTCCCCCTCACACCCCGCACGACCCCCCCTCCCCCTCAAAACCCCCGCCCAGGTGGATACTAATTTCGCGGTGCACACGTCTTAATAACCCTCAGCAAATTGTGGCTAATAACGAATAATGTTTAAAGGAATAAGTTTACACGCAGACAAGTATCCATCGTTTTTGTTGTGGTTTTGCATGATGTAGCCTTTCTGTTTAGTAATGGAAATTGATGTTGTTTTGTGTTTTTTTTTAATTAAACCTGGCTATTTTTGTAACCAAATTTCTCACTTTATACTTTCGAGTTATCGTATTTATACAAAATTATATGCCGTATTGGTATCAATGATTGCACTAGCGACGCCTGTTGCACGGTCTTGCCCCTCCAGGCTGAGAGCAGTGCACTAGTGCCGCCAAACTGTTGCACATACTGATGAACCGTGTCTATTTAAAAAATAACACTTTTATATTTTTTTCAAATGAACTCTATCATAATCTTACATTATTTCTTTTATAAACGGCTGACAATCTATAATATTTTTGCCTTACACCATAGTTATGTGCTGACAATTTTTTAGTACATAAATAACTTCTTTTATCGCTATAAAATAACAGTTTACTGTAGGACTTGTAACATTTGTAACAACACCTATTTGTAACATTTGTTTTAAAACATCGTTTACGAAATAAATACAAAATTTATTGATTATCTATATCTATACTAATATATAAAGAGGAAAGATTTGATTTTTTGTTTGCATTGAATAGGTTCCGAAACTACTGAACCGATTTCAAAAATTCTTTCACTGTTGGGAAGCTACACTATCCCCGAGTAACATAGGCTATATTATATTTTCAAAAAAATTAGGGATCCTTAATAAAACTCCAATAAGGTGTAAAAAAATAAGAAAACCGAAGCAAAGCGAGGGCAGTTACTCGTATGACATAACATTACAAAAAAAAACAGGTTCAAGCTCTCTTAATATTTTAAGATTATTTAGATTTATTAACCACTATTTATAACAAATTTATAAGATTTATAACTATTATTTTACTTACGATAGATTTCCGCACAACTGAAATTAAGTATGTATCTATGTATGTGTTAACAACAGTTCGAAAACGCGTCGAAATAAAAATATCGATACGTGGCAGTCACACCTACATGGTGACAAACGGTCGCTTAATCGTAGTTCCATTTTAAAAAAGTATTCCATAAATACACTATTTAAATCTTCAATAAGTCGATCTTTAAAATTTACGTGTAAACTTGTCGATATTATAAAACCAGTAATATGAAAATATTTGTCAGAGCTAAAAAAAAATACCATCCCTACCAAGTCTCACAAATAATATTTGTACTTACAATATTATGTACTTTACCCTTTTCTATCAATCTCATTTCAGACTATCCTTAATGTTTAATATCCTGTCGAGTATCACTTCAACACCTACAAAAGAAAATCTACCAGGCGTTTAGCGGGCAGACAAACGTTCTAAAACTACAAAGGACCGTTCGGCCTATATTACTTGAATTAGGTAATCAAATGAAACGCGCTGTACAAATTGAAATTTATTTAATTCGAGATACTAATTAATAATCAACCAGTAGTGAAATGAGGATTTCTTTCATCTCCTACAAACCCTACCAGTGTTTGCATAATTTTTATATTCCCCGCTCCTTGGAGGTTTCGCAATTTGCCCGGGGCGCGCTCGCAGTTATTTCATTACGATTGAAATTAACCACCGCTTTGTTTGCGAATAGTTCAGAATACTTATATAACAAGGACTTTTAAAACACTTAAGTTAGCAATTAATTTGTTCCAAGTAATCACCGATAGGGATTGAGACTTATGTAAAGCTTTAATTTTTAGCCGACTTCAAAATTAATAATAGTTTAAAAAAGGGGTTTACTTTTAAGAAGTCCAACTATTCAGGGCCTGAAGCCATCATCAGACCCTCGAACACCAAGTGTTGTATATTAGACTCATCGAACAAATCATAATATGAGCACAAACTTGAGGAGTCACTCCTTTTTATGAATATCATTTTATTATGATTTTTTTGTCAGTTTAGTAAAATTAGTTTTTTTTTTTACATTCAATGATTTCATACGGATTTGATTTAAATTTTATATCGAAACTTTTCAATATCTGTCAATTAATTTAAAAGTTAATTAATTTGAGTAGTGATTTAAACTGAAAGAACCAAAGCTGTGTTATACCTATGATGTTACAATGAATATCTTAGAATATTAACATGTGAATAATTTTGTAATTTGCCTATAGTCTCATCTGGATTCTTTGCTTAAAATTACGTACTTAAATACATTACTAATCCATTGGCAGTGCCTGGTAACATTAACTAAACAAGAGTAATTACGATTCAAGTTAGGTAGAAAACTTATATTACCCGATACAAACAAGCTTTCGAGAGAATATATTATATGTCTTTCGGTCAAGACAAACTTTATCCCAGTACATCTGGGGGCACGGCAGTGCCCCCGCCAAGTCGAGCAAAAAAGCGGCACGGCCGTACCATCCTTTTCTCGAAGCAATTCAGGCCATTTTCGACCCCCTATAACTTCGTTGTCGATAAAGCTAGAAGCCTGAATTTTTAGTAACCAAGCAGGCATTGTATAAACACGGTATATTTCAAATTTCATTCAATTTGAACCAGTAGTTTAAGAATTATAACTAGTCAAAGTTTCTTAATTTCGTCACTCACTGACTGACTGACCGATCATCAAAACTCTAAGGCACTTCTAGCAGACATAGAAGCTTCAAATTTGGAACACAATTAGTGTTTAGTGTATAGATCAAGGAAAAACTAAAACATTTTGCAATTTCGGTCTAGTTTTCTAGATACATCAACTGCATAAATAACTTTGTAATCCCATATAAATATATAGGATTACAAAGTTACATTTGCAGTTAATGAATTACTGTACCTGTATAACAAAGTAACATCTGCAGTGAATGAATCAGTGTACCTGTATATAATATAATGGAATAATAGGTGTAGATAGGTACCTAGATATAATTATGTTCAAAGGTAACTTGTAAAAGGAAAAAAAGTAGAACTATCTACAAAAAGAAATGAGATGCCATCAAAAACAAAACTTGTAAAAAAAACCAAGTCTCGCAACTCAGTTCTTCTACCGTAAAAAGTTGTGAGATGCATGTAATACCAAGTCGGGTAATTTATTCAGTTCCTACTTAAGGGTCCTTCTGTCTTAAGTTATCACGTAATTAGCTAACCTAACAAGTAACAACATCTTATAGTGACCATATTATCAATATTAAAAACTTTTATGTTTTAAATAAATAACGCGTTAGTAGTTGCGCATTAATCGACTTGGCAATCGCACTAAACAATCAAATTTAATATAATATGTAGGTATTACTTTTGAGATATATATATGTGTGTTTTCATGCGATGGCCAAGTCGATCTATTTATTTAAAACATAAAAGATTTTTAATATTGATAATATGGTCACTATAAGATGTTGTTACTTGTTAGGTTAGCTAATTACGTGATAACTTAAGACAGAAGGACCCTTAAGTAGGAACTGAATAAATTAACCGACTTGGTATTACATGCATCTCTCAACTTTTTACGGTAGAAGAACTGAGTTGCGAGACTTGGTTTTTTTTACAAGTTTTGTTTTTGATGGCATATTTTTTTCTTGTAAGCTCGGAAAACAAATACACTCCTACGGTTATTAAAATACAGTAATGAGTCTCGCTTAACTTAAGGATTCCTTGCTGGATTTCTTTTACTTTTTTAGATCTACTAATAACTATAATATTACTTACATTATTTTCAAAATAATCCAATCACTCAGCGTAAATAGATAAAAAAAACCAGTAACATCTATTCCTTCCAGCTAGATTTACAGAAATATTGTTTATAAGCTTGTCATAATAAAGTGTGGCCTTTGTAACTTTAAAAAATTTAGTCTTTTTGACACAGGTAGGTACTTTAATATTTTGGGTAAATATTTTGGATCCTTCCGAATATATATTATCTGCTTATAGGTCACAAGTATGTTTATCTAATCAAATCATTCCCTTTTAAATATTTGGAGTTAAAATATAAAATTAAGTATGGGATCCGTTGAATAAATATTTGGGATGGAATTCTATTGCGCTCTACTTTCTCGTCTGACCCTTTTCAATATAAAGTTTAATGAAGTATATTTTTGCCTTGCTACGTACCTATATACATCTATTGCTTATTATATCTAATTATTTACATCTCCATTCCAACACGTCGTCACACGAAAGTTGAGAGATTCGTAATTGTGATCGTGCATATAGTTTGGCACTTTAATTTAAATAACATTTATAAATGAGGCCTTAGAATAGCATAGAACTTTCGACTCTTGGGTTTGCATTAACTACTTAGATCCAAACTGACACAGCGTAGTATAGTCAATTAGATCTCAATTAGAAGAAAGTTCTGTGCCCTCTAGTGAACATCTATATTAATATTTATAAGTACACGAAAGAAAAATTTACGAGACTTCACATGAAGTTTGCTACTCTAAAAGGATTTCTTTCGCGAATCTTGTGAGAGCTGTGTTTTACGATCTGTTGCGTTTTATCACGTGTTTTTTAGGTCGAAAGCTTTTACGTGTCGTAACTTAATGTAAATGTAACGGCTATCAGATTCAACCTAAGACATTAACACCAGCCAAATAAATAAAGAGGTCATTTACATCGCATTATTGTTGTCACCAGCCGTCGCATGCATCGCTACCTTGATGATGTACAATATTAAGAAGAATTAGGAGAAAACACTATAAATATGTGAAAACGTGGCTTATACATATAAAGATTATCAGAGTTCACATTGTTTAAAATTCAACGCTATTCATTGCTATGCTGATGATAGTACGGGTGATGCTCGTATACAGGCCGAGCAAATCTTTGTCGTGTGCAGATTGAGGAAAAGAGGATGAAACTTGTGTCTGAAGTCGAGACATCTCTGGAGCGGGTCTCGGAATGGGGCAGACTAAATTTAACCCAGTTTAACCCTGAGAAGACACAAGTTTGCGCATTAACCGCTAAGAAAACCCCATTCGTCATGGCACCTCAGTTCCAGAACACTCCTCTTAACATCTCCAAAAGCATTGGGATCCTTGGTGTCGACATTTCGAATGAAGTGCAGTTTCGAGACCACTTGGTTACAAAGGCCAAACTAGCTGCAAGGAAATTGGGAGTGCTCAATAGAGCTAAGCAGTACTTCATGCCTAAGCACAGGTTGATGCTCTATAAGGCACAAATTCGACCACATATGGAGTACTGCTCCCATCTTTGGGCTAGAGCCCCAGCTGGCCAAATGGACACGTTTGACCGAATCCAAAGACGAGCCATTCGTCTTATTGACGATCCCAAGCTTACAGACGGATTGGAATCGCTTGAGTTGAGGAGAGACGTAGGCTCGCTATGCGTATTCTACCGTCTGTACAACGGGGAATTTCTGATGAACTGTTTGGTTTAATACCTGCGGTTGATTTCCGTCACCGCGCATCACGTACCAAGTTCCATCCACCACCTGAATACGTGGCGTTCGTCCACAGTTCGTTTTTCACATAATTTCCTGCCAAGGTCGTGTAACCTGTGGAACGAACTTCCTGTATCGGTGTTCCCACTAAGCTATGACATGGGGTCCTTCAAGAAGCGGGTTTATTGCTTTTTTCGAGGCCGGCAACGCATTGGTGACGCCCCTAATGTTGCTAATGTCCATGGGCGGCGGTGATCACTTACCATCAGGTGACCCGTCTGCTCGTTTACCTGCTTAAGGCATAAAAAAAAACAAAAAAAATTATAAATCATTATTGATTTGAGGAAAACCTTTGATATGCATATTTTGAACATTTTTTCCACTGTTATACTCGCTATAAATATATTTTGTACATCCATTTATTAATTATTGATCGTCGCTTGTCAGTTATAAAAAGTCGCTTTTTGGTTGTCGAATCGTAAAAATTTTACCCTCATTTTCCACTTCAAAAATTAAAATTGGTTCTCAAATGTTTCCTTTTAAAGCATACATAGATAAATATTGCCATTAATTAGGGGGCAAATGCTTGACAAGAGCCTCTCCTCAGAGCCAAAATCTGAAGCATATGTACATATTCCATCAGTCGGTGTAACTATTTATTTATCACTCACACAAAACTACTTATACATCTCTATATGTATATCTACATACTACTACTATATACTACATATATCTATATAAATTCATGCAAGTAGTATAATAAAACTATACCTAGTTTGTCTGATTTTCTGAAAACATTTTTTCAAAATCCTTCGTAATTTCTTAACGTGCGCTGTAATGAATTCTAACACGGAAAAGGTAAAATAGTATTTCTTACTCTAAATACTTAGTTTCGTTTGTGTCGGAGTATTGTTTGCTTCCTATGGAAATTTAAACTGTAATACGTGTAAGTCAAAGTTATATTAAAGTTTTATCAAGGGCTTTTTTACTTTCTATAAAACGTAAGTGGTGATGTCTAGTATGTTGAAGTATCCAACTTCCTATCTTAGTAAACCTTATTCACACTTAGTTTCCGTGGGATAATTGAACAGACATCAATATATTCCTAAAAATGTTTTTATATCTACTTATATCGATAACAAAGCATCAAATATTACTGAATAGATTTAGCTTCATTACATTTTTATAGTTTTACCCTGTATCTCTGTTTAGAGACACAAATTATCATGATCTAAGAAAAAATCTAATTCTTTCATCCAAAGAAGAACCCTAACAAAAAATAAACCGTAGATACTTGAAAAGCATGCAAAATACAAAATGTAGCTGTCGTCGGAAAACTTTCAACTGATGACATTTTAAAAGCAGTTATTGTATAGAAAACAATTGAGAGCTTCGAGAAAAAGTAAGAATAAAAGAAAATAGTTTACCGTTGATACTTTAAATACACGTGAGACGAGATTTTTTTCCGGTGAATAATCGAAAAACGAGCAGTGGAACCGCCCGCTGGTAAGTGGTCACCACAGCCCATTGGCCAACGCCAAAAAGAATTGCCAATATATTTCCACAGACCCTGAATTTTTAAATCATGTTAAAATTTATTCAAAAACGTTTAAACTAGTCTGTGCGAAAGCTAAGTCAATTTATATTGCTAATAAGATTAAGAATTCTGATAACAAAATCAAAACTACCTGGAACATTATTAATAAAGAAACAGGTAAAGAAACATTTAAGGATCATGAGTATACTTTAAAAGTCAATGATAAAAATGTTACTACTGATAGCGCAGTTGCTTGCGCATTTGAGGATTTCTTCTCGAAAATACCGCATGAAATAACAAAAAACTTAAATGCGAGCCCTCAGCTTGCTATGACTTTAATGGAATCATGTGTTGAAAAATGCCTGACTTCATTTAGCTTCAAATATATTAATTCCGATACAATTATAAAGACTTTTAAGTCTATAAAGATCAAGAAGTCAGGTGATCTCTGGGGTCTCTCTACTATGATAATAAAACCAATAATTAATTCCATAGCGCCACATCTAAGTCACATTTTCAATAAATGTATTGACGATGGTAGCTTCCCCAATCTAATGAAACATGGTAAATTAATCCCTTTATTCAAATCAGGAAATAAAAGCGACCCCACAAATTTCAGACCCATCTCAATGTTACCAGTCCTTAGTAAAATCTTTGAAAAAGTTATTTATAACCAGCTGCTGTCTCATTTCTACTTAAACAAGTTGTTTCATGTTAATCAGTTCGGTTTTTCAAGAGGAAAAAATACCACTGATGCAGGTATAGCACTCCTTAAGCAAATTTTTGATGCGTGGGAGTGTAAGCAGGATGCCATTGGTATATTTTGTGATCTCTCAAAGGCGTTCGATTGCGTTGATCACAATATACTGATAAATAAACTTAGGCATTATGGTGTCTCAACACAATCAGTTGGCCTTATAAAATCCTACCTATCCGACCGTATCCAGAAAGTAGTTATTAATGGCAAGGAGTCCCCAGGAGCACACATTACTATGGGAGTGCCCCAAGGATCAATATTAGGACCACTTTTATTTTTAATATATATCAATGATCTTCCTTATTTCACAAGGGACTTGTGTGAAACTGTATTGTTTGCAGATGATACCTCATTACTTTTTAAAGTTGATAGGAGAAAAAAATGTTTTGACGATGTAAATAATACTGTTTCCCAAGTGTTGCAATGGTTTACATGTAACAACCTAATGTTAAATGCTAGTAAAACGAAATGTATGAAATTCACATTACCAAATGTGAAACAGGTACCAACTCAAATAGTTATAAATAAGGAAGTACTTGACCTTGTAAATTCAACAAAATTCCTTGGCCTTACTATAGATTCACGGTTACAATGGAGTCCTCATATTGAAGCCTTGTCTGGGAGACTGAGTTCAGCTGCTTACGCGGTTAAGAAAGTAAGGCTCTTAACTGACGTAGAAACAGCACGGTTAGTTTATTTTAGCTACTTTCATAGTGTTATGTCCTATGGTCTGTTGTTGTGGGGCTCAGCTGCAGATATTGAGTCTATATTTATTTTACAGAAAAGAGCAGTCCGTGCCATTTACAACCTCAGGCCTAGGGACTCGCTTAAGGATCTCTTTAAGGAAATTAATATTTTAACTGTGGTGTCACAATATATATTGGATAATGTTTTGTATGTTAAGAAATATTACGACAGTTTTCTTAAGAAGAGTGACATCCACAATATTAATACGAGGAACAAGGCTAAACTGATTGTACCAAATTTTAGACTATGTAAAACTGGTGGCTCGTTCATGGGTACATGTGTAAAGATTTATAATAAAATTCCATCGAAATTTACAGAAATGCCTTACCTTAAATTTAAAACTCATATTAAAAGCATTCTTATGAGGAAAGGATATTACAAATTAGATGATTATTTTAAAGACAAGACTGCTTGGACATGAGTTTTATGAATATAGATTGTAGTAGATGATAAGTGCTATCTGTAACTGTGAGCAGGAAAAAAACAAACCCGAAAGTTTCTTGCTGCTTCTTCTCCCGGGCCCTCTCACAGTAGGGCTTTGTCTGAAGCATTGGCATAACTTGCATGACTTTCAAAAAGTGTTTGTAAACCAAACCAATTTTGAATAAAAACATTTGATTTGATTTGATTTGATTTGATTTAATTACTTTCATGTATTAGACACTAGGGGCCATCCATAAATTACGTCACACGTTAAGGGGGGGGGGGGGGTTTCGATGTAGTGTGACATTGTGTGATAAGGGGTGGGAGGGGGTCCTAAATTTCATGACGTCACATTTCAAAATCGAATAATTGGTATTTATAGGTAAATATTAAAAAACAATTAATGGAAATAAAACTTATTTCGGAACTGTTGTTTTAATTTAATAATTTCTAGGTGTAAAATTTCTCAATATGTGGCGTCACACTAGGGGGGGGGAGGTCTTACAAATGTGGCCAGCTGTGACAAGAAAGGGAGGAGGGGTCAAAAAGCTATGAAATTAGTGTGACGTAATTTATGAATGCCCCCCTATGTATAGGTACTATGAGACAGGCTGACCCGAATTAAAAGTGCGGCAAAGCGCGGGGGTTTGACGGCTGGCAGCGCTTTGACTATCCTGCTCACTCTTATGTAATTCATGCAAAAGTTAAGCGAGATAATAAATTAACTACGGAGAATCTTTTACTATAGCATAGCCGGTCTAGTAGAAAACATAGAAAGCTTTGATTAAAACATTTCACGGTTGAGTCTTTAATGAGGGTGATAGCTAGTCAGGCGTGTAAAATTACCCTTATCGTGTATGAGGACGTTCGGGATCAAACAGGGTGGTACAGGACCCTAAGCTGTTGAAAAGAAGAACCGTTCGTCCTAATCTTGACCATTATTCAGCAGCTTGGGCTCAAGGAAACATGGAGCTTATTAGTATAACTTACATAGAGTATGGAAAAATCACGGACGTAACCTTGTCTAATCGAGAGTGAAGCATAGCAATGACAGTTCGCTTACCATGTGTGCGTAATTTTGTAATTTTTGATTCGCGATGGTTTCAATGTCATAGCAGTATGGTGTCAATGTGTGGATGTGTGTACTTGTACGAATACAGAGTTGGTATTACTATGGGAGCTTCACTGAATTTGTTCTTGGGATTACGTCCGTCTGTTTTTTACGTCCGTGGGAAGAATACTGTAACTATATTATTCTATCAAGTATAAATTCCATGGCTTGTATCGTTCCAAGCGATTATTTTACCACATTTTTGTAAAATCACTAAACATTAAGGCAGTAAAGATCACAGCCAACTGTAAAATAACGTTAAGTAAGAGCAAATCTGTTACTGAAATGTAATTTACAGAAAATAAATACTTGGACGGATTAAAACGATGAACTAAACCGTAACGTCGGAGAATCTTTTATTGAAAGAGCAGACTAAATACGAAACTCATTGAAGGGGGTAAAAAAGTAACGGTTGCACGAAAAATAGTAGATAGGTACTTATTGTTAGTCCTATTTCGTGCTTCGATCTGAGAAGTTTAAACAGATACAGAAAAATCTATACTCTCTCGATACAAATAAATAAAATTGGAGTGTCTGTTTGTAATACTAAAATAACCGCTTTTTATTAAGTGCATTTGGATGTGTACACGGTACATATACCAAAACAACACTTTTCACATTTTTGTCTGTCTGTCTGTCTGTCGGAACAAACATTCCGACTAATCTCTGAAAGGGCTGGACCGATTTTGACGGGACTTTCACTGGCAGATTGCTGAAGTAACAAGGAGTAACTTAGGCTACTTTTATTTTAGAAAAAAAAATGTTTGTTAGGCGATACGAAATTCGCCGGGTCAGCTAGTAGAATATAAAATTAAATATTTTTTAATCCTTGATTCAAAAAATAAAGCTATTGTAAACATTTTTATTCACGGATTATTGAATTAAAACTTTCACACATAAAGGTTTAAACAAACAAGCATTGTTAATTTTTTTATATATAAGTATTTTAGTTCGTAGTTTAACAACATCCTTAAAATTTTATAGGTACTTATTACCCTAGTTAACGTCGGTAACACGCAAGGAATAGTTTCTCGGAAACCGTTTAATACTCGTAGCTGTTACATTCTTTTTTCGTCCCTTTGGCACTTTTCAACCAACTTTGATGTAAAAGTGAGTTTAAAAATAAACAGCTAGCGATGCTTTGAACAAGCAGAGCAATTTCATTTCAGCCTGTTAGTTCCGCGTCGCTGCTCTAGTAGTTCACTAGAGACCCGTAGTAGTAGGAAAAAACATGTTCTTGTAAATAAAACGTTTCCTACAATTGCACGGTTTTAAGTTCTTCAAAGAGAAGGCTTGAGTCTGATAAACATTATTTACACTAATATATCTGATAATAGGCAATATTTTATCTACAGCTGTATTTATACTATGTAGTAAGTACTAACTAACTGTATGTAACTACTTTATGTATCATAATTGTGCTTTCGTGTTACATAAAGCCCGGATATTTATTTATTTAAAATTTATTGTTATCTTATGTGTAATAACTTTTCTAATAGCATTCTTCGTCAATCTACTCGAACTTGATGAGGAAAATATGAAGCATATTGAAAACGCTACAATACGGATTACAAAATAATATACTTATAAACGATAAAATAAATACATTATATATGTACATATACTACTTAGGGTATAAGAATACATAAAATTATATGACATAGACACATAATATACATATTAGATTTTCACTACCGATTTCCATAATTAGTCGTGATTTAATACTAAATAGTCTTGTAAAATTTAGGCGAGCAATTTGAATCATTTAATTTAGCATTCAAAAGTATATTTTGGTTATGCTATAGTTGTTATTAATTGTTTCGATGTTGTTCGCCCGTGTTTAAGAACTTAAGAATTTCCGGCACTCGAATTGGTTTTAACTTACAATCCATATACCACATACACATATTATACAATTCCAATACCTCAATACGCGTTTTGTATTCGATTTATTCCCTCTGGGCCTCGTAATTAAGAAATGAAGGGCCCAACATTGATCCATATTATTCATGAATTCTAATCATTCAATGTTCTAATTAAATTACACATCAAAATGTCACAAATAATTTCTATGAAATATTTGGTATTTGTAGCAAGTGTCAATGATTGAGTTAGCAAATAATTCAGTTTGAACTCATGTTTATTCATATCGAGAATTCCTCTTCTATGTTGATGGTATTATTGTTTGTGGGCATTAACCATTATTAGAGTTAACTACCACGAGAGGTCCTTTTAAACTTGAAGCGTTGAGTAAAGCCCCGTATTCATGGGAAACATTTGTTTAGCAACAAAGTTGAATCAACGTGTTGCGGAATTGCTGTCAACATGTTGCTGGCAACAATGCATGTTGCAGAGTTGATAGCGTCATAGTTGCTAACAACATTCTCGCCGCTCACCAACAATGTTGATCAACTGTTCTTAAACAAATGTTTACATCAAATTAGGAGAATGTTCGACATCAAATTAGGAGAAATAACGTTTCATGGGCCCTATTATAACTTTTTTTTTCTGCTACTTAATCCTTTTGTATAGTTATTTAAAATCATTTTTTTTTTCATCTTAGTTTCTGTTTAATATGGTGTAACCGTGATTCGTATCAGTAGTAACATTGACAGACAAATATTATAATGTTTGTTTTTATATGATTTTTTATGAAATGTCAGGCCAAAGTTGTGTGTTCATTACACCTTGTTTTGAAAAATATGGAACGTGTTATTTCTATCGGGATCGAGCTCGAAAAAACACTTGTGATAATATTTACTTTCGCCGCAGATGAGAGTGCAACGTTATAAAAACATTGTAAAAGTTACGTTAAAAACTATGGACGTTGCTCATACGCTCCACATAACGTTGCTTAATGCATAGTGTGTACTGTTTTTAGGATTTTAGCCTCAAACCCATCTTCTAGTTTCTGCTGTTGGCTATTACGGATTATGTATTTACATACCTGAACTTTTCTACTAATTGTCGGTCGATAAACGAGGACATAAAAACTAATTATATTTTTTTTAATTTTTAAAGAATTTCCTCGCGTCGTTTTTTTTTTCGATGTTTCCAGCATGTGAATGTTCACAAGAAAGATTCAAAATACTGAAGCTTTTGTTTAATAGGCAAAGTAAGGGTAAACAAAACCTGGTTCATAATTTAAATCCAATATCGCGATGACGGCGAATCTATGTATTTCCCCAACCTCCATTTCAGTGAGATCACCAACATAGCTCACTGAAAGTAAATGATGTGGCGATGATTGAAAATAAATGGTGAATCGCCGCGCAAAGCGTTTGGGGCTACGGAAATGAATTGTCAGTTAACCGTCGATTGCTACGTAGCAACGAGCGCTTGTTTATGAACTGATTGTTGTTGAAGGGATTTCATCTTGTTTCTTTAATAACCGCAAATTTAAAAATCCCCTTACACTTTCATTTTCACCGAAAAAGAGCTGATAACCTTGAAACGCCTGAATAGATCTTAATAAATTGTAGCTAAAAACAATCCCGATCACGTCAGCTTTCAAACAAATAAACTTTACAAGTGCGAGTTAAATTCGCTTGGAGTTAAACTCGCTTCCGTACGTTGATTATGTATTTAACGTTATTTTTCAATTTTATTTATTTTTGCCGTTTTTTTAAGACCATAGACTTCTAATAAGCTTTCCTGATATATTTAAGTAAAGAACTAATTTCTGTATTTTTTTCAAAATTATAGAGTCAGTAGATTCGGAGATAAGAGGGGAATCGTAAATTTTTGGCATTAATTTTCATTCGTTCTTGAATAATTTTAAAACTATCCATTGAACTATAACAAAAATACATTTGAGATTCTTACAGCAAACCCTTTCATTTGGCATACGATACGCACACACATACACACGATACGGTTTGCAAAACAGTTTTTGTTTAATTTTGATTTCATTATTTTTCTGAAAATTCTGTTGTTTACTTTATACCTTCGTCTTTGAATCACAAAAAAGTACATGAGTACTAAATTTCAACTCATTTGGTCCAGTAGTTTCGGAGTAAATTGGCTGTGAACGGCGGTCGCCCAGACGCACGAGTGATCATATAAGATCCGTTTTTCGTTTTTTCGTACGGAACCCTAAAAACGGCATCATAATCGGTCCATTTGTTTAGGCACTACGAGCACACAGACGGACACACAGAAACACAGACACGTCAAACTTATAATACCCCTGTTTTTGTGTCAGGGGTTAAAAATATTACAATGCTACAATTTACTACAAAACACGCTAAAATTCTAACGTGAGTGCCATGAGCCATGAAACTACACAAAGACAAGAAAATATCGAAAACTATTTAAACGTATAACATTCTCTGCCTCAGTGGGGATCGAATTGGTAGATCAGATACTATTGTGATACATTTATATTTTATGTGTTAAATTATAAATAGAAATAAACCTTTACAATCACATTATTTCAGTGTAGCGGAATGCATCTCAATTATAAAATAGCAGATTATTTCCCTTGGGAGCAAACAATTATGTAAAGATGTTTTTTAAATCTATAGCGGAGGGAAAGATCGCAGAGTAGAATCCCGAGCGTAGTGAGGGTAGCAAAGGATTCTAAAGTGAGCGCAGGGAGAGATTCAAAGTACGTCATTCGAGCTTAAGATAGAGTTGCTCCCGAGGTGGACACTGTCATTTTTATTTGAAAAAATAAAAGTTCAAGTTATGAATACGTTGTAGTAGTGTTCTCTAGAGTTAAAATAATACTTTTATTGTCACTACTTATCTTATCACACCAAGGCTAAATAAAATTGAAGTTCGAGTGAACAATTTACGAACGAAGGTGGAAAGCATTTCGTGCGTTTTTTATTCTTCCACTAACTTTTTTTATTGAGCTCGCGCGCGGTTTTCTTTATTTATACAGCCTGTTACTTGTTCATACAATGTTCGTAATTGATCTTTTTGTGATATTCACAATATTCCAAATTGGAAAACTTTTAATCCCTGTTTACGAAGAATAAACTATCTTTTTTCGAATAGATGCGATAGAACTTTTTGGTAGCTATGCTCATTAATCCGGGCTGTAAATATACGAATATAACACAGAATAGACGATGAACCTCAATAATTACCTACTCTACAGCCGAGCCGCGCTATAAAAAGCTTAAACTGTCACTTCACCCTTCATCACTTTTTCCACACTGTCCTTTGTAATCACGGACCTGAAAAAAAGATGGACGTAACCTCGTCTAATCGAGAGTGAAGCATAGCAATGGCCACCCGCTTACCATGTGTGCGTAATTTTTGATTCGCGATTGATCAATGTGTGGGTGTGTGTACTTGTACGAATAGAGAGTTGGTATTACTATGGGTGCTTCACTGAATTTGTTGTTGGGATTACGTCCGTCTTTTTTTAGGTCCGTGTTTGTAATGTAACGGCTTAATATTTTAATAATATTTATTGTTTACTAAGTTAGCGCCCTGCCCGCGGCTTTGAACGTGTTTTCCTATAGTAAAAATGTTATTCCAGATTATTGTCTACCTGTGTGCTGAATCTCATGAAATGTCACTCTTTCACATTTATAATATTAGTAGTACTTACAATTTGTTATAAACTTGTTTTAAATACGCTTTGTCAAATTAAAATATCGTTTCCATGATAAGAAAAAAGAAAAATGTGCACACTATGACGGGAACTTTGTTTACTACAGACTGCTTTTTCGTATTAATTTTTTTTTTTTTTTTGTTACTAAAGAAGTTAAATAGTAACTTCTTTGACATTTTTAATGTAACTTTGAATACTTTGTAGCTTTTATGGTTCACTAATTTATTTTTCATTCAATGTCAATTTCATCTTACCCCGTTTCTACAATGTCGATATATAAATTATCTTCAAAAATGCTACCAATATTGATAACACAATAAAACTGTATTTAAGTTATTTACGTGGATTAAATTATCATTAGGTATCGTGTTATGTATCGTCGACAGGGGATTTAGTTGAATGAAAAGCTCGAGGCAAACCAATGACTAATCCATCACGCCTCCACATTCACAATAGTTAGCAGTAAACGTTTATGAATTTATAAGGCTTCTTAACATGAAAGTGATCATAAAGCGTATGTTTTGAATTGCTTATACGTACAGGCTGAAATCACGGACGTAAAAAAAGAACGGACGTAACCTTGTCTAATCGAGAGTGAAGCTGACAGCTGATAGCTCGCTTACCATGTGCGTAATTTTGTAATTTTTGATTCGCGATGGTGTCAATGTCATATCAGGATGGTGTCAATGTGTGGGTGTGTGTACTTGTACGAATACAGCTCGTAGTATTACTATGGGTGCTTCACTGAATTTGTTCTTAGGATTATCTCCGTCTTTTTTTACGTCCGTGGGTGAAATGTAATAGTAGCTACTAGTAGGGAAGACAAACTTGTTCTCGTCAGATCTCATGCATATTTTATCGTACAATAATGAGTCTCGCTTTGTTACATCTTGGTTAAGTCTAAATCTCGGTATTTATATTCCCTAGTACTTTAATAGCCTAGTGGAGGAAATTCAATCTAAAATTTAAGTAAGATTGTAAAGATATAATTCAATAATTTAAAAATAAACATGCCACTAAACATTATTGACCACGATAACCCATATTGTAACAGAAAGGTTTTCTCAATTTCATCTAAATTATAATGAGAAAAGTTTTGATGGATAAATAAAAACCGATTTAACCTACTTCAAAACTTCTTTCACCCTATTGGTGTGGTATGCTCTATTGTTTCTGAGTAACATGGTTTATATTTTATTAAATAATTCTTGACAAAAAATAACCCACTACAAAATTAGGGATAACTAAAAAACTACTCGGCAGATCTAACTCAGTGTCAAAAAAACTTTAAGTGGGTCCAGATGACAAGAACCAGCTTTCGATTAAAAAAAGAATCATCAAAATCGGTTTACCCAGTCGAAAGTTCTGAGATAACAAACAGAAAAAAAATACAGTCGAATTGAGAACCTTCTCCTTTTTTGAAGTCTGTTAAAAAAACAGAGATCTATACGAAAGCCAAAATAAAGCGAGGGCGTTTACAAGTAACTATTAAACAAGAAATACAAATATAAGAAGATATTTTTAATAATTGCGATTCGAGAAAAAAAACTATATCCAACGTGCTTCAATATCACAGAACGATAGCCAACTGGTGCCAACTTGCCGCTTCACAAATACAATTGATTTTACACAAAAGGAGTCAACGGCTGTAATAGATTGTTGCGTTCTCCGCTGGGACAGATCTTTCATATTGTTCAAGACAATAAAATATCCATAGGTATTCATTTACTTACCGGACTTATGTATAAACATTGTAGAATTATGATATTGTACCGACAAAACTGTGAATTTCTGTAGGTACTAAAATATAAAAGTAACTTTTCTTTACATATATTTGATAAAAATATTTTTTATCCGGTAAGCAGGTAAAGAAACGCCTCTAATTCGGATCTTAGACTACAATAATTTATTGTAATGTGGATATTGTATAGTTAGTATTCCTAGGGGTTCAAATCAAAAGACAAAAAAGTATCTATTTTAGCAGAAGCAAAAATAACAGAGAATTATGGTTATAACGCAAACTTATTAATAAAATTACAATCAACAAGTTTACCGAAACAGAACTTTTTACAAACATTAATTAATTGCAACGAAGACGATCAATATTAACCGCAACTATCAACAGCTAGTTCTATAAATAGATTCCTGACAACTAAATAAGTCCGTCACGTCCAAAAGCCACACGAAGAGTGAAAGAAAACACTCCCAGCTCGACGTTCCTTTTTATACAGTGCCGCTCGTCTCATCCTAAGGAGTAGGGTGTTCATCTAAGAAGAGTTAAAAGAAACTATCGCGTCAAAACTAAATCTTATCTTTCAATCCTATATTATAATTTATCAAATAATAACTAAATAATTTATTATACAAAATAAATACAATTAATTCACAAGTGCAAATCCCACGACCGATGCTAACGAGACCGCCGACTGTCACAATGACTAACGAAAAACAAAAATATTTAGAGTAGACATTTGTGTATATCTATCCTATTGTTTCCATTCCAGTTATATTTTCCTGAAATGTTTTTTTTAATCATAAGGGTAAGGCCGCCAAAATTGTAATTTTTTTGTGTGACATTTTTTTTCCTTTCATTTTTGCAGTATCTTAAGGTTAAAAATTTAAAATATTCAATAAATGATTGTTTATATCTGGATTATACTCATAATGTATGCCGTCGAAGAATTCGATGATAGTTCCCTGCTATTTATTATAGCATACTATTGTGAAAATACTTGAACTTGAGATATTTTATCGATAATTTAAAATAAACAATGGTTTTTACTTTTGTGTCACGATCTATTTGTGTGACGAATCTTTACCCCAAAAACTACTATTTAAAGAGCCAAAGAGCAAAAGCGGCCTTACCCATAAATGTTTTTCACACCAACATAAATCAATTTCGAGATAAATTATTTTATGACACTGAAAATTAAGAATTTAAAAAATACTAGGAGGGTAAGTAAAGGGCTGTAAACAAATGAGTAAAGGCAAAATGTACAGGAGTATCACAAAGGAATAGTCACTTAATAGCGTCATTAAGGAGCGTGCTGGTTAAATTTTAGGGTTGGCGCATTATCAGTAAACTAATTTTGTATTTCAATAATTTGTACTTTTA
This sequence comes from Thymelicus acteon, assembly GCA_951805285.1. Classification (NCBI taxonomy): domain Eukaryota; kingdom Metazoa; phylum Arthropoda; class Insecta; order Lepidoptera; family Hesperiidae; genus Thymelicus; species Thymelicus acteon. Next base: position 5,988,987 of record OX638221.1, on the reverse strand, counting down.
ACAAGCTTATTAAAATATACCCAAAAAATATTAAAATTAACGTAGGTGCATTTATGGTCGTTTATGTAAGTATTTTCATGCAGGGCTGATGAACTGGCAAGGAGGGGAGCCGAAACGCCCACCATGGTTCCCGAACCCAGGGTGGGCATCTCTGAAGCGGTTTCTCGAACCATACTCAAAGCCTTAAGAGGGAAGCTGAGATATGGGAAAGAGAACCCGGAGCAAGACAGGCCAAAATCCTAATGGCTGGCTACTCGCAAAGATACTCAAAAAAAATTCTCAACCATAATCTTCCCGACTTATGGGTACTCATAAGATTGCTCACTGGACACTGCAGGCTTACTAGACACCTAATGACGATAGGTCTGAGCAACACTGCAACGTGCAGATTCTGCAGCGAGGCAGATTCGAGGAAACGCCCATCCACATACTTTGTGACTGTCCTGACATAAGTCACTGCAGAAGCCGTATCTTAGGAGACCACCCAGCCAAGTGAGAGAACTGGAACCTAGGAACATCCTACTGTTCATCAAAGTAGTAGGATTTGGAGACCAGATCTAACTCAGAAACAGGTACGGCTACAATAGATCAAATCTGGTCGCAGTGACCCCTGGGATGGTTGTCCCAGGCCCGAAAAATCAAATAATAAATATTTTCATTATATTATCCAAATATGTTCACAGTAAACTAACTTCATTCTATTTATTTTATCCGAGAAATAATATTCGTATCGAGTACACGCGATCCCTGTGGGTACATTTGAGGATTTGCAAAAATTCGCGTTTTTATTTATTTATATAACCCAACGCAGATACACTATTACAATCTTATTACACTTCATGTATTCGCAACGTGAAGTGGGGCCAAACAATAACAATGAGTCTATGACTTGGGTGAAGTTAATTGAAGTGTCTTAAAATAAAGAAGGCTGATAATGAAAAAAAAAATTTTTAAAGTTGCAACTAATTTTTAAATGCCTTTACTTTGAAAACCCTCAGGTCATATTTATTCTCAGATTATATTGTGTATGTGCATCTAAACTTAGACCAGTTAAGTCTTGTTTGCCGTTATAATTTTACAACAGGCAACCTTGAGTTACCGAACGGAACATAAAATGTCTTTTTATATTTATGGGCAACCCTACGCCAAGCCAAGCAGGCGCTTACGGTGCAAAGTGATATTTAACGTCTCCTGACACCATTTTTCCTTTCATTATTACGGCTCCTTCGCTTTTAACATTGTACTTTTATTGAATTTTTGTGGATCCCTTTTACACCATACTTCCTTAGATCGTGATCTTATTCAGTAATAATATTTTTCATCGTTAGTTAATAATGTACTATTTTGCTTGGAGTAGTAGAGTTCAGTTAAAAGGTACCTAACGAAAGTCTCTAAACTTAGTGTCATACAACACTAAAGTTTAGTTTGTGTGTGAACTCTCATTTTGATACATCGATTATATTCATGTTATACCACAGTAGCCATAATAGGTCATACTTTCAACTTGTAAGTGTCAATCTACAAACGTTTATCCAAAATCCTGCCAAGATCTCCTAACCTTTAGGTAACTCTTGACCTATACGTAGATAACTTGCTTGTAGGCAATTGTCCAATATTCATAGATAGACAGTGTGGGAATGGAGAATATTGATTATTTGCTTAGGTAAAAGATACCTACACTTTCAACTTGACGCAACAGAACTCGCAAGTAGTGCGAGCCACCAGGAATAACTTTCCGGGCCATGTTTCACTTATTTAGTTAGAAGTTAGTCTATTTCAGTATAGGTATACTCTTATAACGATAAATGTCACCCTTTATAACTTCTTGTTAGAGTAAAATGATAAATGTTATATTTTTTGGTCTCGTATGAAAGAAAACAACGACTATGTCGAGGTATCTGTACACAAATAAAAAAATAAAAAGAATCAAAATCAAAAACTATAATAAAATTATAAAAAAGGGCGAATTACCAGTATGTTGGAATCTCTTAAACAAACCTGAATAAATATTACATCAAAATATTTGCATATTTACCTCAAACATCCGGTAGAAAAACATTAAAATATCCTAAGCTAAAACTTGTTATTTTAAAAATAATATAATTAAATGATAAACAATAACAAAGTTTTTGCGAGTGTAGATTCGAACTGGTTCGCAAAAATAAAAGTATGTGCTGCTCTTTCTCGTATTTCTTTTCCAATGTTTCCTGTTAAAAAGAAGTTTGACTAAATGGCGTGATTCTAAATTAGAAATATCGTCATATTACCTGGGGAGCCACATTACCACCTTCTCCCTATATTTCATCTTTACGTAGGAATTTCTCAGAGGTTAATCAGGGAATAAAATTTTGTCTACATTGCTAAATAATTTTCACGTTTTCTCGGGTGTCAAACTTTGTAGGTATACTCATTCCATATAAATTCGATATTAATAACTAAATACAATTTCAATGTTACTCGGTTATATAGCGAAGAAAATTAGAAAATAGAGGCGAAGAAGGCAATACTTATATGAACAATTTCATCTAAGCGATTTCGTCGTCCCCTCTATTCGTATTTTTCTTTATAAATAATTAGCAAACCAAAAACCGACTTTCTTAGGTACAAAATATCATCTTCAATATTCACCGAGAAATGTATATTAATATGGTTTTTACTTTTTAATCCCCGACCGAAAAAGAGGAGTGTTATAAGTTTGACGTGTCTGTGTATGTGTTTCTGTATATCTGTCTGTGGCACCGTAGCTCCTAAACGGATGAACCGATTTAGATTTTTTGGAGTTTAACTCCTTATCTATCTATTTTCATATGTAAGCCCGCGGTATGAAATTTTATAGGGAGTAAGATCAAACTTTCTCCGTTACGTTATGTGTTATGTTTGTAATTCGTAACACACAACACATGGCGTTGGATGGCTGATCAGTAACAACTCCATCTAATGATAATAATAATCTTGATACATCCTATTCTGATGATGTGAAAGATCATCATCATCATCCGTTGTTACAATTTTTTGTATGAAACGTGACTTGTCTTAATCGAGAGTTTTCTTAGCTATGTTTAGTGTAAATCAAACTATCGGGGGTTTTTTAAATTTTAATTTAAAATTATTAATCAATTTAAGATAAATACTTTCTTTTGTTTTTGTCGAAATTACTTGCGACAAGCCTGTCATTTCGTTTTTTTAACTGTTTATTTTTAAATGTAATGTAAATTAAAAACCATTTAAAGTATGCTTCAAATAAAATAAATTTTGTGACATTGTAAACCCTAAAATCTCAAGAACGAAAACTATTTTTTAAATGCTATCCACTAACGAAATCAGATCTAACCAAATATTTTGAAAATATCATTTTTAAATCCGTTCTATTCATTATACAAATTATAAATTCCAAATCCTTTTTATACTCCTTTTGCGGACTCGTTTAATATAGATTTTATTCAAACCTCAATTATCCTTTAATGGGCCATAACTGAACAAAAGTACATTTTATTACTGCACCGCAAAGCCATAAAGGTACCACAATTAATCGTATGTTTAGAGGAAAATTTTACTCGATTTTTACTTATTTCTACCGGTAAGCTCGTGAAATCCCTGTAAAAATTATTTTACACTTCTTTATAATTAACGTCATACCTACTGAAAAGACCACAATGTGAACTAAAAATGCAAAAAGAATATGAAAATGTAACTACTAATACTACCACTGACAACAACGTTAAATTTTTTGTACTTTCAATCGATTGAAACGGTTATTCGTGGTGTTATTATGAGGTAACTTCAATTAACTTATATTATGTTAGTCAAATATCCTTTCCCTTATCTATGTTTTCCCTTATTTGATAAGTATCGTTGATGCGTTTTATGTTACCAATGTCCGAGGATGACATAACATTATCTGCAAAAGCCTCATAATCATAATCATCCTCATCAGCGATGTACTTAGCTCTAAATCGGGTTAATGTAACTTCAGATAAGTACACTCCTTTCAACGAGTCCTATTATAGGATAAAATCTTATGAATGATTTTCTAAGAATCCATTTAGAAGCGTTCCTCGCGGTCTTCATGAGTAGAGTTCCATGTTAAGGGACTAATAATTTATTTCCAATAGGCTTTCGTTCGCGTTCGTTCTTAATAAGGTTATGAGACGCAGCTGAGTTACCCTATTCAAGTTGTGCCTTAAGGCTTCCACGTTTTTCCACTATTATGAATTTCCCTGAAATATGACTTTGACGGGTTGTTATTTCCCAAAGGCTACTCAGCTGGAATAAAATAGTTTGTGCCGGATAACGAACACGGGAATCGAGATACATCGCTTTTCGGTTCCATGTACTGAAAAATACGTGTAAGAAGCATTAAGGTATAAACATAGAGAAGACATCTCAAACAAAATGTGTGTCCCCGCCGGGAGGTTCCATTTTCAAAATTGAGCCCCTGTTCTCCTTTGAAAATCGAACGAATCCATTGGACATTGAAGCCGCGCGGCGCCAATTCATTGGAACATACATTGTGTTCGCGATGTCTGTTCTATACGCTAGTAATAATACTTCAATGGTAAGAAGTTGATATTACGAACAACAAAAATAAAATAGCTAATAATTTCCGGGAATAAAATCACATAATAATTTCTTCTATGTCCATCGAAATAAAAAACAGAAACTTTGAGTTACGAGTAAAATAATCAAAATTTACCAAAAAAAATCTATCAAAGAAACAGTCTTTGAAAAAGATTCACTAAAATTATTCTATTTTCAGATTGGTGTAATAATACCTTAATACCTATATGTAATAATATTAATGAGTTATTCAATAATAATATTCATTACATAACTTATGTGCATTTGTGTAGTATATTTCGCGACTCATCATGATTATACTTGTTTGTTTTATGGCGAATTCGTCTGAGTATCATGTTTTTCACTATCCCTCCCCATATTGTACGTAGTATAACTCTTTATGAGTCAAATACAGCGTACATGAAACGTAACGTAACAAAAGATTTTATGTGCTCTTAAATTTGCCGGATTATAATGATATCAAAAATCGTTACCATGATAGCATCAAGGAAATCTTTATTGATCCTTGTTAAGAATTACGCAATTTACTCACAGAAACCTATGATGATACCCAGATAATGATATTTTATTTGCAAGAAAACACAACTTCGGTTAAATACGCTGTTATGAGACCAAATAAAACTTATTTTACTCATGTTTCTGACCTGCATATCAACTTCGAAACAAAAAAATTGTGAAAGACATCCAATATCTCCATTACATAGACATCAACTAGTATCTCGTACCCCAACCAAAATGCGAGTGAAGTTTTTTATCACAAATAGTTTCATCCACAAATAGAAATCGGCTATGTAACTATGTACCCACCCATACGCCCTAGTAAGTTGCAACTGCACAGAGCCCCCGCTATCGGACGGGGAGAAACTGGGGTCAGGAGAGAAATAGGTCACGAAATTAGGTCAGTGCCAGGGCCTTGACAACGGGGTCCCAGATAAACAGCTACCTGAGAGATTACGGAACTGATTCTATAGATGTAACTGTAATTAACGCCTACAATAATTACCCTAATATAATCAAACACGTGGCGAACTAAGAGGAAGTGTGAATTGAATAGGTAGTATGAGAAAATTAATTGTTTACGAGTATAACAATGTATGTATGTACTTACATTGTACGTATATTCTAATGGAAATTCAATAATTATATACGTATCTATAAAGGCCAGGATAACCTTTTAAATCTTCATAGTATCGATGTGTGACAAAATGAATTATTACTCTAATAATTACACGTATATCGCAGTTGCGTACAGTCAGCAAAAGAGTCAGTACGAGCAATCTGCTCTTTTAACCGAAACCAATGGGCATGATGACAGATTTTGAAATACTATTCTATATTATTGGAAAGTTTATTATAATTACAACTTATATCCGCAAAACATAAGGTTTAGTATAAAATAAATACATTTCAATTTATAAGTTTAAAATTCGCACCAAAACACTTCAAAGTGTCATGACGTCGCTTGTGACGTCACGCCTCAGGAAAGTAATAGACAAAATGTCATTATTAGTATCATACAATTCGTTTGTTTACTGAAGCGTGATGTAAATCGCGCTGATTGAGAATGATTGGCGTACAATATATATGGCGGCTTGCCGTATTTTGTATTTTATTTTATCAAAAATATTGTCAATCTCACTCATAATAATACGATAAATGAGTGTTTTGTAACCATTAATAGAGTTTCATTGAATAAATACATTATTTTAGTGATTTTTACTTACTGTCATCATGCCTATTACCTTGCTTCGACGAAAGTTCCTTAACTTTATCGATGACTTATAATTAAAGCAAGCCGTAAAACCTTTTTTTACGTTTATAACCGACAAACGAGCAGACCCGCCATGCCATGTAAAATGGGAGGTAAATGGTCACCTCCCATTCTGACGTAACTTGAGTTTCAAATAGTATTCGTATATAAAACAACAACCTCGAATACGACCTGTGTAGCGCGATGGTTACCATGCGGGATCGTCGCGCCAAGGGTCCTGGGTTCGATTCCCAGCGAGGCGGAAATTTGAATGTTGTGTTTGAAATTTGAATGTTTGAGTGTTCTTGTCTCTGTGTGTTGTCCATGGAACCCACGACACAGGAAATCCTAGTGTGGGGCTATGAGTGTGAAGCATTATTAATTAATTCTTAATGAATAAAAATATTTAGCGTTTATTTAATTATTGCACGTAATAAGCAACATGCGATGCCCTGGCATGACGTCGTCATACTAGAGGGCAGAGGGTCTGTTCAGAATGTACGGATACAGTTTAGAATTTATTAACACATTTTAATAATTAAGCTTTAAAAAAATAACCCGTCTCAAAAATTTTAACGAAAAGTATAAAATAATAAATTAGGGATCTAGAACTTTTTAAGTTACGTCAGATTGAAGAGTTTTTGAGAAAACCGCGGACAATCAAAAATATGCACACATATACATAAACTCCATTTTGAAGTTAGCTGAAAAACAACAAACTATAAAACTGTGTTAACATTGCGCAGCAATGATGCGGCGTGGGTCGATGGCCATCGCTGGCGGAGGCGAGCCACTGATTGTCGTGGAGGAGAGTGGCGCAGAGGAAGCCGACTCGTACCGCTCGTCCACTCCTGCCCGCGGTCTCTCCGTCGACACCGAGTCCCCTCCGGACCCCTACCATCTGTCCCCCTGGCGCGAGACCCGCAAGCACTCGCTGCCGACTCCGTCGTGCACTACTGGACCTACAGCGAGCCAGGTAAATTTCAAAACTAATAATTTTATATTAAAAAAAACCCCTGAGAGTTTTTTACACTGAATATAGTTACGAACCATCTCGATTACGTCAGCTTTCAAACAACACCACAAAAACACCGCATCATAATCGGTCCATTCGTTAAGGAGCTACGATGCCACAGATGCCACACAGAGATACGATAAAATAACGGTTAATGTCGGATAAAATATGTATCACTGTTTCAAGCTAAGCTCCCCGCGTGCTGGCTTCGGCCAATGGATGAGCCGATGAGGCAGTAAGCGACATTCTCCGTCATTTTGGTCGCTGGAGTCCAACAACTGAGATCTGTCTTAATGCCTTCATCAGTCGTCACTCATCTATAGTAAACTTTATGTTCTGTATTAAAAATAATTTCCATAAATATTACAACAATTTTACAATCGAATTCAGAACCTCCTTCTTCTTATGCAGTCGGTTATAACAGTTAAAAACAATATTTTATTCTCAATTATTAACTAATTGTAAGTATAAAAATCACGAAGAAGTTAAAATTGCATAATATTAAGTACATGAGACATGCTTTTTTTTAAATGGTTGCAAAATTAATGAAAAACACGCAGCTCACTGTGTTTTTCATTAATTTTTAAACCATTTTCAGACAGTTTAGTACAAACTTACCTCAGTGTTTTTTTCTTTACATACGATGCACACAAACCATACTTTGAAACGTTTTTTTTACCTTGCAATCTTAATTAAATACATACACAATAAATTGGATTGTGCTAGACCAGTCTGAAAAATTCATATAAACACTCTATCTATTAGATAGGTAAAACTGTAAGAAAACCCGTATAACGGTTTTCGAAAAAATCATGTTTAACCGCACAGAGACTTTGTTTTATTGTATGAATGTACCAATATAATCAACGGTCAAAAATGTATATCTACCATAAAATTGATATCTATCATTCCATTCTTTAAGAAAAATATTTGGTCATTAAATGTTCTCACTTTATAAAGGTTCGAAGACTCTCTGAGCGCGGTGAAGGAGTAGCGAAGGAGGCCCGTGAAGCTGCCTTCTTGGCCACGCTGAGCCAGGCTCCTCCACAACCAGGTGGCCGAAGGTATAGCAAATGAAATATGTAATGTAGACCATCTACTGAGCACAGGTTTCTTCTCTTAATTGATGAGGTTTAGAGCGTAAATAATCCACAACGGTACTATTCATTTTAGTTTAACTAATCTTACTTACCTTATGCTCTCCAAGGTTAGTGACCAACTAAAATGCTGGAAATTCGAATTCCACCCGAAGGCCTTCGATATGGCTTAACAAAAACTTGGAACCAGAAGCCATCCAAGGCACACAAACCCTTAAGATTTTAGATTACTAGCGGCCACCCATCTAACTCCCGAACCAGAGTTAAATCTTATGTTTTGGTAGATTTCTCGTCTATTAGCACTTTCTATTCTCACGTCATTAAAAATATTTATTGTTACAGACATTCCGTAGTGACCATTTCACGAGTACCTCAGGCATTGTTTGGACGTGGACGCCGGGAATCTATTGCTGCGTTCCCTGCCCTTGCTCGTCGGCGTGATTCTGGTTCTACAAAATGTATGTTCAGTCATTCATCTTTACTTTTCTTAATGTTCTAACCCATGGAAAATTCAATCAAAAACTTTGTTCTAGGGCCACCAGCTACCGATACGCTCGGCAGTAGCCATAACCTGCAACTTGACATCATGGACGATATCGTTCAGGCGCGTAAAGTACGCATGCGTCTTTGGAACACGTCGAATGAACGGGTTTGCGAGGTCCAGCCGCTAGACGAACGGTCGCCGATAAGCGGCTCTGTACGATATACCAACCGCGGCCGCAGGCACTCAGACTTCGTGGGATCTCCCTTGCCACCTATTCCAGCTCGTAGACGTGCTTCTGAAATGCCGCCGCCCATTCCACCGCGCACTGGAGTCGGCGTTGTTTGCACCGACACAGACCTCAGGCTTATGCTCAATAACCTTACATCATCAGCGACGGAGATCGATCGTTGTGGCCACCCTGAACGCGCTAGACGCCTTTCAGACATGCGTTCCAGCAGCTTCGATGCTTCCACAATGCGGGAGAAACTCGCTGAATCTGGAACGACTTGGTTCATGCGACGCCATCAGACCTTAGCGAGTAAAAAGAAAGACAGTGAGCCGAAAAAAGCAAAAGTGACGTTTGCTCCTGATGCAAAACAAGCGCCAGGCGATGCAGCTGCTGTCGTCTGGGACAAACCATCGGGATCTGTAGTTGATGCGAGTGCTCTTGGAAGTGCAATAGAAGTTTTTCTCCGAAGAAGCAGCGCGGTTGATCCCGTGCCCTCGACGTCTGGGTTGCCACCAGTGAAAGAGACAACTATAATCGTCGAAGGCGAGATGCAACCGAAAACTAAAGACATTCCAAGCACGAGCCGTGCGACAGGCCGCCCTGAGAAGGAGCGTTGGTATGGTAGTAGGCCTGATGAGGAAGAATCTGCAGAAGGTTGCGACGCTTCCCTTTGCACTTCGTTAAAAGATCTTTTTGTGTAGACATCGGACTGTATTTAAGTCTCTTACTCGTATATAAATGTAATTTAGTCGTGTCATGTACAGATTAATTTCAAGGTGACGAATAAGAGTAGTATTTTGGTGCCGCTTGGGAGTCCTCTCGGTGTACCTTACTTTAATCTTTTGATCAATGTGATAGGCTGTGCGCAGGCGCCGGTGGTTCCAGTCGACTAACGACCGGCGCCTGTTCTGTGTAAAATTATTTTTAGAGTAAATTCTATTTTCATTGTAAAGTTTTTAATATAGAAATCAGAATATTAACTTATTGTTAGATAGAGTGATAAGTACTCGTATTTGTGATCGATGGGCGCGCGTTTTCCACGTCACCTGTGACCTCCCCCCGCGCGCCCGATCCCCCCGCCCCGTCTTGTCGGACAATCTGTGTCTTGTAATGTTATCATTAACACAATTTAACTTTATCGTATAGCAGAAAATTATGAGAGTGGTCGGGAGAAATGTACGCTTAATAGACGAAGGTGGCTGCCAGTCGCCTTTTATCAATAAAGTTTTTATCGATGTTCTTTGTTCATTTTATTTTACTTTACTCCTTTCCTCTTCAATTATAATACAATAGCTTTGAAAGAAATATCATATCATTTTACTGAGCTTAACATAATCTCACACACTTAAATGAGACATCTCAAATACTCGCAACCACTGAATCTACGAGTATCTATCACATTAAAGTCTGCTGCCTCAGCCGTGAACCGAACTGGCGCAATGGCGTCTCTTATCCCTTGTGTGTCAAGTAAACCAACTGAATTTGCTGGTGGTAGGGCCCCTCGAGGGATTGTATTGGTGGTATTGATTATAATTCTTAATCAATACCATTATTACTATTATTGTTTCTCGATGGGGTTCGCCTGGATAGCTACCACCCTTGAGCATGAGTCAGCCGCCAAACGACTCGTCGTGTTCTGGCTGGGGGCTTGAGAGCCAGTGCTCTCAAGCCCCCATCTTTCTTTCCTTTTTTCTTCTCTCTTTCTTGGCCAGCAACGCATCAGTGATGCCTTTGGTATTGCTGATGTCCATGGGATATGATAGCCACTTGCCATCAGGTGGATCGTCAGCTCGTTTGCCGGCTATTTCCATAAAAAAAAAGAATTCCGATTGTAATGGTCACTTTACCCCATATTGTCATTCAGTAAAATTATGTCTATATCCGCATAAATAAAAATAGTTAACAACATTTCTGAAATTAATATCGACGTGACGAAGCCCTCGCGGGATCTAATTGGTGGAAGTTTTACGGCGGTAACTTTAGCAATTTCACGACCCGCGCTGGTCTGAACTTCACTTTAGAGCGCTTTATCGTGCCAATTAATATCGCCAACTTTGTTACTACGCAATATCTAATGTACACTGAGCTATGTATTACGTTACTAGATAGATCAATTGTAATCAATAGCTTTACTATGATAGTTTAGTGCAGTAACGACGGTCTCAGGGCCCAGTTAGAATCTTGCACGCATCTCCAGTTTTAAAAATAATAAATATATAACGGTTCACCCTCATAGTCCTAGGATTTCCTGTGCCCTTGGGTGCAATAGACAAACAAACGAAAAGACAAGAACACACAGTATTAAAAAATTACGTATGAGCAATACCAGAGGAATCGCCAATGCAACCCTGGCCCTGAAGGAGAATTCTTTTTACACCTTTTTTGAAGAACCCCATGTCATACCGCTCCGGGAATACCTCAGAAGGAAGTTCGTTTCACAGTTTGTACGTACGTGGCAAAAAGGTTCCTGAGAATCGGACCGTACAGTTTCTCCACGAGTCCAATCAGCCAGAGTAGCGCAAATTAGGAGCGGCCTATGTCCAACAGTGGACTCGTAAAGGCTGATGTATAATAACCGTATGTAATTCATCCATCCAGGATGAATTTTATAATAACAATGATAATAATAAGATAAAACTGAAAACACAGTGGAAAATAAAGACAGTAAAAGCCGTGCCTATAATTTTATCATCTACTGGAGTCATACCTTATACACTACATACAAGCCTTAAACTCTTAAGACATTCATTCGCTCACATACATCACACTACAAAAAGCAGTATAGTTGAGTATATCAATACAAGCAGAATAGTTAGAAAATTTTTATCCACCGACAATGCAACATCAGCTCTCATGCTTGGCTAAGGCCCGCATGAAAGTGTAGAATTTACCCTTACGAGGAGACAAACAATATGTATTTAACAAAATAATAATAATAACGCTTTACACTCATAGCCCCACACTAGGATTTCCTGTGTCGTGGGTAACATGGACAACACACAACATAGACAAGGACATTTACATCCAGACCGAGAACAGAAATTCAAACTCATCATTCAAATTTCCGCCTCGCTGGGAATCGTTACCCAGGACCCTCGGTGCGGCGATCCGGCATGGTAACCATTGCGCCACACTGGTCGTCAGATTTATACACGGTTATTATACACAGTTATTATCCAGGATGAATTATTCACAGTTATTATACATATGAGTAAATATACCTAGAGGTAAGATTATTTCACAAAAGCACAGGCATGATTTGGATAGCTGAAATGAAAACAGTTTTCACAATTTCCGGATGGACTGTAAAAGTGAATGGATCTGATTCAACGCATAACAATAGTATCAATGCTGGCTTTTACTGAAAATACACAGTCGAACAAAGTGACTGAACTCGATTGAAAGACCAAAATAGTCAGACGTATTTTGCATTGAATGATTCACTTCAAATTAATTTAAATTTTGAAACAAAAATTAATGGCTTGAGTAAAGGATTACTTTATGAAATCCAAACAAAAACAGTTTCACTGTAAAAAAACAGGACAAGTACACTTCAAAAGATAGTTACAAAAATGATAATTAAGTTTTTACAAAAAGTTATGAAATCAAAAAACCCAAGTACATAACCGTTTTAGATAAGAAAAAAAAATTTGCTGCTAAAAGTAAAAAAAAATGGTGTACTTGGTGTGCATAATTATGATTTTCGATCTGACTTGACATTGGAAGCCTAGGCCGTCAGAACAAGGCAAGCCCAGCTGTGTCGTACAACCCAGGATCTCGGGATCTTTGACCCGACATCACAGAGCACTCCATTCCATACGTTTAATATTTAACAGCTGCATAGCGATTATAGTAAAGCAATGATAGTAAGCTGGGCTTTTCGGCTTGTATGGCTGTACCACACGCCACTGAATTTGGAAGATATTTTTTAAAACTTTTTAACCTCCGACGAAAAAAGAGGGATGTTACAAGTTTCACGTGTCTGTGTTTCGGTGTATCTGTGTGTCTGTGTATCTGTATATTCCAAACGGATGAACCGATTTTGATCTCGTCTTTTTTGTCTGAAAGGTGACTTAATCGAGTGTTCTTATCTATGTTTGGTGTAAATAAAACTGACGGGATTTTTTAAATTTTAATTTAAGATTATTTTGAAATAAGCGCGCACTATAAAGTATTATGCACACCAAGTACACCATTTTTTTTTACTTTTAGCAGCAAATTTTTTTTTCTTATCTAAAACGGTTATGTACTTGGGTTTTTTGATTTCATAACTTTTTGTAAAAACTTAATTATCATTTTTGTAACTATCTTTTGAAGTGTACTTGTCCTGTTTTTTTACAGTGAAACTGTTTTTGTTTGGATTTCATGTCTTTTTGTAAAGTAAACTTTTTTTAAAAAATATTGCACGCCTTAAACCGCGAAGCGGTTGAAGTTGTGCTTTACTCTCGATAGGTACGTCAATATCAAGAAATTTTTTGCTCTAAAGGGGGCCATTGACGATGCGATCGATCGGTGCGATCGATCTGCCGGACATCGCACCGATCGATCGGTTCAAAAGTGCCGCTCATACACGAACGATCGATCGTAACGATCGATCGCAACGATCAAACATTACTTGTTTGAAACGGAAGGATAAAGACGTGCTCAAATAATTCAATACGTGCCCTACAAAATGGAAAATGAACTTCTTTTCCTTAGCTATTTGGCAGTAACTTTGATTCGGCTACAAAAGAAAAAAATAAAACTCTACTTGATTACTAAACTACTAAATTACTAAACTACTAAATTACTAAACTACTAAATTGTCCGTTTACAAGTATTAATTTACTTAAAATTTATTTAACTACTTAAATACTGAATACGTGTAAACCGAACATAACCGAACATTTTTTTCTTTCTTTCTTTCTTTTTTCTTTAAATATTTAATTATCATCGGTCCTCGATAGGTCTACGAAGTTTGGAAGAAGTCTAACCGTTTAAAGCTAATATAAAGCGTGTAACTAGATTCTTTCTTTCTTTCTTTCTTTCTTTTTAATATTGAATTATCATCACGGAATCGGTCTTCGATAAGTCCACGAAGTTTTTTTTTATGGAAATAGCCGGCAATTGAGCTGACGATCTACCTGATGGTAAGTGCTTATCGTCGCCCATCAACATCAGCAACACCAAAGGTAAAAGCGAAAAGTAAAAGTAAAAGCGAACCCCATGGAGAAATAATAATGGTATTAATTAACAATTAAAATCAATACTACCAATATAATCCCTCCGAGGGCCCTACCACCAGCGGGCCGGATTTAGTCGCCTCTTACGACACCCATCCGGCGTGGGTTTGGGGTTAGTATTCTAAAGCCGCCCCAATACGGCAAAAAAAAAATTATTTGTTTCGTCCATCGAGTGTTCGTAGGTACGTAGACTACGTAGTACCTACGTAACGCACTAGCCAAGGCATTGAAGACATGCGACGCGTGCGGCGGCCGGCATCAAAATGAGACAAATATCGCATCGCTGATCGCAAAGGTCCACACACAGTCGATTCATCACTGCGATATTCATGATTGCATGGATTTTTGTTGCGATCACCGATATCGTCTGCGACCAAGCAAATCGTTAACGATCTTGACATACACTGCCGATCGGTCGGTGCGATTGGTCTGCAACGACGGATCGCACCGATCGATCGTTCCGTCAATGGGCCCTTTAACTCTAACACAGCCAATATGCAGCAATATGTCTAAGAGCTACTGAACCATCTGACTAATCCGTTTCCCACAGAGCTCGAATTTTTTTTTACGATGTTTTATTATCAGTCAAATAAGAAAGTACCATTCTGGCAGGCATCTCGCGGTTGCGTCATCCCTTAATTTTTTGAAAATGCAAAAAATATTCTTTTTTAACCTTCTCCCACAAGGCTATAATTTTAATAGGTTGTAATTTAGATATGCTTAAGTGTAAAAAAAATTGCCAACCCATTTTGAGGGTTGCAAGTATGTGCCAGAACAAAGTAAAGTTGTCATCGGGTGTGCAATTCATAACCTGCTCCCACATGGCTCAAATTTTCAGGGAACATTCTTTCAGTTGTTAAAAAGTATATGTAAACAGCTGGAAGATTCTAGCGGTTGCAAGTATCTGCCAGAAGAGTATACAAGGTGAATTTTTCAAGTGGGCGTGGATGGATAAATTCAAAACTATGAGGAATAGCGAAAAGTGGTCAAAGGAGTCTCGGAGCCGATTTTCACGAAAACCAAAACTGCATAATTAGATTTTTGAAAAATCAATAGCCAGGAAGCCGTTGATTTTGCCTCATGAAAATAATTATTGTTTGTAGGGTAACACTGTTTTTTTTCATCAATGTGTACGATCTGAGATCCTACAATCGCCCCATACATTATAGTGACATCAAATAGAGAAAAGAGCCTGAAATTATACATACAAGGATATAACTGTATGAAAATTATTTTTTGTATGGCAATACTGACATTTATTTCCGCCAAAGTGAATCTATAAGATCCAACTCATCCAACAATAATTCCACAGTATAATGAGATATCCAGTAACGTAACTCGGCCCTATTCTCGAAAAACTTGCCTACGGCCGCGCGGAAGTAGCTGCGCGATAGGGCTGTCCGCCGACATCGACAGTATTTTAATTTTATCAAACGACTTGAGTTTCTTTGTAGTTTTGTATTTATATTGTATTTGAGTAATACCTACAATATGGAAGTACAGTAAAGTACCATGACGGAGGTTGCCCATCCAATTCATTCAATGTCCAACTTCTGCAAACGTTGCTTAATAAATTTTTTTATGGAATTAGCAACGAGCTGACAATCCACCTGGTGGTAAGTGGATATCGTCGCCCATGGACACCAGCAACACCAAAGGCATCACTGATATGTTGCCGGCCAAGAAAGAGAGAAGAAAAAGAAAGAAAGAATTGGCTCTCAAGCCCCCAGCCGGAACACGAGTCGTTTGGCGGCTGACTCATCATGCTCAAGGGTGGTAGCTATCCAGGCGAACCCCATGGAGAAATAATAATAGTAATAATGGTATTAATTAACAATTAAAATCAATATTACCAATATAATCCCTCGAGGGGCCCTACCACCAGCGGGCCGGATTTAGTCGCCTTTTACGACACCCATCTGGCGTGAGATTGGGGTTGGTATTCTAAGCCGCCCCAATACGGCAAAAGTAATAATAATCAACCATTTGATTTTTTTTAGCCCCAATCTAGGCATTTTACTCGGTGGACTTATGAAAAATAAACAATTGGCTATTTGACAGTTGTCACGGTAAAATATGAAATGTGATAAATACGGTTGCATAGTGGTTAACAATAATTATACAATACGTTTTTTGCATGAAAACAAATTGTAAATATTTTTATTTTTGAAAAATAGATTTGAGTTTTTTTACCTGTGGATACGAGAACCGAAACGTGGGCGGCCATGATTGAACATTGTATGACGTCACATTTCAATAAATAAAGCGTCGTTACTATAACGTGTGCAATTTATTGAGAAAATTATTAAGATATATTTTGATTTGTGCTTTTGAGAGGTTTTGTAAAATGGAGTCAGGCCATACAAAAGCTGACAGTGCGAATTTGCCTAAAGTTGATTCATTTAATTGCAAATTTCTTTGCGTGTATCTCTGACTTTTGCTCTGCCGAGTTTCGGAATGGAAAAACCTTCATGTAAGTACTGAAATGAATAAGCAAAATTGGTCAGAGTCTTGCTAAGGGGTCACAGGAGGACTTTTTCTAAGTTTTTCCTCAGCGCCCCCATAACGACACCCTAACTAATGATTTTTAAATGTTTATGATTTCAGATCTTCTCGAGTCGTATGGTGTTCCAGACACAGTTGCTATTAAAAGGGGTCAAAAATTAGAAGACCTTGTAAAACAAAAATTAAAAAATCTACTTGGAGAAATTTCTCAGTGCGGCTTGTTCATGTGTCAAGAATATCCTATGATACCAGCATCACCGGATGGAATTTTAAATGGTGACACAGTAATAGAAATAAAATGTCCAATGAATGAGTCCAATGAACTTCAAAAAAATATGTTTCGATGAATCAAGTTACTGCTAAGTACTTCGCACAAGTGCAACTGCAAATGCACTTAACTAAACTGAAAAAGTATTTGTTTTGTTTGGCATCATGGGACTTTGAAGACACTCAGAAAGTCAATATTGTGCCTGTAGAATATGATTATGTACCTATATGTAAAAGATTTACTCTTAGAATCATATTGGAAGAAAAATATCCATTAATTTATAATAGTACCAAATAAAACAATTTATATTAACAAATCATGTATTTTTAATTAAACTATCCTGTAGGTTAATCAGTGCACATGCAACAATAACACATTTATCTAAATATTTTAACAATTTCATATTCACTACAGAATCATAGAGAATTCTCGATACAATAGATATTATGACACATATGTCTAAACGCCATAGGTAGGTTCCGATTTACCAATTGTTTATTTGATTTAATTATAAATGGATTTAACACACTTGCAATTAGAATTACAGATTTCATAAATACTTTACTAGCGACAGTGACATTCAGAATTGGTCTCCAAGCTCAGAAAATGGTGTATTTAGTCTTATTTTTTTAAACATAACAATAATATGTTCTTCAGGAAGGTTAATGTGCTTTTTCAAAATTTCAATCAAAAAATAACAATCCTTCGAAAAACCTAATTAATATCTTAGATTTTTCTTGATCAGTCGTACAGTATTTTCAATTGACATTCAACATAGTTTCTCTGCTTCAACTTTCCTCTTTAATTCTAATAATTCAGATTGAGTTTCTTGATCGCTGCTTGTCTTTGTTAATAAGGATTGAACAGATGGTGAACTGTCAATATTAAGTTGCAATTTTGATGGTGATGAACTGTTTGAAGACAACGCTTCTAGCTTTTCAGTAAAGAGTAAATTTCTCCTGATTTTGGAATGCCCTGCTGATTCTATCCTATACTTTATTTTAAAATGTGATGTTGCAGTGGTTATTACATGAGTCTTTAAAGAAGTATTTTTATCCTTACTTTGAGTAATAGTTTGTACATATCTGCTTCTATTCTTTGCAGACATACACACTCGAACTAATTTATTACTCATTTCAGGGCATACTTGTATCGCCTGATCTGAGTTTGAACAGTCATCTTTCTCAGTAGCAGACAAAAAATCTGGAAAAATCAAAACATATTATTTATTACATACTTACCTATATGGTAATGGTACATGGCAAAGGTACTACTTATGAACTTTTCAACATATTGTTGTGTACTCAGATTAAAAAATAAAAGGGTCGTGTATTATTAAATTGTTTTTTTACTCACCGTTATTGCTTGTCATGGCTAATGTTGTTGGCATTTGAGTTTCCTCTGAAAATATTCCTTGTATTATGTTCATACGTTGTCTTTTGCTTGCAGCTGATCGAGGCTGTGGCGGTGCGGTGCGATTTATTCTGTCTGGTTGACATTGAAATTTTGATGGTAAACAGTCTAGCTTCAGTCTTATTATGCCAACAGACCCCATCACACTGTATTGGATGTAATTTCCCATATCATTAGGCAGCTGTAAAGTAACACAAATATATTAATTACTTACTTTTATTTTGATCATGTTTTATGAACAACATTAGGTTAGGTTTAATTTGTTTTTTTTTTTGTAAATCAGAGGCTAAGTTGATTACTTCTAAATACTTACATCAGTGATCTTCACAAAAGAATATTGCAGATTTATCAGATGTTAACTCTGGGTCTCGACGACCTCGACGTGCTAATTGTAAAATGTAACCACTGCTTTCGACGTTGAGACTTGAGGGAATTTTAGGAACGTGTTTAAACAATTTGTTAGGAAATTTAATTGTAGTACTTCTACACATAAGCACTGCACATGGCTTGTAGCTTGTCATTTTCACAATTCCAGTGAAAAAGGTGTAAGTTTTTCAGTTAAAATATCTTCAGAGTTAGAGCGTCCTAAATAATAATAAACTCACAGAATAAACTTTTGTTTATTGAAATAAGACGTCACAGCCAGTAAGTGACAGATGGCCGACTATTTCGCGCGAATTTCAAATTAATGGACTAAAAGTTATTTTTATTCCTACTAAATATCACTTTTTTGAAAAAATAAATATTGTAAGAGGTATAAAATAAACCTACGAAAATTTTAAAATATATTTCCAAAACTTGTCTAATAGCCAATTCAAATAATCAATGCTACCAACACAGAGTGACAGAGTACTACACCACAGAGTACTTAATTTACAATTTACAGCCATGGATATATTACTCTAACTGGATACATAACTTCGTAGTGGTACCTGACGATCGAAGACGTCATATTAAGAAGGACCATTTTTGTATTGTTTCCATGTTATCTATAGTCCCAGGATATATTATATTATTATACCATTAGAATGCGATTTTTTATAATGGTTTAATAACATCTAAGATGAAATTAAAATATAGATGTACCGTAATGGTGTACCTTAATTTTCAATTTACTTTTAATGCTATAATATAAAGTCGGTAATTTTAAAGAAATTTTATTAAAATATATTATTTCAATATTATCATGATTACTACCAGAAAAATTACATATAGAAAACATTTTGAAGAACCATATCAAAATAGGATATAATTTTTCTAAGTGTGGACACCCTACAATTTAAGAAGGACAACCTCAATCCGGCCTGGGATTGGTCGAATGGTCCTTCCGATATGACATCATCGATCGTCAGATACCTGTACATAGTCTCTGATCCAGATAGAGTAACATATCTATGGTTGAAACGCACTTCCCTGAAGTTACACAAATATTTCAAGATCAAAATTTGCCAAATCGGTCCAGCCAATCTCAAGTTTAAGTGACACAAACAAAAAGCAATTTATTTTTATATGTATATACTAGCTGCCCGGGCAGACTTCATTCTTTAAGTTTTTTTTTTTTGAGATGTTATCTATTCTATCTTTCAAGTTAGATCAAACTGAACACGGTGTGCAAATTTGATTAAAATTGGTTAATTAGTTTAGGAGTCCATCGCGGACAAACAACGTGACACGTAGTTTATATATATTAAGATTAAGATAAATGCATATGTCACAGTATTAGTTACAAACTCCTTCGAAAGGGCTTGACCGATTGTTAAGAAATTTTGTGTATATAATCAGTAGGTCTGAGAATAAGACGCAAACTATTTTTCATACCCCTAAGTATGGTACACGCCAATTTTTTTATTTTTTGGACAAAAAATTTTATTTGAATTTTCTTAGGATTTGGCATAAAAAATACACACAATTTTAATTTTTAAACCTTCTACCACCAACCCCTATTTTTTAATATCGACTCTCGGCGATAATTAAATTAATAATTTACCATACCTATAAAAACAAAAGTACTGTGACAAGTTTATTTGGACAATCACCCCTTGAGGGTGAAAATAAGGGATGTAATTTAAAGTTATAAATGTGAAAATTTTCATAATTTTAACCCAAGGGTTGTGTCCCTATATAATTTTATATCTAGATATAATTTAAGAGGCAGTTCAACGTTTGCCCGGTCAGCTAGTATTTTTAATAATTTCTTCAAAATTATCTTTGTCATGAAAACTGATGTTTTTATATTATTATGATTATTTTTGTGTAAGGTAATAATAAAATGAAACAATATTATTTATTAAGGTACCTACATCTATTTTTTTAAGTGCACTGCAATTATAAAAATATTTGAACACCATCGAATAATATATCCTGGGACTATAGATAACATGAACACAATAGAAAAATGGTCAATTGTGTCATCTTCAGGTATCTTCGAAGATTGTGATCCAGTTAGACTATTATATCCTTGAAGCAAGCACTCAATGTATAGTCTGTATACGCTATCTACTTACTAAGCATGTGTCTGTGGTCACAGCCATTAATATCGAAATATATAATACGCCAATGCCATGTACGAAGAAAAAAAAAGAAAATTCAATACCAACCTTCTAGTAAAAATTCATCCGAAATTGCCGATTTAGGCTGCTCAGATTCCAAAAAGGGACCGGGCCAAATTTTTTATTGTTGTAAAGTATTAAATAATTGAAAGATCGAAATAATTTTTAGTGTTTTATGCACACAATTATTAATCATTTTCATGTGTGAAAGTACAAAGCGTTGACGTTTCGCTAATAATGAAAAATATGGAGTTAAAAATTTCGTGACGGCTTGTTTGGTGACGTCACACTAGGTTTCGAGAAAAGAGACTATAGCGTCAAGTGACATTTTTGAGAGGGTGTATGTATGTGTGTGTGTACTTGTCCTAGACACTACTGTGTCTCCTGATAAGAAATGCTAAAAGATAAATTTTGACTGAGATATTATTAAAAGGATCAGGATTATTATAGGAAAAGTTAATGACTTTATTATAGGAAAGGTTGATCAGGATCAAATTTAAGATAAAACTGTAATAGGGTATAATCTGTAAATAGAACATGCTTTGGAATTTTTTTTTGCAGATTTTGTTATTTTGTTATCGGTTTAATGTTGGTAGAACTTTTTCGTGAGTAACGAAATTTATGAAGGTAATTAAAAATACGGATCTATCGCACAAGTTCCATTGAGTGGTCCAGTGATAATGACAACTGGCACTTTTTGTCTCGCGAATATCATTGGACATTCATTGCCTCTCTCTCACTCATGTATTACTAGGATGTCCTGTGTCGTAGGTCCTATGTACAACACAAGAACAGACGCCCAGACAGAGAAGCGAATTTCAAACTCATCATTCAAATTTATGAGACGCTTTGAGTCAAACCCAGATCCCTTCGAACCATTACGCCACGTGGGTTGGCTATAAAAGATATTTGCTACAGTGTTTTGCCGTGAAAATAGAGTAGATTGCACGGATTCATAAATAAAGTTACATTATTTATTCGACACGTTACACGGGCTACGATTTAAATCATACATTTAAACGAAATGTCACTTTGCATAACATACTAGCATCCGCCCACGTACAGAGAACAATATGTGTGGTGTTCGGATATCCAGTAAATAGATACACATATATTTACCTTAAGGGCCATCCTTAAATTACGTCACACGTTAGGGGGCGGGGGGTTCGATGTAGTGTGACATTGTGTGACAAGGAGTGGGAGGAGGTCCTAAAAATCGTGACGTCACATTTCAAATTCGAATATTGGTACTTATTTCGGAACTGCTGTTTTAATTTAATAATTTCTAGGTGTAAAATTTCATAATATGTGACGTCACACAAATGTGACCAGTGTGTGACCATGTGACTGTGACAAGGACGGGGGGAAGCGTCAAAAAGTGATGAAATTAGTGTGACGTAATTTATTTCTTTATTGCCACCTCATAAAAATGTTACTACCAAAAATGTGGCCACAATTGTATTTAGGAGGTTTCCTAAATTCCTTTAATTTGTTAATCATATTTAAAAAAACTACAACTGGCAACTTATATTTAATAATAATAATAATAATAAATCTTTATTTCGGATGTCAGAGATCCATAGGTTGTTAGTGTGTTAGTTACAATTGTACTTAATAATATGTTAGTATTGTTAGTGCAATTATGTATGTAAAAAAAATACAAGGAATTATGATGGATGAACACACACATGCCTAAAAAACCAAAGGAGATGATTAAATACATATTAAGTGGGTATTCTATACGCAAATACCAGTAAACACAATAATATCTACTACACCAAACAGCTATACCATTTTGTAGAAGAGAAACATATTGATCCAACAGATGAAATGAAGTACACAATAGTTGCTTTGTAACAAGATTTTAAAATAGTACCGACGTGATTTGCTCTGGCAGGGAATTGTAGAGCAATGTTGTTTGAGCAGAAAAGGAACGTCGTGATCACATGAAAATATTTTGTAGCGAGTTGAGAATTGAAAAATGATATTATTTATTTTAAACTGTAATATTTGAATATCAATTATCATCAGTTTTCACAGATCGCCTAAAATGCGTAATCACTAGTTTTAGAAGCAAAAAATCCTTTCATACAAACATTCATTCCTATTTTACTACCTTAGAGATAGAACTTACGTACTATTCTTATTGGATGTCTAACATTTCCAAACATATCTTCTGTCACTGTTACCGGATATCTGTATAATTCAGCATTCTATACAATACCTAGGCAATGTATAGAATATCTAAAACGTTCAGGTAACGTTTTGAATATTATTTATTTCATACTTAGCCCAGACATTCTATACAATACTCCATGCGTAGTTGGTAATGTGTGTAAAAGACGGTTCTCTAAGCTGCCTTTTCGCCGAAAATTGTTTGGCCGATTATCACTTGCCAACTAACGTTTCGCAGAATTTTATTTCGCCGAATAATCATTTGCCAACTTATCACATTTTTTTTTTAATTTCCCAACCTAAGAGTTGCCAACTGTACGTTTGGTCTGCCTTTTATAATGACACTTTTCAAAAGGCCAACTTTCAAGTAGCGAATGTTTTAGAGTAATATTCATTTGGTTGTATATTGTTTATAAACCTAGGTTTGTAAATTTGCGGTTCTTGTTATCTTTATTTATTTATTTATTTATTATAGGATTACCAACATAAGATACAGTTTCATCATTTGCAATACAAGTTGTTACTTATCATATTAAATCTTACTGTTCCTACAATTACAGGTAACCACAGCATGCTTTGCAAATAGTCATCTTCCGGTGACATATGCACTTTTAGGGAGAATTTAGGGGTTTTTGATACATAAAAAGGCTTCCAAACATCTCCGGCGCTGCGGGAAGTGCAGCCCCTCCGCCCTTGCGTAACAAACTGCAGGCACTCCATGCTCGCCTACGCAGCTTCGGCTCTCCCTCCGCGCCTCCGGGGTTTACATTCACTCTAGGGGTAGGGCAGACTAGTACCACGTGGGGTCGGGGTTGACTAAGTCGGTTCTGTCACCAATTTTGAAAAATCCGAAGCTGCGTAGGCGAGCAGTGTAGTGTAGGAGCCATTAGACTGCATCTCTCCTTACCATCAAGTGTGATTTCGGTCAAGCATTAATTTAAAATGTATAAAAAAATATCTATTCATGCAGGTTATAATTTGTTTTGAGTGTGTTTTTAAGTAAATTCTTAATTCCAACCTCCATCCAAGTTGACTATACATACCCAAATCTAACTTTATTCATTGCCGGTGGACCTGCAGGTATTCTGTACAGTAGTTGGGAAACGTATACATTACCTAGGCAAACTATGTAATGGTGATAATATTCATATAATTTAATACATTGCCAAAACGACCCAGGTATTATACACATTTCCTAGGAATTGTGTTGAATACCAGCATTATACAGATATCCGGTAACATCACAATTTTAAGCACTTCCTACCGTTTCAATGAAGAATACAATAAACTCAAAAAAGTTATTTAACAGAAATAAAATGAATAATATGTAGTTGTTTTTGTTTAAATCTGTATATCGAACGCTCATTGAATCACACAACTTGTTACTAACATCAAGGGGCGGTAATGAGCACGTACAAGCTTACTATTTCAATGCTCCGTTTGCTCATCTCGTTTGCCAGCTACAATATAAAACATGGTCACTGCATGCCTTTGTGCTAGTTCTTTTATTCTTATTTATTATAATCTATACTAATATTACAAAGCTAAAGAGCTTGTTTGGTTGAACGCGCTAATCTCAAGAACTACTAGTTCAAATTGAAAAATTATTTTTGTGTTTGATAGTCCATTTATCGAGTAAGGCTATATATAACATCATATATTTTAATAGATAGTTTTTTGCCACAAATTAACGCGGGTGAAACCGTGGTACACAGCTAGTAAAATTATAAAACAATACACGTATAAACGTTCGTTGACTTATACTGTGTTGGATCGATGCTAATATTTTCATCCAGTCCAAACCTGGAGTTACAGTATGAAGTTCCTACGACGCTTGCCAAGAGTGAATTATAAGATTTAATTTATTTACAGGAGGTAAAACTAGGTCCTGAATCACATAAATCAATATTTAATCCGATAATCCGCCTTCGCTTCCCCGGCGGAAATCTATTCCATTACATTAAAAATCAGGCACTCGAAAGCGTTTTTATCAGTATCACTGGTAATTCAAAACGAAGCAAATTATCATTACTGATAACTTAACAAAAATTGTTTATTCCTTTTTTTGTTTATCCTATGTTAAACCTGGTACAAAAATGTACCAAAAACTTTCTTTTCTTACAGATTATCCTTTATTTTTTATGTTAAGTAAATTCTTTCAAATAACCCGAGCTCCTATTACAAGCTTACAAGGACACGGAAATAGCCGACCGCGTATCAATCCGGACCGTGACGTTATATGAGTGATTCGTCCCGCTTCCCCGCGGTGGATTGTCAATAACTTTTTATCCTCAGTCATGAAGTAGGTATATACAAACGATACAAAACGCTAATAATCAGTGATTGTGATGCCCATGAGTAGGGCAACCATTTATGTTCGTAGTAGATACGTTTGCCAGGTAGTTACCCTAAAAATATGTGAGCCTATAGACAATAAGCTTATATTGAGCCTTAGACTATGAATAGGTGGATCATTTAGTCAAAAAATCCATTAGTTTCACGCATACACACATGCATAATGTATGTCATTCCGTATACGGTTACATTTATGTGATACGGTACAAAAATAAATCTATTTGGTCAGACCAAACATTAATTATTTATATGCCCTAAATCTATTTCCCTGAGCTAGCAAATCTAGCAATACGCTTCGCTACAGGGAGCTAGTCGTTTTTATGTCAACTTATATTAAAAATACCCGGCTTTGTATAATACGGATCATGTTCACTCTATTGATATCGTAAATAAAACCTTTGACACAAAAGAATACCATCGCTATTGGATACGTTGTAAAGTTTCGGCCGAGCTGAAAATTGTTTTATAACACACACAATGAAACTCTATAAATAATGTTCAGTCAACAACGAAATTAACACTACAATGCACTATTAAAAATAGGATAAAGTAATAATTGTCGCTAGTGAATAGGTTTTTACTAAGTTTGTGCACTTAATCACTAGTTACCATCAGGTGGGTCATTATTACCATTACCATCATTGAAGTACATATTACAAGAAAGCTTAAGCCAATCTGTTTAGCTCTTGGTATCGAGCCCTCAGGTATCTTTGCTAACTATGTTTGATCATACTGAGTAGTGATAACTGTTATTCATTTAGCTAACTGACAACTTCAAAGACAATATTACATACTAACGCTCTGTTTACGGTTTTGTCCGTGTTTTACTGGATAATAAGTACACGTCTTATTCCACATCATAGTACACCTGTGTTACATGCAAATCTGTTCAGTCGTTTTTGTGTGAAAGAGTAATAAACATCGATACTAAGGCCGCAACTCAAAGTCACTAACGGTTACTTAAATCGCTCTTGGTGATTCTTTACTAAGGAGCGATTTAAGTAACCATTAGTGACTCTGAGTTGGGGCAAAAGTTACACATTTATAATATTAGTAGGAAATACAACAAATTCTCATAACTTAACCCGTAACTAAAGCCAGATATAATTATCCGGAAACGTAATAGCAATGTACATACCTAACATACCTACACACTCCACGTAATGACATTAAATCCCAAACGCCATGCTACGGCGTAGCTATAGCGACGTAGTACGTAGCGCTACGAGTTCGTAGCTGGAGGCTCGTAACCGGATTACCTGAACGGACAAATTACTAGCGGCTACAATTTTCTCGCTACAGAAACAATTGCATTGCCACGTCACGTTTAGTATTAACAAAATGCTTACAATCATGTGGTATTCATAACGTTACACAATCATAGCTCCACACTAGGATTCCCTGTTTCGTGGACATTCATGGACAACACACAAGAACACAACACAAACACCCAGACCGAGAACAGAAATTCATACTCATCATTCAATTTTCATGACCCTTGGCTAGGGATTACAATCCGGTGTCATTTTCAATCCGGCCGGATCCATCCGCCGGATCCGGTAATTTTCACCGAATCCGGTATGCGTAAAAAACGCCGGATCTGGTTTTCCGGATTGCAATTCCTACCCTCGGCACGGTGATCCGGCATGATAACCATAGTGCCACGGGTCATAATTCAATAGTGCTAAAATGTAGCATATAACCTCATAATAGTAAGCAAGCGATATTAACATTGCACCATGAGCAGAGTAGATTGTCTTGACCTACTAATCGTGCGATTGCAAGACCTCTATGTACTTAATCGAATGGCTGAATCGAACATAATGTACCAGTACTGTGTGACTACTGTGAGCCGTGACTAGTTCAAACATGTTTGTCGTTTGTCGTTCACGTCTGTCGCACAAACATACCGACCGCTTTAACAGGTGACTACATAAACAGGAGTTTCGATTAGGATTTACATTTTAAATGCACGGCACGAATCGCTTCTCGTAATGAAGGCCTTACACATACCCCATCGTATGCAAATTTATAATTCAACTGAATACTGGCTCAGTACCAGTCTACCAGAGACTGACTCTTTTCTCCTTTCCTTTCCTCTCCGAAGATCACTACGCTACACAGCAGACTGGGGGAAAATTAATATTTAAAGTACGGAAATTTAACCTGATTTGCCTGAGGCCTGAAATACATAACTTAACTGACATTGCTATAGATAAACGTGCAAACTCGATACGTTAAGTTTAGAATCAAGCATTTATATCTTATTGATCGAAAGGCATTGGTTTCTAATAGAAGATCTTAAAGCAATGCCCGCTAAAATGTGAAACTATAAATAAAAGCTTTTGCAAAGTGGAAATTGCGAGTGTCTGAGCTAACAGAAAACCGATAAAATCCGCGCGATCGACTCCATTGAACGAATAACGTCAAAGACTGCAACAAATTTTGTTATTGAAATGGCAATATATCAACATAAAGATACAAATTTCATTATATACCTATTTTATGTAAATAACCAACTAAGGAGCAGATGATTCAGCTGTTAAATACCCACTGTTGCCTCGTCTGTTCGTTCGTCGAATATTGACACAAAAAAATAATACATATCTGATTAAACTTACTAATACAATACAATATAAATAAAAATGTCACTAGCAATGGTCATCGACCATTCTCTATTGAATCAAACCCGTATATAAAAGCGTTTTATTCTTTACGTAATCGCAATATCGTCAATCAATTAAACTCCACAATGATGAATGAGCATATAATTTAAGCTGCGAGAAATTTAGTTGGAAATGTATGTGAAAAGTTACAATATATTTGATCATTCGAAGAGTTTTACGCAAATATTTAGACGATTTGCACACAGGATTCAGGAGTTGATAGAAATCGTATTTTATGAGATAACGGCACTGAATAACAACAAATTTCAATCGCTATCAGATGGAATTGTCGATTTTCTATTACCTATTATGTATCTACGAACTACTACGTACGTCGCTACAATAGCTCAATGGTAATAGGTATTCGTCTGACCCAATCGAGACAGAGTCGACATTTCAGAGATAAATGTTTGTTCTCGTGTCTTGGTTGTTTGATGTTTGTTTTCGCTGACGATATCTCAATTGTGTATGTTTACGCCACTCGCATCAATTGGAATCTTAGTGCTGGGATGCGTTTGGTAACTAATAGATAGCTTTTTAGATTTTCGAATTTTTGGATAACTTTTATGACGATACTAAGATCAGTATACCTTTAATTTAAAGTAAGTACTATATATGTATGGTTGGTGGTCTAAAAAATACATATTTAAACCAATGTTTCATTATCATACAATTAAATTTAATAATCATAAAATTAAATGCTGAGGAGCAAAACCTTAGAATAACTTTCGTCGGAAGATATAGGTCTAAAAGTGTGCAATACCTTTACAATTCTACTTCCTAGTAATATTCTACTTCCTACTAATATCCTACTAATATTATAAATGTGAAAATTTGTGAGAATGTATGAATGTTTGTTACACTTTCACGCAACTATTAGTTTAGTTACTCACTGGATGAGATGATCATGATCTGGAACAAGATAAAGAGTAGTTATAATCTAAATTTTACTAACAAAAAATAACCGACTTCAAAGCTACTTGTCAGATCTCGTTCAAATTTATGTGAAACCACATGACAAGCACCTGCTTTCGATTAAAAAAAGAATCGTCGAAATCGGTTGGCGTGATATTGAGTTATTCGTCCATTTGTCGCGCACATACATAATGCAAATTTAAGACTTATATGATTTTCTCATGGATATCATTGTCAGATCTCAATAAAATTTAAGTGGGACCACATGACAAGCACCAGCTTTCGTTTAAAAAAACCAATCATCAAAATCGGTTCACCCAGTCGAAAGTTCTGAGGTAACAAACATAAAAAAAAATACCGTCGAATTGAGAACCTCCACCTTTTTTTGAAGTCGGTTAAAAATCTTGAAAAACGCGAGCAAAACCGTGGGCTGAACGCTAATATGTCACGTAATTGGAAAGCCGCAAACACCAACATAGTTCGTGGAACTCGTTTATATTCATGGCGCGACCTCAAACAATAAAAAAGCTTCAAACCCCACTAATTTTAGGTCCAATAAAAGAGTACTTACTATTGAAAAACTAAAATGCTTTGTGAACTTTCCCAGACAAATTAAATTTTCCGGAAACTTTGATTCTGTTTAGGTCCTAAGGGATTTGATATTATGTGTTGATGTTAATGAATAGTACATACATGTGGTTATATTTTAACTGAGTCAGAAAAAGGAGAATGGTTAACAATCAAAATCGTTTTTATGTATGGGATTAACTCAAGGTTGACGGATCAATTTATGTATTATGTTATACGCTTTTATTTAACTTGCAATGCATAATTATGTATCTTGTAATAAAATATGAAATGAAATGAAATAATCTTTTATTCACGTAGGTATGACTGATACACTTATGCACGTCATTTTTTTTTAATCTACTAGCTTTTCGGAAAGGTGCTTTGTCATGGAGGAGAAGAAAAGCCGCAAAGAAACTCCTCAGCATATCTTTTAAAAATAAACCTTATATTTATTACAAAAATAGGTATTCTCTAACCCGAACAGAACTGGTTGCCTAGCTGGTCATTTTCAAGCATCCTTATCATTTAAATATTCATCTATGCTATAATAACCCTTGCTTACGAGTTGAGTTTTTACACGTTTCTTGAACGATTCCACCGGCAAGTCACGTATTTGCTTTGGGCCTTTATTATAAAATTGTACACCGAGCCCAGTAAAAGAACGCTGCACTTTAGAAAAACGGTACGAAGAGGTAGCCAATTGATGCATCCTTCTTGTTTGCCGATTTTAAAAGTCACAATTTTGTTTGTATACAGTTATGTTATTCCGTATAAACGTTTAATAATTATTAAATTATTATTACATAAACACTAAATTATTATATTATTAAATTATTATTAAATAATTTAGTGTTTATACGGAATAACATAACTCTGTTTGTATAAACAACATTGTGACTTTTCAAATAGACAAACAAGAAGGATGCATCAATTGGCTACATCTTCGTACCGTTTTTCTAAAGTGCAGCGTTCTTTTATGGAGCTCGGTGTAAAATTTTATCCAACTATAATTGTTAGGATCACATCTTGCTACTGAATTTTACAGCAGTCCTGCTTTTTCATATTTAATGCTGGTATAGGAGTTCTATTAAATTACTTTTGTTATCGATATCGGGAAACTCCAGGCAACACCTCTCTTTTCTACGCCTTTCAATGCATTAGTTTACTAAAGACTACATAGTTGAAATTAATCATTGTTAACCCTAATGTATTGAAAAATATAATTTACGCGAGCAAAGCTGTGTGGGCAACTGCTAGTTTAAGTTTAATTTAATTTAATATATGAAATCAACGTTATGGAGTTCCTTTTAGCGTATTATTAAATTAAAGTCTATCCCTTTTACGAGGGAAAATTTCTCATGAAACTCTGAAAGGACGCTGTTTGTCAGGCAATTTGATGCGGTGGCGGCTTTCTACCGACTGTACCTCTTAATGAAATTTGCTTCCCAAACTTTAGTTCATAGCCAATTAAGTTCCTATCAAAAGATGAACGAACCTCCGTCACACTTTGGACACCTTTACGTCAAGATAAAATCAGTTGTTCCTGTTAAAGGCTTTTTTCACTTTTTTGTGGGTTAAATATCCTAACTAAAAATATGTATTATAAAATGTTAAAGTTTGTGAAGATGTTTGTATGTATGTTGCATGGATGAAGATAAATCTTGTCACTTAGGAGCTAGTATGTTCCTCACGTTTTATTTATTATCTACCGAGTAACTAAAAATATTAAAAGTAGGAATTTTGTGGACATTAAATTAATTGCATGTTTTATTTTATTCTTGTCGTTATGTTTTGATTTTAAATTATAAAAAAGTGTATGTCATCCAGTTTAATACAATCTCAATCAACCTTTGGACCTCCAATCAATAATATAACCAGTAGCTAAAGTAAACCAATCAATAACCTATTTTCACCACCTGATGTTGCGTGAGAGCATAAATCACTGGAGAATCGACAGTAAAGTAAAAGAATCTCCAGTGAACTACTGAATATAAAGTAAGAGTGCAGAGTGAATTGGGTACTAGGGAGCGGACTGCGGAGGTAACGACGCGATTGTGAGGGCCCAATCTTGTTACTCCGCGCTAGTTTGTCGGTCCTACTGCCACTTGTATTTCTACTAAAAATTGTTTTATATCGTTTGCAAAACTCAACTTCTTCGATCACAAAAATATATATGTAAAAATTTATAAAGCGAAAAAATATTTATGTCTGACTTATAATATAATTTTGATCTTTAGCACGCTCACTGTACTTACTTTACAATGTTAAACTTTATTTGTTCCCAGACAAGACGTAGGTACCCTGACAAAAAGTATTTTTAAAGATTTTATTCTACGACATTGTAGTTTTAACAAATATGTATAATGATATACATTATGCCATGCCAAATAACAGCTTTCATGCACTTAGAATATCTGCGCTAAGTTGCGGACGGTCGGACATGACGAAACAATAATTGTTTCATTTTGACTACGGAACTCTAAAAAGAGAGGCAGGATAGGCTCGTTTGCCTGTCGTTTACACACAGTGTTGCCAATGCTACGGCAATTACCGTGTTCTACGGCTTTCAGGCAAAAAAATCACAAAATCCACGGCCTACGGCTGAAACCCTGTGGCTGTAGCAAATTCTACGGTCTTTCTTTTTATTTTATTTTTTTCAAACATGTTAAAACCCTAGGTAAAATGCTAGGTACAGCGCCACTATAAAAGGCTAATGTTTTTTTTATAGGCTAATGTTGAAAAGTGTTCCTTTTGTTTTGTGGACATCAAACTACCGATGATCTTTTTTCTTTGGTCCGAGCGCTGAACCAATAGTAAATATATTCGCAGCACTGGACACGGCCCACAGTTGATCTTTTTCCATATATACACGGCTTTTTTATGTAATGTACACGGACGTCTAAAAATTTGCATTGGCAACACCGTTTACACAAAAAAGACTACATTATATACAGTAAATCGATGGTAGGTGTACTGAGCTGTGTACGTTAATAATACTGACGAGTGGCACTTACCATCATCCATCGATTTCTACTGTAACCTGGCCGCCCACCGCGCCCGCTAGGGTGACGGCACACCGTGAATTGAATGGTTACTTTTCTCACTTTATTAGCATGCAAATGCCTTCCTTTCATAAAAATTCCGCTACCGCCCTTTACAATTTGTTTTTCACTCCTCCCTGATTTAGTATTCTTTAGAACTACCTCATCGATGATCAAATTAGATTTTAGGTTTTGTAAGTTATATAAAATGATATAAAAGTCTAACATTTAGATAAATTAAACGAAAGAAATATCAGGAAATACAATTTACCAGGAAATAAGCATTTCTTTAGCGTCTCCAGCTTGAGACCCCTGCTGAGCTGAACAGCCGAGGCAATGAGGCCCCACCTTTTGGAAACCTCTGGACTACCTATTCAATTAAGGTAATACCATGCATGACAATAGGGATTTTTATCTATCTAGCTACCTACCTAGCAGGAGCTAGAGTGAATAAAATGGGCGTTTTAACTAGTGCTTTATTCACATTGCCGCTGTTGGTGGATATAAGATCACAAATTTGCGCTACGCAGACCACACTATTTGCGAGTAGTGCTGGTCATATGAGACAGCTACTTTTCAAAATGAAGTGCATAAGCGAAGAATTCGGATTAAAACTCAACCGCAACAAGACAAAGGTCATGATTGTAGACCGAGCCAACAATAACTTGCCCGAGTTCGTAAGTAAGTCGTAGAATCATATATTTCCCTAATAGCCTAATACCTAATAAGAGCTTTAATATCGAATACTGGTGACTGCGTAAACTAAGTAAAGAGATGTATGAATTTCACAAGATCCGCAATGGAAAGGCTAAAGAAAACTTGGAGGAACAGAAACATAACCAAAGTCACAAAGATCCGGCTTCTACGAACATTCGTGTTCCCCATATTTCTATACGCTGCGGAGACGTGGACATTGCGACACGTCAAGAAAAGGAAGTTCGACGCTCTTGTGTGGTGCTGGAGACGCATGCTTGAAATCTCATGGACTGAATTCCAAACTAACGTCAAACAACGTCTTTCGACGTTAGTGTCCAGTCGCATTTTAAAATTCTTTGGACGCGTGTCCCGACGAGTACTTCTGAAAAATACTTCCATCGAACACCTTGTTGTCAAGGGAAAGTTGAAGGCACTAGACCGCATGGGCGGTCACCCTTGCGATGGACCGACCAAATCAAGTCTGCAGTGGGCGGTCCCTTGCATAAGTGTACAAGACTAACCACAAACAGGGAAAAGTGACGAATGCTTGTGAGACAAAAAACATCTCCCCAAGTACAACCTTGTGAAGAGCACGACCGCTCTGGTGAGAGCGATACGACGAAAAAAAAGAAGAATATTCACATTCCAATGTTTTGGAGTACGTCCGCATTCACAACAACAGTGTCAAACATATGACATATTCGAGTCTCACAACTTGTTTAGAAACTATTATGCTTTTCACGAGTTTCAGTTGTAGTATCCTTATGCGACTAGTAAGCTAGACTTACAGTTTCTTTTGCATTGCATGAGTATTTAGTCAGTACGTATCTCTATTGGCAGCGGCGACCAATCTGGTGCCAGCTAGTATGTAAAAGAACCAAGAAAGAAAAATAATACTACGAGTATTATGCCGCCTTGCATATAGAATAAATAATATATGTTTCGAACACGTGCGTAGATATTATCCTATAAGGAAAAAGTTGAATAAATTAAATGATCAAATAAACGTAATTTACAGGATAAACGCGCCGGTTGACTGAACATTTAAATACGTTAAATGAGTAAGAATTATGCTGGGTTAATCCATGTTATTTCTCAAATATATAATATTAAAACACATTATTTTATCCACATGGGCTCACAACATCAACTAGACAGCGTTTTGTGACTGCGACGAGGCGTAGTTATAAAACTTGTCAATATTAATTAAATAGGATGATTCGATCAAATTATTAATGTGTCTAAAAATATAAGGTTTTATAATCCACATTTTGTTACTACTTGCATAACATTCAGAGGTATCCTAATAGCACAGATTACCCCCTATGTGACTAACAGCCACGACATAGTTTTAATGGCAAAAGAAGCTCTTGTAAGATCTAAAATTCATATTTACGTAATTTTAAAATTTGTATCTAGGCGCATTGCAAATGAGGATGGTCTCAATTTGATTTTTCTGTACACTTATTTTATTTAGTATAAATCTATACTAATATTATAAAGCTGAAGAGTTTGTTTGGTTGAACGCGCTAATCTCAGGAACTACTGGTTCGAATTTAAAAATTATTTTTTTGTTAGACAGTCCATTTATCGAGGAAGACTATATGTAATAATAACATCACATCACATATTTTAGTGGTTTTTTTTTCCATAAATTAACGCAGATGAAACCGTGGGGCACAGCTAGTTAACTAATAAATAAACTTTGGCATAACTTCTTTGTTTTCGATTCCAGCCCTGGCTTCGCCTGCGTTAAACAATGATCTATCTGATTGCCATCGGTAACATTAACTCCAACTGTTTACTGCTTCAACGCCTCTGTCAAGTTATGTTTGTCGACACCCCATGCCCGTGCACCACAATACAAACACTTACAAAAGAAACCAATATAGATTAAACATATCTAACTACTTAATCAAGTTTAGGTTACGGTAATTCGTTAATTTCTTCCAAAGCTATATTGGTATAAATAACCACGTTCTATCAACAAAAACCCAAACAATGTCAACAATACATTATTTTTCCTCTTACTTTCCGTTATTTCTCATCTTAATGAAGATTAGTTCCCGTCGTATTAAGGCCGGTAATCGCCAGAAGCCGGACAACAAAGATTTCACGTCTCGCTCCACTCCACCGGGTCCGGTTCTAATTTAATACTTTGCTGGACGTTGGATATGAAATTATGAATATGTTCATCCAGCCAGTGCTCACTAAACGTTTAATTTAAAGGTTACGGCTTAGATGTGTTTATTTTGTATTACAAATACACGAAAGCCGCTTATCTTGCAGATTCACCAACTCCTAAGTATTTTTTTCAATAAAAGTAACAAAAGTACCTATGAAACTATGGTCATTTTACAATATATCAGTACCATATTTTTCCACCGATTATGTACTGGTCTATAAATAACTGGTATCTTATCAAAAGTAGTTTTAGCCCAAATTGGCCAGATCACCAAGCTTGAACCGTATTTTGCTTACTTGTAAACCTTGTTACAATTTGTTGTATTTTCAACCAAATATTTAATGCTAGCTTGGACCCATTAACGGGTTTATTACAAGATTAAAGGTCGCTGCATACATAAAGTGGTAAGGACGGGGACGGGACGGGGACGGGGACGGGACGTAATATATATATGTAGGTATACGTGCGTGCCTCGTTCCCGTCCCGTCCGTACCTCCGTGACGTATGCACTAAGTTATCGTATACATTTTCTATAAAACGATATTTCCCAAAACTTGACGTCCCGTCCCGTCCGGGTAATAACACGTTAACTATGTATGCATCGACCTAAAGGATCTCTTCTATAATAATTAAGTAGAAGTGGCTAGACATTTTCTAAGCGAGACATATTCTACTACGCTAATCCAATGCTGAATGATGGAGGGATTGATGGTCAACGAAAGCACTAAAGAAAAAGCTTTCATAATGCCTACTTGGCTACCATACCATCCTCTAGGTTGAGTCAGCTGCCAAACGACTCGTCGTGTTCCGGCTGGCTGTATGAGAACCACTTCGTTCTATCTTGCGACGGTGGCCACTTACCATCAGGTGGATCGTGGATCGTCAGCCCGTTTGCCGGCTAGTTATATAAAAAAGCCAGCACTTACCGCTCCGAGGATTTTGACACGAGATAAACACATCGCTAAAGTATTGTAGTTTTAGTAGTTAACTTAGATAGAAAGTTACTCAGCTCAGCGTAAGTATTTCCAGGATCGATAGAACTTACCTCAAGTCTCGAGGTCATCGTTAATCTCGGGTTTCTGGATAGGCGGATCGATAGATTGTCACAGATTAAAATCTCTTGATTTTAAGATAATAATAGATAACATATATTATTCGGTTCCGAATCGACGAAGGTGACAGTTTCTTCTTTCTTAGATTTTTTACAGCAAAAATTTTAACATAGTGTTTCTTCTTAAAAACTAAACTTAGCTGCTATTACGCAGTAATTTTATTATCTTTGCAATGACCGGAGTCATGCTCAAGGATAATTCCGCGAATTTTCTAGTATTATGATGTTGCAGGTTGCAGGCTTTTGAAATTATAACACTACTGTTAGTGAGACCGAAATAGCCGTTCGAAATATAACTTCGTTTTCAATTGGGAATGATTTAGGTATTATATCCTTAGGTTACGCTAAAGCTGTGCTATCAATGATGTGCTATACGTGTTCATTATAGCACAGTTCAACTCATTCTTTCTTTCACCTTAATATGACATACTAATAATTTAACTTCAATTTCTTAGTAGGTAATCTTACGCCCCAACTCAGAGTCACTAATAGTTACTTTAATCGCTCTTTAGTATAGAATCACCATACAAATTCTGTACTAAGGAGCGATTTAAGTAATCGTTAGTGACTCTGAGTTGGTGCATTAGAATCTTAGTAATCTACTCAACATATCACATCAAATACATCATGTATTTTACTCCAATGTCTTTAGGGTTGCCAGGTCGTCAAACCTAATAGCCGGATAGACCAGCCAGTTTGGCCGGACATTTGAGTAAAAAAGCCGGACATCCTAAATTATTAAGGATTTTGTTTTTTAGTAATTTAAGACAAAAAAAATTTAAGTAAAACTAGGCTTTTTGATCATCATAAATCTTTTTTAATTCTAATGAAATAAAATTTAAATTGAAGGACGAATCGACTGATTCTTTATTTTTAATCATTCATTACTATTATTTTTTGTAAAAAGCGTAATGATAATGAAAGCCAAAATTCGTTTAATTTGGCCGGACACTCAAAAAGCGTAATTATCTCCGGCTTTATCCGGAAGCCTGGCAACGCTAAATGTATTCAGGAATGCAGCCTCTAAGCTATAAACTTAAGTATTATCCTATAATTCATTATGACATCACAAGCAACTTTAGCCGACGGAAGATTATCCTCGATTAAGTTTGTATAATATGTATAATAGGACGTTTGTATTAGCGGCTGTGTTAGGCCGGTAGAGACAAAGGATGAAGTTTTAATT
Source organism: Thymelicus acteon (assembly GCA_951805285.1). Classification (NCBI taxonomy): domain Eukaryota; kingdom Metazoa; phylum Arthropoda; class Insecta; order Lepidoptera; family Hesperiidae; genus Thymelicus; species Thymelicus acteon. The sequence continues at coordinate 5,950,977 of OX638221.1, read as the reverse complement.
TTGCTAAGAATTCAGAAAGTTGAGATTGTTTTCGATAATCAAACTGGTCGCGGGGCCGTTGAAGCCCTGAAGGGTATGGAGAGGACAGAAGGGGATAGAAGGGGACAGTAGGGCTGTGGGCGGGGCCTCGACAGCAACAGGTCGCGAGATCCGTCGATCAATACAGATGCTGGGACTAGAGATGTGCCGAATCAATTCGATTCGCGTTTCGAATATACGAATCATAGTAAGATTTTTTGATCGATTATAGGGCGATATTAAATCGCAGAATACACACTAAGTATTTGTTACTGTGAACTTACACATGTTACTTAATGCTTACGATCGCACGTTCATTTTCATATAATTTACCAAATTTATTTTAACATGACTACCCGTAGGTAAATTCTTATAATCATGTTCGACTTATTTTTAATTGCATTAGATAATTAATAATAAGGACTGGGCTCTCTAACACATACACCGTTATTGACAACGGTCCGGCAAGGTTTTGGCTACTAGTGTGACTTACAAGTCGATTAGGGTTTACTAATAAGTCTATATCAATTATGAAATTGAATGAACCAAAAACTTCAATTAAAGCGTAAGTTCTTCTATCCTTCCTATCAGGGGCGTAGCTACCGCCGTATCAGCCATATCAATTATACGATGCCCCCAGCCTACAGGGACCCTGACTAACACCATAATGGCGCCGCCTTTAGTAACAAACCAAGCGCCCTGTTATCTTATCGACTTACTTCGCTACATTTCAAAACGTGGCGGCCTCCAAAAAAAAGCTTGCCAGCCGCAATAAGACCATTACAGTTGGCGCCCCTTTTTATTCCGAAATTTGACAGCAAAAGTTTTCAAAAATCAAAAAATATAGGGCCTTCCTAGAGCTAGCTACGCCACTGCTTCCTATCATAAACGCGAAAGTTTGTGAGGATAGACGGATGTTTGTTTCTCTTTTACGCAAAAGATTACAACCTAAATTAACACATAGGATACTTTTCAACCCAAGAAATAAGTCTGTTCCCGAGGGTAAGAGATAAAAGCAAGTATGGAGATTATCTTTACAGATTATTAATTACTGTTGTACTTCTTTCATGTATGCGTCTATTACCCTTTTATACATATAAAGCTGAGCTTCCATTGTAACCGATGGGCTGGCTACGAAGAGTACAGCCGTTCATCCATCCGACATCCCTACCTTATACACTCAGAGCAGGTAATCTGGTCATCCCAGACGAGTCTTCTGACACCTCTGACTCGATATCACAGTTCTCTTTCAGATATTCGAATATCAAAACCAATTTGCAGCACATCACTAGCAGTGACATGCGCGTTACTCAGTGAAAGCACGATGCGGTCTGTGATACTGTTCGCTCTGTTTTTATCCTCGCAAGGTATGTCAAAACAACATTTCATCTCCATTTTGTCATGATTGCCTTTAATCCACATACATCTTTAGTACATACGCACAGGCTGGTGCTACCAAACTGTACCAGGTCGAAGAAAGAACCCTCCCAATTTATACAGTGCATAGTTTCTTTTAATCTTTTGCTTTTAAGGGAGGTACTTAAAGGCTTGTCTATGAATCGCACTATGGTTTTTGTGTAAGCAAAAGTGTCAAATTTTCATTCCTATTTCCTACTTGTTTATTAGTTCAGTGCATTGGTTCAGTGCAGACAAAGAATGTGGACAAAATCATCAATATCATAAAATACTATACTTCAAACAGCACAAAAAATAAGACCTCAACTCAAATACTCAATAATACAAATGTTATAAAATCAACACTGCAATTTCACGGATCATCGAGGGAGGTCCTACTATCACTATCTACTACATCACTAGCTATCGAACCATACAAAATTAAAGAAAATAGAAAAAAGGGTATAACTGCTTTCTCATAACTTATTTATATACCTATAGGTATTTTTAAAAAAACTATTAACTGTAGGTATAATGAAAATGTTTTTAGCTTTTTTAAGTAAATTACTACGTGTAAACAGACATTTTACTTTTAGTTAAAATTTAGTTAATTACTTAACTACTTAATAAGTGTTAACTGAACATTACGCTCTGTTATTGCGAAGGTTCATACCATAGACAGTAATCATTGTTGTCGCGCCTACTTTACAGCAACAACTCTCAATCTCAATAACAGGTTTTCACTGCTTAAACCGGTTGAGGCCTATGTTGCTCTGTTTTAATCTATGTTCCTTGTACCTTTTGGTTAAATATGAAATACTTAATATAAACAAATAAATAAAGAAACGTTTGTTCACTCCTACCCACACAAGCACATCGATGACTATAAAACCCATAACTGAGTACAAATATTAATCTGTCACATAAATATCTACCCCCGCCGGAAATTGAAGCAAGGACCCCTTCGCACGCACGGTCGCTACGCTACCAACACAAACTACTTGGTCGTCAAGTCTTAAGTTATTCCAACATTAATCCTGTTAATGTTTCTTTCAGAGAGCGAGTGTGATTTACTACGAGACAGCGTGCACGTGACGTCAGCGGCGGCCAAGCCCAACAATGATCTCTGGTGCCATCGATGCCTGGCCAACGTTTTAAACGACCGCTGCGGAACTCTACGCCAAAACGATACTGCCTTTATACATAAATGTAGCAACGATCGGAGGACATGCATGGTAGGTTGAATTCTTATTCCGGACGTTGAAAGATTTAAGGTACCTTCTGAAATATCTTACAGATCACGCCATTCAAACGAAAAATTGGTTTTAATAATGAAGGGTCATCAATATCAAATAAAAGATTATTTTAAATCATCAATTAAATAACTTAAATACATTTTTGAATTCGTTTCATTGCCTTTAACGGTTAGGGTAAAGATTAATATGTCCTTTAAAAAACTTATTGCTTAACTTCTTCAAAGAAAGAAGACAAATTAAACTACAATCGAGCCCTGCACTCTGCAATAGTTGTTAATACTCGTTTATTATTTACAACACTAATCGATTAATTGCTTGCAGGTCAAACGCTTCGGCTACACGACATCAAATGAGAATTACACAACAGCGTTGCTGATGTGGGCGCTAGAACGGAACTGCACGAAGCACTGCGAGCCTGGCTGCATCGTCATCGGAGAACGCACCAAGCTATACTCCTGCACTTCGTGCTGTACCACCTCACTGTGCAACTATGGCTCGGGTGCGGAGATCGCTAGTACACCGTTCCTTCTCATTTCCATATCTTTAATTATACGAGAATTAATACAGGACAATCAATGAAGAGTTTTAACTTCGTCATGATTGTCCTGCTCGAAGGACCAACATGTTATCCTGTTCTTTCCAAGTACGCGCTGGTCCTTGTAATTGGGTCACTTATTGGTCCTTAAAGTAAGCAGGATGGTATTAAAGCTGTACCTGGAACTGCATCGTAATTAGCAAAGGTTCCCATTTCAAGCCAAATTTGTTTCTCTAATGGTTACGTTGTCACAAAAAATGTGTTCATTATATTTTATTGCAGCATATATTTAAGTAAAAATACCATGTAGATGTACCACTATTCGATAGAACAATCTATCATTAAATTCACACATGATCTGCATACACTTGAGCAAATAGGTAGGTACTAGGTAGTATGCAATGCAACACTACAGACATGACATGTGACCAGCACATTAATATTACGGTTCTAGGTATTTTACAATTTCCAAATAATGGTAGTGACCATTAACACGAAATCATATTCCTATTTATCAGTCTAACAACACAACTTTACTAGCATTTTTTACCATGTTTTCTGTGTCACATAAATTGTTCATATTGTTTATAAAGTCACGCTTAAAAATAATTACGTAAACACAATTTTGATCACATAATGGTTTCTGCTTGGGATTCTTGAATCATAGATCGAATTCGGTACAGTGGATGACGCGGTAAGACCGTTTAAAAAATAATGGTTCATTTTATTATTGCATACAGTGTATACTAGAATTCATTACAACACTGATTTTGATTTGCGATTCGTAAATTTCCATGCTGGTCCGGAATCGAACTTCAGTTGTCCTGTACTGAATTAGTATAAAATAGTAGGTGCCTTGGTACAGACCAATTGAGTTATTTACTAACAAAATAAATCATTTAATAGCAGTGGCGTAGCTAGCCCTAAAGAGGCCCCATATCAATATTTTTGTTGTGGGGTCCCCTCAACGTCAGCTGTCAAATATAAAAGGAGGTACGAGTCGTAGGTCACTGGCGAGCTTTTTTGGGAGTGTTAGTGGGGGCCCCTATACGCTGGGGACCCCATATAATTGATACGGCTGATACGGCGGTAGCTACGCCCCTGTTTAATAGTAGTAAATACTCAAAGTTATGCTCATATCAACTTCTAATCAATAATTTGGTACAAAAGTAGGTAGGTACTTTTTTATTAAAAATATTTATTATTTACTATTAAAATACTATAGCTAAGTACCTAGCTTTTACTTTTATTTAGATACTTAATATATTATTATGTTAAAGTTGTTTAGTTACTTACTGACGTAATACCTAAGTATCTACTAGATGTAAGTACAATGGCACCTACCTATAAGTAACCTTGTTAATTATTACTATATTTAAGTGCAATGGAACTGATAAAATTTATAGTTTAGTTACGTTAACTGAATGTAAGATATTTTAATTTCTAATTTATGTAGGTAATTATTCAATTACCTAGGCTATTACGCCGAGGTAGGTAAAAGTAGGTACCTATTACCTACGCCGATCGCCTATAATGATGCCGGATGGCATTAAATTTTAAGTTTTTATGAATAATACATTTTTATAATAATCATTGGTGCATCTGTTACCGATCGTGTCTTCTCAACGACTTGACTTATGGAAGTCTATCACACAATATTAATATTAGGTAGGTATGTATAAATAATAACTAATGATGGGATCCGATGTTATTGTTACGTCCGACGAAGCTTGCCCAAATGATAACTTATTTTCTATATTAGAAAAAAATGTCTGGACTCACAGAGTCTAGGTCTATCTGAGATCTGAAGTCGTCAAAATTCAACATCTTCCAATGCTATAGTTAAATATTTTATCAATTGTACCTACTACTTACCTATATTAAATTAAAACCTATTTACCTGAAATAATATTCATAGTTTTATTTCGCTTTTTCTTCTCAATTTTAAATTATTTCAAAGTCAAAGTGAAACTCAAAATATTATATTCATATAGGTATCACTGATACACTTATGCACGTCATCATTTTTAGGGTTCTGTAACCAAATGGCAAAAAACGGAATCCTTATAGATTCGTCATGTCTGTCTGTCTGTCCGTCCGTATGTCACAGCCACTTTTTTCCGAAAGTATAAGAACTATACTGTTGAAACTTGGTAAGTAGATGTATTCTGTGAACCGCATTAAGATTTTCACATAAAAATAGAAAAAAAACAATAAATTTTGGGGGCTCCCCATACTTAGAACTGAAACTCAAAAATTTTTTTTTCATCAAACCCATACGTGTGGGGTATCTGTGGATAGGTCTTCGAAAATGATATTGAGGTTTCTAATTTTTTTCTAAACTGAATAGTTTGCGCGAGAGACACTTCCAAAGTGCTAAAATGTATGTCCCCCCCCTGTAACTTCTAAAATAAGAGAATGATAAAACTAAAAAAAATATATGATGTACTTTACCATGCAAACTTCCACTTAAAATTGGTTTGAACGAGATCTAGTAAGTAGCTTTTTTTAATACGTCATAAATCATAAACCGCAATTTACCTCGATCAAAGTTACAACAAACTACAAGAACTTTTATATTATGTTTCTTGCTGCTACGGAACCCTTCATGGGCGAGTCCGACTCGCACTTGGCCGCTTTTTTTATCTACCATCTTTTCTTAAGGGTGCTTTGTCATGGAGAGGAAGAAAAGCCGAAAGAAACTCCTCGCACATCTTTTAAAAAAATAGTACAAAAAAAAAGAAAATATTACAAAAATATTTACTAATTTGAGCGGAACTCATTTCCATGCATCTTTGTCATTTAAATACTCGTCTATTCTATAATATCCCTTGCCTAACAATTGTGTTTTTACACGTTTTTTGAAAGATTCTATTGGCAAGTCACGTATTGATTTTGGAATTTTATTATACAAATGTAGGTACACCAAACCCCATGAAAGATCGCTGCACTTTACTTAGGCGGAACGAAGGCGTAACTAATTGATGCATTCTTCTTGTTTGGCGATTATGAATATCCCAATTTTCTTTTCATGTTGTTTGTCGTATGGCTTGTATGCCAACAAGTAAGCTAGCTACCGAGGCACCTGATGGAACGTACGTAGTCAGCGTCGCCCGTGAACATCACTGGAATCTGGAATCATTAGGTACCTACCAACAAATGCATGCAGGTCAAACAGGTTTACAGGAAACGTAGAGTAATTTGCGAACTCCGACTAGGTAACTGGTTAACAGATACAACCGAAATATGTAAAAAATCTTTTCGTCGGTTTTATAAAAATCAGCGTCAAGAATATAAAAGTCAGGAGTTTTGTGTAGTAATAAGTAGGTTGCTCTTCACATAAAAAAAATCCTACGAATATTAAATTGAGGCGCACAGATCAATCTACCAGGAAAATCGATTGCCATAGTTCGTCGTAGTAAAAAATCCCACTCAATATGAATGAATGTTAGTGAACAAAATTGGATAGTGAATTTACGATTTTTCAGTGATAATTTTATTAATCAATTGAATGACCGTTAGGTACGTTATATATTTGTAGTTAAATTAGCCACAACAAAGTTAAATTCAACAGACAGATATCATGTATCCTGTGTGGTGTACCTGTGGTTAAGATATAATTATGTCGGTATATTATTAATTTTGTGGTCGTGTATGGTAGCTACCTATTTATACCTATTGCGTGAGATCCCTACCTACATGTCTAGTGGTAATTACTAATTATATACCTACATGATTGTAAGTGATAATTGTTTGAAATACTTGGACAAAGAACAAAAGCCAGCACACTACGTTATAAATAAGTACTATTATTTCTTCTGTGGTTATAATAAAATTCTTAGAGGATTTCAAGTTCAAATTCTTGTTAGTCTTGAGAATTACTCTACAATTACTACCATATCAATGATTTATTATTATTGTTAAAATAAGGTGCAGCGCAGACGGCACACTGTCCGTGACGCACTTTTAAGTCTGTGAAAATAGAACCTTTGCAATTATATGCAGTAACGCATACGACGCGCAAAAAAGTGCGGCTGCGCGCCATATAAACATTTGTGCGTCCGCACACTCGATCGCACAAAAAGAGCGTCGTCTGCGCTGCACCTAAGGAATATTGTCCACTAATTACTTGAAATACAGGGTGTTCTTAAAGAAAACATCACTTAATATAAGTTAATTTATTATGAATAAACAATGCACTGAAATAAATGCAATTCCTAGTTTGCAACCTAGAATATAGTTATAAACTTCGTAATTGGAATGACCTGCAGTTAACATCAAATGTATTATTTACGGATGGTAAGGTATTACTCGAGGACATTATTTTAAACTTAAAATATTGCATTTTGTTTGTATAAATATTAAAGTAGATTAGGAAAGTTGTCCGCAGTCAGTGATGACAATCTTCTTGGATGGCTTGCCGGATTGGGAGCCGTAGCTTTCCACTTGCTTGACTACATCCAAGCCTTCAATCACATTTCCGAAAACGACATGTCTGCCGTCCAACCAGGATGTCTTCACGGTGGTGATGAAGAACTGGGATCCATTGGTGTTGGGGCCAGCGTTAGCCATGGAGAGTACTCCGGGGCCGGTGTGCTTGAGGACGAAGTTCTCATCGGCGAACTTCTCGCCGTAGATGGACTTGCCACCGGTGCCATTATGGTTCGTGAAGTCGCCGCCCTGGAGCATGAAGTTGGGGATCACGCGGTGGAAGGTGGAGCCCTTGTAGCCGAAGCCCTTTTCGCCTGTACAGAGCGCACGGAAGTTTTCACAGGTCTTAGGGGTGACATCGGCTTTCAACTGAAACGAATACAGATTTGCGATGAATATAAAATTCTTCCATTACACAACAATAGATAAGTATCGTGAGAAATACATCTTAATGACTTATCGATATCATGTTGTTTGACGATGAGTCATTTCTACTAGAAACTCTTAGAAGGCTAATTCAAAAGTGTTTATTCAAATTATTTGAAAGCTGCAGGATGTCAACTGCAGTAGTCTGCCATAAAAGTACATTTTCAAGTCGGCAGATAATTTTCCGTTGTAATCAAGGCTTTATATGAAACGACCTTCGCATAGTAATTCTCGGTCAGCGGGAGTTAATTATAACTACATACAAATATAGGTATGTATAGGTATACAGAAATGTGCAGATATATGAGAAGTACTCACGATATTCGCGCATGTAAGTGACTTTTAAGTAACAAAAGAACATTAATTTGTACTTCATATGTCTTTATCACCTAAATATTAGCAGCAAATAGTCTATGCACTAGTAACGAAATAGCGTGGTCGGGTCAATCACATCACGCCGCGCCGGCCGGAATGACAACTCCCCAAATTAAAAAGTAACAAATTACAACGTACCTCTATAACGATCTTTCCCAAGGACTGCCCATCGGCGGCAACATCCATGAAGACTCGAGGTAGAGCCATTTTGTTATAATAGAAGAGCTGCTAAAATATCCTTGAAATCACAGGACACCACAATGACGATGCGTCTCTCGTCGAAGCAGGGCGGAAATTGAATTGGATATAGACAACAATATGACAACATAGATTATTCAACATCCTTTTTTCGTACCATAGAGTATACTCGTCAGCAAACTGGCAATGAGTGAACTACGGTTTATTATGGTTTAAATCATGAATATAAACTCTAACTGGATAATAGACTTCCAAGAGGTACCTGAAGATGTAACGATTTTCAACCAATCACAGGCCGGATTTAGGTTCTCCTTCATAATTTTATTGTAGGTTATTCATACTTAGCCCAATTAATATGTTCTAATTTGATAAGGTTGTTCAAAATGTTTTGTATCGATAAATATATTTTATTCTGGTGGTAAAGAAGTTTTTTAATGAAATACCGTAACACATTGTATTAAAAGTTCTTCAAAATTATTTTTAAGTAATGAAAACATTGAAAACAGATGTTTTAGTATGATTATTTTTAAATCAGGTGATAATGAAATGCAACAATATTATTTATTATTTACACCGCACCTTAAAAATTTTGAACACAATCGAATTATATATGCAGGGACTATTGATCACATTTAAAAGTTTGACAACATACAAAAATTGCCATTCAATGTTACGTCATCCGTCTCCTGGTACCTCTTCATAATTTGTAATCCAGATAGACTTTAAAATCCTTGTTGCTGGTGCCCATTATCTATAGTACTTTGCTCTATGGTGTTCACGGCACACGTTTTAAAGTGCCAAGTAGGTTTATGATGTGCTATTCTTTAAATTAATAAAAATTTAAAGCAAGTCGGATTCTTGGAGATGGAGTCGAAAACATTGCTCTGTTCTATGTCGTAAAAAATGTTGGTGATTATGAGATATACTAATGGAATCATCGATTAAGAAGATGTCTCGAGATATTTCGATTATAAACGCTAGTAATTACTAATCTGTATCTCTACTAATTCGCCGTTTTTGTTGGCGGAGTGAGTCAGAGGTGCGCGACTGTGAATGATCTCACTATTTGAATAATCTACAACTACTAATGTACACATTCGACTTGAATATTATCATATTCGAATGACGACTACTAAATTAGTAACTATAGTCAAAATTATCTAAGATGCCCATAATGACACCTGCCATTTATTAATATGAACTAAATTTGTATGGGCGTCTTTGAGCGAAATGGAATAATCATTTACTTGACATGAATAGTTGAATACTTACGGACAAAGGATTTTGCCAAAATTTGTTAAAAATCCCTGCTCATTTTCATTGGCGTTAATTATAAATCATATTAAACGTTATACTGTAGTAACAATCGCGTCAGATCATAATTTATGCAAAATTAAAAAAATATATATATCGTCGAAACAATGTTATGTGAAGAGGGCTAAATCTAAACTGACGTAAAGTGATTGACGGCTTGAAATCGTTTAAACAACAAAACATAATCGATACATTACTATAATCGAAATTTTAAAATGAAAATTGATTTTTTTAATTACATTGTTAAAAATTATTTACTTGCATTTAAATTTAAAATTAAGTACCCAAGAATACCATGACGAACTGGATGCTAACAAAGGACATTTTCCATTAAGTATGGGCACTTTGTCATCCATGGAAAGTAACTACAGATAATATATTATATGTAATTATGTAGCTAAGGTTAACATTTTTTTGCGGTAAACATTTTTTTCCAACAAAATAATGATTATCTATACATGAGTCTTACTAAGTAAACAAGAGTTTATTCACTATACTTTTTCCCTGACGCTCATAATACGAGTATGTCAAAATATTATTATGAAACTGAGCGGATGAGTTCGTTCTATCACGATCTATCTTTCTTTCTTTCTCTTTTCTCTTTCTTGGCCGGCAACGCACCAGTGATGCTTTTGGTGTTGCTGATGTTCATGGGCGACGACATCCACTTACCATCAGGCGGATTGTCAGCTTGTTTGCCGGCTCGGCTATTTCCATGCATAACTAGCAGCTTAAGTTGTTAGGAAGAAACAATAACAGAATATTTTATTGGAGTCGTAAATACATATTGAGAAAACGCGGTAAGAGATAGCTCAATGGAGGTAGTAGGTAGGTACCTAAATGTTATAGGTTATAGTTTACAATTTAATTTTCGAATCGATTAGAAGGTCTCATAATTTTGAATCGATTTGTTGCAAAAATTGGTTTCTTTCGTGAACCGACCGATTTTTTTGTACATCTCTAATGTCACTGTGATGGCAAACGACAAATTGGGCTCCTTAGTTCGTGGTGACTGTAATCTATATAATAGCGTTTCGAATTGCCAGGCGAGTCGCTCGCGCATTCGACGCTCACTCAGCAGTATTGCCAACTTCGGGGTTTTCCCCCTAAATTTGGGGGCAAGATAAATGTAAAGGGGTATTTTTAGGAGCCATAATAATATTTTTTAAGGGCATACACTAAGGGTACAATTATTTGACGCTTGTTTCATGAATTACCTTTTTTAGAGGAATTTCCTAGGGGGAAATTCTTTTGTAGCGAGTTTTGTAACGTAAAGTATAAGATCATCGATTGGATTGATGAATTAATTTAATTTATCCTGGTAAGCTTTTTTTTACTTAATATAAGATACCGCTTACTAAACGTCTAAGCGGCGCGGCGCTAAGACGTAGTGTTAGGGGGAAAGAGGGGAATTTCGAGACAATTTAAACATTTAATTTTGAGATTAATACTTATTTTTATATAAAACTGAATTACATTTACATTATAGCATTTTGAGGTTAATTTGAACGGCAAAAAAATAAATAATAAACTTACTGTACTTATTTATAATTAATTTATTATATTAACGTCACCACACAACAAAACAAACAACACACCGGTACTACTCAACAGTTAACGAATGAATGGCTCACTAAAGTCGAGAGTACGACTGATTTAAGATTAGTATTAGTAATACAAATTAGTAACGTTATTCGATTATGAAAATAAAATTAGTTACTGACCAATAGTCGATTAACAATATTAGTCATGAGTGAATGTTTCGATTAAGTAAATCATTCATGATCGGAAACCATTACTTCGTACCTATATAGTTCTGTAGGGTGTGGTGACAATGACATTATTGACATTAGTGACAGTACGTCAAAAGATACATATCTGTCTGTGCTCTGTGGTGTATTGCTCTGTTGAATAGAAATCGCCATTCGGCGCTAATAATTGTATTTTTAAAAGTTAATTATTTAAATTAAGTTTGTTAATAAACTCCCGTAGAATAAAAGGTGCTCAACTGTATAAAGTTAGTATACATAAGAAACAGTTTTCTTATAAATAATCAATTTGCATGTACATTACACGTGATCTAATCTAGAATAAATATTGAAACAGGTTAGAGGTGTCAGATATCTTGTCATTATTGCTGCGAAAGTATAAAGGAAGGAAGCATAGCAAGAGTAGCATCTGCTGAATCTAAAAAAGTCTTAAAATGAGCTTAGAATCTATAAGGTACAAGAGAGGTACATTAGAAATTTTAGACCAATTATTACTACCTATTCAAACTCGATATGTGAAGGTACAAGGAGTAGAAGATGGCTGGAAGGTCATTAACAGAATGCAGGTACAAGTTTTATATTCAGAACACTATTATGAAATGTGCAGGGTTAAGTCTGGTTGTAACATTACTGCCTGTGTTTAAATCCACTGGGGCCAATAGAACTTAACAATTGGCTTCAGTAATTGCTTATTAAATTCCATATTAATGTTATGTGGAGTTAATCATGTAAATACTGAAGTACGATCCAGTTTCTAGTTGAATTTTAAAAAATACCGTTAAAGCAGCCATTTATCTATATTTAATTACATATATTAAATAAATTGTGTGTTTATCACTAAGCAATTAGCAATCAGTTCAGCAATAAAAGGTGTTTAACAAAAAATATGTGGCTGAATCGTAAATAATAACGCTTTGATATAATCACAGTCAGTTCAAATTTAGAGTAATCATTGACAAGGCTGCCATTTTTCTTGATTCCTTATTTTTAAAAATATATTTTCCATACAGTAATTACTTTTGTTCTTATACATATAGTTACATAGTTGGAGTTGTATGATAGCAATCTATTTGTAGGTCCGAGGAGCTCCTGCCATAGCAATAGTTGGTTGCTTATCACTGGCCGTCGAGATATTGAAGACTGACTACACTGATAAAAAAGACATGAGGCAAGAGGTCAGGAACATGTGATTGTATTAATAATTGTATGTATTAACAATGTACAAAAAACGTGATGGAATTGAATATGATTTTTTAAAAAAGGCAACTTTGTTAGTCATAATAAAACCAATAATAATTTAAATTTTTGTCATGTTTTATATTAATATCAGGTGTTTGTTATAAATATTTGGATGAATCTGTTTCAGTGTAAGTAGTCAGTAAACACTTGCTATAAATACATTACCTGTGTTAGCAATAAATAATAGAATAGATTTGAACAATTACAGATTGAAGGCAAGCTTAATTATTTGGTGTCAGCGAGGCCAACAGCTGTGAACATAAAATTGGCAGCGGATGAGCTTATAAATTTAGCAAATAGTTTATGTGCCGATGGAAATGTTATGGCTAATGATTTCAAAGAAATGTATGTATCCTGAATTTCAAGTTTAGTACTTCTTCGTTTCCTTTTTTTACTGGTTAACAAATAAAAGCAATTTGTAATAGAGTATATCAATATGATTAAATTACAATTATATTTTTAGTGTATGTATACACATTTTATATATTATACATACCAAATGATTATTATGCTAATTTTACTTTTTTTATGTAGAATATACATATTATGAAAATGGTTAATATAATTTTTTAGTAAACAAGTTTGCTTAATTAGTTTGCTATGTCTGTATGAGTATTTCGGTATCAAGTAAAATAAAAATGAGTTATGTTTAATTTCAGGTTTATCAAAAGTATAGAGAACATGCTAATCAAGGACATAGAAGACAATAAAGCGATTGGCATGTTTGGGTGTGAAGCTATACTTAATGGTCTAGAAGGAGACGGATCAGTAAGGGTGTTGACACATTGTAATACTGGATCTCTGGCGACCGCCGGCTATGGCACAGCTTTAGGAGTTATTAGAGCACTACATGCTAAAAAAAGGCTAGGTAGGTAAATTTTTATCTGTTATTTTTTGCGTGTATTAAACATGTAAAAGCTTACTGTTACTGACTGACAGACAACAACAGTTTAAACCAGTGGATCGAGAAGTATAAATCATTTAACACACGGTTTTAATATAGTATGGGGGACCATCAAGAAAATACATTTTTTAATGGACAATTTACATTGTTTTCGATTAAGGTCACGGGCATGAGTTTGTCATTTATAAGTAACAAGTAACCACCCTCGGTTTGCTTCGGTTTTCTTTTTTTTTTACACTTTAGTTTAAATTATTGGAGTTTTATTAAGGATCCCTCATTCTTTTAGAAATATTATATAGCCTATGTCACCCGAGGATAGAGTAGCTTCCCAACAGTGAAAGAAGTTTTCAAATCGGTTCAGTAGTTTCGAAGCCTATTCAATGCAAACAAACAATAAAATCTTTCCTCTTTATAATAATAGTAAGTGATAAAACTCCTAAAATCAAAATATATGTTTTTCAGAACATGTCTACTGCACAGAAACTCGTCCATACAATCAAGGAGCAAGGCTCACGGCATATGAACTAGTACATGAGAAAATTCCCGCTACCCTCATTGTTGACAGTATGGTAGCAGCTTTGATGCATGCAAGAAACATCAATGCCGTTGTTGTTGGTGCTGATAGAGTAAGTACAATACAGAGATGTTTGTTATTTAAATGATTTATGCCCCAACTCAGAGTCACTAATGGTTACTTAAATCCCTTCGTAGCACATAATTTGTATGGTGATTCTTTAGTAAGAAGCAACATATAGAGAAGACTCACAGAAAGGAGATAATGAGAATAGAAATGACCAGCTATGTAACCAGTTCCATCAGGCAGTGCCGGCGTAGGGTAGGGCGCGGTTGGGCGATTTAAAGGGGTGCTGTAGGTAGGCATAACGGAATCCTTATGGTTTCGTCTTGTCTGTCCGTCCGTCTGCAACTTGGCGTCGAGACCCATAGTGCTGGAAATCTGTAACTTGGCATGGATTTACATATGTATATTTTTATTATTTTTGTATCGGTTTTAATGACAGAAGGGGGGTGCCGTAGAAATCCTGCCTTGGGCGCTGGTAGTGCTAAAACCTTCACTACCACCAAGTTTGGGAATATATCTGTAACAAATAATGATGTTTGTTACTCTCTCCATTTTGATTGAAACTGACCCTTATGAAAATAACTATAGCCAAGATAGTAAAGAATAAATAGTTATTTAAATTGTATATTGTACAAGGTACATACATTTCGTATTTTACAATGATACTTATCACTTCTTATCAAACCCTTAATTGCTTCTGATATGTAAATGAAAGTAGATAAACTTTATCTGTTATAATACTTAACACTTTGGACAAATAGTTACAAAAAGATAAGACGATATTTTGAATTCGTCGGAGATATTTTTTTTAAGTTGTCATTATTTTGGATACGATTTCTGTTTACGAAATACCACAACTTCGCTTTCTGGCTAGCAGCTATAAAAATTTAAACTAATAAAAGCGGCCAAGTGCGAGTCGGACTCGCCCATGAAGGGTTCCGTAGCAGCAAGTATCATAATATAAAAGTTCTTGTAGTTCGTTGTAACTGATCAATGTTTTTTGCGGTTTACGATTTAAGACGTATTAAAAAAAACTACTTACTAGATCTCATTCAAACCAATTTTCGTTGGAAGTTTGCTTGGTAATGTACATCATATATTTTTTTTAGTTTTATCATTTCCTTATTTTAGAAGTTCCAGGGGGGGGGGGACACACATTTTACCACTTTGGAAGTGTCTCTTGTGCAAACTATTCAGTTTAGAAAAAAATGATATTAGAAACCTCAATATCATTTTTGAAGACCTATCCATAGATACCCCACACGTATGGGTTTGATGAAAAAAACATTTTTGAGTTTCAGTTCTAAGTATGGGGAACCCCCAAAATTTATTGTTTTTTTTTCTATTTTTGTGTGAAAATCTTAATGCGGTTCACAAAATACATCTACTTACCAAATTTCAATGGTATAGCTCTTATAGTTTCGGAAAAAAGTGGCTGTGACATACGGACGGACAGACAGACAGACAGACAGACATGACGAATCCATAAGGGTTCCGTTTTTTGCCATTCGGCTACGGAACCCTAATACTTAACTAACTAATCAAATAAATCGTCATCTTTTTCTAGATTAGGAAGAAAACAATGAAAAAACCTATATGCTTAAGAAAGAAAATGTAATATATACAGTACATATATAATGCAAAAGAATTAACTTTTTGCACTACAAAAATACGTCTTCAGAGACAGAATTTGTCGTTCGTGTTAAAGTAAGAAGCATAAATAAATATTAATACAAACTAAATGCCGAAATACGTTTGTTAGCGTGATTTAGAAACTTGAACAACGCCATCTAGTTGATTGATTAAGAGAATAACTTGGGGCGTTAGTCTCTCGGAGTCACTAGCGCCCTTTAATCGCTCCTTAGTAAATAATCACCATACAAATTCTGTACTAAGGAGCGATTTAAGTAACCGTTAGTGACTCTGAGTTGGGGCGTCTCCTTTGAAACAAACTTAACATGACAATCATAGTTACTCACACAACTTCGTCTTAAAAGTCCGCTTTTAGGGTTCCATAATCAAAATAGAAAGAACCCTTATAGACTCGCCATTTAATTTTCCTTCCGTCCGTCCGCAACATAATCAATTTCGCCGATAGTACCTACCTGTAGCTATTAATGTACACCTTTCTAAATAAAATAAAAAAACGTGTGGGTGTACTTAAGTACGCACGTAAGAAGTTATACTTACCTCTTACTTATATCTCTCGCTCGCATCCACTACCCGGCGTGCGCTATCAATCCAAAACAACTCCAGCGAATGCCTAGTATCACGCACCTTCATTGTGTCGCTTTTTAGCTGTCGCATCGTAAAAATTTTACTCTCACAATTTTTCCAAACGCCCCATAAGAAGTATAACTTCAAAAATATATAAAATGACTTTAACATGTCGTATAAAGCCTAACAGGAATGATTAGTATTTGTTTTAGGTAAATGCTGATGGATGGATGGATGGATGGATGGATGGAGAGATCTAATCTAAATCCTTAAGGTTCCTACTACTTTACTATGTGCCAGTTAAAAAAAATATGTAGCATTTATAACAATATCTTATTTTTATATTGAAGGTAGCTGCTAATGGCGATACTGCAAATAAAATAGGAACATATCAAATAGCAATTGTGGCTAAATACCATAGCGTACCTTTCTACGTAGCTGCGCCGCTGACGTCCATCGACATGTCGCTGAAGTCCGGAGATAGGATTAAAATAGAGGAGAGGCCTGATAGAGAGATGACGCATATTGGAGAACATAGGATTGCGGCTCCAGGTTTGATATTGTTATATAGTTAACCAGTAACCTTATTGCCATTGTTTTTAATGCGGATCCCCTGCTGACTGTGATCGCTGTGAAATTAAATGAAATAGAAAATTTGAGTTTTTTCTGACACCGTCAATTGTAATCACTTTACCTACTTATTTATCCAGAGATTATCGAAAACAGCCCCAATTTTTTATTTATTTAAAGTAGGTACACAAATATTTTGTTTTTGTTTCAGGAATAAATTGTTGGAATCCCGCCTTTGACGTTACACCAGCATCGTTGATCACTGGTATCATTACAGAAAAAGGTGTATTCGCTCCTGAAAAACTAACGGAAATAGTTCCTCATTGAACAATAGTTTTATAAACAAAACGCTATTTATTGGTAAAAGTTTATAAAAGATTTATTATTGTAATCATAATTATGTACATAATTGTAATTATTATTGTGATACATTTGTACAAATCGGCCCAATTTATGTATGTTATTGTTACTGTTTTATACCAGTGAATGCATTTGTAAAACATGGAAGCCAGTGCAGTGTTGGTTAAGAAAATACATAGAAACGTTTGAAGAAAAACTTAGGGCTAGTCCGATATGTAGATCTGTATTTACACCTCCCTGAAAGTAATTCTGGTGGCGCACAATTCGAGATCTAACATTATTGAACTCTATGACTCCAATCTTTAGTTACAATGAAACTTCCATAAAATATTCACTATACTTTACGCATAAATAGGGTTGCCAGGCGTCCGGATAAAGCCGGACATGGTTAGGCTTTTTGAATGCGTGTCCGGCCTTTAACGGTGTCCGACTTGTCCGGCTTTGGTTGGCTTTTTACATTTTACCAACTTATAAGAAACTTATACAATTTAAAATATTTGACGATTAAGGATTATTACAAGTCTATTTTGAAAAATATTGAGTTTTTAAAGTTTCTGCTAATTATTCATATTTTTAGTTTGTTTACTTGAAATGTTATTAATTAGTGAAGAAGTTGTAAAAAATCGTCTTATTAATATTAATACATAAAATTCTTGATAATTTAGGGTGTCCCGCCTTTTTACCCAAATGTCCGGCCAAACTGGCTGGTCTGTCCGGCTTTTTGGTTGGCCGACCTGGCAACCCTACGCATAAATATGGCTTTAATATCATTAATAAGTAACATAATCTTATTGTCAAGTAGTAGGTAAATTTAATAACATTGCATCCACAGACATGTATACCTAGTATGTCTGTGATTGCAGCATAGTGCTCATTCATTCTTTTATTTATTTGCTATGTAACAAAATGTAGCTGTTTTTCTACAAGTACTGCCAATGCGTCCATGTTTTATTTACTTTCACTGTCCTAATAATAATATTTAATAAATAAAATATTTTGCTACTTACATAGCAACAAAAGTTTCTATTTGTATTTGTTTAATACTTACTAGCTGTTTCAGCGGATTTTATTTTTTAGGCATTAAGTATAAATTAAGTACACTTACATTTAATGCATGGAAAATAGAGAGAAGGAATGCCATCTCTGTATATGAAAAGTGTCCGTAAAAACACGTAAAATTACGGGTGGCGCTGCGGTGCTGTTGGCGGACACTAGCGGCACTAGCGCCATTAATTACAGGTGACGCTGCGGATGCACTAGGCATAACTCAGCAAACTTCTTTCCGTCTAGAACAGCTACGTTCATGGTTCGCTATTTGTATCACACTAGCGCCATTCAGAAATGGCCATTATTGGAACCTCTATTTTCTGTAAACAGCTGGACACTTTCAACTTTCCCTTCATATAAGATGGCCCTCCTTCTATCTCAATGCTCCAGATATAATGTTGAGCTAGCTGGCATTTACGTATCTACCCTACAAAATGATATAAACCGACGGCCTCGTAGAAATCGCAATGGGATAAAAACCAAACTTGGAGACCAAATTACAATAGTGTGTAAAATATATTTTTAGTAATAACTAATAAGCAGCCTTAAAATAACTCCACCAATCCGCACTGGAGCAGCGTGGTGGAGTAAGTTCTGGGCCTCAAGAGTAGAGACCCGTGTTTAGTAGTGGGCCATTAATGTGTTGAAGCCAAGACATTGAAGTATGTACCTACTTTGTTCAATGGGTCTAGACAACACATAGGATTTATAATTTAGCCAATAGATAAATAGTTGAACATCTTACATTGAAGTATTATTACTAGCGTATAGAACGGACACCGCGAACATAATGTATGTTCCAATGAATTGGCGCCGCGCGGCTTCAATGTCCAATGGATTCGTTCGATTTTGAAAGGAGAACAGGGGCTCAATTTTGAAAATAGAACCTCCCGGCGGGGACACATTTTGTTTGAGATGTCTTCTCTATGTATACTATACCTCAATGACATCTTAATATTTTTTTTATCACAGTTCATTCCATTTTTGTACGAAAGAGTAAGAGCAGAGGGATTGTCAGGAAGAAATCGATGATTAGTATTCACGCACTACAGTACTCGTGCATGGTAGTCGCTAAGAACATGCAATAAATTTTCAAGAAAACCCGCGCACTTGCTTTACAGGCATTGCTTGCGACCTTTGACGGCTAGGGATGTTCGATCCGATCCGATACTTGTGTGCAGGCAGTTGTGTGGATCGATACAATGTGATACAATCCACTCGATTTTGTGTATCGATACAATGACTGTATGAATACTTAGCGAAATATTACCTATAGACGATAGATTATTTTATCGTCTATAATTTATTTGATAAACATGTAAGGAGGATCGGATTAACGAAGTAAAGTAATTGTTTTAACCTTAGAATTAGACAAAATACTAATAATAGACAAAATACTAAGAATAGACGATACACATGTAAGGTGGATCAGATCGAAATATGGAGTTAGCTAATTGTTTTAAACTTAGAACTAAACAAAATATCTACTTAGTGACAATATTGGAGGATCGACGCAGTAAGAAGGACCGGATCGAAATATGAAGATAAGTAGTAGTTTAAAATTAGTGGTAAACAAAATAAATGTAGCGAAAGTATTGGCGGATCGATACTTAAAGGTGGATCGAATTGAGATCGAAATTTTGAGTTGTCGGTTTAGATGAAAAATACAAAATCTTTTTAAACTTGAAATATTTAATTCAATCCTGATCAATTCAAAAATCGTATCAAAGCACCTGGATCGATACATTTCAATACGATCCATTTTGATCCGGAATATCGATACAAGGCACTGGATCGAACATCCCTCTTGACGGCTATAGTGCTCTTCAACCATAGATTTAGAACCTGTAGATTCTTCCATACCTTGACAGACAGAGCGTGATCGCCAGTTACAAAATCTACGTGAAAGACAGAGACAAAAATATTATTTTTCGGCCTCGTCACCGTGGCCGATTACATTAAACATAATTATAGATATATTGTTTGTCACAAGTGCAAACAATGAATGAATTATGACAATTATTGAAGAGTGAAGTGGCTATTTAGAGATTTAAAATTAGTTTGTTTTTAAGCAGAAAATCGTAGTTTAAGTATATTTACAATTAGTCTAAACTGAAACTTTAAATCTCCAATTAGCCAACTCACTCTTCATTGTTTGTCACTCACTCATTGTTTGCACTTGTGACATTCATTATACATTTAATGTATTATATAACTATCTTCTGTCTATCCTATCTTTCAAGTTGGATCACGGTGTGCAAATTTGATTAAAATCGGTTAAGTAGTTTATGAGTCCATCGTGGATAAACAACGTGACACGTAATTAACTGGTGATCTCGCTCTGTCAAAGGTATGGTAGAATCATGGAATCGAACTTCAGGTCCTCTACCAAACCTCTACAAAACCTGCATTGTGTTGCGGAGAATGACAAACATTTGGGAAAATCTACTGGTTCTAAATCTATGTTCGATATGATTATCGATAAGGTTATTTGACCTTAGTCTGCACTAGGGTCACATAAAGTTGCCAATATGACTCTGAGATGAACCGATACTTAACATATTTAATGTCAATTAGTTAAGGACTCCTACGGCCCAACTCAGAGTCACTAACGGTTACTTTAATCGCTCCTTAGTAAAGAATCATCATACAAATTCTGTACTAAGGGACGATTTAAGTAACCGTTAGTGACTCTGAGTTGGGGCGCTAAGTCCTAACGACTAAATAAACGAACTTTTGAGTTGGGGCGTTTTAAGTCAACAATTTTCATAGACAATTACCTTTTTTTCTCTCTATCTAATCTGTGACAGGCAATTTTATCTGTAGAACGGGCGATCAAACGGAAAATAGAATCATAACCAGTCTGTGAACGGAACGTACGAAAAGACTAACAAATTCCAATATGTCAGTCAAGCGACTGGGAAGTACAGACATTAGTTTTAACAATAAATTCAGTTATAGGATGTGGCGATGTAGAAGTTATTAAAAATATGCAACAGTAATGCAATCGCGGAATTGTTTTGTATTTGTATTATTATTACTGTTAAACTTTTTTAGTTGATGCCAACTCGCACCTAGGAACAAATTTTGTTGTTATTTATTGTTCTTCAGTTTTAAGTGTCCCAAAAATAATCGTGCTATTAAAGTGTCTCTTGAGAATGAGTTGTGATATTGTGTGTAAAGATTAATATTGTAATGTAAATAAAAAAAAATACTTGCACGCGCATGCGGTTTTGTGAAAAACAGACAAAGGTTTTGTGTGGTTTGAAAATCAGCTGTGTGTTGTGTGTGCGATGACTTCGTGATCCAAAAGTGTGTGTTTTTAAGCAACAATGTTAAGTGAAATTGGATACATAGTGTTTCTACTACTTGCTCTTCCGTACATAGAAAGTGGTAAGTTATTTGTTATACCTACCTACATTATTTACATACGTAATTTAGATCCATATCAAAACCTTGAGAATTAGTCATTGCTGTGATTGAGCATCGAAATGAGAAAGCCATCTCGTTTCCTAAATTAAATTATATATGATTTTCAAACATTTATCTTACATCTCGAATACCTTGTCGTTTTTCTTCATAACATCGAAATCAAATGTATTTATGTATTACACCAACTGTCAATAAAGCTTTTCTTACCTCACAGTAACAAAGTGAATGATGGAGTATTGTTACCCATGGGTCATATTTTAATGCTACTATAAACAATGTCATCAGACATCAATATGATAATATGGGCAGTTTCTAACAGCACCTAAAATAAAAACAATGTTAGCCATCTAGTAAAACTCTGTGAATATTACTCCTATTTATAATTAATAATAATAATAGCAATGATGATTCTAATGATATGAGATTAGGGATAAAATGCAGATCAATAAAATAACTTATAAAAATGTCCCTAATTTCATTGTGCTGCTTGGCATAGTCCTCCAACAGTTTCCGCTTAGATCCGTCCTGGGTGACTCGTCTCCACCTTGAGCCTAATAATATTACTAATATTAAAATTATGTTAAAGACATAGTTAATTCCTGTCTTATCTATCTTATCAATCTAGTGTTAGTGCACATAATAGAGTATTTTTACAACAAAGGCAATATAATTGCTGTGTTATAATTTATTGGTACATAATCTGCCACAAACACACTGAAGTGTGTGAATTGTTAAGAGCAATTAAGTCTTATCAAAAATTTACAATACTCAAAAAGATGTGAATTATATGTGCCATTCCTGATTAATTACCTGATAAATAATAACATATTACGCAATTGTGATTAATTTGATTTGAAATTTACATTCTCCTTGTTTATAAGTAGTAAAGATGACATGACATCTTTTGTATTATTTATTTTTAATAGATATTAGTGGATACCCAGCTTGTTCCACTATGCTAAAAAATCTGATGACAATGGCAGATCAGTGTTATTGTGTTGACAGTCTGTTTATGCGCCATCTTTACATATTAACTTCAAATATTGTAGGGGAAAGTGGAAAATTGACTTTATCAATGGACTAAATGTGCCTAATGCATTGTTTTAGTGGTCTCAAGCCACCTTCGGATAATTGCCTTACAAATGAAACCATTTTGAGGCATAATTATTGTCAGTTGGATAGTATCAGAATCTATAAAGGACATACATACAAACATTTTTTGCTGTTTTATATGTATATTATATATTTAGTAATGTAGTTTTTACACAGAAGAATATAAGAGCATAAAAATATAATATAAAAGAATAAATAAAATTGTGATTAAGTAAAGTGCAGTGATCTTTCATAGGGCTTGGTGTGGTGCAGATTAGTAAATATTTTTGTAATATTTTTTTTGTAATATTGTAGACTCTGAAACCATCAGACCAATATGCCTCAAAATGGTTTCATTTGAAAGGCAATAATCCAAAGGTGGTTTAAGACCACTAAAACAATGCATTAGGCGCATTCAGTCCATTGATAAAGTCGATTTTCCAATTTTCCCATACAAAAATTTGAAGATAGTAGTAAAGATGGACGGATAAACAGACTACAACACAAAAACACAGACCTGTCATTGTCATTAGATTTTTTTTTAGCATAGTGGAACATGCTGGGTATCCAGTAGTTAGTGATAGAACTACAAACAGAAGATAAAATGCATGATGCTGGGTTACTCATTCAGTCCATATTAGAATATAAAAAAATATCTTTAAAAAATAATACATTTACACCATAATTATAATAATGAAGATATGAAAATATGTTGAATTCTCTACAAAGGTCTTAAATCAGAGAAATGTTTCGTTTTAATTTAAATTTAATTTACCAGCTCTGAAACCATATGAATTTTAATACTGCACAATTGTAATTCCTCAAACTAATCTGTTCTTATATACCTATATATATTTACATATTGAAACAGGAAATTCTAATTAATTACACTTTTTGTAGTGTATCGATATCGAGTAGGATATCGATATCATTTTGTAGTTTTGCAATCTAATTGACAGATGTCACTTTTCTGTCGTCTCGGTCACGCATCACGCGGAGCGCACATTGAGTCAGTCACGAACTGTCGGGCGCGGAGTGTAGACGTGGTGTTTGCAGCGAGCCGATATTTATCTATATATATTTATTATGTAATTAAGTAATAATTAATCATTGGCGTAACCGCGTTTCCTAGTCTATTACGTCGAACCAGTGAATATACAGAATTAGTGGTACAACGGAACACTACATATTTTGGCGACGAGCGTGAAAAGACAATGTCGGTAAGTACTAATAATTAGATTTTGCTTTATTACGTAAAAAGGAAGGATGCGTTGGAATGCGTGCAGATATTATGTCTATTTTGTAAACGGGATACGAACAAAGAATCGTAAGTCGTTCGTTTTGTTATGATCGTTGAATATTTAATATAAAATCAGTACCGGATTTTTATTTCGGAATAATATAGTACAGGAGTTTATAGATTTACTATTATTAATAGAGAGATAAATTATTCTTGCGTGTTCTAGTACGGGTGTCTGGAGGACTATATAATTATAAGATGTATTTAGATAAATTGGAGTGAAATATTGTATTTTCACAATAAG
The DNA here is from genome assembly GCA_951805285.1 of Thymelicus acteon. NCBI lineage: Eukaryota > Metazoa > Arthropoda > Insecta > Lepidoptera > Hesperiidae > Thymelicus > Thymelicus acteon. Next base: position 5,926,275 of record OX638221.1, on the reverse strand, counting down.
CAGCTTACTCCTAAATACATTGTATAATGGTAAGCCATCGCGAGTATGGCACAGTGTGCTCCGAGCGCGGAATTGGGACGACTGACTTGTGAGAGCAGGTAGGGGTTGTTGGCGGGCCCCAAACGCCACTTCACATAATATTTCGGTCGTCACCTAATGAATTGAAGTGGCATGTCACCACAATAGTATATATCTTGCAGGAAGACTTAATGTCTACGAGCGTGTCCTATATACGATGTAGGGTAAAATTATTAAAATAAAATATGTTTATAACCCGGGAAATACTGCCGTAGATTCCTGCCATAAATATATTGTGCTACCAAGGAATTCTATTACTTTTATACTTAAAATTATTATTGGCTTATTATTTTAATTATTTGAAATTCAATGTTATGTAGCAATTTTGATGACACTGGAGTCCTTAGAATGTTAAGTTTTATTGCCGCCTGTGACAAAGAAATTTACAAATCAGCCCATGAGTTGGAAATTAAGAGGTTCGCGGAGCATTTGCCTCAGCACTTTTGTCTACAATTGTGCCTGCGCAGATGATAGCCATTTTGGGTCAACTATGTGCCGCGGTTTATAATAATGATTCTTTATTTCAGGCTCAGTTCAGGCCAGTATTTGTTGGTAAAACATCTTATTCTTAAATGTAAGGGTTAGTAAATACAGACATACAAATTAGTTACTACTTACTATAAACTACTTAAACTGGGGACAGGAAATGGGGGTTTCCACGCCCGGGCGCGGTCTGTATTGCATCACTTGCGTGCGGACTTGCCCAGTGCTTGAGAAATGGGGGGACCCATCTGTCCGCTATCGTGCCTGGAATGCTGTTGGTGCTGTCGCGCAGGCGATTCCAGACTGTACACGCAGTGCGTTGTACGCCCTCTACATTGAAATATTATTACTAGCGTATAGAACAGATACAGCGAACATCGGGTTCCGTTATAGGTTCGTATTAGGACGTATTAGGTTCATATGGGACGTTGGAAATGTTCCTGCAATTTTTGAATGAAAGATCATAAGGAGCGTTTGAACTTGGCAAGCCACTGGCGTGTTAATGGACTAAATAAGCTTGCTTAGGCTTGCCGTCTTGGTTCGGCAAGTGTCATGTACAGGGTTACTCTATGGCAAGTGTGCAAACGAGGCTTCTGGTTTGGAAAGAGAACGGAGGGCAGGCCGGCGGTGGAACACACATTTTGTTTGAGATGTCTTCTCTATGTACATTCCTCAATACTTGGCAATAATATTTTATGAACGATTTTTGCAGGCAAGCCTATATGGTTGGGTTTGTAATTAAAATTTCTTACCTATGATATTAATTTCGATTGGTTAACAGATCGATGTAGTTACCTATACTGACTTACCTATTCACATCTATTTGCCAGGTAGCCATGCACAGAAATAAGTAGGCAAGCCTACCTAGGCACATTCGGTGTGTTAAAAACTATCAATTGAGATAAAACTCATCCGGTTATCACAAGTGGTGAAGCACTACTGCTTCAATTTATTAAAGTAGGTTTTTGGTAAAATTCTAATGGCAAGATCAGCTTTAAGTTCACTGGTTCGCTCATTAGAGTGCTTCCTGGCACCGCTAGATGGCGTTAGGAGTCCTATTTGAATAGCCGCGCGCGGCGCTGCGTTCGCGCCGAATGATGACAGGAAAAAATCTGTCGTCCGCCTTCTTCCTACGAGTTACGAGGTGCACCCTTCAATTACATATACAGTAAAGTGCGTGATGTGGTGAACTAACACAAATTTCGACGGGTTATCTAACTATCACCACGCCGGCCGGCTTCAGCGTCACCACCTCATCAGCTACGTTGGACTGCGTGGGATTCATACCAGGACAGAGCAGGGTGAGTGGATTCAGTTGCGCTTTGGCTGATCTTATGCCATTATCAATAGGTTTGACAAAATAATTTCAGTTGTACGCAAGTACGTGGTAGTGTAGCTATTTACACGCTACGCACCACCAACAAGAGTGAAGGTGATGGAAAAATGATTAAATTAAATTAAATTAAAAATAGCTGTGAACACTTTTCGATAGTAAGTACTACTAGTTCTTATTAAATTTTATGGATGAGTGATCGAATCATCATGTCGAATGATGGTGATATGCATTAAATTACGGTTTTGCATTAAATTGCGATGATGTAAATCAATGATGGTGAGAGTCGCATTAAATTGCGAGGTGCATTAAATTCCGAGGTGCATTAAATTGCGAGGTGCATTAAATTACGGGTTTGCATTAAATTGCGATGATCTAAATCAATGATGGTGAGATTCGCATTAAATTGCGAGGTGCATTAAATTCCGAGGTGCATTAAATTGCGAGGTGCATTAAATTACGGTTTTGCATTAAATTGCGATGATCGAAATCAATGATGGTGAGAGTCGCATTAAATTGCGAGGTGCATTAAATTCCGAGGTGCATTAAATTGCGAGGTGCATTAAATTGCAGTTTTGCATTAAATTGCGATGATCTAAATCAAGGACGACCCGTGGGGCGCAATGGTTGCCGTGCCGGATCGCCGTGCCGAGGGTCCTGGGTTCGATTCTCGGCGAGGTTGTGGTTCTCGGTCTGGGTGTGAACGTCTTTGTCTGGTGTGTTCCCCATGGTGCCCGCGACACAGGGAGTCCTAGTGAAGGTTCGACATAATATTTGAAGTGAATCTACGAAGAAAACTGAAGACGCATCTAAATCGAATTGAATTGAAATCGAATCGAAAGGCGCCACAATGCCGCCGAAGAAAGAGGGAAAAGAAAGTGAAGATGAAGACGTTGATATGCAGATTTCCTTTAAAGACTTAGAGAAGTCCATGACCATATTTCGGGGAGTACCTATCTCTACAGTAAGGCTGTTTGACGGAGCCGCTCTAACTCCGTCACATCTGTGCCAGCGTTTGTTGATCTCCGGTTGACGCGTCGCGTGGTGTGGGTAAAATTTGTTCTCTGGACCATATTTACTGGAGACGACACTTACCCTGTTGAGACATTTCTCGATGAATTCGAAGATACTGCCCTGCTTATAAAGTGGACTAAAATTGAGAAATTGATCTATGCCAAACGACTTTAGACGGAACTGCAAAACTTTTTAAAATATGTGATTGATGGCATACGTGATCTTGAGACCAACAAATCCATTCTGTATAGCGCGTCGGATGTTAAAGATTTCCGGGAAAAGCTGGACATCTACAGTGACTTTAGAAAGAAGGTGCCAGGCAAACCCGCCCAAACTGACCATTCAACTGTACATCAGTCAAACTGCAAGGTGCCTCACGTGAAGAGATGCTCTTACTGTGGTGACCTAGATCACCAATCACCAGCCTGTCCGAAGGGAGTCAAATGTTTAAATGCAACGGATTTGGCCATAAATCTACTGAATGTACTAATAGTCGATAAAAGAAGACGTTGAATATCCAAAAATAAAGAGGAAGAAAAACAAATAAACTTAAATATTGCAGCTGAGAAAGTCCCCTACAAGAAGGTTAAACTTAACGGAAGTGACTTTACATCTATGATAGGTACCGGAAGCAACGTTAACCTTATTACAAAATCAGAATTTGAGGAGATTAAACATAGTGTTAAAGATTACAGAACAAAACCAATATGTTTAACCGGAAAAGCAGAAAACAAAGTTGATACCGAAGGAATATTTACAGCGAAGGAACAGTTTGACCAGTATTACATGTGAATGTTCACCGAGACAGCCTCCGAGCTGAGCGGACGCTAAAGTAGAACGTCGTTATTATGGCCGAGTTTAATTTGCATTAACATTGCACAACGTTTACTTTATGGAGAGCACAACTGGGTACAGTTTGTACTGATGGACTGCGATCGAGCAGGTATTGCGTGTGTTGACCAGTCAGTAGCGCGTTATGCCGGAGCCAGCGAGAAGTGCACGTGGACTGTTTTCTATGCACAGTCATACCCTTTGCGAAGAGTAGCACCCATGCGGCTGTGATGGTTCGCTTCTGATGAGATAGGTCATGGTGCCAGCGATTGGCGGATTTATCACGCGGGTTTTAGTAAGCGCGGGAGGCGCGAGCAAGTTGTGGAGCCGGGATGGCTGTGAGTGTGCAATGCGACGTGTGAATTATTGTTGGTTACCCTGAATGCCGCACCGCGATGTAAATCCGACTTCACCGCGTTCCATTAGCGATTGGTTATGTTATTCCAGTGACATAGTAATCTCTTCAGAGCCATGTGTGTTGTTAGCAATCGCGTACTAAATTAGTAGCAAGTGTACAACACGTGTTTCAATGGGTTTCTAAGTAATTCTGATGAAAACTGTTAACAAGCTTTCAAAGAACTCAAGAAGGAACTGTGGAGCACACCTGTACTTAGAATTTACAATCCTGATCTGCATACTGAATTATACACAGACGCCAGCATTGATGGATATGGAGCCGTACTCTGACAGGAAAGCCGAATGGTGACAAACTTCACCCAATCCATAATATGAGCAAAAAGACTACCCCGACTCAGAGAAATTACCATAGTTACCACTTGGAGGTACTGGCTATCGTGGAAGCTATCAAGAAATTTAGAATTTACCTACAAGGGATACATTTTAAAATAGTAACAGATTGCTCGGCATTAACGAGGACCTTACAGAAGAAGGAATTACCACCAAGAGATGCCCGCTGGGCTCTGCTACTAGAGGAATATGATTACGAGATCGAGCATAGACCTGGATCAAGGATGAAACACGCTAATGCTTTAAGTAGATATCCAATTTGTTTAATGATTGCGGAAACTACAGCATATATCAAAAAAGCCCAAGATGAGGACGATCACATAAAAGAGTTGAAGAAAATTTTAAAGAAAGAGCCTTATCAAGATTATATTTTACAAAAAAGACATACTCTACAAAGTGAAAAATGGAAGTAGATTGATTGTTGTACCTAAGAAGATGCAATTTGAAATAATCAGAAGGAACCATGAAAAAGGACACTTTGGAGTTACTAGGACTGAAGAATTAATAAATAGAGAATACCACATAGAAAAGTTACAACACAAAATTAGAAGGATAATAATTAACAATTGTGTTGAATGTATCCTGATAGCAAACAAGTAGGGGAAGAGAGAAGGCTTCTTACACCCGATAGGAAACGCCGAGAGGAAATGGCCGAGAGGAAATTATCATCGTTGTGTTGAGTAAACTCAGTGCGGATGACCCTACCAAAGATCGGTACTAAAGGTATCGCAGAGTACCTAACGTCCAACGCGGTATAAATGGAACTCACCAACGAAGCATTGGAATGACTCCGTTTGAATTATTATTTGGAGTTAAAATTAGAAAGAAGATGAAGAATTACTGAAACTAGAAACTACAAAAAAAAAATTAAAATAAGGAAGGGATGTAGTGTATCGATATCGAGTAGGATATCGATATCATTTTGTAGTTTTGCAATCTAATTGACAGATGTCACTTTTCTGTCGTCTCGGTCACGCATCACGCGGAGCGCACATTGAGTCAGTCACGAACTGTCGGGCGCGGAGTGTAGACGTGGTGTTTGCAGCGAGCCGATATTTATCTATATATATTTATTATGTAATTAAGTAATAATTAATCATTGGCGTAACCGCGTTTCCTAGTCTATTACGTCGAACCAGTGAATATACAGAATTAGTGGTACAACGGAACACTACACTTTTATCACATAAGTGATGACCTTTCTCTATTCCTACATTAACATTACAATATGAAGTAATAATGATTTTAACTGTAATGGTCATTTTAATTACTTTACTGGTAGGTTTGTTGGAGAGTTTGTCTATTGCTAGCTAAATGGTTCCACAAGATGTATTGTTACTCAGTATCCTTATACAAAATTTTAAATATATCCAGTGCCTAAAATTGTCATGATTACATAAATATAATTCATAAACCCATACCATGTTCTTTGTTATCCAACCTCATTTGGAAGTCCAATTTTATTATGCCTATTATGAAACAATCTATGGTTGGTACTATAAATTGGCAATTATAATCAGAAAATCCAAAATAACACCCTACATGAAACATAATATTATACCTACTACAATAATTTATTCTAATATCACATTCTTCACATGCTTACACCATAAACTTAAATATATAGACGGGCTGTTCCGAACAAAATCTGTGTCACATTTTTCAATGGTTTTTCATACCCTGTGACAGCGCTTTGTTTGGTCAAGTTTGGTTCAAGATGGTGGATATCAAATATTTTGCACTAAATACTTGTCTTGCTTGCTCGCAGCCAACTAAAATGCGTTGACACCATTTGGTGTTAATGTAGGTGTCCAAACTTTTAGTACTGAACAGCCTGTCTAGTATAGTATATACATATAGGTCTATGGCTTATACAATGTAATTCAGCACTCAGGTTATGTTGTAGTGATTATTAGAATAGGCCTTCTAAAGATAAACATACACCCTAACCTAACCTAACCTAACCTAACCTAAGAAGTAAATATGGTAAGGAATGTTAGAAACTTGCACTTCATGTTAAGTGGTTTTAACAAGTACATGTTTATGCTGTCATCAGATAAACTTCTCTCTTATAATTTGTCAGAATATGTAAGTTTTACTGGATGTGATTATAAAGATAATGAAATCAAATGCATGTTAGAAATAATGACATAGTGTCTGATACCTACTTTTTACAATTCTTTAACAATAAAATATTCTTTAAATAACTGTATAATTTGGAAAGGAGCTCTCTATTTTTTCTAAACCTGCATTGAGGTTATAGACAAATGATGTTGCATAGGTGATTTATATTGTTCTACTTTCTCCCATTATAACTAGGTATGCCAATGTTCAATGAAATGTTCGCCTTAGCGGGCGAGCCGAACCGGTTTCCGAAACTGACTCATATCCTGACGCTGCTATTATTGAAGCAAATCTACGCTTACAACCAACAGATAGGTTAGGTCACTCGTCGACGGCGAATAACTATTATAATTTTTGTGCATTGACTGTTGAATGTTTATGAACATACTCCTAACTTTAAGATTCTCATTCTGATCTTTAATTAATATTCAAAGCTAAAAACTTCATCAATTTTTGCTTTATTAATAAGTTAGTAACGCTTAGCCCACGGAAACAGGCACATAGCCCCTATATAAGATAAAGCGGAACGCGAACATAGGAATTACGAATTAATAATCGTTAAAAATATCGTGCTTGTTCAGTTATACATACATAAGAGGAAATATCCACTTTGAGTATCTATTTGCATCCTTTCAGTAGTTGCGCTTCCAACAGTCTATCAGTAACGAGGGGGCTTATTATCCGACCTGCATCAATGCTTTATAAAAGGATAACAGCGTATTGTTGCTGCATTGTCGCCATTTTTTATGTATTCCTAGATTTCCTAGGTACATAAATATTGTTTCATTTTATAATAGAAAATTCTGAAAGGCATAACTTTTTAAACTCCTAAGCAGATTATATTCAATCTCGTTATTGTCTGGTGAAATTTGATAGATTTATTGCAAGAGTAAGCAAAGCCAGACCTACTTAGTGAAAGTAGGCGTATTCCGGTCATTCTGCCGGGGGATGTCGTAATTTATTCCTGTCCCAGTTACCTAGCGGAGATGTTGTTTCGTACAAAAAAGCAACATACTCAAAAACAACGTTGGCAGAATTCTGTTGTTGCCCTGTAAATCACATTGGTAAAATCGGTAAGACTGTATTCGCCCCTTGCGTATAATAGATAATAGGTAATGCCAGATTAATGTCACACACCTTCGATTTGCCGACGATATAGTGATCCTGGCGGAATCGCTGGAGGACCTCAGTACTATGCTAGGGGACCTGAACAGTGCCTCATAACGGGTGGGTCTTAAGATGAACATGGACAAGACAAAAATCATGTCTAATGCCCATGTTACACCCGTACCGGTAGTTGTTGACGGCACTGCTCTCGAAGTTGTCGACGAGTACATTTACCTGGGACAAATGATCCACATGGGTAAGTCCAACTTCGAGAAAGAGGTCACTCGAAGAATCCAACTCGGCTGGGCAGCGTTCGGGAAATTGCGACACATCTTATCATCCAAAATTCCTCACTGCCTGAAGTCGAAACTGTTCGAGCAATGCGTGTTGCCAGCCAACATATGGATCCGAGACGTGGTCTTTTACTGTTGGCCTCATTCGAAGGCTCCAAGTCACATAGCGCGCTATGGAACGAGTTATGTTAGGTATTTCACTACGAGATAAGATTCGTAACGATGAAGTCCGTAGGCGAACAAAAGTTACCGACATAGCTCGCAGAGTTAGCCGGCTGAAGTGGCAATGGGCAGGTCACATCGTTCGAAGGACGGATAACCGATGGGGTCGTAAAGTCCTCGAATGGCGGCCACGTCTCGGAAAAAGGAGCACTGGTCGCCCCCCGACCAGGTGGACTGATGACCTGAAGAAGACGGCGGGAAGCCGCTGGATTCAGAGGGCCCAGAACCGGTCGGAGTGGCGCCAATTAGGGGAGGCCTATGTCCAGCAGTGGAATTTAAAAGGCTGTTAGATAGATAGATAGAATGTCAGATTATTTGACTTTGTAAACTTTTCGTCTATAATCGTCAACTATGGCAAATTTCGACACAAGTCGACAAAAAAGTTAATTGAGTGTTATCTACGAATAAAGCAATTGCTTTTTTTTTGTCGGCCTCTAGTTTTTGTCGTAACTATAATAAAATATGATGTTTAAATGGAGGCTAGTTTTGTTCCATGTTGGTTTTATAATGGAACAATAATTTAAATTTTACATTTGGACGTCGTGAATAATGCATTTGACAATGTAAAGGTAGTTTATAGTTTATATTTGCTCATAATGAAGGAGGTAGAAAAATAAATGCTTCAGTTTATTAAATATCTTGACGGGGCACAATTGTATGATAACACGGATGATAAGTTGTCCGAAATTATCTCTTGGAAAAACCGGGCATGATAAAAAAAGGTATGGTTTAAATCTTGATAAGAAAGCCTATCTTTAAATGAAAAACTTGACCTTAGCCTGAAATAATAATATAATCGTTTGCACAAAAAAGCTGCCAGGCCGCCCGACGCGTTCTGCTACGGAAACGTAACGAACGCACCCTTAAAATGAAAGTGACCTAACTCAAAATTCCTGTAATTTCTGTTTTTGCTATAAACTTACCTTAAAATGCGTACCCTAAAACCCTGTGATGAAAAAGAGCTCGAATTATGAGTAAGAAAAGGACAACCTAATAATCGGTCACTTTCATTGATCGCTCTATTCATCGATATATACTTTTTTGAAAACTTTCTTGCTCATTTCCCACAAATTCCAATTTTTGAGTTAGGTCACTCTCATTCTAAGGGTGCGATATGTTCGTCTGGGCGGTAAAATTGTTTTCATAAAATTCTACGATTCGGCCTAGCTGAGTTTGAATATTTCTGGTTGTTTTTCGGCTTCATACTAAAATATGGTGGCTTCATATTGTTATTGTCCATGCGAACCTTCCAGGTGATTGAGTAATATTCATCAGAATATACATATGTTCTCTGCTAAACTCTGCTTTGTTACTTGATTTAATTGAGTTATTTTTCCGTGTTACAATATAAATCTAATAATAGGTAGCATTAAGGTTACACGTATTTTACGCTTAATCGGTCGTTTATTACCAGTTTATGCACGACCTCGTTCGTACCTATATGTACTATAATATTGTATTATGTAGGTACAAAAATAATGAATTAGGTAGCTATATAATGATTGTTATTCTTTGAGCTTCCAATTTAAATCTCACTTCAAACCAATAACTGTTACAACAGATTCAGGTTTTCCATATTTAATCAAATCACCACTGCACAGTAAAGTTTATTGTCATAATTCTAACAAAGAGACAATTTACTTTGAGACCTGTCTTCATAAAATTAAATAATTCTACTTTCTCTGAAACGTAGAGGCAATTAACTTTTAAATGTCGCTATTGGCTGAATGTAGTGATTGCGTAAATCCGTCAGTTGCCCGTAACTGCTGCCAGCGGGGGATAAGGCATTCATCCATCTGCTCTAGTTAACACGTTGCCATTGGCTTGCAGACAGCTATTGCTTTATCCAATTTATATTTGCACTTCATTGGTTCGTAATATTCGTAATATTTCCATATTTCCGATAGAGTTTAGTTTTAACATACTGTATACACGAATGACATACAAAGAATCATGAACCGAAAATAAAAATTGTGTTACGTACAGTGAGCAAAAGGTTCTTGAATCATGCCCTGCATACCCATACTTACCTATCTATCTTGCTTTGTGTACATGTCTCTCTGAAATACCGGAATCCTGGACTCCTCGCTCTGCATGCAGAGTCAATTACGAGCTTGAAATTGTAAGGCAAGCCAGAAAACAATGTGCGCTCGACATGGTCAGGGTCAGCGCTACACTACAGCAGAGTTTCATGTTTGGTCGAGTGTAAGGGCGGTGTGTGGTCGCAGTTGAATTGGGGTCGGATGGATATCTGGGCCAGTGGGCTCTGTACCTACTCATCCGTAGATCCACAGCATTGCTTTTATTGTGTTCTTTGTATGATGTTGACTGAAATCTGAATCCGATGCCTGTTACGGAGTGCATCAAGTCAACCGCAAAAAAATATTAATGAAATTAAATATTTACATCTGATATGGTTGATGTTAGTATTAAAGTAAACAATCAATTGTAATTTTAAGTGCCTACTTAATACCAGGTAAGGACCAATATTGTACATCTTATGCAAAATTAAAATATTCATATCATCAGATGGAATTGTAGCCAACGTGATTATACAGCTGTTATTTTTATTTTCAAAATTGTCATGGATTATGCGTATTGTAGCAAATACCAAAAACGACAGGGGTTTGTTATAAAATAAAACGGTTGTAGGTTGGTACTTATTCTTTTATAATGTTTTAAGAACCTAAGCGAATAAATAGGAGTATTTTTACATCATAACTTATACAAACCGCAAAAGCAAACTTAAAAAGAGGTAAATATTGAAGTTGTTCTCGTATAAAATAAACCCCAAATCGATACTTTTATTCAAACGCAAAAGCAAAGATGGCTTTTGATGTACGAAATTCGATCAAAACGTTTCCGTTTCTAGTGAATATACGATCAGGATTCGGTCGAGATTCAGTCAGACGTGATTGAATACACGATCTGTCATGATTTCAACTGTCAGCGAGCCGTAATAGCTTCTGTTTATTTGGTAGCTGACTGCTCTAACTAATCGTCCAATAAAGCTCCATAACTTTGTTACTTTTTATTTTTCACAACGACTAAAGTAAAGCATTGTTGTGAAACGAGTTTTGTATCTGCGTAGTTTTGCTTTTTATCTCATTAAAGTTAGAGATACTTATACAAATGCTACTGTTACGAAAAAATAATAGATTTTCTGTTAATTTCTCAATTGATTATTACAATAATGAGCGTTCCAGCAGTCGCTGTCGTTACGCGTGTTCTTAACGAGGTTTTTGAAAGGGTTTCATTTACGTATTCAGAAGTTTTGCGCTTTAATATAATTACGCAAATCAGTCTAAAATCCCAAAGAAATCGATGTAGGTACAGATCGAAATCTCGAAATGTTTTACTCTACCCACAGTCTTTATTTGAATGTTGCGCATTCCACAAACATGATTAATGATTGAAGGATGATGATGATTGATAATGGTGGACCTTGTGACTCAATTTTCAACGGTCACATAAGTATTTTTTTATTGAACAACGAGTAACCGCCCTCGCTTTGCTTCGGTTTTCTTATTTTTTTGAAAATATAATAGAGAGTATTAAGTAAAAGAATTAACACTACATTATCCTGTTACCATGCGTATTTTTAGTTTCATAAATTCACATGGGAATTACGCATAGCACAAAAAGCTTTTATCAGCGTAAACCACAATGCGGCCGGATTCCTGACATTGTACGTCTGTGATAAAAGCTTTATATCTGACGTTTAATATTTTGTATTATAGTGATGTAAAATGATTGAATCACACATGAGCAAGAGATACGGTTGACGCATCGGAGCCGTGCGCGCGGCGTGTGACGGTGACGGGTGCGTTCGTTGAACCGACGAGGTCACGACCACACGACCATCGTGACGTGTGCCGCCTATAAACACTTTCCGCACTCCCAGACTCGGACGAAACACCGCAGACAAATCCTAACACCAACGTCCATGGAGGATTACAAGATAGAGTTGTTGTACGCATTAGGGATGGCAGTGTGGGTATTGGGCTTGGCACACCGGGTTGTGTTTTGTTTCTAAGGCTTATTTGTATACTGCAAGATTCTAATGTTCGCCTTTATTCGTGCTGCGGTAATTTTTTGCACGTAAAGGCAGATCAAATAGCCTTTAAATCGATAAAGATCGGCTCTACTGGCAAGGTTTGCCGCGATTCCGATTCCACGTATTAACTAGTCTGGTTTAGAGCGCGTTACGAGTCAACCGAATGTTTCCATTGCAGTGAATTTATAGCTTGAACACGAAAACTGCGTTATTCCGGACACTCGAAAACCGAGAGCAGGAATCTATACAGAGACGCCGCGCCGCCCGTAAAAGTCCATTGCACAAGAATATCACCGCTATAATTCCTTAACGCTCGATCGAAAGGGATAAGATTAACCAAAAGCTTTGTTCCAATAGACGTCAGAGAAGTCGGTCACCTATTATTTATACGGTTATAATATGTATTTAGTTATTTACATAATAAAATTGCATGAGATTGAGTTGAACGCCGAAATTATTAGTTTTGTGTCAAGGACAATGGCATAATGAGGACGTTCACAGCACGCGAAACATTAACCGAAAATGAATTAATTTGAACAAGGTTTTAATATAAAATTTGTTATTTAGGAAATCGAACAACTGATTTAGTTACTAGGTACTTGATTATAAATGATTATACGAGTACAATCAAAATTGTATACTTAAAAGTAGTTAAAATTTTAAACTAAATTATAAAGTCGTAAATAAAATCTCATGCTTCCCACGATCTTGGTACGTGGCTTATGTCATTTTCTTACAAAATCTAGAATAAACTAAAGCAATGAAACAAAAAACGATATTTATTACAACCCGTATAAAAGATAGTTTCATGAGATTAATATAAGATTTATGTTTAAAATATTCGTTGCGGGTTCTTTTATCGTAACAAATTGTTAGTATTCTTAAATAGCATCTCTATCGTCAATGAGTTTATACCTGACACTGTAGCATAAAAACTACAATTAGTCCTTTCTCTACCCATCAAATTAACTCTATTATATATTAAGACGAAATGGGTATACGGTTAAACTAGATTGAAATAAATAGAAAGCAAAACTATTTAAAGCTGTATTAGAAATCCTTAAATACTTATGGTCCTCACATACTTCGTTCTTCACGAAGAAGTTATGAATAGTAATATTGGAGAGGATTTTCAAAATGGCTACGTAGCGCAGACATCGGTCCCCTGTAATCCCTGAATGGAGTATTGTGGGAAGAGGCGAAGCGTACAGAAATCTCTTATTACTTAACTTCAACCGGAGACTAACGCTTTGCATAGAAATATGTATATGACTCAAGGTGAATGTTGGAAAGCGAAAGGGGACGTTGAAGGAGAAAATTAAATTAAAAGATTTGAGCTTGGAGCATATTAGTTAAATTGTCGGATGATTTCAGAGGGACAAGGAGTTGTAGAATATAAAAAGTTAACATTTTAAGGGATTGCAAATCAATCTAGTGGAGGAGATTACCCAGGCGTCCTAGATTCTACGAAGACAACTTTATTCTGCAGTCCTAGTAGTATTCTAATACAGTAAGTACTAGAAGTGTGCCGGCGGCTTCACAAATATAGATTATAGAGGACTTCAATGATTTTCATGAAAGATACTAACCATAAATAAATTATACATGACGTGCTTGCCAGTGCGACTAAGGTTGCTGTCACTTGCTAACTGCATGTGCTTGGAATTTGTAATTTGACTACATTTATCATTCATTATAAAATAAACCAAGCCTTGCTTTGTTAGTTTCTTAAAATACAAACGGATGGCCGTTTGTACTGTTATTCACTCCTAGTAGGTATATTGTGCAGTGTTTCTCAAGAAAACAAAATTATAATTATTATTCTAAAATAATTAGCAAGCGTTAACTCCACCGACTCTTTGAGATCAAACAACTCTTGGTCAGAGAAGACATGATTTAACTTTTTTAAAAACTTCGGACTCTATTACTATGTAGTTAAACGGATGACCAAGAGGCAAATTTTTTTTCCATGTTTCCGAGTCCACGATAAATCGTCGCTCTGGTAGACAGGGGATTGGGATAGTCTGGATGGCAATCTAGAAGCAATATCAACTGTCTTCGGGCATAAGGATTTCTGACATTCGTTTATGGCCATTAACCCCCCCAGATCTATGCTCGAGCACATTGTAGTCTTCTCGAATAGAAATGTAGACCAGCACCCGGCATTAAACCGCTGAGGTTAAAACCAAGAATTAGTCCATGCTTAAATAATATTAATCAGCATTACAAACGTTACGCATTTATTATACCATCAAGAATTCAACATTACGAAGATCTTGTATGCATTCATAATAATATGTATTATGTAGAGTAGGCCAGTGATTTCCTTAACCATTCATAAATTGTTAAGTACTCGTATGTTACAAAGAATAAATCCGACTTCTTATATAACACGCGATCACAGGAGATCACATCTCCCTTTCTAATTTATTCTCCGTCAATACTCATCATATTTTGTGCACTGATACAATTACATGATCGATAAAATATGTACTTACTAAAAGCCTTTTGTTACATCAATTCAGCTTTACGTAATATAACGTAATATAAGCAGTGATAGCCTAGCGGTTAGAACGTTGGTCTCTCTAACAGAGGGGCCCGAGTTCAAATCCTGGCACGCACCTCTAATTTTCAAATATTATGTGCGTATTAGAAGTTAATTATCACTTGCTTCGGTGAAGGAAAACATCGTGAGGAAACCTGCACACCGGAGAGTTCTCCATAAAGTTCTCAAAGGTGTGTGAAGTCTACCAATCCGCACTTGGCCAGCGTGGTAGACTATGGCCTGTTACCCCTCACATTGTGAGAGGAGACCCCGAGCCCAGCAGTGGGACAATTATGGGTTGTTGCTTTTTGCTTTATAATATAGATGTTACCGGATATCTGTATAATGCTGGTATTCAACACAATTCCTAGGAAATGTGTATAATACCTGGGTCGTTTTGGCAATGTATTAAATTATATGAATATTATCACCATTACATAGTTTGCCTAGGTAATGTATACGTTTCCCAACTACTGTACAGAATACCTGCAGGTCCACCGGCAATGAATAAAGTTAGATTTGGGTATGTATAGTCAACTTGGATGGAGGTTGGAATTAATAATTTACTTAAAAACACACTCAAAACAAATTATAACCTGCATGAATAGATATTTTTTTATACATTTTAAATTAATGCTTGACCGAAATCACACTTGATGGTAAGGAGAGATGCAGTCTAATGGCTCCTACACTACACTGCTCGCCTACGCAGCTTCGGATTTTTCAAAATTGGTGACAGAACCGACTTAGTCAACCCCGACCCCACGTGGTACTAGTCTGCCCTACCCCTAGAGTGAATGTAAACCCCGGAGGCGCGGAGGGAGAGCAGCCCCCGCCCGCTGTAACAAACTGCAGGCACCATGTGAGCCGAAGCGGCTGAGGCTGGTCGCCGCAGGCGACCAAAAAGCCGAAGCTGCGCAGGCGAGCATGGAGTGCCTGCAGTTTGTTACGTAAGGGCGGAGGGGCTGCACTTCCCGCAGCGCCGGAGATGTTTGGAAGCCTTTTTATGTATCAGAAACTCCTAAATTCTCCCTAAAGGTGCATATGTCACCGGAAGATGACTATTTGCAAAGCATGCTGTGGTTACCTGTAATTGTAGGAACAGTAAGATTTAATATGATAAGTAACAACGTTTATTGCAAATGATGAAATTATGATGATCTTATGTTGGTAATCCTATAATAAATAAATAAATAGATAAATAAATAAATAAAGATAACAAGAACCGCAAATTTACAAACCTAGGTTTATAAACAATATATAACCAAATGAATATTACTCTAACTGAAACATTCGCTACTTGAAAGTTGGCCTTTAAAAAAAATAAAAGGCAGACCAAACGTACAGTTGGCAACTGTTAGGTTGGGAAATCAAAAAAAAATGTGATAAGTTGGCAAATGATTATTCGGCGAAATAAAATTCTGCGAAACGTTAGTTGGGAAGTGATAATCGGCCAAACAATTTTCGGCGAAAAGGCAGAGAACCGTCTTTTACACACATTACCAACTACGCATGGAGTATTGTATATAATGCCTGGGCTAAGTATGAAATAAATAATATTCAAAACGTTACCTGAACGTTTTAGATATTCTATACATTGCCTAGGTATTGTATAGAATGCTGAATTATACAGATATCCGGTAACATATATAAGTATATCTTTCTGCCTGTATGTGTATCTGAGCTCGATATTCCTAATAACTACTGCATAGTTTTGTTGTAGTTCTTACTGATAGATATGGGAGGTTCGTGAGGCGAATTATAAATCGACAAAAAACTGGTTCCAAGTATTTCGGATGTGGTTATACTTTTAAGTGCAAGGATCTATCTTGTTTCCCGAAGCGAAACGAAGGCGGTTACAATGACCGCTACGGAATAATCTAGAACACTCACTGCTTCCTAGTTGCTACAAGTCTATATTATTACCTCATCTTTAAGTAGGTATTGTTGAAGAGCTCAAGTACCTATGTAGGCGAATCTTAAATAGATCAGTTGACACAGATTAAAAAAGTTTCCGATAAGCAGCTGTCCTCCGATATGCATTTATGTTCAATGTCGAGGTTATCTATCTATAATTAATCAGTCTAGATGACGGTCACTAATGAAACGGTAGACAATATAGTAGGTATAAACAATAATGAACGCTTACACATTCATAGCCCCCGCCGTAGGTTATTAAACCTGTGTCGCGGGTGGCATGGACGACACATATAACACATCACAATAACACCCATGCAGCCATGACCCGAGTACAAATATTTATCTGTCACATATATATCTGTCCCGGCTGGGAATCGAACCCGGGACCCCTCGCTTCGCAGGCAGCGTCGCTACCAACTAGGCTCCAGGGTTGTATATGCAGGTACTAACTAAATTGTTATTGCGAGCGTCATAATAATATCTAATAATATTCCCTTAACGGGCCAAGCAACAACTAAGACCAAAGATCAAACTATATTTTACAAGTTGTCCTTCATAACATAAATTGTTACCCTCGGCTAGGCTGAAGGTGAGCTCAAGATACTGATCCCTGAATCCAGGAATTTCTTTACCAAAACTTCGCAAATACTTGAACTAAAGGAAAATAACAATCTGAATTTTACCGAAAGAATTACCGACTTTAATAAAACGGTCTTCGAAAAACCTATGTATATCAAATTACCCTGTATACCGATAATACTTCAGGAGTTTCCTCAATTCCTTATGGATCACATCATCAAAAAAAAAATTTAGAAATATGGGACTAATCTAAATGCATTTATATAAATGAAACAAAAATCTTCCAAATTGGTTGATAAATGAAAAGAGTTCTGAACTAACAAATATTTAAAAATATGTAGTCGAATTTCCTCAATTTTCTTCTCCTTTTTAGGGTTCCGTAGCCAAATGGCAAAAAACGGAACCCTTATAGATTCGTCATGTCTGTCTGTCTGTCTGTCTGTCTGTCTGTCTGTCTGTCCGTCCGTATGTCACAGCCACTTTTTTCCGAAACTATAAGAGCTATACTGTTGAAACTTGGTAAGTAGATGTATTCTGTTAACCGCATTAAGATTTTCACACAAAAATAGAAAGAAAACAATAAATTTTGGGGGTTCCCCATACTTAGAACTGAAACTCAAAAATGATTTTTTCATCAAACCCATACGTGTGGGGTATCTATGGATAGGTCTTCAAAAATGATATTGAGGTTTCTAATATAATTTTTTTCTAAACTGAATAGTTTGCGCGAGAGACACTTCCAAAGTGGTAAAATGTGTGTCCCCCCCCCCTGTAACTTCTAAAATAAGAGAATGATAAAACTAAAAAAAATATATGATGTACATTACCATGTAAACTTCCAACGAAAATTGGTTTGAACGAGATCTAGTTAGTAGTTTTTTTTTAATACGTCATAAATCGTAAACCACAAAAAAGCGGCCAAGTGCGAGTCGGACTCGCCCATGAAGGGTTCCGTAGCAGCAAGTAACATAATATAAAAGTTCTTGTAGTTCGTTGTAACTTTGATCGATGTTTTTTGCGGTTTACGATTTATGACGTATTAAAAAAAAACTACTTATTAGATCTCGTTCAAATCAATTTTCGTTAGAAGTTTGCATGGTAATGTACATCATATATTTTTTTTAGTTTTATCATTCTCTTTTTATTTTAGAAGTTACAGGGGGGGGGGGACACACATTTTACCAATTTGGAAGTGTCTCTCGCGCAAACTATTCAGTTTAGAAAAAAATGATTTCAGAAACCTCAATATCATTTTTGAAGACCTATCCATAGATACCCCACACGTATGGGTTTGATGAAAAAAAAATTTTTGAGTTTCAGTTCTATGTATGGGGACCCCAAAATTTATTGTTTTTTTTTCTATTTTTGTGTAAAAATCTTAACGCGGTTTACAGAATACATCTCCTTACCAAGTTTCAACAGTATAGTTCTTATAGTTTCGGAGAAAAGTGGATGTGACATACGGACGGACAGACAGACAGACAGACAGACAGACAGACAGACATGACGAATTTATAAGGGTTCCGTTTTTTGCCATTTGGCTACGCAACCCTAAAAACATCGATCAAAGTTACAACGAACTAAAAGAACTTTTATATTATGTTACTTGCTGCTACGGAACCCTTCATGGGCGAGTCCGACTCGCACTTGGCCGCTTTTTTGAATTAGGTGGATCGTCAGCTCGTTTAATGGCTATTTCCATAAAAAAAATTAAAGAAAATTGTTAGGTTATAAATAAGAACAAAATATCATGCCATGTGACCTTTCTCTACCATGATTCCAAGCGGACAGAAAGCTACATGATACGATATAAGATACATGTGCTGTACCGCCTTATTATAAGTTATAACCTCCCTAGATTTTCCCTTACATCCCATAATAGATTATCCGTTTTGTGTTCCCTATCTCCGGTCAGGAGTCGAGGAAAATCTCTCGCTTGCATGGTTGCGGTTGAAAAGAATCTGTTACGCGGGGCTGTTCTTGAGGCTTGAAGCACCTCAAGGCGGGGTTCCAAATCGCGTTACACTACAGCCTTGGGAGCCGGCCACGCTCCGTCGAGCGTGACGCGGCACACGCACCGACGCCAATATTATCTTTTATCTATTGTTCCCCCGAGCTTACCTTACTACATCTTAAAAGGCTTGTGATACCCTGTGTTTATTGACTTTGTGATATTGTTTGTTTTGTTCAGATTAAATAACGGTTTATCTTTCGTATGAATACACGTGTATAGTGAATCGTTTACTACCGTTTATTTATCAATAAAGTCTCATTAAGCTCAGTGGTGTCAACAGTGATCTCACGCGGTCCTAAATTCAAATTGTGCAATGATTTTTCAAATGAATTATCATGAAGTCGTAAGGTGATCTGCATATTTAACAAGTTTTTGTAATCTCAAAACTTGTGGAGTACCAAGAGGCACTTAGCCCGTAAGGTGCATTATGGGTTTTAATCTTCCACGTAATCACCTTTAGCGAGTTATGTATGTAAAGAAATCATTTTGTATACTAATATTTTTTTACTCTAGTTTCCGCAGAATCGTTTTTCAGCCTCGTGAATTAACTATTACGACCCTAACTTTATTCGATATCGCTTTATTGGCTCTACAAAGCCACTTAGATGATTACAACAATCACTTATTATTGGGCGATTATGCAGTTAACAGTTTAAACCTTGAATTACTTTGACCGCGATTACGTGTTTAAGTGAACAAAGGAACAATGAAGATATTTTAAAATGTAAAGGAGGTGGCCAACATGTGCCCCGGAAATGGTTAAAATACGTTAATTTGTACAAGGTTTTAGTCCTCAGAAAAGACATGTTTTCCGTTTATTATAATATAACTAGAATTTTAATTTTCTTCTGAACTCCGCAGTGAGTAGTTATAATAAATTAACAATAATAATAAGTTGTGTTGTATACACTGCCCTGGAAATGGTTAAAATACGTTTATTTGTACAAGGTTTTAGTCCTCTGAAAAGACATGTTTTCCGTTTATTATAACATAACTAGAATTTTAATTTTCTTCTGAACTCCGCAGTGAGTAGTTATAATAAATTAACAATAATAATAAGTTGTGTTGTATACACTTAATCTTCTACTACCTCCATTGCTATCACTGGAGGTTGACAATTGACTGACAGAAATACGAATATATGCTATATTGCCATTTGTCAAATGCCAAAAGAAGATTTTTGAGTTTGATTTCTACAAAATAATAATTGTGTTTGATTTTTTGTCATGAGGTGCATTTATTGTGCGGTTGATATTGAGCGCATGGCACGTCACTCAATATCTTCACTAGCAAGAAACCAATCCATATTGGTAGAATGGATCACTGCAGTACAGGTATGGCATTTTCATGTGATTACATTATTTAGTTTGGTATTTGGGGTGGGCACGTCATAATTAAAGTAAAATAAATAAATGAATTATCCAAAAGATAAATAGTTTGTATTTAATATAAAAATCTCTCTTTAAAACACTTTTCCACAATTACTTATGTTTATCAAACTGTCAACCTACAAGAGCTAAAACTGCTCGTAAAAGGAGAATTCCGAGTTTTACAGATTTTTATTGATAAAATTATCAAAGTAGATATTGTAAGCTTTAATGTAAGGTAAAAATAAAATGTGTACATTATACTTCACAAGTGGGGCAAACGCCCATACAGATGTTGGCCACCTCCTTTCGTGACGTATGCGTACAAATTAGGAGGAAAATTTGAGTTTGTCGTACAATTGTCCTTAATGATCTAATAAAGTTTCAACCGTCGTTACAGCTTAGAAACATGTAGTAACTGGGACTAATTATGAAGTTAAGTGTTGTGAGTTGTCGCATAGTTGTGAGTCTGCGTTCTGAGTCGTAACGCTAAACGGCCAGTGTGACACAGAAAGTGGTACTTATGTCGACGGATAACGTCACTCAAATTAAACGCAGTGGATAGGCCGGGAAGCGACACAAAGCACCAGACATCTTGGTCGCCGGCTTATGATAATACGGTTATTGAATCATGCTTTCTTTTTTAACGAGTTAGGAGAGGAGTAGTGAGTGGTATTGCATGGGGCGGTCGACCTCGTCGTCAAATAACACGCCTTTTATACAACATGTTTAATGCTCAGACTGTTTGTCACAAAGATTTTAATACAAAATTTGGAAGTCTTTAACTGAACCATTACCTAGTTCCACAGATTGCCTGACCTTGAGTTAACGTATTATAACATCACATATAATATACAGCTGATGGTAAAACACCACGTACTCATTTCCATATGTCATCAATGCACTCATTTTCAAAAAGAATCAACTGATAAAATATTTGTTGAGTCGTCGATTCTCTTGTCAACAGTTAATAATATTCTGCATTATGATGCAGACCACTTAATGCGAGTCGTGAACGTGAGTCATCAAAGATTAGATGGGTTAGATTGCACCACTTGCCTGTGTCCCGATGTCTTTCACATTAACGACTATAATAAATAACTTGGAACCGATCGAAAACCTTTTATTATATTTATATTTTATCAGGAGGTTTTTATGTTCCTAAAATATGAGAATAACCCCGCTTCTATGTAGAACTTCACAGAATATTATTATAATCTCATGTCCCAATACTCTGAATCAAAATAATTAGTAGGTTTAAAACTTTGATTTTTATTTCATATGAATAAACTGCAATCTCTTTCTGGCTATTGAATTATTCATAAATCATACGAATGATGTTTATTTTCCTCGTTCTCGATTTCTTGATGTGTGCGTCTATGTAAGCGATCGGAGGTCACGATCATGACTCACGTAACTTGAAACGTATCTAATCGCTAAAATTTTTGCTAACTCGCGGTAAAGGTGTGAATTGGATCTTGGGTTTTAGGTCATGCATATTGGAAGATTACCTGCTTTTGAATTTGGTGTTTTATTATAGTTACGGCTAGTTACGTTTATGCTTGTAACCAGAATACACCCTTTACAAGACAAGTATCTCGCACCTGTGTGTACCTAAGTTGTCAATACGATATAGAATCTTTTTATTTTTATCACCCATTTCAAAACGACCCCATTTTATATCCTTTTGTGAGATATAATCCTTTGTTAACGAGGAATAACCGCACTCGAAAATATTGTTAACCCTTTTTATCAGGCATTGTAGCTCAACTTTCCATATTTACACGTGCACTTCGATGTTCCTTGTGATTCAGCTATTTAGCTTATTCTGTTATAATATTTTAATTCGAATGTAGAATAAATAATTGTTTTTAACCTACTTACCTTCTTAAAAACGCTTGACTCACAGTGCGGAAATAAGGTAATAAAAGAGTGACAAGCTAGCATTTAAAGACAATGTAGCTGCAGTGGTAGGCCCCCTACTATTACTATGCAATTTAATACTATGCAATTCATTACTATTATTATTTACCTAACATTGATTTGTTAAGCGGTAGATGGTACAAAGTTCGCCGGGATAGCTAGTACGAAATAAACAAGAATTAATTCATATTTTCGTTTTTATCGGTTTTATCCATCATGCTCATCCATCCATCAGCCTTTAGAGGCCAGAGAGGTGCTGGACATAGGCCTCCATGTCACTCTGACCGTTCCGGATACCCGCCGTCCTTTTACGGTCGTCGGTCCACCTGGTCGGGGGGCGTCCTGTGCTCCTTTATGGATAAGCATAAAAAATGGCTGTAATTATGAATTATGAAAAATTAACATCGTTTTTGTTCTAGTTATTGTTTAATTTGTCTGTTGTCCGTGCGGAATAAAAAATGTGACGAATTAACAATTATCAAAATAAATAAATTTGAATTGTGGCGAATTTACAACAACCATTACCTACCTGTGACGAATTTTTTGAAAAATGTGACGAGTTTACTTTCTGTTGAGTTTACGACAGCCCGGCCTAGGTTGTAGGGATGAAAGTTTGATTTCAATTACATTAATTAAGTAGGGTGGTGAGTTTATTGTTACCTAGACACTATTGCGAAATGAGGCAGTGATGAGAGCGTTACTGTAATTTTATTTTAGTTGCACAATTATGCATTTGGTAAAATCTTGTTAGACATCGCAGGCAAGCGAAAATCTCAGCAATGTAGTGAGCACGTATGAAATCTAGCGGGATGGTGTTTATTTATAGCGTGTCAAATGTAATCTGACTGCGGAGGTGGGTTCGTTGAACCCGCTGGTCGGCGGCGTCGGCGTCGGCGCCTCGGCTTGGGCGGGCGCAGATGTCCGCCGCAGACCGATCCGACACCAATGCAACCCAAACAAATGTCTCACTGTATCGACTACGACTCCTCGCTCTTTTATTGCTGTTTTGCGTCTATTGCGTCTGGAAAATCGACGCGTGTTAAATGTCTTAGGGTATGGCGTGGTCTTGGTGCGTTTATCAGATCCTCATACAAAGATGTATGTATCTAGACAAGGTACAGTAATAAATGTTGTAACATTAAATATTTTGGATATTGTGCTAGTTAGAAGATAGAACAAAACGACAATGTTTGTTTAGTTGTTGTTTATTGCTTCTAATATCCGCTTGTAAGTAGTAAAAGTAATTTAAAAGATCAATCTTACTATTCACTTCGATCTTGTTACCATCGATACTATCACTCTTGATACGGATACGGATTGCGGCGAACAGTGAATGAAAGCACATCTTCATGAACGACATTGCTCAGATAAAACCTCGGTCAAGTCTCTAACACTCTTTCTTTGAGATGGTTTATTAGAGGCAGTTTAGAAACATACAATTAAATAGACTCTTAGTAGGTTAGTGGCTTTATCAGCTTGAATTTTAAAGACTTACCATAAGTACCTACAAAAATAGAGATTTTCTTTAACATGCAAACAGTTTTCCCAGTGGATTAAAAAAAATACAAATTGTACTCATTTACAGCCAGAATTTCGTGACATGAAAACTGTCGTGCTTTTGTAAATCTCATGAAAGCATTAAAGTTATGTAAAAAAATTAGGTCACTATAATTTTTGAGCTGAAAATTGAACTTATTTTATTGTATCGAGAAACAGGTCGCCAGTCGGCTCAACTCAATTTATTTGTTACCTACTAAGCAGTGAATAATATTACGATTTTACACGCCATCTTTACTAAATTCCTAGATGTCAAAACTGAAATTAAACTAAACATTTCTTTCTGCAAAGATACCAATTCAGTAGCTGATATAGGCAGGGTAAAATGGATGCTGGATGAACGCCTTAGTAAATGCATAAAGCTACAAGATGCTCAATTTGGCTTTCAGGCAGGACTGTCAACAGAAAGTGCTATTATGTCACTTAAATACACTGTTAACTATTATCTTGACAGGAAAACTCCAGTCTATGCATGTTTTCTAGACCTTTCTAGGGCGTTTGATCTAGTATCCTATGATTTGCTTTGGGACAAAATGAGGAAAGCAGGTGTTTCACCAGAGGTCATAAACATTTTTGCCTACTGGTACAGGCACCAAAAAACACCGTGAGATGGGCAAATGTCAACTCAGACGAGTATGTGTTAAGGTCTGGCGTGAGGCAGGGTGGGTTAACATCCCCTAGGCTGTTTAAACTGTTCATGGACCAACTGGTGGAGCGGCTGAGTAGCATGCATGTAGGATGCTGGATAGAGGACAACTGCATCAATAATATAAGCTATGCAGATGACATGGTGCTGCTCAGCCCCTCAATTGGTGGTCTTAGAAAACTTCTAAGTGTGTGTGAGGCTTATGCACTGTGCTTATGTAACGTGGCTTAAAATATAATGTCAATAAAAGTGAATTTATGGTGTATGTAGGAGCAAACAAAAAACCAAGCAGTGTACCACATTTGACACTGAATGGGATTGAGTTGAGCCGTGTTTCTCAGTTTAACTACCTTGGTCATATTGTAACGGAAAGACTGAAGGATGACCAGGTCACAGAGAGGGAACGGAGGGCACTGGAAGTACGTGGGAATATGCTGGCTCATAGATTTGCTCGCTGTACAGTCAATGTTAAAATAACTCTTTTTAAAGCTTACTGTCAAAGTTTTTAGAGGTTTTGTCAGGTACACTCAAAAGGCTTACAGTGCCCTTCGAGTCCAATATAATAACATCTTCAGGGCTCTGTTGAAGCTACCA
Source organism: Thymelicus acteon (assembly GCA_951805285.1). NCBI lineage: Eukaryota > Metazoa > Arthropoda > Insecta > Lepidoptera > Hesperiidae > Thymelicus > Thymelicus acteon. The sequence continues at coordinate 5,900,841 of OX638221.1, read as the reverse complement.
CGATACTGCAGTGCCTCTAGCATGTTTGCAGATGCACATGTTAAAGATTTCTATGCAATTATGCGGAAGAAAACGACATCCGCTATTCAACATGTACGAGGGAGCAGCAACAGAATCCTGAAAATGATATCTGATAGAATGGACTCAGCCTTCTTCAGGAAGTTCCTGCATTTGCACGTGCATTCACACAACTCTGCTTAAGGGATTGTTTAATAATTATAGGATATAATTGTTAAATAATTAAATAATGGTAGCAAATTTGACATCAAATTCAATGTAAAATAAATTAAATTAAAATTTCAGTGTAATTAATAGAATGTAATGTATTTTGAATGAAATTGTATTGTACTAACATAGTTTATAAGTAAATTGTTACTAACTGTATGGGCTAAAAGTGCCTGAAATAAATAATTTTATTATTATTATTATAAATTTTCCGCACCGATATTACCTAATATTTGTAGAATTCATGAATGATTAAGTTATTGTTGGAGTGCCATAATTATTATGAGAAGATCACTAGTATCATTGACGCAATGTTTGCAATGCTTGGGTCTCAGAATGACTACAGCCCACACGGCCCACACCGCTCGGCAGTAATATAAAGTTTTGCGAAATACGTACCAGTTTACTTGTTAACTACTAAAGTTTACTAAGTTTATACTGGCGCATTGTATGGCAGGTTCTTGTATCTATTTACATATATATAGCATAATAGTCATCCTTGGCTTCAACTCATCAAGGGTCCACTACTGAGTACGTTTCTGATTTGAGAAGACCTGGAGGATTTTTCAGGAATCATGGTTAGAATAACTTTTGGTGCTGTTAAGCTTGTTTGTACAACATACATCGGTCTCATTTAATAATGGCAATTAACAACACGTGTATACTTTTACGTATATTTATGTATGTGTATACTTTTTAAGGGGTTTACAGTATAGAGAGAGAAAGAGAGAGAGAGGGAATCGAGTATTTACTATCAAAAATAATATGGCACAAGGCGCTCTGTGTGTTTCTTTCCACCGGTTGCGTTGGCGAGCGGCGAGCGAGCTTTGAATGGAGACAATTAGCGACACGTGGCGCGCAGTTCTTGCCAGAGGCCGAGACGAGCGGACTTTACCGCTAACAACCCTCACACATGACCCATTTTCCTCCTGACACAAAGCTCGCTAAGGTTGTAACGTCCAACCTGCCATTTTTTCTCGCGTCGTGTATACTGAGATTACAGAGATATATCAAATTGTTGAAGGGATGTTTTGAAAAACTGTCACGGAATGGATAAATTTAGATCTAGATTCAGATTTTATGTTTTTCTATCATAATTAGGTAGGTACACGGTACAATCTGATATTCTTTCATATTATGGAATTAAGGAATATTGTATAAGAAATGGTAATTTCTTTTCAGTAAAACAAGAAATTCACTCTCGGCTAGAAAACTCGAGCTTGCGTAACAGGACCTATAAATTATTACAGAAACGGACACGAGCGAAGAAAAGAAAGATCTAGGGTTTTTCCACCTACTGAATCATTTTCCTATTTTCTACTAAATAAAGCATTTTACGCTTGTCTAAGTGAGATAATAGCTATAGAATGTTCACACATTAAAATATGTCTTTCACTTGTTAAGTCGTTATTGTACAAGAAGGTTTTGAACTTTTTAGATGTTTAAATAGACATAAGGAATATCACAATTTGAGAACAGTGCTCTCTCTACCTTGCATGCTAGAATTTTCGCAAGAAAAACCGATACACTATCACATATAGTTTAGTTTAGTTAGACCAATCGAACTTAGAACTTGAGCTGGAAGAATTGCTTGCTCTTCTACTTATTGTAGTGTCAGTAATTTGTATTTAGCTTTTACGCCACAAAATATCAGGATCTCTAGTAACAATCTCTCTTATACAACATTCAGAAATTCGGGAGAATGACGATAGAATGCGCTGTTTCTATTTTCACAAAGAGAATTTTAGAGATTAGGCTTAACTGCCTTTACATTACAAGCGTTTCCCTTAAACATTCTTTCCCGAATGCCATTAGAGATCTGGGGTATCGTCTCACTCTGCAGTCACCATGACCCATAAGATTGGCCTCTAGACGTCATCAATGGCCAAATGTTTAACGAAAAAGCTAACGAGAGTTTATTAAGCTGATGTAATAGCTGTTCCAAGAGTTCTTATAATTTAAAAACTTTAATCTTAATAAATCAATTATAGTTGATTGCTACGTTACGCTTCTGATTCGACCTTCATTGGCCAATTGAGTCGTGACGATCCCCATAGTTGCTTCCCATTACTAATTATGTCGCTTGATCATTGAGCAATTCTACCTAATTGGCGTGCCCGTGTTGTAACGAACGTCTTTTATTGACACAATTGATGCGGTTTTTGCCAACATTTTCATATCTTGGAGTGTGAAATACAGTAATTGAATGGACTATTTGTAATATTTACTTTAATTGCGCCTTAATGTTGAATCATTTGTCGATCTATATATTAAACACAAAAAATATTTGTACGGGGATCCTTTAAAGATTCTGAAACCATCCAACCGATATAATTCTCAAAATGGTTTCATTTAAAAGGCAATAATCCGAAGGTGGTTTGAGACCACTAAACAATGCATTAGACTCATTCGGTCCGTTGATAGTCTGTTTTCCACATTTCCCATAAAAATTTGAAGATAATATCTTAAGATGGCGCATAATACAGACTGTCAACACAGATGGGTCATTGTCATCAGAAAAAAATTTTGCGTAGTGGAACACGCTGGGTATCCACTAGTTTATTATAGACGAGTAACCGCCCTCGCTTTGCTTCGGTTTTCTTATTTTTTTACACCTTTGGTTACATTATTGGAGGTTTAATATAGCCTAAAATATAATATAGCCTATGTTACTCGAGGATAGTGTAGCTTCCCAACAGTGAAAGAATTTTTCAAATCGGTTCAGTAGTTTCGGAGCCTATTCAGTGCAAACAAAAAATCAAATCTTTCCTCTTTATATATTACTATAGATATAGATACATATATGAAAGATTTATTACACAGTCTGCAATCTGGATTCGTGTTTTAATTATAATATTTTTCTTTAAGTACAAAAGAAGATTTTGCGTAAATTTGAAACTGTAATTACCTATGAGATGATAATATAATTAATAATAATGATACAATTATTATGATGTTAGGCTGATTATGATGATGCTATTTGAGCATGTTCGTAACATCACCAAAAGCGGGAAAGCGTAATGTATGTACGAAATACGTACCAAATTATATTATTTTATCACCGTGTCCAATTTATTTATACTTATTACAAGAATTACAACCTAATTTCTTCATTCTAAATTTAATTAAACGTTAAGGCAACGTTTTTATTACAATACGGTTTAATGGAAAATGACTGCATGGCAAAATTTACTAAAAATGGTAAATTCTTATCAATGGTTAATTTTCTAGTCTGCTTCTATCGGACATTTCGTATATTATGCCTTGTCTCGTAACAAGTAAAAATCGCAAATTACGCGGCATGAGGCAAATGCAGCCTGGCAGCATTGAGGTCAAGGAACTAGGAAGAGCATTACAATGTGGATGAGGTGGTGGGGTAGCTGTTTATAGCTGTTATAAAGCGCGGGTCACTGGACCTTAAATTAGTAGAGCGGATTTGGGACACGTTTTAGGGAAGGAATTTGTTTCCTACATACTACGGTACAGTAAGCTAACTGAATGTATGTGTTACTTGTTGATGTGTTGAACTCTTTAAGGTTTATTCACAACAAACTTGAATAAAATTCAATTAAATTAATAGGTAAACAATCTGTCATACACACTGCTCATACACACTGTCATACAGCTCCACACCTCGAAAAGTAGGGGTATACGACGTCCTAAGGGCACCCCCTGTAATGAGATATCGGTGACATCACAAACAGTCGAAATGTCTGCTGGAACCAAAACCCTTCGTTTTTGCTTATAGGGCTAAGATTTATTATCAAAGAGGGGTCTTCAATCTTCATTATATTAAAAAACTATAATGGGATGTTGATATGAATATTATGTAGGTATGTCTTTACCATTATTAATAGAATTCGATTGAAGTTTAAATTTAGCAGGAAAAAGTATTCTTAATCGGATAATTTCATCGCACAGTTTCTCCCACGTAGCAACTAGACCCGTCAAAGAGACTTTTCCTTTCGGTGCTATTCCAGGATTCAAGCGGATGTGGGTCAAGCGGCTCGCAACCCGGTAATTTTAGGCTCCAGCTTTGTTTTGATGCGTGAATAGTAATGGCTTGTAAATATTGATAGCGCTGGTTGGATGGAGGTTGGAATGGAACAGATTTGCACAGTGCAGTCGGAGTCGGAGTGGGGATATAAAATTCCAAATTAAGGACATCCTCATCGCGTATTTTTTAGTATCATCCCAAATTAGGTTATAACGATTCCGTAGTAGGTCATGCTTCCGGAGTCTATTGTTTTCGCTTTATAAATCGCTTTATGTTTTTTTTTTTTTTTTTTTTTTATCTAATAGACAGATACTTACTTTGTCTGTAATAAATTGTTAAAAAATACCAATATGACTATGAAGGGTTTTAAACTAAATTAACTTATGACTAACTACAACACGGATGCGCCAATTAGATGGGATTGCTTATTGATCAAACAACATAATTAGTTATGGGAAGAAACGATAGGAACAGTTACATTACAACAACTCAATTGGCCATTGAAGGTCGTTAACTGAACCGTATTATTGATAGATGCAACAGTTAAAAAGTATTATGTTGTAATCTTAATCGTTATAATTTTATTATTTGTACTGTTATATAAAATAACTAGCTGTTGCCCGCAGCTTCGCATGCGGAATTTATTCTTATCATATTTGTACCCCTTGCAGATGAAAATTTAAAAACAGGTTAATTTATATTGAAGTACTTATATTTTTGGAATTTATATACTGAAACCTACGATACAATCACAAATCATTCCTCCGGGTACGGATTTTGAAAAATAAACAACATTAACATTAATTTGTTTTTCTTTTCCATGAAAAATATTGAAAAACTCGAAAACAATATGTATTCCATCAATTAAATGAAGAACGTTTGTTTCAAATTTAAAGCAAGACGTTGGTATTTTAAAAATATTCCATACTAAGTTTCATCTTGTTTCCCGTGAAAACTTTTAATTTAATCGCGATGAAAAGTTTTTTAAAACGTGATCCAAAGTATAAGGAATAACTTAACTAATTTCCGTCGAAATCAGTTCAAACAAACAGACAATAATACCCCTGTCCTTTTCTCTCCCTCTCCCGCTCCCTGTCCCTTTCCCTCTCCCGCCCCCTGTCCCTCTCTCTCTCCCGCTCTCGGGCCCTCTCCCGCTTTCTGTCCCTCTCCCTCTCCCTCTCTCTCTCCCGCTCCCTGTCCCTCTCCCTCTCCCATTCTCGGTCCCTCTCTCGCTTCCTCTCACCTCCCGCTCCCGTCCGTAAAGTCCTCTACACAAATTTTTTGTTTCTCACTATAAGCTTACATATTAATTTTCATATATCTGAGTTTGAAATTGACAAAGTTCTGGAAAAACTTGCAACCTCTTTATTTACCTCTTAGGGGATGAATTTCGAGACAACAGTGGTACAGTTATTTTTTGTGTCTAACTATAAGCTTATATACAAATTTTCACCCTTCTTACTTCAAAACTGACGAAGTTGCCATACCAACTTGCATAAGCTTATTCAACCCTTTGGGGGTTGATTTTCAAAAAAAAACATAATTTTTAAATTTTCTTTCCAATCTTGAACTAATATATAAATTTTCAAGTTTTTTACTTCAAAACTGACGAAGTTGCCATACTAACTTGCACTTCCTAATTAATTAACCCTTCAGGGGAGGATTTTCCAAAAATAAAAACACATTACTGATTCTTTCTAATCTTGAGCTAATATATAATTTTTTATGTTTTTAAATTCAAAAATGATGAAGTTGCGTAGTAAGTAAATTAGCCCTTTAAGGGATGATTTTCAGCTAAATTTTAACTTTTGTTAATAACAATAAACTTACATAAAAAAATTTATATTTATAACTCTAAAACTGACGAAGTTGATTTGTATGTAAATGACTTCCAACCCCTATTTTTAGGGGATGAATTTCGAAAAAACAGTGGTACAGTTATTTTTTGTGTCTAATTATAAGCTTATATACAAATTTTCACCCTTCTTACTTCAAAACTGACGAAGTTACCATACTAAATTGCGCCGTCTAAATTAACCCTTTACGGGATGATTTTCCAAAAAACATAATACTTACAAACTTTGTTTCTAAACTGGAGCTAATATGTAAATTTTCATGTTTTTAACTTCAAAAATGACGAAGTTGCCTACTAAGTACCATCCATTAAATTAACCCTTTAAGGGATGATTTTCCAAAAAAATGTGTTAAACTTAATTTCTGTTTATTACTATAAACTTATATACAAAATTTCATATTTACAACTCAAAAACTAACGAAGTTGGTTTGTATGAAAATGACCTCCAACCCCTATTTGTAGGGGATGAATTTCGAGAAAACAGTGATACAGATATTTTTTGTGTCTAACTATAAGCTTTTATACAAAATTTCACCCTTATTTCAAAACTGACGAAGTTGCCATACTAATTTGCGCCGTCTTAATTAACCCTTTAGGGGATGATTTTCCAAATAAACATAATACATACTTACAAATTTTGTTTCTAGTCTGGAGCTAATATGTAAATTTTCATGTTTTTAACTTGAAAAATGACGAAGTTGCCTACTAAGTACCATTCATTAAATTAACCCTTTAAGGGATGATTTTCAAAAAAACTTGTTATAGTTAACTTTTGTTTATTACTATAAACTTACATAAAAAATTCGTATTTATAACTCTAAAACTGACGAAGTTGATTTGTATGTAATATTTTGATTTGTATAATTGAATTTCAACCCCTATTTTTAGGGGATGAATTTCGAGAAAGCCGTGATACAGTTATTTCTTGTGTCCAACTATAAACTTATATACAAATTTTCACCCTTCTTACTTTAAAACTGACGAAGTTGCCATACTACTTGTACAACCTTATTCAACCCTTAAGGGGTTGATTTTCCAAAAAAAACACATAACCCTTAAATTTTGTTTCTAATTTTGAACTAATATATAAATTTTCATGTTTTTAACTTCAAAAAAGACAAAGTTGCGTACTAAGTTAAATTGAAGAAATTAACCCTCTAAGGGATGATTTTCCAAAAAAATGTGTTGAAGTTAACTTTTGTTTATTACTATAAACATACATAAAAAAATTCATACTTATAACTCTAAAACTGACGAAGCTGATTTACATGTAAAAGACTTCCAACCCCTATTTTTAGGGGATGAATTTCGAGAAAACAGTGATACAGTTATTTTTTGTGTCTAACTATAAGCTTATATATAAATTTTCACCCTTCTAACTTCAAAACTGACGAAGTTCCCATACAAACTTGTACAACCTTATTCGACCCTTTAGGGGTTGATTTTCCAAAAAAACACATAACCCTTAAATTTTGTTTCTAATTTTGAACTAATATATAAATTTTCATGTTTTTAACTTCAAAAATGACGAAGTTGCGTACTAAGTTAAATTGAAGAAATTAACCCTTTAAGGGATGATTTTCCAAAAAAATGTGTTAAAGTTAACTTTTGTTTATTACTATAAACTAACATAAAAAATTTCATATTTATAACTCTAAAACTGACGAAGTTGGTTTGTATGAAAATGACTTCTAACCCTTATTTGTACCCCTTAGGGGATGAATTTCCAAAAATCCGTTCTTAGTGGACGTCTCCTTAGCAGGAACTATCTACCTACCAAATTTCATCTTAATCGATTCGGCAGTTTCTGAGATTTTTTGTTTAATCAGCGGTGTGTCGCTTTTCAATTTTATATATATAGATAATATAATGACATTTCAAATCTAACGACTCTGTAGCCTAGTTGGTAGCGACCTGGCCTGCGAAGCGGGGGTCCCGGGTTCGATTCCCGGCCAAGGCCAATTTATATGACAGATAAATAAAATATTTGTACTCGGGTAATGGGTGTGATTGTGATGTTGTTATAATATGTGTCGTCCATGCCAGTCGCCACACAGGTAATAACCTACTGCGGGGTATGAGTGTGTTAGCGTCTATTTATTTATTTATTTATTTAACACGTGGTAATGACCACTACGATTTTCATGATGTCTTCTCGGATGCCGCCTACATTTTACGTTGACTCGCCAGTCGAGTCGCCGGCACTGCAATATAAATTGAATCGACTCGCCACGCGAGTTCACTGGCACTACGTAAGGGTAAATTCTAAGTTTTGTTATTTTTGTGGCCGTCACAGTGTAGGTACTTAACGTATTTAAAATAACTGCTTTTTACTAATTGCATTTGAATGCATACACGGTACATATACCAAAACAACATTTTTTACAATTTTTGTCTGTCTGTCTCTCTGTCTGTCTGTCTTTCTGTTTGTTCCGGCTAATCTCTGAAATAGCTGGACCGATTTTGACGGGACTTTCACTGGCAGCTAGCTGATGAAACAAAGAGTAACTTAGGCTACTTTTATTTTAGAAAAAAAAAATAGTTTGTTAGGCGATATGAAGTTCGCCGGGTCAGCTAGTTTGTTATATAGACAATAATGAAAACCAATTCATGCTTTTACTGGCGAAAAAGTATATAATAAATGCACTGAAACATCGCCAGATAATAGATCAAGCTGGTCAGAAACTAATATCTTTTAAATGTCTTCTTATTCACTATTACATCCCCACATGTTCGACTCTACCAGGATATATGTTTCAACAGATTTTTGATTCGTTATGCATGGAGTAACGAGTGATTCGAAAGGGAATAGCTGCCAGCATCGGTCGGGTCGGGGCATTATAGGTAGTTTGACTTGACCGTAAACAGCAAAGGGTCCCTGAGCAGTCATTTATTCTACAAGTGCTGCAAATTACTGAAGGGAGAGGAAAGATAGTTCGATATTTTTTATGACATTCACAAGAACTAAAAGTTAGTAATCCCCATTCGTATTGGATCAGCGTTAGTGTATGCACTAGCCCTAGGCCACTAGGCTTCCTTAAGAGGAACGACCCGAGCCATTTAGTGGTCCATTGATGGGTTTAAGCCATAAGTTCATAATACATGTTAAGTTATGTTTATTACTGTTGCTGTTTTTAATCAGCATTATGCATAGTTTACTATGATACGGATGATTCCTTGTAATCAACAAGGCAAATTGATGATATACATTGCTTACAGAACAGGAGGTAATATTCCCTCTTTAGTCTTCATGTCTTAAGTCTTAACCTCCCTTGATCAGATCAGTTCTGATTACCTATAACATAGTGTTTTATTTATTTATTTATTTAGTCTTTATTGAACCATACATATGTACAAGAACAAAAGGCGGACTAATGCTAGTGTTCTTTGGTTTAGAATTTCTGCGGAAGTTTTTTTACGGATTTTTCTTAGATTCAGTCTTAGTAATCTTTAGTAATTTCGCCATGTACATTTTTAGAGTTCCGAAGAAAAATCGGAACCCTTATAGTTTCGTCATGTCCGTCCGTCCACAAAGCGCCGAGAGTGCCGAGACCCTTAGTGCCAGAAAGCTGTAATTTGGCATGGATATACATATTTATTAAAACTCCAGAATCGGAGAATAAAATATTGAAAAACATTTTTTTTTTCAGGGTTACCTCCCCTACAGGTAACCTGAGGATGAATTTTTTATTCGTCGCGTACCCTACCGTAGTGTGGGGTATCGTTGAAAAGGTCTTCCAAAAATATTATGGGTCTTTTAAGACTATTTTTGGAATAAGAGATCCGTTTGCGAAATATTTGGCTTTAAAGTGCTAATTTTGGTTAGAGTCAAGTGCCCGCCCTGCCGGCTAAACGGTTGAAGTTGGACAAGTGAAAATATTCTCAAAAATAGATTATGACGAATTTACAAGGAAAACTATCACGGCTATGTTTGCATAAGTAGTTAATGAGTAATAGTCGATAAACTTACTACTTCGGAACTCTACATTGTGCGTGGCCTGACATGCAGTTGTTCGGTTTTATTGAAGTTATTCTTGACTGAAAGTAACTATAATTATTAAAACATCTACACACACGACATGACATGGCGTCAGATAGTAGGGTTACTATGTTATGAGTTGTTTGCGTAATTACTAGTAATGTAATTTAATAAACGGTTACATTAGATAACTCTCGATATTATTATAAGTAATTACAGCATAATTAATTTAGTTAATTGTTATGTTGAGTGGATTCATCCATTTACTTGATAAATGTTTAGGTGATGGATTTACATTAAATAAATTGTTATTGTACGCAACCTCAATATTATAAAGTTTATAAATGGCGCTTGTTGTTCGTATGTAGTTGTATTAACGACTTTCAGAGCCAGACAGGGTGAAGAGCAATAACCTCTAGTAAATTTTCATTACAAGCCGGGATTCTGAACGAAAGTATTTTGTCTAGATATTTTTGTTATCTTCGTATTTGCAATTTAATTTTCATTCATCAGAACGAATCCCAAGCTGTCTGTGAATTTGTTTATCTGCTGGATAGAATAAAATAATATGACGTGAGATGAAATTGAAGTTGCGTTAGATCTCTTTATCTGGAGCTTGTAATGTTTTTCAATAAGCAAACTGAATTAATGTTTTATTTCAGTTTTGCGTACAATAAATGTTTTTATTAATATGTAGGTAAAATAAATAACATTTTTTTAATAAATACACAGACAGGTACATGATATTTCAATAAAAACAAAAATCTTACACGAATCAATCTAATTTTAACTTTATGTGAAGTTTACACGCAAGCACAACCTAGTAAATTAAGGTATGTGTATTCTTTTAAACGTAATCGCTGCAGCCAGGGTTTAGCTCAGTACGCAGAGTAGTTTACCGCAATAATCCAATAAGTAGGGTATGAACCCGCGACTCGTGGATCGCTTGCTCAACCTTCAGCGCTTAAGGCTATTAGCATTGAATTCTCCGTATCTAATATTCATTTAAAATGAAGGCACTTGGGGAGAGTGAGCATGTTTATTTAACGCGAAGTAGGTAGGTATGTACTCTACCTGTGTTACGTTGGATGGATGTCATTGAACTTCAATTCTCATTCACTCATATTTTCTGTTCTTGTGAACATAGTGTACGTATATTTAGATAACATATTATGTTGTTTGAAACAATTAGGTAGGTATCTATAGTCATTAGGCTTATGTTATGTAGGATCTTAGAAGTCACAGCTTAAGGATTTCCGCACTGGTTTCTTTAACCTTTCACTCAAGTCTCAACAAATCCGTACTGGAGCACTGTTTTGTTATAGGTTTCAGAGCTCTGTTAGGTAATGAAATGACGAAGACTGCCTGCCTTCTAGAGGGCATTTAACTTGAAGATATTTACTTCAAGTGTTTAATTAGTCAATTTTCAAACAATGATTTTCACACGACATGATTCAAAATGATTCACACAAAGTGTTAACTCTATTATATTATTCTCACTTTTAACAAATCTTTGTTAAATTTGTAAAAATTTCATATTTTTACAAAAAAAGCCGGAAATTGGATGGAAATAGAAATAATATTTTAAAATTTCATTTTATACTAGCTGACCCGGCGAACTTCGTATCGCCTGACAAACAATTTTTTTATTATTTCATGTCAGCATCAGCAATATGCTTACGCTCGCTGCATTATGGAAACGTGGAGAGGCGTATTAGGATAATGGAATGGAACGCACTGCCTACATTATATGTTAACATATAAAATATCCTGTGCAAAACGCGAACAAAATCACTGCACTATTGTAGAGTATACTGTATTTGAAATTTTTATGTTCTGTTGAAAGTGGGTAGTTTTTATTTTTCTTTATTACATTAGTATATTCTCTATTTGTAAGCTACGTACGCATGAAAATAATTAGTGTATTATTACAATAATTATACATCAGTAGTAAGTAAAAACAAACAATTCAATTATTTATTTTTTATGGAAATAGCCGGCAAACGAGCTGACGATCCACCTGATGGTAAGTGGCTATCGTCACCCATGAACATCAGCAACACTAATGGCATCACTAATGCGATGCCGGCGAAGAGAGAGAGAAGAAAAAGAAAGAAAGAACTGGCTCTCAAGCCCCCAGCCGGAACACGAGTCGTTTGGCAAATGACTCATGCAAGGGTTTTATGGTAGCTATCCAGGCGAACCCCATGGAGAAGTAATAATAGTAATAAAGGTATTAATTAGCAATTAAAATCATTATTACCAATGTAATCCCTCGGAGTCCCTACCACCAGCAGGCCGGATTTAGTCGCCTCTTACGACACCTATCTGGCGTGGGATTGGGGTTAGTATTCTAAGCCGTCCCAATAAGGAAAAAAATTCAGTAAATGTCCCATAATCCCATTCCAATGTGAAAATGAATTATTAATTTATTATAATTTGCGACATGTTTGGTAAGATCGTTTGTACACCTTGTACGCTTCCGTTTATATTTATAATAGAACGAATAAAAAGAAAAGTAAAAAATTGGTAAAGGTAAAACGATTTACATTATAGAGAGATCTATACTAGAAATGTTATTGACAACTTGAGCTAAGATGATCCCTTACTCGCCTTGTATCCAAAGAGAAAAATTCAATAATGTTACGTATAAATCGCTTTACATCGCTGAAATAGACAATAGAGAGACAAATCATACAATAATCATAGTTATGAACTGTGAGTAGGTATGTCATTAAAAACAATCGTTTGTTAACTTGAAAGATGTATTACTATGTCATGCTATTTATTTTCATAATGAAATTTCAATATTCGCGTGACTGACTCAATGTAGATATAATGTAAAGTACATAATTAAGTAAATAATTGATACTTGAGACTCTAGAATTTTTGTCATTTCATTGTTGCCTTCAATTGTTCTTCAATCATTTAATCATGAAAAATGTGGTTCCAAAATAAATGTTCATAATGACATAGTTGTCTACAATCATTGACACCTGTAGAAAAGTACAGTACAGACACGTAGACCATATAGTCGACGCATTCATTGGTATAGAAAAATCCGGGCAAGTGCGTGTCAGGCCACGCGCAATGTTAGTATTCCGAAACTTGCGAATTAATAAGTTTATCGACTATTACTCATTAACTACTTATGCTAATATATCCGTGATAGTTTTCCTTGTAAATTATTCATATAACCTATTTTTGAGAATTTTTCACTTGTCTAACTCCAACCGTTTAGCCGGCCAGGGGACACTTGACAACCAAAATTAACACTTTAAAGCCAGATATTTCGCAAACGGACCCCTAATTCAAAAATGGTTTTAGAAGTCCCACCATATTTTTGAAAGACCTTTTCAACGATACCCCCCACACTATAGGGTACGCGACGAATAAAAAATTCATCTTCATGATGTTTTTCAATATTTTATTCTACGATTCTGGACTTGTAATAAATATGTATATCCATCTCAAATTACTCGGCGCTTTGTTTCGGACAGACGGACGAACATAACGAAACTATAAAAGTTCCGATTTTTCTTCGGTATCCTAAAAACTAAGTAATTTGCGTTTTAGAGTATAGGTAAATGTTATAAAATGTAATGAGTAGATTTGAAAATTTTGAAAGTATTGTTATTTTGAGTTTGGTTTTATTTACAAGTTTATTTTCAAAATATTTTTTTCTTTTAATGGTGCTGGTATTTTTACGTCACGTTGTAAAGCTAAAGCGTCGAACACCTCGTATGCTCCACTTCTTTATAGGACGACACGACAACGACACACAATTATATTGCTCGTATTAATAAATCGATTTCGGGTTAAAAGCGTGATCACAGATCTTGTCAGTTTTACATAATTAATAATTATAATTTGATAGAGATATAATTTGACCGAATCTTGGGATCTTAAGATCGCTGTATTAATAGGTACGGGCCTGTAACTCAAGTTACACTTAACATGTTATAAACATTAATTCACTTAATCATAGTACTGTGCAGTGGCAGCGTAAGCTCCACGCCATTGCACAAACACGTGGATGTTTGCGTGTGTACACAATACATGCATAAGATGTCGTTGTCGTATCGTGAAATGAATAAGCTACAGTACTTCCATATTTCCATTCAACAGTTCCATCTGATACATCGATATGATTAATGTTCTGTTTGAGCTGTTACGGTGCCGGTGTACATTTAAGATAACGTTATTTTAGCAAATGCTTTCGTTCGTAGAAGTGATAACAAATGCTTCAATGAATGTATCTTAAATTAATAATTAATTACTCTGAGTCATGAACGAAACAATAGGACTGCATTGGACGCTTAAGTGTAGATTTATAAGTGGTTGTGATTCTCTTGCGTAGAAAAGTTTCGTTGTAAGTAATGACTTATTATAGTTAGCTAGTTTCTATGAGTGGTTAAACCATCATATTAACTAGTATGTACAGTTAGCAAATACAGTTGTATTGGCAAATTTCACATACATATAAGAACGTTACAGAGAAATCTCTGGTGATGAATTCGTTCTTTTCGTTCGATGTTTAGTTCTATTCAGTTGGACAATAACGTCTCATTAACGATCTGACTTTCGATTTGAATTGCGTGTACTTTTTTTACTCCGCCTACTGAATCCCCCCCTCCCCCCCCTTGCGGGAGGCCTGCGGTCTCCCCTTCCCTCGCTTTTGACAACCACGACATGAATTTCGCGTTGTGGACATTTAACAGGTGCCACAACGTTCTGTGAGCTGTTTTTTCGCTCAATGAGTGTTTTCTCTCATGTAAATAAAAATATTTAATAAGGTTTATCAATGTGTACCTACACTATGATTTTATATTAGTCTTTATCCTTAGGCTCTTGGTCTATTATAAAATTTGTCATACTTCATGTCAAATTATGGAAGCTGCATTGCTAGTAACAATAGCTCAAAAAATCTCAATAGATAGCAATAATAAGTTATCCTTCTATCTATGTATGGGTAATTCTACGATAAGAGGTAACTTGTGCGGCAATCAGTTTAAAATGGAAATTTTATTCTATATGCTGTTATTTTTTGCAATGAAACACATCACCTAAATGTACTTTATTAAATAACGTCACGATTAAATGTCTAATTACAGTATATTTTTCTGAAATTCTTTATAAAGTCTAAAAAAAGTCTCTACCCTGGCCTGTCCCCCTGTCGGTTTCAGTTTAACTTACAAACGATACAAACCTTCTTTGTATCAGTTATTAAACTAAAGCATGTTAAACACAAATTTCAATAAATATATTTAGGTATTGTTAAGGAAAAATAGAACAATATTTATTTATTTGCAATATTTTTTAAACTTAACTTTTGTCCCACTTTTTTTGGGTATCTACCCTGGCAAATTTCATTCCGCTACTAAAAACACAAATATAAAACGGCCATATTCCAAATAGCGATCAACGTAATCTATCGACGTGAAGTTAGCAATGCAAAACATGTGAGCCGTTAAGAGCGCCGTCATTTGTTAGTTGTTGTGACTCGTTGGTTCAAAGTGGTGGTTTCGCGAGGTCATTGTGTCTCTCCACTGGTAAGTCATAAAAGTTATATTATTCATTTAATTTATTTGCATTTACTGGTCTAATTTTATAATAATGCAATAGTTAAAGTGTGATACATAATGTACCCAAACATTTCTTACGTCAATTAAAACAATAGAATTTATCATGAAAACGTCTCTTCCCTGCCATATTTCCCCTGGCAAGATAACTGTCAGAGGAGAGACTTGTTGACCAGGGGAGATAATGTTAGTGCAAACAAACTTAGATATAGCATATTTTATCAACGAACAGTTTTAAATAATTTGAATAATTTTGGTAAATTCTTAAAACTGAAAAATAAAGGAGGTTTTCAGTTCACATTGTTGTTATTATATTATTGTCTAATACTGTTACAGATCATGGCACCACAGAAAAAGTTAACACGTGAAGACAGATTACAGAAGAAACGTGAAGCAGAGAGACTACGATATGAAAAGATTAAAAATGAAATATGAATTGCAAAAGCAAAGAGAAAAGGCAAAATATTTAAAAAAAGAAGGAGAAAGATTTCTTTTTTCTTTTCTCCTAAAGACTGTTGACCAAATGACTTCTAGAGAGCAACGTAAGGCACGAAAGATATGAAAAAAGAAAACAAGAGAGCGTAAGCAACGACTTGTGCTTTAAAATGTAACTAATCTTTCGGTAACGCCATCGATGTCAGATCATCCATTCATCCATCAGCCTTTGGAGGTCCACTGCTGGACATAGGCCTGGGGAGGCCTATGGCGCTCAGAGTGGCGCAAGTTAGGGGTAACTTGCCTTCTGAATCCAGCGGATGCCCGCTGTCTTCTTCAGGTCATCAGTCCACCTGGTCGGGGGGCGTCCTATGCTCCTTTTTCCAAGACGTGGGCGCCATTTGAGGACCTTTCTTCCCCAACGGTTATCGGTCCTTCCAACTATGTGGCCAGCCCATTGCCACTTTAGCAGGTTAATTCTTTGAGCTATGTCGGTTACCTTTGTTCGTCTACGGATCTCATTTCTGATGCGATCACGTAGACAAATACTGAGCATAGCCCCCTCCATAGCCCGCTGCGCTACTCTGAGCTTGTAGATTAGGCCAATAGTAAAGCATCACGTCTCGGATCCGTATGTCATCGCTGGCAACACACACTGCTCGAACACCTTCGACTTCAGGCACTGAGGTAGTGTTTTGGACGACAAGATATGACGCACTCCAGTTTAACTTGTCTATCACTTCTTCTAGCTCTTTTACCTTGTCGTCGGTCCGCAGTGTCCTGGTGTTGTATGTTGCCAGGTGCAGAACTCGTCGTTTGGATTGGTAGCCCGATCTCTGCCGGCGAAAGCACCCCCTGCCCGGCCGTTACCACAGTCGTTACCGTAACTAATAATAGCGGGACTGGGAGCCGAAGCTTATTTGTGGCAATCATACGGGAGTTTTAGCCGGTAGTCACCACGCTTGGCTAGTGCGTGTTGGTGACCGCCGGTTACCTGACTGGTATCACACACAGGAAGATGCTGCTGCCCATCTTCTGGATTAGTCCTATTAGTCTCCTTTTACGACATCCCAGGAAGAACGGGAATGGTGCTATTCTGCAAAGTGAACCCAGACACCATGCGAGGGATGTTAATGATCAAACTTTCTTCTTCTCATAGAAAAGTTTTAGCTGCCAAACTTAAATCAGACCGAGCGAGAAGACAAAGATATTTGATTAATAAGAAAAAAGATGAGACTATAAATAAACTTCATTCATTTAGTGAAATGTAGCATAGATACAGGTAATATGAAAATTATCCTAGTTATCCCAAATTATCCTATCCAATTATCCTAGTTATCTTATTATTTGTATTACTTAAAAGATGCTAGTCTATATAATTAGTATTAATAAAATAATATTTTAATATTTGTTGTCGGTACAATGCCATGTTAATTTCACATATTATTGTGAAATGTCACTAAAGACACTTTCGTTTTAAATTTCAGAGAAGGCTGAAATAATAAAGTCTGTTAATGTTTAATATGATTGATAAAACTTATAGTCTGATTCTATGTTAAGTACAATGTTTAATTAAAGTTGATTTAACTAATTTTGGTACTTTTATTGCCACAAATTCTCTCCCCTGGCCAAATAAGTATCTACCCTGATCTTGGTGTCTCTACCCTGCCCATAGTATTTACCCTGGCCTTATAAAAATTATTAAAATATGCATAAAGTGACTTGCCCTTACGTGAAAAGATACATAAATAGGACAAAAATCGTAATATACGTGTTTAATGAAAAAACAGCAATTTTTCTCCGTGGCCGTCTTCTCTATGGACTTAAAACCTCTTATCGTAGAACTACCCGTATAACTACACAAATAGTGTATTTATAATGGTATAGACACAGGTTAGTAAAGCGGACGGGCACATTGAAACATAGTAAGCATTAGCTCGGCTTTGTGATAATATCCAGCGTGCGGCCACCTCTGTCCCACTGACCCAGTGACACGCCGCTCGGAGGGAAAAAAAACGCTTCACGGCATCGACCGAACAAATAAACGTGTAAATAATCCCTCCCGTACCTCGCGTCACAAAGATGGTATTCTTTATAACACATGATTATATGCGTTATTGATTAACTGAAAGACTTGATCGATTGTCGTAATGGTGCACTGGATTTTGCTAGCTAGCTAGATAAACCATCACCTCTAAAATCAATCAGTTCTGTGAGTTCTGTCTCAAGTGTTGCAACATAAGAGCCGATCATTAAAAGTCACAAATAAGGAACACCCAAGAACAAATAAGGTAGTCTAGAACAAATATTATCGTGGCCGGAACCAAACCCGTGATGAACCCTTCGACTCGTAGCAAGAGTCGCCAAGTAATAGACGTCACTGATGCATTAGTCTAAGAGCTACTGAACCATCTGACTAACCCGTTTCCCACAGAGCTAGAAATTTTATATAGTTACATATTTTTTATTAAATATGCATAAGCTCATCTGTGACAAAGTCGCTCGCGCTCGCGTGACACACATTTCACCTTCATCCTGAAGTTAAAATGTAAAATACGAGATTCGAGATAATGTCGAACTGAATTTCGTTTTAATAGCATTTTCCATTACCATAATGGAGTCTTGAGAATTATTGTTGCAATGCTAGATGAAGATATCTGATATTGAATATGGAATAATGGGAATGATATTGTATAGTGCAACTACGCTATATTAATGCGTCTCGCATTTTCTTTGTCTTTTTCTTTGGGCACTTCGCTGATAGTGTATTTTAAAACAGAAGCATTAGTTAGTCATCATCGTCGTCACTAACTATAGATGTCCCCCTGCTGGGCTCAGGTATGACATTGACAGGGGCTACCGGCTAAGATTGTCTGCCATGTTGTTCAAATGCATATTGGAGCAGTTCACACTTCTTTTCGAAATATGGAATATTGTCAGTAGTGCGGGTTTCCTTATGATGTTTTAATTCGCTATGGCGAGTAAAACTTATTGTTTAAATATGTACACATTTGAAGAAATTGTGTTTGGTAAAGGATTTGTACACGAGTCAACCGTGTCGGAGGCTAGGATTGCCAGCTGGCAAGACTGAAATATCTGGACAAAACTTCAAAAAGTCGTGATTTGTCGGGACATTTTTTATTTTGTCAGGCCTTGTACTTGTATTTTGTCGAGACTTGTATGGACATCATGTGAAATGTCGGGACAATTCAGACGAATCCCGACGATCTGGCAACCCTATTGGAGGCGGTCAAACCACTTGACTACTGATTTAGAACACTAGCTACAATAATTAATTGAATTAGTATTAGTATTGGTATATACTTATCATCCTCCAGCAAACTCCGAATTTGTTGTGTAGCAATACGAATACAGCCATAATTCCCGAAAACGAAAGAAAAACGAAGATAACCGAATGCCATTCATATTGTAGACTGTAGACTCGTAATAAGCAACACATTTTCAACACATGGTTCAAGCTCGTATTTCTTATTTATTATCCGTTACTAAGGAATTTCGTTCTTACGCTAGTGGTAGTCTCACAGGATTCAGGATTCATTGTGTTGCATAGACGTGTTTATCTAAAAGCTTGGCTTTAAACAAATAAAGAATGTTCAGCCATTTACATGCGATAAAGAAAAAAACTGATGGGAACCGATTTGGAATCGTGAAGGACAACTTGTTGTTGTGTACGTGAGGGAAATACGTGAGGGAATCGATTTATAGAACGCTTTATAAATCTGTTTTTCTTGCTTGGTATTTCATAGCGCCCATAGTCCGACAGCACTTGTCAATCAAAAATGTTCGAGCTTTTAATAAATGAACGGCTACACATTTACACCCCTGCATAACGATTTCCAGTATTGGACGACACAAAAAGACATGAACATAAGATCACAAATGTGCACCCGGGCCGGGAATATAAATTCAAATTCAGTATTATTAAAATTTCCGTCGCGACGAAAATTGAACCCAGGACCCTTTGCTCGGCGATCCGGCATAGTAACCATTGCTCCACCCGGGTCGTCAAATTGGTTAACTACTCATAAATGTGCCCCGAAACGAAGCGCATAGAAAATATAGAAACGAAACTGAATTCTTTATGTAGTCTTTATTTCATGCGCCACCACATAATAACTAATGTTGTTGTCGTTCTACAATAGTAAGACATAATAATATAAAAGTCAAGTTTACTGCATGTACGTAGGTATTATAGATACCTATCCGTACGTGCTTTGTACGTTTTCCACGTAGCTTCCAGTTCCATATCAGTGGCATGGGGGGGGGGTTATTGTGCGGTGTGCTCCTAAACAGTAACCGTCCATAACTCAATATGAGTAAGCTTTCCGGGCGGTTAATTTGTATGAACTCGAGTCTCGAACGTTTCGTTTAAAGTATATCAGTGTTTGTATGTAAGAAACTAACTCTTGTGATTTTATTTTAATTGTAAAATTATCATACGTTATCAAACATCTTGAAAAATACACATTTAAATGTAAAAATGTCTATGGAAAAGTCGGTTATAATTTATATCATCGGCGCCAAATACTTTCGATTTAAACAAGTTCCTATTATTTTGAAAAATTTTCAGTCTTCAGAATAATTTTATTAATATCCAGATGTCTTTAGTAACAATAATTATGACAATTATGGCTTAGTATTTTAATTGGTACATTAAAACTGTCAACGTGTGTTATACCTACACATGCATTAAGAGACGCAGTCGCCGAAGGCGACCAAAAAGCCGAAGCTGCGTAGGCGAGCATGGAGTGCCTGCAGTTTGTTACGCAAGGGCGGAGGGGCTGCACTTCCCGCAGCGCCGGAGACGTTTGGAAGCCTGTTTGTGTATCAAAAACCCCTAAATTCTCCCTAAAAGTGCATATAATGTAATTTTGTAATTATAATGATTTGTGTCATTATTTTTCCAAAATAATAGTAGAAGTGGTGTAGTGTCTCCCCATACGGAGGTCGAAATTTGGTTCTTCCTCCACAACCTGACAGTAATTTACACTAGTTTATGATAAATATTAAGCAGTTTTCACAGATTTATCCTCAAAAAAAAAAAAAACTCAAAAACGATGTGTTTCCTCACGTATTACCTTTAAGGGGGGGTCCTTACCCCAACCCCTCCCTTCCCCCCAACTCCACCCCCCTTCCACTGATACTAAAGAAATACCCAAGGTTTTTCCTATGTATTATGATTTTACAAAAAAAATCATAACTCGAAAACTATACCTTTCCGGTGCATAAAAATTGTAAGGGGGGCTCCCCTTTCCCCCCCACCCATCCCCCCCACTCCCCACCCCGAACGCAGGTACCTTAGATATAGATCTAAGTAGGTTGGTAAAACTATAGAGTTTTACCAATGTTTTTTGCGGTTTACGATTTACGACGTATTAAAAAAAACTAATTACTGGATCTCATTCAAACCAATTTTCGTTGGAAGTTTGCTTGGTAATGTACATCATATAATTTTTTTAGTTTTATCATTCCCTTATTTTAGAACATACAGGGGGGGGACACACATTTTACCACTTTGGAAGTGTCTCTCGCGCAAACTATTCAGTTTAGAAAAAAATGATATTAGAAACCTCAATATCATTTTTGAAGACCTATTCATAGATACCCCACACGTATGGGTTTGATGAAAAAACATTTTTGAGTTTCAGTTCTAAGTATGGGGAACCCCCAAAATTTATTGCTTTTTTTCTATTTTTGTGTAAAAATCTTAATGCGGTTCACAGGATACATCTACCTACCAAGTTTCAATGGTATAGCTCTTATAGTTTCGGAAAAAAGTGGCTGTGACATACGGACGGACAGACAGACAGACAGACAGACATGACGAATCCATAAGGGTTCCGTTTTTTGCCATTCGGCTACGGAACCCTAATAAATCAAGGATTTGTTACTTAACATTTAACAGTATTTCACCCATCTGAGTTAGGATTTAACCAACTTAGAGGGTACTGTCTAGGGAGCGCGGCGCTTACACGCTTTTCCTGTGCTTGGCGTTAATCTTTGTTTGAGTCAGGATTTTACGGTACATTTATCAAATGATATTTTGCTTTCAAATCGATATCGTTCGGTAGAAAAAGTAGCAAGAGGTTTACGGTGGCGGATTCTCGTTCCGAATAACTCCCATTGTCCTTGTCGAGCTCGGAAAGTTTATAATTAATGTTAGGGAAAAATTTCAGCCGAGACCGAATGGTTTTCATTGTCGCTTAATCAAACTGCGCGGTAGAGCTGTTAGTGACGAACTTTACAGTCTACCCTCGGACTGCCAACAGTGTTTGCTATTTTCTCACTTAATTATAAAAGTTGGACCGTAATAGATTAGTTATTGTTAAAGTTGCAAAGTATAACTTTTTAACAAACTCGTAAAAAAGGCTTTCTTAGGAAAATATTAATAAATTAAAGGTACACAAAACGCATACAACATGTGTAAATATTAGGTATATATAGTAAGATGGTTTGAGACGAGACCTGCGGTAGTTTTAATTAATCTTTTGGAAGAGAATCTATTCCTTTACCTGACACTGTAATTTTGGATCAATTGTTATTACATGGACGGAGTTCATGAAATAGAAATCAGAAATAAATGCCGCATTATTCGGGAGAAAGCGAAACAAATGACACCAAGCGAATTAAAGGGACGTGGCGTTGCGAACTTATGAATGTGATTTGATGAATTCAGTTTATCGTTTACGTTTATAATTCCGTATTCATGAAAGTATGTTTTTTTTATATTCGTAGACGAAAAACTAACTGAGAAGCTGCTAATGGTAAATCGTATCCCCACAGCTTTTATTTTAAGTTCAAATAACTCGATACGAAATAAAAAAAATATAGTATAGATATACTCTTCCAGTTCGCAAGATTCCGATTTGGAATTTCCATTTAAAAATGGCAGCACAGAAATTTTAAGTTGCGCCTTAATGAGAACGAAGGATGGTGCAGAAGCGTGATTCAACTTCGCCAGAGTCAAATAGAGATTTAGTGGCACTCGAGGTGGCGGGACCGCGCTCTCCGCGCAGAAAAAACTATCGGCGGTTCCCGTGCGGACCGGTCATTATTTATCACTTTTCCTACTTGCTTGACGGTTTTTTGTTGAGCCAAAATCACTCCATAACATTAAATTAAATTACTGTACAATTTAGACGAAATTCGATCGTAATGAAATAAATAATATCGAATAATATATTCATCCAGTCACGTACAAATAAAATTCGTCGCGCTTTAAAAGTATAGCATATTTTATTATAATTTATTTATATGTAATCATGAAGAAAAATAAAGTTGTAAATTTTATCTTAATTGCAGATTTATCACGGCATGGTTTGTTCGTGGACAAACTTATCTTAAAATATAAAGTTTTGTTTTATTTAAATTACCGAATCAATGTACAGATGTAAGGTACTGAATTTTATTATACTGTTTTTATTAAAAATAAAAAGACAAAGGAGAAGTATAGTCTGGCGGCGCCGAATTGAGATTTAGTGGCACTCTCAAGCTGGCAAACGGTGGGCTCCGAAAAATAATGCGATCCTCGTTCTTTGTGCGCCGTATACTTTAGACCTAAACTCACTGATGTCGTTAATTAGAGGAAAGTGTAGAGGTTCCGTAGTCAAAACGGACCCTTATAGTTTCGTCATGTCTATTCTTCCGTCCGTGGCACATCTCAGAGGCCAGAGACCCTTGCTAGAAAGCTGCAATTTAGCATGGATAAACTCGTACATATTTATGAAAACCACAAAGTCGTGGAATAAAATCTTAAAATATCATAATATTCTCCCCTACAGGTACAATGCCTATTTTGTGCAACGTTTCTGAAATTAAATTACAAAATTAGTACATAATTTTCACGTAATGTTAACATTGGGACTTACCAATTAAGTGATAACAACAAAAGGAAAATAAAAACTTTTCTAATATCACTACAAAATGTAGGTATAGAAATTTTCAGAATCCAGTATATTTGTATATGTTATAATAATTTTCAAAAGCAAGGTCAAAACACCATTAATTAAAAAAGCGTAGGAAGCTTACATGCAACTCTGGCGGAGTCGAATGGAGATTAGTGGCACTCGAGCTAGTAAACGGCAACGGACAAGCTCCAATAAAACATGTGATCGTCGTTTTTCTACGTCTGTCTGGGTTTATCCGAAATTTGTGTTAGTTTGGGGGATGTTGGAGAGCGTCCGAATAAAGTTTTATGTACCGTCTAAGTTTGTAACAAAAACATTCAGTAAACTATCGGAATTTAATACATTATCATTATTGTAAATAAAAGTTATCTGTTTTTGTAAAGCTACAAGATACTGGAACATTCTTTTTATCATCTTTCTTTTTATCTCTTCATAGAACATTTTTTTTGTTAATAGTTGCTAGTGGGCCTTTATGCTAAACTGGAGCTTTAAATGAATAGAACTTTTTGATATTTTCTATTTTATGATCTACCACAACAGTCAAATAAGCGATGTGTGATGATGAATCATAATAGATTCTTATGTATTTCGTGACGTTACCGGCCAAAACAGAACGAAAACTTTATTTGAACTGAATTTTTAATGAAACATTTCTCTTTGGTTGCAGCATCCCGTCGCCTCAGTGAATACGTGGAACATTACGAGCCGCTGTCATACGACGCGAGCGCAGTACACACACGCCATGTGCGCACAAGACGTTCCGTCGACGCGCCAGATTTGCGCATCGACTTCAACGCGCACGGCCGGAGCTTCCGAATGCGGTTGCGGAGGGATCTCTCCGCGTTCTCTGAAGACTTCAAGGTAACAATTTTTATCCGGTGATAGAAATTGGGGATTTATCGTTTAATTGACACGGAAGAAGTTAGGGATTTACCATCGTTTTAGATGACACGGAATAAAAGTGTTAGGGTTTAGTTCGACGGGGAAGGACAATGAAAAGGTGGTTTTATGTTAGACGTAATAAGCATCAGTATCGATGATAATTGTATAGGTAAATAAACGATTTTAAATTTGAATTTAAGAGTGCTTAATAATGATTGTTTCCCAAACATATTGAACGAATTGTAAGACACACTGTCCATGCAAAGTGTAAGATTTTTACAGAAGGTTGCAGAATTAAATAATACGAAATTCACTCAAAATTTATCTTTGTCATAAAAAAGTTTCGATTATCGTGGTTACAATGCGTAACTTGGTAATGTGGCCATCTCCTTCTTCTCAATTCTTATAAAAATGTTCTTTTGGACATTCATAGTGTTCAGCGGTCGTAGAGTTAATGTTTGTTGGCAACTTTCTTTATTGTGGCTTTATCGCCAAACCTCACAGCGAAATGTAACATAAGAATTATTCTTGCAAAACTTTATAAATACTTGTTTGCCAGTTAAACATAATAAAAGCAGATCGTTCTAGAATACATAATATAGCGAGACTCCATGGCAATGTTGGGATAAAGTCGCACAGGAGCGAGACTATTAAGCATTAAGCCACTGACTCCTTTAGTTTTCGGACTTAGTTTTTATAGTTATTTGAAATTTGGAACTGGTTCTATGAAGATAGTTGTAATACTAAAGCATAATAGATTTAATTTACCGTTTTAAATAGAATTGGGTTAAACCATGCATAATAACAAACCGATTGAGGTATTCCCCGGATAAGGCGGGGATTAAACTATAATTTATCAGGTAAACCGGTGCCCAAGTGCGAGGAGACAGTCATCACAGTAATGGCGGTGTCCTCTTTAAGTCCCCATCCCTGTTAAACATGTTCTATATATCGGAGCACCTGGTTTTATCAGTACCAATTTCTGACAATTATAGTCAGGAATGAGAGCTGAACCCCCCCTGGTGGCCTCCAACCTCCCCTTAATCAGCCACCCCAAGCCTCGCATAACCCCTGGTCCGATTCTGTTATTAAAACTTCTTCTGTTTGTTTTTTTTTATATAATAATAATATAATTCCTGAAAAGAGTTCAATTATTATAAACTGATTGTTTAAATAAACCGATATTCTTGAGGCGTGAACCATGTCACGTTTTGACGTCCGTACGGTTCGGCCGCTCAAATCGAAGTGAGCCCTCGGCAGTTTAGCAACTGGTTTTATATCGCCTGATTCATCGAATGATCTGACTAAGGTGATATCGAGTATCGAGTATCGAGTATCTTATCGAGTAAACAAATGGAAGTAAATTCGTAATCGAATTATAATGAAATATCGACATACGCGCCGATACGGCCATTCTGCAACAAGGTCGTCTCGACCTTAAAAATAATAACAAAACACTTTACATAAGAAAGGAAAAGTAGGGAGGCCCCTGTCCTCAACCTAGTCATCACATAGTAGAGAGGCCCCTGTCCTCCATCTACTAGTGAATCCTATCTAGGGAGGCCCCTGTCCTCAACCTAGTCATCACATAGTAGAGAGGCCCCTGTCCTCCATCTACTAGTGAATCCTATCTAGGGAGGCCCCTGTCCTCAACCTAGTCAACACACAGTAGAGAGGCCCCTGTCCTCCATCTACTACAGCAATTAGAAATAACTTAATATTATTTTGTAATTATTCAATCTTTCACCTCATTCGTCACAATTGACGACTCAATAACTTCAACTTCTCACCCTTCTCAATGGCTGTTCCATAACCTTCAACTCTGCGCCGATACGGCAGCATCCTTGACACATTCACTTGATTTGGATGTTGCTGCAGTCAATCGCGAACAAAGCTTCATAACTCTGCTTCCAACTTGAGTGAACTGGCAAAAACCATCCATATTATCCGTGGAAATCACGACGGAAATCATTATGAGAAAGCGTTGCCAATATAGGAGCTGTAGGACAAGATTGAAATAGAGAGAACCAACTTTACAACAATTCGTCAGGGTCGCAGTTCATCAATATTAGAGATTTCGTCCTCAAGGGTCCTTATGTAGCAGCAGTAAACATATAAATGATGACGTACATTGTAATAATTCTTTATATTTTACTACCAAACAAATTTCCATGGATTTCGCCTATCCAACGTTACTCATTTAAAGCAAGACTCGTGGCCAGTTTCCAAACATCTCTTGTTTTTGATTCAACAAAGCCACGCATCATTTAAATGTTGTTTATCTCCTCTTTATGGCGTCTTACTCCCCACTACTTAGGGTCACCATTCCCTAATCGTTGCACATCTTCTGCCCGACGATGTGTTGCACATCCGTGCATACTCAGTCCGTCTACGAATATTCAGAGTTCATTCTGGGCGCTGTCGCTGGTAGTACATACAGCAACTTGATCTCCAGATATGCGCCAATTTGACCAATTCACCAAGCTGGACTAGGACATTCCATTTTGCCCACCGTCAACCTTGCCAGTAACGACTTTTCCAGCAATCTGACTGAAAAACTTGAGTAATTAGCATAGATAGAAAGCGGAAATTTGGGTCCCAAAGCAAAAGTGGTTGCGCTAGATTTATATATTTGTGCTTTCCAGCTATCTGAAGCATTTTCTTCCCACACGACATCCCAAAAACATTGGCATGGCCGCAATTAGCCCTCCTGTGTTCAGGTCTCTACCCCGTAACCGTAAATAGAGAACATTTAAGAGCCGTCTTTGTTTCGACTCAGAGCGAAATGCTTTGATCAGTCCATATACTCGCAGTAGTTATTTTTGCCACTTTCATTTCCAATCTTCTTTAAATCCGTAATTGTTTATATTGCCTTTGTAATATATAAATACTTCAACAGTTAAAATCTAAATACATTCGCGAGCCGTAGTCTGCTACCACGGTCGACCACCGCTAGTTTAATTTTTCTTTGTCTGAATCTAAGAAACATCTCTTATCCGATTCACTCTGTATGGCAGAAGTAGACTATTTCAACTTCACTGGTGACTAGTAGATTAGAATCATTTGAGTATAGGAGGTCTTCACCTTAAAATCTCTTTAGATTTTAATGCCAGCTATAGTTTTTCCACCATTCCAGCTTTCGTAAGTCCCTCTGATAGAAAGGTCCCTCCATGAGGGTTATGAATGGATAAAAAGGATACATCCAACAGCTTTTCAAAAACTAAAGAGTTCCGATATTGTTTTCGTTATGGCTGCTTGTAGTTCTCACTTACACTATCATCATCTATTCCACAAGTCATAAAGACGTCTTCCATGGCAAACATGTCGAATCTTCCATACAAAATTGAATATTGAATAAATTTAAATCGCTGTCCAACTGCGCCGCAATAAAAGCAGTAAACGTGAGCACTCGAGATGGATACTAAACCGTGCGAGAACTGCTACGTAGGCATCACTTAAATTTTCTCTATTTGGCCATCTATTCCACGTGTAATTTTTCTTTCCTTTCTTATATCGGCTAATCGCATTCTCATAATCTGTATATTATTACTGTGTAAATTTTGTAAATTAACACTACTCCTGCAATCCCCTGAAGTGTCTTATTACTTCCTCAAAACGATGACTTCGTAGTGATTTGAACAAGCAACATTCTTTTTTCTTTTGTATGAAATAAAGATTCAATAAGTCTTCAAATTCTCCAGCACTCCCTTCGCTCAAAATTTTTACAGAATCTTAACCGAACGAATCAGCAAAAAGCGTTGAACTCATGTGATATGGCTGTTGCATCTGTTAGTTCAAAAAGCGACGAATCCCGCTATTCATAAAATATCCGACTGACCTGGGATATAAAAGCCATGGTTTCATAATTGTTGCATCTTGCTGGTGCTCCATTTATAAAGCGGAAGAATCACAGACCCTGTCCAATCGTCAGGCCACTCTTCAGTAAACCAGATGTGGTTACATATGAACATTTCAGATATCCATACCTTGTCCCCAAAGTATCCGCCGCAAACAGGTCAACAGCGGTCAAAGCAGCGATGACCACAAATTGAATAATTAGAGATCCTTGGTCAAACAACTCCACGCCGTCGCAATGCGTGACAATCATTTGTTCGCTGGAGTTCAGGAATAGAGCTGGGTACAATAGTTTCACCACTGGTCAGTCACTGCGCCTAATTTCGAAGTGGCATACTGGTCCCATCCTTAATCATTTAACTTTAAGCCTCAACCATTTAGAGAGAAGTCTGATTTTCTTATACAGTTCTACGGCTCTTATGCCATGCTACTCACATCTTCAGAGCGCCAGAATCCAGATACTTCCTCGTGTCTTATTACTGGGCTCATTTCTGAGCATTCTTCACAATCCTCATGTTTTGATAGAACGCTGGTATTGAAGGCCCTTTGTAGATGATGATTCCATTGCCTTCCACCCGCAACAAACACAACCTTCGATCGTATGTACCTTCGATACGATGCATAATCCACAGGTTGGCGTTCCACGCATAATAATCACAACGTTTTATAAACTTGAATTAAACTCAGACGTTATACGCACTCACATTCATGGCCCCACAGTAGGACCTCCTGCGTCGTGGGCACTCGAAGCCAGGACCTCTGGTGCGGCGGCAGCGGTCCAGCATGGCAACAATTACTCCACAGGTCGTCACGTTGTAATCAATTGCATTACATTTTTCACTATTTCATGATATGCGGGTTCTCTCAAGTGGATACCGGAGTACCTCTATGTAACTCTAAAAAACTATTGTTATCACTCACCATAATCTTAATAAAACGATGATTTTGTGATTATCTCCAACAATATTCCAGCGTTATAGTAGTCAATCATGGTTCTTGGAGTGGTAATACGCTTAAAAGACCAGCCATTGACGTGTCAAATCAGATACCTGCGGATAACATCACTTAGGCGTACGGCCACACACACAAACACGCTCCCCTTTTTTTACAACGGTCCTCACATCTTCAACCATAGGGCGGGACGGGAACACAACATAATACACTAGATGACCCCAAATCGTATTCTCTTTACTATATCACACGGTAGATTTCTTGAACTGTCCGCGTTTTGCTTTCTGTACAAATAAATCTCTCGTTGTACAACTGACATCCCTTCAGTATCTGGAACACAGATTTATTAAAAAAAAAACAAAAGCTAAATTCAAGACCTTTTTAAAACATGACTCGCTTCTGGCGCCACAGCGCCATGAAACGTTCCACTTGTTTTTCCTCCTCACACCACCACGTTCATAGAGTTGGAAGTCGTTGAAGCCAGAGAATCCCACGCGCCAAACGTTCCTGGCCCGGAATCAAGCTTGTTGCTCCGCAGGCAGGGTCACTACCAACTAGGCTGCAGGGCCGTCAATTACTTATGGCATATCTTGTCTTGATTTGTACCCGCAGTTTGCCATTACCTGTGCGACGATGCCGTCACATCACCATATTTCACACGTTCAAATTCCATGGTGACCGTGCCAGGAGCTGACACTCGTTTCCCCATATTTATCACTACCAATAGGCATATAATAGAAAAAAAATAATAATAATAACGTCTTACCAATATAATCGCTATGGCACTTACACTCCTTGCTGAAAATCCTGGTTTACGTATCCCGCTTCTGATATCGGAGCACCTGGTTTTATCAGTACCAATTTCTGACAATTATAGTCAGGAATGAGAGCTGAACCCCCCCTGGTGGCCTCCAACCTCCCCTTAATCAGCCACCCCAAGCCTCGCATAACCCCTGGTCCGATTCTGTTATTAAAACTTCTTCTGTTTGTTTTTTTTTATATAATAATAATATAATTCCTGAAAAGAGTTCAATTATTATAAACTGATTGTTTAAATAAACCGATATTCTTGAGGCGTGAACCATGTCACGTTTTGACGTCCGTACGGTTCGGCCGCTCAAATCGAAGTGAGCCCTCGGCAGTTTAGCAACTGGTTTTATATCGCCTGATTCATCGAACGAGTCTCGTCCGTCAATTCATGCAGAGCAGACGTGTGTTAAATCTCGTAACAAAAAGTTAAATTCTGTGCCCGCAAAACGCATCCCTATTTCAACGATAAAGTGCACCTAAATCGCGTGAACTGTAATATTATTGCTCGAAAACAATAGAACGCGCATAGCGGCAGCGCATGCACCGGCTTCCTCACCTCCGCGGGGCTCCCCGCGAGAACAAGAACGTTGCTATTTTTTAACTCGCTCTTGCATCGATGCGCCGTATACTGCGTACAGTACAACGCTCAAGTTTGCACGCCGATAATATTTGTACGCAACAAGTCACCTGTACGAAGCGCTTGAATACTTATGGTGTGTACTGTTTTCTACCTTAATACATTAAAGTATTGTGTTCGAATACTTTGCGGTGTTTACTATATCTGTAAATAATGAGTGTTCGAAGATCACCACCGAAACTTTCACCAACCAGTGGTGGATCACAACCTGATCTATCAAAAATGAGCAGCTTGGCCGTAGACCCGCATATTACCTTTCGAAAGAAAAAACAACCGGAGGATTGCGGCTGTATGGAGCAGATAAAAGAGATGCGAACGGAATTCAATCGAATCAGTTCTTTATTAGAAAAGTATGTAAGTTCTAACGAAGATATGAAGAGTGAAATGCAAGCAAATATCAAAGAAATAAAGAACCAAATATCGGAAATTAAATTATCTAACAAACAAACAATTAATAAATTACAAAACAACGTAACGGAGCTAAAGACACAATTAATTAATATCAAGTCAACAACATCTGATATAGCTACAGAACAGAACAACATAAAAACACATGTGGCACGGTTGGAAACCCAAATCATCCAAGGTGAAAGTAAAATAAAGTCTATTGAATCCAACCTGAAAACCATTGAAATTCCCCCTAAAACTTCACATTTTAAAATAGAAAACCAACTTCAAATAAATGAGCAGGTTATTCGAGAGATGCAAGACCGCAAGTACAGAGAGAAGAATATTATACTGATAGGTTTACCAGAACAAATATCTTCCAATACGGAGGAGAGAAGATCTAAAGACATGGAGGACGTATTGAATATTACATCATCCATCAACAAAGATATCCCCAAACCAATCAAAATTATCAGAATCGGAAAGTACAGTTCAGGTAAATCTCGTAGACTCAAAATTTGCTATGCGTCGTCGGAACCTGCTAAAGACCTCTTGCGGAATAAAAACAAATTACCGGAGCACATAAAGATTTTTTCAGACCAAACCCCTGCCCAACAAAAATACCTTAACAATCTTAAGCAAGAATTAACCTTTCGTCAAAATAATGGTGAGAGAGATATAACTATAAAATACATAAACGGGATGCCTACTATTGTTGCGCAACAGTCAAAAAACTTCAACGAATAAAAGACACTAACACAGTTCTTACAACCGCCAACACTTACCAAGTTGTTAACAATTACCAAAGCATTGAAACCAACAAATCACGCTTAACATTCTTCTACATTAATGCACGAAGCATACGAAGTAAGGGTAAATTCGAAGAACTTCAATGTATACTGAGATCGATGCCAAAGACCATTCATATGATTTTATTAACAGAAACTTGGATCATTACTGAGGAACAGGCTCAAAAACTACAACTACCTAATTACACGCACTATTACAATTGCAGAAATGACTCTAGGGGAGGTGGGGTCTCAGCTTACGTACATAATGATTTAAAGCATAATCTTTCTAAATCAACATATATAGGAGGGAATAATTACTTATGGATAACACTTAACAGATATGCACTTGATATAGGACTTATATACAACCCAGGAAATACAAATTTTGAAGAATTTCTCGAAGTATATGAATCTCAACTACAACAAAGAAAAAGGACAATTGTATTTGGGGACTTTAACATCGATCTTCTGACGAAAGATAAAAGAAGTAAGCAATATAAACAGCTCTTAACAGGAAATGGATATAAACTGATAAATAAAATTGCTAATAAATATTGTACCAGAGAATGTTCTACAAAAAAATCTATCATAGATCATGTTGCAACCAATCTGAGTAAGGACAATTTTCACATGGCAATAATAGACTCATCCCTAACAGATCATAGACAGATATATATAGAATTAAAGAAATTTAACCCTCCACCTAAAAAGCGTGTGAAATATACAGCAATAGAATATGATAGATTAAATGCATCACTAGACAAAACTGAATTTAACGAAACTATGAGCGACTATACTGAACTGGAAAATAAAATCAAGAATTTAATAGAGCAAAGTAAAATTATAAAGACCAAAATCCTTAATCCACCCCAACAGGACTGGATAAACTCTACAATAATTACTGCTATTAGTCAAAGAAATAGTTTGTGGACAGAATTTCTAAAGAATCGTGATGATGATACATTAAGATTACAATTTAGTAATTTTAGAGAATATGTAGCTAAGCTGATTCAAGATACCAAGAATACTTACTATTATGACCAATTTGTGAAGTGTAGTAAAAAACCTAAAAAAATGTGGGAACTAGTAAACACTCTATCTTGTAATAAAATTAAGGAAAGCTCTGCTCCCTCAAAATTAATAATAGACTCTAATGAATTCACAAATTTAGATGACATTTGTGAAGCTTTCAACAATTACTTTTCTAATATTGGATATATACTAGCAAATCAGATACCAATCTCTTTTCACGTAAATACACAACCTGCTATACCAAATCAAATATCTTCAAACGTAGAACTATCCTCTTTTGACTTCTGTACCAAGGGCGAAATCATTAAAATAGTAAACAGTCTTGACACAAATTCTAGCGTAGGTGTGGATGGCATAAGTACAAAAACAATCAAATGCGTAGTGAATAAAATATCAAATAGTTTAGCAATATGTTTTAATACATTATTTCTTGAAGGAAAATTCCCAGATACTTTAAAAACAGCTAAGATTACACCAATATATAAATCAGGACCAAAGACCGACCCCGGAAATTATCGACCAATATCTGTTTTGCCAGTTTTATCAAAAATACTCGAGAAAATTTTATACAATAGATTGGATAAATATTTAAATTCTATAAACTTTCTTTCTGAACGACAATACGGTTTTAGATCAAAAAGTAATACTCTTGCTGCAACTGTAGATTTAGTTACAAAAATAAAACATAACATAGATTGTAAGAATATTGTGCTTGGTATATTTATTGATCTAAAAAAAGCTTTTGACACGGTTAGCCATAAATTACTATTACAAAAGCTACAATCAATAAACATCACCGGTTCTGCCTTAAAAATGCTTGAATCATACTTGACAAACAGATCACAAATTGTTAAAATAAATGACCATGAAAGTTGTCCGCTACCTATAAGATATGGAATTCCTCAAGGATCGATATTGGGCCCTCTACTTTTTCTAATTTACATAAATAATATTCAGGAACTAGGATTACAGGGACATATTACACTTTATGCTGATGACACTTGCCTTTTTTATTTCGGTTCTAACATTCACACACTCATCTCTCAAGCTCAAAAAGATTTAAATACACTTTTTACATGGCTACAATATAATCTTCTAACAATCAACACTTCAAAAACATGTTACATAATATTTAAATCCAAAAACAAAATTATACCAACACATGCTCCCCTTTTGATAAATAATATACCAATTCAACAAAAATACGAGGAGAAATATCTTGGCTTAAAATTGGACCGTAACTTAGGATGGAATGCTCATATAGAACATATTAAAAATAAATTATTATCACTTATTGGATCCATTTATAACTTAAGTAAATGTATACCTAACACAATAAGACACACAATTTACAACGCCTTAGTAAAACCCCATCTACTATATTTAATTGAAATATGGGGCAGCGCTGCAAAAACTAAAATAAATGAACTTCAAATATTACAAAATAAATTAATTAAAATTCTTTTTCGATACCCCTATCTAACACCGACACATAAAATCTATAGAGAGACGAAGGTTATGAATATTAAACAATTATATATATTTAACATCTGTATATTTGTGAGGAAATGCCTAAATAAAACGATACATACTAACATTAAATTTACAAAAACAAAACCATACTGTAAACGTCGTCGTGCCAGCCTTATAGTTCTTCCCAAAGTAAGAACTAATTATGGAATTAGAACTGTTACCTTTGAGGGAGCGCAGTTTTACAATAAGCTACCAGAAATAGTTAAAAATGTGCACCCATTCAAAGCATTCAAGACTAAATTGGCTGAACATGTTATGTCAGATTATACACTACTAAGCAAATAATGCTTTGGATGAGTACTATGAGTATATAGCTGACTGTAAAAATTGGCGGATAAAGTATAATCTAAATTTAATTACTTAGTTCTAACTATTGTTCTCAAGTAAGTGACATACTTTTGTCTTTATTGAGAATAAAGATTCTTTAAACTTAAACTTAAACTTAATGATCTGACTAAGGTGATATCGAGTATCGAGTATCGAGTATCTTATCGAGTAAACAAATGGAAGTAAATTCGTAATCGAATTATAATGAAATATCGACATACGCGCCGATATATATATCAAATTATCCCCGATTAGATCTAGTTATCTGAGGCTTTATTGGCAAGACATTAAATAAAATGAATGATATGATCATCTTCTTACAGGTCGAAAATTCAGACGGTGAACTACACGAAGTCGATACGTCACACATATATCACGGCGAGTTGGTTGGTGAGTAAACTGTTTTGAAACTTTCTGAAAAATAATACATACAAGCTACAAAACTTTCTATCTGTAGGGTATAATTAAACTAGTGCAATTTAATCGCTTTGTTCGAACCAACACCAGCAACAAGTCAATTTAGCAGCTCTAAACTTCTAAAACAGAAGCAACGCGCGAGTAGTTTGGTTGAAGTGGAGCGCTAGTCTGCGCTAGAGCGATTCACGTCCCGCAAGACAGAAACAAAGTTAGCGGGTGACGGTGACGTGCCGCCGCGCTGGCGACTGACGGCCGCAACTCGGTGGCTCCATTGTGCTCGGAGCGAGCTCACGACGTTATCTACACCCGAGATAAAGCCCCATTGTTCGTCCCTCGCCCCTGGCAAAATTTAATAAGTCCCCGCATCTAGTGTTTCGACGCCGTTTGTGTTTCTCTTTAATCAAACGGAAAATGAACGCGGGGCGCGGAAGCTTCGACTGGACTCAATTGTCGAGATGGATGCGCCCCCGCGTTATTTCCACGAGCGCGGCGTACTGAAACATATTTCTTTCCGCAATTAATGCGGTTCGGACAAAGTCTCGGCTAATTGGGAGCTTTCGGCGGCCACTCGAGTTTAATGTCGGCGGCTGCAGCCCGGCTCGCCCACGCTGTCCACATCTGTGATAAATCTATGAAAATTCCAGTGGCATTCTTGTCTGAATATTTTACCAAATAAAGTCTGGTAGCTGTGCGCCAGACAGATTCAAATTTCGACGGAGGAAAATTATGATTTTAATAAGTGATGTGTTTAGATTTTGAAGTAGAGTTGAGCAATGCGTGCGGTGCGGTGTTATGATCGTGAAAGTTTGGTTCGGTGTAAACGGATAAAGTTGTAAGGGCGGCGCGCCATCGATCGCAGTTCGTCGCCCTACTTACCACGGTTCCGATGCACTTAGCCACTGAGCTGCAAGCCACATTTATGCATACATTTACCGCATTTCACCGTATAACGAATACAATTATTTGAACAAAAGTTTGTCTTATTTGACTTGCATTATTCTTAAACGGCTTGCTTTGTAAATATTTTGTTGCTCAGATTGTAGGAGGTAAGGATTTGTTTAGCCCGTGTTTGTTGCATGTATCATTCAAGACTATAAGACGTGCGCCAAGGGATCATTCTTTACACAGTTGTTTAGTCACGTATGTAATTCTCACAAATAACACTTATGTAAGTAAATCATACTTATTTATTTAGATATGTATTTACTTTATAATTGTTTGTGTTGTACCCAATACAAGCAACCTCGCCTCATTTTTCATCTTTCCATTGATTTATTTCTAGTAACAAAACTTAGCCTTCTTCTGAAAAAAAATATTTGTACCCGCTGCAGGCCGCGTCTTTCCAATCGGTACCTACACCGTGTAGTGTGGATTGGTGGAAATAAAAAAAAATATTATAATAATGATTTAGTAGAAAGATATTAATTAGGACATGAGCCCACGATGATTGCATGTCAGTTCGAGGCTATATCACACGCGCCGGTTGTTATTGACGCTTTCGTCACTGACTTATCAAAGGCAATTTCTGAGACTTCTAATTTCACATTTCGAGAAACATACACGAATTGCTCGTTCAATATTATTAATGTGTGATACATGCTAAGTCGTAAATTATTCTCGCCGCTATCTCTGGTATTTGCAGTGCGAAATAATAATCACAACGAGTTCTGTCGAAACTGAGTTACGATATATTTCCTCGATCTTTTATTTACCGTAGTTAGTAAACACAAAGTGTGTTTATTTTGTCTATTCCAGACGGATGAGATACGTATCTTGAGATA
The DNA here is from genome assembly GCA_951805285.1 of Thymelicus acteon. Classification (NCBI taxonomy): domain Eukaryota; kingdom Metazoa; phylum Arthropoda; class Insecta; order Lepidoptera; family Hesperiidae; genus Thymelicus; species Thymelicus acteon. The sequence goes on along the minus strand of OX638221.1, from coordinate 5,863,437 downwards.
AGGGGCTTCATATATCCTGGTGCCCAAGCTAAACTCTTCTTATGCATTATGCTGATTGCTGATCATATTATGAGCACTGAATCCTGCTCTTATGATCTGCTAATAAAATCTATGGGACAGCCATTCAGTTTTATTCCGAAGCAACGTGTTATGGTCTTACCTCCAGGCTCTAACCAATTATGAACCTCTTTATAAAAACAGCTGTTAATTGCTATTCACGTGTTTCGTTTGCAACGATGAAGAGTCAGTTGATGAACTGTTTCCACACCGCTTCTTTCCTAGCAGTTGATAAAGACCCTGATGTAACTTATATCAGATATCTTTGTGTGTTGGTCCTTACCTTCCAGCTATTGATATAAAAATTAAAATTGCTTTAAAACTGATACTTCTGATAACATTTGCAATGCAATACTTATTCAGCTATGCAGATGAAAATTATATTGTTGCAATGCACGCTCTCATGGCGAGACGGTAGTCAGTTATTCTTCATACAATAAACAATTGTCATCGGAACTTCCATTATGCGTACCTCGTCGAACGAACAATGCACCGCTCGTATTATATTGCCGATACATCATTAGTCTACCCAATTTGCTAAGTATAGGGTTCCCACAAGCTAGAAAAAATTGACATTTATCAGTAAATACACTTTGTTATTGTCATTAACTTGTTACGTGAGATTATCACTACTATTTATGGCAATATTACGGTACTCCCGTACTCTGAAAATTATAATATGAATACGTTTGCAGACAACAATTTTATTAGAGGGTTGGATCAAAATTAACACAATAGATAATGTTGGTCAATTTTATAAAAACATTATTAATTATGTCAATTTAATCTCATAAAACTGAAATGATAATTTATGACTATTATTATGACTAAGAAATGTATTATTATATTATTATATTACATTAAAAAAAGTTTTAAGGTCGGTTTGTTTCATTCAATCGTATACATAGATAGTACCTCGGTGCTCAGTTACAGTTCGGCCGCTGTACCTTGGCGCGTCTGAACCAGTGTTGCCAATGCTACGGCAATTACCGTGTTCTACGGCTTTCAGGCCAAAAAATCACAAAATCTACGGTCTACGGCCCGAACCCTAGGGCCGTAGCAAATTCTACGGCTTTTCGCAAATTCTACGATCTTTCTGTTATTTATTATTTTTGCAGACATTTAACGAATATTAAACCCTTAAAACAGTGTCACTAGGCTAATGAACAGTGTTCCTTGTTTTGTGGACATGAAATTCACTGCTGATGACTTTTTTTTTTTTAGTCCGAGCGCTGAACCGATGGTATATATTGGCATAATTGGATAGCATAATATATTAGCAGCTGTGGACACGGCCCACAGTTGATCTTTTTCCATACAAACACGGCTTTTTTATCTCATGTACACGGCCTTCCAAAAAATTTCATTGGCAACACTGGTCTGAACTTCGCGCAGAAGGCTGCGCAGTAACATAATTCGCCAATGCTCGATACGCGGTGTATTGAGTCTCAGTCATACGTTAGCATGTTCGTGTTGCCATCTCTGTCTTACATGCGCTAAAGTTCGCAAAGCCTATGTTCAGACGCGCCAAGATACAGCGGCCGTACTGTACTTACTCGTAAATTAATTTTGACGACGATGAATTCTAGCCATTACGTATACTATTGCTAATGCAATTATTTGCAGCATCTAATAGGTAGGTACAAATTAGTTCTACATTTGGTTCCGAATAAATTTCATTGAGTTTATGCAATTAAAGAAGCAATTAATAATGATAAAGTAGAATGAAATCGCTATAGCCATTAAAATATGAGCAGACAGACAGCAGATGCACATTGCACAAGCAGGCATAATAAAAATTGCTTTTATTATGTTTCATTAGTAGTTTATGAGTGCCGTGTAGATTGACATTGGAGTTAAAGTTAAGCCCACTGTCCATTTAGTTTTAGACGTACGTCAAACGCACGGCGCGGCGCGGCGCGTCGGTCAATTGTCGCTAGCTTGAAGCTTGCTTGCATCGTTCACTTTGGTATCATTGGTATCATAAAATACAGGCCTGTTTTTTTTCACATTTTACAGGATCGATTCCTGGCTCAAGCAGGTGATTTATCAAAAATATTTTAATGCAGTTTTACTTATTTGTGAAAATAAAGGAATGTGTCCTTTCAGTAAAATTTGCCATCATTTACATTCAGGGTACTTTTCCTCCAAGCACAGTTTTTTTTCCTCACCCTGTATGCATAAATTAATAAATTAATGATAGCCTTGAGCTTATTTTTTAGGCAACCTATTCGCGATTCTTTTCTTTGCATAATGATATTTGATAAAAAATATTTTTTATCCGGTAAGGAGATGGGTGAAGGACGTCTCTAATTCGGTTCTTAGACTATTTGTTTTCCAATAATTGTTTTGCAAAACGCAAATGCGACTTACTTTTACTACGCAAGCTGCAAGTAAGCTGCAAGCAAGCAACAATCGACGAGCGTGCGTATGAAGTGCGTCAAAGTGGACAAAACGCCTTAGTTTGTAATTCTACGCAGACGGTTTAATTAATATCATCCACCAGATCTTTTTGTCCGCCTTCCCTTGAAGTAATTAGCAGCTGGATGGCGCGCTAAGAACAGTACGGGAAAGTACGTTCTATTTTTATACAACTTTAAAAAAGATAAGTCTTTTATCTGTGCATCGTGTATGTATACATACAGCTTTTTTTATATTTATTTTATAATAGTATAGTAGGTAGTATACATTATATTTATATACAGGCAGTGCTTGGATTGAAATTAAAAATACTCGGGTCACGTTTTAGTATTGTAATATTCTTTTGGCTATTTGAATATTTGTGCAGAGATAGATAAAAGAGAGAAAAAACCATGAATTATTTATATTACATATAATTATTACACGCTAGCAGAATTCAAACCCAGATCCTCTGTACGTATCAAACAAGTCATCACTACTCAACCAGGAACCGCAACATTTCTCGGTAGATTTTCAAAAGAACGTTAGCCAGCCGGGTAAAATTGACCTTGTTAAGAGTTAAAGCTTCGATGCGTTGACGTACTTGAACGTCGAACAATACTAGTTGTAATCCTATATTGAGGTGCAGTTCCATAACTGTAAAATCACCGTTCAAGGTAATCCAATATACAATGAGCGGTAAAGACTTGTCATTTTACGTTAAACTTAAAATATGTCTTACAATACTTCCCTCAACATTTACAAAATTATTTCAGTATTTTAAAATTTTCTGTATTTGACTTTTAGCTTGTTAATCTTAAATGTTTATGTATTACTGAAAGGATAATAAATGTTTATGTAATAATGAAATGATTTGTAACGAAAGCGGCGAATAACGCTGACACATAGTAAACAATAGTTGCTTAGTTCAGAAAGTAGCGCATGGCGCTAGGTTAGGCTTAGGTTGATATCAGGAAATTGTTTTATAACCATACAAAACGAAAAACTGAAACAGTTAACTAGCTTAAGTTTTGCGCGAAAATTACAAATACCTTACAAATATGTGGCTTAGGGGGTCGTACTCAATAAAGTCGTACAAATGGTGGACAATGAAATTTGACAATGAAACAGTTTTCTTTAACAGTCAATACAAAGCGCAGGGAACATAATTATAAAAGCGTTCATATAACTGTAACAGACCGTTCATATAAACCAAGAGATTTCCTTTGACGAGGTCAAAGAAACTCAGATTTTGACTTGTGACGTTGAAGAACGAAATATGGATTGGATTAAAATTCTCAACCAAGTGGCCTCCCGATTCGATTGCCAAAGCGAGAGAATCCGGCTATTGTTCACGATACGCATTTGCCACTCCTTTAATATAAATATTACAACATTAGTGTTACAATTGTCTTTTGTTGTGCACACAATCGCGTTGGCAATAGCTCCCTGCGTACGGACGCCCCCATCACCTGCCTGCAACTGATATGACTCATTGACTGTAATGTACCACGTTGTAATAACTATTAAGGGGTTTGCATATCATAACGTACCATTTCATGTACGGAGGGCGATATGATACGCTTTACTATGCCCATTGAAGCGGATCGACGGCGTTCTCATCTATATTTGTCGAAAATTGTTGATGCTCCGTGGCTTGGTTCACGACGGTGCAGTGTTGATATGTGACGGAACGGTCTTATGAGATAAGTGTCATAATTGTCAATACAAAGAATATTTTTTTTTGCCTGACACGATTCTAGCTCGGTCGTGGTGTGGTAGGGTATAGTTTTCAAACCCTTTATTAGTAAACAACTGGTGTAGATAGATAGATACAGTAGTATTATTAACTTAGTTGGAGCCACAACCGTAACGTAGCTTTGACACGGCAGCGATTGTGGGAAACACGAGGTTAATGTCATTTAGCGAAGCGTTTACATAAAACTGTATGCCGATACCGTTGATAAAGAATGACTCATTGTCATATGCTTAATTGCCTTTTGAATTAAGTTTCCTGTTGGCAGTTGCTATATGGAAATATTTAATTCTTGATTGTGAAAAGGTGAAATTCACCCTTTATTAAAAATGAATGTTAGCATATTTTTATCAACGAATGCGAAATAATTTACGAATACTTGAAGTAAATTTAATACTGTTTTGCAAACCGTATCTTGTGTATGTCAAATGAAAGGGCTTGTTGTAAGGATCACAAGTACATTTTCTTACAGTTCTGCAATGGATAGTTTTAAAATTATTCAAGAAAGAACGAAACTTAAAGCCAATAATCTAAATTTTACTAACAAACAATAACCGACTTCAAAATTACTCAAAAACGAATTGTCAGATTTCGCTCAATATGTGGGACCACATGCCAAGCACCTGCTTTCGATTAAAAAAAGAATCATCAAAATCGGTTCACCCAGTCCAAAGTTCTGAGGTAACAAACATAAAAAATACAGTCGAATTGAGAACCTCCTCCTTTTTTTGAAGTCTGTTAAAAATTGACCATTCCCTCCCCCTTATCTCCGAAACCACTGACGCTAGAATTTTGAAAAAAAAAAACAGAATAGTTCTTTAATAGTACAGGAAAACCTATAAGAAGTCTATGTTCTTATAGGAAATCGGTAAAAATACGAACAAACTTACATTTTGAGTTGGTAAACATATTTTCCCATACATTGTGTGTGGAAGAAAATGGTTGCATTTGTTGATTTGAATTTTTTTATACCTACTTAAGTTTGTAATATCAATTTTTGCTCATAATTAATATGTAGTTGAATAGTGTATTTTAGCAAGGTTTGTTATTTTGTAGAAGCAGAATTCTCCGTACCATCGATGTTAATAATAACACTTTAGTTGCGGATGCAGGTGGCACATTGAAGTGTAACATCACGCACATCTGGGGCCACATGTTAGTTTTTGTGTGCATCACGTTTTGAGAGTTTGATGATGTCACCGACTGAGTGCAACACGGTATATGAACTTGAAAACTGTACAATGTACAGCACTTAAAATTTTACACAAATCTAAATTTCATACCACTTTTTTTATGGAAATAGCCGGCAAACGAGCTGACGATCCATCTGATGGCAAGTAGCTATGGTCGTCCATGGACATCAACAACACGAAAGGCATCACCGATGCGTTGCCGGCCAAGAAAGAGAGAAGAAAAAGAAAGCAAAAACTGGCTCTCAATCCCCAGCCGGAACACGACGAGTCGTTTGGGCTTTGGCGGCTGACTCATGCTCAAGGGTGGTAGCTATCCAGGCGAGCCCCATGGAGAAATAATAATACTAATAATGGTATTAATTAACAATTAAAATCAATATTATTCATATAATCCCTCGAGGGGCCCTACCACCAGCGGGCCGGATTTAGTCGCCACTTACGACACCCATCCGGCGTGCAATTGGGGTTAGTATTCTAAGCCGCCCCAATACGGCGAAAAACTTTAATTTGATTTTCACGTTAGAAAATTCTCGTTAGTAAAATAGTAATTAATGTAATGTAAGATACATTGTGCAGATTGGTATACTCGTATGTATCATTAATTTTTAAATATTTTTTTTAAACTTTCATACTTTCTGAAAATTCTGAAATCTACGTGACAATAATTGAGTAAAGCTCGGTCACCTAGATGTTTGTTTTTATTAAAAAGAAAGAAACAATTGATTTTGAATACACTTTACCTGTGTTAAAATCCTGCATAATCATTGAGGGGATAACGGCCGCACTCAGAGTCACTTTACTGTTTCTTAAATCGCTCCTCAATACAGAATTTGTATTGTGATGTGATTATTTACTAAGGAGCCGTTTAAGTAACCGTTAAGACTTACATAAGACTGTACAACAGCTTGATTTAACTGTTACATTACATAAATTTCTAGTATGTGAGGAGTATGCCCTAGTCGCTACATGATCGTAGCAGTTTCTTTTGTCTTCTTGCACAACTTGACCGAGATTTTCTCGATGTGGCAGCAAAATTAAGTTTCACCACTTTTTTCACTTTTCTTCATCGTCACAATATATAATGCTGCACATATTTTTACTTTTTGTGTTTTCGTAGTTTTTTTTTTACGAGAGAACTAATGAAAGCTGGTTATTTATTTTACCGTGCAACAGTGTCGATGACCACTTAATTAAAAAATCAACATGAATTAAGTAGAGTTGGTATAACTATGATATTCTGACACCTGCCCATCGCATTATCACAAGCAGTTTATATTAGCACAAAAATGCTGGTAGCGTTTCTGCGCCGATTGAAACCTATGGTTTTAAAATAAAGAATGAGGAGCGAGAAATAATCTGAAAATGAAATTCATCCAAATGGTTTTCTAAAGCAAACAGTTTACGGTAAGAATAGGCGATGAGACACCGATTCTGTCGCTGTTCGAATACTCGTATACATACATATTATATGAATGGTTGTTTCCGGATTATATTTTGGGGACACATTTGAGGCAAAGCGCTTTGCGTTGTCACGCCGCCGTGTACGACGTTACAATACGTCAAAAGCGACACAGCTATTACCAGCTGTGTCTCACTTACGGGATCTTGTTTTAGCGTATACGGGACACTAGTGTGTGTGAGCAATTGAGCATGTGTGTGAATGAGCAAATCTGTATGAGATGCTGCGAGCTTAAGTTATATGAAAGCATGAAAGCTGGTTAAAAGCAATTTTATCAATGGAGATTAAAATTTTAAAAGTTTATTTTGTTATTTTTACCAGACTGCCAGGAAGAGTTAAGTTTTTCGCGCGTATCTTGTATGCATGTAATATTCTTCATTAAATTAAAGATCTCATCATAGGAATTTCAAAAAGGTATATATCATGTTTTTTTTTTTTGTAGTAGGATTTTAGATTTTTTTAATTTACACTAGTTATCGTAGATCAAAATCGTTTGGGGGCTACAAATCACAATGCCACAGACAGACATACAGATACCAGACACGTCAAACTTATAAGTCACCCCTCTTTTTTCGTCAGAGGTTAAAAACAAAACCTTAATCTTTATGTAAAAATAAAATATTGTTTAAATTACATTATATATGGGTAAGGGACATAATTATGCCATACTATTCACTGCAGGACGTAACTCCCTTTTCCTAATTGGTATTATATCACACTACCACCGATTTAGTAGCCAATTTTAGGCTCTAAGTTGCCTCTAACAATAACAAACTAGGCAGAAGGCTTAACGTGCTCTCCAAGGTACAGAAGAGCGTGTGACGTTTCTCAATAATGAACTCGATAGATCACTCAGGAATCTCATGATTGTCACCTCGAGTTGCGAGTCCTTGACTGTATAAAAATAAACTCATATTTTCAGTTAGAATTTCACAATTTCCAGTTTTATCTTGTCAATGAATTTTGAACATTTATTAAATTGGAAAATATGAAATCGTTTCTGTCGAGCGAACATTTTACATTGTATAATGTTCACCGTTACTCGTATGTACCTACAATTGAAATGTGATATTCCCAGTACGCCAGTATACACATTTAGGTTAAATTAGACGCTGTCGATTGGGTTTGCTGCATGTACAGTGTACACGATGTATCTGTGATAGGTATCACAGTTTATATAACCTTTTGCGTGCGGTGTTGTGATGTGGTTTTCATTTCTGCAGTTTCTATTGCATATCCCGTACATCGATCGGTTCAATCTTGCAGCGTTTAAATGTTGCTATACCCATTCGGAGGTACACGTTGCTGTAAAGTTTACTTGTTATTACTGGTGTTAATTGAATCTTGTAAATTAGTGTTCGAAAACTTATTCATCTAGTTATTTAAGAGCTCGGACTTAGATATTGTTACGAGTGTTAAGCCCCATAAGAAAATTCCAAATAATGTTGAATTATATATTTTTATTATTTTGCGTTAAAGGAAAGAAGACATTAATATTAAACAGTACGATTTAACTTAAAATTGTAATTTAAATCAACTTAGTTATTGAAATAGTGACGAAGACCAAAAGTTAGCTCGGATCGAATTCAAACTTTGGCCTCAACTTTTAAGCTCGCCTCTTGAAAATCCAGGTTTTAGTCACGACTTATAGGTACTTAAACTTCGTTACTTAGGTACGTAAATTTTATATTTTTGCTCAGTTTGTTTTGGCTGAAAAAATATTAAGGAGCACGTGAGAAAATTACTTTTAAAATGTAATTTTGCTTAGTGCACATAGTAATGTGCATACGTGTAATATACATGGATACAGATTTGTTAGAAGTCGTTTTCAAATGTATCGTACCAATGTGGTCTGAGACAGATCTCGTTTGTAAGCGTCACTGGCAACCACAACCTTCCGTAGGAAACGCAAAGTTGTGTCACGGGCTTACGGCAGAAATAATAGTGTGGCGGTGGAATCTCCTCACTCGGGTGTCTGTCTTATCTAGTCTTTGTCAATGCGTTGCCTTGAGGGTGAGATCTATTATTTTAAGCGAATTTAGAGAGAATCGAATTAATGTTCGGTTTACACGTATTAAGTAGTTAAGTAGTTAACTAAATTTTAACTAAATTTTAAGTAAATTAATACGTGTAAACGGACAATTTAGTAGTTTAGTAATTTAGTAGTTAAGTAATTAAGTAGACAAGTCATTTAGAAATTTTTCTATTTTCTGTTAAGTAGGTGGGCGGGGCTTATCACTTAACACGTTTGGACAGGCACTTTTTAGTTAAGTAAAATGCTTAAGTAATTAAGTAATTTAGTAAAATGCTCAAGTAGTTAAGTAGAATTGTATGAACTAAAGAGCTTTACTAAATTATTACGTGTGGACGCACACTAAAAATTATTCACTTAAAATTTAGTTAAAATTTACTTATCTACTTAACTACTTAATACTTTACTTATCTACTTAATACGTGTAAACCGGACTTAAGTCAATCAGGTAACGAACAGTATTAGCATTTGACGACCCTGTAGCCTAGTTGGTCGCGACCCTGCCTGCGAAGCGAGGGGTCCCGGGTTCGATTCCCGGCCGGGGCAGATATTTATGTGACAGATAAATATTTGTACTCGGGTCATGGGTGTTATTGTGATGTGTTTTACGCGTCGTCCATGCCACCCGCGACACAGGTAATAACCTACTGCGGGGGCATGAGTGTGTAAGCGTTTATTTATTTATTTATTTATTTATTTATTTATTTATTTATGTGCGTATATCACCGAGGATACACTGGTACGACAGATAGAGCGCAATTAACACACATTATTAGGGACTCATAGGAAGTTCTCACACGAATTGATTATTATAATGTTTATTATTGTAGTATTATTGGTTTAACGTTAATGTTAACGGTGCGTCAAAAAGCGCTTCAGATGAGGCAGGGGCCTAATATAAGAGTATGTGGTAAAACTATAGATCTAAGGTACCCGTGTTCGGGGGAGCCCCCTACTACAATTTTTACGTCCAGGAAAGGTATAGTTTTCGAGTTATGATTTTTTTTTTGGAAAATCATAATACATCGAAAAAACCTTGGGTATACTTTAGTATATTACGGCAGTGGGAGAGGGGTGGAGTTGTGGGGAGGGGATGGGGTAAGGATCCCCCTTAAAGGGGCTAAGTGAGGAAACACATAGTTTTTGAGTTTTTATTATTTTTATTTTGAGGTTAAATCTGTGAAAACTGCTCAATATTTGTCTTAAAGTAGTCTAAATTATGTCAAGTGGTGGAGGAAGTAAAATTTCGACCTCCGTATGGGGTCACTACACACACTACACGCTATACCCACCAATTTTAGAAAAAAAATGCCAAAAATCATAATTACAAAGTTACAATATAATATGCACTTTTAGGGATAATTTCGGGGTTTTTGATTCGCAAACAGACTTCCGAACGTTGTGTAACAAACTGCAGGCACCATGTGAGCTGAAGCGGCTGAGGCTGGTCGCCGCAGACGACCAAAAAGCTGAAGCAGATTCTATACAGCGGGCGGAGGCTGCTCTCCCTCCGCGCCTCCGGGGTTTACATTCACTCTAGGGGTATGGCAGACTAGTACCATGTGGGGTCGGGGTTGACTAAGTCGGTTCTGTAACCATTTCGACCTACATGTGGAATTTACACAAGCACATTTACATAATAACAAGATTAACTGAATGACTTAATACAACATTGACAGTGCAATAAGTTTTGTGCTACCTTCCATTTCACTCGTTTTTGACAAGTACCCTCTCTTACTCTAGACTAAATTGACGAGAAATGTCTTCCGATTTAATAGAATTTTATTGAACTTATTTTTGTCGTAGTTAATTCAAAACGCGTCTCCTGGATTTAAAAATGGTTTTAAACGTTCACACTAAACCCTGACTACATCTCTCAAGTCACACCAATATCAAAATCGAGTACCTTATTAGATCTATAGCCAACCGGAGCATGTTCCTCAACCAGTGTGTTTGTTGCAGGCGAGCCACAATCAGCGGTGTTCGGTTCGGTGACAGACGGCGTGTTCGAGGGGAAGATAGTCGCGAGCGACGGGTCCTACTACGTGGAGCACGCGCGGCGCTACTTCCCGCCCAACGGCACTCGCAAGGTGCACTCTGTGATATACCGGGACGGTGACGTCAGCGACCCGTACGCGCATCGGAGGCATGGTGAGTGTACGACCGGCCCTAATCTGTTTTTGTTAGGCTTGTTAGGGCAAGAAGTGTCGGTCGGCTTGCAGCTGATTTTGGCTTTTGACGTTTATAATAGGATTTGAAAGGACCAGTGTAAGTACTCGATGTTTGCTGTCCTGCTCCATGTAATAGAGTTCCATTATATAGGTACCTAAGTTATGAATTCACGCCTTTCTTTAAATTATGTAATCGTATTTTGAAGTTACTTCGACGTTATGAAGTTTAATGGAAAATTGGCCACCGCAAACATTCACCGATTAATTCCAGGTCCAAAGTAAAAATATTTGATTTAGTGACAATAGAGCACTACAAATAACTAACTGTGCAATATAAATAACATTCGGTAGAAACAAAATTTTCTTTACAAGTTCCAAATTACTCAATGTTTATTCATGAACCATGTTGAAGGTCTTGTAACTTTCTTCGCTTTTTCTAATTCGCAATAACCTTCGTTTGACACAAAAAATATGATACAAAAAGTTGAATAGCTCATTAATGACAGTGAGTAATAAACGCCGCGTAGCACTCATAGTCATAGCCCAACGACCTACCAACCATAGACCAACGTTTTAGATCGTAATTATAGTGATCGATCTACATTGAGCAACGTGCATAGGGGGCCTTTTAATGACACAGCTTGCGACCAAAAATATGACTGTTTTCGATGCGATAGTTTCGAAGATAATACTAAGCAGTCAGTTCCAATTGAAGTCTATAAACCATGTCGGAGTTCTTAGGGTTTAGCTTCAACTATAAGCGACCTACTGCTGAGCACGAGGAGAGTTTGTACATAAATAAATTATTTAATATGCAGGTTTTAAACAACTTCTTAACACTCGGGTTAGCTAAAATCTCTAGTAATTTATTGGAGCAGTGTGATGGAAAACGTTCTACGTCGCTAGAGACGTAAGAGCCCTACATTAGAAAGAAAATTCTAACTACAACTTCTACATTCGAAAGAATAAACTTCATATTATAATCTGCATATTATTTAATACCATATTATCATTAAAATGAAATGTGGTATATGAACTCTGGAATAATTTTTATTCCGGACACAGAAAAGTTTATATCTTTTGACACTGACAGTAAGTAGGTTTGCTATGTAACCATTTCATCTAAACTGCGATGTGCAAGTATAAAACGTGTTACATGAGAAACGAAAATTAAATGGTGAAAGCGTAAGTAATTCCTGTCTTCATACTAAGATGAATAGTGCATCCAAAACAATTTGCAAGTGTTTTACCTTTTGGCATCGAGCACATACCTTTTGGTCATGTCGGTATTAACGCAGCTTTCTCAGAATCACGTAACTTGTTCTGTGGAGACTTGAGACTGGCCAGATGGACGGCTGGGACGCGCGAAACGAAACATGTTCCGATACGATGCGCGACGCAATTAAGTTTGTGACACATCGTAAGACCAGTTACTAAGATATCGACTCGTCTACTATCCGCTTTTCACGTACCTTCCTGTTACGGAAATGTGGAATTAGCTTCTACCTTAGGTGAGTCAACACCAATTCAGTTCCCTTGACTCTAGGAGTTTCCTTTACAAACATACCTTCTTACTAGGAATTAGCTGTTGTTGACGGAGTTAATTGACATTACAAATTGTAACGACTCGGAAAACACGAAAAGGAAAAACTTTATTTAGCGCTACAGGGAGTGTCCAAACTAAAGAAGCTTACTTGCTTAAAGCAATGTACCGCAACGTTATTGTGTAGAAGAGCAGTTTGCAGGGGGAGGTTGTTTGATAAAAATTATCCCATTTACTAAGCGGTGTCAAGGCTGGTCTTATTGTTATCGCTGGAATCTGATCTTTCGATTGGCAGGGTGAAAGTAGGTTGCTGGGTTTGGATGTTTCATGAGTAGTAATATTGTACAAGAGCGGTAATGGATGCTTCATGAGTTGTTATAGTTTGATCGCAGTGTCGCGTGGCAAACGGATCCCCACGCAAGGTCGTTTGACAAAGTTTAATCCTGCTTGCTCGGTGCTGTCACCCGCTCGCTTGATTGCTACACCGCCTGCATCGGGAAATTCACGCTAATTTATTACCAGTTAGATGTTAGTGCGGTATTGGTCACCGCAGTTGTCATAAATTCATTCCGCTGGTGACTGCTCTCATGTAATTTAGATTTGCAGTTTGACTTTGTACCTATTTTCTTTGAGATTATTAAATGAAACGTGTATTGGCTGTGCCCATTTGCAGCTCTAAAAGTGGCAGCGCACATTATCCACGCAATTAACGAGACTACAAGTTGGATTGTCAAATGACATCATCGAAACGGGCATCAGTGTAATTGTGCTTCAATTCATTTTATTTCGCATCGGCACTGAAACCGATAAGCAAATACTTTACGAAAAATAGATCAGTTAATTTCACTGCACAATTGATTTAACAACATTCGGAAATTCACATTTAAACTAGCAATTCCAGGTCCACTGCAATTTCCACTCCCACTAGAGTAACCATTAAAGTAATTTGAAAAATAAAATCCAATCTCTCCGGCAAATCTAAACTGTAGTAAGCTACAGAAACGTATTAAATGTTTGTCGTGCTAAAATCAAGAGCTGTATGTACCCTCATATGTACCTATGAATGTTTTGCAGTCAAATGTTTCATACAATTGATATTAGGTGCCGTCGACTTTATTCACCTGAGTTAATTCACCCAGGTGTCTAAGTCTACTTTTAGTGTACTTTATTCACCTATGCACCCAAATGATTTAAATCTACTGGCCGCAGGTGAATTAAGTATAATAAATTAATAAATAAACGCTACACACTCACATCCCCGCAGTAGGCTTTTACCTTTGTCGCGGGTGGCATGGACGACACATACATATAACACACATCACAATAACACCCATGGCCTGAGTACATAAGGAGGAACATAATAATTTTGAACTACATTTATTCGTTTATATTTCCTGAAGCAAAGCGAAACAGGAATCAGGATTCATAGTTTCAAATAAATATAAACAGATTAGACAGACAATAATAAAAGCAAATTCCAGTTAGAATGTATTGCTCGGCTTGGGCTACTCGAATTCCTATTCGATAATACACATTCATTCGTCCGTGGGCAGAGTTGAAATGGTAATTTCCTTAACAAACCGACTGTGCTACTGAGGCTTATGTTTTTATCAATACGATTATGTTTCCTCTGGCGACATAACACGGTCACGATTTGTGACGTAATGGAATAATCAGATCTTTGCGGTCTGCAGTCAATTTCACCACCGCTACCGGCCTGCAATTAGTGTCGTACCTTACCAGTGGTCACGGTATCGCTTGTGGTAATATTAGCGTGCATTACTAGTAACAGTATATGTGTGGCTTTGACACCCATATAAATATACATTTTACACAAGAAAGAAAGAAAGAGACATAAGTTTATACGTCGCTATAGCTATAGTCGTCGCTATACCGCCATTATTATCAATATTCGATCTATCCATCTCTTCAAGTCAGTTACCGAGGTACTTTCGAAAAGTAACAACATTATAATATTAGTTCATGTCGGATATTGTTATTAATTAAAAGACTCCTTACTTCGTATTAAAGTATAATACATAGATGACCGAGCTTTGCTCGGTATTTTAATATTGCTTAACAACGCCATCTACTGAAGTAGCTCTGTGTCGTTAAAGCAGTTATTTGCTCCCAATAATAATAGTATTATTACACGCCAATAGATGTCAGGAAAAGCCAATGATGATGTAGCAGTTTTTCATTGCCTGAAAACGCGGATAAAACGACATTTTCTAAAAATGAACCCTAGCTAGATCGATTTATCCCCCCCGATACCCCTCCCCTGCATACTAAATTTTATGAAAATCATTGGCCGCCTGAGGCCTTATAAGCAGGCTACCGAATTTGAGTAAAGTAAAAATTGTTATAAATAAAGTTAAAATTATTTAAAAAATCTGTATTTTCGGTTTATCTCCGATGATTTTCAAAGTGAACCGATATTAGGTACATCTGAGAAAAATTAGGAAGTAATAGCTAAATCGCGCTATATAGCATGTTGAGCAAGATAAATAACGATTTTCTTGAAAAAAATAAGAACATCCACGCCGCCGCCGCGCCGCCGACAAAAAATCCTCCTGCGCCGCCGCCGGCTTTTACCAGGGCCGCAGGGCGGCGCACATATTATATAAATCAAACCACTTTGTATGTTCATCCATTGTTACTTAATTTCCTATTTTTACTTTTCGTTTCCTTTGTTTTCTATAAATAATATTTGTCAATAAGATAGGTATTTAAAGTAAAATACTTCATTTATTCAGGCTAGCGTAAGCACATTACTTTGAATCTGTCTCTGGACGGTAGGAGTAGCAAGACGATATGTACATCATCGCATGCGTATCGGGTGAACAGGAAGGGCAAATTTCTATTACAGGTATCAACACTCCCGTGGGAATTGCCCCTTCACTGGCTCGACATCGGAATTCTATTTCATTGGGGTCCAAGCGTCTCAAGTACTATCGTAGTATCTGTCCCGTAGCGTGGATGAATACCAATACCTAATTAAATTTTCAATTATTTCTACTATATCCAAATACAGTCCCTTTTTGAATAACGAAATACTAGCAGACGAGCCACCTTCGCCCATAGACATCAGTTATAAGAGAAAATCGCCCCAACTCAGAGTCGCTAACGGCTTCTTAAATAGCTCTTTATGTAAAGAATGGTGATTATTTACTAAGGAGCAATTTAAGTAACGATTAGAGATTATGAGTTGAGAGTAAGAACCTGCACCTATTGGCGGCACGGCATGGCTAGGCATTTTTATGCACCCGAGAACCATGATTAGATGGAGACCGGGCCTAAGTTTCCATACTGTCCATATCTTTTACATATAAGTGACATGTACCCGTTGCTCCTTAATATGACATGTCACTAGGTACGACAGGGATACGACAGTATGAGACAATAATACAATAAAGAGCAACATAGTTATCTGTGTGATACTTATGCTATTTTCATATTTAAAATCACTTATACACATCCTTTCCGCTTAAATTCGCATTTACATCGAACAGTTACGAATATAATCAAGTTAAATACGTTGAAGTATATCATTGCGTGAAATGAATGATGTAAATATAAGTAATTTAAATCGTAACTTTATAATTTGTTTATATTTAAAGTTGTTACCAACAACCATAAAGCGCTACCAGGCATTCATAATCGCGTTTCTATCGAACGAACCGGAACGGCTCATTTGTTTTCATTACAGGTATCTATCGACGTTGGCGCAGGGGTTGCTCCCCTTCAGTTAATTTATTGGTGTTCTTTTTTCAAAATAACAGTAAAGAAAACACGCTTCATTGGTAAAATTGTGGTTGTTTTGCTCGTGGAAGGTATTATTTAGTCATTTATTTTTTTAATATGATTGATGTCCGATTAGTTAAACATGTTTCCCAGATATACATGTTTCCAATCATGTTGTCCATGCCAGTCTTGACACAGGGTATCCTAGTTCGGGGATTTGAGTGTTTAAAGTATCATATTTATATGTAGTAGATGTGAGGACTTTTAATCTCAATTGGTAGAGATTCTGTCTGCCCAACAATGTTTGTGGTCATATCATCTGCAAATACTGCACATTGATTATGGAAATGATGAGCTGCGATAATTTATAAAACTGCGCTATGCATAGTCTGTACGAGTAAAACTGCATTATGTGCAACTCACTACGAGTGTTTATTTATTAGAACGCAAGTTACCCTGATCATTAAGATGTGTTAGTATTATAAGTATTTTATTGCAACACATTCGGCAGTCTGTAGATAAAATATTCTTAAAATTAAAATTTCAAATTAAAGAATAAATGGATACTTGTAAATTTAAAAAGAAATATCTTACAAAAATCTTAAATGAAAATATGTACATAAAATCGGCGTTATAGATGCAAATGACGTCGCGGCGTCGCTTTAAGAATAGGGATGTTGACTAATTTTAGGATTCAATTTTATTTTATAGATAGAACCTTAATATTCACGAAAAGAATATTATAATAATAATAATCTTCAATTTAAAAACAAAAATTGATTTCACACCAAAAACGTCACGTGACGTCACTAACCGATATATTCAATACTAGCGTTCTATTGAAGTTTGTTGAACTTGCATATAAAATACGAACAATGACGTCATAAGCTCAAAATGGCGTTTGAGGTCACGTGACAGTGAGTACTATTTTTAACATTTTAAATTAATTACATTTAATTTATTGTGATTGATTTCAACAAAATAATAATATTTTAGGTGTTTAAATGTTACCATGAATATTTTAAACATAAAATATTAATTTACAGTTAGTGTTAACATCCCTATTCATTGTAAAGAAAGCACGCGTACATTTTCCTGTTGACGTTTTCCAATCTGTACAAAAAGGATACATAATCGCGTGCAGCTACATTTGTTTCCATTACAGTAATCCAGCGCGGGGTTCGCTCCCGTCCCTTCTCGGTAGGGATCCGCTAGGCTCCAGTACAATGAAAGGTTTTAAATGTAAATAGTTGTGAAACGAGAAAACGAGATGGTAAGTCAATGGTCACCGTCGCTCATAGGCAACTGGATGCTTGGACTCAAGATGGGTAGAGGCTTTTATTTCGGCAGTTGTCGCATATACATTCTTACAAACTGTTATTTTTGCCTGTGATAAATTCAAAAATATATTGTCCACAGTTCAATTACATAGAGTTTTTTGTCTACCTGAATTTTTATTCGTCTGGCGTTATCTTTAAACATCTATATTAATGGAAATTTAATTATATAATAGACTAGTAACCGCCCTCGCTTTGCTTCGGTTTTCTTATTTTTTTACACTTTGGGCTACATTATTGCAGTTTTATTAAGGATCCCTAATTTTTTGAAAATATAATATAGCCTATGTTACTCGGGGATAGTGTAGCTTCCCAACAGTGAAAGAATTTTTGAAATCGGTTCAGTAGTTTCGGAGCCTATTCAATGCAAACAAAAAATCAAATCTTTCCTCTTTATATATTAGTATAGACGAGTAACCCCCCTCGCTTTGCTTCGGTTTTCTTATTTTTTACACCTTGGGTTACGTTATTGGATTTTATAAAGGATCCCTATTTTTTTTTTGAAAATATAATAAAGCCTATGTTACTCGGGGATAGTGTAGCTTCCTAACAGTGAAAGAATTTTTCATATCGGTTCAGTAGTTTTGGAGCCTATTCAAAGCAAACAAAAAATCAAATATTTCCTCTTTATATACATATTAGTATAGATAATAATTATTGGAACTGGCAAATCTTGATGGGAAAGTATCATGAGGTAGAAAACTATCTAGCGAGTAACCTACTACATATGTAGTTCTAACAGACGAATCCCGTCTCATGATTCAAGCCCAGCACGAATGACGCTTCTAAAACCTCTCCCTTGGCAGACTGTGAAAGAGTTTGTTAGGCTGTGGCGTAGTTCTAGTCGTACAGTCAACTAGGATAATCGATAGGGCGATGTGGGTAATTACGCGGGTGGTTGCCAGTGTTGCCACGCAGTTGCGTACGATTAAACTACGGGTTTTAGTTTCCACTTGTTTAGGATCAGGTTTAATTTCCCGTGGGTTTTTATTTTATTGTATTGCAATATTAACTTTGTTTGTTGTTTCTATTGCTATGCGTACCTAGATAAACAGATTTGGTTTGCTTTGTTTAAGTTTAATTTGTAGGATTTTCAATTAGTTATTGGATTCTATTTGAGTTAGCAAATTCATCTGCGCGTCGAACTTTGTTCTGTAATTTCGCGTTGAGGAATAATTGTATTGATATTTCATTGTTTTTACAGTACATCTATATCTATTAATTTTACTCTAAAACTTTCGTTTTTCTTTCTGTTTCCTGTTTTGATTGACGTCTTGGTGTAGGGTTATGTAGTTAGCTGAAAAACATAATTATTTATTAAAAAGAGTCGTGTCGCTGTCCAAACTTTTATTCATAAGCTTTGCAACGCGATTAATATTAAACTCTCTTTGCCGATGTAAACACGTCTATAAATAGCAACCTATACAAATTTCATTCTATGAGTTATCGGCCTGCCAAGTTGCGTTAGGATCGCTCCGGTGATTAACGTATTATGCCTGGCCGGATAGGAAAAAAGTTATTTTCGCTTCCATCAGTTCCATCACAATTTGCCATCGATAAAAATGTTTATTCTTTTAACAATATCTCAATAAATATTTGATGTACAGCACGACCCTGTTACGGTATTATTATCGGGGTACATAGAGCTCTCCTGTTGTCATAAATCCTGATTATAGATTCGTAAATCTCGATTTTTTTAGCGTCGCGCCATTGGCTCTTGCTATTACTTATAGGTGTTATTCAAAACTTCTCAATTTATATGTAATACATACATACGATATTTGGCTGATATTTAGTTGCACCACTGTTTTCATTTTGGTTTCAGTGTCAGATTTGTTCCGAACGTTTCGGTATTCCTAAACTTTTTAGTTTCCAATGGCAATGGTGTACCTAGTCCTACTCGTTTTGAAAAGTTAGTTTTATCGGCAGCAAAAATCTTAAAATAGGACACCTCAGAGGTAGATCCCCACTATATTTTTATGGGACTACCCTAGAGCAATCCCTTATTCAATAGAATATACCGGTGAACAAACAGGGAACAAAATTAAAATATACGCAACAAATTGATAACCTCCTCCTTTTTTGAAGTCGGTTAATAAAACATACATTATACAATTGTGTGGTTGTGTTGTATCACAAAGCAGTCGTCAAAATCTCTACAGCTTAATTGTAACATGATTTTATTCCATAGACGCGAAGTAAATAATTATTAAGTTATCCCCGAGGCTTTCAACGTTTTCTTGTTTATTCGCTCAAGAAATTGTTTCCTAGAAATAAAAGGAAACATTTATTTGTCTCAACATTATCATCTTTGGCTCTAGCGGGAACTATTTATAGCAATTTATTAGTCAATTACATGTCCGTTCTTATCATACTGACGTTTATTTTTCCGTGTTCGATGAAGTTGCCAGTCTTACACGGTTGGGGCTGTGACGACTGCTAGTCCCAATTCATGAGCAATTCCTATGCTATGAAGGTTACATCTATGGCCGGTATCTGTATATAGCTTCATCTACCCCTCAATATCTCTTATGATATCGCATACTAGACCTGACTGTATTAAAATCTGATCAAACAAAAATATATACACCTTTTTACTCGATTGCCTTCCTTGGGTTATGGTTTTCACGCGTATCTGGGGGCACGGCAGTGCCCCCGCCAAGTCGAGCAAAAAAGCGGCACGGCCGTACCATCCTTTTCTCGAAGCAATTCAGGCCATTTTCGACCCCCTATAACTTCGTTGTGGATAAAGCTAGAAGCCTGAATTTTTAGTAACCAAGCAGGCATTGTATAAACACGGTATATTTTAAATTTCATTCAATTTGAACCAGTAGTTTAAGAATTATAGCTAGTCAAAGTTTCTTAATTTCGTCATTCACTGACTGACTGACCGATCATCAAAACTCTAAGGCACTTCTAGCAGACATAGAAGCTTCAAATTTGGAACACAATTAGTGTTTAGTGCAGTGATTCCCAAAGTGGTCTATATCGACCCCTAGGGGTCTATGACAACCTGCAAGGGGTCTACGTCAGCGAAAAAAAATTTGGGGGTCCATGAAATGAAAATGGGGGTCCACGATAGTGGATCTCAACACATAAACTGATAGTACCTATTTACTTACATCATACTATCTTATAATATCAAAACATATACATTATTTATAAAAGTACCTATGAATTAAAACAAATATTATATATGTTTATAAAATTGTGTAAGTTGTAGGATGTTGGTATTCGCTTTGTGGTCGCAATACATTTTGAACTTGTAAAAATGTTTATTTAATGCTACATATATTTTACCAGATACAAAATTTTATTTTGAGTAGTTTTAATTTAAATTCAATTAATAAATGTATAAATTAACATGTGTTTTTACTTTAAGTTTTTAACACTAAACTTCACTACAGTTAGAAATTTACAGGAAATCAATATCAGGTAAGTAGGGGGTCTACCCGACACGGAAAAACATGGCAAGGGGTCTACGACACAAAAAAGTTTGGGGAACTTTGGTTTAGTGTATAGATCAAGGAAAAACTAAAATATTTTGCAATTTCGGTCCAGTTTTCTAGATACATCAACTGCATAAATAACTTTGTAATCCCATATAAATATATAGGATTACAAAGTTACATTTGCAGTTAATGAATCATTATACCTGTATAACAAAGTAACATTTGCAGTGAATGAATCAGTGTACCTGTATATAATATAATGGAATAATAGGTGTAGATAGTTACCTAGATATAATTATGTTCAAAGGTAACTTGTAAAAGGAAAAAAAGTAGAACTATCTACAAAAAGAAATGAGATGCCATCAAAAACAAAACTTGTAAAAAAAACCAAGTCTCGCAACTCATTGTCAGTTCTTCTACCGTAAAAAGTTGTGAGATCCATGTAATACCAAGTCGGTTAATTTATTCAGTTCCTACTTAAGGGTCCTTCTGTCTTAAGTTATTACGTAATTAGCTAACCTAACAAGTAACAACATCTTATAGTGACCATATTATCAATATTAAAAATCTTTTATGTTTTAAATAAATAGATTGACTTGGCAATCGCACTAAACAATCAAATTTAATATAATATGTAGGTATTACTTGTGAGATACATTGTGTTTTCATGCGATGGTCAAGTCGATCTATTTATTTAAAACATAAAAGATTTTTAATATTGATAATATGGTCACTATAAGATGTTGTTACTTGTTAGGTTAGCTAATTACGTAATAACTTAAGACAGAAGGACCCTTAAGTAGGAACTGAATAAATTAACCGACTTGGTATTACATGGATCTCACAACTTTTTACGGTAGAAGAACTGACAATGAGTTGCGAGACTTGGTTTTTTTTACAAGTTTTGTTTTTGATGGCTCTTGTATGTCTTGTATGAATGTGTGTGTGTGTGTGTGTAATATTCTTTAATTCTTCATATCTTCCAACTCGCTGGACCAATTTATATAATTTAAGATAAGGTATCGTTAGTCTTGACAGCCCAAGTGTTCTTGGATAAGTGAAAAAAAAAACAGATATAGTGGCTGTGAGATGCCATTGTTTGAAGTATCAAAAAATAAAAATAAATGGTATAACGCAGTATGGGTATTAAATTAAAAAGGTCACCATAAGGATTGCAAAAACGTTTATCATGATAGCTTTTTTGATAGCAGGCAGGTTTTTTTTTTTTAATTTGACTAGTTACTTAAGAAAAATACCTACTTAATAAAATATATTACTTGGATGACCTATCATTTCATCAAAGATGAATGTTATGTTATCTAGATTACTTATTCGTTTTTCTATTACGGTACAAACTCTCCATTTATAATGAGTTCTAAGAATTTAATATTAGGATTATTAGGACCCTGTAGACGACTGTGTCTTGGTAGAAACAGAAAATCTGATGCCTAAAGGAAGGGTTCGATTCCTGGCTACAGCAAATGAAATGTGTGTCCTCGTACTTGTTTTGGCTTTGTTGTGTGTGATGGGCATCTCGTTCCTAGTAATTTTATCAGTTTAGTATTTAGTATCCTAATATATTTTTTTTACTTAAAATAAGTTAATGCTTGACCACAAACCCAACTGATGGTAGGTGGAGATGTGATCTAGGATGGTGAGCGTAATAACTCAGTAAAAGCCTATCTGGGGGCACGGCAGTGCCCCCGCCAAGTCGAGCAAAAAGCGGCACGGCCGTACCATCCTTTTCTCGAAGCAATTCAGGCCATTTTCGACCCCCTATAACTTCGTTGTGGATAAAGCTAGAAGCCTGAATTTTTAGTAACCAAGCAGGCATTGTATAAACACGGTATATTTCAAATTTCATTCAATTTGAACCAGTAGTTTAAGAATTATAACTAGTCAAAGTTCCTTAATTTCGTCACTCACTGACTGACTGACCGATCATCAAAACTCTAAGGCACTTCTAGCAGACATAGAAGCTTCAAATTTGGAACACAATTAGTGTTTAGTGTATAGATCAAGAAAAAACTAAAATATTTTGCAATTTCGGTCCAGTTTTCTAGATACATAAACTGCATAAATAACTTTGTAATCCCATATAAATATATAGGGTTACAAAGTTACATTTGCAGTTAATGAATCACTGTACCTGTATAACAAAGTAACATTTGCAGTGAATAAAACAGTGTACCTGTATATAATATAATGGAATAATAGGTGTAGATAGGTACCTAGATATAATTATGTTCAAAGGTAACTTGTAAAAGGAAAAAAGTAGAACTATCTACAAAAAGAAATGAGATGCCATCAAAAACAAAACTTGCAAAAAAAACCAAGTCTCGCAACTCAGTTCTTCTACCGTAAAAAGTTGTGATATCCATGTAATACCAAGTCGGTTAATTTATTCAGTTCCTACTTAAGGGTCCTTCTGTCTTAAGTTATTACGTAATTAGCTAACCTAACAAGTAACAACATCTTATAGTGACCATATTATCAATATTAAAAATCTTTTATGTTTTAAATAAATAGATTGACTTGGCAATCGCACTAAACAATCAAATTTAATATAATATGTAGGTATTACTTGTGAGATACATTGTGTTTTCATGCGATGGTCAAGTCGATCTATTTATTTAAAACATAAAAGATTTTTAATATTGATAATATGGTCACTATAAGATGTTGTTACTTGTTAGGTTAGCTAATTACGTAATAACTTAAGACAGAAGGACCCTTAAGTAGGAACTGAATAAATTAACCGACTTGGTATTACATGGATATCACAACTTTTTACGGTAGAAGAACTGAGTTGCGAGACTTGGTTTTTTTTACAAGTTTTGTTTTTGATGGCTTCACTCTTTTTGAAGACATTCACGTCATAGGCGAGCGGGAACTCGGACCTAATGTAGTTTATGTCATCTATTTACCTATTTCATTGTATTGTACAAAAATATAGCATAATAACATGTTAAAGTTCATTCATCATAAGTCTATGCGGTAAATATTATGTAAATATCTAAACAATCTTCGTACTTCCTTCCCTTCGCATGAACAAGACGAATCAAACATGTAGATTGCCGTGAGCCATACATAAAGTAGGCGAAACGTTACTACAAAAATTTGCTTTTATTCATGAAGAATACAGTTTGTGTGCAGTGACATTCAACAAAGTACCGCAAAGTACAACAAGTCTTTATGAAGTTTACGATGTTACGTGCATCCTCGCTTTCAAACTTCCCTATCAAATTGCAATAGCGGAGAATACATCCGAAGAAAATTTTCTTTGTCTTACTTTTGGATAAAAGAGAAAAGGATGAGTCACTATTCAACGTAGTAAACGTCGGGTAATTTGAGGAAAGATTAATGTAAAGTTTTCATTTACGTGCAGGATTATATTATACAACGAGTAACCGCCCTCGCTTTGCTTCGGTTTTCTTATTTTTTTACACCTTATGTTACATTATTGGAGTTTTATTAAGGATCCCTAATTTTTTGAAAATATAATATAGCCTATGTTACTCGGGGATAGTGTAGCTTCCTAACAGTGTAAGAATTTTTCAAATCAGTTCAGTAGTTTCGGAGCCTATTCAATGCAAACAAAAAATCAAATCTTTCCTCTTTATATATTAGTATAGATAATAAAAAACAACGTTGTCTACGGGTGCAGTACCCTTGTAATTATTTGGAAGCAATCCTAGTTCAGGATCTTCATGAACACACGAGGTAAAACTTGTTAAAATACTTATAAGGGTAATTCTACGATAAGAGGTAACTTGTGCGGCAATCAGTTTAAAATGGAAATTTTATTCTATATGCTGTTATTTTTTGCAATGAAACACTTCACCTAAATGTACTTTATTAAATAACGTCACGATTAAATGTCTAATTATAGTATATTTTTCTGAAATTCCTTATAAAGTCTAAAAACGTCTCTACCCTGGCCTGTCCCCCTGTCGGTTTCACTTTAACTTACAAACGATACAAAACTTCTTTGTATCAGTTATTAAACTAAAGCATGTTAAAAACTAATTTCAATAAATATATTTAAGTATTGTTAAGGAAAAATAGAACAATATTTATTTATTTGCAATATTTTTTAAACTTAACTTTTGTCCCACTGTTTTTGGCTATCTACCCTGGCAAATTTCATTCCGCTACTAAAAACACAAATATAAAACGGACATATTCCAAATAGCGATCAACGTAATCTATCGACGTTAAGTTAGCAATGCAAAACATGTGAGCCGTTAAGAACGCCGTCATTTGTTAGTTGTTGCGACTCGTTGGTTCAAAGTGGTGGTTTCGCGAGGTCATTGTGTCTCTCCACTGGTAAGTCATAAAAGTTATATTATTCATTTAATTTATTTGCATTTACTGGTCTAATTTTATAATAATGCAATAGTTAAAGTGTGATACATAATGTACCCAAACATTTCTTATGTCAATTAAAACAATAGAATTTATCATGAAAACGTCTCTTCCCTGCCATATTTCCCCTGGCAAGATAACTGTCAGAGGAGAGGCTTGTTGACCAGGGGAGATAATGTTAGTGCAAACAAACTTAGATATAGCATATTTTTATTAACGAACAGTTTTAAATAATTTGAATAATTTTGTTAATTTCTTAAAACTGAAAAATAAAGGAGGTTTTCAGTTCATATTGTTGTTATTATATTATTATCTAATACTGTTACAGATCATGGCACCACAGAAAAAGTTAACATGTGAAGACAGATTACAGAAGAAACGTAAAGCAGAGAGACTACGATATGAAAAGATTAAAAATGATCCTCAAAAATATGAATTGCAAAAGCAAAGAGAAAAGGCAAAAGATTTAAAAAAAGAAGGAGAAAGATAATTCTTTTCTCCTAAAGACTGTCGACCAAATGACTTCTAGAGAGCAACGTAAGGCACGAAAGATATGGAAAAAGAAAACAAGAGAGCGTAAGCAACGATTTGCGCTTCAAAATGTAATTAATCTTTCGGTAACGCCATCTATGTCAGATCATCCATTCATCCATCAGCCTTTGGAGGTCCACTGCTGGACATAGGCCTCCCCTAACTTGCGCCACTCTGAGCGGTCCTGAGTCTTCTAAATCCAGCGGATACCCGCTGTCTTCTTCAGGTCATCAGTCCACCTGGTCGGGGGGCATCCTATGCTCCTTTTTCCAAGACGTGGGTGCCATTTGAGGACCTTTCTTCCCCAAAGGTTATCGGTCCTTCCAACTATGTGGCCAGCCCATTGCCACTTTAGCAGGTTAATTGTTTGAGCTATGTCGGTTACCTTTGTTCGTCTACGGATCTCCTCATTTCTGATGCAATCACGTAGAGAAATACCGAGCATAGCCTCCTCCATAGCCCGCTGCGCTACTCTGAGCTTGTAGATTAGGCCAATAGTAAAGCATCACGTCTCGGATCCGTATGTCATCGCTGGCAACACACACTACTCGAACACCTTCGACTTCAGGCACTGAGGTAGTGTTTTGGACGACAAGATATGACGCATTCCAGTTTAACTTGTCTATCACTTCTTCTAGCTCTTTTACCTTGTCGTCGGTCCGCAGTGTCCTGGTGTTGTATGTTGCCAGGTGCAGAAGTCGTCGTTTGGATTGGTAGCCCGATCACTGCTGGCGAAAGCACCCCCTGCCCGGCCGTTACCACAGTCGTTACCGTAACTAGGAATAGCGGGACTGGAAGCCGAAGCTTATTTGTGGCAATTATACGGGGGTTTTAGGCGGTAGTCACCATGCTTGGCTAGAGCGTGTTGGTGACCGCCGGTTACCTGACTGGTATCACACACAGGAAGATGCTGCTGCCCATCTTCTGGATTAGTCCTATTAGTCGCCTTTTACGACATCCCAGGAAGAACGGGAGTGTTGCTATTCTGCAAAGGGAACCCAGACACCATGCGGGGGATGTTAATGATCAAACTTTCTTCTTCTCTTTCTTCTTCTCATAGAAAAGTTTTAGCTGCAAAACTTAAATCAGACCGAGCGAGAAGACAAAGATATTTGATTAATAAGAAAAAAGATGAGACTATAAATAAACTTCATTCATTTAGTGAAATGTAGCATAGATACAGGTAATATGAAAATTATCCTAGTTATCCCAAGTCTTATTATTTGTATTACTTAAAAGATGCTATTCTATATAATTAGTATTAATAAAATAATATTTTAATATTTGTCGTAGGTACAATGCCATGTTAATTTCATATATTATTGTGAAATGTCACTAAAGACACTTTCGTTTTAAATTTCAGAGAAGGCTGAAATAATATAGTCTGTTAATTTTTAATATGATTGGTAAAAATTATAGTCTAATTCTATGTTAAGTACAATGTTTAATTAAAGTTGATTTAACTAATTTTGGTACTTTTATTGCCACAAATTCTCTCCCCTGGCCAAATAAGTATCTACCCTGATCTTGGTGTCTCTACCCTGCCCAATGTATTTACCCTGGCCTTATAAAAATTAATAAAATATGCATAAAGTGACTTGCCCTTACGTGAAAAGATACATAAATAGGACAAGAATCGTAATATACGTGTTTAATGAAAAAACAGCAATTTTTCTCCGTGGCCGTCTTCTCTATGGACTTAAAACCTCTTATCGTAGAACTACCCATAAATAACATGCATGTTGCAACATTTCACCAAAATAGAGAAAATTCCTTTTAACTTGTACATATAGGTTCAATATACGCACGTCGCCAAATTAATTTGAAACGACATTATCAAAATATATGGAAGAAGTCTGAAGAACACTAGAAACTTGTTACTTGTGATTACACACAGAAGTCGGAAAAGGAAAGTGAAATTACAAACAAGAACACGTCGGCAAAGTGGCAAGTAAAGTGCCACAAACTAATGTCGCAAGCTTTTACAAGCGAGCACTTTTACCCAGGAATTAGGCACAAGACGGGAGAGAATAGCGGAGTTGTCTATACCAGGATGTTGCAACGACAGTGATTTTAAACCTTTCCGTTTGCAAGGAGTATTTTGATTTATAAAACCTATTTTTATTTAGTTTAAATTAGGTACATAAAATCATTTCTAGTTATATGATTAAAGTAAAAATATATTTTTAATACGCTTTTATTAGCTTCAGACTTAAGTTAGTATGTATGTAACCGTGTAACGGAATCTTTGAACATGATTTTGACCAACTTCAAACGGTCAGATTTCTTTTAAACTTCGTGGACTTATTGAGGACCGATGACAATTCAATATTTAAAGAAAAAAAGAAAGAAAGAAAACCTAATTACACGCTTTATATTAGCTTTAAACGGTCAGATTTCTTTCAAACTTCGTAGACTTATCGAGGATCGATGACAATTCAATATTTAAAAAAAAAGAAAGGAAGAAAACAAAACTCAATTTCATTTCAAAAAATCAAACTGAAAATAAAAAAATAAATAATAGTTTAAAAAAATACGCTTTTATAGAAAATCCAACTAAAAAAAATAGAAAATAAATTTGAATTAAAAATCGTGTAATTGTAAAAAAAGCGTGGGGTGCATGGTGTCAATGAGTAGAAGGGATAATGTCTTTAAAAGCACCCCACGCTTTTATTACAATTATGTACATTACACGATTTTTAATTCAAATTTATTTTCAATTTTTTTTAGTTGGATTTTCTATAAAAGCGTATTTTTTTGTTTTTTAAACTATTATTTATTGAATTCGATATTTGTGATCTGGCGTTTAAACAAGGCTAAAATAAACAGAAGTCAAAAACAAATAAGGCAAGCAATTATCACGCTTTTCAGGAAACTGTCAGAACTCGTTAATATTTTTTGGTTTTGTACCACTATAGTTATCGTTAAGCTCAAAATAACCAAAAAACATTAAGAGCCGCTGTTCCACACAAACAGCCTTTTCTGCCTACAGAATCGCTAATTTAATCTGGCAAAACTCGCAAAGCTTCGCATTTCATTACGTAACACCGGAAGCTATGTGCGTAGGGTTGTAATATGAATGAATTCCGGCCTGATTACTAACTACATCGCCTACTTAAATCGAGTATTATTAAAATGTTACCTTTATGTCCTTTTAAACTATTGACGGTTGGAAAGTCTTGTCTGTGGCCTTGCACAACAAACCGTCTGCTAAGCTCTTTTAAAAAGTAATATATAGTAAACAATGCAGCTTTGCGGCAGGGTGTATGGAGATGGTTGTAAAGCCTTCAAATGGTATGGAGGAATCTACTCCTGCGTGCGCCAGCCCTACGTCCATTCTTCTACGGTTGCGCATGTTATTGCGTTCCCGGCGTAGTTTCCATTTACAAAGCACTGCAAGTTTAAAGCGAACACATAGCTTTGAAAAATTCACTAGCGTTACACCAACCTCCGTAGTAATATTGAACTGCTGCGGACGGAAATGTTTTGACTACTACTTTTTGGCGATGTTTTACGAGCTTACGTGAGACATCCCATATTGTTCTGTATATTGAAGTACCCATATTAGGGACAAAGGAGTTCGTTAGCAACTGATGGTCAGTGATCACCGCTGCCAATCGGTGTCTGCGATATAAAAAACAACATTGACTCGTCGCCAATCAAGTCTGAAGTTGAACACACGCTTAGGTATATTATTGGCAGTAAAGCGATCGATGATGGATTAACATCACATATAACGCTGACTATTGTAGGGATCTAGAACAATCCTTAGAATTTGCGAAGAGAAGGGTTTAATATTAGATTAATTATCGTGTGCCTACAATCTCTCCCGTTAAAGCATTCGCAATTCAAACTAAAGGGATCAGCAATTAAACCTGCAAATAGTCAACTAAGCTCATTACGGCTTTTACGAAAATTTTAATTATACAAGCAGGGTATGTTTGTTTTAACAGGACCATGGTACTAAATGTAGTAGGTAGCCTATATTGCGATGGAGCGGTCTCATTTCAACTAAGACTTATTTTTTTAAACTCATGGGATTGATATATGAAAGTCGTTAATGAATGATTAATGAATGCCCGAAGCTTAATAGCAATACTTGATTAACAAGTGCCTCTAGCATGAATAAATCGTGAGATCATGAGAGCTGTGCTGCCGATGCTGACTGTACGCTCGGTGGCTCGGTGCTTGCGAATATATTGAAGATGAAATGTAAATTAAAGCTGTATATCATCTTGCCTTTTATTAAACAGTTGTCGTTTCCTTGCCATGCGCAGACTTTCGTATTGGCAATTTTTATGATTAACAGAGACTACTTAGTTTAAAGAAAGACATTGGAAAAATGTGGTGCTTAATATTTGTGAAATTTTAAAGCACTTTATAATTTAGCAGACTATATTAAAAATTTACCGAAGCGATTAAATTGTGTACGTACCGTCCGTCCATTAAAATAAAATCTTTTTTCTTGTTGTGGCGGGTTTATAATTATGCTTTCTCGATTGCGTCATTGATGCGATTGTAGGAGAATAAGCGCTAATGATGTTTTCATATCAATTAAACGATTTAATGCAGTATGATATAGAATTTAGTAATTGACGCTGTAAATATAAAACCTGTTGTAAAATCATACACAAATTGTTTTTACAACTTAAATACCTATTAACAGTTTATCCAAAGCCTCATTTGTTTTCTATAAGATGACAGAATTCATTCGAACGTGTAGTTCTATCGACTAATTCATATTCCGGGTCATTCGGATAACAACTGGCATGAATAATTCCATTTCGCTCATCTCCAGCGAGATGTACGCCTGCAGCGAGTAATTTCCGTTATCTGGCGCCATGGCGGTCGCGTACGGTGAGTTCGTTAAAATGCACCGGCCGACCCGCGACCTGTGCAGCGCTAACAGGATACATACGTGAAACAATACATACCTCCATTATTATGCTCACCTTTTAAATTTTAAAAAAGTCCGTGCATTACTCCGTAAAACCATTGTTTTCGAGCATTTCGTACGTTGCAATTACTCTGCAGTCGCTTTTAAAGATACTTTAATCAGTGTACAGGTTACGTATCAATTTCGGTCAGCAATCGCCAGCTCCCTTTCGGGTCTAACAAAAAGTTTTATTTAACTCTGCCTTCCGATACTCGTCCAAACGTCGGGTCATTAAACTCGGTAAAACATGATGGCTCTTTTAGATTTGATTGTGCGAAGATACGGTAAGAGAAGCGTAATCTAATGCTATTGCATAAATATTGTTGAGAGCTGACCTTTCTAAGACTAGTTGTGTTTTTTTTATCTATTATTTTATCAGTTCAGCCTTGTCAACGACTGGACATTGACTATTACAGTTTATTTTCAATGGTAACGAACCCTCCTTACCATCATCGCTTCCTTAGCTTCCTTCCTTAGACCATGAGCTGCAATGTCTAATGTTCCACCTTCAAGTGCATAAATATGCCAACGTATGCCAACTATTATCATCGAGCAAACAATGATAACATTATCTGAATTGTACCTATATCTAGGATATTATCCAAGTTAATATTTAATCAAATTAAATTTAAACAGTCGATATTTATCCCGATTAAATTACTCGAACGAGGTCGGAAACTTTGCAACGATCGCTGAATGATATGACCCTCGCAGTCCTATTAACTGAGTTAGTTCCGGAACAGTCGGGAACTCGGGAAGTCATCAAGCTCGAGGTGGAGCTAGACTTGGGGGAATAATTCAAACCACCCTCACCGGGTAATGAACCCCGATGGGTAAACGGCTGTTGTGAAAAAATTGCGACGGACGTCCAATTAGTATAAATAAATAAATATATCCTAAGCAGATAATGCTTTTTATTGAGATGTTTATACGAAGTGTTTGTATAAAAAGTCTGTTGTCTGTCAGAATATTATAGTTTCAGCTTCGCCGTAATTTAAAACAGTGCTACTGTAGGGGTTTTGATTTTTTTTCAGTTTGTTAAATGAGAAGCGTTTAGATGTATGGGATATACATAGATGAATCACTTATTGAACGTCTGACAAAAATAAATAACCATTGTTTCGGGTGCGATTACTATTTCGGAGTTCGTTTGCTTCCATTCTGCTATTCTTGTACTCACCTTTGTGATGGTTTTAGAGATGGGATTCTTCGCATAAACATTAGCATCGTCACAAAACGTAAAAGTACTAGATGTATTTCATACATACCTACTCTAAAACTATTTACATAAATGTCCCTAAAATACTAGAGCTAGAAGACAAATAAAAAATAAAAACTGCATTCTTCTAAAGAAATCTGTCCCTCTTAAATCAGATTTAGCATTTTTCTACAAAAATTAACATGCCCGCCAACGATAAATGTAAAAAGAAGCCAAGTCTTGTTTTAGCTGTAGAAAGCAAAGGCACGATGTTTTAACTTTTAAGACATTTACGCAAATACGGTTTATGTTTTAGCTGGGCAATTAACGAACGCTTTTACCGTGCCATGTGCCAATATCGACAGGAAAAAACCGAATTATAGCAAATCCAGGATACCGTGAAGGATCCAGTACCTTGCCCTGTCTCTTATTCGGCTGTGTGCTGTGTGTGTCACAAGCAGAATAAGTTAGTATATTCTCAAAGATAAATAAATAACAGCTGACATAGTGCATACAGGTGGTTAGGATGTGCGTAAACAGAGAGAAATTTTATTAAACGTTTCATTACTGGCTTTAAACAAATATCGCGTAGGAACGGTTTGAGAAACTTGGCTGATGTTTTACGCGGGCGCTAAGGTACGAAAATGTTAGCAGATAAAAAGCGGAACGTGAAGTGGTCTCAGTCTAGCGTATTCTTAATCTCGGCCCCGGAGGGGTTCCTTTCGAGTGCTCATAACGCGAATGTACACTTTATGATAATCCTTAGAATATGCACAGCTTGCAAGAATATTTTTGTATCGCACCCTCGTAAAATGTCTAGAACAAACTTGTTTTATCGTTTATATTTTTATCTTCTTTAAATATTTATCTCGTTTTAAATGCTTTATTGTATTATTTCGTATAGCTCGTCTAGTTTTAGTTTTTTAGACATTTCTTACCCAAACAAGGCAGGTTATGTTTGAAAGTAACTCTCCCTCTTTCCCTTTACCAATAAAAGGTTACCTTTTAGATCTTTTGAAAATAAAGCTCGATTATGCCCCTTATCGTAAGTTATAAATGTTCTCGTTCAATTTCGACAATTATTATTATCGGCTATGAACAAAATACAGGGATAAATCATACATCATACATCGTAGGGACAGCCACGTCGTCATTCGTTACGAGTTGGTAGATCAGTGTAAATAATTGCTGCAACATAGCCAGCTCCGATAATTCCTATTTACGTAACAAAACGCCCTTTTCACTTTCCTATCTGGACGATCTCGCTGGACTTTCACCCAGGTCGTAGTGCCTAACTGATAGAGAAGAACTATTGAAGCCCACGCTCGAGTACTAAGACGTTTGAATTACCGGAGAGCTTTACCTATTCGATTTCTAACATGTTTTTGTTCTTACTTAACTGTGGTGTCACTATACAATATACATATTGAATGTGATAACTTTCCTAAAAAGTCTACAAAATTTTCGTAGGTATATTTGACTCATTTGTCATTTGGCGACCCTGTAGCCTAGTTGGTAGCGACCCTGCCTGCGAAGCGAGGGGTCCCGGGTTCGATTCCCGGCCAGGGCAGATATTTATGTGGCAGATAAATATTTGTACTCGGGTCATGGGTGTTATTGTGATATGTTATGTGTAGTCCATGCCACCCGCGACACAGGTAATAACCTACTGCGGGGGTATGAGTGTGTTAGCGTTTATTTATTTATTAGTTTATTATTTGTGATACGGCTTATTATAAGTACTATTATTTCTTCTGTGGATACGGTTAGCTTTAAAATATATAATTAGAGTGAATTGATAAAGATAATTCTTTCAATTAATACGTACCTTGGTTTATAGGTTATAATTAGGTTGTTATTAGTTTGTAACTTTACATTCCTATAAATTATCCTTATTTTATTTATAATCTGTATGTAATTGCTACATTCGTGTTATGTTAAAGAGTATGAATTTAAACACTTTCCTATAAAGCATTTTCCTATTATGACTTCACAAACCAATCCAGTTTCTATACCAAATTATTATAATCCAACATTGTTAGATACAAATGCCATTGTTGGTCAAAAGCCTGACACGTTCCTCACTTAGTTACATTGTAAACTCTGTAGGTTCATTTTTAGTAGAAAT
This sequence comes from Thymelicus acteon, assembly GCA_951805285.1. Taxonomy (NCBI): domain Eukaryota; kingdom Metazoa; phylum Arthropoda; class Insecta; order Lepidoptera; family Hesperiidae; genus Thymelicus; species Thymelicus acteon. The sequence continues at coordinate 5,829,132 of OX638221.1, read as the reverse complement.
GACTATTAATCATAAAGTTTGATGCCAAGTAAGCAAATAAAAGTGGCAAGTCATCCATTAATGAACATTATTGTGGCTTAGCTAAACCAGATGAGCCATAGAAAGTGGGATAAAAATAACGATGGTGACTAAAGTCGTCAATGTTATTGATAGTAATAAAATATTATTTCGTTAAGTAGGTTAATTTATAATGGCGTGTGTAGCCGAAAATAGTTATCCTGTTATCTATTTATATTATTATTATATTATTATGTTTAATGATACATTGTCTCTAATAACACTATAATTTCTTCTGTGATAATAGTAATATTTTTTAAACCAATTACATATAAAATTAGTCTACGAGTAATATGACTGTGACACTTCCAAGTTCGGTTACGGAATCCTAAAAATTAACATATATTTTATAGCATGTATCTTGAAGTTTAAATTGTTATTGTTACATAAGTTCCCACTTTGTACTTGAAACGTTGGGTAATCTGAGATGTCGGTACCTACATACCAAAAAGATGGTACCTATGTGTAATATTTATATGGTATGCTCCTTTTACGCGCATTGCAACGATTGTTGAAAGTGATAATTAAGAACAGTAGAGTCATTGGGCAAAAATTCACGCAACTTCCCGGTTTCTCCATATTTGCTGGATAGTAGGGAGGAGGAACAAACAAAACAATTATTTAGTAATTGCAAAATAAATTGGTGGGAGAATAAAAAAATTAAGACGACGACTCGTAAGTGTATCAGTAATACTGGTATAAATAAATAATTTTGAATTTTGTAATTTGGTTCTTCATCGTGTTTCGATGCCGTGAACTTGCCATGAGACATAAACTACACGCAATGTAAAAAGTAGATAGTTTTGTTTCTGCAAATGTTTGCTCACGTTAGGGTATTCGACTCGGCCAAGTAAAAGTTTTCCGACCGACGACGCCACAACACCGTCCCATTATTTTTCTTCTGCCAACTCACTAACTTGAGCCGCAAACTTGGATTTGGTCATGAATAATTTAAAAATCATCCCTCTGTATTATGCAAAATATTACAACCTGCTCCATCCCTATTGGTAAATACGGAATGTATCGAATCTATAATTCAATTTGATACGTTTGCGGCAAACATTCGAGTGCTTTGTTTGGTCAAGTTTCTGTATTGATGAGCTTGGGTTTTCTTACTTTTCTTGGTTATGGTTTTCTATAGTGCTTGCGTATGGGACGTGTATTCAACGTTTTCGGCTTGACGTAATCACACACTCTTTGTCCCTTAAGCACGGACCTAAAAAAAAGACGGACGTAATCCCAACAAAAAATTCAGTGAAGCACCCATAGTAATACCAACTCTCTATTCGTAAAGTACTCACACCCACACATTGACATCATACTGCGTCGATCGCGAATCAAAAATTACGCACACATGGTAAGCGGGCGGCCATTGCTATGCTTCACTCTCGATTAGACGAGGTTACGTCCGACTTTTTTTCAGGTTCGTGCCCTTAAGTGAGACAGTTACATTTGAGTCACAGTTGAGCCACTTCACTTTTTCAATAAACGAACTAACTCATTTGTAAGTTGATTAGATTGAAACCTTGTAGTCATGCAGTCTTTCACATTATAATTTTTTTAATGAAGAACCGAGATAAAATTAAACCCTTTCCACCCTAATGTTTACATTTATCATTTATTTTTTCTCTCTCTCAGGCCACGTCGGCGGCTGCGGGATCACGGACGAGACGGTGAAATGGATGGAGAGGATCCAGAACTCGGGCGTGGACGACGACCCGCCATCAACCACGTCGGCTCCGTCGACGACGCACGCCACGCCCACATCACACATGTATCAGTCGCCGCTACCTCCGCCGCCGCATCCTAACAGCTTGAGGGATGCGCCGCCTAGGTACGTAGTAATAATACTAGATGTATTGTTTGTGGTTTAAATTGTAAGACGGATGCAATGTTTTTTTAAAATTTAAGATATCGCATTATCAAAAGCCAGATATAATGTGGAACTACCTTGTTGGCCGGCATCGATTATGCTTTTGGTCTCAATGCCCATGCGACCGGTAACCACTTACCATCAGGTGTCTCGCCTGCTTCTTTATGGGCTACAAAATAAAGATATTTACAACAACTGCAGTGCAGATAGAGAAGAACAGACAGCGATAATGAAAAACTACATTATACATGCAACAGTCGGCGATTGCAGGCCATCAGCTGATGGCTGACTCATAAGTTAAATAAACATCATTAATAACACAATCCTTACGCAAATCAAAGCCAAAATATAATGTTGTGATGTTAATTGTTCCAGGCACTGGGAGCATCACAATAAGTATTCGCGAGCGGCGAATAACGGCGAACATTCGCGGTCGCGGCGTGCCACACCGCTGCCCGAGAAGAACACGTGTTCGTTGTACATTCAGACCGACCCGCTCATATGGAGGCACGTCAGGGAAGGCTTTCCGGACGTGAGTGGTTCTTGTACACTTTTGTAAGGCAATAGTTTGTTTAGTTTGTACCTCATAGCTTTAATAAAGTGTAAATAAATAAATAGTTACATGGCGGTATCCACTAGTAATCTACCCCTCACATTGAGAGGAGACCCGAGCCCAGCTGTGGGACAAATAATGGGTTGTAATTTTCCCCACTAGTACCCGCTCATATGGAGGCACGTAAGGGAAGGCTTTCCGGACGTGAGTGGTTCTTGTACACTTTTGTAAGGCAATAGCTTGTTTAGTTTGTACCTCATAGCTTTAATAAAGTGTAAATAAATAAATAGTTACATGGCGGTATCCACTAGTAATCTACCCCTCACATTGTGAGAGAAGACCCGAGCCCAGCTGTGGGACAAATAATGGGTTGTAATTTTCCCCACTAGTAATGGCTCAGAACCGGTCAAGTGGACTTGTACAGGCTGATAGATTATCTACTAGTGTCTACTGTGCGTCAAATGCGCATCAAATGAGTATGAATATTTAGGTATTTTGTTAACGTGGTGCTTCAAATCAAGAGTGAATAGGCTTTTACTATGCTAGTGCGCTTTACCATCCATGAATTCATTGCCGCTTACCATCAGGTTTTTTTGTAGTCAAAGCCTTAGCTTAATTGGTATAAAAAAAGTTCCCACATAACTTGCAGCACCGCGACCCGAGCAAGAAGAGCGAGGTGGACATGAAGACGCGAGAGGAGATCCTGTCCCTCATCTCGCACCACGTTACCGCCGTCAACTACATCTACCGCGACACCAGGTTCGACGGCCGGCTCAAGCACAGGGACATCAAGTTTGAGGTGCAGCGGATTAAGGTAACTCACATTGCTGTGGTTTTAACTTTCTTAACTTTAATAAACCCACGACGCAAAAAGAGAGGTGTCATAAGATTGACGTGTCTGTATGTCGCATCGTAACTCCTAAACGAATGAATCGATTTTGATGCGGTTTTTTTGAAGTAAAAACTGCTTTAGCATCGTTGACATTTGAAATTCGATGAAACGAAAAAGGGACAGTAAAGAGAGACGTACAGACATAAATTCATAAGATTTAACGTGGGAGAATGAGATAGGAAGCATTGTACTGGGGGAAGGGGAGGGGGAGGGGCAGGGGAGAGGGAGGGGTTGGGGCAGGGGTAGAGGGAGCGGGAGGGAGATGGAATTTAATGGTCTCTGATTTGTTAAACCTACCAAAACTATAAAAGTTAAAAAGTAATAACAAAGTACATGAATCACTGATTATAAGCGATACGAAGTTGGCCAAGACAGCTGTCTTGACACTAGCTAGTGTTAAATATTTATTTTAATGATGCCAAAGATGTATAACTTCTCACGCGCTTACATAAATAAGTACACATTTATGTTTAGTACAAAATAGTTTTTGAAAGATAATTAAAACTGATATACGTTAATAAATTAATACCTTTATTTTTGAAGGTTTCACTTCTACCATGTGTGAATTGCACACATTTTAATTTTTGTTTGAGAGCTGACGTGGTCGGTATGATTCTTAGCCAAGTTTAGTGTAAATAAAAATGACGGGAGATTTTTGCTTTTATATAACTTGTTTGTATTTTGTATGTTCGGGTTAAATCTTGGAAATTGAATTTTAAGGCAGTTATCCTCAATCGATTAAGATTATGTTTTTCATACACGTTTAGTTTGGGTGATTCCACGCATTGGAATTACATTCTAAATCCAATTTGGCGGACAACCCAAGCACGAACACATAAGTATTTTTAAAGTATTTTTGGAATATTAATTTATTGTCTGTTCTCCACCAGATCGACGACGACTCGTCGTGCAACACGCGCTACTTCGAGCAGAGCGAGCCCAACCAGTTCTGTCTGGAGAACATCGACGTGTCCAACTTCCTGAATCTCCACTCGCTGGGCAACCACGAGGACTTCTGTCTGGCCTACGTGTTTACCTACAGGGACTTCACTGGCGGCACTTTAGGTATGGAAACACTGAGACTTGTATTAAGGTTTTGTTTTTAAGTATCTTTTGAGTAGTATTGTTTTTTTTACAATTTTTCCTAATGACTGCGAACTAGTGCAAACTGAGTGGTCTTAGTCGCAAATTATTTTACTTCATTATTCGATATACATTGATTAATGTTTGCAAAGGTTATTTTTTGTTTTAATAGTTGACAGCCCAGCAGGCGAGCTATCTGATGTTAAATGGCCACCCATGGACACCAGCAAGCCAGCAGCACTAAAGGTGCCACCAATGTATTGCTGCCCAAGAAAGATTACAGAAGAAAGAAACATTACAGAAAAAAGTTTGACAATTTTTCTTTACTCATGATTCAGGCCTAGCGTGGGTGGCGAGCGCCAGTGGCGCCTCTGGCGGCATCTGCGAGAAGTACAAGACGTACACGGAGACGACGGGCGGCATGTACCACAGCACCAAGCGCTCGCTCAACACCGGTATTATAACGTTCGTCAACTACAACAGCCGCGTGCCACCCAAGGTCAGCCAGCTGACGCTCGCGCACGAGATCGGTCATAACTTTGGATCGCCGGTTGGTATCATTTGGTTTATTATATCGTTTTTCTCTTCCTCTATGCGTAATATGTTCTATTATTTGTAGTGAGGCCAAGTGTTAACTTTGCCACTGCGATCGAAGCTTTTCTATAATATTTGTAGTCTAAACCCCAAACGTACTTCACCATGTCTCCCAAATAGTCACCGTTCGTGACGGAAAGCCTTCGATATATTTACAATTTTATTATAATATTTGTAATTGTATCACCAGCACGACTACCCATCGGAGTGTCGTCCGGGCGGGCAGGCGGGCAACTTCATAATGTTCGCCTCAGCCACGTCGGGCGACCGCCCCAACAACAGCCGGTTCTCGGCGTGCTCGGTGGGCAACATCTCGGCCGTGCTGGACGCGGTGCGCGACGGCCGCAAGCGGAACTGCCTGTCGACCAGCGCGGGCGCGTTCTGCGGGAACAAGATCGTTGAAGTCGGCGAGGAGTGTGATTGCGGTAGGGTTTTGTTACTTTGCGCAATTACCTACGACCAAGCAGGCGGGGGAAGTATTTGGCGCATCTTACTGCGGATTGGGTCAATCATCTGATCCCTCCCAATACGAAAACATGTATCTTTGTTATGTAACTAGATGGTACGACTTCCAACAAGATTGCCCAGTTCGTTTTTCTGTTTACATTATATCTAATATAGAAAAGCTATCCAGATCATCGTTCTCTCCTACTTTCCTACTGCTAATATTATAAACGTGAAATTTTCTAAGGATATTTTTTTACCCTTTCACGCAAAAAGTACTGAACGGATTTTCATGAAATTGTTTACACAGATAAACCATGATCTGTAATAGGATATAGGGGGTACTCATTATCGCGGAAAACGCAGGCAAAGCTGCGGGCAGAACGCTAGTTTAACATATAATCAAGTATACAAGTGATACTGTATGTGCTATACAGGTTACGACGAAAACGAGTGCAAGGACCGGTGCTGCTACCCGCGCGTGGTGAGCACCAGCGAGCGCGAGCGGAACGGCACGGCCAAGGGCTGCACGCGCCGCGCCAACACGCAGTGCAGGTAACACGCACACACACACACACACACACACTTCACACAAACTTCACACGCACACAGTTGATATAGACACGGTGTTAAAGTGGCAATGCATAGTGTTGGGATTTTTGATTTCGGTTTGAAGCGGCTGGAGGATATGAAAAAAAAATCTTATTTAATTTTAGTCATGGCTTACAGCCTGCGTCCTTATGCATTATCAATGATATTCCGCAGATGTGGCTAACACTTTAGCGTGAAATTAAGGGGAACTTTTTTAAGTATAACTTAACTCAGCTCAACTTGATGAGTAACGCGCATTACCACGCAAGCGTGAACACAAACGTTAACGCAGGTATAGACTCAACATTATACGTGTAAATACTACTCTCTGTATCTATCAGAATTCAGATAACTATTTGGAATACGAAATCAAAGAGAATTCGGCACACTTTATTACTGTAAGTTACGACATGCGACAGTTACATGACGGAGGGTGGGAGCAGACTGTAGGTTCACAATATCGCCTCTCAAGAAAGTGCATACGCGAAATGCTGACTCGACTCATGTTTAAGTGCAAGTGCACTAGTGCTTGAGTAATGTGATACCTTGTGTCCCTATATCACGTATCATTATCCGTATTACAGTCCATCCCAAGGCCCGTGCTGCAACGCGAGCAGCTGCCAGTTCGTGAGCTCGCGGCACAACGTGACGTGCCGCGAGGCGGGCGAGTGCGCGCACGCCGCGCACTGCTCGGGCCGCGCCGCCGAGTGTCCGCCGCCGCGCGCGTTGCCCGATCGCACGCAGTGTAATAACGGTACGTATGGACTACGGACTGTTGTACGTGTTGGTTTGTGGCTTCAACCTAATAATGGTCCACTATTGAGGACGAGTATGTATATGAGGAGACCTTGGGCCTAGAGTTTATAATCTACCATGCTGCTTCAGTGCGGATTGGTGGAGAGGCTAGTGGCCAAGTGTCGAGAAGTTTTTATCAGACATGGCTTAACGATTGTTATCTTACGGTGACAATCGGGACCTACGGCTTTTTGTTCTCTCCGAAGTATAAACATTTTTATTTTATTGACGACTGTAGCCTAGTTGGTAGCGACGCGAAGCGAGGGGTCCCGGGTTCGATTCCCGACTGGGGCAGATATTTATGTGACAGATAAATATTTGTACTCGGGTCATGGGTGTGATTGTGATGTGTTATATGTGTCGTCCATATCACTCGCGCCACAGGTAATAACCTACTGCGGGGGTATGAGTGTGTTAGCGTTTATTAATGTAGTTGAATGCAATATCATTAATATTCTCAAGTTTTACGAAAAAATCAATTGTTATGATACCAAAAAGCTAACAAAAAAAAACATTGCACCACACAGGCACGCAGCTATGCATCAACGGCGAATGCAGCGGCTCGATATGCCTCGCGTGGAACATGACGGAGTGCTTCCTGTCGTCGGCGCCGACGTCGCTCGGCGATGGAGTAACAGCGGTGGTCAACCGGCGGGCGCTCTGCCAGCTAGCGTGCCAGACCGGTGCCACCCCTGACACGTGCCAGAGTACGGCTGACTTCGCGGAAAGAGTCGGGCTGCCCAAAGGCGGCATCAGTCTTCGCCCCGGGTCCCCCTGTGATAATTTTCAAGGCTACTGCGATGTGTTCCTCAAGTGCCGCGCGGTGGATGCGGAGGGACCGCTGGCCAGGCTGAAGAATCTGCTGCTAAATAAGGCTACGTTGCAGACTTTGCAGGTTTGTTTTTTGAGAGTTTATCGAATTAGACGTTGGTTTGTTGAGTAGGCTCCGGTAAGAAATTTGAAATGTAGCAAGAAGTGTTCATAAGAGGTTTGATACATGAAAGCAGTCCAAACATAAAACTTCAAAAACAGAATGAGGTTCTCAATTCCATTTGGAATTTATTTTTTCATTTGATAGAGGTTACTGTCAAATTGGTCGCATATTTATCAAAATTTAGTAATGATGATGATTTCATCATCATTCCTTGAGGAATTATATTCATTTATTAGGTTACAAACTAAGTGGACACAAACATTTAAAATACAATAACAATAATCAAAAAAACATTCGTTAGCGTCACCTCAATTTACAGCATGCATTGCATAATGAAATAATAACCACTAATTGAGAACTCCTGAAATACATATGGCGTTTTTCGTGTTTTTAGTTTTTTAACCCCCGACGAAAAAAGAGGGGTGGTATAAGTTTGACGTGTCTGTATATATTATGTATGTCTTGTCTGTGGCATCGTAGCTCCCAAACGGATGAACCGATTTTGATCTAGTTATTTTTGTTTGAAAGGTGGCTTAATCAAGAGTGTTCTTAGCTGTGTTTAGTGTAAAACTGTCGGGGATTATTTAAATTGTAATTTAAGATTATTACAATGTGATATGTGTGCAGGCGTGGGTGACGGAGCAGTGGTGGGCGGTGCTGCTCGGCGGCGTGGCGCTGGTGGTGTGCATGGGCGCCTTCGTCAAGTGCTGCGCCGTGCATACACCCTCATCCAACCCGAAGCGGCCGCCGGCCAGGTATGATGAGCTTTTTTTGTTAATATCGAAGTTTGAATGTCTAGCGCTCTAGAGACCTCGATTAGAATATTTTTTATAAAAATAGTCGTCAAACGAGCTGATGATCCACTGATGATAAGTGGCTTTCGTTGCCCATGAACAACAGCGACATCAAAGGCATGACTTAAGTTGGCGGCCAAGAAAGACAGAAGAAAACGAAAGAAATAACTGGCTCTCAAGCCCTCAGACGGAACACTGCGAGTTGTTATCGCTTAACTCAAGCAAGTGGGTGGTATTAACTATCCAGGCGAACAACAAGGAGAAATAACAATAATAATAATAATGGTATTAATCAGTGGCGGCTAGTTGATCATAGAAGTGGTGGTGCACTTTAGCAGCGTAGAATTTTTTATAAATTAAATCGATACGTCAATTACTTTCCGCAGTGAAATGTTCAATTACCTGTTTTTTTAAATCTAGTATTGATTGATTAACTTAAAATTCCTTGCACAATGTAAAAAATACAAAAACAAAATTAACATTTGTCCAGTAACCGAGCTGCGGCAACAGCGATTTTCGTCCACTCTCGGTAATCTTCGGTTCGCTCGTGCGGCGCACGAGAGCGGTCTTATTTCGCTGTACATTTCCTATTGAACTAGCTCTGTCTCACGCGCCGGGCGTTTCGCTCGCATGTCATACAAGTTGTATGAACATTCGCCGTGCGCTTCGGTCTAGCGCACGGGGAATATTTTTACAGCGATTTTCGTTGTAAAAAATATTTTAACAAAGAGCTTTAAATTCTTTTGTCGTAATTTTATTTATATTGAATAGATCATTAATCAGATATTATAAAACATGTTTTGTTTATTTCTAAGCTTATAAAAATCTGGTAGTTCGGCGCACGAGCACACTTAAAGTACAGCCGCCCCTGGTATTAATGAACTATTAAAATCAATATTACCTACATAATCCCACGAGAGGCCCAACCACCCGCATGCCGGATTTAATCGCCTTTTACGACATCCATTCAGCTTGGGATTGGATTAACATTCTAAGCATACCATACGTCAGTAATGTTAAGTGCGGGTTTGGATTAGATTAAATAATATACGCTACTCGTGACGTGAGTAGTCTACTATAAGACCACTTTATGCATCGTATCGTAACATACAATTATAAGGACGACCCTGTAGCCTAGTTGGTAGCGACCCTGCCTGCGAAGCGAGGGGTCCCGGGTTCGATTCCCGGCCGGGGCAGATATTTATGTGGCAGATAAATATTTGTACTCAGGTCATGGGTGTTACTGTGATGTGTTATGTGTAGTCCATGCCACCCGCAACACAGGTAATAACCTACTGCGGGGGTATGAGTGTGTTAGCGTTTATTTATTTATTTATTTATTTTATAATAATGTATCGAACACTAATCCCAGACGGTTGTCGGAGACGCTTCGTGGTCCGATGAACACGCTGCGGCGCATGCGCGACGGCGGCGCGGCGGGCGCGGCGCGGCGCGAGCGGGCCGCGCGCCAGCCGCCGCGCCCCGGACAACGGCGCGCGCGCACGCACAAGGGGTACGCGCCGCCCGTCACGTACGCCGCGAGGGATGGCGGTGAGTGTTGTGGCCGGTGGAAATATGTATACACTATGCTTTATGTGTACTTGGAATTCAATACCAAACTTCGATTTAGAGTTTTTGGATTAGGCAGTTTTATTAATTTTGGGAGCTAGTATCATGATATACGTTCACGGGTTACTGTTCTTGGAACGTAGTGGCATGAACGTACACCGTTTAACAATAAGTCACAAAAAAATAATGATATTTATAATGGACTCGCAAGATGGCATTTTTTTATAATAAAAGCTGGGTAATAGTTTCGGCAGATAGTAACTTGTCACCGTCACACTTGCAATAACATTAAAAGCGTTATGGACCCGTTGTCGAAAACGACAAGAGTGTTGAAACCTGCTGATGTTTATCCAACACGGCAACTGAAAGAACTTAGAATACTAAATTACGGAATTTAATGATCTATACATAGAACAATTATTTACATTCAAATATTCTAACTCGTGGTAACATTTGCAGCGTCAGCGCCGCCGGGCCCCAGCGCGCGTCGCGCCGAGCCGTACGCGAATGCGTACCCTCAGTCGTACGAAATGCGGCCCGCGCACAAGGTGTGACAGTACGCGCCGAGCGAGCTCGAGCTGGTCGCGCTCGCGCCCGCGCCTGGCGTGCCTCTGCTGCTCGGCTACGTGTACCGCGCGCATCCCCCCGCGCACGCACCGCCCCCCGCGCACGCCACGCCCCTCGCGCACGCCGCGCCCCCCGACCACGTCACGGTCGCGTCCCAGACCACCATCACGCTCCACTCGCCCGAGTCGCTCACGGTGACGCAGCCGCACGAGCGACGCGACACGTAGCGGGCTCGGCTCTGACGCTGGATGGGAGTTGAAGTCGTTCCGAGCGCTTCGAGTTACGTGTATGCTCAGTTTGGCTCACCAAAGTGATATATAAAATGACAGTAGATTCAAATAGTTAAATGCAGCCGAAAAAATCTGTCATGTGACTATTCCAGTACTACGCGACGCGTCTCCGAGCACGACATATTCAGCAAGATGTCTCGCACGTCTTTCAGCATACGTTTAACCGATGACGGCGTAGATGTTCACACCACCGCATTCGCGGAACTTTAACGAAGCGCTTGAATGATACTTGATCTCTACAGATAGCCTTTGCGGCAGAGCGTGACAGTTAAAATGTACGAAGCGACAAAGTGAAGGAACGATCCTTAACCTGTGCTTTCCGCTCCCGCCTCGATGAACGACCTCTTCACATGGTCTAGAAGACAATAATAATACTCTCATCAATCTCACAGATAATGACTTCAAATGAGTGCCGTATACATAATCTTTTAAAGAAGTGGTTTAGCGAGTCTAAAGCCCTCGAAGTTATGAATACGTTAATTCGTCTGTTCGAAGTCGAACATGTGTTCTCAAGCCACAACGTCATCCCAGCTTGAGAAATCCACAGTAACCTTCCAGTATTAACAGAAAATCAATCTCTTCATTCATCCTTTCACATCGGCCGCAACCCGAGACTTGCTTTACCGAGTTTGTCCTCGATAGTCGCGGCCTAGTGACGATTGCAATACATTGCCTTTCAATAATGTATAAGACATACATACGCGGATTCGTTTCCAGTAGTTGTGTTACATTGCTCAACAGTTACTCCGCCGCACGTGAAGTGGACTGGCCTGCCGCGTGGTGTTCCATAAGATTAACTGTTATTTTTGTACAAGAAATTGAAGAAATAAATGACTTAGGACGGCAACACATCCTCGACCGTGCGACCCTGCGAGGACCGCTCTAACCAGACATTTATGTATATTTTTGTATATATGGAGATGTATACAAAGGCTCCGGTGTAAGATATCAAGGAAGTGACATACAGAATAATCATACCGATTAGAGTATTTGTACTATAATACTGCATTATTTCACTAGAATCTCCGTAATTGTAATTTTTATATGTTATTTTTAAATGTATTTAAAGGTTATTGTAAGCGGAATGTTAGGTGCCATTATACCAATTTGTATTCCAGTCGTTTTGTTACTCCTTCCTCTATACCTTTTTTTAGAAGGAATCATCAAAATTTTTATCTTGGGCTCAAAATGTTTTTCTAAATGTACAATTATTGTTATAAAACGACTAAATGGCGGTCCAAAGAAGTTTAAGCCTTGATTTTTCTGACGCTCATTCCAAGTGCCCGCAGTCGAAAGTCTGATTTTATTTAAGGTTTAGTTTCGTCGTGTGTTTTGTTTGTATGGTTTATGTGCTATTAAAATCACTCACGGAAAAGATGTCACGTGGTTATAGTAATACCGATGTATAGTCATGCATTTATCTTTGACGTAAGATTTGTATCTTAAATCATTTCTGCTCGTATTCACATCGGCTTTACGAATTGTTATTACTGTAACATACAAAAATCGTCATGGTGTAAAACGTAATTAATTGTTAGTTAATATTTCCAGCAATAACGGAGTGCCGGCTTATGTTTAGGTCAGTTTTCTGTGAGCGTAATTTTAATAGTTTCTCGTGCTAATAATGCTCTAAGTGGTTATGCATTAAAATTAAGGCTTACTTCAGATAATGTGTCACATAATTTATTGTTAAACGCTAGATGACGCCGGCGATTAGTCTTCCTGTAGCAATCGATTGCGACAAGTGTATTCGTTTACTTTTATAGGATTAAATTTTAACATTATTGCCAAATGAATGTTATTAGACTGAAAAGGTTTCAATGTTATATTATGATAAAATTCTGAATATTTGTACGCTGCGCGCGTAACGATGGCTCAAATTTTAACTGTCTGTAAACGGAACATAATAATTTATACGATGTGAGTCTATTGCATATCACACAACACTCCTTATTTACGTACAGTAGATGAACGTCTGTTGTACAGTTCGTTTGAATTGATCTCTATAGATAATGATATTTTGTTTATTTCAACCTTACTACGTAGAATAACTCCGTCGTGCAAGCCAAAGAGCATGATGTATTTTTATGATTTCTATACATTTAATATTAAGGATCAGTGTTATAAGTATACCATATTAATGCCATTTTATTAGTGAACGTCGAAACAATACACAAGTTCTTATAATTGTACTATAAAGTTGTATATTTGTATGTAAAGTAAAGTGAGGGTAATGTTCAGGTGTAGTGACTCGACCAATCGCGCAACTGATGGCTAGCGTTGTTCCATCAAGTAGGACTCAATGGCATTATTTCTCCTATATGTAAGCTAGATTACCGTAATAGATTATTTAAATGACATTGTGAATATTTTTAATTAACGAGATGAATGTTACAACATGTGATTTCAAAATAACAAAAAAATACAATAAATTTTACATGAAAATTATTTTTATTTCCAATCTATAACCTTGCGTTATGAATATGAGTCAATTTGAAGCATTTAGTTTTTGATATGGTAAGAGGTATGAGCTCTGGACTGTAGTCACACACAGAGGCCCCACACACACATACTAGCCACAACACGTATAAACATTTTAGGATTGTTTCAATCGTTTTAAGAGCAAGAATAGCTCCCTTGTGTACCATCTTCACTCCACCAAACACCACAATCCTAGACTAGTATCCTATCCTACTAATATAAATATGAAAGTTTGTAAGCTTATATGGATTTTGTTACTCTTTCACACAAAAACTACTGAACCGATTTTAATGAGATTTAGCACCCAGGTAGACCATGATATGGATTAAAGATATAAGGTACTTACTTACAACAACAACAGTGTGAGAGCCAAAGAGAGGTAGAAGCTAGAAGGATAAATAGGATTAAATTAAAACTCATAATTACTTGACACATTACTAGTTTATTACCAAAGTTTCAATAATCTACAGATAACACTTATTATGGAATTAAAATAACGTATTTAATAATGTCAAAATATTTATACAATAATGTAAAAATTCAAACCGCTTTTTGGTGCGTTAAATGCATAAAAATACAAAAGTGGAAAACAGTATAATGCAATAAGCCAAAATCTAATGAGATTTAAAATAGACCTTCTAAGACAAATGTGGTGCAAAAACTCAATACTTATTATTGTGCCCTTTCCAAACAAAAATATCTTGAATAAATGGATAACATATAAAGAACATAAAGGTACACAAGTTGATTGAAATGGTAATTCTAACAAAATAAAACTTTCTCACAAACAGCCCAATCATAAAAAAAGCAAAGTAGGTACTTTGACGATAATTATTTCCTGTAAACTTTTGTTTAGATATTCAGGAATTAAATTTGTTTGCACAGATTGTATAGGTCCCAAGCAGTTACCTGTAATTTACTTCGAAATATTATTTACCTTGTTTTTTCTGTTGAAGAGGTCACCTACATGAATAACATTACTTGACACAATAATATGATTATCGATTTATCAAATACCCAGTACATACAACCATTGGTGAAAAATAATAAGGCAAAGAAAGTTATGGAAGACAAAGCCAGTAAAAGTAATAACTCGAGTACATAATTACATCTAACATTAACAGCTAATGTTTTTCTGGCTATGTAATGGGCTAGTTGACAAACCTTATATTTTTAAACAATTTGCATGAAGACAGTATTTTATGAACACACAATTTTAACGCCAAATACGTACTTACTAAACTTGCTTCATTAAAGCAAACAAATTAATTTGATAATCAATGTTGGCTAATATTTATATCCATTAGTCAACTACCCATTACTGTTCTAAATTACCTTAACTTTGTGGTGATATTTTTTCGGATATTTGTCACCAAATTATAAATCACTGTCATAATAGTAAAATAAAACAAAAATAAATTACATTGTAAAGCTAATCAACTTGATAAAAACGAATATAGCTACATACATCATACGGATATATTTTGACAAATATATTAATGTAGAATGGTTATTTCTGTTATTTCTGCATGTTTTATGCCTTGGTTGTCTATTGATACGGTGGTTCAATACGGCTATCATTTTATAAAGTAAAGGAATACTTCTGCAGTCTCATTAAAGCCTAATGAATCTTTTGTAACATAAATATTTCTATAACAAAATTTAAACAAGATCATTAAAAAATCTTAGAACCTCAATGGAAATGATACAAGCATTTCTAGTATATAAGTATTGGAATTAGAATTACACTAAATTTATAGTATTATAAGTATATAAAAGGTTACACTTATTAAATTATAATTTTACATACTATCTAAAATTGTCTTTAGCCGAGGGCTCGAGGTATACTCAAACCATTTAAGAATGCAATAGCAATTGCTCCTGTTTGTATACTTCGTGATAAGCATTGCGTATTAAAACATATGGAAAGCAGGATTCCAGTAGATCCATGGTGAGGAATGGAGACTCTTGTACTATAAGATCAAGAAGTAAATATACTGATTCACGGTTCCTAATTGCCTCCTTCTCTGTTTCTTGTCCAAGTCGCAATAAAGAAGACGACGCTAATGCCAGGAATTCCTTCATTCTGTCTTCTATATCACCCTGACTACATATGGTAAACAGGGCCCCGAAAATATGGTTTATTGCTGGGGCCATGCAATGAATGTTGTTTGCATGTCCTTCTAGAGAAGGTCTGTAAAAGGAACCTTCACTGCGCGCAAGTCTCGGAAGAGACACAGCTACAAACACCATTAATAAACATACAACCAAGTGCTCATCTTCTTCAAGTTCTGCCTTATGTTGGCGTAACGCTGACGCCAATGTGGGATCCACTTTACAACTGAGGCCAGCTGCAGAACACATTTCCGATATGACGCGCATGGGGTCCCCTCCCGGCAATTGCTGCTGGAAATCTTTTATGGAGCTTATTAGGAATGGTATCCTTCGCTCTAGAACATCAAGCAATGATTCCTGTGCTATCTGCCTGAAGCTTAAAATGACTCCAATTATTGTCATCCTTTGTAACACATTGTCAACATTTTGCAGTCTTTTAAATTGTTCTCTCATTATTTCTGGTTTATCAAAGTTTGTTCTTAACATTTGCAAGACTTCCTTATTCTGAACTACTAATTTTTTCAGCTCTTGGACTTGGCTTGCAATGTGCCACATCAATGTTTCACTTAATAATTTCATTCCATATGGCCCAATCAACTCTGCTAAAGCTCGAAGTTCATTGATGTCTGAATACTCCTCTGCATTGAATGGAATAGCACCTTCTGCAGACAGACTAACAAAAGCTTTTTGATTCATAGAAAAGCAAATGCTCCCAGCACTTACTCTTCGGAGTAGAATTTCTGAGTACCACTGTGTGTACAAGGAAGCTATAGTCTTTTCACCGTGACTATCCATGTTTTGAGTTTGTTGCAAGAGACAGTTGTTAAACACTCTTGTTATATCAATGTGAACATAATTTTCGACAGTTTGAAGGACATTCATGTATGCCCGGACACTGACTAATAATTCTGATGGTTTAGCAATTTCACTGGTATCTTGATTGAACATCACCATTCCAACCAAAGCTTTGGAGAATCTTGTTTCCAAATGTTGGTGTAAGTACTCTCTTGGAGCAAATGTGTATTCCCACACATTGACAGTTGTGCAGTAGTTGATGGCATAGCACAGTTCTGTCAAAGCCATATGAAGTTTATCCATTGTGGTCAACTCCTCTCTAGTCTTTCTGTAACTCTCTGCTCCAGGTTTCACAATTTCTATAGGGTTTTTCTTGCTCTTATCTTTCTTCTTCCTATTTGCCAGGTGAGCTATGGTCTGTGCACAGTGTTTTGGAAGCAGCTTGTCACTCATTGTACATTGTTCATCACATATCGTAGTGATGATATTCTTGGCTTCTTTTGCCATTTCATCCAAGAAAATATTAACCACGGAAAGGCTTCTTTCTCTAATATGATGTCTTTCTTCTGGGCATAGCTCATGAGTGCAATTTTGAAAATGACTGCAGATAAGTGGGAAAGCGATAATGTATCTATTTTGGGCTGGAAATTCCAAGCACAAATGAAATTGACTTTCAAATATTTTACTGTAAAAGCAAAACAAAGATAAGTCAGAAGTTTCAACCATAATTTCATCTAGGTTGTCTACCATTTTAGTGTGAAACACCATTTTATCAATGAACTGAGCTAGCTCTCGCTGGTCTGCTAGGTTCAATGAGGCTTTATTTAGAGAGGTAAATGACTGCAACCTAAACCAATCTAATCGGAATGCACGAAAATCAAACAGCTCATTATCCTCTACTTGTTTCACACTTAAACTAGCTGCTGTGGTGTACAATGACGAAAGTATGACACTTTCATCTTCAGGGCAGATTTTTAGGTTTTGAATCATCAGGTTAAGAGCGACAGCATCAAATCCAGAAAGATATTGAACATAATATCTTTGCATAACTTGGCTATATTTGCGCACCAGCGCCCTCAATTCCTCCATATGAAACAGCAGTTCTGGAAGTTGTCGATCTACCAAGTCCTCTGTTGTTTTGCCTTTAACCTTCTGTGGAGGATTATCATTGTGGCGTAATAGCCAGAACACTTCATCTCGGGCATAACATAGCCCGATGAATATCAACAAAGCCTTTGGCCCAAGCAGACCAGGCTGATCTGTTAGAATTAACCCTAATTCTTTCAATGCAGTTCTGAGAAATTTTCTCCTCTCTCTGTGCTTATATCCTGCCTTCTGGACGGACTGATGGTAACAATCCTTTACTTCTGATATTCTTTTTCCATAGCCCTTAATGCCATCAAAAAAGCTTTGTATGTAGGTGTGAATATAAATGACTTCATCACGAAAGAGGGCAAGGACCCACCCTGACTCTAGAGCACTCACCCACATTTTATTAGCATGGTCTTGTTGCAACATTTGATGGCAAAGGGCAAAACCAAATATAACATATCTTTCCAGCGATTCCAATGACAAGTATTCACATGACATTGTGTTTGTTTCAGAAGGCTTCAGAAGTTGAGCTGGGTTGCTAACTAAGCTCAATTTTTGCTCTGATCGCCAATGTTCAGCTGTTAAATTCCGTGCTGGGTACACATGCCATAAAGAATTTAAAGCACTAGCCAGGACTTTCTGATGTGGTACAAATTCCTCAGAAAGCTTCTTAAGAGGTGCATCATAATCCACAATTAACTGCCCCAAGCGAGGGAAGCTTGAATCAATTTGATTATGAACCATTTCATGAGCAGCATTGAATAAACCAAGCACAGCTTTTCGATCTTCAACTCTGGATAATAGAATCATTAGTGAGACATAAGTAGTAACAAGATCAAGATAATTTTTAGTCAATTCAAAATTGAGTGTTAGATCCAGGGTCACTTGGCAAGCATCCATAATATTCAAAAGCTCGCAAACATTGTCCTTGAAGTCTAGAAGGTCTACAAAGGTGTAATAGTACAAGGACAGAGATTTTATGATTTCATTTCTGATGTTTGTTATAGCTTGAAGACCTTTAACATCAATATTAGGGAATCTTCTAACAATATGCTTTATTGATGATTCCAGTGTCTTGTCACTGAGGAATGCCGGTTTGGATTTAGCATCTCCGCAAGCCTTTTTGATGTTGTAGATTCTGGTTAACATACCGATGCCTCGATCGTTGAGGATAATTAGTTTCTCAGCCAGCTTCTGCTGACTGATGTGGACTGACCTCGACATGGTAGACATTCTGAAATAAAACATTTTGAAAGCTGTTAAATTTCCTTAATAGAATTGCATCAATTTCAAATAGAAATTGCTAGCGATAAGTACAAGCAAGATACGGTTTGTACATATTTAGCGCAGATATCCGTGTAACCGACGATATGCCGACGATCGTTATTAACGACTTCCGTTGCACGTCTTTCATCATTATTTTTCTATTACCGATAAGTAAGTGTAAAGTTTAGTGAGTCATTAGGCCTCCAAACAAATCTACTCCGGTTAATCTTCATTGCATAGTACGTACAGCTAAATAGTAGCCAGTTAGCATTCTTACCTTAGATGGTTCTCGGGGAACGATCAATAACGTTAAATCACTTCAGTGTTCCATATTTTTATATTGTTATTGTCTACTGTAGAATCGGCACATAAAACAGTATTATTTATTTTCTAAAACGTACATTTAAAAATGAATCCGGAAAAGGGAGTGTCTCTATTATGAATTACGCGTTCAGTTCACTTCAATCTGCTTCAATCGCTTCGTTTAGTACCAAATTGGCATTTGATTTGACACATTTGACTTTGGGTAGTACATTGACAGCTATATATTGACAGCTGAACCATAGAGTGTTAATGGACATAGATTTAAAATATATCACTTTATACCATAAATTATTACAAACGCCAAAAATATTTCTGGGGCCTAACCATGAGCTCTTAAAGCAGGACAGAAATTGAACTGCGCGGCATTATCGTACCATGACATCGATATTAGCAGGCCTGCTGCAGGACTGCTGCGTTATTGATTTTAAAACCGTTCACCTCTTTTTTTGTATAGATTTTCGTACCATGACGCGTTAATTGAGCGTCTGTTGAACGATCATTGCTCGTCCGAAACGTCAAATAAAAAAGTTACTATATTACCAGCTTTTTCAGCATTGTTTTGTCATTTTATTATAATATAGTTTACTGTCGAGGTAAGTGGTAAGCTGTTTTAACTTTTAAACCTTTTAAATGCAATATTATAATCGTTTTCTAAAAATTGTTACAATTTGAATTATACATATCTGCTAACCCGTGGTATTATTTATTGGGTTATAAAGTGATTCAAAACTGTTCAAAACAGTCGACATCACTTTTTTTTGCCTTTCCTCCATTTTGTAGATGTGTGACGAACATGAAATCTTTGAATATTTGGAGAGCGAATACCGGATTGAAAAAAGGAACCGACGCCAGCGCATGAGGGAAATAAACAATCCTTTCGATATGAATGAAAGGGAATTTATCGACCAATACAGGTAATAGGACACTAAAAATCAATAAGTATCTTTATTAAATACATGTGCTATGTCAATAGTAGTATGATAAATCGAGGTAGATTTAATTTTTTATTTTTCATTTTATAGGTTATCAAAGGATTTAGTCCACAAATTGTGCGAGGATTTGGAACCTATAATGCAAACAAATCCTCATAGATCCAGTGATTTGAGCATAGAGACAAAGGTGAGAGGCCAACACTTGATAATGATATTAATTATGCTCAACAACCATAAAACCATAAGGTCTCCTCTCATATTGAGATGGATTAGACTGTAGTCTACCATGCTGGCCTAGTATGAATTGGCAGACTTCAAACACAGAACTCCTATCAAAACCTCACACGTGTTGGTTTCTTTGTGATTCCTTCACCAAAAGACATTATTTTGATAATATTTTTTTGTAATATGCACATTTTTTAAATCAGTGGTGCATGCTGAGATAGTAACTCAGAACACTTTGTTCGAGAAACTGTCCTTGTCCTATTTGAAGTTGTTACTTTACTCTTAAGAAACTTTCAGTCTGCATGTCAGACATAATTATTGTAAATTAACTAGCTGTTAAGTGCAGCTTCGCATATGGGAATTATGTTTTACCTTATTTATACCTCTTGCAGAAGAAAATTAAATAAACGGTGAATTTATATTAAAGTACTTATACTTAGTAATTTATATACTGAAACCCATGTTACAATCACAAAGGATTCATCCAGCAGCGGGTTTTGAAAAATAAGCAATATTCACATTAATTTCTATTGTTATTATTTTTCTTGCAAAATTTTGTAAAACGGAGAAACATGTGTTCCATCAATTTAAGCAAGGAACATTTGTTGCAGAGAAGCAAATCTGTTGATGTTTTAAAAATATTCTATACAAACTTTCATCCTGTTTCCCAGGGAAACCTTTTAAATTTCTGGAATAAAAAGTGTCCTAAAATAAGTCCCGGAGTATTAGTAACAATTTTACCAATTTTCATTAAAATCTGTTTGGTTTTCATGTGATAGCTGGACAGACAGACAGACAATAATACTAAAATAAATATTTTTGTGCTCTAACACGTTATTGAAGTGTCCCCTAATCGAAATTTAAAAAAAAATATTTGATGTACTGAAAATTTGCCCTTTTGAGTTTTATTATAGTATAGAATAGATTATTATTATTGTTTAATGCTTTATAAGGACAGTATTGATAAAGAGCTTTATAAGGGACAGGACTATTAACAAGGAGCTAAAACAGGTTAAATTAATTGTTTTCAGGTTTTAACAGCAGTCTATGTCTTTGCACATGGGTCCTATCAGAAACCTACTGGGCGTGCACAACAAGTTGCTCAACAAACCGTATCTGCAGTATTGGCAGAGGTCACTGCTGCCATAAACCATATTGAGATGAGAAATAAATATATTAAGTTTCCTCAAACAGCAGCAGAACGGGGTGCAAATAAATTGAGGTACATTATGGCATGTCGTTTATTTGTGTTTATAATGGGTTCATATTGTTACATTTTTAATATAATTATTATGTTTTCATTAACTAATTAATCTATTGTACATAATATCTTGACGATGTAAAATTAATATTACTTAAAAAGACGGCGCACTCTGCAAAAACATTTAAATAAATAGTGACTCTTTCTCCAATACAATAAAGTGTAATTCAGGTTGCACAGTGCTAATAAAAAACGCGTATTGAGTTGCCTTCCTTTTTAACATTATCGCTTCTCCTCTCTGGCAATGATAGGGTAGTCTTTTTTGAAAGAATAAAAAATTAATCTGAAAGCTTAATAACAAGTTAAATGCCCATGCTACTTTTATGAAGAAATGAGAAGATGGCCATACGGCATATGTTAGTGTACATACTTTGTCTGTGAAACAAATATTATCTCTTAGGTGTTTAGGAAACAGAAAAAACAGTCGATCCTCAATCTCAAACATCAAATATTCTTTGAATTCTTATTTAATTGTAAGTACAAAACTAGTAACTATACTACAATAATTAATAATGTGAATATGAGAGACATAAATAAGGATAACAAATGTCAACAACGTCAACCTAATGACTAATAAGCTAGAAGTTAATTTTTTTAACTTTCAATGTCTTTAGAAAGTGTGAAAAACGTGAGATTCGGATCTATGTTATCGATTAAGCAGCGGAATGCGATGCAGTATGCTTTTGCCCTCATTTTAGTTCTTATCGTAGAAATAGCGTGACGCAGCGTGTTGTATCGAACTAACGTGTGACATGTGTGATGACATATTAATTAATTTTGTATTTTTTTCTGAAACTTTTATTTTTAATATGTGTGATAGATTACGAACGTGTGACAGCCATTATGAATTTTCTGAATTAGCCAGACACGTCGAACGCGGCATGTACTTGTAACGTCATAGCTAAAACTAGCTGACCCGGCGAACTTCGTACCGCCTATTTTTTTTCTAAAATAAAAGTAGCCTAAGTTACTCTTTGTTACATCAGCTATCTGCCAGCGAAAGTCCCGTCAAAATCGGTCCAGATATTTCGGAGATTAGCCGCAACAAACAGACAAAAATTGTAAAAAATGTTGTTTTGGTATATGTACCCTGTATACATCCACATGCACTTAGTAAAAAGCGATTATTTTAATATTACGAAAAGACACTCCAATTTTATTTATTTTTATTTATTTGTATAGATGCGGAGTGCGCCAGGCCTGATATTACCAATATTTTGTTGACAGATTTTATGAACAGTTTGGTATCCCAGGTGTAATAGGTTGCATTGATGGGACGCATGTAGCCATTGTAAGGCCAAACGAACATGAAGAAAGATATTTTTGTAGAAAAAATTACCATTCCTTGAATGTGCAAATAGTAAGTCATTATAATTTCTCATCAAAGTCTTTATCTAGACACGCGGAAGCGTGTCAAGCCAATTTCAAGCTAAAACAGAACTGCCGAGCATTTGCTGTCATTTCACATTTGTTTTTGATGAGATTAGCATTAAAATAAAATATATAAAAAAATAAAATATGTTTTTAGCCGTATTGGGGCGGCTTAGAATACTAACCCCAATCCCACGCCGGATGGGTGCCGTAAGAGGCGATTAAATCCGGCCCGCTGGTGGTAGGGCCCCTCGAGGGTTTATATTGGCAGTATTGATTTTAATGGTTAATACCATTATTACTATTATTATTTCTCCATGGGGTTCGCCTGGATAGCTACCACCCTTAAGCATGAGTCAGCCGCCAAAAAACTCGTCGTGTTCCGGCTGGGGGCTTGAGAGCCAGTTCTTTCTTTCTTTCTCTTGTCTCTTTCTTGGCCGGCAACGCATCAGTGATGCCTTTGGTGTTGCTGATGTCCATGGGCGACGATAGCCACTTACCATCATTCAGGTGGATCGTCAACTCGTTTGCCGGCTATTTCCACAAAAAAAACAACAGCTTTCACGGTAGTACATAATATAGCTGTTATTATAATACACAGCCTTTAAAATACTTAAAATTAATAATATAATTTTCAGATTTGTAATGCTGACATGGAAATCATTAATGTTGACGCTAGTCATCCAGGAGCCAATCATGATTCCTTCATTTGGTCTCATCACCCTCTAAAAACTCACTTGGAGAATCTTAGCAGTGCCGAGGCTTTATGGCTATTAGGTAAGGTACTTAATAATGAAAAAAAAACAACAAACTATACAGTTTATTACACAATATTATGAGTAAGTTTAGTGAAAGCCCTTACAAGCTTACATAATTAATAATTCTAAACTATTTGTATGAAAAAATTTCAAATATAACAAAGTAAACAAAGATAAAGTAAACAAAGGTAGACAATTTTTAAAGCAGATACTTAAATGTTATAATAACTAATTATAATTAATAAAGTTAATATTATCTATACTAATATTATAAAAAGGAAAGCTTTGTATTTTTGTATGTTTGCAACGAATAAACTCAAAAACTACTGAACCGATTTTTAAAATTCTTTCACCATTAGAATGCTACATTATTCCTGAGTAACATAGGCTATATTTTTAACGAGTAACCGCCCTCGCTTTGCTTCGGTTTTCTTATTTTTTTACACCCTGGGTTACGGTTACATTATTGGAGTTTTATTAAGGATCCCTATTTTTTTTTTAAGTATCATATAGGCTATGTTACTCGGGGATAGTGTAGCTTCCCAACAGTGAAAGAATTTTTGAAATCGGTTCTGTAGTTTCGGAGCCTATTCAATGCAAACAAAAAATCAAATATTTCCTCTTTATATATTAGTATAGATTATAAAAAATTTGGGATCCTTGCTAAAACATCAGTAACGTGAATCAAGGTGTGTAAAAAAAAGTACACCCGTGCGAAGCCGGGGCGAGCCGCTAGAATCAAATAAAACTGGAATAAATTGCCCGCGTGGGTGTTCCCCTCTGATTATAATGTGGGTGTCTTCAAGTCAAGAGTGAATAGGCTTCTACTAAGTTAGTGCGCTTTACCATCCACGACTTCATTTCCGCTTACCATCAGGTGGTTTTATGGTCAAGTACTAACTTATTCTGTATAAAAAAAGGTCCATCCTCCATGATTGCTGTCATTAAACGGGTACTTAATACTTACACTTGATAAGTATGTAGCGTAACAAACAAATGAGGCAAATGAGGCTCATTGAATTGGTTAATATAGAACTTAATTCATGTTCTTCTTTTATTTATAATCAAGTTCATAATCTTTTTATTTATTAATTATTTAAGGAGATTCTGGCTACCCACTCAGGAAAACAATGATGACACCAATTCTGAATGCACCACAGCAATCCCCAGAGGCTTATTACACAGAAAAACATGTCAAGGCCCGGAACACAATTGAGAGGACAATAGGTGTACTAAAGGCACGATTCAGATGTTTATTAGTCCAACGAGCGCTACATTACCAACCGCAAGTAGCTGGTTGTATTACAAATGCATGTGTGATTCTACACAACATTTGTAATGCAGCAAACTTGTCTGTACCGGAACTCTCAGCAAATGAGGTTCGACAAGAAGCTTTCATGCAACCTACGGATACGCATGTAGATCCAGCTGATCCACAAAATAGAGAATTACAGATTGGCATTGCTACTAGGGAGGACCTTGTGAGGCGCCTCTGGCAACTGCGTCAGAGAGTCTGAAAAAAATATTGTAAAAATTAATGTAAAGGCTTATGTTGTTGTAACACTTGTAACTATAGTCACCGCGAACTAAGAAGCCCAATTTGTCGTTTGCCATCACAATGACAGAGATGTACAAAAAAATCGGTTCACGAAAGAAACCAATTTTTACAACAAATCGATTCAAAATTATAAGACCTTCTAATCGATTCGATAATTAATTTTTAACTAAAAACCGTAATATTTAGGTACCTAGTTACCTACCTACTACCTCGATTGAGCTATCTCGTAGCGCGTATTCTTAATATATCTATTTACGACTTCAATAAAATATTCTTTTATCCATTCGCCCATGAACATCAACAACACCAAAAGCATCACTGGTGCGTTGCCGGCCAAGAAAGAGAAGAAAAAGAAAGAAAGATAGATCATGATAGAATGAAAGTCCCGCTCAGTTTCATAATAATATTTTCACATAATATTATATTATGAGCGTCAGGAAAAAACTACAGTAAATAAATTCTTGCTTATTTCGTAAGGCACATTCATGTGTACATAATTATTATTTTGTTGAAAAAAAAATGTTTACCGCAACCTTAAATACATAATTACATATAACATATTATCTGCAGTTACTGTCCATGGATGGCGAAGTGCCCATACTTAATGGAAAATGTCCTTTGTTAGCATCCAATTCGTCGTGGTATTCTTGGGTACCTAATTTTAAATTCATATGCAAGCAAATCATTTTTAACAATGTAATTAAATTAATCAATTTTCATTTTTAAATTTCGATTATAGTAATGTATCGATTATGATTGGTTTTATAAACGGTTTCAAGCCGTCACATCACCCTACGTCAGATTAGATTTAGGCTTCTTCATAAAAGATTGTTTCGACGTCATATATTTTTATTAAATTTTGCATAAATTATGATGTGATGGGATTTTTACTAGATTTTAACGTATAATATGATTTATAATCAACGCCAATGAAATTGAGTAGGGATTTCTAACAAATTTTGGCAAAATCCTTTGTCCGTAAGTATTCAAATATTCATGTCAAGTAAATGAATATTCCATTTCGCTCAAAGACACCCATACAAGGTTAGTTCATATTAATAAATAGCAGCTATCATTATGGGCATCTTAGATAATTTTGACTATAGCGTTTGATATACGGATCAGTGTACTATAAAAATTATTAAACAAATTTTGGGCAATTTAAAATTTTATTGTTAATTGGATTAAGGAATTTTATTGTTATTATAGTCAAAATTATCTAAGATGCCCATAATGATAGCTGCCATTTATTAATATGAACTAACCTTGTATGGGGTGTCTTTGAGCGATGTGGAATATTCATTTACTTGACATGAATAGTTGAATACTTACGGACAAAGGATTTTGCTAAAATTTGTTAAAAATCCCTACTCATTTTCATTGGCGTTGATTATAAATCATATTATACGTTAAAATCTAGTAAAAATCACATCACTTCATAATTTATGCAAAAATTAATAAAAATATAATATATATGACGTTCATTGTATGACGTCCAAACAATCTTAGATGAAGAGGCCTAAATCTAATCTGACGTAGGGTGATGTGACGGCTTGAAACCATTTATAAAACAAATCATAATCGATACATTACTTTAATCGAAATTTAAAAATGAAAATTTATTAATTTAATTACATTGTTAAAAATTATTTACTTGCATTTGAATTTAAAATTAGGTACGCAATACTACCACGACGAATTGGATGCTAACAAAGGACATTTTCTATTATGTATGGGCACTTCGCCATCTATGTACAGTAACTGCAGATAATATGTTATATTATATGTAATTATGTATTTAAGGTTGCGGTAAACATTTTTTTTTTCAACAAAATAATAATTATGTATACATGAATGTGTCTTACGAAATAAGCAAGAATTTATTCACTGTAGTTTTTTCCTGACGCTCATAATATAATATTATGTCAAAATAATATTATGAAACTGAGCGGGACTTTCATTATATCATGATTTATCTGTCTTTCTTTTTCTTCTCTCTTTCTTGGCTGGCAACGTACCAGTGATGCTTTTGGCATATTGATAATACGCGGTACGAGATAGGTTTTTAGTTTCAAATTTAATTATCGAATCGATTAGAAGGTCTTACACTTTTGAATCGATTTGTTGTAAAAATTGGTTTCTTTCGTGAACCGATTTTTTTGTACATCTCTAATGTCACTGTGATGGCAAACGACAAATTGGGCTTCTTAGTTCGCGGTGACTATAGGAGTATAATTTTTATTTAAGGTTAACTAAAACTGTATATTTTATTTTTATTGCTTTTCTAACTTAGAATTATTTAGATAAGTTACTTAAATGTTTGTGTTGTAACTTTTAAGTAGTAATATAATAAACAATGAAAAACTTTAATGAATGAAGAATGAAAATGCAAATTTTGTTAGTTAGCTTTAAAATTGTAGCTGTAGAGACGCTGAAGTCGTAGCCTCATTTGGCCCACTTTGTTGGAGTTCCTGTAAAAACAAATATGCAGGTCATTAGTTAGTTTCATCATAATATAGTTGTAATATACTTTCATTGTAATATACTTTTATATACTTGTAATATATATTTTATATATGTTTATATATTTTATATACTTGTAATATACTTTCATTATATTTAGTCATAATGTACTTACTTCGCTAGATGGAACTACTAAAAATATAGGATCCTCAGTTGCAGTAGATTGGGAAGTGTCCGGATTGCTTGGAACTGCAATGACCTCTTGAATATCCTAGAAAAAAAAATTAAAATATGACAAGACAGGTATAAACTATATTATAATGTTCGTAGATTATGCATAATGCATTGCAAACTGTGGTTAGGTAAACTTACTTGTAAAAGTAGTGGTTCAACCCTGACCCCAGGCAACCCAGATCCATAGTCTTCCCCAAGGATGCTGATGTACTTTCTCTCAATTTCAGTGAGTTCCAAGTTTGTAGCTGGTCCACCTCCTGTTCTTCTTTGGCTTTCAATGATGAGCCTGTTCTTCCTTTTCAATTTGGCCTTAAAGTCAACCCAGTACTAAAAATAGAATAATAATAATGTATTATACATTACACAATATATTAAATAATAATTGTATTGTTCATTAGTATAAAATACCTACTTATAAATTGCCTGATGTAATTTTACACAATGAAAGGGTTATCTATTACTATTGATTTTATTATACAGTGCAACCTTAATTTATCTAGCCTCAATATAACGATTTCCTTGATTTAGAGATTTTTTCCAAATCCTCTAGAACTGCCAGTAAGAGCCAATACAAAGTATACTACAAAAATTAATTTCCAACCTTTATCAAAAAACCTTTTTATAAAGATTTCAATCATTGCAGAATACAAAAAGTATTATTTACCTCTAGTTAACGATTTTTGGCAACTTATGACCTTGACATAACATGTCCTATCAATTAATCACACAAAATTTCACATTATTTCAGGTCACAATAATAGGTTCAGAAATGTTAATTTTTTTGTACGACAATCATTGTTGTTTGATGTTAAGTAATGTTAACACTGCTGTTCGTCATTGTTATTAGTTTTAAAGTTTGCAGTGGCTGATTTTTTTTTACCTTTTTAAAACGAATTGCACACTAATCTAACCTCTATATAGCAAACCTGATCATAACAAATTACTTGATAACAATTTTTTTCTAATCCCCTTCAGGTTCGTTATATAGAGGTTGTACTGTACTTAGTTTTGTTTAGCAATTGCTTAGAAGTGATTGTGTTATAATTATGTATTTATATAATTGTGCAAAATAGTTACATGAATAAATATTGAATTTAATTTCTGTTTATGTCATTCCATTCTAAATATTTTATAGCATTAAATCATTGTCTTATCTCATTTTTCATACAGGTATAAGTCTGATGTAGGAAGCTCAAGTTATTGACTTGAACAGAAATCTATGAGAAATATTGCAGTGTTGTAATGTTGACTTACCTTTGACCATTCAGATGAAGACTTAATTGCTCCATCGCCTGTGGAATTCAAAATGTCTGCAGCCCTTTCCCACATTCGCCTACTATGGTCCCGAGCTTGGGTGGATTTATTATATCCAACTGCAATTTCCCTATGATTTTCTAGGAACTCGCATAGGTGCTGAAGCTGGGTCATGCTTACACGACGACTTGTTTGTGTTTCACTAAAAATTAATTACCACATTTTATCTGTACTAATATTATAAAAAGAAAAGATTTAATTGTTTGTTTGCATTGAATAGGCTCTGAAACTACTGAACCGATTTGAAAAATTCTTTTACTATTGGGAAGCTACACTAACCCCAGGTGACATAGGTGATACAATAAAAAAAAATTAGGGGTTCTTAATAAAATTCCAATAATGTAACCCAAGGTGTAAAGAAATAAGAAAAGCGAAGGCTTTTACTCGTTATATATATTTTGGATTTCTACATACCTAAAAACAATGCACGCAAATCACAAAAACAAATAATAAAAAAGAGGTATATGTCAATACAAATAAATAATTATGAATTATAAACGACATTCCATTTAAACTTCTTGCTAAGTTAAAAGCATATTTTTAAGTGAAAAAAGAAACTTACGACATAGTTAAAAGAGATGCACTATTAGTCGAGAAATAAGGATGAAATAAAGAGCTGAAGCTCTAAGCAGTGAACTGCAAGACTGAGAAATTAAATCCGCCCCGGAAACAAAATATAAAAAAAAAAACACTTAACAATATGAAGTTGTTATCGCGTTGGTCAGACAAATTACTCTTAATAATAATTAAAGTAAAGTAGTTTCAAGTCCAATTGCAACTTCCAAGTGGGATCGGCTAAAAAAGTCAAGATGGTTTAAAAACGAGCGCGGTGAAACTAGAAAAAGTGCCAGTGTTACCAATTCTCAAAATATTTATCCCTAAAACTAAATCAAAAACCCCTAAAATCGCCCAAATTACTTGGAAATCCCTCTAAATTTTTTTTTGGAAACAGTAAATAATAATTAAAATATTATAATAATTATTAACTGTTATAATTAATATTTATTTATACATTATGCATTTATTTCTATGCTTTTAAGCAAAATCTATTTTAATAAAAAAGACGGTGATATTATTTAACTGTTTCTTCATTCATTGTCATTTAATTCATTAATTTGGACTTACAAATTCTTACAAATAAATCAATTCCGATTACAATATCGATTTATTTTGTAAAGAAAATTCACAAATACTCATTTTTGAATTTCTTTTCTTCCAGATTGCAGATTAATCTGATATCCTATATTTAAAGGCAAAAAGTCCCAGTCTCCTTTGATTGTTCCTTGTCTCCTAGTTTGTTCCGGGGCTTCTTACATCTTTATTTTGATCACTAAGTAAAAAATATGAAAAAAAAAACCCTAAAAAATCCCATATTTACCCCCTAAATTTGGGGGAAAACCCTTAAGTTGGTAACCATGAAAAGTGCATCTACTTACGTCCTAAAACAGTTAAAACCTTCAAGGTTAAAAAGTTGTTAAGATCGCAAAAGATAAAGGTTTTAGTGATGGAAGATAATGTATTTTGATGTTGTAATACATAATCATTTAAAAAGAACATTTATCCAAAAAAACAAAACGAGTTTACATTATTTAAAAAAAACCGGTAATTTAACATGGAATAATATCGTTAAAGAGACAAGTTTTTGAACGTTACAAAGTAAAAAAGACATGACATTACAGCAGACCACAGACAAGCATAATCGTTCAATTGTCGTTCACCTTTTATGATGTCATAGTACGACTTTCCAGTGATTCAGAAGCAGCGCTGCTTTTGGACTGACTGGGAATTGCGCGGTTTTCTTAAAAGGTCATAGTAACCCCCCTGAGACTCGACGAGACTCACGGGCCCCGGGCTTCCCAGCCAGCCGGCCACGGCTCAACGCACGTCACGGCTCGGACCGTGTGCCGCAGGGCCCACAAAAATCATGAATGCTAAAATTTTAATCACAAGCGTGTTTTAAGATTGGCTTGCCCCCTTGAATTGATTTTGTGACTTTGTGTGTGTGGTAAGCTAATCTGTGGGAAATCTCTTCATGTTTAAGTTTAACTTTCTGTGGTACTACTTGTCAATGACTGTCAAGTGTCACTGTCACTGGCAATTGTCAAAGTCAATTTGTAATCCAATCGCAGTTGCGGCAGGCGGCCATCCTCTTCCTTTCCATTGCGTTATTTGTGATTTACAATCAATTCTAGTTAAAAAATTCATGAATAAATACAGAACTAAGTGCATTTTGTGACTTTCGTGAATAAATAATCTTTCACCATGCCTCGAATTATGATAAAGGGGGGTGTGTGGCGAAACACAGAAGTTTGTATATTTTTTCTAAACAATACTGTCCTAATTCTTGTTTCGATTCTGTATGAAATATCGATGAGCTAAACTTTTTAATATTTCTTTAGGATGAGATCCTGAAAGCAGCTGTGATGAAATATGGGAAGAACCAGTGGTCACGTATTGCATCCTTGCTTCATCGAAAGTCTGCTAAGCAATGCAAGGCTCGTTGGTACGAGTGGTTGGACCCCAGCATCAAGAAGACGGAGTGGTCTCGTGAGGAGGACGAGAAGTTGCTACATCTGGCCAAGCTGATGCCGACCCAGTGGAGGACTATAGCTCCAATCATTGGCCGCACGGCTGCCCAGTGCTTGGAGCGATATGAATACTTACTGTAAGGCTTCTGCTTATAGTTACTATTATGAATGTGATACTGACTAATTTAATAAATAGAAAAATGTTTATGTAATATAATAAATTTTAAACAATTTGCCTTTCTTAGGAATTAAACAAATTGGTATTGTAAAAAGATGTCTAATAATGTTGTAGCCGTTGAGGAATTTAATTATTATAAGTTGTCATTAATATCACTTGTAATAGTATTTATATGAAAATTTTATTTGTAGTGACCAGGCTCAAAAAAAGGAAGAGGGTGAGGATATGGGGGATGACCCTAGGAAGTTGAAGTCGGGGGAGATAGACCCCAACCCTGAGACCAAACCGGCAAGACCTGACCCTAAGGATATGGACGAAGATGGTAATACTACGTATTATTACTATATTCATCTTAATATATTATATAAAGTCCTCCTCCTCCTCAGTCGTTCACTCTTGACAGAGTGGTCGTGGTCGATGATGTTCTGTTGTTGTTGGCCCATGCAACCCTTGCGATGCGTCTCCACTTATTACGGTCTTCAGCGTCTCGGGCATTCTGGACTATAGAAGTCTGTGTCGACGCTTTAATTATGTCTGTCCAACGTGTAGGTGATCGACCGCGTGACCGCCTGCCCTCTACCTGCCCCTGGACAACGAGACGTTCCATGGAGTGGTCATTTCTAACAACGTGTCCGAAATATTTGAGGATTCGTAGAAGCACAGTCGACGATAATCTCTCCTTGATCTTGAGTTCCTCCAGAATTGACACGTTAGTCCGAAACGCTGTCCAAGGGATCTGCAGTAGTCGCCGCCAGCACCACATCTCGAGTGCATCGATCTTGCGTCGGTCTTTAAGGCGAACCGTCCACGTTTCTGCGCCATAAAGAAATATGGGAAAGACTAAGCTTCTCATTAGGCGGACTTTCGTGGCTTTAGTGATATTGCGGTTGCACCAGACTTTTTTAAGTTTGTCAACGGCAGATCTTGTTATAGTACATCTCCTTCGAATCTCGTCCTCACATCCCCCAGTATTTGTGATAGTGGAACCGAGGTACACATAAGATTGGACAACCTCACAGTTTCCAATCATAGAAATGTTAGGATGATTAAGTTCAGCCCGATCCACTATCATCATCTTGGTCTTATCTCTGTTGATCGCGAGTCCAAAAGAGAGGCTTGTTGTCTCTAGACGTGTCAGCAGGTGTTCCATGTCTTCTTTTGTTTGTGCGAGAAGAGTAGTGTCATCGGCGTATCTTAAATTTGACGTCTTTCGACCTCCCACTGAGATGCCTTTATCCCATTGTTCAAGAACGATTCTCATGATGCACTCCGTGTATATATTGAACAAGAGTGGCGAGAGTATGCAACCCTGTCGAACACCAGCGTGTGTATGGAAGCTTTCTGAGTCAATGTCGTCTACCCGGACAGTCGCAGTTCCGTCCTCGTAAAGTCGGCGTATGAGACGAACCAGATGGATTGGTACCCCCATTTGAATGAGTACGTCCCATAGCATGTGCCATTTTACGGTATCGAAGGCCTTGCGAAAGTCGACAAAGCAGATGAAGAGTGGGATGTTAAACTCTCTAGACTTCTCGATTATCTGTCGAAGAATTAGGATCTGCTCTCTTGTTCCTCGACCCTTGACAAATCCCGCCTGCTCCATAGCTATTTCGGGATTCAGAAAAGCTTGCAATCTGGTATTGATGATATGCAGGAGTACTTTGCTAGCGTGTGAAACTAAGGCTATGAGCCTGTAGTTGCTGCATTTCTTTGTGGATCCCTTTTTGTGCAGTGGTATGAACACGGAGTGAGTCCAGTCTCGAGGCCATTTCTCTGTCTCCCAGACGCGATTGCAGATAGTGTGCATCATATCAACGCCGTATTCGCCCATTGCTTTAAGGATTTCTATTGGGTATTATAAAGTAGGTTATATAAAGTACGAGTCACATTGTTTGTCCGCGATGGACTCCTAAACTACTTAACCGATTTTAATCAAATTTGCACACTGTGTGCAGTTTGATCCAACTTGAAAGATAGGATAGCTTACATTTCCCTTAAGGCACATGGAAGGTTTTAATAAAAAAAAACTTGACAGAACGAAGTCTGTCCGGGCACCTAGTATACTATAAATTATTATAAAGAAAATCTGTTAGTAGTAGGTATGTAAGAAGTCACAAATATTAAGAAAAAAGTCTTTATAATAATCTGAACATTAATTTTGTAGCATTCAAAATTGTTTACATACATATCATATGTTTGTGTAGGTGGAATACCAAAAACTGGCGTGTACAACACATACATAGATAAATTGCACTTGTGTACTTCTATAAAAATTGACAGTGACATTGTGCAATAAAAAATTGCAAAGATATCACAAAAAAACATACATGTTTCCCTTGCATATGGACAAGCTTATGAGCGCGATACATATTTTTTATTTGGCTTACCCTTCTTGTTGCAAATTCTTCTTTCATTATTTTTACAGTAGTAGTATTTATTCTAATTATGCATAGTGCCCATTGGTATCAACATTCAATGTAAACAAATAAAGTAGCGATAATTCACATAGCATGGCATGTGACATGGCACAACTTGATGTGCTACTTGTGACATAAAATTTACATTTTACCTCATAGGTGGGCACTGAGCTTTAAATAAATAGTTGATATTATAATTGTATGGTGGTTGGTAACAGAACTGGAAATGCTCTCGGAGGCGCGTGCGCGTCTTGCCAACACTCAGGGCAAAAAAGCGAAGCGGAAAGCTCGGGAAAAGCAGCTGGAAGAGGCTCGTCGTCTGGCTGCCTTGCAGAAGAGAAGGGAGCTGAGTGCTGCTGGAATTGCTGTGCCAATCAGGTATGACATGTCTAGAAATGGTCAGTTTTCTATTGACATATTGTATCTGTTATTCACTCTTTTATTAATTCTCCACTTTAGTTGTATCTGCTGTGAGAAACAGCCAAAGAATGTATTATTATAAGAAAATATGATGTAATTAATAATATTAAATAAATTTAACACAACTACCTGCTTTTTAGGATTTCGAAGTAAAATCGGAACCTTTATAGTTTCGTCATGTTCTTCCATCCGTCCGTCTGTCTGTCAGACTGTCCACCTGTCCATCTGTCCGAATTTTCTTTGTCCTTCGCTCAAAGGGTTGTCTGGTAGAGATAGCTACTCACAGACATATATTAGGTCTGTGTAGCTACTGTAGCGATAAGACCAACTGTTGTGTATTCATTTGTTTTATTAATTTCTCTTCTTTTATCATTTATTAGTGAGCACAATAAAGAATATTGTATTGTATTGATATGAAAAAGATAATAATTATGATCCATTTATTTATTAGGAAGAAGAAGAAGCGAGGTGTGGACTACAACTCTGAGATACCATTTGAGAAGAGGCCGGCAGCAGGTTTCTATGACACGTCTACAGAAGTCGTGGACCCTATGGCGCCTGACTTCTCCCGACTGAGGCAACAGCATTTGGATGGAGAGCTACATTCAGAAAAGGAAGAGGTATTTGCATTTTTATAATATAACCTACACTAGCTGTCCTTACTACCTCAGTCTTCTTACTAGCATTAACCAGACCTACCCACTGCAGTCACTGCTGCAGTCTTCAAGGTTTGTCACAGATGTCCATGGCAGCAGAGGATGGTGACACTGTAAGCTTATTTGCTACCCTCATTACATAAAAATAACCTGAAGTATTTCAAGTGTAGTTAATTTCGTTCACTTCAACCATGCAGGCTATGTTATTTTGGACAGAATGTCCACTGTAAAAGCCTGCACAGACAGGAACAGCCGTTTTAAGTTCTTCGTTCTGCGTTTTGCGTTCTGCGTTCTTTGTATTTCTGGGAATAGAACGTAAGCCTTCACTCAAACCGGCGCGGTCTGACTGCCTGCTGTCTGTGCGGTGCTATAGAGTTGGAAACGTTACCAAAGAATGCGGAACATAGAACGAAGAACTCAGAACAGCTGAACTTTTTCTGTCTGTGCAGGCTCTAACACATATATGTAACCTTATGATATATTTTTATTAACATTAATATACTGTTAACTTTATGCCTTTCCAATCGCTAAAATATAATTAATCATTTGAATCAATTTATTTTAATATGTGAAGATGAATCCTTTCTACCTTTTTTTTGAGATACATATATCTACATAGAGATTCAGTATAATTTACATAAGTAAATTATGTATTATTACCGTTCATGGGCGACGGTAACAACTTACATAAAAATAAAACAAACCTTTCATCTATTCGCAGCGTGACCGTCGCAAGGACAAGCAGAAGCTGAAGCAGCGCAAGGAGAACGACGTGCCGCAAGCCATGCTGCAGGGCGACCAGCCCGCCCGCAAGCGCAGCAAGCTGGTGCTGCCCGAGCCGCAGGTCACCGACCAGGTAGGTGGGGGAGGTCACTGGGTAGGAGGAACAGGTCATTGACCGGGGAGGAGGGACAGGTAACCGACCAGGTAGGTGGGAGAGGTCACCGGGTAGGAGGAACAGGTCATTGACCGGGGAGGAGGGACAGGTCACTGATTGGGTAGGAACGGGGATAGCTCACCAATTGGGTAGTCGGGTTTTGATGGCGCCAGGTAAGTTTTCATTTGAATAAATGACTTGACAGTTTCTGTTCTGTTATTATTCAATTATTTAGTAAGTAGATCATGTATGATGCTTCTAGCATGACATTAATTTGTGCCATCAGCTATTTCTACGTCTACTCAAGTTTGACTGCTGGAACATTGTCCAGCATTGTTGTTGTCTAATGGCATTCTATTAGTCATTTAATGCCTAACCCTACTTAAACTGAGGTTTCTATTTGGTTTTTTTTACGTGACATAAATTGTAAACAAATGGATAAAGAAAAGTGGTATCACAACACACTACTACAACTAGTATATTTTAAAAATAATCTTATTTAAAACGAATATTGATAGCTCCAAAGAACCTGAATATATCGCGTGTGTGTCAGGAGCTGCAAGCAGTGGTGAAGCTGGGGCGCGCGGGGTCGGCGGCGCGAGAGGCGGCGGGGGCGGCGGGCGCGCCCACCGACACGCTGCTCGCGGCGTACGCGCTCTGCCCCGCGCCCGCCACCGCACTGCGCACGCCCGCCGCGACCACCGACAGGTGCAAAGACAGACACAATAGAACCATTAACATACTGTAATAGAGACACAACGCAAATATAACCACATACAAAATAGACACGTAATGGAAACATTATTCTATACAAAATAGAGACACACCAAAACGTTACCACATACAAAGTAGAGACACATCAGAAACATACATAACTCCACATACAAAATCGAAATACGACGAAAACTTAACTCCATAATAATATACAAAATTGAGCCTCGGCGGAAACATAACCACATATAAAATAGAGATGCAGTGGAAATATTATTCTATACATTCTGCGCTGGAGTAACGCGCACATAGACACCCGTTTTTTTATGGACATCAGTAATAGACATTTTTTATCTCTTGTAAAGTTGAATTTTTTGAGATAGACATTATTGATACTTCATCCGCTGTATTATGTTGTGTTATGACCGCAGAGTGTTAATGGAGGCCCAGAACGTGATGGCGCTCACACACGTGGACACGCCGCTGAAGGGGGGCGCCAACACGCCGCTCACTGCCCCCATCGCCGCGCCCGCCGCCACGCCCAACACACTGCTCGTCACGCCATTCAGGTATATTAAACGCTTATAAAACGGTATATTACACCCTCATACACCCCGCAGTTGGTTTTTACCTGTGTCGCGGGTGCCATGGACGACACATATAACATCACACTAAC
This sequence comes from Thymelicus acteon, assembly GCA_951805285.1. Classification (NCBI taxonomy): domain Eukaryota; kingdom Metazoa; phylum Arthropoda; class Insecta; order Lepidoptera; family Hesperiidae; genus Thymelicus; species Thymelicus acteon. Next base: position 5,791,444 of record OX638221.1, on the reverse strand, counting down.
ATCCAAGACCCGAGTACAAATATTTATCTGTCACATAAATATCTGCCCCGGCCGGGAATTGAACGCGGGACCCCTCGCTTCGCAGGCAGGATCGCTACCAACTCGGCTACAGGAGGGTCGTCATTGCTGATTAGTTACGTTATGTTCTTTACGGCTTTTTTTTCTGTGACAAAGCACATCCGAAATGGTGGATAAAGATTTAAAAAATGACGTGCCTATGTGTATCAGTGATTAATGATTTTGAATTTTTGTTATAACGTCGCGGTTACTAACTAATTATTCACTAGTAACCTCCCTCGCTTTGCTTCGGGTTTCATAATAAAATCCAATTTTTTATAAATCAAATATAGCCCATCTAACTGAGAAAAAAAAGCATTTTATTTTTAAAAGAATTTTCAAAATCAGTCCAGTAGTTTTTGAGCCTAAAAATCGGTACAAGCAACAATTCAAAGAAACTAATATTTTTTCTATAATATCATATTTATTGAAGTATGTATTTTCAGATCTTCGCGCAGTGAAGTCTCGACGCCGGGAAGTTTCGCCACGCCCGGCCACGGCACAGGGCAACCTGGGTTGACGGTATGTGTAGACTGTAGCCGTTACCAATATTCTATCTATCTATAATTTTCAGTAACTTACTTAACTTTGTTTTTTATTCAAGCCTATTTTAAGGTTATTTATGAATAATATTAAGTTAAAACTTAAAAAACCCCCCGACAGTTTTATTTACACTAAACATAGCTAAGAACACTCTCGATTAATTCGCCTTTCATAAAAAAAAATTAGATCAAATTCGGTTCGTCCGTTTGGGAGCTACAATGCCACAGCCAAACATGCACTTACACAGATACACAGACACGTCAAACTTTTTTCGTCGGGGATTAAAAACTAGTTAAATTTTAACAAGATAATTCTTTAATCACTGGTTGCAGACCCCTGGCCTGCGGGACAAGCTGAGCATCAACCCCGAGGACCAGCTGAGCGTGGGGGACACTCCGCAGATGGTACAGAAACAGGTAACTTAATTTGTGCTGTTTGCATAATTTATGTGGATATACTTGTCATATATCTCAGTATAGTTGTAGATATCCACTTTGTGCATTATTATTTGATAATGACATTCTAATGTGGGTACATTGATATGTTGTGACAGATTGTTGTTACTAACCAGCTACTTAGCCAAATAAACGTTCTTACATGAAATATTTGTTTTCCTACGATATTCAAATATAATAGTGGCGACGAACGATAAAATCAGTGCAAAATGGATAACAGGGCAGTGAAATTCAGTGAATTTAACCCGAAAACGGACAATTGGGACAATTATATCGAACGCTTAAAATTTTGTTTCGAGGCTAATGGCATATCGTCGGATGCCGCTAAACGAGCAAATTTCTTTACCGTGTGTGGTTCTGAAGTGTACGAAACATTTCTCGCTTTAGTTACGCCGAGAAAAGCGAGCCAAGTGACATTCATCGAAGTCGAGACAATTTTAACTAAACATTTTAGTCCGAAGCCGAATGAAATATCTATGTCGTTTAAGTTCTACAAGCGTGACCAAAAACAGGGGGAGACGGCTTCGGTGTATATTGCTCATTTAAGAAAACTCAGTTCCGGTTGTAATTTTACGGATTTGGAAAGAATGTTACGCGACAGGCTCGTATGCGGCATGCGCGACGACCGACTACAGTACGAATTATTGAAACGCGACAACTTAAAATACAAAGACGTAGTAGACGCCATGTTGTCCTCCGAGAGCGCGGGTCGAGATGTCCGCATGATCCAGGAAGCGGCACCCGGCCCGAGCGCGCCGCCTCGTCCTACATCATGTGACACGGCACCCGCCGCAACCGCGGAACCAATGGACATCAACGCTATTCGCCCGAAGAATACGAGCACCCGCTTGTGTTACCGCTGCGGAGATCGTCATGCTGGAGAGTGTCGTTTCGTTAATGCTACATGTCGCTATTGCAAAACCCGTGGTCACATTGAAAAAATATGTATTAAGAAGAAGAGAAACAACGCACTAAATTTTACTGAAGAATCGGACGACAGGTTGAATGGTATCTATGTGATGCAGAACTCAAGCCGCGTACCGCCGTTCGAAGTGGAGGTATCGTTGGCGGACGTGCCGGTCCGCATGCAGGTCGACACGGGAGCCAGCTTTTCCATCGTCAACGAGCGCACTTGGCGTGACCTCCGCGCTCACTCGCCACGCGCTACACTGAAGCCAGCCGAGCTGATGTTACGTACCTGGACCGAGGCGCCGGTCGAGCTATTAGGTCAAGTTGTATTGCCAGTGCGATATAGAGATGTGACGCAGGATTTATGTGTCATTGTGGCCAAGGGCCATGGACCGAATCTGGTGGGCCGCGACTGGCTAGTTCCTCTTAACATAACGATGAACAACATTAATTTCGTGTCACACGTTGAATACCAATCAATGGACCGGGTGATAGAGAAGCATAAGGAGGTGTTTAAGGATGGCCTCGGTACATACCGCGGACACCCAGTGACGATACATACAAAGCCAGGAGTGATTCCGAAATTTCTTAAAGCTCGACCAGTTCCTTACGCCATTAAAGACCGAGTGGAGATAGAAATTGATAGACTTGAACGAGAGGGAGTATTACGTCCAGTGTCCTACTCCGAGTGGGCAACGCCGATAGTACCTATAGTTAAGAAGTCAGGTGAAATTAGACTCTGTGGAGACTATCGCAGCACTGTCAACGAAGCGACGGAATCAGATACCTATCCGATGCCAACGGCCAATGAAGTGTTTGCCACGGTAGCAGGTGGAAAATTTTTTACAACCTTAGACTTGGACCGAGCCTACACACAAGTCGTCGTTGATGAAAATACATCAAAATTACTGACCTTGAACACTTGCAAGGGTCTTTACACCGTACACCGACTGGCTTTCGGAGTAAAGGCATGCCCAGGGATTTTCCAGCGCTTGATGACGTCATTGCTTGCAGGTATTCCGGGGGTGGCAGTCCTCATCGACGATATCATCGTGTGTGGGCGGACCATGCTTGAAATGCAGGAGAGACTTGATGTAGTGTTACAACGAATTGCACAGGCAGGACTTAGACTGAATAGACAAAAATGTAAATTTGCCAAAGAAAAGGTTGAATTTCTTGGTTTTGTCATAGATTCAGAAGGCATCCACCCTGCACCAAGCAAAATAGACTCCATAGTAAACACTCCTGCACCGTCAAACAAACGAGAGCTCCAGGCGTTCCTAGGACTTTACAATTTTTATGAACGGTTCATACCACATAAAGCTACACTACTGGAACCGCTCCATCGATTATTGGACATATCGCAAACATGGAAGTGGACTCAACGAGAACAAAATTGTTTTGAAACAGCCAAACGATATCTCACCTTTGATTTAACATTAGTACACTACGAGGCCGAGAAACCCCTCGTTCTCACATGCGACAGCTCTGAGTATGGAGTGGGGGCAGTGTTAGCCCACGTTAGCGAAGATGGCCAAGAACGTCCTATTGCCATGGCATCACGAACTCTTCATGCTCACGAGCGCAAGTACTCGCAGCTAGACAAGGAGGCTGCTGCTATTATGTTTGGGATAACGAAATTCCACAATTACCTCACAGCTAGACATTTTTGTATTATCACGGACCACAAACCATTACTTGGCATTTTTGATCCTAAAAAACCGATGCCAAATATGCTTTCGCCGCGTTTGACCAGAATCGCTATCGCCTTAACTTCACACGACTATGAAATATCATATAAACCAGGTTCTCAAATAGGCAATGCAGATAGCTTAAGTCGCTGGCCGCAACCAGTTCCGGAACAGCCTGAACAGCAGTTATATGAAGTTTTATTGATGGCAGAGACTCCTGCGGATTTCCCTTATGACGTAGAACATATAGCAACTGAAACGAAACGAGACAAGATACTATCAAAAGTAACTAACTATATACAACGTGGATGGCCTGCAAAAGAAACAAACTCTGATTTACACACGTTCTGGTTACACCGCACGGAGCTATCCATGCAAGATGATTGCATACTTTTGGGTTGCCGCGTGGTAATCCCAAGTTCACTCCGCCAGACAATACTTCAGGTACTACATAAGGCACACACAGGAATGGTACAAACCAAGGCATTAGCCAGAAGTTACGTCTGGTGGCCTCATATCAATGAAGATATTGAGTGTATAGTTAGTAACTGTAACAAGTGTCTTGAAAATCGCCATATGCCGCCAAAGACAACCCACGAGTGGATCACCCCAACTAGACCGTGGTCAAGAATCCATATTGACTTTGCTGGACCATACATGAACAAATATTTTTTAATTATGGTTGACGCTTATTCCCGATGGCCTGAATTATTTATGGTAAATAATACAACGTCAGCAACAGTCATAAAGCTTTTGAGGACCACATTTGCTACACATGGTCTCTGCGAAGTATTAGTGTCTGACAACGGCACATCTTTTGTATCTACCGAAATGCAGCAATTTTTGAAGGCTAATAATATCCGTCATGTAACCACAGCTCCTTATCATCCAGCAACCAACGGCTTAGCTGAGAGGATGGTTCAAACAATAAAAGATAAATTAAGGAAGATGGATGATTTGACATGGGACATCAAAATTCCTAATTTATTGCTGTGCCTACGCACGACGCCATGCACAACAACGAACAAAAGCCCTGCTGAGTTACTCATGAAGAGACGGCTTCGTACATTGTTGGACACTATACATCCAGAAAATGTACAGAACAGAAAAGTTGAGGAGCAAATCGAAAGCAACAATAAAACAAAAGGAAGGCAGACCAATGTAGGGCAGGCAGTAATGTACAGAAATTACAGTAGTTGTGGGCCACGTTGGTTAACAGGGAGAATTGTTGACAAGAATGGTCCATCCAGTTACATAATTGAGAATGAGGCTGGGAGTTTACTCAATAGACACATTGATCAATTGATCAAGAAAAGACCATCTGAGGTAACAGCGTCAACTGAGGGAAGAGAGGAAAGTGTAACTGCAGGGTTACCAGAACAGGAGACAAGAGAGGGGATGGTGCGATCTGGAACATCTACAGCCATGCCAGAGAACCTAGATGCTAGAGATAACATTACTGAGGAAATCAGTCAAAATTCTGATGTTATTATTCAGATCCCTAGTGCGGAGCAATGGGCTGAAATGTTGGGAATCCCACAATCATCTTCAACGGGAAAAATAAAAAATAAAGTTACTGCTCATGGCACAGCACCATATAATAGACCCTCGGCAACTAATTATATAAATTGATTCTTTTCTCATATAATGTTGATTCATATAATGTTTATCATACAATATTTTACTTTGTTATAGTAGAGTGTATAAAATATTGTTGTTTATTAGCTTTTCGATTTATGTATTTATATTTTCTATTATGGTTGATTCATACTTGGTGGGGAGGTATGTCATATATCTCAGTATAGTTGTAGATATCCACTTTGTGCATTATTATTTGATAATGACATTCTAATGTGGGTACATTGATATGTTGTGACAGATTGTTGTTACTAACCAGCTACTTAGCCAAATAAACGTTCTTACATGAAATATTTGTTTTCCTACGATATTCAAATATAATAATACTGATAGAGCAATGATAACCGGGTATGTTGAACTATAGTCTCCCAACCGTTCTAATGGGCCTTATTTCGAGGGAAACGTGTCGATAGTGTCGCTTAGAGAATCGGTCCTTAGAGCACCATCTTTAAAAGCCGCCATGTTTGAAATGTACCTTGATAAAAAGGTGCTGACCGCTAGAGGGGGCTGAGCTATTTGCCAGGGCGTTAAGAAAAAGAAAATTACGACACGCCGCACGTCCCCCCAGGTGAAAGCGTCAGTCCGCAACGCGTTGTCGTCGCTGCCGGCGCCGCGCAACGACTACGAGATCGTGGTGCCGGAGGAGGCGGGCGAGGGGGGCGCCGCGCCGCCGCCCCTGGTCGAGGACCAGGCCGACGCGGACGCCAGGCTCGCGCTGCAGGCTGAGGAGAGACGTGAGTATAGACTTATAGTTTACATGTATTAAGTAGTTAGTAGATTTTAACTTTGGTTCCTTATACAATGTGTCCCGTTACGAACTAACGATAATTTAAGGTTAAATATACCAAATTTTATCGACAAAAAAACCCACATGTGAGGGTCGCCCTCTTGTTGGAATAGCCGCCATTTTTTTATTATGTTACATAACTGCGTAAAGATCTCAATTTCTCTGTACTTAGAGGTCCACATATATGAAAAAGAAATATATTTGAAAGGTAATAATATCAATTCGTGGACATCATTGAGCGACGCTGAAGGCAACATGCATTGGCGGTCAAGAAAGAGAGAAGAAGGAAGAGAGAAAGATTACATGAAAACTTTATTTCCGTGTCAGGTGCGGCGGCGCTAGCGCGTCGGTCGAGCGCGGTGCGGCGCGGCGCGGCGCGGCCGCTGGAGGTGAGCGGGGGCGGCGGGGGGCGCGCGCCCGCCGCGGCGCCCCTGCAGCGCGCCGAGGAGCTGTTGCGGGCCGAGATGCTCGCCATGCTGCATTATGACGCGCTGCATGATCCGCCGCCCGGTATCTACTTATTATTCTTACTAGCTTTTGCCCGCGGCTTCGTCCGCGGTAGAAATAGTTTTTTACATATACAAATAGTTTCTCGTGTTGTGATAAATAAGAATCCCACTAAAACGTGTTGTAACCCAGGCATCGACAAGAAGCGCGCAGTACAGCTCCAAGCGTCGCACCTGGCGTACCTCGAGCAGCATCCCTACGAGGAGTTCACCCAGGAAGAGCTGGCGGCGGCGAAACGAGAGCTGACACGAGAGATGGACGTGGTGCGCGCCGGGATGGGGCACGGGGACCTCGGGATGGATGCGTATACGCAAGTCTGGGAGGAGTGCTTGGCGCAGGTACTGGCAAGGTGTCATTGAAGTATAATGTCATAGAACAGACATTTTGAACAAAATGTGTGTCCCGCCGGGAGGTTCTATTTTCAAAATTGAGCCCCCATTCTCCTTTCAAAATTGACCGAATCCATTGAAGCCCATGCATTGGGACAAACATCGTGTTCGCGGTGTCGGTTCTATAAGCTAGTAATAATACTTTCTGTAGGATAGTATGCCGGCTGTGGGAATAAATTTTAAAGTTAAAAAAATCCCTGACAGGTAAAGCTGATGACCTTGAAACGCCTGAACATATCTTAAATTGTAGCTAAGAGCCATCTCGATCACGTCAGCTTTAAAGTAAAAAACCGCATCGTAATCGGTCCATGCGTTGAGAAGCTACGTTGTCACAGACTGACAGACACGTCAAACTTATAACACCGCTCTTTTATGGAGGTTAATAAATGTCTTTTTTTTAGAAACTTTGAAACTGAATATGGCAACACTTTTATCTGTAGTAGGGTAAGGTGTAGCACAATGTGACAGATAAAAAATAATGAAACATCGACAGAAAAGATGATACTCTCTTTGAAAATGTTTTTCTCCCCTGAGCGACACTACGGCAAAATTAAATAGTGCGCATTTGGATATTTAAAATGTTTCTTTTTAGGTGCTGTTCTTACCAGGCCAGAACAGGTACACGCGAGCTAACCTGGCCAGTAAAAAGGACAGGCTAGAGTCCGCGGAGAAGAGATTAGAACAGAACAGAAATCACATGGCAAAGGAAGCCAAGAAGTGTTCCAAAATGGAGAAGAAGTTAAGAGTGCTCACTGGTATGAATTTTTTTAACCTTATTTTAACACTGTGCATGAAATTTATTTGTCATATTTGTTGGAGTTACAATAGGCAATTAAATCTCAAATAGTATAGTGTAATGTCATGAATTTCAATAATAAATGACTCCCATAAATTAGGCAACATTTGAAATAACTGCCATTAGCTTGGTAAAGGGTTGATAGTTCAATAGCTGACAGCCGATAGTTCAGGGTTAGTTAAAATGGAGATGTACTACCCCTTTTTATTGTTATTGTCGAACAATATTTCGAAATTTAGGAAAACATAAAAAATTGTGGCTACAGTTCGAGCAAAGAATGATATGAAAGGAATATTAATTCGACAATACATTTTCTAAGACTAAGCTACTCTCAACATTGTGGCCACATTTCGCATATTTCGAGCAAAGAATGATACGAAAGGACTATTAATTCGACAATACATTTTATAAGACTAACACCCCAACTCAGAGTCACTAACAGTTACTTTAATCGCTCCTTAGTAATTAATCACCATACAAATGGAGCTATTTAAGTAACCATTAGTGACTCTGAGTTGGGGCGTAAGCTACTCTCAACATTGTGGCCACAGTTTGCATATTTCGAGCAAAGAATAATACGAAAGGAATATTAATTCGACAATACATTTTCTAAAATGAAGCTACTCTCGTTTTCCCCAGGTGGTTATCAGAGCCGCGCGGCGTCGCTCATCAAGCAGTTCCAGGAGCTTCAGGACCAGATCGAGCAGGCCAACCTGGAGCTCTCCACGTTCAAGTTCCTGGCTGAACAGGAGAAGGCGGCCGTGCCCAGGAGGATAGAGGTGAGACTTCCACTCATCAGCATAAAATAACTATAAAAACATGCACACAGAAGGACGATTCCATACTTTACATTTCGTAAGTTGAATCCACTTATAACTTCTACTAGATTTCAAAAGATATCTCACCAGCTAGTGCAATTTGATTAACAACAAAGGAGGAAAGTCAAAATTTACAAAACAACAACGACATAATTATAATAAATACATTAAACATAATAATTACCTAATACATTCAAATTAATTACATTAGTACCTTTCAATTATTTTATTACGTTACATTATATTACCTTAAAATTAGTTACTGAGTTAAGAATGAGTAGCTAATCCTATGACAATACCTAATGTCGCGGTAGACAATACCTAACTTATCATCGGCTTCATGAAATCAACAAGGTCGCTATCAACTAGGCTACAAGGCGCCTATGTGTCACCAAATGTGTGTTGTATGTACTTCTGTTTGAAAGATGTCAACAGATTGTATGCTGTGGTAGAGAACCTAGCGACCTCTCAAAACCGTCAAAAACTATTCAAGCTCTGGAGCAAAATTGCCCCCAAATTCTAAGTCCAGCCGTCAAATTTGAACTTTGCACCCGTCAAATGAAATATCAGCCATGTTGCATTTGAATAAAGTCACATATCGCCTGCAGTTCAACAACATATGGTACCCTAACGTTGTCCAAAATACAAATGTTTCCAGTCGCTGACGGAGGACGTGAACAGACAGACGGACCGCGAGAAGCAGCTGCAGAAGCGGTACGCCGAGCTGCAGGCCGAGCTCGAGAGCCTGCACAAAGCCAAGCCCAGGGCTGTCGCTGCCAAGGGAGCTGAGGATTGATGGAAGGTCGCTTAGTTATATCAATATATGTAATATTTAAAGGCTGAGACAAAATGAAAGGGATTTAAAGATAAGCAATCGTTTAATGTCGAAACACATTTCTGATTAGGTACTATAAATACATTTTTAACCTAATTTAATTTATTATTGTTTATGTACACAAAAATAACATGAGAACAATTAATAGAAAAAATGTACAAAGATTCTGCTTATACGACAGACAGAATTATTAAGACAGAAAAGATGGCGTGCACACAATAATAATAATAATAACTATAGTGCGTTTCAACTAAATCTGCAGTTCGCTGTAATATGTGGGTAGCATTGAAATATGAGTATGTATATAAATTAAAAATGTTATATTTAATCTAATGTTTTATATTATCTCGTAATATACATATATTGTTATTACCTTTGATGCACTTGATAAGAACGCGATTATTATCTTCTTGTAATTGGTAATTATGGTTTTTGTTTTAAAACACTTATTTCAATGCTACCAACATTATACTGAACTTCAGATTTAGTTAAAACGCGCTCTAATGGGGGAGAGTTGGATATATCGTTTCAACTTTCAGTTTTTAAAATTAATGTTTCAAAAAAGAAGTGCCAAGATTAGTCTGCTAGCGTCGTCTTTCCAAAATATTCTTTGAAATGCATTTCTCTTTAAGTGATGGTAATTGCATGTATGTCATTGTAATTGTACATGTGCGATGTGTACATGGCGTGAATAAGTCTAGGTCTTATCTTATCACCTGACCTATTATTTATGATATCATGGTACGAGTATGGTACGGTATAGTAGTGTGCTTAGAACTTCAACTCCAAGGTCATGTCAACATTATGATATTTATGCCTGATTTGATGTCTTGAAAATGCGATCAACTTGCGGTTTCAATGCCTAGTTATGACACGAATGAGCATTAAATTCACTTTTGTTTAACAATTAAATAAACACATTTAAAAGCGATAGTTAACTATTACTACCGAGCGACGGGTGGGCCCGGTGGAATCGCTGCTCACGTAGTTCACAAGAGTTTATAATGGATGCGTTACTCTTTGCTTGTATGAAGAACGTTTCATCGTTCATCGACATAAAAACTTAGTCACACTATGTTCATAAATATAGTCCATTTCAATAGAATTTTACAATAATGTAAACAAACCAATTTATTCCGATTACCCCGATTAGGGCGGCCCAATATGCTGACCCTAATCCCATGTCGGTAAATCTGGGTGTCGTAAGAGGCGACAAAAACTGTCCTGGTGGATCAAAAACTGGTGGTAGGCCTCTGCATTGGGTTATAATTATTATCAATATTATTATTATTCACAAATGTCTTGGTCAATCCTGACATCAGTTGCAGATAGCCATATTTTTAAACAATTGCCAAGTTCTATTGAAAGGGAGTTTAACAGTAGTAGCTAGAGAATTCATGAATTACTTGTCTATTACAAAACTAGTGGTTAAAATATATGGTTAGTGTATCGCCACGAAAGATTTGTATTTTACTATCACCAAGTTATACATAATTGTAATGACAATGAAATAGAGTACATTATTGTAATAATTCACATTGGCGTTTTTATTTGCTGCTAGCTAAACCCCCATGCTTCTTGGGGGCTCCTAATTACCTTAGCAACGGTTACCATAGATTCTATGGCATAGAAATGTATAGAAGCAAGTGTAACAAATTATATATCAAACAAAGTGGAAAGTTTGGAATAAGAATTGGGTATTTGACTAATTTTTAAAAATCATTTTAATTTATTCTTTATTACAAAATAAACCCACTCCATTGATATTTCCGAAAAAAAATAACAGTATTGTTAATAAAAATCAATGTTAAAGTTAAACTTCCAAAACTGCGCCAAAAACGCTGTTTCTGTCATGGCGGCGGTCTATGATACTTGTGACGTCACACGCAAGTATTTATTAAGATTCTATATAGGAAAGATCTGATTTTTTACTAGCGTGTGACGTCATCAAAGTTGTCACCAATCACAGGGCGTTTCAGTCACTGTTAAAATTTCCTAAAATTACAGTATTTTAATTTCGTGTTATTTGCAAAAATATACGTGATTTACTTGAAAATAAAGTGAAATATGTTTTTTAGTGCTACTATCTGATAGAATAATAACAAGTTGTAGTATATTTTCAATGTTGTCAAATACCCTATTATATTATTACTAGCTGACCCGGCGAACTTCGTATCGCTTAAGAATGTAACAAATCAGAAATCATTAAAATCGGTACAGCCGTTCTTAGCCGTTACAGTTTCTGTGTGCTCCTCCCTCTCCCTCTCACGCTCCCGCTCCGAAGTAAAAAAAGGAGTCATAAAAGACGCTAATAATAATAATAACTAATAGCTATCTATCAACTACAGATAACAAAATTTTACCTTATCCCGCAGGAACAGGTCTATTTTCCGATATAAAAAGTATCCTATGTTCGTCTCCTGATTCTAAGCTACCTCCCCACCAATTTTCAGCCAAATCGGTTCAGCCGTTCTTGTGTTATAAATAGTGTAACTAACACGACTTTCTTTTATATATATAGATGAAACACTCTTCTATAAAAATCTATCATGGTTATACTGGTTTCATCATATTAACGGCCCTCTACTGAGCACGGGCCTCTTGAGGAGGCCTAGAGCGGCCTAGACCACGCTGGTACATTATACTATATTATATGGTACTAGCTGCCCGAACAGACTTCGTTCTGTCAAAAGTTAATAGTAATTAAAAAAATTAAAAAAATTAGGGGTGGGACCACCCTTAACATTTAGGGGGATGAAAAATAGATGTTGTCCAATTCTCCACCCTAGCCGATATACACGCTAAGATTCACAAAAATCGGTCGAGCCGTTTCGGAGGAGTTCAACTTCTAACACCGTGACACGAGAATTTTATATATGAGATACTATATTATACTATACACGACTGTCTGTTCGAATGTCATTCGAACGAATACATAAAGTCGTCGAAGCTACCTATGTCGAACTGCAAAATAGGTACATTGTAGCAAGAAATGGTTTCTGTTGATGAGGAGTCGCTGATGGAAATTATATCTTCCACGTTGCCGATGTCAAAATTACATTTACTTTGTGGTAACGTGTTGCCAGGCTCATCTTCAATAAATATTACTTCATCACTGTCGTCGGGCAGCGGATTCGAGGGACTATTCAAATCCGATATGACTGTATTTTCTTTTACATTGTCCACTTCCATTTTTTCTGACTTGGACAATTCAATTTTGGCCCGAATGGCCTCCGCGTCGAAGCTATCGATTATTTTTATATCTGGTAAAGCAAATTCCAGTATCTCAAGGTCTGGTCTCGATTTTTCCTTAAATTCCTGTATTGTACGACAGTCGCAAATATGTCTGCATATGTAACAAATCTTCGATCTTGAGCTGCTCATACTTATGCAAAAAAGCTGTATACTTTGATTTTTGCTATCTGCTGCCTGTAAACAATACAGGTACAATCATAACAAATGGTCCCCACTACCATGGAGGATAGAGTAGAAGCAGGGTCATCTCCTATGAACGGAAAGTTGAAAAAGTGTCCAGCTGTTTACTGAAAATAGAGGTTCCAGTAACGGCCATTCCACAATGGCGCTAGTGTCTGAGAAATAACGATATGAACAAAGCGCACCGCAGCGCCACCCGTAATTGGACGCATTTTTACGGACACTTTTCATAAACAAAAGATCACACAATACACCTTGGTACACAGACACGTCAAACTTATAACACCCCTCTGTTTTCGTCGGGAGTTAAATTAAGAAATAATTCAACGCAGTTTACGTTACTAAACTCTACATTTGAATTTTTTTTTCAATAATATTAAATTAAAATTTAAAAAACATTCAAAAAAAAAAGTATTTTCAATAAATACTTTACTAAACTATACAGATCATCGTATTATCATCAATCCATTGACACTATAATAAGTTTTAAATCGTGTTCAAAGAAAAATTTAGTCAACTTATTAACTATCTACAGTGCTTGTGTTAGATTATCACGTTGTTATCCACTATAAAGTTATATTTAAAGATAAACATGTAATTGATGGATAGCATAAAGTAAAACCCACTTACAGCTAATTTGTGCATTGTTGATAGGATAAATACGCGAATGCGAACGCCCACTGTATAATTTTTTTCCAACTCTACTCATACCATGTTTATTTATTAGAACGATAAGTGTTGTTCACTCGTTACTTTACACACACTACTAATCTATTGATATACGAGTGAAATTGATAATAAAGTTATCGATTAATGAATTATGTCAGTATTATTATGTATATTTTACAAATATTTACACTAAATGTGCGAACTAAAACGAGAAGGTCATTTGATGTTAGACAAACGGATAATGAACGTTTGCTCAAAATAATAACATGATGAGCATTAGGTACCTAATGTTACCTAATGTATATTGTACCTAATGTATATTGCCTCTGAATAATTATAATCTACCGACACTCCGCCGCGCCGCATCACTGTATAAAGTAGGAAAACGCTACTGTAATAATCAAATCATATTAAGTCGGTAATATCAAAATGTAATATTTTGAATTGTGATTATTATTATCCGATTTAGCTTGCTGTGATAGTTTACTTTTGAATTCGTTACATATAAATTTTTTTTTAAAGATTTAGTCTACCACTTTGTTGACGGAATAAGATAATTATATTCCAGTCCAAATTTTTCAACTTTGTGCAATAATAGACAAATAAAGTGACAAATCTTGGCAAGGTGTTTAAAAGGGAATTAATACTCTTGTCATAAAAAAACATGTCTTAAGTACAGATTTTAGGTCACTTAAGTGATACTCGTGACGTACACGTTTACGCACCGCATCGTTAGGTTGGTACTATTTATAATTTTTAATCTCTTTTCCTGCTTTTTTAGTTTTAGCACAGAAGAAATAATAGTACATATTTATAATAAGTATTTTAGGCGAGTTTATTGAGTTATCCGTTTTAAGGAAATTTCCATTGAATAGAAAAAAAAAATCATTCTTTCACATTTATTTCTTTTTAAAACCATGATCAAAAATAAACCATAAAAGTATCACTATGGAATTTTAATAAAAACATAATTTAAACGTTTATTTACAGAATTGAGTAGTATTATCGAGAAATACTTACAGGATATAGTTTCAATTATTACATTATTACGAACATTAAAACGAACATGTTTTACAACAAAAGCATTATCACATGTCATCTCAATCACCTAAACATTACATTACTTAATAACTCTATTTACACTGGCCAAACATAAAAAAACAAGAAAGTAATTAAACCATAGTTCAGATACGGTAAAATTAAACCAATACCATATTGTCAGAGCAATGGACGAATATTTGCGATTTAAGGATAAAGCCATAAAATTAGCAAAGTAGCAAAGAAGCCAAATTAAAAGGCAATCCAAAACGTTTAATTTTCACATTTCCAGTTGCGGTGGTGGCGGTGTTATTGAGTGAGGAAATTGGCCACGCTGGTCTCTTAGGGGGCCATCAATTAATTACGTCACACGTTAGGGGGAGGGGGGTCAATGTAGTGTAACATTGTGTGACAAGGGGTGAAGGGTACTAAACGTGAAGTCACATTTCAAAATCGAATAATTGGTATGTACCTATAGGTAAATATTAAAAAATAATTAATGGAAATAAAACTTATTTCGGAACTGCTGTTTTAATTTAATAATTTTTAAGTGTAAAATTTCATAATACGTGACGTCACACTAGAGGGGCAGGTCTCACAAATGTGACCAGCTGTGACAAGGAGGGGGGGGGGGGGGGGGGGGTCAAAAAGTCATGAAATTAGTGTGACGTAATTTATGGATGGCCCCTTACCGGTCTCTACCGATGATCAATAAATGATGGTTTTAAACTTACTGAAATATGAAATGTTGCAAATCGATTGTCAGATATCAGTAACAGTAGAAACCTCGTAATAAAATATTCTTTATAATACTATTTTGAATAATAAAATAAATTTCTTCTATAATGACACAAACTTGAGAAGTTTTATAAAATATCAGTGAACTTCAGCCCTCACAACCATAAAAAAAACACCTACTCATGAGCTACTCTTACGCATACATTTGTACGTCCTGGTAGATTTAGCCATGTCACAGTCAAGTTTTTATTTGTACAATTTATATTACATAATTATACAAGTATTTCTTTTCATAATTATAATACAATACATATAATTTTAAAAGTCCTTGCTACATTGTAACACTCTTCCTAAAAGGCACCATTACATATGTATAAGTGAGATCTTGGTGCCTATACACATTCACAAAAAAATCGAATGATGTAAGGTCTACCATACCATAAACAACGTCTTTGAAAGGAGCTACAAAAACTGAATTATTATCACGTATAATTTTTATGCTAATAATAGTCGTCAAAAGACTAGCCATCTAAAACTAAATGGTCACCGTCGCCAAAGATAACCGATCCGTAGCAAATCAGTCCGGTCAAATACCACTATGCAATTTATTAAGAACTGTCTTCAGAATCACTGATCACATTTCGTCTCCTCGCGGTATTTTTTCGTTTGATAACGGGGCTATTGTCTTCTTCCTGAGCTATATATTTCTCACTTTTAGCCTTTTTCTTCCGTTTTCGTTCCTCTTCTAAAATAATCTCGGCTAATTCTAGACTCGATAGTTCGTTGGCCTGCGTTAAACCTACATGAGAGTCCACACAGAAGCTATCCTGAAATTAAAGTTGGTTCGATTTAAAAGCAAGCAATATTTTAATATCATTTATACAGTTTTAAACCACACTCATTTTTTGCTTTGTAAACCTATGTCTCAATGAAATTTTTATATTATGCTACAGTTGAGAGTTTTAGAGGTCAGTTTTTGTCATTAAAAATAAATAAATATACCAAGTACAATTGCACTTACCATTTCATATGAATCTTCCTCCACAAATTGTGAAAATACTATAGTGTTTTTATAGTTAGGTGGTAACTGCGGTATTTTGAATGCTGCAGTCTTCAGTGGGCTCCTGAAACATACATTGCATTAATTTATTTTTATGAAAAAAAACCAAAGATTGTATTTTTTGGAGTACCGTTAGGTTTAAACCTCGCAATCCAATTACATGCCAGTTACTTTGAATGTATTAAGATGAACCATGATTTAGTAAGATTAATATGTGCACATATGTATTTTGTCGAACTATAATGACGTCATCCGTCGTTACCAGGACAAAGTCCAAGCTAAGGAAATGAAAATCAGATGTCATTTTTACCAAGATCTTAGAAGTTTAGTCAAATACACACTTGAACAGTCTTTTTTTCTACAAAATGTCACTGGCCGGTAAGAAATGAATATCATACTTGACAGATTTAAGGTATAGCGCGTGCATTTCCTTGTTCGGTGACACGTGCTCGTCAGTAATGAAGTCCACAATGCTCCCTGCGCTGTCGTCGGTGAGTTCGTCCGCGCTGTGCGCCTCGTCCGACAACTCCGCTTCTAGATCCAGGAAACTATTGTGGGCCTTTTTCTGAAATTCACCGATTTTATAACTACTTAAGGCTATTAATAGAAGATACCGATTGTTTCCTTTACGTCTACTATCTAATGAATAAAGTCAGCCTGACTAGATACCACCCTCTTTCTTGGGTCAGCCGTTAAATAAGTAGTCGTGCTCCGGTTGGGGCTTGAGAGCTAGTCCTTTCTTTTTTTTTCGTAGCCAGCAATGTATTTGCGACGCCAAAGGACTTACATAAGGTACGTACCACTCCGAGTTAATAACTCGTCTGCTCATATGTAGGCTGTTTACGTAAAATTGCACCGCAACTTAGCTTGGACAAGATGGCTTTATGTTCGGTTTACACGTATTAAGTAGTTAACTAAAAAGTTACTAAATTGTCTGTTTACACGTAGTAATTTACTTAAAATTTAGTTATCTGCTTAACTACTTAATACGTGTAAACCGGACTTTAGGGACCCATACTAATATCTTGTATAACTATATTGGTATAAAAAATTTGTTCATTTAATTTACCTTGGATTTTTTTCTATTTAACTTTTGCTGTGGTTCATATTCAGTTGTTTTTCTAATACCTACTTCTTTTTTAGGCGTGTAGGAAAATTTGTCTACTAAATTTAGAATATCATTTTCTTTCTTAATCATGCTTTTGGGTTCACCGTATTGATTTTCTTTTAATTCCGTTGTAGTTAGTAATGTTGTACAGTTAAAATTCACTACATCATTTGAAAACCTCTTTTCTTTGTTAATGTCATTAGATGTAAGAACGGCAAAAATTTTGTTTTGGATGTTACTAGAGGCTTCCTGGATATCGACTTCAAGTTTTGGTTTTTTGTTAAAATATGGCGATGAAATTACATCATCACTTTTTCTTTTATGCCGTGACGTGGAAGGTGTATTGCGATGTATGCTTATATCAAGATCAACTTGAGTTTCATTGGAATTATTGTTTGTAGTAGAATTATTTAATAGTTTTTTCTTTTTATCCGCTTGAGTTAAAATTATTGGGGATAGTCTTCCTTCGTCATCGTCTTCTATCGTAACTGTCTGGGAATCATCACAGGCGTTTATCAGATTTATAGTTTGAGTTATCGACAGCATGCTGTTAGACAAATTGGCGATCTGATCAGTTTCAAGATTTAACTGTTTACTCGAATTCATAGTGCAATTTACAGATTTTCTTTTAAGTTTTAGTTTTTTTGATTGTGTCAATATAGGAGATTTTATAACAGTTTGTCGAGATCCTGAGAGAATGGATGGACTTTTTACTAACTCCGATACAACTTTTTTCTCAGGTTCAGGGCTTTCATCACGACTAAGATCTATCGTACAGATATCGTCGCACACTCGTTCCTTTTCATCAGATTTCTTCGGTTCTAAAGTTTCTAAAGCGATCTCGTTATCATTGTCAAAGATTTCTTCTAAGTCATCAAAACTGCCCAGGTCGAAATTAATGGATGGTATTTTAAACTTGTCGTCTTTGTTTTCGTTTAACTTATTAGCCTCTTCTTCCCGTGGACTCAGCACAAATATATCATCCACATCACCAATGTCGAAATTACTGGCTTCAATCATTTGAGACTCTTCTTTTGCCTTACATTTATCTATTATTTTAGATTCCTCTAACGTACTAGATTCTTCTAATGTATTAGATGCTTTAATTGTTTCACATTTTTCAGTTGCATCATAATCGTTTTTAACAAAGCTTTCTTCATCATTTGGAGCATAGGGAAACGTCGGGAAAAATGAATTATTGCTTATGTCATCCTCATACTTCTCATCGCCTTTAATTATAGAAGATTGAACGTGTAATACTGATTCTGCGTTGAAATTATCAAACAATTTAATGTCAGGGAAGGTAGAGTCATATTTTAATATACTTTCATAAGTTCTTTCTCTTTTAGCTCCTTTTATTAGATTCCGTATGTTTTGACAGTCGCAAACGCTGGCGCATATATAACAGGTTTTGCTAGTTTTAGCTTCCACTGCTAAATCGAAAAACAAATCAAGAGTCTGCATCGACATATTTTCGTTCTGGCTTAGTAATTCATTGACAATCTTGACTCCACCTTGTTTCGATTTGTTGGCAGCTAAGAAGAGAGTCCTTATGTCTGCATTCTTATTTGGTTTTACAAGAGGATGTTTAAACTTATCCTTTTTAGTTTTTATAGGAGATGCTTTCGGGCTTACAGATGGTTTGGCTGAAACATTATTTTTTAAGTTAATCCTTTAGATTAGATTTACACCAAAAATACTAAACATAGCCTAATAACAAAATAATTGAATACATACTTGACTTTTTTGCATCTTCTTTCTTAGGACTCAAAAATGGTGTTACTGCTTGGTCTAGTTTCTTAATTGGTGAGATTGGCATACCTGCAACAAATACAATAATTTATCATCATAAACCCATGTCCCAGGAATGGCTTGAGTCTCCTCTCAATTATCAATGCATAGAATGAAGGCGACAATACATACTGTAAATTTACATGAATTTCAAATCGTTATTGATAACTCTTTAGGTTATTAAGTAATCTGGCGTGTTACTTACTTATAGGTTCTTCGTTGATAACACTTTGTTTTTGTTGTTTCTGAAAAAAGGAAAAATATAAATATAGATATGAACACCTTTAAAGCTTTATACAAGAGTTGCGAAGATATTTGAGAAAAACTATCATATACATAGATAGGATAGGAGAAACCCCAGCTGTTTTACTAAATACTGGAAAAAATTACCACCATTACATTAAATAATTATGTTTTCAACAAATAAGAATATTTTAATATTACTTGCCTTTTTACCACTCTCTTGTTGTTTTTGCTGCTTTTTGCTGCCAGATGTAGTTTGTTTCTTCACAGTGATGAACATTTTTTCACAACTCGGAGTGATATCGTACGGTATGAGCCGTTGGTTCTGTGCGTACAAGCTCTCTTGCACTTCCCTTGACTGTAGGATCTTGGTCTTCAAACTGTCTCTTTGCCGCATACCCTCCATTAGTGTCTGAAACAAGGGTTATACAATGACATTGATTTTTTTTCCAACTCGATGTGTTACGTACAGTTACTTTCCCTGATATTCTAGGTTAGCTATGCCATGTTTTTTAACCTAAATTTTATAACGTATTTACATCCTATTTTTTATTTTGCCGGATTATCAACTCAAATTTTAAAAAACAGTTGTCTGACGTACACTAACATGGCAGCTACAAGTATTTCACCTAATACATATTATAATACCTAACTGATAAGGTTCTTGATTTAATAAAAACGTCCAGTTTAAAATCAAAACAACTAATACTCGTATAACCATACTTCCAGGAAAGACCCGAAATATACTTTGTTAAATCATTAATTGATTTTTTATACCTTAGAGGTCAATGTTATTGATATTCTTGAGTTTTTCGCTCATAGCACTACACATGACAGTGCTTCACGAGCTCATAAAGTGGATGTCAATGTCGATACTTCCACAACATTTGATTAATTTTCTAATAGACATATCAACTGGCAATACAGACCTATATTTGCTAAGTGTGCCTATTGTTAATTGATGGTAATTGATAAATCACTAATACTATTTTTTGAAATTAACCTAGATAAAATTATACGTAAAATTGTATTTGTTTCTTATTATATATTTAACAAATTAAGACAAATTTGAATAGAATAATTAAAAGTTATTTGTCAACAAATATTCCTATTTGTTGTTGTAAATCATTAGTGTATCATATAATAGGTACTCTTAATTGTTTCATTTCACAAATATCTCTTAATATGTAATCTACAAGTGTATTACCTAATCTCTAGAACGAAACAATGTATATTGACGACATTGTATGTGAGACTATTAAAACTACATATTGAAAATTTTAATCAATTTAAACTTATGAAAAATATATAGATATAACTAAAAATAAGTTTCATGAAGCGCTCATAGCCCGGCGGCTTACGTCGATCCTAAGCGATCGACAAAGTTAAGCAACAGCGGGCGCGGTCGGTAGTTGGATGGGTGACCGCTAGTGGCAAAAATTTCTTGAACGCTTCCGTGCTTCGGAGGGCACGTAAAGCTGTCGGTCCCAGTTGTTATCGTAAGATAACAGTCGTTAAGCCAAGTTGGCATGAAAACTTCCGACAATTGGGTTGGCCACTAACCCCTCCACCAATCCGCACTGGAGCAGCGTGGTGGAGTATGCTCTAGGCCTCCTCAAGAGGAGAGACCCGTGCTTAATAGTGGGCCGTTAATGGGTTGAAGCCAAGTTTCATGCAGAATAATTGGGTACTATGCATATATTTATATTTTTATAGTCTTCTTCTTTGTCGTATCACTCTTGTCAGAGCGGTCGTGGTCGTCACGTAGTATCATTATTGTGGGCAGATGTTATGCGTGTCACGAGCAATCGCCACTTGTCTCGGTTGGTGAGTCTTGTCTTTTTATAGTAAAGAATTGCATTACCTGATGCTCCTTTCCCTCGGTGACTAAAAAATATACTTGTCCGGTGCGCTCTCGCCCCGTGCGTCCGCATCTGAAGTATTTTATTTTATTTATTAAAACCATTGAATACAACAAAAAGCAAATTTTATCCATCTATAAATCAAGCAATTTTATCCATCTATAGATGGATCTAGACATCGAGCATTATAATGTAATAGTAGTATAGATTTTTTACATAGTATAGATTTGCCAATTTAACCATGGCTCGAAGGACCAATAATTAGTTTTTACTAATTTCTATAAGTTAATGAATAAAAATGTGAAGTAAAGAAAGAGACAGAGAGCGAGAGGAATACAGACAAAATCAAAGTACTACCTCTGCACGAGTCGCACGGGCGAGCGCGTGGCCACGTCAAAGCACAGAATGAGGTCGACGGAGCCCACGTCCAGGCCCTCCTCGGCGACGCACGTGGCTACCAACACGTTGCAGACCCCCGCGCGGAACTGACGCATCACCTGCAAC
Organism: Thymelicus acteon; assembly: GCA_951805285.1. Lineage (NCBI taxonomy): Eukaryota > Metazoa > Arthropoda > Insecta > Lepidoptera > Hesperiidae > Thymelicus > Thymelicus acteon. Next base: position 5,769,571 of record OX638221.1, on the reverse strand, counting down.
TGTTCCCGCTGCGGCATCGGACACCTGCCGCTCTTGCCTAGTGAGGGTAGTCAGATATTTATTAAACGTAAATTACACAGGCCAAAATTCGACGATACAATTGATGAATTTTTGGAGGAAAGAGGATCTACCGGGCTACGGAGGTAACCTCAAAAATGAACATAAACGGTATTTTTTGCTCTTTCAGGTTAGAATTATCTCTAAATCCTGACATGATAGAGCAATTCTGTGTGGTCAGATTCGGATTCAACGCATCGAAATACTTCGGAAATGTATAGTCTGATATCTTTGTAATTAATTTGTCGGCCTCTGTTACTTATAGACAAATAATCATAATAAACAGTTTATGTAAACAGTTAATAAAGTATTTACAATCTGCAACACTGCGTACGTACGCAGGGCGGTGAAAGAATAAGACGTGTTGTCTTGTTGCTGTTGTGTGATGATTTCTTTACTAGTACTCCCTTTAATATGAATTAACCATCGATCATTGATCGAAGGAATTAACCTAACTTATACTTATATAATACTAGTTGACCGGGCAAACGTGGTTCTGCCAAAGAATTTTTAGGGGTAGGGGGATGTAAAATAGATGTTGTCCGATTCTACACCCTAGCCGATATGCACGCAAAGATTCACGAAAATCAGTCGAGCCATTTCGGAGGAGTTCAACTTCAAAAAAGCGTGACACGAGAATTTTATATATTAGATTAAGGTGTCTTAGCTACACACTACAACACTAGTAAGATTAATAGGTCCATAATCATATTTTTAACTACTGAGAACGGGTCTCTCTTTTTGAGGAGGCCTAGAAAATACTCCACCACTACTCCAGTGTGGATTGGTGGAAGAATTAGTGGCCAACCCAAGTGGTTACAACCGGCTCCGACGGTTTATGTGCTCTTCGAAGCACGGAAACGGTTAAGAAATTGTTGCCGCTACCGATCACCCGGTCGATCTCTTAGTATCGACACAAGCCGCCGGGCTATGAGCGGTCAATTCGTGTAGTATTAAAGGCAACTCACCGGCGCCCTGTCCAACGAAGGTGCGCGGTTTGATCAGCGGCCAACACTGCAGCAGCAGACACTGCACCAGCCTCACCGTCTCGTGGTACTCGCAGAACACTGGACATAACATACAGTTTCAGGTCAGTTTCTTAGCCTTCAGATGTTATTTTCAGGTCATTAATTTTTTTTATACATGATAATAGAATACATGTTGCCCTATAACCTACTTTATCTTTCATTGAAAGTCCCAATAAAATCGGTTCAGACATCCCAGAGATTAGCCCGGACAAACAGTCATACAACATAAAAAAGTGTCGTTAAATAACTATAAGCACTTGAGAAAATACAGTTATTTAGAAATCACAGACAAACACTTTATTTTAAGTAAAACATTTTATTTAAAGATTGTTAAACCTTACCAATGGCTCTTGTGTCTTCATTCTTTTCTTTAGCTTTCTTAAAATGATCCATCATTATCTCTTTCACTTTGGTGAATTTGGGATGACCGAAACATAAATTTGTTGGTATCTGTAAATAATAAATTATACTGCTAAATAAATGTTAAGTAGGTTTCATTTCTTTCTTCTCGGCTGGGACAAAAACCATGACCACTTACCATAAGCTTGTAGGCAATAAAGAAGGGGTGCCAATTGTAGCCAGAAAAGATAGGCCAATTGTAGCCCCGGAAAATTGTAAGTGGTCTAAAGACAAGGGGTGTTGTGTTTGCCTACAATATATATATAGATAAACTAAAGATAAATAGAACACAAACCCACCAAATAAATGTACCCGTCAGTAGGCGAACCTTGCTCAGATGTTAATGAGCTGATGATCTCCTAAATAAATATAAGAAAGAAAAGAACTAAACCAAGAATACGGGCGCCAAGGAGACCATCCACCTGCCTCACAGTACGGATAACAAAGCCGGATAAAACATTGAACTATTAATCTCAAAGCGGGCTTTATACTTCAGTGTTGTATGAAAATCTAAGTAGTAAATGTGCTAAGCATAATAAACTAAACATGATATTTTGCTGAGGAGAGAAATGAAATATTATATGTACCAAAGAATCCTTTATTCCTTCAAAACAAACAAAGACTTGGCATCAAGTTGTTATGAGACGCACAAAAGGAAAAGTTACCAAATACAGACAAATCCTGTAGAATTAAATATACTAAGTTACAAATATTCTAAACATTCTAAATTAAATTGTTTGTAAAAGTTGTATTGCATGGTAGAAAAATATCACAAACTTGTACCTGTATAAAATTACTTAGGCATAAAAGGCACGTCCTCTTAATGTGATCCCCGTCCCCAGCAGTGGACCGCAATGCTGCTTCATCACTGTTATGGTGTTCTCCGAGGTAAGGGTCTCCTCATCTTGAGTTCGTAGTCCAGGCTCCAAATGAAGTTGGGTAGAAGGTATACTTCGCCCTCAATAAGGAAAGTGATAATGGATTGACACTAGCAGGTCAAGAACACCATTATATCAAAAAAAAACTTACTCGCGAAAAGCAGAGTAAAAAAAAGAAAAAAAAGGAGATCCGTAGATCAGGGGATTACAGTGGAATAATAATTATAAAGACATCACAAATGTGACGGCTAAACCACGGGTTCAAGCAGAACACCGGGAGAAATAAAGGAAAAGGATATCTAGTCCTTGTTCATGGTCCAAAAAATTATAGGAAGCTTAAGGGAAACAAGAAAACGGATGGAATAAGGTCGGGAAAAAAAATCCCATCGTGAAAACTAATGGTGGAAAATTAAACCATAGGGAAAAAAAGGGCAAAAGCGCCCTCCCATAACCTAACCAAACACGCGGTCATCTAGGTGATGCCGGTTTCACGAATCTTTAAAAGGAAAACACATCGCCCCCATCGTGGTCGACGCGGCCCTCGCCCTTTACAAATGGAAATAAGCAGTTTGAAACAAATTTACAAAGAAAACCCCAAAATTATATTTTTAATCGCCAAGACACACATTAGTGGGCCGGCTGTCAAACAGGAAAAAAAAAGATCATAGATCATAGAGGAATAAGGTTGCTTGTATCATAGGTACGCAAAGTCTATGCAAGATCGCATAGAGTAATTAGTTTTTCAAATATGGCAATGTCTATGATAAGTTCTACCAAGCGCAATTTAATAAGTTTTGTAAAATAAACAAACAATGAAGTCTTATAAATAGTTTTATTTCCAAAAACACCACTATCAAATTTCTATTTGTATTTAAATTAATAAAATCGAATTAAGAACAAGTCACGTGGTTTCATTAAACTCCCGTCACATCACGGCACGTCGCGTAACTAGTTAAGCTATGTTAAATTTTGAAATTATTTATCTATGGCAAACATGTCAAATGTGTGAAGGTTTAAACAATCTGTGGTAATATGTCAAAATATGAAGAGTTAAATGAATTTCTACTACAAAATAATAACTTTGGCTACATGTGACGAGCGATATATAAATCGTACGTTACATTTCCCCCTTTTCTAGCAAAAAAAAAAATTTTTTTTTTTTTTTTTTTTTTAAGTGTTGACAACCCTATGACATAAAGTGACAACCCTGATACTAAAGTTTCAAAGAAAAATAAATTGATAACAAGTTGATGACAAGTCTACAATAAGTCTAAAAGAAGTTAACAACAAATCGATAATGAATCGATAATAAGTCGATAACAAATCGAAAATAAGTTGATAACAAGTGTCATCAAAAAATATACACTGGACTAGTATGCAACCGGTTATTGCAATAAGCACCCTCGCTTTGCAACAACAAACCAATCCAGGTATCTAAATTGGGTTGAAGATCCCAAAAAAAATAAACTCCCACTCTACATCAAAATACTAAACTAACATAGGATCCAGTATGCAACCGGTTAATGTAATAGCACCCTCGCCTTACACTAACGAACTGTAACCCTACAAAACTCCTACTTCATCTCAAAACAAACTCCTACTCTATCTCCAAAATAAACTCCTACTGCTACAAAACAAAATATAGGACTTAGTATGCACCTGGTTAATGTAACAGCACCCTCGCTCTACATTAACAAACCAAGACCCTATAAGAATAAATTTCTAAAGTTGTGTCATATAAATACACCTAAAACAAACAAAAGAAAACGCTATGTTTGGTATGCAACCGGTCAAGACAGTGAGCATTCGCTATGTAATGACAAACCCAACAAAGCAACCCTGCACATGTACATGTCAAATGAACATGGCATGCCAGGAAAATTATCCACGAAAGTGAATAATAAAAAAAACGAAGTGATTAATTAGCACTTCAAAAAAAAAGTCACCCACAAGATGTAAATTATCTATAGGGAAAAGAAAGTGTGGTGTTTCACACACAACCAAAAGTCACCCTTAAGATATAAGTAATCTTTAGGGAAAAGAGAGTGTGGTGTTTCACACACAACAAAAGGTCACCCATAAGATGTAAATTATCTTTTGGGAAAAGAGGTTTTGTTGTACAACTCAAAATGTCATGTCCAGGTCCTAGGAATTCTAGTACTTAAAGTATGACCTAAAACTAAATAAAGACTAAGCTTAGACAAAATACTTCTAAGTAGAAGCTAACTAATAATGTACAACAAAACATAACAAAACAAAACCTAGAAATAGGTAAATAAATCCACCTCAAGACAAAAAAAAAAATACTAATAAATTATATAAATTGGTGAGGGGATAAATAAAAAAATTGGGGCTAAATAACAAATATGAGTCCTTATAACATTGTTGGCACTAACTTCTTTTCTTCACATAAATTTAGAGTTCCAAAATAAGTAGAGTATGGTATGTATAGTTTCTTAGTACATTTACTAACCTAGGTCTCCTAGCATACATCACCTTCCAAGTGCAACACCGTTCATACATCACGCAATATTCCTCCACATACATAGTTGCCTTTACCTTTGCCAGCAAATAGAAACAAGTGGGTAAGTATAATTTTGAGTATCCAAATAACAAAATAAATATTAAATTTTAACTATATCTTTTACATGATATCTACCTCTACTACTCTTATCAAAATCTTTTAATAAATAAACATTATCAGAAATTTTATCTATAATTTTACTTTTAATAAATTTAGGTGCTAACTTAGATGAAAAGAAGTAAGATGCATTAGATTGCACGAAGTTACGTCTCCATACAGTATCTCCAACATTATAAGAAATGCTTTTTCTTCTGGCATTATAATAAATAGAATTCTTCCTATAACTTTTAACTAAATTTTCCACTGTTTTCCTAAAAATATCTTCCAAAGTTGAAAGTAAAGAAGAATAGTCTGAACGACTACTAATAACCAATTCTGAAGGATCAGAAATTGAAGAAAATTTATATAAGGAGCCATCTAAAATAATTTCCCTTCCAAACATAAGAAAATTTGGTGTATAACCTGTAACTAAATTAATAGTGCTGTTAATAGCAGCTTGGACGTGGGGTAAGTACCTAGACCAAGTCCGATGGTCAGCTTCAACATAACATGAAATACAAGTCTCTATAGTTTTGTTGAATCTTTCTACTGGGTTATTCTGAGGAGTATATAAGGTATTATAAAATATTTTAGGTATATTATAGGTCTTAATGAAATCTTTAAATGGTTTTGAAGTGAACTGTGTACCATTATCACATATTACAATTTTTGGACAACCAAATTTTAAAATAATTTCTTTCTGCAATATTTTTATGATAGACTGTGTAGTTGCATTAAAGAGAGGAAAAATCCAACAGTATTTTGTGAAAACATCTACTATTGACAATATATATTTATAACCTGAATAAGATTTTGGTAATGGGCCAATTATATCCATGGACAACATAGTCATGGGACGGTCGACTAACTTAGGGTTTGACATAAGTCCTAACGGGGCTGAATTAGAGTGCTTATATGCTTTACAAATATCACATCTACTTATATATTCTTTAACATCCTTAAACATCTTAGGCCAAAAGTAATGGGTTTTTAATTTTTCTAAAGTTTTATGTATACCAAAATGAGCTGAATCTACATTATCATGATTATTTCTAATTGTTTCTAAAGTATGTTCTCTAGGTATTACTATCTTCCAAGCTAAATTCTGACATAAATCGTTCTTAGGTTTTACATATTTATACAAGGTTTCATTATCTACTTTGAAATTTTTAAATTTAGAAGGATATTTCTGACAATTAATATACATTTTAGAATACCAAGGGTCATGAATATCATCTGGACACAAACTTATTTCAGCTATTTCTACACGGGACAAAGCATCTGGAACGGCGTGGCTGGTACCTTTTTTATGAATGATGTCAAACTTATACTGCGACAAACGGGCTGCCCACCTGGCCAATCTACCAGAAGGATTCGTCAAGCTCATTAACCACTTTAAACTGGCATGGTCGGTGACTACAGTAAACTCAGTTCCCTCAATATATGGTCGAAAATGCTCAATAGATAATAAAATAGCTAAAAGCTCTCTTTCAGTAACACTATAATTTCGTTCACATTTTGATAATAATTTTGAAAAATAGGCAATGGGATGTTGTTGACCTGAGTCGTCCTCTTGCATCAAAACACTACCAACAGCATAACCACTGGCATCGCAATGAAGGAAAAATGGTTTACTAAAATTAGGACATTGCAAAACTGGCGCTGTCATCAAAGCATTTTTTAAATAATTAAATGATTCCTCTGCTTTATCATTCCACACAAATTTTAATTTTACATTCTTTTTACCGCTGGTTAATTTTGTCAAAGGAGCAACATGATGTGAAAAATTTGGAATAAATCTTCTGTAATAAGAACACATACCAACAAAACTTCTGACATTTTTAACAGATCTAGGTGTAGGAAAATTTTTAATCGATTCTAATTTCTCGGGGTCAGTGTGTAAGCCCTCTTTATCTACAACATAACCTAAATATTTTAATTTATCTTTGCAAAATTCGGATTTTGATAAATTAATGGTAAGTCCTGACTCTACTAGTCTATTATAAACTTTTTCTAATAACGCTAAATGACTGTCAAAATCTTTAGAAATTAAAATTAAATCGTCCAAGAAACAGAACAGATTGTCATCGAACTCTGGACCAAACAATCTATCGGATAACCGTTGTAATTCGGCGGGTGCATTTGTGACTCCAAATGGCATCCTAACGAACTCAAAAAGTCCCCTGCCTGGTACTACAAAAGCTGTCTTTTCTCTAGACGTTTCTTCTAAAAGTATTTGATAAAAAGCTTTAGAGAGGTCGATAGAGCTAAGATATCGAGCGTCTCTAAGATTACTCAAAATTCTAGATATATATGGAAGTGGGTAAGAATCTTTTACTGTTACAGAATTTAATTTACGAGAATCCAAACAAACTCTAAGACTACCATCTTTCTTTGTAACTAAAACAAGTGGACTACTCCAAGGAGATTTTGAAGGTTGAATGATTCCTTCTGCTAACATTTTATCTATTTCCAAATTTAAAGAATTTAATCTAGCAGGGCTCAAAGGATAGTACCTCTGCTTGATAGGCTCACCAAAAGTTACAATCTTGTGTTGAACTAAATCTGTTTTACCTAAACCTTTCTTTTCGTAAGATATATTTTCAAATAATCTAGTTATTTTACTTAAACGAGTTCTCTCTTCAAAAGTTAAGCTAGAAGCAGGTCTAATAGAAGCGATTTCAACTGGTTTCCCATATGAATTTACAAAAGAAACTTCTTTACGCAATTTAGAAAAAATATCAAATGTAAGCCAAAAATCTATACCAAGAATTATATCATTTGATATTGATGGTATAATAGCAAATTTACATAATCTAACACGCTTTACGCACTTAATGGGCAACTCCATAATACCTATGACATGTTGTTGCTTTCCATCGGCAGTTGTAACAAAAGAAGAAGACTGTTGAATATTAAAACCTATATCTTGAAATATTAGGTGTGAATTATTACCTAAAACGCTAATTTGAGCACCACTGTCCAACAAACCTAGAAATTCTCGGCCCTTGACAGTAAATGTTAAATAAGGTCGGGTATCAGAACTACATTCAAGAAGTGAAGCTACTTGTTGTTCTATACTACCATCGTTAGAGTTAACTATAAGCTTACTAGATAAATTAAAATTAGAAGTTTGACTAAATCTCACTGTGGATCTGTCATTTTCATTTGAAAACCGAACACAGTGAGGCACTACTCGTTTTTTGGATCGCAGTTATTTATAATAGAGACATTCTTTTTAGGATTACACTTGGGACACTGCTTAGTTACTACATTGGGCTGGCCACAAGTGAAGCACTTAACACCTGGAAATGACTTACAGTCCCTATAAGAATGACCAATCTTTTTACATTTTAAACAAACAATACTATTTCCAGAAGAATTATTCTTATATTGAAGTGAAGAATTATGTTTCGAATTTTCTGATCTTACAAACTTCTCAGACTTTATGTTTAATGGCAATAAAGAATTATCAGAGTTTCTATTAGTTGGTAATAAACTATTATTCGGGTGATGTGAATGAAAAGATTCAATTTCTTTACCCAAATGCATAATTTCATTGAGTGATATAACACATCGGCCAATCAGATGAACAGAATACTCCGGCAGCATGTTATGTCTAACAATGTCTAGTAGGATCTTTTCAGAGAAAGGAACTTGCAGTTTTGCAGATAAATCCATCAACTCAACGACAAACTCAGACAAAGTTTCACCAACTCGCTGCTTCCTGGTCCTAATTTCATACTCTAATCTATAATTATAGTCTCTCGGAGTAAAGTAGTCTAAAAATTCAATTTTAAATTGTGACCAATTAAGAATAAAATGTTTTCTACCCCTGTACCATTTTAATGCAATATCTGCTAATAATACTGGCAAAGCTAAGAAACACTGATGATCATTATACCCTTTAACAGGTTTTAACTCCTCTAACCGAGTTAGAAATTCCATTGGACATGTTTTACCATTAAAAGTTAAGTTAAGTTTTGAAAAGTCAAAATGTTTTCTCAAATAATAGTTAGCAACAGGCAAAGTTGAATCTAAGGCAGTTGAATTGTTATTCGAAACTAGTTTTGATTGTGGTGTTGTTGTCACATTATCTAATGTTATCATATTATCATCCGAGCAGAACACATCCTGATTCTGAGTCTGAGCATGCACTTGAAAAGACACATTAGGTGCAGGTTCTTGTTCGTGACTGGTTGTAGGCATATTTATAGTTTCCTTGTCAGACTTAGAAACAGAGGCTGTACCCTCCATCTTAACCAATGTTAATAACTATGTGAATGCGAACAAGGTTATTCACCAACAGTGACAAAACTTCAAACTAAATTATTACAATAACAAGTATTTAATTTAATTCTATATAACTGTATGTTAATATTTCTATACTAAATTATGTACTTTAATAACCAACAACTTCAAAATGAAAGTAGAATAACTTTCAGTAGTACTATTATAATATTTTCAAACTTCAACAAGGTTAATATTTAATGTTAATTAATGATGTTATCAAACTAAATTTATTATTACTCTCTAACTTTATTTCAAATATTACCAATTCAAATAGCAAATATAGTTAACTTTAAATTCCTCAAATAACACTAGATTCACAGCTTTAATGAAAACAAGTAAGTACTTTTCTATGTTGAACCAAAATAAGTAGGTATACACCAATAATAATTGTTCAATAAACAAAATAGGAAGGAAATTATACAAAAAATACCATACAACTTTTACTTCCAAAACAAATAATTAGCCAAGCCAAATAAGTCTCAACAATATATCATGTATAACAAAATAACAACACTGAATATGTATGTTACCAAAATTAACACAAGTATAAATTACTCATGTATAAATCTAAATAAATCTGAACTAACAAGTCTGTCCGAACTGAACAAATCAAGTCGGTCTAAAAAAATCAGTCCTGTCTAAAAAATCAGTCCCTGTTCCTGGGTGCCATTGTAGGCAATAAAGAAGGGGTGCCAATTGTAGCCAGAAAAGATAGGCCAATTGTAGCCCCGGAAAATTGTAAGTGGTCTAAAGACAAGGGGTGTTGTGTTTGCCTACAATATATATATAGATAAACTAAAGATAAATAGAACACAAACCCACCAAATAAATGTACCCGTCAGTAGGCGAACCTTGCTCAGATGTTAATGAGCTGATGATCTCCTAAATAAATATAAGAAAGAAAAGAACTAAACCAAGAATACGGGCGCCAAGGAGACCATCCACCTGCCTCACAGTACGGATAACAAAGCCGGATAAAACATTGAACTATTAATCTCAAAGCGGGCTTTATACTTCAGTGTTGTATGAAAATCTAAGTAGTAAATGTGCTAAGCATAATAAACTAAACATGATATTTTGCTGAGGAGAGAAATGAAATATTATATGTACCAAAGAATCCTTTATTCCTTCAAAACAAACAAAGACTTGGCATCAAGTTGTTATGAGACGCACAAAAGGAAAAGTTACCAAATACAGACAAATCCTGTAGAATTAAATATACTAAGTTACAAATATTCTAAACATTCTAAATTAAATTGTTTGTAAAAGTTGTATTGCATGGTAGAAAAATATCACAAACTTGTACCTGTATAAAATTACTTAGGCATAAAAGGCACGTCCTCTTAATGTGATCCCCGTCCCCAGCAGTGGACCGCAATGCTGCTTCATCACTGTTATGGTGTTCTCCGAGGTAAGGGTCTCCTCATCTTGAGTTCGTAGTCCAGGCTCCAAATGAAGTTGGGTAGAAGGTATACTTCGCCCTCAATAAGGAAAGTGATAATGGATTGACACTAGCAGGTCAAGAACACCATTATATCAAAAAAAAACTTACTCGCGAAAAGCAGAGTAAAAAAAAGAAAAAAAAGGAGATCCGTAGATCAGGGGATTACAGTGGAATAATAATTATAAAGACATCACAAATGTGACGGCTAAACCACGGGTTCAAGCAGAACACCGGGAGAAATAAAGGAAAAGGATATCTAGTCCTTGTTCATGGTCCAAAAAATTATAGGAAGCTTAAGGGAAACAAGAAAACGGATGGAATAAGGTCGGGAAAAAAAATCCCATCGTGAAAACTAATGGTGGAAAATTAAACCATAGGGAAAAAAAGGGCAAAAGCGCCCTCCCATAACCTAACCAAACACGCGGTCATCTAGGTGATGCCGGTTTCACGAATCTTTAAAAGGAAAACACATCGCCCCCATCGTGGTCGACGCGGCCCTCGCCCTTTACAAATGGAAATAAGCAGTTTGAAACAAATTTACAAAGAAAACCCCAAAATTATATTTTTAATCGCCAAGACACACATTAGTGGGCCGGCTGTCAAACAGGAAAAAAAAAGATCATAGATCATAGAGGAATAAGGTTGCTTGTATCATAGGTACGCAAAGTCTATGCAAGATCGCATAGAGTAATTAGTTTTTCAAATATGGCAATGTCTATGATAAGTTCTACCAAGCGCAATTTAATAAGTTTTGTAAAATAAACAAACAATGAAGTCTTATAAATAGTTTTATTTCCAAAAACACCACTATCAAATTTCTATTTGTATTTAAATTAATAAAATCGAATTAAGAACAAGTCACGTGGTTTCATTAAACTCCCGTCACATCACGGCACGTCGCGTAACTAGTTAAGCTATGTTAAATTTTGAAATTATTTATCTATGGCAAACATGTCAAATGTGTGAAGGTTTAAACAATCTGTGGTAATATGTCAAAATATGAAGAGTTAAATGAATTTCTACTACAAAATAATAACTTTGGCTACATGTGACGAGCGATATATAAATCGTACGTTACAAGCTAAGGTAACAAAAGCATCAATGTAAGGTACCAAAGGTAAAAATAAGGTACCTTGCTCATATCGAGCATGAAAAAGAAACTATTACAGTGTCTTAGTACCTCTATGTTGTAGGTTGTAGGATATTATTGTTGAGAACTGTCATTATTTTTAAAAACCCCTACATACTAAATTTGATGAAAATCGTAGGCGCCGTTTCCGTGAATATATATATACAAGAATTGTGCGATTAAAGGTATTAGATAAAAAATAAAAATATAATGAAGTACCTGGGGGAAGGTCCCATCAGGCTGCAAATTAGTGTCCAATGTGAGAGGGTTGACTCCTAGTTGATCTCTCAACTCCTCCAGCATAGCCGCGATCCTGGCGTCTGACTGGATCCACGACTTGTCTGAGTGCTCGTCGAAGAAGTTCAGGAATGTTCTAGAACCATGGCTCACTAGCAGTTCTAGCGCGTGGTAGAGAGAGATGAGTCGTGACAGATCCAGCATTATGTAGCTGCGTTGAGGGTGGCTGTGGACATTGTTAACAGTTACAATAACAGCTTATAGCGCATATTTCTTTATTGCGTCAAACATATACACACATATATACAATGTGTAACTGGATTTATCCTTTCAATATCTAACTAAAATCAACAATTAAATGTTTTACGTTGTTTACACACTGGCGGTGCGGTTTGGAGGTCAGGTCATCAGAGATGCCTTGGTCATGAGCTACGATAACCGCTTCTCATTAAGGTTTAGCACATTCACGACGCTAATTCCTCTTAGACATATAGGAAAGTATTCAAATGTGAGCTTTATATTGTATCCATTTATTTAATATAGCGTTTAAAGTTTATCCAATGTCCACGGATAAGACACATACATATCAATTTAAATGCAATAGATGTGTTTCTGAAAACAAGACAATTGTGATAATTAATACATTTACCTTCGGTTATTTATTTGAAAGTCCTTGTAGATCATTAGGATCCGCCCTTTGGATATGTTCCCCAAACTTGGTTTAAGGATGTTGAGCTCAACAAGTTTCCTTGCATAAGTATCTAATATCTGCAAAATATTACAATATTAATTCTATATGTGACTATGGACCCAAGCCCCAGTAGTGGGATATTTATATTTTGACTGTACAAACCTCAATATACTTTTGCCGCAACGATTCTAGTTCAGGTCCCAAAGGAACGACTACCGTTTTAATATTCCGATGAAAGCAGTATGGAGCCACATCTATACTGCTCTCTGTCCTCAGCTCCAAGTGGGCTATATGAAGATTTTTTACTACCTGCAAACAATATTATATATTTAACAGTATAAAAATAGATATATATGTGATGAGCTCATAGCCCGGTATACATGTCTGTACCCGGTGGCTTGTGTCCTAAGTGTATGACCGAGTAAAGCAACAGTGGGAGCTGTCAGTAGTTGGATGGATGACCACTAATGGCAAAAATTTCTTAATTGTTTCTGTGCTTCGAAGGGAACATAAAGCCGTTGGTCCCGGTTGTTATGGTAAGATACTAGTCATTAAGTCATGTAAAAGCTTTATAGCCTGTCTGCTACAGCTACTGGACAACAAAGATAAACAACTTACTTGAACAACGTCATTTATTCTGCTACCGGGCGTGGCCGACAAGGCTAGTATCCTGTATGTTCTGTGTTCCATTTCCTCCAATGTCGACACTATATGGCAGTAAGCATAGTTGCTTTTGGCCTTATGAGCTTCATCTATTACTAAGCATCGGATTTTCTTTCCTGGACATATGCCCGATTTAATATCATTATACACTACTTGAGGTGTTGCAAAGAATACTCTCTTGGTCGCCCAATTCTCCTTTCTAAAATGACTGTTCATACTCCCTAAAATATTAATTTGAACTTAATGTAATGATATTATTAAAATTAATTTACACAATTGCTTTGATAAGGATTTGATTTTACTAAACTTATTTCATTGCAGACACTGAACTTTTTAAATGTAAACGGGTTGAAATAAAATACAAAAATGGTGAGTACCCTTTTGCATTTAAAAATTATTGTATAGAATGAGATAGAATACCTGTCATTTCAATGGTGTCACCGGGTGGCAGGGCTATAATATTGTAGCAGGCTTCTATCTGTTGAGCTATAAGTGGTTTTGTGGGGGCCGTAAACACTATCTTTCCCAGGGGGTACCATCGGTAGAAGTTGTACATCAATACTGCTGCTATAAACGTCTTTCCCAGTCCTGTTGGTAAACTTACCTTCAAAATAACAAGGTAGGATGAAAAGTTGTTTGTCAATCAGTTCTTACTATCATATTCTATCACATTTTGTATTGTATTATACAAAATGTAGTATATCTCAGCTTAAGTCTCAGCATCATTGATGGATTAAAAAAAATATCACTGAATAATTCTGTAATTTATTAGTTTTGATCTGTATTTTAATTCCATTACTTTGAATATAGTAGTAACAACATCTTAGAATTTCTACACTAGATATAGTAGCTGCGAGTTGAATTCAGAGTGATTGTATGTGGCTAGATACAAAAAGTAAAAACTCTGCATTCAACTCGCGTGGCTACTGTAGATATTACTAGTATACTTAATATGTTATTTGGAAAACTAATTATTTTTTATGGTTAATATCAATGTTATGGTTATTATTTATTGTTATTAAGCAAAATGTAACTGCACTATCGCATTGGGAATTTCCTGTAATGGTAGCTGTATGTTTGAATGTAATAAATAAATAAATAAATACTATAGAAAGAATTAATTACAAATGACACTCTATTTGAACTTAATGCACAGTTTGACAATATAAAAGCCATACCAATGTGTTTTTTAATATAGCAGCTTTGATGATGTTGAACTGGTAGTCGCGTACTGGATAGTTACTTGGGTAAATCCATTTTTGGCCCGTCAACTTATCAAATCCACTAAACTCTTCGTCACAACACAGAGCACTGAAAATAATGATTTCTTAATATTGAAAACTGACACAGTCACCCCTGCAGTAGGTTTTTACCTGTGTCGCGGATGGCATGGACGACACATATAACACATCACAATAACACCCATGACCCGTGTACAAATATTTATCTGTCACATAAATATCTGCCCCAGCCGGGAATCGAAACCGGGACACCTTGCTTCGCAGGCAGGGTAGCTATCAACTAGGCTACAGGGTCGTCAAAGATGATTGACAAATTAAATTAAAGAATTTTAAGTTTTTACAGCTTTATCATATAACAACAATTGTAAATAAAGTGGTTGAAGAAAGGAAATAGTGGTACAGGTCAAACTAGCCAAAATATTTCTAAATTGTAGCAAAAACCACATTTACCTTTAATCTACTAGGAAATATGCATATTTACCTCACATTAAGGTCACTTGTGTCAAGATTAATGGATTTGTTTGCATTTGAAGCTTGCTCCTTAGAACTGAAGTCTTTAAGAGCAGAGGTTTCAAATTCAGCTAGCAAAGAATCGTCTATTAAGTCATCATCATCATCTATTACAATGCTGTCTTCTTTGGTATTATTCATTTTTATAGGTTCATGATTATTCAGACACCACTATCGCGAAGATACTTGTGATAGACCCTCCCGTAATTTTCGTTTTCATAACAGAAATACACTTACATACAGCGTTGTTTATCAAAATAATATGTAAAAACTTTTTGTGCGAAAACAACACTTTAAAATTTAACTGCGGTTTGTATTTTAGCTGGTCCGAAACAAATACAATGGAAATAATCTTTTACGTTTTACTCCTCCCCAGACTAAGCATACTCATACAACCTATGATTCTAATTAGTATTTACTAATTTTAATTACCGCCCGCGGAAAACACAGTGATAAAATAATACTGTACATATTTTTTTTCCTGTTACTTTGCTTTGTCTTCTTTTATTTACCTGACGTATGTCACTATGACATATCCCTTGTCACTTGTCAGTCTTCCGTCAATTCACAGACTAGAAATTAAATAGAAGTGCCATAGATATTAAATTGAGTCTGTGTTTGACAGCCGTTGTCAATTGCTTATTCCATGGTGGATTAATGAGGTAAAAGGAGGGCCATCTCTTATTATGGGAAAGTTGAAAAAGTGTCCAGCTGTTTACAGAAAATAGAGGATCCATTAATAGCCATTTCTGAATGGCGCTAGTGTGTGACAAATAGCGATATGAATCATGAACATAGCTGTTGTAGACAGAGTGAAGTTTGCTCCATTCAAATATGTAATTAAAAAAATTCATGGTACTCTTCCTTAATACCAATATACAAAACCTTAACTATTTACATAATCAAATGCAATGTTAGTCAATGTAATGTTAGTCAAATGTTATGTGCGAAAACGTGATTTTTAGGGTTCCGTAGCCAAATGGCAAAAAACGGAACCCTTATAAATTCGTCATGTCTGTCTGTCTGTCTGTCCGTCCGTATGTCACAGCCACTTTTCTCCGAAACTATAAGAACTATACTGTTGAAACTTGGTAAGTAGATGTATTCTGTAAACCGCGTTAAGATTTTCACACAAAAATAGAAAAAAAAAACTATAAATTTTGGGGGTTCCCCATACATAGAACTGAAACTCAAATTTTTTTTTTCATCAAACCCATACGTGTGGGGTATCTATGGATAGGTCTTCAAAAATGATATTGAGGTTTCTAATATCATTTTTTTCTAAATTGAATAGTTTGCACGAGAGACACTTCCAAAGTGGTAAAATGTGTGTCCCCCCCCCCTGTAACTTCTAAAATAAGAGAATGATAAAACTAAAAAAAATATATGATGTACATTACCATGCAAACTTTCAACGAAAATTGATTTGAACAAGATCTAATAAGTAGTTTTTTTTAATACGTCATAAATCGTAAACCGCAAAAAACATCGCTCAAAGTTACAACGAACTACAAGAACTTTTATATTATGTTACTTGCTGCTACGGAACCCTTCATGGGCGAGTCCGGCTCGCATTTGGCCGCTTTTTTAGTAGTATGAATTTTTAAAATTAATTATTAGTGATTTAAAGTGGTGATAGTACTGATAGTTATAAAACGTTATAAAATAATTCAACATTAATGGGGAGAAATACTTGTATTGTCCAATTGGAATTTTTGAAAATTAATATTAAAAATAATAATTTAATTTTTGTTTAAACATTAAAATTTGTCAACTTCATTGTTTGAAACGACGCTTTTTTAATTTTAAATTTCTATTCCCTTGATGATTTCATGCAAAATTAGAAGTTTCAACATTATAACATAACATACGAGTGTACTCCGACCATATACTGACCATATATTTTGTTTGAAAAGTGCGCTAAAACCAAGCGGAAATTGGTCGGTTATATAAATTTCTATAGATGTTCCAGTACCTACCACCATCCTACGACAATAGTGTTGGCGTCAGACAGAATGATTACGATATAAATATAGCTGTTGTAGACGAGTGAAGTTTGCTGAGTTATGCCTAGTGCATCCGCAGCGTCACCCGTAATGAATGACGCTAGTGTCCGCCAGATAGATATTCAAACATAGCTGTTCCTGTAATGGGACGCGTTATTACGGACACTTTTAATTTAATATCTCATAGAGATGGCCTTCCTTCTACTCTATCTAATCTATCTTCCATGTTTGTAATATTGCATGGAGCATAGAAGGTAGAAGGTGAACCATGCCATCTCTGTGTATGAAAAGTGTCCGTAAAAACGCGTCTAATTATAGGTGGTACTGCGGTGCGGTCTACAACAGCTATGTTCGAATATCTATTTATGAGCTAGCGCCATTCATTACGGGTAGCATAACTCAGCAATATTCACTCCATCTACAACAGCCGTCAGCCATTTTCATATATCTGTTACCGGATATCTGTATAATGCAGGTATTCAACACAATTCCTAGGAAATGTGTAAAATACCTGGGTCGTTTTGGCAATGTATTAAATTATATGAATATTATTCACCATTACATAGTTTGCCTAGGTTATGTATACGTTTCCCAACTACTGTACAGAATACCTGCAGGTCTACCGGCAATGAATAAAGTTAGATTTGGGTATGTGTAGTCAACTTGGATGGAGGTTGGAATTAAGAATTTACTTAAAAACACACTCAAAACAAATTGTAACCTACATGAATAGATATTTTTTTATACATTTTAAATTAATGCTTGACCGAAATCACACTTGATGGTAAGGAGAGATGCAGTCTAATAGCTCCTACACTACACTGCTTGCCTACGCAGCTTCGGATTTTTCAAAATTGGTGACAGAACCGACTTAGTCAACCCCGACCCCACGTGGTACTAGTCTGCCCTACCCCTAGAGTGAATGTAAACCCCGGAGGCGCGGAGGGAGAGCAGCCCCCGCCCGCTGTAACCAACTGCAGGCACCACGTGAGCCGAAGCGGCTGAGGCTGGTCGCCGCAGGCGACCAAAAAGCCGAAGCTGCGTAGGTACGCAAGGGCGGAGGGGCTGCACTTCCCGCAGCGCCGGAGACGTTTGGAAGCCTTTTTGTGTATCAAAAACCCCTAAATTCTCCCTAAAAGTGCATATGTCACCGGAAGATAACAAGAACCGCAAATTTACAAACCTAGGTTTATAAACAATATACAACTAAATGAATATTATTCTAACTAAAACATACTTGAAAGTTGGCCTTTTGAAAAGTGTCATTATAAAAGGCAGACCAAACGTACAGTTGGCAACTGTTAGGTTGGGAAATAAAAAAAAAATGTGATAAGTTGGCAAATGATTATTCGGCGAAATAAAATTCTGCGAAACGTTAGTTGGCAAGTGATAATCGGCCAAACAATTTTCGGCGAAAAGGCAGAGAACCGTCTTTTACTCACATTACCAACTACGCATGGAGTATTGCATAGAATGCCTGGGCTAAGTATGAAATAAATAATATTCAAAACGTTACCTGAACTTTTTAGATATTCTATACATTGCCTAGGTATTGTATAGAATGCTGAATTATACAGATATCCGGTAACATATCTATTTTTCACACACTAGCGCCATTCTGAAATGGCCATTAATGGAACCTCTATTTTCAGTAACGGGCCATCCATAAATTACGTCACACATTAGGGGGGAGGGGGGGGGATCGATGAAGTGTGACATTGTGTGACAAGGGGTGGGAGGGGGTCCTAAATTTCATGAAGTCACAATTTCAAAAATCGAATAATTGGTATGTATAGGTAAATATAAAAAAAAATGGAAATAAAACTTATTTCGGAACTGGTGTTAATAATTTCTAGGTGTAAAATTTCTATGTGACGTCACACTAGGGGGGGGAGGGGGAGGGGGAGGTCTCACAAATGTGACCAGCTGTGACAAGGGGGGGGTAAATTCATGAAATTAGTGTGACGTAATTAATAGATGGCCCCTAAACAGCTGGACACTTTTACAACTTACCCCTCATATGAGACGGCCTTCGCTACACTATCTTCCATGCATTATTGTTATTGATTGACACTTTGACAGAGTGACGGACTGTCAGCGTGACCATTTTTAGTAGATTTCTACTTTTTTAGTAGATTTGAAGCAAATAAGACAATAATCTAGTAGGATAAAATGTCTTAGTAGAGTTAAGTAGAAATGAGATTCACATCGGTAGGTTTTGGTATTAATTCGCTATCAAAGAATATTAGGCTTAAAAGCAAGCATCCATGTCCAAAAAGTTTTAATTTTACAGTTGGCACGAAAGTGATTTGGAGGATTCCCTTATTATTGAATGAAATTTACTGTGGGCATGGCTTCAACCCATTAATGGCCCACTACTGAGCACGGGTCTCTCCTCTTGAGGAGGCATAGAGCATACTCCACCACGCTCCTCCAGTGCGGATTGGTGGAGGGGTTAGTGGCCAAACCAATTGTCGGAAATTTTTCATGCCGCCCAAGGGCCTCCGACATGGCTTAACGACTGTTATCTTACGATAACAACCGGGACCGACGGCTTTACGTGCCCTCCGAAGCACGGAAGCGCTCAAGAAATTTTTGCCACTAACGGTCAACCATCCAACTACCGACCGCTCCCGCTGTTGCTTAACTTTGTCGATTACTTAGGATCGACGTAAGCCGCCGGGCTATGGACACTGTGGGCACAGCAAATTGAATTTAATTTTCCAATAGATGAAAACTATTTTTATAAAATAGGTCTTTTAACTTAGATCATTTTTAAGTTGCTCCTGTAATAATAGACAACACAGTTTTATTTAGTCGTTTTAGTTCATTTGTATTGATTGCTTTCGCGGAATCATATATTTATGTAATTTAAAATGAAAAGAAGATACGATCAAACATAATGTGCGGAGTGGGAAGAAAACCCATTATTTTCAAAGTGGCTTAAAAAATGTGATGACAATAATGCTTATTGTAAAGCTTGTACTTCTAGAATTTTAGCAAGAATTGCGTTTATCAAAGAGCATAGTGCTTCAGCAAAACATCAAAAATGTGATTGATTAAATGTAGGGTTCATTAACAAATGTTTTATTTCAAATCGTATCTATCCAAAACGGCTCAAATATTATTATAAAAATTATTAGTAGATTTAAAAATGCGACCTAGTAGATTTCAGTAGATTTTAGCAGTCTTTGGTAGATTCGCTCATTTAAAAGTGGTCACGCTGCGGACTGTCAATACTGTCATTAATCATTATTGAAAGTACATACATCTTATGAATTTTGATTTGAAATTTATATGAGTTATTGTTAGAGTTATGTTTACGATAATTATTTTGTAATTTGTATTTACCAAAGTAACATGTACACATTTAAAACACAGTAAAATATCTTCACAATCTTTTCCAGTTGCGGACACGGTATAACATTCGTATTTTACTATTACTGCTAAAATGCAAATTTAATTACGTTGTGTTCTGCTGTCCATTAGTATGTTTCCTGTAAAATGGAATTAGAGGATGGTTTTGACGATTTACTAGCAGAAATTAGTGAGCCTACATCGCCCAAACAGATCAAAACCGACCACCCCGTTTCCGCGCCACCGGGTACCTAATTTAAAAGTACATTTTTATGTAATTAAATGTTTCATGCCAAAGGCGTAGATGGGCCTCCCAATAGTATGATTACCGTCGTCCAAGAACAGGAGGTACACTTTAAAGCCAAGGCGTTGCCGAATAGGTATTCCAACACATTTTATAATTGATTTATGAAGTGGGTGATAGCTTGCTATCAGGATGAAAGCCCAGAGACAGTTAGTTCCTGTTGAATCACTCTTACACTATTGACTTGTCTGGTCACCATAAAGGGGAGAAGTGGGCTTGTTAGATAAATGTTGCATGACATGTTGGAACTTGTAATATTAAATGATGAAACCCTTTAGGTCCTTTAAATGAATATTATTGATCCACAGAAACATCTACATGTAGTGCTCCAGCAAAACCTTCCACATCTAAAACTCACTGTGTTTTAGTAAATCAAAAACAAGTAAGCATTTCAATCAAATCCATATTCTGAACGCGACCCTTTTCAGACATGTTCGTAGCTACAAATCCAAACGCAATTATAAATTGTTGTATAAATAATAAATATATCACCAATTTTTAAACATTGTTGCAATACATTCATAAGTTCCGACATAGGGTCGGAATAAATGTTTCTTTCTTTCATTTTTTCTTTCTATTTTACCTGTTTTGATATTAACTGTTGGCAGCGTGGGAATCCATTACTGAAGTTCATAACTAGTGTGCCATGGGAGTATGATGAAATTATACCTGATTATGAAATAGGAAAAACAATATGTCTGCTATTTCTGTCAGTACGGTATCACAATTTAAATCCAGACTACATCAACAATCGACTGAAGGAATTGGGTAAAAAGTATGATCTCAGAGTGCTGTTAGTACAGGTAATTTGTTAATAATATAATTCAATTATTGTTATTATCATTATATTAAAAATTTGTGGATTATATAAAATGAAAATTGATAAACGGTAACTAAACCATTTTTTCTATTGTGCAACATACTCTCAAGTTTTGGCATTACATACAATTTTAAAGTCTTATAACAACTGTTGTTTTTCTTTATTTATTAACAACAGCTGAAACGCAGATTGCCATGAGCCACTTGGGTGTCATTTATTTATTTATTTACTATAATTAAAACGGTAACAAACAATTACATTAATTATAATGTAATTGGTCATATAATAAAAACAGATTAAACTTCTGATTTATTCATTATCTTTAAATTACACTTTTAATCTATTTTTAGGTTGACCTTAAAGATCCCCATGCAGCCTTAAAGAACTTAACCAGGATATGCCTTTTAACAGACATGACCTTAATGCTTGCATGGAGTCCTGAGGAGGCAGCTAAAATAATTGAGAACTACAAAATATATGAAAACAAACCACCAGATAAAATCATGGAGAAAGTTGAAAATGATCCACATCAAAAGGTATGTTTCGAAATTAAGTACTAGATTTTTTTAATTCAATGAATCAGCTAAATGTAATTAAAAATATTTTTGATATAATTTTTCATAAACACATTTATTGATTGATACCTTTATTATTAATATTCAACAAACACCTAATGTTATCAGTTTTAAAATTTTATCATTTTCTTTTCAGATAATAAATGCCCTTACATCAATAAAACCTGTTAACAAGACCGATGCTATGACTTTAATAACCACCTTTGGGACTTTAGAAAATATTATAAAAGCCACAGAAAGCAGGTTGGCAGAATGCCCAGGCTTTGGAGCAACCAAAGCAAAAAAACTATACAAAGCTTTGCATGAACCATTCTTAAAAAGAGGAACAATAATTACTACAAATGTTGTTAAGGAAAATGATGAGGCCTTATCAGAAGATATTAATATAGAAGAAATTGAAAAAATTGAAAATGAAATCAGCAACCAGCAATAATTTATTTTTTTATAATTTTATACAATACAAAGTAAGAGGGAAGTATTATTGAGAATGCAATTTTTAATATTTGTTAATCTCATCTTGTTAAAGTTCTTGAATATGTTTGAATCTGCAGTTTTTACAATACACTAAAATTTTACTTAATATTTTAAAAAATAGATAATTTAAGCATGTAACATTTTATTATTTTGTTCTTACAATAAGATTAAACATCATTTATTGTTATTACTTTTGTGCATTTTATTTTACTTCTTACATATTTTTTATTTTACTTCCAAAAAGTATTTAAAGTACATATTTTTTTGCTCACTTAATGATTGTACCTATGTAAAGGTTCTCAAAAGAATCTTTCAGTATCTACATTCGTAACACCTTTAATTCATGATCATAATATAATATTTTAGTTTTTAACCGACTTCAAAAAAAGGAGGAGGTTTTCAATTGGACTGTATTTTTTTTATGTTCGTTACCTCAGAACTTTGGACTGGGCGAACCGATTTTGATGATTCTTTTTTTAATCGAAAGCTGGTGGCTGTCATGTGGTCCCATATAAATTTACATAAAAATTTATTGAGATCTGACAATGGCATCCATGATAAAACCATATAAGTCTTAAATTTGTATTAAGTAAGCGCGACAACTGGACAGCGTGAAAGCTGGAGGGAAACCCCTTCTAGTGGCGCTCCAAAAACTGTTCGATTCCGTCATTTACACTGGAACTACCCCGGATGCGTGGGGCAGAAGCGTGGTTACGCTGTTCTTCAAGAAGGGCGATAAAGCCCTTTTGAAGAACTACAGGCCCATCGCACTTCTGAGCCACGTTTATGAGCTGTTTTCGAGGGTGCTCACAAATCGCATAGCACGCAGGCTTGACGACTTCCAGCCTCCCGAACAAGCAGGATTCCGAAAAGGTTACAGCACCATAGACCATAATTATACACACACTGCGGCAGATTATACAAAAGACCGAGGAGTATAATCTGCCGTTGTGTGTTGCCTATGTGGACTATGAGAAAGCCTTTGATTCTATCGAGACCTGGGCGGTACTAAATTCTCTCCAGCGGTGCCGGATCGACTACCGGTATATCGAGGTGTTGAAGTGTTTGTACTCATCTGCCACCATGTCCGTCAGAGTACACGACACAGCAACAAACCCCATCCCACTGTAGAGAGGTGTCAGACAAGGGGATGTCATATCCCCAAAACTGTTCACCGCTGCGTTGGAAGACGTGTTCAAGCTAATGGAGTGGAAACGATGGCGAATACATCACACACCTGCGATATGCCGATGATATAGTCATCCTGGCGGGTTCCCTGGAAAAACTTGGTACAATGCTCGGGGACTTGAACAGTGCCTCAAAATAGGTGGGTCTTAAGATGAACATGGACAAGACGAAAATCATGTCAAACGTCCATGTCACACCCGTACCGGTTGTGGTTGACGACGCTGCTCTTGAAGTTGTAGACGAATACAATTACCTGGGACAAGTGACCCAGATGGGTAAGTCCAACTTCGACAAAGAAGTCACTCGTAGAATCCAACTCGGATGGGCTGCGTTCGGGAAACTGCGTCATATCTTGTCGTCCAAAACACTACCTCAGTGCCTGAAGTCGAAGGTGTTCGAGCAGTGTGTGTTGCCAGTGATGACATACGGATCCGAGACGTGGTGCTTTACTATTGGCCTGATCCACAAGCTCAGAGTTGCGCAGCGGGCTATGGAGAGGGCTATGCTCGGTATTTCTCTACGTGATCGCATCAGAAATGAGGAGATCCGTAGACGAACAAGGGTAACCAACATATCTCAAAGAATTAGCCGGCTGAAGTGGCAATGGGCTGGCCACATAGTGCGAAGGACCGATAACCGTTGGGGAAGAAAGGTCCTCGAATGGCGCCCACGTCTCGGAAAAAGGAGCATAGGACGCCCCCCGACCAGGTGGACTGACAACCTGAAGAAGACAGCGGGCATCCGCTGGATTTAGAAGGCTCAGGACCGGTCAGAGTAGCGCAGGTTAAGGGAGGCCTATGTCCAGCAGTGGACCTCTAAGAGCTGATGGATGGATGGAAGCGCGACAAATGGACGAATAACTCAATATCACGCCAACCGATTTCGATGATTCTTATTTTAATCAAAAGCAGGTGCTTGTCACGTAATCCCACATAAATTTGAACGAGATCTGACAAGTAGTTTTAGAGTAACTTTGAAGTCGGTTATTTTTGTTCGTAAAATTTAGATTATTGATAAGGTGCTCAAGGTTCTTGACAATAAAATTAATGAAATCAATTTATCTAGACTTTATTTTCCTTAACATTTGTTTTCATGTTATTTAAAAATCCAGGTGGTGCCATCTGGCGAATGATGTTAAAGTACATGTAAATCGAAATGAGTGAATGACAGAAAAAAAAAATATGCGCCTAATTAAAATCGTTAGTTAAACATTTCGCAATACTGATCGCGGCTCTTTCCATCGTTAAACTAACCTAACAACTTTCTTTGCTATTTAAAAAATAAAAAAAATACCTTAAATGTTTTGGAGCCCCACTTAAATATTTATTTTAATCTGTCTTTAATATTTGTTGATATAGCGGCAACAGAAATACATCATCTGTGAAAACTTCAACTGTCTAGCTATCACGGTTCATGAGATACAGCCTGGTGACAGACAGACAGATGGACAGTGGAGTCTTAGTAATAGGGCGGGACCCTATTACTTATTTTTATCCTTTGGGTACGGAACTCTAAAAATTGTCTAAAGTATTAAAATTGTACTAGCAAACAGGTTTATTCCTGAAATCCCCAAGATTCCCCACTGGTGGGGAAGTACGTACCTACCGTCAATTTGTGTTTTTTATGTAAACAGCCGACTAGCGAGCAGACGGGCACACCTGATGGCAATTGGCCATTGTTGCCCGTGGACTCAAGCAACACCAGCATCATCAGTGCGTTGCAGGCTACGAAGTGAAAAAAACTACAGAAAGCAATAAGGGGCCATCCATAAATTACGTCACACTAATTTCATGACTTTTTGACCCCTCCCCCCTCCTTGTCACAGCTGGTTACATTTGTGAGACCTCGCCCCCCTAGTGTGACGTCACATATTATGAAATTTTACACCTAGAAATTATGAAATTAAAACAGCAGTTCCGAAATAAGTTTTATTTCCATTCATTGTTTTTTTAATATTTACCTATACATAACAATTATTCGATTTTGAAATATGATGTCACGAAATTTAGCCCTTGTCACATAATGTCACACTACATCGACCCCCCCCCCTTCCCCCTAACGTGTCTGTATTTATGGATGGCCCTTAACTGGCTCTCCAACCCTCCACCCAATGTAAATTATTATTACACCTAAGCCATAGGTAGGCCTATTATTTCAATTCCTAGTAGATATTGTAATATTACAGATAAACGCATGAAATTCAACTACTTATTTCGTAACTGAAAAATTTAGTCATATGTTTATCTCTAGGTTACTCACTTACTGTGCGTGAGCATTGCGTAGTGTTATCGCAGTAGGTTCGGGCAAACTAAGTATGTATATCTAATTAGACGACGGCCCGAGATGGCAATTTATGATAATCTTGAAGTTTATCGGAAAATGGAGTTTAGTAAAGAATTCCAATTATTTTAATACGAGTAACCGCCCTCGCTTTGCTTCGGTTTTCTTATTTTTTACACCTTGGGTTACATTATTGGAGTTTTATTAAGGATCCCAAATTTTTTTGAAAATATAATATAGCCTATGTCAGCCGGGGATAGTGTGGCTTCCCAACAGTGAAATAATTTTTCAAATCGGTTCAGTAGTTTCGGAGCCTATTCAATGCAAACAAACGATCAAATCTTTCCTCTTTATAATATTAGTATAGATAATAATCGCCGTACTTTATTGATGGCAATAGTGATGCGCAGCGCAGTGCGTTACAGACCACAGTGCCTAAGTTTGATATATGTATGTATTTCTCGAATTCATTCTCACTCACACTCAGATTAGGAGAATTTTGAAAACCATATTTAGAACTTAAGAAGAACTCAGATTAACTTATGAATGACTGAATGAATAGACGGCAAAGGGAATTTCGAATGAAGTTCAGTTTTGAGACCACTTGATGAGTAGATAAACAATAACCTGAAGAAATTTGGGACTTCGGAGTGCTCAATGTAGATCATTAAATAGAGCTAAGTAGTTAGTACTTCACCCCATCACACCTGAACTCAGGTTGATGCTCTACAAGACTCTGATCAAATGAATCAAATCAAAATCATTATTCATAGAGGTATCACTGATGCACTTATGCACGTCATTTTTTTTAAAAGGTGCTTTGTCATGGAGGAGAAGAAAAACCGTAAAGAAACTCCTCAGCACATCTTTGGATCATCTGGATGCGGCACTAATTTCCAGGCGTCTTTGGCATTAATATATTCATTTATACTATAGTATCATTTGCCGCCTACTACCTGAGATTTCACATATCTCTAAACATTTGGCAAATCACATATTTATTGACTTAGGTAATTTATTGAAAAAACGTACACCGAGCCGTACACAAGAACGTTGTACTCTATTAGGCGAAAAGAAGACGTCACCAAAATATGTCTGTTTCTAGTAAAATGATTATGCGTATCACTATTCTGCTTGAACATGCCTAAGTTGTTTTTTATGAATAAAATATTAGGTAAGTACTGTAAATAAATTGCCTATTTCTTTAAATTTCTCACTCAGAGAGATCAATAAAAAACTGATCTGAGCTATAAGATCATCGGAATAGAATCGCTTAAGTTGAGGAGTGAGGACAGCTGTAGGCTCTCTCTATCTATTTTACAGTCTATGTTAAGGAGAATTTTCTGTATTAGTTCATTGGATGATATACTTAGATACATAACTGAAGAATTTGTTTATATCTTATTCGACGGCCCTGTAGCCTAGTTGGTAGCGACGTTGCCTGCGAAACGAGGGGTCCCGAGTTTGATTCCCAGCCAGGGCAGATATTTATGTGACAGATAAACATTTGTACTTGAGTCATGGGTGTTATTGTGATGTGTTATATGTGTCGTCCATGCCATCCATGCCAAAAGCAAATTGTATCACTTTATTCTTGATGTTACCTACTCACAATAAGTGCCTTTGACCGCGATCACAATCAGCCTATAATAACTAACCCTCGTATGTAAAAATCAAACATTTTTTATTCCTTCGGAAACGACTAAACTTAGACAAATTTTTATATAAATAAGGATCTGAAAGCGTTCGAACATCGAAGCTTGTATTGGAGGTTCAGTGCAGTGCGAGTACGGAGTACCTTTCTTTAGGTGCTCCGGCTCGTGCGAGGCGTCTCAGGCGGGCAGCGGGCTTCAAAATAAAACAATCGACAGCGTTGAACCGGCTTTCCTCGTGGTTAGACGCGCGCTACTCGTTCGATGTGAAGTGTAAAGGCGGGAAAACTTTTGAACGTAGAATGTACCGTGTAAACAAAGTGTAAAAAATTTAAAATTGGTATTATATTGTTTTAATTTTCTTTATAGCGCTAAATGGTCCGTGTGTGAGAGGTATTCTGAAGTGATCGCATTTTGAACTGCACTTGCCTAATAAACAGTTTGACTCCAGTACAATAGGTGTGAAATAAGAGAATACTTTAAAGTGTGAACTATTTTTTGTTCGTTTTGACTTTTGAGCGTCCGAGGAATATTTTTCTACGAGTGAGATTTACTGGGTGAGTTTCGTCAAATACTCTTCTAAAATAATTTTGTTATTTTTGGACTGTTTAGGGTATTATATAAACGATTAAATGAATAAATAAATTATGTGAATGAATATGTTGGAACATGTTTTTCTCTTCCTTGATTTATTTTTATAATTTTTTATTGAAATTAAAATTACAATCAATACGGAACCTATGACCATATTTTAAATAGGTACCTACATATTCAAAAATTAGAAAGCTATACAGAGAGTGTGCTGTACATACTCCTCTCAAGCCAAATCGAAAGGTAATTTAATTATGTTTTTTTTTACACGTAAGTATATAAAATAATATTAAACTTATGTTCAGTTTACACGTATTAAATAGTTAGCTAAATTTTAACTGAAAAGATACTAAATTAAATAAATAAATAAATAAATAAACGCTAACACACTCATACCACCGCAGTAGGTTATTACCTGTGTGTCGCGGGTGGCATGGACTACACATAACACATTACAATAACACCCATGACCCGAGTACAAATATTTATCTGCCACATAAATATCTGCCTCGGCCGGGAATCGAACCCGGGACCCCTCGCTTCGTAGGCAGGGTCGCTACCAACTAGGCTACAGGGTCGTCTGTTTACACATTGGCCGTTTACACATATTAATTTACTTAAAATTTAGTTATCTATACGTGTAAACCGGACTTTAATGATGTTCTTGTTAAAATAAAAATAATAAACTTAATCTGCTTCTTACTACTGCTTAATAGCCAGCTGATCTTTTGAGTGGAAATCTTGTTGGAAACGTAGGTACATTTTTGTCGGTTACTTTTCAAATGCTCCTGAGGTACTGCAATAGGTTCATTTTTTACTTTTAAGTAGGTAATAGGTATGTCAGGTATGTGTATAAAAGATAAAGTAATAGTTACCTAATAGTTAAATATAAATATACCTAAAACGTTTTTATAGTGCATTAAAAGCAAAAACATTGCTTTTTAGTTGTGCAGTTTGTAGCGTTCTCCAGTCTGAATTCTGAAGCCAGTTTGGAGAAGTGGAGATAATGTGTGTTGTGTGGTTGTATGGAGTTGTAGTGAACGAATAACAACCGGACAAGTTCGTGTTATGCTACGCGCAATGTGGAGTTCCTTAGATGTAAGTTAATCGATGAAAGTTGGGGAGGATGTGAGTCACTTGAGGTGACTTTGACCAGAATTTGTAGATTTTTTAAATATTTCGCCAACGGATTCCCAAATTAAACTACGGAACCCTAAAAACGGTCTTCGTTTACATTTTTGAAATATAGTATTTCAATAGTATATTACATTTTTACGAAGTATATTACATTTTTGAAATATAGTATTTCAAAAATGTAATATACTTTATAAATATGTACTTAAAATCATTAGTCAGTTGGGACCTAATAACATAAAACTTAATAGCTTAATAACTTTAAACAATTTATTACCTCTTCCTTCTCATACATACATACTACGATAAAATATACTTAATGCCACAAACTCGCTGAATGTTTTATTCTTTTGTCTTTGAATTTTTTGTCTCAATTCTGAAATTGCAATTACGAGCGTAGAATAGTGGCAGGATGTTAAAGTGTATGCACTATGCAGTAGTTGTTTTATTAAGAGGAAAAAATAAATAGCTGTTTACAATAATGTCTCTAGGTGAGTATGTTTGTGTTGCGAACAGGTGAATACGGCACGTGGCACTACCAGGTGGAAACACCAGCTTTTTATGTGCCTACCCATTATGTACTTTTAACTTTTTTCAGTGTTTATTTTTATTCAACTCACTAGAAGTTAGTTTGGCTTATACGATGATGATCAGTGATGGCTGCACTTCAAGTCTTTTATAGCAAAAAATAAAACAAATTTCATGTTGCATCTATTTTCTGAATACAGAACTGGAACTCAAAGAGTGTTGCACAAGTAATTCAATTTACATAAGCAAAGCGAAAGCAAAGCAACAACCCGTAATTGTCCCACTGCTGGGCTCGAGGTCTCCTCTCACAATGTGAGGGGTACAGGCCATAGTCTACCACACTAGCCAGGTGCGGATTGGTAGACAATTTACATAATTGACAGTTTTTTTATGTGATGATGACGAGGATTTACTGCCCTCTTTCTAGGAACAATAATTAAATGTAGATATGATGCCTTTTCGCTATGTTTTTATTATACTAACTGGTGTCCATGGCCACGGTGACCGCTTACCATCACGTGGCGTCTGCTTGTTCTTATATATTCTTCTTTATTTTTACGAGAAAAAGATAAAAGAGGGAAGATAAGGTCGTATTTGCATAGGTTTGTTCAGGTGTGGCTTTGTCCAGTCAATTATAGAAATAAATATACAAGTTATATTCAATTAGAAAATAGAGAGAACAAAAGTCCAGAATAACAAAGATTTTTTAACTAGTTTATTTATCTAGCGATCTTTTTCGGGCTATCAACCTAGACAAAATGAAAAGTAGGATAAAAAAGGTCGTAAACAAGGATAAAAAAGATAGCGTTGAACATACAAAGTTAACAATTGCAGCATAACAGCTCAACTAATAAGTAGGTACCCTACATGTCTTAGCTAATGAAGAAGCATTGATGTAGGAACGTATACGTAGATCTTAACAGCAAGTTTAGCGAATTAGCATAACCACGTGTATTGATGTTGTAGAGTTGCCGAATAAAGGAGGACAGCGTGTAGGGTTGCCAGATGGCAAGACTGAAATATCGGGATAAAACTTGAAAAAGTCGGGATTTGTCGGAACAAATATTTTTTTTTGGAAATAGCCGGCTAACGGGCTGACGACAAAAAAACGACTAGAGCGCGTGCGGTGGGCCGCGGGCCCTGCGGTGGCAAACGCGTTCTGTTAAATCGAGTGAATTTTCGGGACATTTCGTATTTTGTCGGGTCTTTGGACATCATGTAAAATGTCGGGACAATCCAGACGAATCCCGACCATCTGGCAACCCTAACAGTGGGTGAAGCTGGCCAGGCGCACCCCACGTGACGTACGCCGTTAGGAGTCGCGGATGCTTTATTACCGATAAATTGGAACCGTCCGCGTCATCCGACCAATCGTATAATTTTACAACGGTTACTTCAATCGCCCGTAATTATTGTGTTGTTAAACACCGCACTGCTACGTTATTACGCTCAATTTCACAACTCTTTGAGAATATCTAATGTAACTAATCAGATTTTAGTGATTGGACAACTGTCTGAAAATTTTCGTTCGAACAAATGCCTCCAAATGTTCGATTAGTAAAGTAACTACAACTAAAAAAGAATTAAGAACAAAGGTAGAGTCATGTAGTCATTAAGTTAGTATCAGTAGTCTATTTTGCAACATGTATGATGGTACATAATACATACTTTAAGACATGCGTGGTATTAACTATATCAAAAGGTAGAGTCAATTGTAATTAGTCTGTTAGATTGTCCATCGATTAATCTACATACATATATAAAACACAAGAAATGTTTGTATGGATGTCCTCTATAGACTTTAAAACCATCCAACCGATGTGCCCCACACTGGTTTCATTTGAAAGGCTGGTTTCATCTTCGTTTAATAATGTGAAGATGGTTTGAGACCGCTAAAACAATGCATTAGACATATTTTTGAATTTAGACTTTTCCCATACAAAATTTTTAACGTCGCAAACGCCGGATATCCACTACTATATGAATATGAATATGAATAGGATACTGACTGCGAATATGACATACTTGCCGTTCGCAACTATGTATAGAACAGTCAGGTGGCATGCATGCCCATTCACCTGCAAGGTTCAAGTTTAGGTATACCTATAAATAAATTATTACAAGACGTGACAAATTGTGTCTCACGTATCTGGTCTATATTTTTTGTAATAAATCGATTTATAATTAGATCATTGTGCTTCGCATGAAAACATTTATACGTACAAAGGTCCATAAGAAAACTCTACATTTAGTCAATTAGGTACTTCATGAATACAATTTAGAATATCCAGCGTAATTCTGTAATATCCTATCACATGCCCATATTATTAACCTACCTAGTATTTTCTAATACTTATAGATCTCATTATACAAACTAAGATACCTAAGCACTGGATGCTGTGCATTCATATGAGACAGAAATACCTAAGTATCTTCTTAGAAATCATTGCCTTCACGATCAATAGGTACCTACATCTCATTTAAGTACGACGTTTTATAGATTAAAGACTCCACTTGAAATTATTTTCATCTTCAACACGCATCAAACGTTACTCGTCTCGTATCTATCGAATTGATTGTCAATCAACTTTAGACTCGGATTTCAAATTGAATTCCCTATACATTGTGTTGTGGATTGAATCAGTTTTATTTCAAACAAAGCTTTTTAGCAACTTAAACTCAAGTTATAATGTTCATTTAACTTAGTAAGAAAACCGGGAAAAGTATCGAGAATTTAAAAACGAATGTGATCAAAATTTAGTTCTAAAGAATGTTGGTAATTTGCACTAGAAGTTAAAAATATAATAGAAGTAAGCTTTGTAAATGCGAAAGGTTCCACAAAGCCTGAAATTTGACTCAATGCAATTTCTATCATTGCAATCGATGTCTATATTTTAATAACAAAATTGATCACATATAACCACAACGTATCGTTCAGCGACAAACATGGCAGCTGCAGCATGTCGCACGTGACGCCATACCGGCATATTGCATCGTGATTGTTTTCCTACAGATACGAATCACATCACGACTGACTTCTACCAACCTTTCTATCTTTCAGAGCCAGTCTTACGATGTGTTAACTTTAGATTATCTGACGACCCTGTAGCCTAGTAGCGATCCTGCCTGCGCAGCGAGGGGTCCCGGGTTCGATTTCCGGCCGGGGCAGATATTTATGTGACAGATAAATATTTGTACTCGGGTCATGGGTGTGATTGTGACTATTGTGTTGTGTTATATGTGTAGTCCATGCCACCCGTGACACAGGTAATAACCTACTGCGGGGGTATGAATTGAGTGTGTTAGCGTTCTTTTTTATTATTATTATTTATCGTCGAAATTACTCCTTAAGCAGTTGATAATGTGTTTTTATGTTTTATGTGTTTTTATGCCGCATTTATGGTAAATAACAGTTGTCTAAATAATTACTTTTTAGTTAATTTTTTTTCATCAAGTTTAGATGGTATAATGTTACCATAAGGATGTGAAATATTGCATGTTAAAGTGACATTGTTGTTTGAAAGCCCCCATGCACTTAATACATTAAGTAAAGAGAGTCCTTAACACCGCATCATAAATGTCGCAAACTTTTCACTAGTTTTTTAATACTGTCTTAATAGCTCTATGCTAAACAGTGTGTCTTTATCCAGTGGTTAAAAAATGTCTCTCCTTCACAAAAAAAAAAAAACAGCGGGTTCATCACACCTTTAATATTCTCGCTCAGTCTCTAAACTAATTTCTTGAAAGATCTAGATTCGAATGATCTAGACAAGATTTCGAAATGCATGCATTCACAATTTTTGACCATTGACCTTTTTACCTTGAAAAGCTATTTCAATGGTCACTTTGACCATTGCATCGGCCTTTGAATACCCTGACTTTGACTGATGACTCCCATTAATGGGTTACGGTTTGATGTTGTCACCAGTGCTTTTCGTCAACCGTCAAATGGTATCTATTCCTCAATATGAAAGTTCAGTGCAGTCTTTTGTAACCCGTTTCAGTCACGCTTGTTTCGTTATGGCAATTATATTTCAATGTGTTCTCATATTTTTATATAACTATCCTCGAACGTTGGTGGTCTGACTTTAGATTGATGTTACCAATATGAGTATAGAACCAATCCAAAACATTGAATTGTAGTGGAAAAATCTCAGTCAGTGTAAGACTAAAAAAATCCCTCCCTGCCCCCTAAATAAATCTATTCGTATAGAAATCTCCTCACTTAGAAAATATTTTTATACGTATAGTGAAGAAATTCTAGAGCAAGTTGTACGTCGGTAAATTTTTTGTGTAGTCTCCATTAAGCTGTCCATAAAGCAATAGCGAATGTCAGTCTGTCTGGCATGATGTTATTTGTAGAGCCAGTCAATAGTCCTTACAGTGCTACCAAGTTATCTGTGAAATGGCAAAAATTGGAACTAATGCCGTGCCATTCATAAGTTCTTTGTGCTCATTCATTTGACATTTACTATGTCTCGAATTGCGTCCAATGATTGGTCCAGTGCGTCTGACAACGCCCTCCAACAATTCATAGATAAGTTGGTGGGTTGGTGGCACTGTAGACAAGAATTGACAATTGCGACTACTGTTACGTTATGGGGTGTAAGCAGAGCATCTAGGAGTCTAGGGCTATTCATTAAATTTTATTTCCACATTAATTTTTTTAAATGAGGTTCATAATATCTGAGTTTAGTTTATTTCCGCTTCTACAACATTTCCTTTGTTCTTTGTATAAACTGTTCTTTTTACAATAGTAGACCGTAATATTCTTAGATTGATTTGTATTAAAATATAGATATGAATTTTGTATTGAATGAGGTTTATAATATAATGAATGTTTGGTTACACAGTACACAAAAATTAATAAGAAGGCCTTTGTGTTCCATAGGTATAGACAGCGCCGCAGACTTGTAATAAGAATAACGACTAATATTATGCGAGACGGCGATTTGACTCGTGCCGTCTCATGGGTCGGCGCACGCGCAGCCTCCGGTTTCGTTCCTTTTGTGTCACGTATTACAAACTTTGTTACCTTGTGTGTGTTAGTGGGCTCTCTGTGAGCTCCAAGTCCAATACACGTGCACAGGAACAACAAATCCTGTAGAAAGGCCCGAGGTACGTGCTTATATTATGTATTTGTATCTACTCTAACTTTACGATGTGTTAAACGGTGTTAGTTTTTCTGGTTATACGAGTAAGTATTAAGAAGATTACTGAGAAATCTGAATACGCAAAGCAATATTTAGTAATTATTATAATTTAAATGCTAGTCTGTAAGTCAAACTTTAAATACCTACGTAATAAGTACGTATATAATAAGTTACAACAATAAAACTTGGGTAGGTACTTTAAACTTCTACGTCTACCATTTTATCCTTCAAAGTTCTTCCTTTCCGTAATCTTTGCACTTAAAACATAAGGTAGGTAGGTAAGGTACCTACCTATAAGTATACTATACATTTATGAAAATGGCGACAACTCGAGCACTTGGTCCCGTTCAATTAAATAAACTGATTTCAGTACAGAGTTGTACCACTTAAATGATAAACATCTTGACGAATGGACCTCGACAGGACTCGTTTAAAGGTCTGACTTTTTGTAACAACTTACAATGAAAGGTCTTACTTTTTTGTAGCATTTGTTGTATTAGTAAGTGCTATACTATTGAGTTCGTCTTCTTACGTTTTCCTTTTTCGTCTGTATCCTTTACCCTAAGGTTGTCTGATAGAAAGCTGCTTTAATTTGGATTAAAGGTACATACTCTATCAATTTTTGAGACTATACCTACTGTTCTTTTCATGAACTATTGTCCAAAATATTTCAATGTCATACTCATATTTCAAATGGTCAATCATGAGTATGGCCTTTGGCATTGATTACTAAATTGAAGTTCATACTCATTTTAAGATGTTTTAATAAAAGAGGCCCAGAGTGATTAAATATAGAATATGGTATTGTTTTCTTCAAGCTACCAATTGTCGGTATCTTCATGAGTTTTCCCCTTTATGTTTCAACGTTTGAACTTTAGTACTTGTAAGCTGTAACATAAAAACTTTGAAGTTACTTTAAAAAACGGGCTATGAAAAGTTTACGACGTACGAGTTCTTCACAAGCATAAGCACCATGAACTTTAATCCGGCACTTGAACCGGGACGGGAAAGCTTTTAAGGTTATCGTACAAAATTATTTATTACTAATGGAACTTTCAAGAGGTATCCGTTTTTTGTTTTAAACGACAATCACACTTGGCGTTTTTGTTCCCAGTGAAATATGGAACCACTCGAGAGTAACGGGCGTTTTTTCTGCCACTCATTTCGCTTGAACACTCGAGGAAAAAGCTGTAATTATTTTTTCGGTCCTCGAATATCACTTTGGGTAGTACTGCTTTTGCTACTTCTTACCTACTTGTGTTGTATTGGACATAATGTTCAGTTTTGTGCAAATTTTGTAAGTTTCTAATGTTTTTTTAGGCTTGCTGTCTAGAGATTTTATTTTGTTAATAAAATGTTTCTCCTCTAAGTAAACAAGTAATGTCGTTATAAAATAGGGTTATTATGTAGATGTTAAAAGATAAAACTAATATTACTTAATTAATAGTTCACGAGTTTTGTGCTACGAATATTTAGGGTAAAATTGTCTTTAAAAAATTCTTAAAAAAATTGTAGTCTCTCTAAATTGAGTATAAGAATAAAACTCAGATACATAGGTAAGTAGCTACTGAAAGTATTGATAGAATCGTTGTTGGCTAGCTTTCAATAAATAATCTAAATTTTACTAACAAAAAATAACCGACTTCAAAGTTACTCTAAAACTACTTGTCAGATCTCGTTCAAATTTATGTGGGATTACGTGACAAGCACCTGCTTTCGATTAAAAAAAGAATCATCGAAATCGGTTGGCGTGATATTGAGTTATTCATCCATTTGTCGCACTTACTTAATACAAATTTAAGACTTATAATATGGTTTTATCATGGACGCCATTGTCAGATCTCAATAAAATATATATGGGACCACATGACAGCCACCAGCTTTCGATTAAAAAAAATCATCAAAATCGGTTCGCCCAGTCCAAAGTTCTGAGGTAACGAACATAAAAAAAAATACGATCGAATTGAGAACCTCCTCCTTTTTTTGAAGTCCGTTTATAAGGTTCAGAATGTCACATAAATATGGGTTGATAATGATGATGGGTACAACAGTTATATTAAGAACTGTACTTGCAGGCTTGCAGGGCCCGTTTCTCATGTGCAGATTTTCTTATAACCTTTTAGTTATCGCAGCAATGTGATATTTTTTTTTTATTATGCGTGTAACTTTTAAATGTTAACGCTGAATTCGAATCAAGACCAGCCGCCTGAATATGTGATTTTAAGACCTTTAGAATGAAGGCAGGTCCTACTTGTCTCCTGAACCTTACGGTAGGATTTTGTTGAAGCAATGACGTAGATTGACGTTCAAAAAGAGTTTTTATAAAACCTACTTCAAATGAAAGAAAAATAGTTTTGAGTTTAATGTTCTAATAACAAGACAGAAAACAGTACATAGGTTACATTATCAAGTTCTTGGTACAATACAACCCTAGAAGGTAATTATTAATTAGTTAATGTAGTTATAACATCGTAGAGACAGGTCCAGCACGGGATTCAGAATCGGAACCCTACCTGGACCTTTGGCTTTTCAAAGTTAGGTGCGTAAAATAAATTTATTATCCCTTGCTCGAAGAAAAATATAAATAAATAAATAAACGCTAACACACTCACACCCCCGCAGTAGGTTATAACCTGTGTCGCGGGTGGCATGGACGACACATATAACACATCACAATCGCACCCATGACCCGAGCACAAATATTTATCTGTCACATAAATATCTGCCTCGGCCGGGAATCGTACCCGGGACTCTTCGCTTCGCAGGCAGGGTCGCTACCAACTAGGCTATCTGTTTTCTGTTTCTGTTTTCCTGCGTTATGAAACCATAATGTCATTGTCTCAAAGCTGATTTGTATCAGAGAACCGAACGCAGCACACATTTATGGGCTGTGATGATATAGAATTACATTAAATAAATAAAACACAAGTTCCTGATCAATATGATTATTATCTATTTTTGGAGTTGACACATTCACATCACAAGTCACCTCTTGAAGATCGAACAAAAATCAAACCCGGGACGTTTCGCTTTGAAAGCAGCGTCAGCAGTACTCGTAAGTACTGCAGTGACGTCCATGAGGCCACGTTGCTCTAGACTTGCAGCCTTTTTCATACCTGTAGTACATTGGATGAGATCGTAATAATACGGTATGTATTATTACAACCCCATCCAATATGTACCCCATCTAAAGTCCCACTCACAAAAATGGTCCGTTGTCTTTATTTTCTATGTAAATAGCCGACAAATGAATAGCTAATACTAAGATTAAAAAGGTAAAACGTCATTGGTCTAATGGTAGTTTCGGTGGTCGCCGTCGTCCACGAACACTACCAAGTAACCAAATCAAAAGCAGCACCAGTGCATTTCCGCCAAGAGAGAAGAAATGAATCTTTTGAAGATTCCTCCCCAAACCATAAAAAAAGCAAATTGATTGGTTTTTGTCTAGAATCGCAAGTCATTTTTTGAAACGAGCGTGACCAAACAATTTGTGTCCGCTGACACGAGTGACGCGACACGTATTATAATGTATTTAGCGACGCAAACATCAGCGATGTCTAAGCTTTGTTGAACCAACAATCAGTTTAAACTCAGAATCATAGATTAAATTGCTATTGATATTACGGGCCTAATTCTTATAAAATGTTTAGTGCATTTTCGAATTTAAACAAAAAATATGTTATATCAATATACTTACAATTAGTACAAGTAGGCTATTTATTGTGATGATACATTAAAAATTTATTGAGCACGTAGGATTTATAGTTTTATACCATAATTATGCAATCCTGTAGGTACGTATTGAGGAGTAGTATATGAACAATTCTAACGTAGAAATAAGTAGATTATGACTACCAATCTACTACAATAAAATTAATTTCAATTGGCTTAGGTTGGTATATTTTATAACAAGAGATTCTACCACTAATATTAATTTTAATTTAACGGATGAATTCTCTACGACCCATTATAACGGACGAAAATATAATAAAGCTTTTTTATTTCTAGGTGCTTCTCTAGCCAACTACCTATACAGGTTATTAAGATGGCTTCAAAAGTGAAATTTGAGCGTAAAAAACATTGGAATGCGGAGTGCGGTCATCAGATTGTTTCGGTAATTACCATCATTATAGTTTGACTTTGAACTATAACTACTAGTTATACATGTAGGTTGAGTTTAAGTTATAACTAAGTTAAGTATTATGACTTGAAAGTAGTCTGAAAAATAGGTATTTGCATTAGATTTGTTATTGAAGAAATTTTTGTCAATTTACTCACTCGTCAATTTTCAATCATAAAAGGTCAATTTACAAGATAAGTCATATCTATTAGGATATGTGAAAACTCGTATTTCTTTGATTTTAACAACTTTGGAAGTCAAGGAAAGATAGCCATAAAAATAACATTTTCCTAAGGCAGGCTCTTTGCATCTGTTATAGAGACTTCCCTATATTGCACCAGTTCAAAAACACACGTGCCCAAATTCCTTCCTAGCGACTGCATCTTAAAAATTCTGTAAATAAACAGCACGCCAGAATGGTACGGTTTACGTAAGTGATATCCAGGAATTAACCTCATTTTTGTTGAATTATTGATCTGTATTAGATCGGAAGTGCTGACCGGCACGGCAGCACCAAAATACTTCAGTTTGCTTGCTCTGTAGTACAAATACAGTGTTAATGTAAACATTATGACGCGTAAACAGCAACGCGAACAATATACTATGCAGTTTTGCTCTCTGACATGTGGTTCAGTACGCAGTTACGCACGGTTCCTGCTACAAATAATTCTATTTTCTTTTTCACTCATTACATAATGCTCTATGGTTATTATTAGGCTTTTAGTTGTAATGGTTTAAATAAGGATTATAAATTTATTTTAGTTTTATTTATACTTAAGTTTAGCTCTAGGTTTACTGGCAGAAAATACTGCTTATTATTTACAAAGGCTGATAAATCTTTGATCTCTTAAAACCTTTGATTTTTCTTTAATTCATTAAATTTCTAGACGAAAAAATTACAGGATATTATGTTTAACTAAGTATTTTGAGTCAGAATATTTTTGTTTAAAACCCAGTCAGGGTTTTATACAAAAATATTAATAAAAGATAAACGTACAATGACTGTTACAAATTTTAAATCACAAATGTTATTCAATGGATCATATAGTAAGTTTTTTTGATTGATTGAAAAATAGTAGGTACTTTTAGTCTGTAGAAGTGTGCTTGCAAAAAATAAAGGTTATCGACAGCGACATAAAGTTAAATGTAAAGTTTTGTGATAACGGCGCCGCGCCGTGAGAATATAACGGTGGCTTGAAAATTTGTATTATTCTGTCTCAGTGTGCTCAATTGTTACTTGTTACAAATTACAATCAAAGAATGTGTAGAAATATTAAAGCTTATCTGACTGTATAATTTTGTATCTGCCTGTTTATTGTTTGCTTCAAATTAATTTTTTTGTACGTGGTCAAAAGAGGCACGGTAGTGCCCCCGCCAAGCATTACCAAGCGTTTCTCGGAGCGTTTCATCGTATTTTCGATACCTCCTTGCTTCGGCTTGAATTAGTTAGCGAGATCAATTCTCAGGATAAAATTTGAAGATCAGTCTTTATAAACAAACAATTAGATTCATTGTCTATTTCTTTTATTTTAGATTTCATTAACACCTAAAATTCGTCGACGAACGACCAAGCCATACTTTTTGACCAAAGTTTGTAGAATTTAATTAAGCTAAAAGCTGTGTTTCACAATAACTACTAGAATCTTAACTGAACATAAGTAGCGATAAAGTCAGATATGGTAATTGCTCTGTAATGGTGTCATAGTTAAAAACTATTCAATCAATTTTTTAACTTAGAGATGGACATAGGATTACAATTAAGATTTTCGAGCGGTTCAATCACAGACATGTACCTAGAGGGTTCAATCCATTACGCCCACGGAGGTAACTCTCTCTTAAATCTTATCAAATAAAATTAATAAATAGTCACCTATATATATTTTTTATTCGGTCGTATTTTAAGTTTCTTTTCCAGTCCCATAATTATGTAATTCTATAAGTAACATGCTTCCGTACGGATGACGACACGCTATGTCGCCATAACAGAGGATAATCGGGGGCTTCGCAC
This sequence comes from Thymelicus acteon, assembly GCA_951805285.1. Taxonomy (NCBI): domain Eukaryota; kingdom Metazoa; phylum Arthropoda; class Insecta; order Lepidoptera; family Hesperiidae; genus Thymelicus; species Thymelicus acteon. The sequence continues at coordinate 5,728,188 of OX638221.1, read as the reverse complement.
CAGGAATGCGGCTAAGCATGGATTGCTCCCAGCTCATTACGGACGAGCGCTCGCCCCGCGCTTGAACTTTGGTGTCGCTGCCGTGACAAAATTTTATAACAACAGGACACACATTTTCTTTGTTATTTTGAAAAGGAATTGTTTAATTAAGAAGTAAGTATTATTTTTAAAAATGCGGCTTATAATAGAATTCCTTTGTGGCATTAAGAATAATTTAATAAGGACAGTATTTTACGTAAGTTTTATTTTTAACCGACTTCAAAAAAGGAGGAGGTTCTCAATTCGACTGTATTTTTTTTATGTTTGTTACCTCAGAACTTTCGACTGGGTGAACCGATTTTGATGATTGTTTTTTTAAACAAAAGCTGGTGCTTGTCATGTGGTCCCACTTAAATTTTATTGAGATCTGACAATGGCATCCATGAGAAAACCATATAAGTCTTAAATTTGCATTAAGTATGTGCACGACAAATGGACGAATAACTCAATATCACGCCAACCGATTTCGATGATTCTTTTTTTAATCGAAAGCAGGTGCTCTTCATGTGGTCCCACATAAATTTGAACGAGATCTGACAAGTAGTTTTTGAGTAATTTTGAAGTCGGTTATTTTTTGTTAGTAAAATTTTGATTATTAAGAATGCGGTTAATAATGTAGTGTAGCGTCTGAAGGCTGAAGTTCTTTTGCTAGAGGAATTATATTTCTTTACATACCTACCTAATATTTATAGTTTTGTAAAACAAAAAAAAATCATTACCCACTACCTGTTATAATGTATTCATTCATGTCTCTATGTCTGAGCTATGCTTGGGTCTTTAACAATATTCTCTTCCTACGAGTACAAGACCACTTTTAAAAAAGCGGCCAAGTGCGAGTCGGACTTGCCCATGTAGGGTTCCGTAGCAGCAAGTAACATAATATAAAAGTTCTTGTAGTTCGTTGTAACTTTGATCAATGTTTTTTGCGGTTTACGATTTATGACGTATTAAAAAAAACTACTTACTAGATCTCATTCAAACCAATTTTCGTTGGAAGTTTTCTTGGTAATGTACATTATATATTTTTTTTAGTTTTATCATTCCCTTATTTTAGAAGTTACAGGGGGGGGGACACACATTTTACCACTTTGGAAGTGTCTCTCGCGCAAACTATTCAGTTTAGAAAAAAATGATATTAGAAACTTCAATATCATTTTTGAAGACCTATCCATAGACACCCCACACGTATGGGTTTGATGAAAAAAACATTTTTGAGTTTCAGTTCTAAGTATGGGGAACCCCCAAAATTTATTGTCTTTTTTCTATTTTTGTGTGAAAATCTTAATGCGGTTCACAGAATACATCTACTTACCAAGTTTCAATGGTATAGCTCTTATAGTTTCGGAAAAAAGTGGCTGTGACATACGGACGGACAGACAGACAGACAGACAGACAGACAGACAGACATGACGAATCTATAAGGGTTCCGTTTTTTGCCATTCGGCTACGGAACCCTAAAAATGAGAATACTAATTATGTCACTTTGCTAGTAAAAAAAACTACCTAGTAAAAAATAGAGGTAAATGACAAATTATTATTTGGCATAAACAAATAGCAGTAGAGTAAAAACAAAAATAATACATTATTTAGCGTGTCCAATTCATTCCGTCGCCGCGTTGCCGTGGCACGCCAAGCCGAAAACCCAAGAGTTAAAGCACAATAAAAGGAATAATGTTAAAGGGTTACTTAACCGTAGTCAATGGACAACCTCGTAACAAACAATACATTGTTGTCGTAGCAGCCTTAACAATACTCGTGACCAAACAGTGAAAGGATTGTTAATAGCATTAAGCAATTAATACAAAAATCTGTAAAAATACACGGATAAAAATTAAGGTTATTTTGGTATAGTTATAAATAATTAGTTACAGATACGAGTTTAGTTTATATCGTGTCGTCAGCTCTATTTCTACTAAAAAATAAGCAGCAGCAGTAAACTATAATGCTTATGGAACTTAAGATAGACTTGTAAGGTCCGTTGACGCCCGCGCCATAGGAGAAGGACTAATATGGATTTCCACGAGATAATAGCTAAAAGTTTCGCTGTGAACAAATGTTATACAATGTGAATACATATTAATCACAGACATAGATAGTAATATTAATAGTAAAACTGATCAATACAGCTATCTAAATTAATTCTTATAATGTCATGCAATAGTCTTATAAAACGGCCAATCTAGTTTTAGACTTTAGTCCAGGACGTAAGATTTGTAGATAAAGCTTAGAGAGACAAGAGAGAGAGATTAGAGGCTTTGTAGATTGAGCTTGGCTGTTTATGACATCTCATAACTTTTTACATCTTTTTAGGGTTCCGAAGTAAAATCGGAACCCTTATAGATCTATGCCTTATAGTTTCGTCATCTCCGGCCGTCTGTCCATCCGTTTGTCCGTCCGTCTGTCCGAAGCAAAGCGCTGAGACTCTTAGTGCTAGAAAGCTGTAATTTAGCATGGATATACATATTTTTTTTAACTCTAGAATCAAATAAAAAAAAAAATATAGAAAAAAAATTTCAGGGTATCACAAGCACAATTTACAAGGAAAACTATCACGAGTATGTTAGCATAAGTAGTTAATGAGTAATAGTCGATACTACTTCGGAACCCTACATTGCACGTGGCCTGACATGCACTTGCCTTATGAAGAGTCTTGGCAACCTATTTTACGTGCAATTATTTATTCTATAGGTAAGCTAGGAAATATATTGTTTATACATCAGTAACTGAAATTACTTTCTTTACCAGGTAAATACCAAGATGGTGGTTCCTGGAGCGTTCCTCGCCATCAGCTCGTGTCGGTGATCATCAATGGCAGCTATGATGGCGTCTCCAGCCCACGAGCCCTACCTGCGCGATGCCGAGCTGCGACCACAACACTCCCGAGAGAATTCCAGGGACTCGGGAATTTTCCACACTACCAAAGGGCTCTGGAATGCCCCTGGACTGAACAACTGCTTCTTGAATAGCGCCGTGCAGGTGAGTCACTTATCTTTCATTTTAAATTAATGTAGATCTCTATAAATTGTAGCTAAGAATCATCTCGATCACGTTAGCTTTTAAATAAAACATAAACGTGTACTTATGTATGCGTGTGAGAAGTTATACTTCTTTGGCATCATAACTAATAGAGGTTCTATTTCTTTTTTGTTGGTAGCTTTTGCGGACAACTTCACAATGATGCGCGCGCATCTTTTTGCGGACAACTTCATCCTGTTACTTTTGTGTTACAAATCTTAAAATTTCACTCTCATCATTTTTAACGCGCCTAAAGAAATATAACTTCAAAAATCGGATCAATATAATCGGTCCATTCGTTTAGGAGCTACGATGCAACAAACAGATACATAGTGTGAGACACGTCCAACTTTTAACACCCCTCTTTTTGCATCAGGGGTTAAAAATTTGAACCTTGATCTGAGGCAGGGATACATAATAAAATAGTGTTCCGCTTTCACTTTTCGCTTCGCCACTGAGCAAGAGCAGCCATAACCAATCTGTGAACATCACTACTCCAATACATCTTGGGTGTAATACTCCATACTGTTTTGAACGACCCTGTAATCCAGTAGGAAATATATGCAGGGTGCATTTTGAATATTTTTCGGGGACCCTATTTAGGCTACGGCCAAAATACAATTTGGTTATGGAGGCCATACACGATCAAGTGTACTTGATCAAGTCTGCAGTTTGACTTGTCTTTGCAGTTTGACTTGACGCGCCATGATGGCCAATAGCTATACCGTGGCCATACACGATCAAGTATACTGCCGCATCAAGTTCGCTTGACGTTTGATCAAGTACACTTGATCGTGTATGGCCTCCATTATACTGTATATTCTCGGACTTTCTCACCGTTCCGATGTATTTTTTTTTGCAAATTACAGTATGTTTTCGAATTTAGTTTGCTTCTGATTTCATAAATGTTTGTACACTTGTTGCCACAGAGATGGAATCGCAGTGCGCAAGTATGAGTGACGTTTATTATACAATCGTCTCTTGAGAGACATGTTTAGCCATGATCGTAAAACTTCGTGATGCTGAATGGAGGTAAATGGCAGTTTAGAGCAAAAAACCTGCTGTAACATTTGTTACAAGATATTTCCATATTATGTACTTTCAATGATGTATGACACATTTAGTACGCTGTATTGTCGTTAACGCAGCGAGAGAGTAGTAGTAGGGAGCCTGTTAGGTTGAAAGAGAGTATTATATTACAGTCACATGTGAAGTGTTTTTCTAAAAGGTGGGCAAACATTGAACGGTCAAGGCACAGCTAAACAATATGTGTTGGTGACATTCTAATCTGTATAACGGTGAGCACTCATTTACACCGGTTCATCTTCCTTTTTTAGTTTTACAAAACTGAGTCTTATATGCCTTTTACTAAAGTCGAATTTGAGATGGTTAGCTGGAATGATGAAGGCTTCTGACCGATGAGGGTCGAACGATGACGTGACTTTTGTACCAATAAATGCGTAAACCTGTTTAGGCTAGAATTGTTGTGCGTGGAAGCTGATTATGGGTAATATTATACTCTTAATCTTTCGATGTATTTTTGTTTCGTATAGATTTTATAAGACTAACGCCACAACTCAGAGTCACTAACGGTTACTTTAATCGCTCCTTAGTAAATAATCACCATACAAATTCTGTACCAAGGAGCGATTTAAGTAACCGTTAGTGACTCTGAGTTGGGGCGTAAATTATTTACTAGAGCTCTGGCCGCGGATTTCCCCGCATGCTATCAGCAAAGGTTCTGATCAGACCCGTTCCCGTTATACTAAAATTGTACTGTTACTTACAATTCAAAACCTAACAGTTTTAATGTCAACTAAACAAACAGTGTACAGTAGCGATTTATGGTAAAGATTTACATATCATGCATCAGGACAACAACAGATTGTATATCTATTGTGGCTATGTACGAACGTGTTAAATTTCGCGACGTAACTACAGATACGAGTGTAGCCGTAACGGCATTGTTACTGCTACCGGAGAGAGTTGATATTCTCGACAGGAGCTACGTATGGTAGCCTATCGTGCAAATGTAGCCTCATTTTCAAACGTCTTTATAGTGTAAAAACACTACAGAAACAGGGATAAAGTAAATCAAATGGTTATTTAAGCGGGTAACTTGTTGTTTAATCTAGACGTAGATACTAGATGTCAAGTAACGCTGTTTGAAATATCGTGCTGTAATGTAACTTTTCGATCAGTGCTAATTATAAAGAACCGCTGTACCTACCTATGCAATTTGTTAATTATAAAAACTTAAAATTAGATACTATAATTTAATTTTCTACTCTACTTTTTAGGCACTGACTGATTTAGTTCTGTAAAATATTGTACTGGTATCGTTTCTATCTACTCTATAGTCTCCAATCTCCGTATGAGTTGTAAATAGGACATAATATGTGTAACATGTGACAGATTCCGACCGCAGCATTCCACGATTCGCTTCGTTCATGCCTCATGGACTGGTTGTTTGTTTGCGTTGCGATCAAATTATGCAAAAGACGTTTCTAGTCACTTATTAAACCATTTGTAATATAATTTACGGCTATATGTAGGTAAATGGTATAAAATATAAATATTTCGGTTAGTGGAAATAATATTAACGGTTTGGTCTGGACATACAATAAGTAGGAGCTTACTTTATATGCAAATTAGATATAAAAACAATATTACGATGACAGTAAAATATAGTTATTCTCCAGAAAGGTGCTGTTGAAGGCTGCTTATTTCCATGAAATAAGAAATTGCTGCTTACTTACATCTTCAAACATGCGTTGGTGAAGAATGTTCTTTAAAGAGCAGTACATCCTAATGTTTAATTGGGATTTAGCTAATCATGAAACTGTCTACAATAGATATTTTTTGAAAATATATGCTCAGATTTGATTAATAATTTAATATCTAAGTACTTATAATGTTGGTACTTAGTCGTAATTATGTACTTTTTAAATTAATAGTTTTCCTGATAGAAACGAAATAAAATCGTTTCGGGTGCGAGTGATATTATTTTTAAATAAACATTCTTTCGAAGTGAACACGGTTGACTGACGAGTATTATAATAAAACAGACCTGTGTAAATCAAATAATATGTATAAATAATACCTACTAGGTATAGGGATGTGAACACTCCAATATACGAAAAATATTTTAAAGCAGATAAAAACGAATTATTATTAGTCATAGACAATAATGCTATTTGAGTCACGTATTTTTCATTACTTTGTTGTTTTGTTCAATAACTATGAAATCATTTCTTAGTAACTTCATTGAAAAAAAAAAAAAGATAAACATGCGCATTCCTTCAAAACTCGAATATTTTTCTTAACTTCCAAAAATATTTTTAGTAAAAACAATGATAAAAATGTAAAATTTTTTACTTGACAACATTATTGTGGATTATGTACCTATCGCTGATAATACTTAAAACGTATTTACTATCTACGTTTATACAACATTGCAGGCTATTGTAGTTTTCGACCGATACATTATCCTACGTGGTGGAACATTATCACGGCTAAACAAAGGAGAAAATAAAAGAAACGAAGCCGTAGCCTTTTCCGATGTTTATTAGGATGGACTCACAGACATGTGTTACATGTATTACATGTCTGTGGATGGACTAATAAGAAACTTGGATAACCCATACATACGGCATAAAGTCTGTATGATCAGTGTTAACCTTATAGGCCCTTTATACATATAAAAGCTGTGATATAGTAGTACCTACATTTGTCTCATGAAGGCTAACGAGTACGTACTGTAGGTAGTCAAGTTGTCATTACAAAATCGCTTCATACTCGCATCGTTCAAATTCCTTTGTCGTTGAATGCGGATGGTCAATGTAGCTCAGTATATAAGTACAAATCATTGCAGCTTGAGCGCAAAGAAAATCCGAACCAACCATATAATTATAACGTCTCGGTGTAGAGTTCTCCAGAACATTATCTCTACTTGTAATTATTATATTTAAAAGAATCGTACTAATTATGTTACATTGAGAAGATGTTACACAGATGCCTTAAGTGTAACAAATTACATTTTCATTTGATCTACTCACAACTACATTTCGTTCTTTTTTGTCGCGCGCCGCGTTCTTACAAGAATTAGTTCTACATTGAAGCTAATTCGTTCTGTTTTCATAGCTCAAGATTTTACGCTGATAGCATAACTAAATAATAAGTGTTATGCGTGAATTATCGGCACGAGCCTTGGAATGTTAGAAAAAGTAAAAATGTCTCGGCCAAAGGATTTGCTGGCGAATGGCGAGAGAAAAGATGCGACGTGGAAAAGATTGCTTCGTCAGAGATTTGATTGATTACATCTCGCCGTACGCGCAGTAGTAGTACCCATATCTTAGTACGTATGAGTAGATATAATACTAGTACTTAAAGGTACTAAGTCATTAACTCAGAGTTCTGCTATAAGGTTTTTGTATGCACTCTTACTCTGGCATTCATGTTTCTAAGAAATCTTACGACAGCTATGATTGATTTAATGATCTAATGGATTTGAGATGTTCAAACTACACCCACAAGAAGCTTTGTAACAACTGAAAATTACTATTATTATCTGTTGCCAAAACCTTCATTCAATTATTCTTTAAACGTATTCAATTTTACCGTTACAATACTTAATAGGAATATGAAATACTAAAACAAAGCGTCTGTGAATTTGTTAACCTCCAAATTCGTCTCATGGTTGAGGTAACGAAGCGATTAATATTATCGTCGATGTTCCCACAAAAGGCATGTATTAATTGGTGCACGCAATAGCCCTATTAATCTTTTACTTATGAAAGAATAAATTGTTATCTTTATATTGTGATATTTCGTATATTAAATTAACTGTAAATGTAGAAAATGTTAAATAATGATCCGATGAAGGTTAATAAAATTATTGGTGATAATTAAAAAAACTATGTCCCTCCTCAGTAATTCATTATATACCTAATCAATATTTTATTACTGAATTTAACATCAAACCAAAAGACTGCTATTATAATTACACAAGCATACATTTTTTCGGACATTTTCAGTAACTGTACAAGAACTATGAAAAAGCAGGATTTTCTTTGAATATAACATGACTCTAGGACGCTACTTACACTATTACACATTATAACGATATCAAATAATAAGGTATTAATGAGCGTAACTATGTATCATTTAACATTTCCAGTAATTCGCATTTCTACTGAAACTGAAATTTTACCAATGACATTACAGGACTACGAATTCGGTTTTCAAATTATGAAAACAAAAATATCTGGTGTCTTAACTTCACACACTATCCTGTTTAGACTGATATCATCCGAAGCGTTAAACTTTAGTGAAGCGCAAACTGCAACATGATAACGTCACGCGTCATTTTCCCGACATACCTTCAAGTAGTTAGCGTCATGATAACGTCTTATAGGTGTACGTCGTCGGCGTTGTCCTAACATAGCCACAAGTAGCTAGGGTTCATCAACGTGGTTCCTGGAAGCGAAGTGAAGCTGTAGTTTTTATCTCGAGCCCTTTACTCTTGTGTTTACTGCCTTTATCGCTTCCGCAGCTTGTCGCAATAAGCTCGGGCTTGTTGATAACAAATCAGGTTAAGCATGTCCTTATACTTTATGCGCTGTGTTTTTGTTGAAGGTAGAAAAAGCGTTGTCCTTTAAGGTTTACCCTGTATTGGAGATTTTTTAACCAACATCAAAAAAAGGAGGAGGTTCTCAATTCGACTGTATTTTTTTTTATGTTTGTTACGTAAATTTTGGACTGGGTGATCCGATTTTGATGATTCTTTTTTTAATCGAAAGCAGGTGCTTGTCATGTGGTCCCACATAAAGAGCGATATCTGACAAGTAGTTTTTGAGTAATTTTGAAGTTGGTTATGTTTTATTAGTAAAATTTAGATTATTGGTGCTACCATTAAATTTTTTACGTTAGTGCGGTCTGTCTACTATTTCATAAGCAATTCAGGTAAAAATTGTCCATTATTAATTTTATTAATACTGTACATTTGAATCCCTCGTTTGGTTGTGACGACGATCCATGTATCCAACAGGATCGAAATATCGGTGTATAATTAAAATGTGCCTGCACTGTTTTAACTAATTTACCGTACTCTACATTTTTTTTATGGAAATAGCCGGCAAACGAGCTGATGATCCACCTGATGGTAAGTGGCTATCGTCGCCCATGGACATTAGCAACACCAAAGGCATCACTGATGCGTTGTCGGCCAAGAAAGACAGAAGAAAAAGAAAGAAAGAACTGGCTCTCAAGCCCCCAGCCGAAACACGGCGAGTCGTTTGGCGGCTGACTCATGCTCAAGGGTGGTAGCTATCCAGGCGAACCCCATGGAGAAATAATAATAGTAATAATGGTATTAAATCAACAATTAAAATCAATATTACCAATATAATCCCTCGAGGGTTCCTACCACCAGCGGGCCGGATTTAGTCGCCTTTTACGACACCCATCCGGCGTGGGATTGGGGTTAGTATTCTAAGCCGCCCCAATACGGCTAAAAATACCTTTGCAGTATTACATACTCGTAATACTGCAAAGGCTTGCCATCAATGTTAGTTGCCATCTTGCCATATGCAAAAAAGACATTCCATGAAAGGAGGTGGCCAACATGTGCCCCGGAAATGGTTAAAATACGTTTATTTGTACAAGGGTTTAGTCCTCTGAAAAGACATGTTTTCTATTTATTATAACATAACTAGAATTTTAATTTTCTTCTGAACTCCGCAGTGAGTAGTTATAATAAATTAACAATAATAATAAGTTGTATTGTATATACATAATCTTCTTATACCTCCATTGCTATCAGTGGAGGTTGACAATTGACTGACAGAAATGCGAATGTCTGCTATATTGCCATTTGCCAAATGCCAAAAGAAGATTTTTGAGTTTGATTTCTGCAAAATAATAATTGTGTTTGATTTTTTGCCATGAGGTGCATTAATTGCGCGGTTGATATTCAGCGCATGGCACGTCATTCAATATCTTCGCTAGCAAGAAACCTTCAATCCATATTGGTAGAATGAATCACTGCAGTACAGGTATGGCATTTTCGCATGGGGTGGGCACGTCACCAAGATCACATAAAAGCCCCTGCATAATTTTTAGACTCAATATTAATTACTGCTGATCTTGAATAGAGAACAAGTAGATGGGTACACCAGATAATCAGCCAATGCATCACCTTATTTACCTTGTTTGATACTATTGTTTTAATTCCTCAATTTTTACATATCTGTACTAAATGTATATAATTAAATACTTAATAATATCAATTTGCAGTTTTATTTATATTGCGTTTGCTTGTGAATATTTCCAGGTAGGTAGGTGACAAGTTAATACGTATATTTTATTTAGTACTGCTGGTACTTTTTTGTATGAATAAAGTCATAATTAAAGTAAAATAAATGAATTATCCAAAAGATAAATAATATTTATTTAATATAAAAAATCTCTCTATAAAACACTTTTCCACGATTACTTATGTTTTGCAGAATGTCAACCTACAAGATCTAAAAGTGCTTGTAAAAGGAGAATCCCGAGTTCTACAGATTTTTATTGATAAAATTATTAAAGTAGATAGTGTAAGCTTTAATGTAAGGTAAAAATAAAATGTGTACATTATACTTCACAAGTGGGGCAATCGCTCATACAGATGTTGGCCACCTCCTTTCAAATGTAGAGTCTTCGATGCTTCTAGTGAAAACTGTGCAAGAAACATTGATACACGAATACTAGGTCGATTTCAAAGAATGTTTTACGTATGAAAGTTCGTCGGCGCGTATGGTTACTGTTTCTCTCAATAAACTTTTGTTATGACTGCGCCCTGGTTATTCGTGTACGTAACATGGAACTACGAATAGCTTATGCCTATTTTGAAGTTACACATCACAAGACTGAGGTTAAGCTGGTGTAATTCATTGGTATTTGGTACCAATATTTTGTTTATTCTTTCTCTTTTGCGTTAGGCGTAAGTAGCGTAAGCACGAGCGAGATAAAAAAGGTGACATCAGGAGTTCCCGAATGCATCTACTACGGTGCATCGCGTCTCTAAACACTTGAACAGGTGCACGTGTGCTTACATAAGTTATCTAACTATCGACTATTCAACTCACGTTCGTCGGTTGTCTTCAACTGCGATGGCAATATTAAATATTTTTGTTGCTCGCGCTCTAATTGTTTTTCTGTCTACGAAAGCGATGTAAATATTTTTTTATTACGATTGCCTTCATCTGAGCCAGATTGTGTGTTATTAATTTCTACGCGTCTTTGATTGTGGCAGGCTGTGAATGCAGTATAAACATTAACGTGCGTTGATAAATGCGATCTCGTTAGTTTGATGGAAGTGCGCGATGGCGCGAGCGGCGAGATCATCTTTGTCATGATGAATGCCGGGTCCCGAGTCTTCAGCTGTAGTCGGTAGCAATTTTTACAATTGTTACTCATCACTTATGCTTAAAGTTTATATTCAATTTCATTCATCATTACTTATTGTTTTGTATTGCAATTTTTACATTTAAATTGGTCAATTTTATCACATACCCTACTATTACGCTCTTTAGACGAGTGAAAATATTTGTCTATATGCATCGATATATTGAAGTCTATATGTTATCTACACGCTAAATAGTCGGCGTCTAAACAGAAATCTTCTGTACTCCCAAAAATAACCGATAAAGAGCAAAAAACTTAGGCCCTAATTTCATCATTTTAATTATTCAAGTCAATTTAAAGAATTCCATCTAAAAATATTTCCTAGAGTGGGTAGGTACTGATTCAGGAATAGGTTTTCTGAAGCAAAGCGAGGGCGGTTAATAGGGACAAATAAAAAAACCGGCCAAGTGCGTGTCAGGCCACGAGCAATGCAGGGTTCCGAAGTAGTAAATTTACAGACTTTTACTCATTAACTACTTATGCTAACATAGCCGTGATAGTTTTTCTTATAAATTCATCATATAACCTATTTTTGAGAATTTTTTCTCTTGTCCAACTCCAACCGTTTAGCCAGCAGGATGGGGGAGGACACTTGACTCTAACCAAAATTAGCACATTAAAGTCAAATATTTCGCAGACAGACCCCTAATTCCAAAAATGGTTTAAGAAGACTCATAATATTTTTGAAAGACCTTTTCAACGATATCCCACACTATAGGATACGCGACGAATAAAAAATCATCCCTGATATTACCGGTAGGTAGTAGGTTACCCAAAAAATGTTTTTCAATATTTTATTCTACGATTCTGGAGTTTAAAAAAATATGTCCATTCATTCAAATTACAGCTTTCTAGCACTAAGGGTCTCGGCATCGGCACTTTGCTTCGGAGAGACAGACGGACAAACTGACGGACATGACGAAACTATAAAGGTTCCGATTTTACTTCAACGAAAAAGAGAACTCAAAGTAATATTAATAACAAATTCCGATACTCAGCCTCCTGGACAAAAGCCAAGTTAGGAAGGCAAGGCATATAGGCCTTACAGTCTTTGATTAGATCGGACAACATCTATTTTTCATCCCCCTACCCCTAAAAATTTTTTGGCAGAACAACGTTTTCCCGGTCAGCTAGTATATTAATAATATGAAGTGACGAACTCAAAAAAGACGTTTTTGTCGTTTGCTGTAGTTAGTTTTCAATTTAAAATTAATGCACGTATTTTATCCAGCGTAATGTAGATGTGTTTAATTTCGTGACACGGGACGCCACTCGGCCCCAGTCGAGAATATAGAATCAAGATGTTGACTCCTGAACATAATAAAACAGTTCGTGATTTGTTTATGCAGTGGGAACGGGAGTGTAAGCAAACATCGATAATATAGGCGATGTTTAATTAAATAATTGTCATAGCAATTCGAAGCACTAGGGGTGATGGTGTTTTATATTTTGTTTAAAATATAATATCACTTTTATCAATACTTTATTCCATGATTTTAAACTGAAATCATCGTGGACTGAACACATTTTACTATAATACGGGTACTCGCGATATTCATTCTGTACACCGATATTTCGATCCAGTTGCATGGATGGAGAGATGGATCTTGGTCACGGATGAATTTTCATCATCGGTTCATTCGTGACTGTGATCCATGCAACTGGGTCGAAAAACCAGTGTACAAAACATACTTTATTATTCACTAGCTGTTGCCCGCGGCTTCGCCCGCGGTAGAGATTTTTACAAATCCCGCGGGAACCCTGAACTTTTCCGGGATAAAAGTAGCCTATGTTTTAATCCACGGTATAGGGTATCTCCATTCCAAATTTCAGCTAAATCAGTTAAGTAGTTTTCGTGTGAAAGAGTAACAAACAAACTTACATTCACATTTATAACATTAGTATGATTCCTGTGGCGCCCTACATCTTCTTACAAACAACATAACATTTCACACTAGGGAGGTCGCCCACAGCACTTTTTGTAACGTTACATTAGCGCTATCTTGGTCAAAGTGACTGGGTTCTATTGAAAAATGCATTAATTTTCTATAGCGACCCAGTAGCGTAGTTGGTATCGATCGACCCTGCCTGCGAAGCGAGGGGTCCCGGGTTCGATTCTCGGCCGGGGCAGATATTTATGTGACAGATAAATATATTTGCACTCAGGTCATGGGTGTTATTGTGATTGTTATATGTACATATATATCGTCCATGCCACTCGCGACACAGGTTTAGACCTACTGCGGGGGTGTGAGTACAATATGTAAGCGTTTATTTATTTAATTTATTTATCCCGTCCACCTACAATGTAGGTGTCTTCAAGAGAAGAGTGAATAGGCATTTATTAAGTTAGTGCATTCACCATCTTGGACTCCATCGCCACTTACCATCAGGTGGGAGTGTTGTCAAGCAATAACTTATTTTATGTAAAAAAAAATATATTTAATTATTAAGAATGAGAATAAGTAAGAATAGGAAAACTAAACTTAATAAGCAACTAACGCTCTGCCCGGGTCTTGCCCGCGTTTTTTGTGATAATAAGTAAGTACCCTATATCCTATTCCAGATGATGGTCTACCTGTGTGCTAAATTTCATGAAAATCCGTTCAGTAGTTTTTGCGTGAAAGACTAACAAACATCCTTACAAAGGTATGCATTTACGCATGTTTATCCACTGCAACATAAAAACAGTAAACTCGGATAGGTATTTCTTCAAACTAATGTCACAATGACAAGTTTCTCGACAGTAAGTAATCAATATCGTGGGGATTTTCACTATTTGTATGTTAAGAAACACGTAAGGCATAGGTATTAGTACGTGGGACTGGAATACATTCCTTTTTATACGGAGAAACGTGCGCATATAAACCTCTCTTAATGAAATAGTCAATTTGCAGAGTCGTAAATTACTTATCGTCAATACAATACCAATCACTTGTATACGTGTTATCCATTTATTTACAAAGGTAGGTACATAATCTAAGTTACGGCTCTAGTTTTTAATAAGGATGCCTACTTCTTGAAATATTTTTAGAGCTGCGAAGGTCTTTTGCTCAAATCGTCGTTATTTGCAATAAATATAGAGATTTTTTTCTATAATAAAATTTATTTTCTCTATATTCAGTGGTTATTTGTGTGTGGAATTAACTGTAACATTAAAATAAAATAAAAGAGCGGTTACCAAGATTCCGAGCATTTATAACAATGAACTATTTCTTGCAATGCAAACTTTTACACTGGATCCTTTAAATATTTAATTTTAGTTTAATGGAGGCTGGCGAAGGCCGACATTGATGTCGAATATACGCTGGATGATAATTGCAGTAATTAATCGTGCGGTTTTTGATGTTTTTATGTGATCACCTGCGCGGACATTCCGTCGTGCGCCGCTCCGCGCGGCGCGCCAACCATTTCCGATACCGATACTCATCGCTCTTCTTGTGATCAATTGGCCATTCCAATAAATATTTATCGCAGGACCTGATCGATAACAAGGATATTGATATTCGTAATGTCGTATTTCGGTTACGCTACCAATTTTTATAGTTCGCACTTAAAATCATTTATCTCTAAATGCGACCATTTTCGTCAAAGTACAGAACGTACTAATATAGTAGGAATGAAGTTAAATCATGAAATTGTTTTATATTGTAAATAGTATGATAGTTAGAGTGTATTCTCTATTTATTGTCATTATTTATGTACGATGTTGGAGTAAATATTTGTTTTGATGTGAAACATCTTTACGCGAGGGGTAAACCAGATTTTAGACTTGGCGATCGTGGCGACGCATTTCGATGTTTCACATCTGTCAGCCGTCCCATGACAGCTGTTCTTTTTTTTAATGAATCAAATCTAAATAAGGTTATTGAAATAATATCTACAGACATGAATTATCATTTTGATTCGATTTCTTTCTTTCTAAAACGTAGATACGTGCACGTAATTGGAAAAACGTTTGCGTATTTTCATCGGTACCGCATCGCTGGTTTTTAGGGTTGCGAAGTAAAATCGAAACCCTTAGTTTCGTCAAGTCCGTCCGTACGTCCGTCCGTCTGTCCGTCTGTCCGAAGCAAAGCGCCGCGCCGAGACTCTTAGTGCTAGAAAGCTGTAATTTGGCATAGATATTTATTAAAACTCCAGAATTGTAGAATAAAATATTGAAAAACATATGTATTTACCTCCCCTACAGGTAACTCGAGGATGAATTTTATTGTACCTATTGTATTGTACCCTAATAGTGTGGGCCCCCCGTTGGCTAAACGGTGGAAGTTGGAAAAGTGAAGAAAATCTCAAAAATAAGTTATAATATGATGAATTTACAAGGGAAACTATCACGGCTATGTTAGCGTAAGTAGTTAATGAGTAATAGTCGATATATTTACTACTTCGGAACCCTATCTTGTGCGTGGCCTGACACGCACTTGCCCGGGTTTATACTGGTTGCGTAAGACAGTTCTATTATTTGTTCTATGTGCATTGAAAACATGATTGTTCAGTTCTGCAAACGCAGACAGGGTTTGAGAATTTCTCTACACCTTGTTCGGAAAATAGGTTAAAATTTAGAGCTTCAGAAAATCGTATTGATTTTTTTCTATCACGGTGAGGAAGGACTCGGACCTTAGAGACCTTATTTTTACACATCGGATCAGGAGGATCGTAAACAATTATTCTATTTACCGATCTACAACAAAAATTCTAGAACCAACCAACAAAACGTTGCAGTGGAACCACCTAATGTGAATGATTGTAATGTTTTCACGCAAAAAGTTCTGAATGGATTTTCATCAAATTTATCACCAGGTAGGTCACGATCTGGAATAACATATGGGGTACTTGGCTTCAACCCATTAATGGCCCACTACTGGACACGGGTCTCTCCTCGTGAGGAGGCCTAGAGCATACTCTACCACGCTGCTCCAGTGCGGATTGGTGGAGGGGTTAGTGGCCAACCCAAGTGTCGGAAGTTTTCATGCCGCCCGAGGGCCTCCAACATGGCTTAACGACTGTTATCTTACGATTACAACCGAGACCGACGGCTTTACGTGCCCTCCGAAGCACGGAAGCGCTCAAGAATTTTTTGCCACTAACGGTCACCCATCCAACTACCGACCGCGCCCGCTGTTGCTTTGTCGATCGCTTAGAATCGACGCAAGCCGCCGGGCTATGAGCGCTTCATGGGGTACTTATTATCCCGGAGAACGTGACCAAGGCGGCGGGCTGAGCGCTAGTAGCTTTATATTATAACAACAGAACCAACATCTACGCCAATAATTTGCACCATAACCACACATCCCAAACACTAACTAACATGCAAAACACACGACTGATTCACCTGCATAACCTAGTCGCCTGAGTCAGTCGGCACGGCGCGGCGCGCGGTGGAGTGCGAGCCAAGACCAAGACGCGTCACGGGTCGCCGGCTCCGGAAGGAACCTCGTGGGAACCGCGCACACGAGACACCCTTCTGCGATCCACCTGTGTTATTAGATCATTATAAATTGTAATTAGCGGTTAACCGCGCCATGAAATATATGTCCCAATTTATGTTGGAATAGTACTCTGTCCGTGGATTTGCCAGAGTTTTCCGCAATACTATACCCTCTGTCTTATTTCAAATCACGGTTTAAATGTTATGTGCTAAATTTCTTAAATATCCGTTCAGTAATTTTTTGCGTAAAAGAGTAAAAAACATCGAAACAAACATTCAAATTCACAACATTGGTAGAATTTTATGATGAGAGACGCCCGGATGTGCACGTGAAAATTCTTAAAGGTGACAACTGAAAGGTCAATTTGGTATAGGCTTGAAACTGAACCTTAACCTTTTTTATCATAGTTGTTCCCGTAATAGGACAAAAACCTCTATTTTCTATAGTTCTAGACATCATTACGACGAGAGATAAGATCCTCTCTAAACATTTTACCTACAATCCCTACCGTGGGGGTCGCTAATGGTTTGAAGCCAACTCTTAGTAAACAAAATATGCCTAAAATTTCAACAAAAGTAATTATGCTTATGAAAAACTCATCGGACTTTCGTGTATCAAAGCAAAATCCCACGGTACGATCTGAATGGTTTATTTTACTGGGTCATTTCCATTGCATTAATAATAGGCGCTTCTCACTGCATCCGACACGGTTCACGGGCGTTCTGTCTTAGGGAATGAATATGTGTGTGATCAACAATAATAGTTGTAATTTTGTTGTTTAATATATGAATGGGTCTTGGATGGATGGTAGAAAGATTTTGTTGGAAAAAAATATTACATAAGAAAATATTTAGTGATTTATTTATTTATTTATTTATTTATTTATTTATTTATTTATTTATTTATTTATTGTTAATTAGAACGAATTTATAGTTCACTTACACTAATTAACATGTCAATCAATCATCAATAAATCAAACATTTAAAATTACATTAAAAAAAAATAACAACATAAACGTCAACATAATATATTTAAAACAATAAAAAAAATTAAATAATTGTTAAAATAAAATTGAAATTGATATCTTTAAAATTAAATAAAATATAAATTAAATTAAATAATACATTTCAAATTTAAATATCTGAAACTAAGTCTAGAGACTCTCAGAGAACCTGAGACATACGGTCAAGACCTCTTTCCAACTGGCAGCAAACAGATCAAAGTCTGTGTGCATCTTTAAGAGATTATTCAGTGCAGAGAGGATCCTGGGTATGGGTGAGTTGGCGTGCGCAACCGTGCGACTGGATGGTACAGCAAATAAATCGTGTCTATGACACCGACGGTAATTGTTCGGGACGAAGAATCGAGCCAGTTCATTGAGCAGATCAGGAGCATCAATCATGCCTCGGAAGATTTTGCAGGCCGTTATTAGTTGATCGTTCGCCCTCCTAGTCTTCAACGAGTTGAAGCCAAGGCAACCCTGGAGGAATGCTGTAGGGTACATGAGCGGGTAATATCCGAAGTTGTGTTTATAAAGACTCCTAAGGAACGCTTTTTGGACTTTCTCTAATAATAATTTGTATGTGGACTCATGAGGGTTCCAGACAGAAGAACTAGCCTCTAGTTTGGAACGGACTAGTGCATTATATAGGAGCCGCATTACGCGTTCTGTCCTGAATATACGAGCGTTCCTTAGTACGAATCCTAACCTTATAAATATGAGCTCATAGGCTGTAGTCGTTAATGTGTCTGATTTGATTTGATTGTGCGAGTTGAATTAAAAAAAAACTCTTGCTATGCTATCTTCAAGTGTAAAGTTATTTTGATGCCTATATAAATTACGAAGTCCCTAGACAAATGAAATGCATTCGCCAATTCTCATTAAAATTCACGTTTAGCTAGCTATGGACTAAAGACGTAAATACTTCTTAAAGCGATATTTGAATATTAATTTAATGCGAATTCTATTCAAGTTACATAGTGACATATTGCATAATGTGATCCTCGAGACAAAATACTAAATTTAATGCTAGAACTATCTAATCTGTTAGCGTTATGAGAGGAAATGGAGAAATCATGATATAATGTCAATTTTAAATAATTTCGTCATCATAATAACATGATTTAAGTGGGATCTGGGACCACCACGAGTGTCCGGAAATGTGTTATCTGTCGAATCTCATCTAATACACAACTTCCTACCCAACTTTGCCCACCTCTGGTGATAGTACGAAAACTAATGATAATATAATAGGGGAATAAGCGGTTTATACGTCCGTTTTATTGTAGACGTTTGTTTATTAATGAATTGTGAGAAAGCTTTGTATGTCATGTCATGTGTAAATGTATCTATTGTAGATCTGTTGCAGGGAAATACGGGGTTACACGTGTGAAAAGTATGATCTGGATCGCTTTTACTACGATGCTACATCTGTGTTTATCACATCACTTTGTTTTGAACATAGTTGTTAAATTGTCTTATGCATCATCATTATCGTCTTAGATATATGTATAGTATACATGATAGTCTTTAAAATTATTTGACACTTGATAATGAATACATGATTTATAATTACAGAAACACGGCGATACAACCGCATCCGATTCGTTAAACCCGTATTAACCGCTTGAAAGTACTTCGGACACACCTGGACAAACTCTAATACAATCCACCATATTACCTCATGCTTCATTGCCTCTTGTTTTTACGACATTTCGTATAAAGCCGGCCATTGTCATACCATTCTAACAAGACATCTAATCACAGCCAGTAATTTTCTTGTTTTCTACTTAAAGTTGATTTTGCATATATACTATACCGTACAGTACTCGTAGAAGTGGCAATGGAAATAGAGAATTTTAAAATAAGATTGTTGCAGACAGAATTATGAAATTAAACATAAATAGTCATATGCTAAATAATAATCACGATTGCACACAGTTTGAGTGTCGCAGACTGACAGTAATTAGGGTCACGACTCACGACACGACAAACTCGGTGTTTTGCTCCATTCCTCTTGGTTTTTTAGTTCATGAGCCCATCCGAAGACATAATTCCAACTAGTCTCAATTGACGATAGGTAAGTATTTAAAATATACGAGATCGGTTACGTATTTTTTCATTATTTTTATAAAATAAGTGATAAGCTGGCTTACACTTGAATTTAATTTCAAATGAAACTCTTGAAATCACGGTGAAACTGCGGTGGCGCGGAGCGTATTTAATATCTATCGTAATTATCAGTATCATAGTAATATAAATAAAAATTTTATGAAATAGTTACGTACTTATTGTTAGTAAAAATGTACTTCAGGATGTTAAAGCACACTTATTTAGTAAGAGCCGCTGAAAACGTGTTTCTACTCCTAAAATTGAGATAAACGCGTTACTTGTAAATAAAGCCGGCAACATCACGTTTATTTTATCAGTGCCAATATTATGCTGAAATGTCGTGCATATCGAGGCGTCACACCCACGAAAATTTTAATTGTCGTTGACTTGTTCAGCGAATAGCTTTTAGTGTTCGTTGAACCGTAACAACGACCCGTGACTTCGACTTGATGACTCACCTTCCCTGATCGAGGATTCGGCTTCCTAACCACCGCAGAAAAAACCCATTGTTCCAAAGAACTTACTCGTGAAGGAACGTTAAGCTTATTGTATCCTTAGTTCAATTTTCAACGGACTTTTTACAGTTTTTACGACGCGCGACGGCTATCGTCTAGTCGGAGTAGGTCATCGTCTGGCAAAGAAATAATTGTTAAATTTTGGTCTTAGAAAATATCTTTAGTATTTGTTGCTCGGCTTATTTTGTCATTGTGGTTTTCGTGGGATTGTGTGGGGTTAGAATTTTTAATTTTAAATCTCACTCTCAATAATGCTTTGAGACTATGCAGTAGTTACTAGATTTTACAATATTACCTTAATTTAAATAAAAACGCTGTTTTTAGTTTTATCTGTGCCAGTCTCCGTAATAAAATTTTCCTGATTAAATTTCACCCACTCCCGGAGAACGATTCAGCCGAAATTCTACGTGTATTAAATGAGTGCCCGATTACCGTACGTGTACCTACCAAATCTTTTTACTAAGCTGTGCTAGGAACGGCCAGGTTAAAAAATATTATTATTATTAATAGTTAAACCTGCCAAACAGCGTCTTGTACCTACCATGTAATAAGCGTCAACAATTTCTCTACGTAAATATGACGAATATTGTCGGTAATATAGTATAGTGTCGGTGCGGTATAATAGGCAGACTGTTTTACACCTAGGTATTTAACTTGTAAAACAACAAAAATTATAGAAGAAATTGATCAATGTATAAATAAAAGAAATAAATATAATAGTTTGTTTCTATGTCGTGAATTTGTTCGGCGTAACTGCCTTTAATCTGATCATCTAAGGAAGTCGGGCTCTGTGAAGACGTGTGGGAAAGCCAGCGATCCAAGACGCCACTCGCAACGATCTAATTATCACAGGTGGCCGGTCAAAGGTTCCACATTATAACCATTCATAGTTTTCATCGTCCAACCACCTTATTTGCAACGCTGTAATAAGGAAGTTTTGAGTTTGTTCTTCTATATTTGTTTGTTCTTTGTTGTTTGTTCTTCTAAAGACCTGAGGTATAATTTTATTGTGCGACGATTTTTAAATGGCAACTTAGTTTTTGCAGTCTGTTGTACACAATGGTCAATGTTCTCGTCGTGAACTCAGTTGTCATCACTAGGTAGCCACGACAGAAACATATTTTGTTTTTCTTATTTCATTTAGGGTGCTAATTAAACTGGCTTTTATTTAATATCATTATTATCCTCTAAAAATCGACATTGTCCTCTGTCTAGTATTACTAAGTCAGCCACCATCAATGCGCGTCTAAAAATACTATCTTAGCCACAACATGTATACCTATTTTCGATGTAAGCTTATGTAAATACAACTTAGCATGCTAGTTATTTGTTAACATCTACATTTGTAATGGGATACGGGGTGCTTCGACCCCCGTCAAACCCTCCACCATTCATCTTTTTTCGCCAATGTTTAAAATGTTGGTTATTTGTAAAATCCGTGGCTGAGTTAGTAAATTAGGTGGTAATGTATAAATCAGTGGGACAAGTGAAATTAATTGTTGTTCTTTATTTGACACTTTCTTTGGAATATACAGGTGACTTTAAAAAAAAACGAATTAGTTTATTAGAAGCCTTCCCATTTTCCCCTGGCTTAGTTATAAAATCAGAGGTTGGTTTCCATGGCCAAAAAAAAAATCTGTGGCTTGACTTATAATTCCCCTTTTATTTATTTACAGCTTATTGTAAAGTTATAGTTACAGTAGATTGCAATAGTAATATTACAGGAAATCACTGTACTAAGAAATTGTTGCCGATGATGCATCGAACAAAATACCATCTTTTTAAATTTTGAAATTTAAAAAGATGATCTTGTTCAAATTCAAATTTTTACCTTTGACGTCCTGCGACTAAAATAGGCTCAAAAAAGAATGATACTTTTACATAGTTATTATTTTCACATAACACTCACTAAAATCACTGACTTTCAAATCCCGGTTTTATTTACAGTTACATCACCAAACCCGTGAATCCCATGATGCAAGCACGCGCTGCTCCTACAGAACTTTCAAGTAAACAAATGTCTCGTTGCCTTATTTATAACTTGAATTATATTATTTTATGAGACTTGTAAAAAATCTTATAGCAGTTGCGTCAGTGTTATAGAAATGGAAAGACATGGGCGCAATTGTATCGGTTTAAGGCGTCAGTAAGTGTGGGATCGCGGTCGCTTCCAGCTTCCCGCTTGCTTTAATCTATTTCTATTTTGCGGTTAATACTGTATCATGCGAATCGTGTACATTGTATTCAACCTTCCAAAGAGTTTCATTATTTATAGATATTTTAAGTGTTTCATTATTTATAGATAATTTGTGTAGGCTTTTAGGGATGTTTGAAGAATTTTCAAAATAATTGTATTTTTAAATATACGTACATACATTTAGTATTTTAAGATATTAAAAAAAGATTATCCGTTGTGATCCAAATATTGTAATATGAAATATTTTAACCATTACACGAATTACTTACGCGGAAAATGTTTCATACCACCCCAGTAATAATTTAAAATCACGGAAACGATCGCATTTTATATCATCACCGAACGTTGCGAAAATCGATTAACATTAGTGATTCAAATAAAACTGGTGAGCCGTTCATGATCCGTGAGCATTTGATTTCATGACCGGAAATTTCAAGATGTTGATTTAACGATCGGACGACGAAATGTCGATATTGGAATTATTCAACATCGATAGACTTTTTATATTTAGCATCTCAGTAACTTAAAAACGTTTCCTGAAAATTCATTTATATTCAAATTCATTGAGCGTTTTTTTTTGAGGGCATGGGAACGGTTTTATTCTTAAAGTAGAAGTCAGTAAGTCGGTCGTGACATTTTATTTCTCTTTCTCATCTTTTCTCCTTCAGCACAGCAGCCATTCTCTTTCTTTCCTTTATCTGCAGTTGGTAGTCCCGTAATGCTTTAGTGTTTAGTTTTAATAATTCCGAAATCTCGTACGTCGTGTATACCGTTAGCTTCCTAACCGTAGCAGAACTCACAATTATATTTCTTTATCTACTAATGCTAAGACGAGTTTCTTTTGCCATTTCTTCTCCTTCCAAAGCACCTTTCCGATATGGTGGTAGAATAAAAAAAATCGTGCATAAGTGTATTAAACGTGTATGAAACGTCTAACCTTAAATTATTTACTCAAAAAATGCATTGTGACCTTTTTTAACTTATTGGCTTTTATCCGCGGCTTGCGTTACAACTTACAGCACAAAATAAATATTGTCAAGGCAATCTCATTATCTACTTAAGATTTTACAAGAGGTATTGGTTCGTTTATC
This sequence comes from Thymelicus acteon, assembly GCA_951805285.1. Lineage (NCBI taxonomy): Eukaryota > Metazoa > Arthropoda > Insecta > Lepidoptera > Hesperiidae > Thymelicus > Thymelicus acteon. The sequence goes on along the minus strand of OX638221.1, from coordinate 5,704,338 downwards.
TACGGTAACGTAACTCCGGTGTAGGTAACATCTCCCACGGGTCAGAGTCTGGGTGCCGCGGTGACGCCTTCGCACCAGCAGTACCACTGATCGCCGTGAGAAGTCTCACTGTCTCACCAGTCGCGCTTCACGGCCTCTCGTTACGAAATGAACATATTATGCTTTTGTCAATAATTCATTTATAGATATAGATTTATAGATACATAACGTGTATACCGGCCAGGGAGTGCAAAGTAATATTTCGAAGATTTTTTAATAACATAAGTTTAGAATACATTTTGAGGTAGACCTAAGATTGTGAATTGCAATTTACAATAACTGCATTTTTTATGTGAATAAACGGTACTTATGCATCGTGGAAATGATTTTACCCGTCTGGCGCCGTGACAGCTACCACCTTCTTTCTAAAATCGACCGTGCTTTCACAAACGGAGAACCATTACCGTAGTGAAACAACGCGTCGGTGATGACTTTAGTGTTAATGATGTCCATGTCATATGTGCTCAAGTCACATCTGCTACATAATAATGGCTTACGTTTAGCTTAGAAGAACAGCAACCAGTTGACTGTAGAATACTGCAAATTATCTAATCTAGTACCTTTAAACGAGCAATTCTTGTATATATGTTGTATGTATGTATATTTTCTGAATCTTGAAAACGACGCCTACGATTTTCATGAAATTTAGTATGCAGGGGTTTCGAGAGCGATAAATCGATCTAGCTACGATAAATTTTTAGAAAATGTCGTTTTATCAGTCGTGTTTTCAGGCAATTAAAAACTGCTACAAAAGACTCTTCTTGACATCTATTGGCGATTAGCAACACTAAAACTAATTCAATACATGGTGTTGTTAAGCAACACTAAGCAAATGATTTCCAAAAACCACGATTTACCAAAAAAAAAAAATACTGAGCTAAGCTCGGTCACCCGGGTACTAATTCAATTAAAAGTCATAATGAAAATGAAGGAAAACTTGTACCACTTTGTATAACCGCAATAACTTGGTGACTAAATAAAATTTTGAAAATATGCCTTTCCTTTTCATAGAAGGAGATGCTCTAGTTTTGAATGGACGTGAAAGCCACTTTAAAAATCATAATTCAAAATATCGTTCACAATACATTAATGAGTGACTGCATGTCTTATTAGCACGTGATATTTCTCACAGAATTTTCTCACTTGAATGAACTTATCAGCCATCTGTAAGCATTGTTAGCTTTTTGTGGACTCTTTCGCACCCAGTAAACTCGTGCTTATCATGTTAAACATCTAAATTATAATCTATGCTTAATTGCAATGGTAAAATTACCTACTACCATGGCTAGGAAATAAACAAACTTCATCTAATTGTAAGTAACTTAATATGAAAACAAGTAACACATCTGGTGAGGTACGAGTAAATATTTTTATCTGAAGCGAAGTTTAAAATTAATAACGAAACTGTCAGACGTGTACAGTAATAATAACTGTGATTCCAATTTATTGTGGCGATAATAGAAAATATTTGAAGCGTGAAAAGAAATCAAATCGAATTGTATATATTTATACATACATAAAATACGAGTATGTACATATATACGAGTAGCATACATATACGAGCACTGTTACATTAAAGTATTAGTACAGTTTAAATACAATGGAAACCAATTATAGTATCTGATTGGAAATAAATGATCATTTCGAGTGGGACTGATAATAAAATGTAAATGAGTTTACAGTGGGCTATTGCCTGGGCGTTAACCTGTCCTCACTCGGCTACACCATGAATTCGTGGCCAATAAAAGTATCACAAATAGAAAACATGTCTACCAAAAACAGTTAGTGACGTTCGAAGAGTTTTTCGTTGGTTACATTAATTCTTAGGGTGACATCTATAAACCGTGCTCAGGCTTTGCTCAAACTTAAAATTATCCAAACAAAAATAACGGTCTTAAATCACCATTAACATATTAGCCTTTTTATATGACTTTTATAATTTTTCGTACTAACAAAATATCAATCACGCAAAGCGAATCAAAGTCCAAGTGGAAGTGCGTTTTATACAATTATCATTCTTAGTTTTTTATAAAAAAAAAATTTGGCTTGTGCGCTTTCAACTTCATTCCCTTCCTACCATACCTTCTTCTTATAGCTAAGTGGCGACAAAGTATTTTGCACGCTTTACCAGGAAAAGATTCAATTTTATATTATAATATATTATGCAGCTTAAAATTGATTGAGACTTTAAAACCGGTATATATTTGCAGAAAACTGTCTTTATAGCAGCCTTAATTATTGAGAACAGGTATATATTTTCATAGATTTGTGCTAATGTTTTTTGCATTAATAATATTTTTTTTCTTATTTTTGATATTTCAAGGTAGAATACAACACTGCTTTTTCAAGCATTTAAGCGTGTAATTAAAAACAGATACATTCATATGCTAATGAATACAATTAGTAAAATATGATTTGTTTTATGTTGGTTAATACCTCAGAACTCTAAAAGATTTAAAACGAAAATTAAAAATAGGATTCGTTTCCAGATTCGTTCCGTCTTTTTCTAATAACGTTATCCATGAGGAATTGAGGGAACTCCTTAATTAATAGGTAAACATGTTTCGATTTTAATTTTTTTCGAAGAATATTTAAATTACGAGTATATTAAACTTCTGTTTTTCGTGTTTCGGTCACAGTTTCGTTGAGTTTATAAATTATAGGTACTGTAAGCTTTGCTCCCGAGTATCCTCATCTCTATTACATTAGCAATTACATATAAATGTCACGTTACAATAATATTATGCATTGCTGAAGAAGCTACGTAGAACTGTTGCAAAATATAGAACAATGGGTGATACGATACCGTGAGAAATGAATGATGTTTACGCATAGCGGTTCATTTACACTGAAACTGATTTACACTGACTTACGAGTGTTGAAGCTAAACGTAGTGGCTGCGGCCTGGAAGCCTCTGTTTACAAATAAATATTAATCTGAACCACGGATATAAATTGCCTTTTGACATTCTCAGTCAGTCAACTCAAGATCTCCAGGTAATGATTAGTCCATGCACTTTCTAGGCGACAATGCCGACAATATACCTATTAAAACTTTTGTTCGTCTTTGAACAATTTTTATAATGAGCTTATAATATAATCTAGAATCAATGAGTACTACTAATAAATACTGGTAAGTTGTAAAAAATAAAATCATAGCACTGTGGCGCAGCACTACTTTTTAAGCGTTAATTATCATACATCCAAAATCCATACTTGTTCCACTATAGATCTCGGGTCTCCTCTTACAATAAGAGGGGTGAAGGCCAAAGTGCACTAAGCTAGCAAAGTGAAGGTTTACTGGGTTTGAGTTTATCAAACCTTTCGAAATCGCCGAACAAATCGCGTGATTAGCCCTTGAGTGAAGTTGAGCACTGTAGAACTGTAGATGTAGAACACTTTAAATTGTGACTTTCTTTTCATAGGTCATAGAATGTATTGTAGTTCTATAATAATTCAAAAATATGTTTTTTTTTATTATACATTTTTTTTCTTTGATTAATTAACGTTTAAGGATTTACGCTAAATCATACGAACTCTATTACCCAATCCTAACACATTTTTATACAGGTATTCGAATATTTAAAGCAAGGCTTAAATCAATAATATTTTAAGGACACCTCGAATCAATCGCTGATATCTATCTAAGTCTGACCATAAATGCACCCATTTGTAAAGTGTCAATTTGTGAAAATTGACACTTTATAATGCCGATCTGAGAATCATTGCGACAGGAACAATAGGCAGCTCAGGTCACATGATTGTAATATCGTTCATTTTACGGATTTCTTCAAATTTATAACAATGGATTAGGTGTGTGTAACAGGTAAACAATAATTTCCGCACTTCACGCGTTTGCGTGACAACAGAAAGTAACGATCATTCACAGACGTTAATAGCAGCGTCTGCACCTTCATGTGTCTGTGCGATCGTTATGTAATCTGACTCGTGTAATCTTTTCACTGTCATTTTTAACGAAGAAAGAAAGCGAAGAAGAGTGGTAAACCAATATTATGAAACTTCACTGATGCACTGACTTTAAATTTCTATTTGAAATACATTTGGTAGTATGAGGTAGGTACTTTATTTTTAGGGTTCCGTAGCCAAATGGCAAAAAACGGAACCCTTATAGATTCGTCATGTGTCTGTCTGTCTGTCTGTCTGTCTGTCCGTTCGTATGTCACAGCCACTTTTTTCCGAAACTATAAGAGCTATACCATTGAAACTTGGTAACTAGATGTATTCTGTGAACCGCATTAAGATTTTCACACAAAAATAGAAAAAAACAATAAATTTTGGGGGCTCCCCATACTTAGAACTAAAACTCAAAAATGTTTTTTTCATCAAACCCATACGTGTGGGGTATCTATGGATAGGTCTTCAAAAATGATATTGAGGTTTCTAATATCATTTTCTTCTAAACTGAATAGTTTGCGCGAGAGACACTTCCAAAGTGGTAAAATGTATGTCCCCCCCCCTGTAACTTCTAAAATGAGAGAATGATAAAACTAAAAAAAATATATGATGTACTTTACCATACAAACTTCCACTTAAAATTGGTTTGAACGAGATCTAGTAAGTAGTTTTTTTTAATACGTCATAAATCGTAAACCGCAATTTACCTCGATCAAAGTTACAACGAACTACAAGAACTTTTATATTATGTTACTTGCTGCTACGGAACCCTTCATGGGCGAGTCCGACTCGCACTTGGCCGCTTTTTAAATTACTAAAATGGTGTTCTTACATGACTCTACATAATAATATTACATAATATGTAACTATAATATGATTATTAACATGACTCTACATAATAATCATAATGTTACATACACAGACATATACACATGTCTGTGGTTACATATAAAGTAACATTATTATGTAGAGTCAGAACACCACTAAATTCGTGACACTGTGAGTAAATCTGGCAATCAGCCTAAATGACGTTTTTCCGGGACTTAAGTAGCCCTTTTTACTAATTAACTATTGTAAATATATATCGGTGAGGCCACGAATCTCCAGAGAAGGTCCATTGACGGACCTGTTTATTCTACAACGCTTGTCCGATGCAGAGGTTGGCATATAAGAAATGTCATGTGATATTTAGATTAAGGAATTGTCAATAAGATAGAACAGATGATCACGTAGTGTTGAAGTACTTGGAAATATTGATGTGAACGTTAGGAGAATTGGAAATATATCATGGTGCAAAGTAAAAGGAATATTATTGAATAACCAATAGCGTAGAATACCCCTTCTGTTACCCATATATACATGTTACATAATAATCCTTCCTTTAGCGCACCACCCGCAAAAGGTTACGGTTCCATCCGCATCACCTCGAGTCGTGGCAGTCGTCTACCGCTCGTTTCTCGCGCTCCTTCCTGCCACGAACTTGCGAGCTTTGGAACAAACTTCCCTCTGAAGCATTCCCTGCGCGCTATGATATGGGGTTCTTTAAGAAGAGTGTATATCATATCCTTCAAGGCTGGCAACGCACTTGCAGCTCCCTTGATGCTGCACGTGTCAATAGGCGACGGTGACCTCTTACCATCAGGTGGGCCGTATGCCTGTTTGGCCGTCGTTAACATAAAAAAAATGTTACTTAATATTATTAAGTCACACTCTCCGATAAATGAATAAGTACAAGGTAAGCAGATCATACAGCTATTGAAAGATCAATAAATATTTCTAATACAAAGGGTCTCAACTACGTCAAAATTTTTCATCAAATATCTAATATAATTTTATCTATTTATTATGATGACTCTACATTCACTTAGGTACATTATAACAGCACATCATTCACTTAATTAAATAATAAATCTGTCTTATAAATATTTTAGTCATCGTGTTAACTAACAGCAATCTATAATAATATAAATCGTTCAGTCGATTGGTAACAATAATTTAATAAATCACTATTGGCGCCAAAAGTACAAGCAAGCGTCATAGCAATCGACGCGACGCGATGCGGTGTGCGTTGCTTGATACTAACTTGCAGGCGTAGTCTTAACTATCTATATCTATATCTATATCTATATCTATATCTATATTATATATAAAGAGGAAAGATTTGATTTTTTGTTTGCATTGAATAGGCTCCAAAACTACTGAACCGATTTCAGAAATTCTTTCACTGTTGGGAAGCTACACTATCCCCGAGTAACATAGGCTATATTATATTTTCAAAAAAAAATTAGGGATCCTTAATAAAACTCCAATAATGTAACCCAAGGTGTAAAAAAATAAGAAAACCGAAGCAAAGCGAGGGTGGTTACTCGTAGTCTATAACTCTGTAACTTTTATTGACTCTTATCTTTCATCTATCTATTATGGCTATCATATTAAGCCTTAATCGCCACTATGTAGCATACATAATTACATAATTAACTGGGGCCTTTTAATATGTCACAATAATGTTTATTATTGATTCTTGGGCGTTTTAAGGCTGCATTTGTAATGTCCACGTGATCATTATATCGCATTATTCCCATTAAGTACTGTTAAAGTAGTTCAACAGTTTTATGAAGATTTTTTATACAAAATAAAATATATAAATAGTCATTTTTAAAATGGTCTTTATTGACATTCTCCATAATTTCATCTATTTATTCTAGTACCCTCTATGGACTGACTCTTCAAAAGGAAAGCAAATTGATAGTTCCAATTTGTATTAAGCTTCGTCTATGTATGTCGTATAAATTTATTTTACATTGTACTCGTCTTGTTTTCTATATTTGGACGGTTCTTTAACGGTAAACGGCTTTTTGAGTGTAGTTAGTGCCTCTTAGCATCAAACTGGTTTGGTTTTACTACGAGTTACTACGAAGTCAAACACCGTTTTAGACAGTCGGGTTAAAATTCATCTTATGGCTAAGGTTATACAGTTTATATTTTTTTTACTTTAGAAAGGCTTCAACGCCTGAGTGAAAGAGATAGTCTTATGTTTTGGAAAGAGTGAAACAAACCGGATTGATACTATGGATTCTACTATACACGATGTAGGTACACGCTGCTCTCGTGGTCCTATGTTATGTTGTTGGTTGTCTTTTAGCTTTTTGCAGACAAGCAATCTAAGAGGAAAGGGTACTAATAATCCATTAAGGCGATGGAATATAAGTTTATAACAAAAACCTCTGAAGACAATCTTATGTATCTTTGGTGGATGGAAATGTTTTCAAATGAATTCTATTTCGTTAAAAAATCAACGTAGTCTACTAAAATACAAAGACTTTCGTACCTATAGAATGACTTTAGTATCATAGTGAGAAATATTTTTTATGGTATTTTTTAGTAAATATCTACCTACATCCAATACAAAATTCTTAAAACCTTCCATGTAGAGAAATCGATCAATTACGGTTTTATTATAACTACCTCAGTGTAGATATCCGTTCTAAAATTCATCAAATGATCCTGTTATTATTTTCGAAGGTTATTTTATCATCAACATTGTAACGTAATAGGGATCCCAGTTGTTTCATCAAATCAGTCGGGCAACCGGCTACTAATTCTTTTAGAAATAAAAAGACCTGTAATTGGTTTTTTGTGAATGCAAGGGGTTGAGAGGGAAAAGGGGCGTGAAGCACAATTTTTATCGCACCAATTTAATCCGTCTCTATGCAGGAGGATAACATTTCCTTTGTTTCTTGAGTGATTTTGTTTTTTCAACTATATAAGGGTTTATAATAATCAAAATATGTATTCATTATCTTCTTTAATAAGAAAAGCCACAGTGGTTTCTGGCCATGTAGAAAAATTTTTTTTTTTTAATTATAAATAAAACAAATTCATTTAATATAATGTTGACAATCGTACCAGTACGAGTACATTATTTAAAATGTGCAACATGTGCAAAATATATTTAAAATAATGTGAAATTAGTGTTAGACAGCAAGTAAACAGCCAAGTTATATCTTTTTCTTATTGATCAATCGTTCTGTGACGCCCCTGGTGTTGCAGACAGACACCGCTGGTCACTGATCATCATTGGTCCGTGGATTTTGGGGTTTTCGTTGATTTTTAAACCATCGTATGTAATAACAGTTACTGTGGCTCAGTTAAAAGTAAAATAAAACGTATTAAGCTCAATTTCAATAAAAACTTGCTGTAAATATGTTTATAGTATTTATAGTCCGGTCAATTTAGACCAAAAAATGATAGTGAAGGTGCATAAATTCCCAACAAGCTGAAAATCAGTAAGATTGTTCAAAACATAATTATAAATAAAATTTTTAAGTTCCCCATCATTCCCGTGTATGGAAAAAAAAATTCAAGGTCAAAGGTCAAAAAAATTTGTTTTTCGCCATTTTCAGCAAAACGGTAAGTTTTATCATAAAGTACCGCAGACAAAAATTGTAGATCATAAAATTATCTATAAAAATGTAACAATACTTTATTTCCTACGAGCCACCGTTTCTGAGATATAAGGATTCAAAAAGTTGTAAGTTTTTATCGTCATAATATGCACACGTTTACCCTGCTACCTCATGGTAGTTTACTTAGCGCGTTTTTGAATCGTTATATCTCAGAAACGGTGGCTCGTAGGAAATAAAGTATGTTACATTTTTATAGATAATTTTATGATCTACAATTTTTGTCTGCGGTACTTTATGATAAAACTTACCGTTTTGCTGAAAATGGAGAAAAACTAATTTTTTTGACCTTTGACCTTGAATATTTTTTTTTCCATACACGGGAATGATGGGGAACTTAAAAATTTTATTTATAATTATGTTTTGAACAATCTTACTGATTTTCAGCTTGTTGGGAATTTATGCACCTTCGAATGTCTAAATTGACCGGACTATTAGTTAAGTACGTCGTGTATTATTCAATGTTATGTTCGTAGTATAGGAGTAGCGATGTGTTGTATCTTTATAGTGGGCCTGGATGTCATTACGACGGTCTGGCGCCACAAGCATTAGCTGAGATTTATTTTATACTTCGGTATTCTTACAAGAAACTGGTATCCAGTTACAATAAGCTTCAAATTATCTATACACATTTGTAAGTTGCTTGAGATAAAATAAGCTAGTTAATCGTTATCGATTGTAATTTAGTACAAGTTCAAAAGTCAATGGAAGGAAAAGATAAATTACAGAGAATTTCACCACCACGTTAGCTGTTAAACGATAGAACGTTTATCAGTGACAACATTACGCAACTGGGAATAAGTACGTAAAAATTAATACGTAGTGATTACATTATTTCTGAGTCATACATCACTCTAAGAGATGGTGAGTGCTAGCTCAGTGAGCATTGATAAATAGTTGATTGTACGTGGTTATTAACACATTCCCTTTAATTACCCCCCTGGGTAGTCGTCAGTACGTAACTATAATGACATGCCGGGTCCACTAGCTCAGAAGGCCATTTTTTACGAGTACAATCCCTTCTGCGTTCTTTCATGTAAGGAATGTCTGTTTACTGTTACGAACTGCGCGCTAATTAATCTAAGGCTTCTGTTCTGTCGCTTTAACCGTTTAAGGGATGAGACAAATCATTTTAATCAAGTATAATGAGCACTTTAAATTACCTTTTTATTTTTATAAAACTCATTTTATTAGGTGTTGGTGTTTTTGTTAGTAAAATGAGTCTTAAATTTAGATTTATCGTTCATATATCGTTCGTATATTTAAAAAAAAGAAGCGGTTTAACCATTGAGGTATAATGTCATAGATCAGACATCTCGAACAAAATGTGTGTCCCCGCCGGGAGGTTCTATTTTCAGAATTGAGCCCCCGTTCTCCTTTCAAAATCGAACGAATCCATAGGAAGTTGAAGCCGCTCTGTGCCAATTCATTGGAACATACATTGTGTTCGCGATGTCTGTTCTATACGCTAGTAATAATACTTCAATGGGTTTAACTTTTCAAAACATCTACAGTAACATAACGTTAGACCTATCTACATATCAGATAGACATATTTTGCTGTACAGTTTTGCTATGGCAAAGGCATCCGTAGTTATTACTCAAGCTGATAATTATTTTTTTAAAACATGTCAATTTTTAATTAAGTAATGTAATAATAAAAACGCATAAAGATAAAAAATATATAAAATACATTCCATGGCCCCTTGAGTTAAAATCTATGGAGAAAAAAAAGAAAAACGATAATATAATAATAAGTTACTATGATTAAGTCAAAGGCTTTATTACGTTAATACCAATTCTTTCCTTAACTAGACAAGAGTATGTAATTGGTACATCGATTACTGAGGAATGTAAATAGACTCACACTGCCGAGATAAGAGAAGGTGTCCACTAAATCTGAACCACGCGAGACTTTCCTATTGCTGGATCCTCTATTTCTATTTTCGTAAATGGATTTTGTAAAACGTTTGAGTGTTTGTATGTTGCAAAGTTTTTTTTAATAGCTGACAAACCCGCAATTGGTCATGGACATTAGCAACATCAAATAGGTATATCACTGATGCGTTCCTGGCTAAGAAAAAAGAGAGAGAAAGAGCAGAAGGTATGTATATTCATGAGGTGGCTCGTTTAGGTACTCGATTACTTGTTGATATTTTTATACCTTTTATTTTTCCCTATTTCTATTTTCGAAAATGGATTTTGTAAAATGTTTGTTTGTATTGTAGTGTTTGTTTGTATGTTGAAAAGTTTTTTTTTAATAGCTGACAAACCCGCAGTGTAGCCACAATTTATTGGTCATGGACATTAGCAACATCAAATAGGTATTAATGCGTTACTGGATAAGAAAAAAGAGAGAAAGAGCAGAAGGTATGTATATTCATGAGGTGGCTCGTTTAGGTACTCGATTACTTGTTGATATTTTTATACCTTTTATTTTTCCCTATTTCTATTTTCGAAAATGGATTTTGTAAAATGTTTGTTTGTATTGTAGTGTTTGTTTGTATGTTGAAAAGTTTTTTTTTAATAGCTGACAAACCCGCAGTGTAGCCACAATTTATTGGTCATGGACATTAGCAACATCAAATAGGTATTAATGCGTTACTGGATAAGAAAAAAGAGAGAAAGAGCAGAAGGTATGTATATTCATGAGGTGGCTCGTTTAGGTACTCGATTACTTGTTGATATTTTTATACCTTTTATTTTTCCCTATTTCTATTTTCGAAAATGGATTTTGTAAAATGTTTGTTTGTATTGTAGTGTTTGTTTGTATGTTGAAAAGTTTTTTTTTTAATAGCTGACAAACCCGCAGTGTAGCCACAATTTATTGGTCATGGACATTAGCAACATCAAATAGGTATTAATGCGTTACTGGATAAGAAAAAAGAGAGAAAGAGCAGAAGGTATGTATATTCATGAGGTGGCTCGTTTAGGTACTCGATTACTTGTTGATATTTTTATACCTTTTATTTTTCTGTCAAAAAACGTCATGACCTGTTTTTTATTCATTAAATTTGGCCACAATAGTCCAGCCTATTTTAAACCGCTGCCCATTTTCATCTCATCTGTGTTGTTTTTTTACGGCCGTTATGGGATTGCGAGCGTGAAATTAAATTATGATTCAAAACTGATTTTATTAAAGCTAAGCACGGAACCCGGATCCTGTATTGTGTTCAAAATTCGAATTGAATTTTGGTTTACAAGCGATTAATGACACTTATTTTTGTATGGAACAAAAATGTGTGCTTATTTTCTGTGTGTAGCAGGAACCATAATTAATAAAATAACTATCTGAAAGACAATAAATTAAAGTAACTGATTTAGTTTTCCCCCTGAAAAATTTACGCAAATTGAAATACATGGATGTTCTACAGGCACAAAAAAAATATAAATAGATTTTTATCCGTTAAGTTCCATTACTGGTTTAGGATAGTTTTCTGAGATATGAAGGTTTGAAGGAGATTTCGAAAAATATCCGACATCGAGATTCGACATCTTAGATGAAAATTCAATTTCTGAAAGTCAAACTGACTAACAATGAATGGACTTTTACACGCGCATTTTTTTTCGTCGGATTTCATTCGAAGTCAATTACTACAAATAGTAAATTTAGTAATTTTAATTACTATAATGACGTAATACCATACATTGTTCATAGTTACGGGCTAAAACACCGAGCATAGAGTTACACTTAGTAATTACTACAAGTCTATTAATTACGTAATCACCGTCTTAGTGTTGCGAAACCAAGACTATTAATACTTGTAGAACTAATAGAAGTACCTATAGCTGTTTGAATTGGTAGGTAAAGCTGGAGTCCGCACGTGTGTGCTGAGACAAAGGAACCTTAGTCCTTTGTTTCAAAAGCAATAAGCAATAGGTACCTTAATATTTATGCTATACAAGTATGTTAAAATCCTCTTTGGTATTACTCATGTTCATGAGCGTCGGTAATCGCTTACCATCAGCTAGCACTATTTAAAAAAAACAAACGCCCCAACTCAGAGTCACTAACGGTTACTTTAATCGCTCCTTAGTAAAGAATCACCATACAAATTCTGTACTAAGGAGCGATTTAAGTAACCGTTAGTGACCTGAGTTGGGGCGTAAGGCCCGTATCAGTAAACCGATCATGGCTCAAGAGCAGGATCTTATATCTTACAATTTTTTAATACGATTTGACATAAAACATATAATATTTCAGCATCTTAACCCGAATTTTAAGATCGCAGAGATATTCATATGGGCCTTTTCTATACATCTTTATCTACATAAAAATTAGAAGTAAAGGTAGAGCTCCGTTGTTGCATTTATGACTATAAATTATGACGAGTATCAAAATTGTACGCTATCATTTTAGTTTTATTACTAAAAAAAGTTTGATTTGGAAAATGAACATCTGCAACTATGTTTATTATGACTAAGCGCATACCGAATGCACACTTAAATATACAGTTATAATTCTAGCACAGTTATAATTCTAGAGACGGATCATTTCAATTAGGTAAACAAAATTGATTTTTTTACGTATTCGTAATAACTATCAACACATACCAGCAGTGGTTATACTGTGAGAGTATTTGTGTTATTCAACCGTTTCATGGTCAATAACTGTTGGTATATAGCCTGTATAGCCAATGTTTTATTTGCATGCATTCTGTTCTTAAATGCCAGTAGTTTTAGGTGTGGCCTTGTCTGAATTAAATACTCGCACTTATGTAAGTGTATATTAATCAATCTGAGTTTTGAATATGCTTAAATATTTTAATTTCAATAAAATTAAATCACGTCACTACTTTATCGTAATCTGTGACGCATTGTTAAACAATTATAGACATGTCAATATTTTCATAACATTAATATGCAACCACATTATTAACTTTAATGTCCTTTTAAAGATTTAAAATTCACACCATAATATTCTCCAAGAAAACAGCAGGGGACCGTCCCAAAAACGGCAAGGTGCAGGCAAAATAAAAGATAAAACATCTCGATATCTCAAACTACACAATCACACGTCGATAGAACCTCCCCTCGTTTTGACGAACTTTTTTCTTCGCTCCACCTGCCTCCATCACCAAAAAAATTTAGGAGCTTAACATAATAGGTTTATTTTTCGATAAAACTTCGACCTGCCTCTGTGCATCTATCAGGGATTTGTGTAAGAAGCTTACCATAATTGAGGTACTTAATAATTTATTCAAAGACAGGTAATAAAATTATTCATCGATTCAAAACTAATTTATTAGTCAGTCTAAGCACCTATACAGTAGGTATGCATTTGTTTTAATAATTATTCCCGTATCGATAATCTGTAGTGTATGTCTTTAAAAGGAGGTGGCCAAAATGTGCCCCGGAAATGGTTAAAATACGTTTATTTGTACAAGGTTTTAGTCCTCAGACAAGACATGTTTTCCGTTTATTATAATATAACTAGAATTTTAATTTTCTTCTGAACTCCGCAGTGAGTAGTTATAATAAATTAACAATAATAATAAGTTGTGTTGTATACACTGCCTTGGAAATGTTTAAAATACGTTTATTTGTACAAGGTTTTAGTCCTCTGAAAAGACATGTTTTCCGTTTATTATAACATAACTAGAATTTTAATTTTCTTCTGAACTCCGCAGTGAGTAGTTATAATAAATTAACAATAATAATAAGTTGTGTTGTATACACTTAATCTTCTACTACCTCCATTGCTATCACTGGAGGTTGACAATTGACTGACAGAAATACGAATATATGCTATATTGCCATTTGTCAAATGCCAAAAGAAGATTTTGAGTTTGATTTCTACAAAATAATAATTGTGTTTGATTTTTTGTCATGAGGTGCATTAATTGTGCGGTTGATATTGAGCGCATGGCACGTCACTCAATATCTTCGCTAGCAAGAAACCTTCAAGCCATATTGGTAGAATGGATCACTGCAGCACAGGTATGGCATTTTCATGTGATTACATTAGTTTGGTATTTGGGGTGGGCACGTCATAATTAAAGTAAAATAAATAAATGAATTATCCAAAAGATAAATAGTTTGTATTTAATATAAATATCTCTCTTTAAAACACTTTTCCACGATTACTTATGTTTATCAAACTGTCAACCTACAAGAGCTAAAACTGCTCGTAAAAGGAGAATACCGAGTTTTACAGATTTTTATTGATAAAATTATTAAAGTAGATATTGTAAGCTTTAATGTAAGGTAAAAATAAAATGTGTACATTATACTTCACATGTGGGGCAAACGCCCATACAGATGTTGGCCACCTCCTTTGTAAGTTTACAATTAGATGAAGACAAACAACAATAAATAACGTATTGAAAACAAATAACGATTCATCCAAAATATAAATAAGACAGGTACTCGTATATTTCTCGCCAGTCGCCACGGTCTACTTTACGAACCTTTGATACAGTTTATTATTATTCTCGAGCTCCCGCGACGTCACAAAACAAAATGGCCGTTTGAAAATAAAGCCTCCTCGTAGGGCTGTTCTGTTGCCAGCCGTAGCCGCTCGCGGCGCGGCGTTGGATTCGTTTAGTTCTGTACTACGCCGCAACTCGAGTGGCGCTGGCGTCACTGTCGGCGTACGCGCATCGCTACACTCCCACGTACGATCTCCCTTTGTAAACACTGCTCAAATCCCCCGCGTGCGAACTTTTCAGTTTTTCCATGCACAAAACGATTGTTGACAAGATGAAAGTGTTGTGACGAAAACTGTGATTGTGAACGTGATCAGGATTATACGAAACGAAATGACGAAAACGAAGATAACTAAAGGCAGCGCTCTCTTTCACAGCGCTAAGGTAAGTGTTTAGGCTGTATTACAGTTTATTTTTGTGATGTTTCATGAATTAAACATAGGATAATTACGTATTTATTTGAAAGACCGTGGTAAAATATAATCAACACATAAATATCTTTCTAATTCTTCAAAATTTTCGTAAGTGAGAGTTGTTTATGTTAGTGGCCCACATAGTTTTGAGGTACGAAGTACCTTATGTAACTAAACTCACACTTTTCTATACGCCGTTTATAAACGTGTATTACCAGTCTGATATAAGAAGAAAGCTCATTATTTGTCCGAATGTCCGGATAAAGCAGCGCCGTGTAGGGTAATTCGATCCAGGCCGGTTCGTGCGAGGACTCCGTGAATCTTGATTCGAATCCTCCTCCCGGCCCTCGCAGCCCTCCCGTCTCAAGCCTTTTGATTTAAACGAAACGACTTTCAGTATATGGAATAACGACAAAGGACAAACCATTTTTGAGTTTCCACCCAAGTAACATCAAATGATTGTTATGTTTTCATGTTATTATTATGGTGCCTACTAAAATTATTAATGTACGATATGGTTTAGTGATGCCACTTTATCACAATTCGATAAGCCCATTCCATTGGCATATTGCATATCAAGCTCTTGTTACAAGTCAATTAATCTCGCAAGATAAGTTGCGATAGTTATTTGATATTTAATAAGGTAGGGCCACCGCAAATGAGGTTCCTGCTACATAGCTACGAGTATTGTATATGTTTAATAATATGCAAAAGTCGTACCTATGGCAAAGGCGGTAATCTGTCGATTTGAGTTTTTCATGTGGCAAATACGAAAATTAACCTTTTTAGTTGTAAGACGGCAGAGTTCGGCTGATATTCGTTTGGCAGAAAATCAGCAATCTTTGTCTCAATCTTGTGTCTCAATCAATCAAAAATGTTTACTCATATAGCTATCACTGATACACTTATGCACACAATTTTTAGTCAAATATTTAATTATGGGTCAACGCCAAAATTTAGCTGTTTTCAAATCCTTACATTTAAATAAAAGTTTAGATACCGTTAACTATATCACTTAGTGACAGTCAACAAGTAGTAATTCAACAGCAATTTTCTATCAATTCCATGTCACAACGTATTAAAGTAGAGATATTCTACTGTAATATTTACACAGACGTGGTTCGTTTCCAAAGCGCGCAGTAAAAGACATCAACGACCACGAGCGAGACAGAGATATCTAATTTGCGTGTGCAAAACCAAGACGGATGTTTGCTATAGCAATTTTGTTTATAGCTGGACGTAATTATATGGACAGGGATTTCGTGCACAGGTACGTTAAATGCAGGTAGTGGCCATCGCATGGTCGGATGAACTCCCTCTTTTAAAGCTAAAAGGGATGCTTAATTTGAATGGGGCAGTTTCCACTGAGGGAATTTAAAACATCGGCCTTTTAACTTGGGTTCTTACTTCGTTTCAGACCATGAGTGCTAGTGATCCATGAATTGTTATATAAGATGTCATTTACTTATAGTTCAAGTACCTACTTTAAAATCAAGTACTAGATACTACACTATCGGAAACGAAAATCGAGCTTCTTCTACTACGTAGGTAATAAATTCAAATTTGTAAGAGCAACAATAAATTTACAAATAAAACAAGGCAAGCAGATCCATGTATGTATCCAAGTGTGAGATTATACTTATTTCACAATTCATTAGCTCTAGGTTTACTAAGAAGTCATCCACGGCTTTGCGTAAAGCCTATTACCTGTCCTAATTCCCTTTTAATGAGCGTAGACTCAAGAGCTGATAGATGACGCGAATGTAAAAACCAAATTGGTTGAAACGCGATGGTTTCTCAGAATGTGGCCCACACGATGACCGGTTGTGGCCGGTCACCCGAATGAGGCATCACCTCTTTCACCTGACCTTTTTATTTGCTCTCTCAATTCAAGACTCTTTAGAATACAATTATTTTCAATATCAATTGTCGTGATTGAAAACTTTGTACCTACTTGTATGAAAGTGTATTTTTTGCAGTTGTGTGCCAAATTTTGTGGTCGCATAATCTAGTTTGCGATATTAACTTTTCAAAGATTTCAACTGAGAAATTATTAAGTTTTGTTGCCGAAAGTTATAATTAGGAAGCATTTATCGATCACTTATTTTGGTTTTACGAGCATTTAACATTTCCTTACATTTCAAAGTTAATACCAGTTTTTAGCTTAACTTAAGTACCTATATTTTAGTTGTAACTTTTGGCGGTAAGTATCGGACGCGGAAGGCAATAATTATTTTACTTTTTGATGGCAACGCTTAATACTTTGTAATTCCGTACTAGGAAAGCAATTTGCCTCTTTACTTAAAGACCTGACAAATGGACGGTTGACCTTGGTCTTCAAGAGAGAGGCAGATAAAATCCTCACCAACAGAGGTACAGTACGGCCGACGTATCTTGGCGAGTCTGAACTTCGCGCTGAAGGCTGCGCAGTAACACGGATTACGTCTCAGTCACACGTTAGCATGTTTGTGTCGCTATCTCTGTCTTACATGCGCTAAAGTTCGCAGAGCCTATGTTCAGACGCGCCAAGATACCTGGGCCGTACTGTACTATTGGGATTTTTTCTTCTCTTTAGTTTCTCGAAGGGAATTTCACTTATCATCAGATGGCTCGCCTGCTCGTTTGTCAGATATTAACTTTAAAAATCAGTGTTGTAGAGGCCCCAGTGACCGCCTACAGGCGGTAACAGGTGCAACTGCCTCAGCATAACAAGAGTCACCACGAGTCGGAGGTTTATAATGCATATATATAACAGTTAAATTTATATGTCTGCATAGAATTATATTCATAAGTAACACGTTCACTGCGTTAGACAAATTTGATGACTTGCAGTTGGTGCGGTATGGGGTCTATTATATCCGAAGCACGAATTGTTCCTGGTGCGTTGCTGGGTCGAAAAGATCCGTTTGACTTCCATCTGTTTAAGAGGATTTATCTTTATAGGTATAATGATTATAGTGTATTTTTTTGTAGCAATATATTGACCAATAAACACTCAATAAAAGGCTGAAATCGTAGGTAGATGCACTGTATGGTTTCTTTGTAAATAAAGGGATTGTCTGGCGGATCTTTACGACCCGTTCTCCGCACTGGTTAGTAAAATTGTCGATACATTTTTAGTGTTGAGCATGATAAAGAGACATCGATAGCGATAAAATAATGCAGTTTGTAGGATTTGTAATGTGTGACCAGTTGACGGGCTAGTATATACATTGATATATTCCACTTACCGATTATTATTTGTTTTGGGGAACCTTCGCTTACTTAATTTTTCTTACGTTTTTCACTGTTACATGAATTAAACAATATTTTTCTGGATAGCTTCATGTTACATACACAGACAGTGTTACATACACTGTACAATACAACTGTATAATATAACTGTACAATATTCTCCTTATTTGCATAAAAACTCATCTAACCATACAGACCTCACTAGCTCAACTAGTATGTAATCTAGTGCGGCTATAGGGTCATCGGGCATCGGGTCGTTAAGAACCGATAAACGCACTAGATGTAATTTTTTACGTTCAGTCGGCATCGGGTCGTAAGAACCCGATGCATTTTTTTTGTCTTTACATTATCTATTTAACAAGGCAATTCCAAAACACTAACCATCTCATTCATAACCACAGGGAGACCAAATATATCTGTCCCGCACCAGCGGTTGGCACAGTAATTTTTACCCCGCACCGTAGGAAAGTTGAGCATCGGATATAATCAACCCGCTACCGCACCGAACGTGGTAAATAAACTATTTACAAACAATGAAAATCAAACTAAAAATATAAAGAGTTTCAAACGAAGAGACGAGGCGCCTGTATCAATTTTATTAGCGATACACCTTATAATAGGAGCAATCCACTCCTATTAATTAAAAAAGCCCCTTTACAGAGAAAAGCCCCCCCCCCACACACTCCAAAATGACGATCATTGCGGAAAAAATGTTCTTTTTCAAAAATAAACAAACTTTCAACTACTCGAAATTACAAGCGTAACAGTTACATTGAAGTATTTTTCTTTTAATGAATAAAACTATTTGTATGTTTTTAATTCGTTAAGACAAAGTAGAACAATTACTTTTAAGTAAACTTGAAAGAATCTTGTAGAATGTATAGCAGCTGGCCATCGCGGATTCTTCTATAAAACGAGTGTAAGGTACAAGTACGGTATGAACTGTAACTGGTTGTGTTAACTATTGTATTAAAAAATGTCAGAAGTACCTATTAACATAACTTTAATCTTTATTAAGGTAATTAACTTTAGCAATTATTATTTCCAGTTTTTTTATACATTGCGTAAGTGCTTAAGTAAAAAGCTAAATGATCATTCAAATGCATTATGCAAATTAAATATAAGTAATTTACCTATATTGAATGCATTACAGATCATTATTGTTAGATATAAAGTAGGAATAGGATGGACCGAAAGTTATTAATACAGAATTTAGGCGAGCCATTTCCGTAGGGGAAGTGTCCTTCTATATTTTGATTTAAATCTACATCCGCTTGCACGTACTCGTAGTGACAAAACCGACATCCATGCATTGGAAATGCGCATGCGACGATTTTATACAAAACTTTATATTAATGCACGAATAGTTACAATAAACATAGAAGAGAAGAACTGACGGAAAAACTATTATTGATCATGGAACCTATATTTAAACAGGTTTAAAAAAGGTTGAGTCAATGAAAAAGTTTTCTCGAATTTAATTTCAATCAAAGAAATTGAAGTAAGTAGGTATATTGGAATGAGTTAACATTAATTTGTAAACGTCACAAAGTACTATTGTACTATTATAATATTTTAATAGATAAATCTAATTACATAATGTTATTTCTTCTCTTCGTTGTGCTGTGATTCTTGAATGAGGTGTTATTTGCATTTACTGTTAAAGTATCAGATTAACACTTGTGCCAGTAAGACTTCTGAAACTGGCTACGATAGTATCTTCCCACGCGAACCAAGAACCGACAAATCATGGTTCTTGCCCCGATTATGAATTGAATATGTTTGATGCTTCACTGCGCTCCCCGGCTTGCATTAACAACAATTAAAAAACGTGTGTAAACTGACCCCTCTATTCATTACACATTTCTTTGACTCGAAAAAACTTCTGCACAGCAAAACACTTACGTTCTCGAAAGGTGTTACATACGATTTATTGCAGTGGAGAATATGGAAATGATCTTAGTACCTAATGTAAAATAAACTACTCATTTCTTGATTGCTTTCTAAGTAAGAGGGTTTGGGGTTAAAGTGTTTTATAGACAACAATATGGAAAATAATACGGCATTTTCAGAATGCGTCATGGTTAAAACTTAAAACAATAACTTTTGAAAGAATTCATACGAACAAACAAAAAAGGGAAGGCAATTAATTAATAAATAAGCATTTCCAAGAAAGTGTTCCGTAACTTTTCACAAAAAACGTTATAGGTAAATAGTTTTCTTTTAATAATATTCTTTGATTGGATTTCATTTTTAATTTTATATTATTTTAGCTTGACTGTTGTATTGTGTAATTATGGATAACGTTTATAATTTCTCGACGATTTCCTCTTTTAACTTTTTATGTTCTCACATCCTCCATGCGATGTGCAAGTGACTAGGAATATGTAACGCAACCGGTCTCTCTAACTAACGGATGTCCTGTTAAAAAGCATGTAACATTATTATATAACTTAAACATTATAGAATTTTTACCTTAATCTTTGTGACTGTTGATTTAATTAATATTTGTTTATAACATTGAATGATGTATTAGAACTTTGCGATGAATCCAAACTAAATATAATGTGTTTTTTCACAATATTAAAGTTCTACTAATATTGTATAATGAAAAATAGGTGTTGTCCGATTCTCAACCCTAGCCGATATGTACGCAAAGATTCATGAAAATCGGTCGAGCCGTTTCGGAGGAGTTCAACTTCTAACATGGTGACACGAGAATTTTATATATAAGATTATAAATGTGAAAGTTTGTGAGTATGTTACGCATACTTACGAGGATGCTAAACGCGACGAAAACGCGAGCAAACCCGTGGGCAGAGCTTGTAAATGATAAGGCGTGCTATCCTAGGTGATCAGCTAGTTGAGTTGTGTTAACATTAGAACTGACGGCTGGTAGAGGTGGTGGAGTGGTAGCGCGGTCCCGTTATGTTCGCCGGCGCCGCACTACTCGTTAAGGCTTCGTCTGTGAAGGTATATGTACATATTTATATGTACCTACATCTTGTTGAGAGCGCACGTGCTCGTTACGAAATGAATCAAAGTTATCAGTATCACGGTTTGTCGTTTACATTGTTTACACTCTTTACATTGTTGACTCTAGAAGAAAATTTAAATAAATACAGCAATTGATAGTTTCACTTTTTTATAAAATAACCCATTGAACATGTTTGAACCATACACGTTAACGTTTTAATGAAATTCAAATGATTAAAAATACTTTTCAGTAAAAATTTTAATCGATTGTACCTATTGATTAAACTTTAAACGATGCATAGAAGTTATTTTACACTTGTGCTCATTAAATTTTTCTAAATAAGGAAACAAAACAATACTCTAAAATTAACTACCATATTAGTCTGTAGTCTGTACTGTCAATTTCGTAATTGTTATCATTTCTCAAGATAACTCATAATTATAGTTATGTAGGTTGACTGTTCATGTAATTCCAACGAGATTAAGAATGTCTAGAAGCGTCAAGGTTATCTAATCAAGTTGAAGTGAAGCATGCCTACTTACTTTTAAATGGACGGATTTCAAAACCTCGCAGCCACTTCCATTAGAAAGACATTTTATCTGTGAGTCAACGTCCAGGTAACGAAGTCTGTGACGTGACTGTCAATCACTTAACATAATTCTCAGAATCACAAACTGACAAAGAAGATAGTGAACTCGCCGTAACGTTTATTTGCTTCGGGTCAGGTTTTTGTGGCTGTTTGCGGGTTTTATCCAAACACAATGAAACCTTTAAGGCCAATAAGGGACATATAAATTAGCTCCGCAAACACGACCTCTTTGTGTTCTGATAACCCGTGTTTTGAGCCCTTGTATTCTCCGTAGGTTAGAATTTAAAAACAAATTTACTATTCATAATAACTACATAATTTCATATAGGGATGTATAGGGGTGTAATCGTCATGGTCACCTTTACATGGATTTAATTATTTTAATTATTTAGTCCATATGTTACGACTATATTTAGATAAATGTCAATGAACTGAAATAGTAGTAAGTAAATTTAGTAGATAGTTCGTAGTAGATATTTGCATTTATTAACCAAAATAATTCAAAATTAAAAAATATTCCAGAACAATGTCAGCTAAACAGTGATGTAGTTGTTGATAAAATTCATTAAAACAGTTATAAGTAAGCTGGATTATTTAAAGGCACAAGCCGTTTGGTCTAAGTCAAAACGTGTTTTTGCCTATTTGCGTTCATTGGTTACGCGCAAGAATTGAGTGCTCGGCCTTCTAACAGTATCCCGCGACGTGACTTAGAAAAATCTGCGGGGATCAGCAGTAACATGTGATAAGGTACAGCGAGCAAAAGAGTTAGATATGCAGGACATGATAATAAAATGTGCCATAATAAAATTATTACACAATGTTTGTGTTTATTGTCAATGCTAAATCGTACCTTACGTATAACACTAGCATTTAACACTAATGATGACATAAACATTTAGTAATATTAAACATTATGACTTTTTATATCATGCCCTGCTTACCTAAATCTTCTGCCGACTGTACTCAAATTAGTAAAGCGGCTATACACTGGTTGGCTACCGGAGACGCGTTCCGACGCACCTGTCGCCCTTCCGCCTTCGAAGAGCGGTCGAGATGAACAGGTATAACGTATATCTGTTTTCTTTTCGATGCGTTTACAAATAAATATATAGGCTGCTATATTTTTGGAAACTATCATAATACTATAAAATAATTTAGGCGGAGTTTTTGCTAAATAAGTTTAACTTAGGGCAGCGGTAACACAGGTGGTTTAAAATTTTTATTGAAAACATAAAATAGTTTGTATTAAAGTGTGTATTTAACTAAACATATGTTTGATTAGATGATATAAATTACATGTATATGCCCATACATGGTAACGGTTTTAAATATAAGTACACAGTATTATAGGTGTTGACACATTTTATGACAAATGAATCAGACCGTATCGGCTCCATGATGAACAACCGAACAACCTAATTCATAACCGGGGAAAAAAATTGGGATCGTTTTGTGAGCAGCATCGATGTCTGCACATCTGCCAACGGGTTGGGTGCACCTGCCAGCCGAAAACAATCGCGAAAAACTGCACCGACGCGCTGCGCAGGTGGCGCGATGGCGGCCATAGTCGTAGAAACATGCATCTCGATGCGCGATTACTCGGACTTCACTATTTTACTGTTTACTAGGATAAAAACTTTTAAATTGCGTTGAAGTTACTTGAGAGTTAAGATACAGTTGCTAAAACTGACTATGTATAGATACACAATGATTAGATACGTTATGCCCTTACAAATCAACCAAAAAACCTGTTCCGAAAAGAGCTACAACACACAAACGTTTATATTTTGTTTCACTAACACCAATCACATTGGCAAACACGAAGGCATTTTAACGCTGTGTGTCAAATGTCAAGCACTTCTGACAAAAACAAAAACGTGCGTATCGTCTTGTATTGACAGAGCGACTACGAGCAGAACGGTCAATTGCCTATTCTTACGTTCTTCATCGTCGGCGCGCTAGTGACGTATGTAGTATACATATATACATAGTTGGTTTTCGAAATGATAATGATCGACTTCAAAGCTTATTTTACTTGAATGTATAGGATACATTTAGTAATGTGATGTTATTAACAAATCTATTATAGAGAGTTTATATTCCGCCCCCCTTTATATTTTGATAAATTGCGTAATAACGAAATATTCATTGCTGCCCTACACTACAAGTAATACATATTCAAGTTTTAAAATGTAGGTTTGCACAGGAAGTGTAGAGGCGTTTGTCATTAAACTTGTTGCTCCGTTTACGGCAAAATTATATGGTTGTAGCTGGACTAAATGTCACTGAAGAATTAAACTACTTACGGGCTGATTTAACTTAATCGGTTTATTTTTTGCTCCAATCCTCATATTTAATAATTATAGTTTAACCTTTATATATCTATACTAATATTATAAAGAGGAAAGATTTGATTGTTTGTTTGCATTAAATAGGCTCCGAAACTACTGAACCGATTTAAAAAATTCTTTCACTGTTGGGAAGCTACACTATCTCCGGGTGACGTAGGCTATATTATATTTAAAAAAAATTAGGGATCCTTAATAAAACTCCAAAAATGTAACCCAAGGTCTAAAAAATAAGAAAACCGAAGCAAAGCGAGGGCGGTTACTCGTATATTATAATTTAACCTACCTTATCATTTAATATTTGCTGCAAATGCAAACATTGTCATTGGACATGTAAACTTATACTTGAGTCAAGATAGTTGAAAACAAAGGCTTTATATTTAAATAATCTAAATAATAATATCTAAATGACCTCTGTACTAAACTTCAGAATAATTTTTTGATATAAAGTACTGGCTTTGTCTTCTACGAGTGCAGACTTATGAGTCTACGAACTTCCTTGCCGCCTTTTCCCGCGTTTTTTTCGCGTCATATGTCATCCCACCTGACGCTGTGCGCTGGTGTTGCCACGTGCATCAGAACACAATCATCGCATAATCCATGTGCCAACTGTTTTTAAAATTTGTAAGAAATTAAGCTATGGAGAAAATTGATCTGATACTACTTTTGAAAACTGGTTGAGAGATAAACCATCCAACAATTCGTAACTTAATTGGTGACATTAATTTTATTTATGAATATAGAAGAATCTATTAAAATAAAGTTCACCTTTTTAGTTAACTTTTATTAACAAATTAAAACGAAACTACTTTTATAAAAATAAAGTTTAACCTTTCTTGAAATACACTAAAATCTTTTCTTGATCTGCAAATCCTCAATATGGATCTCATTTTGATTTGATTATGTATTGTGTCGAACAAGTTTTTATGCTAATGTGACAATTGAAATCCATTCAATTATGCCCTTTGAAAGGTCATGCATGTTTTAATATTGTGTGTGGGCGTTTAGGATATATCCTCATACAATTTGTACCTGGTCTATGTGAGCGGAATGTTGTCGATATGCACCATGAAAATTAAAATGTAAATAACTTGAAAAACTTACATCGATTCTGACGATTACATTCTATGAATATAAAACTTTTAACAGAATTAATTAATACACTGTGCATGTAATGAGATTATTTCTGGACATAGAAGAACAGGTGGTAGCTGCTAAAATAGAAGAGCGTCATTGTTTCTGAATATTCATCAAAGTTAACATGTAAATCGATCGTTTACTTCACGTTAAAGTTTATATTCTGCGATCAATCACTCGTATGATTCTACCGTGGTTTTAATTAAATCCATTTATGACTGAAATAATAAAACTATTTCTAAAGTTCGTGTTATTATATCTACGTTTAACTGCTGAAAACTTTACGCTGTTTTATTACTAGTTTAAACTCGTTAAATTATTTATATATTAAACAATGTTGTAAAATTAAATATTTTGTTAAATTTTCTCTAAAACTGTGTTTGTTTACTTATATAATATTTACTATTTTTATACATTTCCTCCAGAATAAAAACTATCCAACAAAGAAGTGGTTTGTAATATGATTATCAAGATAATACATATATCTTTATCGAGATATTATAAACAACTAATTGGGCCATCAATGTTATAAACTGTGTCATTAGCGTCATGCATTGATACCATTATTTTTTTGCAGGTGCTGTGGCATCTGGACATATTCCGTCGCAGCTTCCGAGAGCTCACGGGTCACGCCTGCCTAGGACCGTCCTGCATTTTTTGCGCACTAAAGGTAAGTCTAATTAACTCTATATAAACACACAGGTGTTTCGGCGTCTATAGGTTCCTTTAATAGGTCCTGAATTATTGATCGATTGTATTATCCACGCGGCCCATAATTGCTGACGCGAATGCACTTATGGACAACGAAGACATCTGCTAAAAGCATAATTGATTATTTTCAATATTTGCAACAAAGGTGCAAAATACACATCTGCTTTTTACTTCTCGGAGTGTGAATTAAAACTCATTGAATAAAAGTTACTCGGTCTGTTCTATATTTGTTAGGTACGTGTTCCACTCACCACTCAAACAGTAAAATAGAAGTTATTTATTTTGTTTTGGTCGGCTGGTGCCAATCACATATTATATACTCGTATATTGCATTTATTTATTTCAGTCACACAAGACAAGAGTGATGATCTACTAAACTTAAGCAACGTCTACCGTGATTGTGAAATGACCTAATAAGTGCTAAAATTGCTTAACGCTTCTGACCCTTGTATTGAATTTACTCACCGGATTCGAAACAGGCTTGAATAGGTTTCAGACGGCGCGGACACATGTCTGCGGTGCGTAGTCGCACCGCGAGGCGGCGCGATGCTGCGCCGCCACGCCGCGCGGTGTACAGTGCACCATTAAGTTTTGCTGTTGTTTAGTTCGCACGTGTTAATAAAAATGGCTGACAATTTAGATGTTGTCTTCTGTTTTCATATTTTTATCTTTATAATCATTGTTTGTCTTGTCCCAGAGAACGGAACGTGCTTCCACTAATGAAATTAAAAAAGAACAGCTGTCGAAATGCGTCGCCACGATCACCAAGTCTAAAATCAGGTTTACCCCTCGCGTAAAGATGTTTCACATCAAAAGTCGACATCTAAATTGTCAGCCAATTTTATTAACACGTGCGAACTAAGCAACAGCGAAACTTAATGGTGCACCGTACACCGCGCCGCCTCGCGGTGCGACGCCGCACCGCCATGCGGCGGGCGGTGCCGCGCCGCAGACTTTTATCGACGCCCTTACAATAACAAGCAAGCACATCAGTAAATTGCTAGTGAGTTGTAGCCAAATAACAAATATGCATATATAAATAGATCTCATGCTATGTTGAGAGCAAGAACTTAAACCCAGACTAAAAGAACATAAACGACAAAATGGCCTCGCCCGCGACCGTAGCCCCGTACCCGTGAGCGACTCCCAGACGTGACCTTTTCGTGAACAATGCCCTCTATTCTCCGCTAGCCAGCTAAGGCACGAGTTTCGACTTTCGACACCTCATGCTTATTAAAAAACCAATTTTATTCTCTCAAAAGTAGAGCATGCTTAAAGCATCAATAATTCAGTATACTTATTGATTCATTTTAACCAATAATGGCAAAGCAAAGTCTGCAAAACGTTAGCCTCACTTTCCTGCTAA
Organism: Thymelicus acteon; assembly: GCA_951805285.1. NCBI lineage: Eukaryota > Metazoa > Arthropoda > Insecta > Lepidoptera > Hesperiidae > Thymelicus > Thymelicus acteon. The sequence continues at coordinate 5,676,720 of OX638221.1, read as the reverse complement.
TTATATCATTTGTAAGTGAAACGTGTTAAACACAAAACCGTTTGTAAAAAATTCGCTATAGCCATGTTTTTCACGTAAGCAATTACAATGAACGTGTTTGAAGCTTAAAATAGCTTCTTTATTACGCTCGGGACGAGATTCATGGGGCATTAAAGCTTAATCTACTGGCCGGACTGGTTCTAAGGATGGAACGCCGAGACGCCGAGTCGTGATTTAGCTACCTAGGCGTATGTGGTTAGGCACTGCTTTGACGGTTCTTCACAATCTTCACACTCTTTACGGCCGTATTGTGGCTTGAATGAAACTATGGTGTCTCTTTCTTTTTGATCATCTATTTAGATGTATTCATGAATCTAGCGTCTTTATTTTATTGAGGAATGATATGATACCGATAATATGTAGGTGTTTTGCAAATGATAATCGTAAAGGCGGAAGAAAAGGCATTATTATTATAAAGGCATATTAGGAATAAAATGAAATTTAACTAGTCAAATGATTAACTAGTGTAAACAAGCGATGCATATAGGTAGTAAAACAACAATATAACACATATAACAATATAACATACGAGTATAACAATGCAACCTTTATGTAAGAACAAAACGTTGCCGCGTTGGAAACGCTGTGATAGTGAGAATTTAAAATTGAAGAAAATATGAAAAGAACGTCATTATGCAGTAAGTAGTAATTTAAAATTAAAGACAAATATAATTTGCAACTTAGAATTAGTTAGCTTAATACAACAGAGCACAATGCAACTCTCACGTACAGTCATAAGATAATTATAAAACTTTTACTTTGATGCGCGGCTTTCTCGAGACGGTAGCTAGTGCATAGCTATTACGTGTACATTTGATATTCAAAATTACATTTATAACATGATACCTTTATTAACTAAGTCTATTTAGGCTTCGTACTATGATTTGTTTTATATTACTTACTTTTGATTTATAACTACGTATTTAAGTTGTGAACAAATTATAGGTTATAAATTTTCATTCCCACTCAAGGAGGCACCACACCATATTACAACTACCTAATTTGGAAATAGGAAATTATTTTTCACACAGTCTGACCAAGACCACAAAAAAAACTTATTTTTCATAATCTCCACATACATGGTGGGATTGTGGTCAAGCATTAAGTTATTTTAAGTAAAAAAAATGATCGCAACAGCTAGACACTGAAATAGGAATTATCATGTAGTAGGTACTTACTCTAAGTAGCAACTGTAGATTGGCCATTAATAAAATTATATTTCAGTAGCTTATTTTCCAAAACAGTGATATTCCTGACAATCGTAGAAACGGAAACAGTGCTACATACAAACAAATTGCATTGCCATGCAATTACAATATCGAATAACCCAGTTGTGGTGTGTACTGGACGACATTTCGTATCAAGATTAGCCATGATCTAGGCACGTTTTAGTACCGCATGTCGCCGCTACGTGACGCCAGCGCGCCACTAGCCACAGTTATGGCGGCATTACACCATTTTACCATTTACGACATACTATAAGTACTAAGCCGTAAACACTATTTGGATCTGACAGCTATTTCATCAGGAATGACTCGAAATGCATTATTGTACCCTGCAATTCTTTAATTGTCCGTCATAATTTTTTACTGCTCTGTTAAGGCTATTTAAGGATAAGTGACAACCCAACTGAGTTGGACCTGAAATACAATTCAAAACAAGTCCTAGTATGTATTTGTGCAAAAAATATTGTTGTAACTTATAACTGTTTTAATAAGAAAACATGTTAAATCCAGACCTAAAGCATTTGCTTACTTTATATATACGTTTTTATACATATATAGTTTTATGATTTATTAAGATATTATATTTGTGATTTTTATATTTAAGTGTCAGAACACATGCTACAAGACGATGAAATTTGTCGTTTGTCCCAATTTTCGCCATGATTGCAAAGTTCTCCAGTTTAAAGAAGCTGAAAATGAAAGAAAAGAAAATTCAGTGGTTTCAAGTTAGACCGTATACGTAAAACTCTACTAATATTTTTTGTAATTTTCTATTTTACATAGAAGTTATCGAACAACGACGATTTGTGACAGATTACAAAATACATACCACTAATACGAATAATGACGACCCTGTAGCCTAGTTGGTAGCGACCCTGCCTGCGAAGCGAGGAGTCCCGGGTTCGATTCCCGGCCGGGCAGATATTTATGTGACAGATAAATATTTGTACACGGGTCATGGGTGTTATTATGATGTCTTATATGTGTCGTCCATGCCACCCGCGACACAGGTGAAAACCTACTGCGGGGTATAAGTGTGCTAGCGTTTGTAAGCGTTTACATAAACAAAAAAACCTCTTCAAGATGTAACTACGATACCTTACATTCATAGGTATATTTCTATTTTTAAGTAAAAACTGGTAAATAAATTGCTTCTGCGTATATTTGCGTAATCCGTGTAGAGTTGGAACTCTACACTCCGACTCTTGACAGTCTTGACCGCAGAATTCAATTCTTAGTAGTAATTCTTAGGTTAGCATGGCTAGAAATGCTAGAATCAGTTTCATGAATTCATTTTATAGGTTGAATTTTTTTTAAGTTAATTTTACATTGTTTATTGAGTAAAATAATTCTTGTGTCAATAATATTGAAACTTACAGAGTGAAGAGCCAAACAAAATTATGTTTAGGCTGCTTTTCATAAGCCAATATTATAATATTTTAGCAAAAGTATTTTAGCAGTAAAATAACTTCAGGAAACATTCTAAAAAAACAGAACTTAAATAATAAGATTTCGCGATACGTGTACAAAATCTCGTTTGACTTTGTTTCTTTGTTTGCTGGAACCGAATCGACAATTTTATGAAATCTATTGATTGGAGATAAAATATATGTACCTATTCATAGATCATGGACCCAAATCACGCGAGAGCGTGTCTCATTGATTCCATCAGATATAATAATATAGTGTGTAGAGTATTTAACTGTGACTAGAGTATCAAATCAATGTTTAGGGTTGGCTTAAGTTAGTTGTATTATTCTAGAAGTAGAATTAACTATTTATCACGATTTAGACATAATGTTGGAAGATTTTTCACGCTTAAAGTGCGATAATATTAAAGTATATTTTAACAGTGATTGAGTGAATGAAATAAAAAATATTTCTTACGACCATAAAATCTGTATTTATAAGTTTTATTTAATAATAATCTTTATTTATTGCAACTAAATACTTTAAGCCATCTAAAGCCAACATTAATATTTCTTGAGTCCGTTGCACCCAGTTTTTAAACGTAACACAACCTGTATTATAAAGTTAGACAATCACACCTCGGGTTATCCCGAAACCAAAACAAGCAAGGCGGAACAGCCCTGGCCATGGGATATCTTATATCTACACCTACACCACACTGTAGTATAGTGCTGTGCGCACGCGCAGCTGCAAGACCGGTTCGGCTTCTCGCTTACACCAGGTACTGCGCTGTCATGCTCTATACTCTGTGCTATGGAGGTATCTATGCTTCAGTTTGAATTTAAACGGCTCGATTTTTGAACTCGTTCGTTCGATCGAGATTAGTCTGTAGAGTACATGTCTTTAAAATGTTACGGTACGCATTTTATAACCTTTTAAAAATCTTTGTATTAAAAATAATAGAGGTAACACTTGAATTTTATTGAATGTATTGTTGAATATAAAAATAGCGTGCTATACTGTTTTATTCTACTGCTTGTTACAGTGAAAACAAAGAATCCCATTTATGAAACCATCGAATTATGAATCGCGCTCACTATATTCGAAATTCACTACAAAAGATACGTGTTCGTTTGTAAGCTCTCTCTAGCGGTTACATTCGGAACTAAATTATCGTAGCAAATAGCTTCCAGGAAGTGAAACAAGGGTGATTTAAACTAGATCACAACGATGTACCGAGACAAAGAAGTGAGAGCCTCAGTGTTCCCACTCGACTCCCACGACATCGTTAACGATCAAGGCCCCGCCCACCGATCGACGACAATTAACTCGGGGACGCATTATGTGATAAACTGTTTACTGTTAACCAACGCTGCTTGATTATAAAGTAGTTATTGTCCCTTAAAGAAAACTTGATAAAGCTAAGAAACTATGTTACAGCGAATACATAAAGAAAATTTTTTCAACGTTATTTGGTAACCAGTTACTAAGTATATTAAATAGATTACAGATTCATTTTACCTGAGAGTACGTATGCCTCAAATATTCAAAGTCTATTATTAAACGCTTCAGTGTGTAAGGTATATAATAATGTATCTACGGACATCATACTCACGGACCTGTTTGATGAGGTCATACTTATTTAAATATCATGTTGTTCTAAGCCATTAGTAGTGATGTAAAATAACAGCTTGAAACATAAATAAATACATGGATAATATGTGTATCACTAGTATAGCTTATCCTTTAAGCTCTAGTAAGTATTTGGTATAACCGCACGCTATCCAGTTTCATGATCGAAGAATGTTGATTTTGCCAACCTTAATACGTATGAAAAGGCGTGTTTATTAGTTTCTAGCACGCATTATTTCCAATCCTCTGGGTTTATATGACTGTAATAAAAAATTTAAAGGGATGTAATAATTTATAAACAAGAATTTATAAACAAGATAGGTGTCAATGCGTAGCAGCCTTTTCTATCAATTATAACAAGTGATGATGAAAAGTATTCAGAATGCTTTTAATTCAACCAATCGTTGTCTTTCAAGTTCTGTAAGTATAATAATTTGCCATAAAAACATTCGCTATCCTGCTCAAATAATACGCGTCGTGTTATAAAGTAGGCTATTTATTTTTCAGTAGTGATGTCAACATGTCGAACCTCCGACAGGTCACATAGAGAGCGCCTCGTCGGCGCCTGCCGCCCCCGCTTGCTTTACCTTAACTTACCTCATACGAGTATATTATAATGTCGAGTATTGATCGATCTAATATTAACGTATTACTACAGCCTAATAAATTCTCCTTCATACTCGTACAGTCGGCCCACCCACGGTTACGTCTAGACAGGTCAATCAAGGGCGTGCGAAGTGTGTCTTTAAAAGAGTTGTAAAAAGAGTATTCAGGTTTATTATTTGGAATGAGGTAGCCTGAAGACGACGGTAAAGAACGGATTTTTCGATATTTCACCTCTAAACAGAGGCTGAAACTTGAAAGGTTGTATGAAAATTCGGCGATCTTAAAACAAGCTCTACGAAAATTAGTAGTGCTTCAACTTTCAACAAAATCCAACCTCTAAGAGGGTAACATAATTGATGAAAGTTTATTAGAAAATCATTCTAACACGTCTTCCATGCGGGAAACCTGCGGGCAACAGTTAATATATTACTATTACTTCATAATTTCATATACCGACTTAATTTGACTGCCGTAACTTCTCTGAACATGTAGACAGGTCGTGGGTGCGGTGTGGGCGTCTTTTACGTTTTAATGTACGATTTACGTCATTTTTCATGTAGAGGTCTTCTAAGATCAGATATAAAGTTCGTCAACCGCAAGGATGCAAGGATCCAGTGCTCAGTGAGCAACAGCACGCGTGCGGTATCGGTGTTGGACGGGCCGTATCTGTTGCTCGTTCCATATCGTATGACACATTCGTATCATGTAAATAAGTAAATACTATATTTTAGTACTGAGTATCAGGTACTAGTGATGTATTTTTGTTTTGTATTAGGTCAGTGACAAAGCAAATATTTTGATCGACAGCAACAATACTAGGTATTGTATCTGTCTCTAACAAAGTACTTTTATTAAAAGGTGTGACTTTGTATGAATGAAAACATTTTTTCTTAATTTTTGTTTGTTTTTTATTTTTATGGCTCACGTTATGAATATAATGAAATAATTGTAAATAACGAATGTGTTAGTGCAATTTATTGCAAGAATGAATTTCAATAATAAGTATATTAATTTCCAAAAGCTAGTATAAGTCCCAGCTAAAGCAAAAATTGAATAATGAACTACTTAGAGAACATAACAAAATAACCTAAACCTAGTTCTTTAATAACTGAAAATTAATAACGCTTCACACTCATAGCCCCACACTAGGATCCCCTGTGTCATGGGTGCCACGGACAATACACAGAGACAAGAACATCACACCCAGACCGAAAACAGAAATTCAAACTCATCATTCAAACCGCTTCGTTGGGAATCGAACCCAGGACCCTTGGCGCGGCAATCCGGCATGGTAACCGTCGCGCCACACAGGTCATCATCAATAATAATAATATATTTAATTTTAACGCTTTTCAATGAAAACTTGTAATGAAAATAATATATTGTAAGTATTTCTACAAAATGCAATAGTATACAGTTGTTACACTTCCTAGTAAGCATAATAAAAAATGCCCGCATATTCATTATTTACTATCGATTAAAATTTGTTAACTTTATGTATGTCATTGCCAACGTGTACACGGAATTTTGCGGCGATGTTGGTTATATTACAATGCCATCAAAAACAAAACTTGTAAAAAAAACCAAGTCTCGCAACTCAGTTCTTCTACCGTAAAAAGTTGTGAGATCAATGTAATACCAAGTCGGTTAATTTATTCAGTTCCTACTTAAGGGTCCTTCTGTCTTAAGTTATCACGTAATTAGCTAACCTAACAAGTAACAACATCTTATAGTGACCATATTATCAATATTAAAAATCTTTTATGTTTTAAATAAATAGATCGACTTGGCCATCGCATGAAAACACAATATATCTCACAAGTAATACCTACGTATTATATTAAATTTGATTGTTTAGTGCGATTGCCAAGTCAATCTATTTATTTAAAACATAAAAGATTTTTAATATTGATAATATGGTCACTATAAGATGTTGTTACTTGTTAGGTCAGCTAATTACGTGATAACTTAAAACAGAAGGACCCTTAAGTAGGAACTGAATAAATTAACCGACTTGGTATTACATTGATCTCACAACTTTTTACGGTAGAAGAACTGAGTTGCGAGACTTGGTTTTTTTTACAAGTTTTGTTTTTGATGGCATCTCATTTCTTTTTGTAGATAGTTCTACTTTTTTTCCTTTTACAAGTTACCTTTGAACATAATTATATCTAGGTACCTATCTACACCTATTATTCCATTATATTATATACAGGTACACTGATTCATTCACTGCAAATGTTACTTTGTTATACAGGTACAGTAATTCATTAACTGCAAATGTAACTTTGTAATCCTATATATTTATATGGGATTACAAAGTTATTTATGCAGTTGATGTATCTAGAAAACTAGACCGAAATTGCAAAATGTTTTAGTTTTTCCTTGATCTATACACTAAACACTAATTGTGTTCCAAATTTGAAGCTTCTATGTCTGCTAGAAGTGCCTTAGAGTTTTGATGATCGGTCAGTCAGTCAGTGAGTGACGAAATTAAGAAACTTTGACTAGTTATAATTCTTAAACTACTGGTTCAAATCGAATGAAATTTGAAATATAACGTGTTTATACAATGCCTGCTTGGTTACTAAAAATTCAGACTTTTAGCTTTATCCACAACGAAGTTATAGGGGGTCGAAAATGGCCTGAATTGCTTCGAGAAAAGTATGGTACGGCCGTGCCGCTTTTTTGCTCGACTTGGCGGGGGCACTGCCGTGCCCCCAGATACGTGCTTAGCTTGTCATGGAAAACACATGAGTATGCATAGCGAATCAAGACTTGGTTTTCCCTACAATTTAATATGTATTGTTATAGCACATCTGTTTACCTACTGTCCACAATAAACTATTTGATTGATGGATTGATATTCAGGTACAATGGACTATATTATAACAACGAATGTCTTGATAATCTATAGTCATCGCAAAGCAAAAATATACATAACACCACTTAAAAATAGATGTCGTGTAAGATGTTTCAGGAGGGTTGTGATTAGATACACTCGAACTAAGTAACATCTAACTAATATCCTAGCAATTATATAAAGTTATAAATTTTAATCCTGATTATTTTTGTCGAAATAGCCTGAGTACCAGCAAAATATCTGCGACTGATATTGATTAAACTATCACTTAAGAGTAAGTACCTATGTAAATCACAAATTATAATACGTTTTATTAAAAATCATACTAATACATATATCTATGTGATATTGGCTTACAATGTTAAAGGTATGTAGTAATCATGACTTTATAATAAATCTAATAGAACTAGTTATACAGCATTGTACAAATACCTTATATTATATGCAAGAACATACTTGATATATTTCTTGCAATTCTATTGCGCCCTTGTAAATAGGTATTACACAGAAATATTTGTTACAAGTTATACGAGTAAGTTAACGAGTAACCGCCCTCGCTTTGCTTCGGTTTTCTTATTTTTTTACACCTTGGGTTACATTATTGGAGTTTTATTAAGGATCCCTAATTTTTTTTGAAAATATAATATAACCTATGTTACTCGGGAATAGCGTAGCTTCCCAACAGTGAAAGAATTTTTCAAATCGGTTCAGTAGTTTCGGAGCCTATTCAATGCAAACAAAAAATCAAATATTTCCTCTTTATATATTAGTATAGAAGTATAGATAAATAACCTTCACACACCGAAATTCTCGACTCTGTCATGTTAAAGCTCTGTCACGAGTGAAATGGCCGTCGGGTATACAATTAAAACATCGCAAACTAACAATACGAAAACGAACGAAAACAAAAATTAATCTGTCAAATGGATGTAGCAGACATCGAAATCGAACCTGAGACCCTTTCTCAATTCAAGGACTACGGGGTCGTATATTTATGTCGTTATAAAATACACATTGTGAAGCTCGTTTGTAATTCTAAGAAGATTCTGATTATTTTTTATAGGAAAATCATATGTCATCAAGACTTTAGTTAAATATCCTAGGCAACAAAACGTTCCTATGCACTTTAACCTTCAACTCACGGTGACTGGCTGAGATTGAATCACGACGACTGTAACATTGACCAAAGTTCAATTTTATTTCATTGCATGGTAAAAATCATGGTACTGATCCCGCAAGACACTATTATAAATAAGTAGGAAAATTACCGGAATAACATTTCATACAACGAATATACAACATGTTCATTTGGACATTTGAAAATATTATCTTTAATTATACCTTTTTTAAACTACTACTTAAAGTGAGATTATTAATTATTTCATGATCAGAACATAGGTACGTACTTGTATTTTTTATGTATATATCTGACAATCTTCACCAGCCACCTGATGATGAATGGTCCGTGCTGCCCATGACTCGACCAACACCATAAACATCACCGATGCATCGCCGACCAAACAGAAAGCGGGAACACGCTTTAGCAACACTTCAACGCAGAGTTGAAGGAATGCGAAATTGTTCTAACCATTATCTCGGGCCAGTCAGTGGTAGCTATAGTTGTTGGCCGTAGTTGCAATCAGTCTCGGCCACTCTCCACTAGTAATTTCGTAACCCTAAGATCTATTATAGTTCTATGCTGTTTATGGTCAGGCAGCGTGCCGATTTTTCTCGGTTGAGACTTTGAGAGCAATGAATAGACGATTACTATTTCTAATTATTAGCATAATTAACATTGGCAAATAGACTGAGTTTTAGTAATTATTAGGAGATATTGAGTCGCAACACGCCATGGTAATAACATCAAATATTATAATGGTGAGTAAAAAAAACTGATTCGTAGATAAAAATCTGTTGTGATCTTCATTCATTAAATTCATTTATCTATTGACTATATTATTAAAAAAATTAAAAAAATGAATGGATTGAATAATATTTAAACGTTGTATTATAATAATAACGCTTCACACTCATAGCCCTACACTAGGATTCCTTATGTCGTGGGTGCCATGGACAACACACTGGACAAGGACATTCACACCCAGACCGAGAACAGAAATTCAAACTCATCATTCAAATTTCCGCCCCGCCGGGAATCAAACCCAGGACCCTTCGTGCGGCGATCCGGCATGGTAACCATTGCGCCACACGGGCCGTCATAAACGTTAAACGTTGTATTGAAACAAAGAGTTGTAGCAGAACATTAAGATCTCACAAATGTTATTATCATGTTTCTCCCAATAATGCAAGCGGCCGCTAAAATTTTTTATTCACACACACCGTCCGACATCATGGTATAATAGGTACTCGTATATGAACTCTACTCAACACACTGTGAATAAGGTTAATTAAATTTGCTTTTCCTTCACAATTATACACGCAAATTATATAATCAGGACTTATATTTGTAAACTGAAACTAGTTAATTCCTATTTCCATATTTAATCGTTAATACCCCTTACACGAGTGATTTGCATCACAATCGCAAGTCCCCATTCTGCCACGTCAACACGCTGGTCAATCGAAGATTTGAAAATAATAATAATAATAATAATAATAATAATAATAATAATAATAATAATAATAATATTTTCCTTCACCGAGGCAGGTGTTAGTTAATTCCCAATACGCAAGTATTTTTTTAAATTATGCGTACAGAATTCGAACCTATATATCCCTTCAGTAGGGGAACAAAAGTGCAAAACACTAGGCTATCGCTACTACGAGTATAAAGCTAATTCGAGAACTTAACTTACATCGATATCGCAATAGCATTCGCATTACCTAAGCAGAATGTTCGAATAAAATTTACAATTGGACCACTTTACTATCATTCTCCACACTTCTGGTTACTATTCGAATTGATGGTCGCGAGTGTCGCGACTAGCGAGTGAAAAGAGCAAGTGTATGGATGGAAACTAGGCCGGCGACACACATTACATTTGTTTAACGATATTGAGACGGCGAGAGAGGCCTAAATGAAAAGGTGCGGCAAAAAAGCTTGTGAATTATCGTTTTTTCGTGTTTCAAGGGAAATCGTAGACTATTATAATATTTTTAATATCAGCTTGCTATCTCCTATTCTGTCATGTTTTACATTAAATAATTGAATATAATCTATGAATTGAATATTGAAAAAAGATTCTTTTAGACGAGTTTTTGTGGTCAAATATATTAACCTACCTCAAATACAGTGCTGCGATTAACCTATATTTCTGTAAATCGATCACATTGAGGTAAAAATAAATAAAGTAGATTTCTACAGTTTACTGAATAGTTTTTGTACAACGTCGATGAAGATTTTACAGAAATGTTTTTTATTATTATTATTCTTCGGACTGTTAAGTCTAACCGTGATTCAAAGTTTCGCTTATTGTAGTTTTTGTTAAGAACTGTCTTTTATTGCCGTGTGAACTGTGGGACAACGGGCATTCGGTCCACTAATCGCATTTCTAAACAAATTGTATTTTTTATGTCAATGTTAGCTTGGCAACAACTACATTGTTTAGTTAGTATGGTCACACATCATTAGATTTATCAGAGATTTTTACTTTTTTTCAAAAAAAAATCTAAAATTGTATTAAGTACTTTACAATTTTTATCTATATGTAACTATATTAAAATAAAGCTAAGAAACTTTTTTGATTGACCGAGCTCTCTCTCTTTTTGACTAAAAGCGATTACTTACTCTATCACTTTACAATCATTTTTTGTTCAAGAATATCATCGAAGGAGCGAAATTAGTTTATATAACATAGGTACATACTTTATACTACTGTTCATGTAGGAAGTGGAAATAAAAGTAAAACATAGGCCTAGGGCAAACCTGAGGAAACCATTAGGAAAGAGTTAGAAACCGTTATTGTCTGAAGATTGCCAGTGCCCGAGTGTATACGCTCACTTGCAATGATAAGCATCGTATTGCACTATGTATGGAAGTTACCTACGTCGCTTTATTTATTTAGCGTCGACTTACACAAGCCGGTACCGCGAAGCGACCTTACATACTCGAGATTTGTCACGTATGTACAAAACAACATCGATTTAGGTTAGTACTGAGTGGCAGATATCATTTTTGCACAAAAATTTGTGGGCGCAGAGGCCTTGACTAAATCGTTCCAAGCGAAAGTGTTAAATATTACTTTTTGGTAACAAGTTAAACGTAAATATTAAACGGAACTCTATCAAATATTCGTTTCATGACCATTTATGGGAAAGATCATGGAGATCTTACAAGTATGATAAGTTACCACAAAATTGCCCTTACCGAAACTTTGATAATAAGTAGATACAAAAACTATAGAACTTTTATGTTCCTAATAAAAATAATCTATAATACCTATATCCTACAGAAGTACAGACTGCTGAAGTGTTGGCTGCTTAAAATTATTAAGATTTAATTTATTTTTAACAATATGTATGTAGGTACTCTTTGCATTAGATTTTTATACGTATTTGTATTCAGTTCGAGTACATACAAACCTACTTATTCAAGTTCTAGTTGTCAGCCTCTCACCTACTTCAACGGTTTCGTGTTTCGATGGACACTTGAATCAACGCTGACTCCGATGCGACGTTGCTTCTTAATTAGCATTTATAAAAAGTAGCGGATAATGGCCTCTTAATTAAAATGATATCTTTAATCTAACGCTTGCTCGGTCGATGATCTGAGAGATTGCACAAAATGGGCAATTACTAAACTCTAAAGTTAATCTTTTACGGAGAGATAGACGTCTCGTTTGAATTCCTTGCTAGTTGGCAACGAATAAATGTTAATAATGTGTGTGTTTAGGTTTTGAAGCCTTGTACATTTGCTGAATACCTTCAAGCAAACATTTAATCCTTCCGATCTCCGACTTCAAGATAAATAAAAGAAAAAAAAACATTGCGACTCTATCCGATCGATACCAATGTAGACAACCTAGGACATATTTAAGTACATAATATAACATACCATAATAATTTACCTACTATCATTTTATTATACAAGAAATATTTTCAAATATTCCTTAAACTTCTTAAACTGATACTCAGGATTAAAAGGTATAAGCTTCGTATAAAAGAGAAGGGCATGTAAAAATAATTAAGCTCCTGTAGCGTCTACAGAGACCTCATCTCTGCTATATCAAGTACAATATACGTAACCGGACTCCCGCTAAAGCCTCTCTTGCGTCTCGCTCGCACTCGCAGCACTACGAGCTAGGCGCCAGAGCCTTCGTTACTATCTTTGTCATGCACATGAGCGTCTGCGGCCTGTCACTGCGCCTGGGCGTACACACCGCGTATCTACCGCCGCGCGCAGACGTACTGATCTATATCATGATAAATCGAAGAGTAAAAATAAACTTAACCAAGCGATAATAATACCGCGATCTGTTTACGTGTACAGTTCGGTGTTTACGAATTTACCCGCGAAAAACACTTTCAAGTTACACTTGCTGTGTTTCGCAAGTTTCCCCGCGAACAACTTATGACATTTGTGTAACATAAGTGTAAGTGTTTAGTGTCAAAGGTCATTATCGTTACATTAGTGTAATAAACAAGTGAGCGGTTGTGATAGTGTATTGATTGGAAATGATTTCTAGAAGTGGTTAGTCGTTAGCCTTGTGGCTAAAACTGTATGAATGTACGTCGTACCTATCGCCTTAAGCATTAATTTATTTAAATGTGTCTGCGACAACTCATTATTGCAATAGATAAACGTTCCACCTCCTTCACGGCCAAATTCCAACGTCACTGGGATACGTATAGTTTGAAAATCGGTGAATTTTTGGCGTCTTCATGTGAAGGCTAATAATAGCGGCTTCGGGAATACCAGTATGTACCTACCTAGGCACTCAGGGCACTCACAGATGTTAATCGCCTTTGTATCAAACAAGACTATTGAAGTTTACTACTTACAAACATTATATTAATATATTTTTTAATGTAGTATACAATGTGATATTTGTTAAATAAACATAGAATTTATTTTATTTTACAAATCTATATAGGACGTACGTGCCTTCAAAAGATGTATTACAAGATAAAGGTGCATTTCATGTTTTTAAAATCGATATTAATTACTTATTAGTTACCACGTAGGTACCTGTAATGATTGAATTGTGCGCTATCGAAGCACAGAACAGTTGTTGTAATGCCTCACTAATTACATGTCATTACTTGGGGCCCATTGTTCGCCCACTGCGTGTGACATATTTGTACACTTGTATTGAACATTGCATATATACTTCGGAATATTTACTAAACACTTGTCCTACATGCACCAAGTTTGTCCTAAAATGCTCCATCTGTCTTCCACACTGTTTGTAAATTCGTCATTATGTTGATCATTCAACTTGGTAATTATTACATCTGACAGATAAAATCAATGCTGATTCTAAAAATATAAAAAGGTAGCTATTTTGATTTACCGGGAAAAACAATTTATCCGTATCAAAGTATCCGTAAGATGCGAAAATTTCCATACAGGTTGTATTCCATAATAAATGATCGTTTCTTATTCATATTCTAATTTATAAACTCGGATTTTGTCTATACGATAACATCAGTCAAGCATGAAATTTATAAAGGCAGAAGCGTACCGAGATGGAGGTATCAACTTAAGTTGATACCTTGGCAATTAATTGCCACCATGGATGCTATGTTTTATGTTTACCACTACAAACCCATTTTTATCCATAAAAGTTTTGCTTTTGTTTGATTACCTAGGCCAAAAAAATTTGATTTGCCCCCCAAACGGAAAAAAATATTCTGAATCCCCTTGACTAGGAGTACAAGAACCCAAGTACATATATATATATATAAATAATAGTTATATCAGATAAAACATAAATATTCGAAAACGCTAGGTACTAGACATAAACCGTAAAGCAATAATAAACTTACAAAATGTTAAACGCGAAAAAAATTTAACAGCAATTCGTTTGCTAACAGCTCTACCAGTTTGGCAACTTCGTCGATAAACGTCTTTAATCTTTACCTCTCCTTGGCTCAAATGTCAATACTGACACTTCACAAATACACAAACCTCTACAACACTTGTGTGGAGTTTTAACCTCAGATTTTAACTTACTCAATCGTATTGCTGCGATTGAATTAGATGTTGCGCGTAGAACGAATTGATTACAGCAGGCTACGATAATTCACCGTACAATCAATTGAAACGTACACGCAAGAGTTTATCAAACTCGTTCTAATTTAACTAGTTCCTGTATTCATCTTTATCATTAGTAAAGTTACATTTTTATATCAAATGCATATCCAGTTTGTTATTTGTTTTTTGACTTTCTTGACTCTATCATCTCTCTCACGCTCTGATAAAATCTTTCTTTTTAGGGTTCCGTTACGAAAAAACGAAAAACGGAACCCTTAAAGGATCACTCGTAAATACATAACGTACGGAACCCTCTCCAAGCGAGTTTAACTCGCACTTGTCTAGTTTATTTCGTCTCTTCCTTCTTGGTTGGCAAAGCATTGATGATGGCTTTGGTATTAGAGATGTCCATGGGAGACTTATCTTCATAACGTTCGTCGGCTAACATAAAAAAATTGTATACAATCTATGATAATGACAAAAGTGTGTATATGGTAGTATATATTTATTACATCAAAAACAGTTCACAGCTCACAGCGCAAAACATTTACATGTTTTGCTCTTGAAAATGGCAACCGTTTATAAATCAATGCGGAAATATATTAAAAGATTTAAGTTAATAAATTACTCGTCGTCATCAACGAAGTCATTATGAATTATTCAGTGATGATTAAACACGTATTCGATTCGAATATATATTATATTATATATGTGTAACATCAAATAAACATTCGACATGTTTTCTGAGTTTTTAGGGTTCCGAAGTAAAATCGGAACCCTTATAGTTTCGTCATGTCCGTCCGTTCTGTCTGTCTGTCCAAACCAAAGCGCCGAGACCCTTAGTGCTAGAAAGCTGTAACTTAGCATGGATAATACATATTTACTAAAACTCCAGAGTCGTAGAATAAAATATTGAAAAACATTTTTTTTCCAAGATACCTCCCCTACAGGTGACGTGAGAATAAATTTTTTATTCGTCGCGTACCATATAGTGTGGGGTATCGTTGAAAAGGTCTTTCAAAAATATTATGGGTCTTTTTGGACCATTTTTAACCGACGAAAAAAAAAGGAGGAGGTTCTCAATTCGACGCGTATATTTTTTTTTTTTATGTATGATCACTCAGCAATCGGCACAGGGTGGTCCGATTTTGATCATTCTTTTTTTAATGGATAGGGTATATCTTGAAGTTGGTCCCATATTTTTTTGAAAATTTTATTCTTACCCTAAAGGTACGAAAATAGGGGATGATTGATTATTCACCCACGGAATTTTTGCCCGTTACCCCAATAACTTTGTACTGGATGATCCGATTTCGATGATTCTTTTTTTATTGTATATTGTATACCGTGCAGTTACTCTTGTTTAAATTTGGAAAGAAAATTTTACCCCTAAAGGTACGAAAATAGGAGATGATTTATGTTTCAACTACTATATTTTTACCTGGTAACTGAATATATCACCAATAACTTAATAATTTTTATAGCAACTAAAAATTAAAAAATAATTATTTTTTGACAAAAAATAAAACCAACGAAAAAAATACTGAAAAGCGAAAAATAAAATAAACCATTTAGTATTATAAATTAAGATCCTAAATTAACTGAAAATAAATAATTTTGAGGCGGTGCCAAACCAATGAAAAAACAAACGGTGAAAAGATGTGCGCCGCGCTGCTGCTGCCGTGTGCATCGCATGCCACTGCCCTTATAAAATGAACTTTACGTAATTAATTTTGTTTGTTTGTTTGTTTGGCACGGTCTCGAAATTATTTATTTTCAGTTAATTTAGGATCTTAATTTATAATACTAAATGGTTTATTTTATTTTTCGCTTTTCAGTATTTTTTTCGTTGGTTTTATTTTTTGTCAAAAAATAATTATTGGATTTAAGGGTGCATTTGTGAAATATTTGGCTTTAAAGTGCTAATTTCGGTTAGAGTCAAGTAGTTAATGAGTAATAGTCGATAAACTTACTACTTCGGAACCCTACATTGCGCGTGGCCTGATACGCACTTAGCCAGTTTTGTAATAAAATTTATCAAACAAGAAACGTAATTGGTACACATTTACGCTGTCTTGGTAGAGTCTGAGATGATGTAGATTGTAGAGTGAAGTGAACGTAGACAGATATTAATTAGGTAATATCGTTCGTCGTTTGACAAAAATAGTTTCGTTCTACGATGATTTATTAGTTTTAACAAGCCATGATTTTATAATGCATTGGAGCGTGGACCACGGCTTGCTATAATAGGTTTTTAGAAGGCATAAGAGTTCCTAACACTTGGATTTGTTATTAATTCACTAATCACAAACCTACATTGAAGGAGTCTTGCAGAATTCTGCCCAAACCTCTTCGATATTGCAAACTGAGTCTTTCTAAGTACCTCTTAGAAAGACTCAGTTTGCAATATTGTACGCAGAGACGCTCGAAGGCCTTACATGTAATGAAAGAATAATATTATCTCATAATAATAAGAAAACCAAAAAAGGTATTGATTCACGAACCATTGTTTTAGCTTTATTGCCGTAATATTTTGCAACTGGTTTACATCTAAAATCCTTCTATAGCTATCTTCAGTATCTAATCTGTTACAATGAAAACGCAAGCCGCAAGAGGTCGAGTTAAGGCATCGTGAGCCGTGATATATGTGTATGCGCAAGCGCCGCCAGTGCCCGCCTCTTGAATACCCCTTGTTCCAAGAACCGATGACGAAATTCTTCACAAGGCCTAAAGGAAAGGTTGTTACGGTGTTTGGAATTTTCCTTATCCGGTTCGGCAGACGAGTTTTGCAACGTTTCCGGATGTAGAGGTAGTTAAAAATTTAACGTTTGATTCCCCATAATACCAATCTAAAACAACCTAAAATGTATTACACATGTGTCATTATAAATTTCATTTATAGTCGTTAGATATTGTAAATTAATTCGCCTCATTGACAAATTACACGATATCTTTGGGGTGAAAAGGTATTTTATAGGTGATTATAGTTTCTCACACTCCGTTATACATGAAGTACTCAGGCTGTAACTGGATCGCGCTATGAGAAATGTCTCACGGATATGGACATCGCGCTTGCCTGAATATTGTTCAGTCGCATAATATCGTCTTCATCCCGATGAAGAACGTATCAATATTAAAAATAATACCTCATATTAAATTTGCCATATACCAAATCTGAAATACGAATATCAACTGTTACAATTATTAAAGTACATATAAATAAACGCAACTTTTTATGCCTTATTTTAGATATTATTATCAAGTAATAATAATTAAATTAAGGTCTAATTATCTTGTAGGAAAGAAGTCATGTAGGAGCCTACCTAATGAGGACAGTCATGTCGAATAAAAGCTGTGTAGCTGTGGGCGATGTTTTTTTGTTTCCTTAAGTGGTGGTCATTATTAGTCACGATAGTTCTCTGAAAGTTATGTAGCTTATGAGCTCATGAGTTAACTGCGTGTTTGCTTAATTAACTTTTTAAATGTTTCCCGAGAAAAATATTTGTACACCAAGCAACAAAAATTTAAAGATTACCTAATTTTGTTGTGCAAAAGCAATGTTTTCATTGTAACTAAAAGCACTAATCATACGAGTACATATGATAAATATGAGCCATAACTAAATGAGCAATAGGACTGAATGAGAGGATAACGATCTCGTTGCCTCGTTACTCTTCTCCACATAATAGGTAGCTGTTATAGTTATAGTCCTACTAATATTATAAATGCGAAAGTTTGGATGTTTGGATGTTTGGATGTTTGTGTTGCAATCACGCAAAAACGGCTGATCGGATATAGATGAAATTTGGCACACAGATAGTTTACTATCTAGAATAATATATAGGATACTTTTTATCCCGAGATATTGATCTGTTCCCGAGGGAGAAGAAGTAAACTATATGGTAATAGGAAAACAGTTCTGACGTTTGTCTTCACAGTGACATTAGAAAACTCAAAACAGCTGATTGAGTGATTAAATTTTAATTTGGTTCATTTTTTTAATATGTTTATTTACAAACATACAAAAATTTGCGGTGAGGCACATTGTGATCATTTTTATCATGCAATGGAAGCTTTAGTAACCATCGATCTCGTATAAAATCAAGTAAAACAAACACAGCATTTTTTACGCAAAATGAAGGCTGCTTACACATCAGCGTTTGTCGAGCGTTCCTAGCGCCAAACGCTTGATCGATGAACTATAAAAATAATAATTTTACGTTGAATAAGTACTCGTAGCTTATCAAGGTTTTTCCTAGCTCTAAATATGAGGTGCAATTGAAATATTATATTATATCGTATCAGGTTTAATTACTTAATAGCAAAAAAATCAACAAATTTGCTTTTTAACATTTGTAAATATCTACCTATATTTTTTTATTTACCTTATAGAAATAAATATCGATTTTGTTAACTTATTTAGCAAATCATTATTCGCGTGTGTCGGATGAACGCGTACGTTTATAAAATCCTAGTGTGGTGTCGGCCTTACGTCAATTCGGCCTTATGTCAATATTTCTTAATTTTTTTATTGCTGTGCATGCATAATAATATAACCAGTGCTTTAACCGAACACTACAAACCTTAAATAAGTTTTTAATGAACAAGACCGTTAGTATAAAATGGTTTTAGTTAGGAATAGATTCGTTGTTTAAGAAGCGATTTTCATGATTTTTTTATTGTATTGGGAATTTACTCAAGTTGGTCTTACTTCAATATAGTAAGACTGTGGATTCTGGAGGTAAAGAATGAGCTTCACAGTCGTAGGGAATAACTGAACTGTGTTTAAATATGTTCGCTGTTATTATCGTTGACATCGCATGGTATGGTGGTGTGTCTTAGAGACGAAAATTATAACTAGCGCTTGCTGTCTCCCTTGACGTCTCGAAGGCCTTCGATAAGGTCTGGCACGCTAGCCTCTTAAACAAGCTTCCAGCTTACGGCATATGCCCTGCCCTTATCAACTGGGTAGAGGACTTCCTGAGCGACCGGTCTTTCCGGGTTGTAGTCGAAAGTAGTTCATCAGAAACGATGACTACAAATGCCGGAATTCCTCAGGGGTCCGTTCTCTCCGCCACTCTATTCTTGCTACACATTAATGACCTGCTCATGCCCGGTATTTATGGGTAAGCAGATGATAGCACAGTGGTAGAGAGATACCTACCGAGTTCCAAGGCCAGTAGGCTCGAAATTCAGTCAGAAAGAGAGGCGATGGTGGAACGTGTGAATCTCACACTTCGGGCTGTGTCCGAGTGGGGCGAAGCCAATCTTGTGAGATTCAACGCCACTAAAACACAGACGTGTCTCTTCACCGCCAAAAGGAGCCCGCTCACCTTGGCTCCTACTTTTCAGGATGTGCCCTTGGATTATACCAACTGCCTTCAGTTATTAGGAGTTGAGATATCCTCCAAGCTCAACTTTGGGCGGTTCATCGAATCCAAAGTTATAGTTGGTGCAAGGAAACTTGGCGTCCTTGCGAAGGTCCGGCCGTACTTCACACCGAAGCAACTGTTAACGTTATACAAAGCTCAGGTTCGGCCGTGTGTGGAGTACTGTTCTCACATTTGGGCAGGTGCAGCCAAATGTCACCTTTCTGCTTTGGATTCGATGGAGAGGCGTGCGAAGAGGCTCATTGGTGACCCAGATCTGGTTAAGACCAATCTGCAAAGCCTTGAGCACAGGCGCAGAGTAGCCAGCCTCTCGGTTTTCTATAGGGCATATTTTGGAGAGTGTGCGCAGGAATTATTTGAATTAATTCCCCCTTCCCCATTTCTCCATCGAACGACACGACGCACGGTGGGTATCCACCCTTTCGTGGTGAACATCCCACCGGTACGGACAACGCGGTTTGCGTCGTCATTCATTATGCGCACCGCGAAGGATTGGAATAACTTGCCTGCGTCTGCGTTCCCGCCCACCTATGACGTGGATGTATTCAAGAAAAGAGTGAATAGGCTTTTATTAAGTTAGTGCGCTCACCATCCTAGACCACATCTCCACTTACCATCAGGTGGGATTATGGTCAAGCATTAGCTTATTGTAAGTAAAAAAAAAACTCCTCAACGGAACAATTGAAATAACTAAACAATTTTTAAAAATATTTGTTGTGTGTAAATTGAAGGGTAAAATCTACAAATCCGTCATAAGACCTGTCGTAATGTATGGATCAGAATGTTAGGCTACAAAGAAGATTAATGAGAGACGATAGCATGTCACAGAGATGAGAATGTTGAGGTGGATGTGTGGAGTGACGAGAATGGATAAAGTAAGGAATGAGTATATTAGAGGAAATTTGAAATTGGCAAAAAATGTAAGAAAAGTTAAAAGGGTACCGAATGTCGTGGTATGGGCATGTGATGAGGCGAGAGGAAACGCATGTAACGAGAAGAGTGATGGATATGAATGTGATGGATAGACGAAGGGGACGAGGACGACCAAAGAAAATATGGATGGATTATGTTACAGATGATATGAAAGATAAGAGAGTTAGTCTAAAGATGACGGCTGATAGGGAAGTGTGGTAGAGGAAAACATATTGCGCCGACCCCAAATAAAATTGAGAAACGGGCAGGATGATGATTAATATTAACGCTGTAAAACCAGATGCACAGACAAATATATTTTTTTTTTATTATAAGTTAATGCTTGAATACAATCCCACCTGATGGTAAGTAGAGATAGTCTTGGTTTATTACAGGATCTATTTAGTACATAAACATACATACATATTTTCATACCTTTCATACTTTAAGTATGATGATGATGTTCCGCGATGACCCGCGATGATTGCAAGGAAAATACTTAATTTGGTATACTTTTAATTTTAAATCATAGTTTAACGATATAACAAACTGCAACTTCATCTACGTAAATAAGGTCCACAGACAAATTAATCATATTTTTGACTACGGTATCGTGTAATTTTTAGCGATATAGTCGATATGGCTAAGACGCCATATAATTTTTAGCCACTAAAAGTTATGCATGGGGCAACCTCGCTATTGCCACTCTATGGAGTACATAAAACACTGAGTCTCTTCGTTTCGTTTCGTTTCAATGCCCTTAATAAAGATGTCATACATAGAAGCATCCATTAAATGTACCGGTGTTATTTAAAGAATGATATGGTTCGTTTGTGTTACATTTTTGTAAACGTAATTCTCTTAATGGTTCGGCTGTTTGTTCTAATTGCGTAATAACTTTATAGTTTTCCTCCAGAATAATAGTTGTTCTTTTATTTTCTGCGCATCGCAAAATTTACACGCTTTGTTAATTTTATCCCTTTTTAGAAGCTTTTGGCTACTGAGACTTGCGAGTTGTGACTCTCATCATGCTCTAGCAACAGCTCATCTCCGTCATTCTGTTTCATGAGCATGTTGCTAACGTCGTTTACCTGCCTGTTCCAGCGTAGCAGCTTTCAAGATTGCTGAAATTATTTTTCACGACGTTTCCTTTGATTTTTATGACCCCTAAGCAGCTCGCTGGTACGCCAAATAATGAGCATGTTTCTGGTGTCGATGATGTGCCTGTTTAAGCAGCTCTTAAAGTAGCCTACCACTGAACTTCTTCCTCACGACATGCCCTATGATTTTTTCGAATCTTTAGCAACTTGCTAGCACGCGAAATAATAAGCATGTTGTCAACATCATTCTTTGGGATGAAAAGCAGGATACTGTAAGTTTAATTCACAAACATCCAAACATCTAAACCTAACATCTAAATTTTAGTAGGATCTGGATCTAATTCTAAATTCTCGCGGACGAAGTCGCGGGTAGAAGCTAGTATATAATAAAACTCAAAGGGCAAATTTTCTGTACATTGAATATTTTTTAAAAATTTCGATTAGGGGGCACTTCAATAACGTGTTAGAGCACAAAAATATTTTTTTAATTCTGTCTGTCTGTGTGTCTGTCCGGGCATCACATGAAAACTCTTGAACGGATTTCGATGAAAATTGGTAAAGTTCTTACTAATACTCCGGGTCATATTTTAGGACACTTTTTATCCCGGAAAATTAAAAGTTTTCCCCGGGAAACGGGATGAAAGTTTATATGGAATATTTTTAAAAAATCAACCAATTTGCTTCAAATTTGCAACAAATGTTCCTTGCTTAAATTAATGGAACATATTTATGTATATTTTTCAGTTTTTCAAATTTTTCCAAAAAAAAGAAAAAAATACAAATTAATGTGGATATTGATTATTTTTCAAAACTCGCTCCTGAAGGAATCCTTTGTGATGTTATCGTGGGTTTCAGTATATAAATTACTAAATATGAGTAGTTCAATATAAATTCACCGTTCTTAAATTTTCTTCTGCAACAGGTACAAAAACATAATTTCCGTATGCGAAACTGCGGGCAATAGCTAGTAGGATAACAATTTTTAATAGTTTAAAAGTCTATCAGTATGACTGCCTCCACAAGTATTTAAGGTATAGTTAAAGTTCTTAAAAAACGTCCTTATCAAACCTGAGACAAGAAAATTAAACTGAATCTCGAAAACTCCAACGTGCCTATACTCTGACTCATGTAGAAAGTGTGTTCGTATGATAAATACGTTGTGACGTAGGGCTCAAACATTTTTATGGGGTGTTATTCTATTTAGGGTCCACGCAGAGTTTGACGTGTGAGAGCCAATTAATCAGTTTGTTTATTGACATGTGTCAATGACACATGACACATGTGTCAATAATATAAGTTACGCAGACGATATGGTGCTGCTGAGTCCGTCGATAGCAGGGCTGAGGAAGCTGCTATCAACCTGCGAGACATATGCGGAGGCGCACGGCCTAAAATACAACTCTAAAAAGAGTGAAGTGATGGTTTTTAGTGCACCTAAACAGCGGCCTCGCCGTGTTCCTCCCATATGTCTCAATGGTGTGGCGCTTAATTTAGTGGCGAGTTTCAAGTACCTCGGGCACATTGTCACAAGTGACTTAAGGGATGATGACGACGTAGAACGAGAACGCAGAGCATTGGCAGTCAGGGGCAATATGATTGCCCGCAGATTCACTCGGTGCACTGCAGACGTGAAAGTCACGCTATTTAAGACGTTCTGTCAGTCTTTCTATACCAGTGGTCTGTGGGTAACATATTCGCGCCGGGCTTACAATGCTCTGCGTGTACAATACAACAACACCTTCAGGATGCTGTTGAAGCTGCCGTGTCGCTGTAGCGCATCAAAGATGTTTGCAGACGCACGAACCGACGGGTTCCACGCAATCATGCGTAAAAGAGCAGCCTCTTTGTTACAGCGGTTACGTAACAGCAGCAACGGCATCCTGAAGATGATTGCTGCCCGGCCGGACGGCTATATCCAGAGACACTGGGTGGAGCTTGTCCTAGGCCTAAAAAAGTAGGTTAATGTTAAATGTACCTAATTAATGTGATATAATGTGACATAATTGAATGAATAATATGATTGAATGAATATATACCTATTGAATTAAATTAAATTAAATTAAATGAATAAATAATAGAGAATTGCACTAACAACGCTAACATATTATTAAGTACATTTGTTACTAACACACTAACAATCTATGGATCTCGGGTCTGAAATAAAGATTTATTATTATTATATTATTATTATTATTATTATGCATCCCCATACATTCCATGATGACTCACTAGTGTAGACATATTGATTAGTAAAATCCTAAGGTAATAACAATAATAATTGTATTTAAGGAGAAAATGAGTTCAAAAAATTAATTTTTGGTTATGTAGACTCTTTTCGTAAATTATAATAACTATACTATAATAGAACGTATATATAACGTAATATAATATATATAGAGGATTTAAAAAATGAAAACTGAAACTGTATACAACTTTTATAATATTTAAATTACAACTTCAACACGCTAATTCACTTTTAGTCGGTAAAGGTTCAATATTTGAACGTACAACAGGATAAAAATTAGCACTACCATGTAATAAGTTGCACGTGTTCCTTTGTATACGTTTTGTAAATTGAACTTCTTTTCAACTGATGGAAATACAGCTTAACTTATCTTCATAGAAATATAAACAAAGCATCGTATCACTGTGGTAGATAGAGAGGCATTTATTTATACTTGGGCACCGAGTTAGAAAGGGACGGAATTGTACCCACGTGAGTTACGTTAACAATAGAATACAAAAAATAGTACCTGGAAGGTAGAGGCGCTCGGCTTTCCCGCCCCCGCATGTTGGCTTCAGTCACGTCAGTCTATTCGAAAGCCTGCTCTGTGTCGGAGTGTACCGAGCGCCCGCTACTAAAGCTTTAGTAACTTGCGTAATTAATAAAAGTTTACTACCAGTGATAACCCCGTTAGTGACTTCCTAGTACTTTTAGTTAGACAGTGATGTAACGCGACAGTTGCTTTTAAAGTGTAATTATCGAAACACCTGCGTCGCGGTCCCTACCTGAACGTTACCTTCGCAACTGGTGTCTTCCCGCCGAATTTTTTTATTCACGTAAGGCACAAAATATACGGCGTAGTTTAACAGTTGTACGTGGTTAGTTTACTTATTGCCATATACGAAGTTGTTCGCGGACACTGATTGAGATATGTATATTTAGCGCGCAACCATTGTGTTCGATCACGACCGGCATGCCTGCGGAATCAGAATGAAGGTTCTAGCGAGTTTTAATTCGCTGAGCTAATCGTGTAATCAGTGCGAGCGATGCGGACTAGTCGGTGAAATGATCAAGTTTCGGTACAAACGTAAGGAGACGAGCGATGGCTCGAGCAAGAGTGGGACGGCGATACAGAAGCAGAAGATCGAAGGTCTGCGAGATCGAGAGCTGCTGCCTCCTAAGGACATGATGCTGGTGGGCTCGCTGGCCGGCGTCAGGCACAACACCCTGCCGCGCTCTCGGCCGCCCTCGGCTGCTCGACGAGAAGCCGAGAACTTGTTGAGCCAAACTACTCTATCACTCTTCAGAGTAAGTTTACAAATCATAAGTCTCCTCCGTTATGCAGATATTATGGACATGCGATGCTATGAATGTTGGAGATGATTCCAATGTTCATAGTTTAAGATTTGTGTCGATCGAAAATGATCGTCCGAATTTTGCTGCTGTGTTTGCTCACGGTAGTGGGATGGTTTACCGTATTTTTTTAATTTCTGACACTGATTATGTCACTGGGACACCGATTATATCACAAAATAATGATAATTCACGATAATGATAATAATCACAGGATTTTGACTATTTTATCTGTAATTATCACATAAATAGGTATTCATGAGTTTTTTTGGATTGCAAATGGGACGATTTTCTAGATAGCTAATCGTATATTTTAAAACTATTCAATGCTTTATGTTTATTCCCAGCATTAATATAGGTACATTAAATTAGAACGTGGTGGCTTTTACGAGCGTTGGCAGCCTGTAATTCCAAAATTACAGAATGAAAGAATATTTTAGTATTTTCATGATGTCATATACTATAGGTAAATTTTATTATTACAAGCTTATTTATTGTGCTTTATATATATACTACGCTCAGGGTTGGCCAGTTGGCTTCAGACGAGGGAACTCCTCAAAAACTAACATCACAAACACAATTTTATTTTTAAAAGCTTGTTTTTAAAATTAGATTTAAAATATGTATTCATATTGTGTAATTAGTGAAATATGGTTTACCTCCATTATCAAGAGACGTTACATGAAATCTATGTTTTTGTAAGCTAGCAGCAGTTACGGCTAGTAAAACAAATTGTGATGCATTGCTCGTTACTGGCCCCATAAGGCTATTGTGTGGAGGCTTTAAAGGCAATTTGTCCGAAGAATATTTAAAACAAGACAGTAAATATGTATGGCTTGTAGCGGCCGGCAGCCCGCCCGCTGCTGTAACTCGCGCCTTGAATAACCTATTGTTCCCTATAGAAATAATAAGACAATGGTTGAACATAGTTTAAAAATTTACGTCTAAGTTCGAAGCACGTGCGAGGCATAAAGCTTGGGCTTATAACACGTAGTCTTAGGTAATATTAATTTTAAAGGTAATAAATGAAAACCTTTGTTATATGTATTTATTGTTTGGATGCAGTTGAGGCGAGAAATAATGTTGTATGTATTTTCTCTATATGAAAACAATCAAGGAGAAAATTGTATAATCACAAATGGGTGTAAGAACGGGTACTAGGCAATCAGAAACCACGAGTAGCGCTGGGAGCGTTCACCGCACCATTCTCACGCAACAATAGCAGCCGATAGTCGCGCGTTTTCACATCACCCCGGTTCGTCTGTGCCACTACTGTCATATGTGTGATGCATTAGTTCCGTTGTTTTAATTATCGTGATAATGTCAGGTAAGTGTCGCTTGGATCACACCACGTTACATTTTAATAAGCCCCATAGGAAATATTACGTATGTCAAAGAACACGCAATGCTTTTTAATTCGAAAATTTTTTTAGGAATCAATGGGTAAAAAATTTAGTACAGCTTTGTATGGGTAAAAACCTGCAAAGGATGCAAAACCGTCACGAATTAATTAATTGATTGAAATTGATTTTAAACTGAATTTTTATTGGGTTGTCTAAAATCTACCATTTTCAGTGTTTAAGTCTTTTGTGTTTCTTACATCCTAGCAGAAGCTTTTTGTATTACAAATTACCTAAGCAGACTATACGTTGGAATAATTATAATAAAACAATAGATGGGTAATTTGGAAACGTTATAGATTTTGTTGTTTCTATTCGTATTATTGAATGCATTATATATACCTGAATGGTTTTGGTAGATATTCGTCACGTTCGTTGCACGGCGGCGGAAGGCACGGCGCAAGCTGCGTCCGTCCAAGCTCGATGCGCAGGCGCCGGATACTCGCTTAGATTGCTCATTAAATTTACAAGCTTTTTATCTTCAATGATAGCCGCCATCTTATTGATTTACTATCTCGCCTGCCATGTCGTATTGCAATTTATTTAGATATATTATGTACGTAAATCATACAATTTGTTAACTATGTATGAATCCCTTAGACAGTTAAACCATTAACTATCATACACACCAATGATGATCACGTAATTAACTAACGTAAATAATTAAGTAACATATTTAAACTAAAATATGCTTTTTTTAAGATATATCGGTTTCTACATATGTGTTTATTAATTACGTGCGACACAAACTACTCTTATTTGAGATATTATGAAAGTACCACAAATTACTGCATTTATGTGTTTATATGTTACGAATATTATGACCATATACCTAAAGCAAATCTCAAATAGGTACAATAGTATTATTTTAGCGGGCAGTAACCTGATTTTGGTCACAATTACGAAACTACTTACTACGACGTACGGCGTACGCCGCGTGGCCAGGTCACGCCGCGATCGTGACCTATCATACTCGTGCTATACTGGTTTTGTTCCAACACTGCAACCCGTTCCGTTACTTACATGATATTTAAACTTACGCTCACCAGAGTAAAACTTGATATCGCTCGCTGATATTCCGATTCAGTTATTTACGATTGCCAGCTTTCGTTGAGGACCGGATTTGACTTAACATTTTTCCTCGAGAACATTTCTTCAATATACACTTTGAAACATTGGCGAAATGAAATCGCTGTCCTTATTCTTGCTTATTTTCTTCTTGCAATGGTCCGCTAGCAAAGAGAAAGGGGACATTTACGATTTCCTTGTACGGACTGCGAGCAGTTTATTTAAAGCTATAGGCAGTTAATAAATGAAAGTAATAGCTTAATCGAATTATAAGTGCATTTAATAAAAAAAATATATTGGAATGATACCCAAATAATCATTGTTCCTGTCGTAAGTTTTTACTTACCGTCATCGCTAAAGATAATTTATTTGTTTCCAGGAACTATTCGCTCAACTACAATGGTCTGCAGAACGAGCTCCGGCAGCCGACGGCCTACGTCGTGCTCTCGGAGGCAACGGTGCTCGCTTCCAACTGGGCTGCATGGCCGACGCCAGCGAGTGCTTCGAACACCTCCTCCTGAGGGTGCACGCCCATGTAGCCGCGGGCACCGGCGACAAGCGCGAGGATGACGCATGCAGGGCTCCTCACTGCGTGCCCCATCGGAAGTTCGCCATGATGCTCGTGGAACAGTCTGTCTGTGGCGCATGCCAAGCTACATCTGAACCACTGCCTTTTACTCAGGTTAGTAAAAATATTGACTTTTAGATTCAAGCCTTAAATATTTGGATACCATATAAATGTAGCTATGATTTCGTCGAAACTTGCGAGTTTGATATTTTCTTCGGAATGCTGCCTTTATTTTGCTTTTAGGATACTACATAGAAATTGAATACTTAGAAATTATAAAGTACCTATTGTATTTTCAGATGGTGCATTATGTATCAGCAACCGCTTTGACTGCCCAGGCTGCTTTAGGCGAACATGGTGATAGTTTCGGCTTGCTTCTGCGGAAAGCCGGGGGAATGGGTGACATCAGAGATTGTCCGGTAAATATACATTTGAATTCAACATTTCAACCGTCATCCTCATGATTTTTAACGCCAAGTGTTTTTTTTTTATATATTTAACGAGTCTGATTGTTTTTTTCTTTTTTGGTTTTTCCAGAATGCATGTGGAGCGAAAATTCAAATTTGTAGAACACTAATGAACCGTCCCGAAGTGGTGTCCATTGGAATGGTTTGGGATTCCGAGCGACCTTCTGCCGAACATGTATCGGCCGTTTATGCAGCTCTGGGGACTGAACTGCGACCCACTGATGCATTTCACGCGTGTGTAGACCGTGCCTGGGCCGCACGAGCCACCCACCGTCTCGTTGGCCTCGTAACATATTACGGAAAACACTACTCAACCTTCTTCTTCCATAGCAAATTACGTTTATGGATATATTTTGATGACGCTGATGTCAAAGAAATTGGGCCGGAATGGTCCCAAGTTGTTGAAAAATGCCGTCGAGGCCGTTTTCAACCTTTATTGCTACTTTATGCGGCTATCGATGGGACACCGTGTGATACACGTCACGCTCCTAAAGATGTAGTGCCATTTCCTGCGCCCGAACCAAGACGTGCTGTAACTCCTGCACCGGAACGCCCTGCTGCAGGCTTCGCGAGGCGGGCGGTTACACCAGGTCCTGATAACGAGAACGACTACGTTAGCAAAAAAGCTGTAGAAAATATGTTAGAAGTGCAAGCTAGTCGTAGGGCTCAGTTAGCTCGTAGTCTTAGCGCAAGTTCCGCATCTGATACACAAGAACGCCCAAGAGCACGTAGAGACTCGGGAAATTGGAGTGGAGATCGCAATAGCGCGTCGTCTGCTTCGTCTTCCACTGTAGAAAGTCCTTATATGTATCCGCGAGGTAGAGGGCCAGGAAGTGTGCCAGGAAGTCCCACTCGAAAAGGGGAGTTATCCAGTGGAGGTTCATGTGACGCTGGATATGATTCTTACTCGTTATCTTCTACAGACAGTTTACCTCTTCAACAAGGACTCCGACACAATTTGCAGTTGGCCCAAATACCAGAACTCACAACTCGAGGGGACTGCGAAGCGCTTTGCCTAGAAGCAGATAGGCTACTTGAAAAATCTCGTCATGCAGAAGATGCCGCTGATTACGAAACTGCGCTTGTATTATGCGATGCAGCAGCATCAAAAGCCCGGGCTGCGATGGACGCTCCATACAATAACCCACATACAATGACATTCGCAAGAATGAAACATAACACTTGTGTAATGCGTGCTCGCAGCCTGCAGAGACGTATGGCAGGGAATAGAATGAGTGAAATACCCCAAAATGTTCCTGTAAGAAATACAAAAGGTGGTCTTGAAAATACCACAATTGAAATTTATGCAACTCTGCCTAAGAAAAAAGGATCTTCAAAAAAATCACCTAAATCTACTGAAGATGATATTGATTCACCACGTGAACGTCCTCCTAGGCATAAATCTCGAGAAGAGGAAAAAGTTAGAGAAAAACGGTCGAGAAGTGAAGATCGGGTTCGAGCTCGAAAAGAAATTCCAGCTGCAAATGAGAAAAAAGAAGAGCCAGTTGAAGATAAAAAAGCTAACAAAAAGCAACACAAGATAAGAAGAAAACTGTTAATGGGAGGATTAATACGACGAAAAAATAGATCAATGCCAGACTTAACGGAAGGTGCAGGTGCAAATACTGAATCTGCTAACAAAGATAAACGTGTATCATCTGTTGATGATGGTGAAGTCGGTCGAAGAAAGAGTGAAGACAAGACAAATTTAAGTGGTTACTTATCCGAAGGCCATTTAGAATATTCAGTGGCAAGTGGTACTAATCCGAATTTGGAGAGAAGTAAATTGATGAGAAAAAGCTTTCATGGTAGCGCCGGAAAAATGTTAACAGCAGCAAAGGTACCTCCACCGCCACCGCTTCGAACGACTTCTCAACTTAGCGGGCCTAAGTTCGAATCAGAAGCAATCGAGCATGGCATACAGATGCGACCACAACAACCTTTACCTGCCACTCGCAACGATTACGGTTATACTCAGGATAATGAGGAAGATGGTGGATTTTCCGAACAGTATGGTGACGAGCCTCAATCATTACCATTTTTGCCATCATATGACGGAGACAATGTCAATCATTACGACAGATTAGAAGATTCACCATCTCAAAATTTCCATACAGTTGTAACAAAAGCAATGATTCACCAAGAACAGAGTCCAGTTAAGAGAGAGACGATGCCGAACATACAACCATCGCAAAACAATATTCAAAATCTTACAAATGCGTTTGATAATGGAATAGATGTAGTTGATTGTGCATTACCAGTGAGAAGATCACCACAAGTTTTTGATTTGCCTCCATACCCAAGCCCAATGAATTCCGTAAATCACTCAAGGCAGCCAAGTGAAGAATTTCCGCCGCCACCACCACCAATAGATTTGACACCACTACAAGAAGAACTAAATAAAATACAACATTATAACTCCAATGTAATTCAACGAGCGGAGCAGGAAAATATAGAAGCAGCAAAAGGGTCACTTTTGGCTCAGTTGCAAGAGAAAAGAAGTCAAATTTTGAAAAATGAAGAGGCAAAGCAACATGCTTTAGAAAACATTAACACTCCTGGTGACACTTGGTTACGAGAGTTACAAGCTAAACAGGCTGTCTTAAAACTAAAAAGGTCTGGTTCTCTCGAAGGACAACTATCGAGCCCGAGTGAAAATCATTTACAGAAAATATTTGAAAAAAATAACAATGTAAGAAATATTGCATCAAAATTTGAATGTAACACGCAAAATGCATCTAATGACAATGAAAGATCACGTGTTGGTTATGTAGGAATAAGCGCTAATAGAGATGTAATAAATTGCTCAAATCAGTCCAATGCTGGAATATACAATCGACGTGCATCTTCGTCATCCATTGACCCTAAACAAATGGAAGAGGAATTTGGCGATCAACAATTAAATAACAATAGCGTTCAGTACGGCGACCGCTCTAAACCGAAAAAGAAATCCGTATCGTTCTGCGATCAGGTAATATTGGTAGCCACTGCAGAAGACCAGGAGGACGACAGTTATATTCCAAACCCGATCTTAGAACGTGTTTTAAAATCGGCGATGAATAAAACTGAAATGACTACAGTACCTTTGCAGACAGAAAAACCTTCGCTTCAAAGACAAGATTCATTCGACAGCCAATCTTCGCGATCTACAATATCATCTTTATCACAGACGTCCTACGTACCGAACGATGCAAATCATGGTGAGTACTTCAGAGTGCAAAATTCATATCCAACGTATCAAGTTGCGCAGACGCGGCCGCAGCAGCAATACAACCCACAAAAATCTACTGCAATACATGGAGCTAGCACACCGGTTCAAATTAATCAAAACCAGAATAGCCCAAACAATAGCCAAATATATCAAGCGCTTCCTGCTAATAGTGCTAGTTCTCCACAAAATATGACAAATTCTATTCCCTATAACCAGCCTCCTTCAGCCTATCCGAATCAAAATAATGTGAGCCCTCCAAATTTCAGCCAAAATCCCTCTAACAGGTTAACTCCGACAGCCCATAATCTTCCTTATATGTCTAAGCATATTCCAAATCTGCAAAGACCTGTACCCAATACCTACCCTCATCCACCGAGTCAACTTCATCAAATAAACCAAGCTCCCAATAACGCTTACTATCACAGACTGCCTCCGCACTCTGCCTCTCCCACTATACCTTCAAATAACTGTAGTACAAACCGTCAGTACAATCAAAATACACAAAATAGTAATTCTTCGCCTTACCAAAGTGTACCCACCAATTCGCTGGCTTACCAGAGCTACCATAACCCACCGACAAGCTATGCTAACTCCGATTATTCTAGTCGATATCCCCAAGCAAACAGCGGGAATCACTACAGTGCACATTCACCGTATCAGAGAGTTCCTCCGCCACACGGAGATATGTCCGTCGACAACTATACTAATAATAATTATCAAAAAATCGCAGGAAACTATTATCTCGAAAACAATAATCAAAACCGAGCAACAGACGTGCGACATTATGC
Organism: Thymelicus acteon; assembly: GCA_951805285.1. Taxonomy (NCBI): domain Eukaryota; kingdom Metazoa; phylum Arthropoda; class Insecta; order Lepidoptera; family Hesperiidae; genus Thymelicus; species Thymelicus acteon. The sequence goes on along the minus strand of OX638221.1, from coordinate 5,643,307 downwards.
TAATTCACAGCAACAGCAGCGTCCCATGTACAATCAAAATATCAATAACGATAACGTTTCTAACAGTGAGCAATATCAATATGGCCAAAACAATTATAATCCATACCAACATTTACCACCTCCCAAACAAATTCAGAAAAAATCTGTATCGTTTGAGCCGGGCACTAAGGGCGGCACTGAGTCTCCAGTACCGCCTCAGATGAACAGTAATTATTCTAGTGGAGATAGCCAACAGAGTGCCCATGCGGCGAGCCAAAAGTTGCCATGTAATTTGTGTCGCAAAAAGACTGTAAATCCTCCGGCAATATACTGCCCAGACTGCGATTTTTATATGTCAAGGTTTAAGCCACGTTCGTAACACTAGGCCAAACAAAATTATTATCAGAGTGGTTAAGATGACATGATGAACTTTGTTGTTCTGTGAATGTGGTGCCACGAATAATCGATGGATTAATTAAATTTAAGAAGTTATTTAATAAATATACTCGTAGTTATGTAAATTATATTATTATTGTTACAATGTAAATAAAAATGAACTGATCTCATTTGAGGTATAATTTTAAATTGTAAACTATCTCTCTCCACCTACCTGATAAACCTGTATTAATGTAAAGTACCCAATTGAATATTACATGAGTCTATTAATAAATATAGTATAAGCTTATTTTTGGACTATGAAATTTAAAAACGATAAATTTGAAATAAAAATGATTCAATAATATGTATGTTTATTATTTCATTCCATATTTCCCCGCCTTATGAGAAATAAGAGTGTAAGGAATTATTTATTACGCTAAACCACAAAAATAAGAATTGATCAAACGAATGGTATGGTAAAAGATTAAAAGAAGTATAATAACTGATATACCTACCTAATTTATTTTATAAATTAAAATATAAATTTTATTCGGACGATCACCTATCCACCAATGTATCCTTCATAGAAAGAAGAAGAAAGAAATAAGAAAACCGGGCAAGTGCGTGTCAAACCACGCGCAATGTACCCTACATTCCGAAGTAGTTTATCGACTATTACTCATTAGCTACTTGTGCTAACATAGCCGGATAGTTTTCTTTGTAAATTGAAATGAAATGAAATAAGTGAAATAAAATGAAATAAGTTTTATTCGAAGTAGGTTTGTTACAAACACTTTTCGAACGTCACTCAACGCCATCTCTTCAACAAATCCCTACCGTGAGTGGTCCCGGGAGAAGAAGCGGTAAGAAACTCCCGGGATTATTATTTTTCCTACTCACAGTTACAGACAGCACTTAATACTACTTACTGTAATATTTAATATAAAAAAAACTCATGTCCAAGTAGTCTTATCATTTAAGTACTCATCAACTTTGTAATACGCTTTTTTCATGAGAATACCTTTTACATGAGTTTTAAATTTACAGCATGGCATTTCAGTTAATTCTAACAGGATTTTATTATAGATTTTCACACATCTACCCATGAACGAGCCATCAGTTTTGCTGAGTCTAAAACGAGGCACAATCAGTCTAGCCTTATTTCTTGTGTTAATATTGTGAACATCACTCTTTTTAAGAAAAGTGTCGGAGTATTTTTTAACATACATAATATTTTCCAAAATGTATTGTGAAATAACAGTTAGTATATTGATTTCTTTAAAGAGTTCACTAAGAGAGTCCCTAGGCCTGAGGTTGTAAATAGCGCGAACTGCTCTTTTCTGTAATACAAAGATTGAATTCATCATATAACCCATTTTTGAGATTTTTTCTCTTGTTTTACTCCAACCATTTAGCCAGCAGGGGGGGAACACTTGACTCTAATCAAAATAAGCACTTTAAAGCCAAATATTTCGCCAAACATATCCATAATATTTTTGGAAGACCTTTTCAACGATACCCCACACTATAGGGTACGCGACAAATAAAAAAATCATCCTCACGTTACCTGTAGGGGAGGTACCCTGAAAAAAAATGTTTTTCAATATTTTATTCCACGATTCTGGAGTTTTAATGAATATTAATGTGGCAAGGACACACAGTCGTACACACGTCACACGGTGACGCCACGTCGACCTGAATCACGCTATCGAAGTATCTACAACCACTAACATAATATACAAATGCTCCGACAAGAAAAGTTGGGGGCTCGGCCGTCTCCCAGGCAACACACCTCGCCTGGTGGGAAATCTCCCTATGCTAAACTGGTGACCCCTGACAAGAACACGTCCCTTCTGAGCACCAATAACGTTAGCCTTAGCAGGCGATTGGCGACCTCTCTCGGAGAACGCACACCAGCCATGCTGACTCACCGGGCGCATCGCAGCCTACTATGACGACGCTTCCTGTCCCCGGCCAGCAACTGCCCCCCACGGCTACACGGCCGGGCGGCTTGATCGTACACCGCTCGCCCTCCGCATCAGTCGTTCACCCTCCCATCCCGACTCAATGCGGATAGAGGTCATCCCAAGGGTATTGACCTCCGGTCTGAGCAGAGGGACTTCGCCACATACGTTTTAATTATCTTTCAAAAACTATTTTTGTAGTAAATAAAAATAAAACAGTGGTAACTAACGCCATCTCTTAACATAATATGAAGCGTTGAATGTTTAACGCTAAGGTTTAACGCAACAGTGCTTTCATACCCTCTCCATGGTAGCGTTAACACGTTCACTGCGGATCACCCACAATCGGCCCGATGCTGTACCAACGCGCTGTGCGTACAGGAAAAATAGGTTCCTCCCGCCTGTGCGGGACCGGTTTCTTGGGAATTTTTACGAGTATGACGGAGACAAATATAGTTTTCGATTCGTGACTAACAATGTAGAAATATAGCAGTTTAATAAAGTGGGGGGCCTTTTTCGACCTCCACCGCACAGAACGTAAAAAAAGTTATCTCAGTGCGGGAGCGGGCCTGTTTTGGTGGATGACCGCTTGCGACCTGATCCCGCACTGTGGAGATGCGTACGCGTCGAGCCAGCAGTAGTGTTGTGCCTGCTACACGAGGAGCACGCGCTCGTGCTCGATATAATGACGAATCGCAATAAAAAATTGTTATTAATAGAAAAGTGCCAAAAGAAGATTTTTGAGTTTCATTTCTGCAAAATAATAATTGTGTTTGATTTTTTGCCATGAGGTGCATTAATTGCTCGTATGATATTGAGCGCATGGCACGTCACTCCATGTCTTCGCTAGCAAGAAACCTTCAATCCATATTGGTAGAATGGATCACTGCAGTACAGGTATGGCATTTTCACATGATGACATTAGTTTGATATTTGGGGTGGGCACGTCACCAAGATCACATAGAAGCCCCTGCATCACTTTTAGATTTTATATTAATTACTGCTGATTTTGAATAGAGAACAAGTAGATGGGTACATCAGATAAAATCAGCCAATCCATCACCTTATTTGCCTTGTTTGATACTATAGTTTTATTTCCTCAATTTTTACATATGTGTACCTAAATGTATATATATTTAAACAATAATATCAATATGCAGTTTTAGAATTAGAATAATATGGGAAGCAAACTTTATAATTTCCCATCAGATGGCGTTCATGTAGCTCGGCAGAGCATTCGCTTAACGTGTATGTATGAATATGGTACGACTGTACGAAGCTCGCACGGATCGAGACTAACTCTCCGAAATCGGACGAATATGTAAGCGGCTGTTTGTGAGAAAGTATATAGGTGTATAGGTATCTATCATATCTTTATAATGCCACACTCACCGCAAGTGCGCCCCGTAAGTATAGGTACATGTAGGTATATATGTATACATAGGTACACCTATACCTATGTACAACAGTGAATAGCAGTTGCTGGTGAATAGCTGTACGCGTAAAATTTAAAAAATAAATAATTATAATTGCATAAGTTCATAAAAAATGCTATGCAATAGCTTTACCGCGGCAGTCCCCGAGTGCCACACGTATTATTTTTAATCAGTATTTAGTCACCCCTGCAACGCTCGCTGTTCCTCAAATCAACAACCCTGTCCGGTATAATTTTTTTATTTTTCATAACGTTTAATTTTTTTTTATGTTTACATAATTTGTTTTACATATTTTTCTAACACATATTAAAATTGTACTTGTTAAAATTTTATTAAAATATAATGACTCGATATTTTCTTTTCTTTCACTATCCCATCACTATAAAAATAACGCTACAGTGCGGTCTCGGGCCTTATCGACCCGACATTTTCAATTGCTAATTACTCATTTTCTGTTTGGAGAATCCAGGGGCGAGGCCAATGCAAACACAAGTGATTCATGACGATTTTAAAAAGTATAAAAATTGTTATATACCATAGTCCTTGACTAAGATATTGAGCTTTAATACCACTCAGAGGTGTCGGATCGAAATGGCCCGTCCCGCACAGTAAGAAAGTCAAGTGGGTGCCTTTTTGGACCGCCACCGCACCAGCTGAAAGTCACTGTTTTTAATGCCGCAGTCAAGGTGTTAAACGTTTAATGCAACCTTGTTGGAAGTCGCATTACAAGTTTCACTTCAATAATTTTATTAATATAATAACGTGTATCAGTTTTAATTATCTTTCAAAGACTATTTTTGTACTAAATAAAACAGTGGTAAATAACGCCATCTTTTAACATAATAATGAAGAGTGCATTGAGCAGCTAGCGCCATCTATCCAGCAGTTAACGCAACAGTGCAGCGCAAACGTTTAACGCAACCTTGTTGGAAGTCGCATAAGAAGTATAACTTCAAAAAAAAAAACAATTTCAAATCAAATCTAAACACACAATTTTACGGAACGCACAAGGGCCTCGCAAAGATCTGCCTCCCTGAGCTGCGCAATGGCTAAGACCGCCCCTGCCTATCTCATTTTCTCCCACGTTAAATCTTATGAATTTATGTGTCTGTCTCTTTTTAATGTTTTACTGTCCCTTTTCATTTCATCGACTTTCAATTCAAATGACAACGATGCTAAAAAAGTTTTCACTTCAAAAAAAATGTTTCCTGAACAAGAAACTTTTATTGGGCACGTTAATTCCAATAGGTACAAATTACTACAAATCACAAAATAGGCACACACGGACGTACAAATTAATTTTGGGAAATAAATCAGACGTGCTGCTTTTTTCAAATTTCCCCGCTCCCTTTTATCAGAGAACCACAGATAATTATGATGATGAATATATTGTCTATGGTCAAAAATTACACGTGGTTAGAAGCTGCGCGCACAGGCAACGTTTCGTTGTACAATCCGTCTCATGGTCAGCCTATGGAGAAAATGGAGTGGATGTCGGATGGAGTGTGCACACGGTGGCGAGTACGAGAGAGATGGTTTATGTCGGGAACTCGGGACTCGGAGGCGACGCGCGACGTGACGCGGCCGCGATTGATTTTAAAAGTCAAGCAAAAATATATGCAGGCCTGGCAACATTTGTCCATTTTCATTGAGTTGTTAAATTGAAGTGGCCCTCGAAATCATGGATTTATTACCCTAGCTGGATCACAGACTTCGAATAGGTACCTGAAGACGTGATGTCACAATGGATGACCATTTTGGACCAATCACAGGCAAGATTAAGGTTGTCCTTCATAATTGTAGGTTGTCCACACTTAGAAAAATATATCTTGTTTTGATGTGGAATGTAGATTTTTAAAATGTTTTTAATAACTTTTTGGTGATAAAAAATCATAATATAGAATTAACACATTTTAATATAATTTTTTTAAATTATCCTAGCGTCATGAAAACTTATGTTTTATGTGATCATTTTTGTATGGTGATAATTAAATGAAAAATATTATTTATTACGGTACATACTATAAGAAATATAAGGTACAAAATATAAGATATTTTAAGTGCACTGCACTTATAAAAATATTTTAACACAATTGAATGATATAAATAAATAAACGCTAACACACTCATACCCCGCATTATGTTTTCACCTGTGTCGCGGGTGGCATGGACGATATATATAACACATCAAAATGACACCCATGACCCGAGTACACATATTTATTTGTCACATAAATACATATCTGCCCCGGCCGGGAATCGAACCCGGGACCCCTCGCTTCGCAGGCAGGGTCGCTACCAACTAGGCTACAGGGTCGATATAACCTAGATAAGATGAACACAATTGAAAAATGGTCATTCCGTTGTGACGTCATTCGTCTTCAGGTACCTCTACAAATCTACAAATTATGTATCCAGTGAGAATATTACATCCATGGTCGAATCCATAATTCGACGGACCACTCTGACACATAGAATGTTGCTATCTATTGCAGAATATTATTATCAAGGGGTAAGTGTCGAGATTCTCCCATACATTTGACAGAGTGAGGTTGCCAGTGACAAAATCAACGTGAAAGACAGAGACATTATATTATTTTTGTCCTCGTCATCGTGGCCGATTACATTAAACATTTAAAATGTGTGTTACAAGTTCAAACAATGTGTGAGTTGTGACAAACAATAAGAGTAAGTTGGCTATTTGAAGAGTTGAAGTTTCAGTTTGTTTTTTAAGCAGACAATCGTAGTAAGTCTAAATATATAAATTTAAGTACGATGGTGGGTATTTTGGGCTGCTTGTTAAGTTTTGTTACATTTCTTTTAGAATAACTATACTACAATTATGATAGTGAAACTGCATTGTTAAAGTAAAGATGAGTAGAAAGAAAATATATTATTATTCTGCTTTTATCCATGTCGGCCAGAAACCTGAAAAAGTACTTTTCAGCGAAAATACCAATTTGCAACTTTCTCAAAATACGTGGAGTTTGTTCTTGATATAGCAACACTGTCATGGAAATCTAGTTTGAGAAAGTGTAGAAACATTAAGTTGGCAGTTCTTTAATGGCGACCGCTAGTGACGGGCTGACGGTCGTCAATCTTCTGTTGACACTGTTTATTAATTAGAATATTAGATAGATACTGTGTTTACGTAAACATGACGGGGATTTTGCCTACTTACCAGCGCTTCGTGAATGGGGTCCCCGTGCCGTCCATATCCCGACGATCATTTCGACTTCGGGAGAAATATTTGATTGTTTCTGTACTTTTGACATTCGGAATCGTGTGGCTAGGCGCTCTGTTTTACTTGCCAGAATTTAAAAGTTCTACTAGTGTGAACGACAGTGTTTACAATGTGTACAAGCGAATTCAGAAAGCTGGGCCTGAGCTGCTCATGCCGCCTCCCCTCGCTCAGAATGAGGTTGGAGAGTTTCCCGTGGTGGGAATCGTTCGCCACGGAGAGGAAGGTGACGATCCTCACATAGTGGAGGACAGGAATCGTCTCCGGGCAAAGATCGAGGAGGATATGAGCATGAAAGTGCTGGAAAGGCCTCAGTTCGACGTAGCACCTTCAGTATCATCATCATCTCGTGGTCCGGGTAAGATGTCGGCAGACGCACTAGACATGCCCGTAGCCGCAAACAACGCAGTAAGCAAACATGTTTCTCCAGCTGGGCAAGCGCAAGGCTCTGAGAAAAAGTATGAAGTTATACCGATTCCTCCCGATACAGATGAGAACATCAAACACAAGTTGGAGACTGTTAAAGAGGTAAGAGTCTGTCATTGTTAAATACAATTTTTACTACATATTTGCTTATATTGGATTCATAGAAAAAATAATACAGGACTGGAAAAATCTTAAAAAGCATTTTAATGTCTTAAGTCAGTCCCGCAATGCAGTTGAAAATCAACCATAACTCATTTTGTCAAACGATATATATTCATCATACCTATTACACAACCTAATCTAAAGCTTTTAGTGTTTTTTCTCCAAGTAAACTTTATCTATGCCAAATGTTATAATTATATACACATTACTCTTCCAAAGGTCCTTTTTCACATTCATTGTTAGATTACCTAGTTAAAGGAACACTAACTCGTAAACATAAAGATGCAAATGTGTGGAACTAAGTAGGTAAACTTAGTTCCTCTTATAACTATATTAGTGAACTTTTAGTTTATTTTACAATAGATTGAATAGCTTCATGTAGAATAACTAATATGGAGATATTGGTTAAAAGGTGTTAGATGTATTGTTATAAATTATTATTATTATTATTATGAAGCTGAAGCATTGACACAGTGTATAATATAGGCTTCAACCCATTAATGGCCCACTACTGAGCATGGGTCTCTCCTCTTGAGGAGGCTTAGAGCATACTCCACCATGCTGCTCCAGTGCGGATTGGTGGAGAGGTTAGTGGCCAACCCAATTGTCGGAAGTTTTCATCCCACCCGAGGGCCTCCGACATGGCTTAACGACTGTTATCTTACAATAACAACCGGGACCGACGGCTTTACGTGCCCTCCGAAGCACGTAAGCGCTCAAGAAATTTTAGTGCATAATATACTATTATTCTAATATAGTATGTTTCTACACAATCCAGGGGAGGGGTACCCTGGCAATCTAGATGTAATAAAAAGTTATCTGAAAAAACATTTTTTAATTTTCAATATCACTTTTTTTTTAATCATAAAAAGAATCATTACATCCTAATAATTTCCATACTTCCTCCCCTAGTTTTCACGTAGTAATTCATAAATAGGGTTAGCCAATTTTTTTTGCATAAAGAGTTATTTAAGTAGACATATTTTATTGACCGTGGTTAAATTTTTTGGTCATCCTAAATGAAGCACATATTTTATATGTCGCAGGAAATTGATAAAAACCGAGGTTTGATATAATGTCTAACATCTAATTTTATCTGTCGAAACTAATTAAGTGAAGAATTTCTTCAAATGGCCATCGGCAATTTTTGCAATTCCTAATTGACGAACACAACTGTAAACTAAATATGTGAAGCGCTAAAAACTCAAGAGCCATTAATAAAACGGATGCAGTGTGACTAGGTTTTGATACCGTCAATGGTGCGCATTACGTGCTCTCTTAAATCACATTAATTCGAAAGGATCACATATATGTAGCTCAGCGACGATAATTTTAAGGAGTGGTAACAAGTTTTTGACCAGGTTTGCATAACTACACATACACAGCTATGAGTCGAGACGAGACTTCGTGTAAAGATGTTTGGGTTATCGCCGTTGTAGTTTAAAAAATTACATTAATTATAAAACCTTCTTTTGTTCTGGTAGAATGTTATGTAACTTAACCCTAGAATCCGTATACTTCTTGGACACTTCTTTGTGCGACTGTATTTTATAATACATATTGATCGAACCGTAGCCAGATACCGTAACCGTATGACCCCCGAGTAACATACGCGAGAGGTCAAAACGCGCTGGGGTGTTCCAGCACCCCATGTTCCAGTTCCAGGGTTAACTATAACCGTATTACCGCGACGTAACGTCTAAGAAAATGATGTTAAATTTCCAATCTTTTTAAAATGGTTGTTTGAGCAAGTTTCTTGTAAAGTGCATAGTTAACTTGAATTGTTTAGTTAGTAATGCTCTCTCAGCAAGTCCTCTTGGGCACGTTCGACATTAATTTCGCCGTGGTCGATGACCGCGGGCGCCGGCGACATCGCTACACGAGTACACGCCTCACATCATGCATGCATACTTATCAAGTGAAATTGCTCAGGTACTTCATTATACATATTCCATGCTAATACTCCTCTGACGAGTAGTACTCGTAGTACTAGAGCGGCGCGGCGCTTGATTGCTTAACATCCTTATTAATTAATTTTGATTTTATCTTTGTATCGATATTACCTGACGGTTGCTACAGTAGCAACGCTACTTAGTAGCTAGGGTTCTTTTACTTGTAACTTAATGCTTGAATATATATAACCGTCCCAGTTGTTGGTAGATGCGGACTTTACAGGCACTATAGATATGTTCCTATAATGTGTGTATGAATAGGTCCTGAATCACACTTCACCTTAGTTTCGTGGTAGGTACCATAATGATTTGTTTTAATATTTGTCCTATTAGTGCCTTACATTTTATGTTTAGCAATTGATTTAATATAAAATAATTGAGCCTTATTTAATGGTGGAAAAATCAGTATTTATTATTCTTACTTAGGTAGGTAGAGACTTCATATTTTTTTATATGATAATATAGTTATAATTAGTATAATACATACTATTACATACAAGAAGCTTGTTTTTGGTAAAGGTCTTATTTGGTAAAGGTATGATTAGTATAATTAATTGAGATACTCTTATCCGCCATGATAGAAGTTAATAATATTCTGTGAGAACTTCAACAATCAATCAGGTTTCAAGATAATTATAGGTAAACTAATTGATTTAAAGGCACGACAGATGGATGGATTCATTGGATATATCGATGTTTAGACATAGATTAGACATCGTAGGCTTAGAAATAAGGTTCTAACCCTAAAGCCTTGCTTGACTACAAAAACTTACTTGCGGGACAAGATAATCCACGGCGCTTTTAGGATTTGGTGTACTTAAACTTTGAATCCATAAGAAAACCTGGTTTAATTTCTGCGCCGTAGTAAGGTTTAAAACAAGGTATTATAATTCAGGGGTCGACTTTAAATTTGGGGCCAAAAGCACTAATTATCTGAAGATATCCCAGAGTACATTTGAGCACCTATCACTATTATTTATTACCCGACTGCCAGGAAGGGTTATATTTTTCACAATATATCTTCTGATCTTCTGATCTTCCAAACCGCTGAACGGATTTATATAATTAAGATGTTTTTAGACTCATCTTGATAACCCAAGTGTTCTTAACTTCTTAGTTAAGTGAAATTAAAAATAAAGAAATGTTGTGGCTGTGAGATACCATTGTTTGAAATATCAAATTAAAGAGTTCAACATAACGTTTTCAAAAAGGTATATCATGAATCATAGATTTTTGATAGCACGCGGTTTTTTTATTCTTAAATTTGTACTAGTTTCTTATGTCGAAAATAAAACAAAAAGCATGCTATTTGTGCAATATGAAACAAAACAACATGACGAGTCCATAGTTATTCTAAAATCCCAGTTGTTTACTTAAAGCAAAAGATAGCGGCGTGCAGTCGAAAAGCTTTTTAATCTGTCTGCAGTCTGTTAGTGCACACTTCACGTGTATTGCACCGGCCGGGCGCGGCGGCGATCGAAGCCATACGTTTAAAATATTCCGTGTCTCAAATTTGTGCACCGTTCCACTTTCCATTTTTCAATTTTAGGAGGGCTAGCTGTGAACGAGACGCATCTGAACCGGTCTTTAAAGTTTAAACGAACATTAAAAAAAACATTTTAAAGTAAACGCTTAGTCGTCAATCTATCAAACAAGCCTCAAAGATAATCCACTCACACCAAAAATTGACCATTTTCGGAAACCCCGCCCGGACGTCCCATAAAGTAAAACAAATCCGGGAAATCCGGACGTATGGCAATCGGGGGTAAAGGTAATTACCCAATTTTTGCTGGCCCATAAAAGTCACTAAGGACCCGCGCATAACTGGCTCCGGCTTAAACTGGCCGATAGAGAGCCCAGCATTCACCATAGTCCATAACCTCATCCATTGTGCAGCATATGTTGACTTAATAGTGGGGTTCCATGCCCCCAAAATAAAACTGATATTCAAAGAATCCTCATGGTAACAGAAAATAAATTAACATTTGAATCTGTTACATATTAAAATCGGTCAAGTGAGTGTTGGGTCACGAGTGGATCCCGAGTTACTTGTTCTACTATTGCTCGTAATTTGTTAACCAATTTTATTGGCTATTGAGGAGATTTAATTAATTAAAAAATTTGAAGTTCCCTAGAAATTTCAAGTTCCCTAGAAATTTCAAGTTCCCTAGAAATTTGAAGTGAACGAGCATGCGTAATTTAATTTTGGACTACCTATCTTATACTTTGTTAGTTACTACAATAATTGCCATTGCAACGAACAGCGAAGCGAGAGCGGGTTTTGCTGTTTCATCTAATTCTATAGTATTTATAAAAGGCAAAAGTGATTGACTGATGTAACAACGCATAGACCAACAAACCCTCAGAGCTAGAAACTTAAAATTTCGCCCACGTATTCCTCTTATGGCATAAGCATCCACCAAGGAAGGATTTTTCAAAATTCAACCCCCAAGGGGGTAGATATGATAAGCATAATTTCTGCGTGAGAAGCTGCGGGCAAAGCTAGTAAATAGATAAATGCCAATAACGCATAATTCTGGTGTGAGAGCCTAGTATACAGTTTTCCGTTGCATTGTATCGGAACAGTTGACATTGCACAACAATGGCTTGTGTGAGTTGTGTGCAGTAACTGCAGTATCCGGTACAGCTCGACCTATCTCCATCAGCTATACTTTAGTTGCAGTACCCAATGGCTGTTTGGAACACTTTCCCTCTTGACCTCAAGCGATGTCGTACACCAACGGTGAATGTTGAGTGATTTTCTTTTGTACCTATTTTTATGTTATAAATTCTCGTTTGCTTTTCCCTACAACATTGAATGGTCTTTGTACTATATCGAAGGCATCGAAGGACAAATTGCAGTCAGCCTGTTCGTGAGTACATGTTTATTACCATAGTAATGTATACCTACCCTATAATTATGACCATAGTATAATCACGACATACTACATACTCATAGTAAAATCAACCGTAAAGTGGGTCAAACAACTCCTACCTACTTAGTTTAGTACTAACGAAGGCTGAAGTGAAACGCACCATTTGTGACCATTATAACGTATTGTGCCATCCACATTATAATGACGCAAACCCATAAACCGTATTGTAAAAACCGAAGTTAAATATATTTTGTATTATATACCTATGTTTAATATTGATATAGTTTCTTTTACTAAGGTAGTTTCGTGGTAAGATAATTAAGATGCTATCACGATTTCCAAGTGAAGTAAATTTCATCTCATTATTTGTGGCTGAATGCACTGATTAGTGAGATTAGATGAACTTCAGAAGACGGTCTAACGGTGGTATGACCATATTATTATATCAACGAGATATACAAAAGCCTATCATAAATTACGGTTTACAGAGTAGCTTGATTGTCTCACGGGAAACCGATTATTATAACGATTGAAGGAAAATAATGCTCCTGCAGCCGAATTATTTTGCACTTTGAATCACAGATATAGAGATTAATTACTAGACCATTATTCTAGATTCTAGAGGATAAAAATGTAATTGAATTTTTTTTACTGAATTTTAACACTTCAAAATAATTCATCAAACAAAAATATAAAGAGATAGTCTGTACTACTCTCCCTCTTATTTATTAGTGTAATTATTAAAAACATATTAATGTCAGATGATCAGTAATTTGCAGTACCTAATGTGAAATTATCGAATCCAAGGTGAACTTTTTAAAATTACGGTTAGGTTTTGCTTTATACAGATATAAAGCCTGCTCCAGAAGATCCACGCTATTTTGTATAAAAGCGTGTTTTCTTTTTAGGTACCAAGAACTCACTATTACCATAGAAGAAATAATAGTACTTATTATTACTATTACTTACTAAGGTAATATTATTTCACAAAGTGACATTAGTTTCTATCAAATTGGTCCAGTGTAGTGTGTAGATATTAGATAATATAATATTACTATCCGATTAACTTCTGCATTAAACACTTGAATTACATTTGAAACTTCACAAGGTTATGGTGTCTGCAACAGTTCACTAATATTACAAGGTACGATACTTCACCACCTCGTTCCACGAATATTAATTTTGCAGTTTCATTGTCCCATTCCACCTCATAAAGAGATGCAACACGTATGTTTCGCGAATATTCGAATTACAATGACCATAAACGACACAATACGAATACTTTTCGAATATCACAAAGTAAAAAGTGGAATTGACAGAAACGAGTCTTCAAAAAAACCAAATACCGATCGGTTTGGTGTTATTTTGGTCCGAAGTCTCGTCTGCGTGTAAATATTTCAAACTTGACGTCTGTGAAATAATGTGGTTTATTGTTAACGTTAATTATATTATCTGTATTTTTTTTTGTGGCTGCATAAGAATTGTAATTTACACAAATGTGCGTAACCGATACTGTCAACACAAGCGATTGACGCAGTTGAATTTGATTAAATACAGAGACATTTGTTTAAATAGAGAGAACTGTTATATTATTACTATTGTGGTTGTTTTACCTCTGTTCACTAACTTTGGGTGTATTAACTTTTGTGTAACTTGTACCGATCATTTTAATACGAGACAATACGAGTAGGTACAAGTACCTAATTCCTAAATATTTATGGGTAACGCTAACGACTAACGATAGTTTCAAAATTACTCACAAGAGTCGCTGAAATGAGCCTTATGAGTGACGCCTCCAAAAAGCTAAAATGCATCAATACATGCATAGTGCATATGTTACCGGATATTTGTATAATTCAGCATTCTATACAATAACTAGGCAATGTATAGAATATCTAAAACGTTCAGGTAACGTTTTGAATATTATTTATTTCATACTTAGCCCAGGCATTATATATACAATACTCCATGCGTAGTTGGTAATGTGTGTAAAAGACGGTTCTCTGCCTTTTCGCCGAAAATTGTTTGGCCGATTATCACTTGCCAACTAACGTTTCGCAGAATTTTATTTCGCCTAATAATCATTTGCCAACTTATCACATTTTTTTTTTATTTCCCAACCTAACAGTTGCCAACTGTACGTTTGGTCTGCCTTTTATAATGACACTTTTCAAAAGGCCAACTTTCAAGTAGCGAATGTTTCAGTTAGAGTAATATTCATTTAGTTGTATATTGTTTATAAACCTAGGTTTGTAAATTTGCGGTTCTTGTTATCTTCCGGTGACATATGCACTTTTAGAGAGAATTTAGGGGTTTTTGATACACAAAAAGGCTTCCAAATGTCTCCGACGCTGCGGGAAGTGCAGCCCCTCCGCCCTTGCGTAACAAACTGCAGACACTCCATGCTCGCCTACGCAGCTTCGGCATTTTGGTCGCCTGCGGCGACCAGCCTCAGTCGCTTCGGCTCACATGGTGCCTGCAGTTGGTTACAGCGGGCGGGGGCTGCTCTCCCTCCGCGCCTCCGGGGTTTACATTCACTCTAGGGGTAGGGCAGACTAGTACCACGTGGGGTCGGGGTTGACTAAGTCGGTTCTGTCACCAATTTTGAAAAATCCGAAGCTGCGTAGGCGAGCAGTGTAGTGTAGGAGCCATTAGACTGCATCTCTCCTTACCATCAAGTGTGATTTTGGTCAAGCATTAATTTAAAATGTATAAAAAAATATGTGTGTTTTTAAGTAAATTCTTAATTCCAACCTCCATCCAAGTTGACTATACATACCCAAATCTAACTTTATTCATTGCCGGTGGACCTGCAGGTATTCTGTACAGTAGTTGGGAAACGTATACATTACCTAGGCAAACTATGTAATTGTGAATAATATTCATATAATTTAATACATTGCCAAAACGACCCAGGTATTATACACATTTCCTAGGAATTGTGTTGAATACCTGCATTATACAGATATCCGGTAACACATACATTACACATACATAACCTTTCTGAACGAAGTCTTATGAAAGATTAAAAAAATCGTGTAAATACATATGAAATGAAATACCTGTGTCTTTCTACAGATGAAAGGATATTTTTATCCGGTTGTGAACATTTGAGATTATCCATTACAAACAAACATACTCTTCGAAACCCCAGACTGGTAGATATTATAATTTGGTGGTAGATATTATTATTTACTGATACATTTTATTATTAATATTATCACCGATATATCGCTTATTATTTCAAATCTAATCTGACGAAGCTAGGTTTAGCGACGTCTTCCTTAGAAATTACCTGAATTACCATCACCATTCTTGTGAGTCATGTACAGAGAATACCTACTCACGACAAGTCATAACAAAGGTGTTAGTTAATCTTGAATTTTTTGCTCAGTCACACGTTCTTATCCGTCTACTAGGTAAATGGCACACAAACGCCTGGGTAATTATTAAGTGTCCCCCCACTCACAAACTACCAATACTGAACGGTAAACATTTCTCATAGTTTCTAGAAAAACTTATCTACACAAATCCACATTGGAGTAGCGTGGTGGAAGGACGCTCTAGGCCTCCTCAGGTTGAAGAAAGACCCGTGCCCAGCTGTAATAATAATGGTTTGATGCCCGCATGGAAAAACCTGTACGAGAAATTACTTAAATATCCACAGAAAGCTAAAAATATAAGTCAAGTGTAGACGAGAGTCTATACTTGACTGATTTTTATTCAACACTGTGTACCTACCCAACTGTATTAAGAGACCTTTTGTATTCTTGGCAAGTAAAGATCTAGTTTATATCGGTTTCGGGTTCGATACAACGCCGTGAAGTGCCGAACCTAACGGCACACCGTCGCCGCGTCGCCGGCGGTGGTTGACACTCATTTGTACTACTGACTCATCACCATATAAACCCATTCAGATGTTTATGACACTTTCGCTACCCAAATTCCCTTGTTATCTGTTTATGACACAACTAAATGGTAGTAAACTGGGAATAAAAATTATGATGGTTTTTTCATTGAAATAGCTGACAAACGAGCTAACGATCCACCTGATGGTAAGTGGCGCCTACGGACTTCAGCGACACCAAAGCAATCACTGATGCGTTGCCGGCGAAGAAAGAAGAAAAAGAAAGAACTGGCTCTCAAGTCTCAAGTCCCTCGGAACACGATGAGTCGTATGTCAGCTGACTCAAGCAAGAAGGTGGTAGTTTTCCAGGCAGATTCCACAGATAAATAATAATTGTAATAATGGTATTAATTATTTTTAGGCGGGCCGGATTTAGTCGCCTCTTACGACACCCATCCGGCATGATTGGCGTCAGTATTCTAAGCCGCACAATATGGCTAAAATAAATGATATTGTACATAAAATAAAAACTTATAATATGAAGTATGAACCGTTAATGTTAGAAATTTTACAGATATAGCGGTATATATTCGTATGGAACTATGCAATTTGCAAATCGCATTCCTTGTCCGTGGCAACATTTATTTGGAACTACATAAAAATAAATGTAACCACACACTATGACTGTGTGACTAATCTTACCCCCGTATTCAAGAACAACACTGTGAGGTCTCACAGTGCTTGCGAGTGCATAGTGGCATTAAAATCATTTCGTAAACAATACTTGATTGAATTCCTTCGCTGTGCGTTTGTCAAAATCGATAAAGTAGCTGCCGCGCTACTTTACCGAACGCATAGTGTTGGTTTGACTTCTATCAAAATAGAAAGAAAGGATCGATTGTTTGTATTGTTATCTTTGTCTTTTGCTTGTGTCAAATGACTAGAGTGAAGTTAGCCGCATCAAATGGACCAATAAGAGGGCTGTATACAGCCTGTGCGTCCGCACAGCCAAGTGATACTTAAGGGTCGACTGTGAAACATAAGGGTTGCCATGACGAACGCACTGAGAAATGCCTTACTTCGCATAGTATTGCTTCTTTACTTAAACAAGTATTGTTCTTGAATACGGGGGTTAGTTACACTTATTACGAGAAGCAATCAAGACACAAGACACGTCACATGCGATATCTGTCACATGCCTAAATAATTGCCTTATCCGGGATTCGAATTCTTTATCCTTTGCTCCGTAGCGCAGCGACAGTACCAGCTCAAAGTCACGACCCTGTAATACTGTAATCCGAACCTGGTTAGATTTTTCGGTTTGTAACCTCAACTCTGCAACTTGTACTATCTGGGACACCAATCAACAATGGTCGGGGATATGTCGAGAGAGCGTAACACGCCGAACAAAATGACAGAATGACACTATTAAAGGCATTGTTAAAACCTAACAATGCCTTAAAGTCAACAGCCGGTTTTTCGAACTAACAAATCGCTGTAACTTTAAGTATGATATAAGCGAGCTGTGACTAACTGTGTACTGCTCCTATATTTAAATGTGAAAAACGGTTTACTTCATTGTTTGTTTTATGGAAAAATTAAGTGTAGACAAAGCAACAAATACCCATCAAAATGTAGAGAATCATTTAAAAGACTTACAAGTAGAGATGCGCCGAACATGAATTCAACCAAATACGAAAATTCGACCGAACGTTGGATCAAAAATGCGCCGAACCGAATATTTGTCCGAGATATCCGGTTCATTTTCACGCAGTAAATACGTTCTTACCGTATATAGAAAAAAAACTAGTTTGTTTAAAAATGAACACCGGCCATATGCAAGTTGATCGCGCTTCGAGTTATTGAATAAATAAATGTGTTAATCTAATCAAATAGAACAGACATTGGAGAAAGTTAATGTACTCGTATCTATCTTTAGTATGTCAGTGTTACTGACATTGGTTATAGCAGAGGTTCGTAGACTTTTCTTCTCATAGACCACTTACAAAATTTTGCTGGTTCCAGTGGACCGCCTGCAGCTACATTTCTACCATATTCCGAAAACTCGACAAAAAATATGAAGATTACATCTAATTATGGAAATTTGCGTTGCGGCTGAGTTTAGATTATAAGAGATTAATAGTTTTCGAAAAAAAAGTGAGAATTGATTGGTTAATTAATTGATTTTTGTCACGCCAACGTAGACCCCCGTCGAGTCTCCCGTGGACCCCTGGGGGTCCACCTGGACCACTTTGAGAACTAAGGGAACTAAGTACCTAATGTACTGTGGCGTTTACCTGTCGCCCATCATTAATACGGCCCCCATTGCCACTTTCCAAATGAGTAGCTTGATTTCAGTTTTTCGGAATGAAAGTTGATTACATGCGTTAAGTAAAACAGTAATCATATTTTCACATTAAACGAACTAATGACAGTGAAATGCAATGAAAGGCAGTTCTTTTTGCTCACGGTCGTTAACTATCGGTTTCACTATGGACAAGTGGGCGCAAATATGCAACTGGGTAGGTGACCCGTGGCCCTTGACCAATCTAGTCACAGACTCTAGTGACAAAAATTTTAACCGCTTCCAAGAGCTTCAGAGAAGGCTTAAAACTGCTCTTAGACCTGAGATACACATGCTTGAAACTAGCATGCTATTTTATACAGATGCATAAATATTTAAATATGCTCGTGTGCTATTAACTAGCATGTGTATCTAATGATGCTATTAGATTTGTCGATTCCGATTGTTATGTTAAACTATCTCAGAGCCATCGGACGATATTATGAACTCCCGGTACTTAGTTTACCCACTAAATCGCGCAATACTTCACAATTGTATTATGAAAAGGTTTTAAGTTCGAAATTTCCATTGTTGCTTTCAGATTAAAAATAACTTTACAAAAATATTGGTCACCAGTATCGTCTAAAATGAAATTAAGGTTATTCCCCAAAGAAAAGCAATTAAAAGTAATATTCATAGTATTTTGTGCTAAAACCAGTGAGTAAAAATATATTTCCTTGTAAACTGCTACGCAGTATCAGTAAGACATCAACTACATATGATGAGACTTTCTCTGTAATGTAATGCCAGTGCGAGCACTATGCCGCCGGTGCGGTACGTATCATCTCGTTGTTGTTACATAACTAGTATAAATTGAGAAATTAAATTAAATTTATAAATTACGAGTAACTGCCCTCGCTTTGCTTCGGTTTTCTTATTTTTATACACCTTGGGTTACATTATTGGAGTTTTATTAAGGATCCCTAATTTTTTTGAAAGTATAATATAGCCTATGTTACCCGGGGATAGTGTAGCTTCCCAACAGTGAAAGAATTTTTGAAATCGGTTCAGTAGTTTCGGAGCCTATTCAATGCAAACAAAAAATCAAATCTTTCCTCTTTATATATTAGTATAGATAGTATAGATGAAATTAAATTATAAACGATTTTTAATTATTCTCGCGATATGAAAATAAACACTTTTCATTGTTATGCGTTTATAAATTGGTGGGTAGGAAATAGGAATGGAATAAAAGATTTAGTATGTTCTGTGTTAGAAGGGCTTCCTGTTTAAGAGTGAGATATAAAAAGAGATAGAGCTATAAAGTTGTACGTGATGGAAATATAAGACGTTCTCGTGGATAACCCTTGAACTACAATCCGGGGTAGATATCTACCCTAGGTAAATTTTGAATTACTATTCTAAGTTAGTCAGTGACATTTTCGACTGAAGACCGATACCGTGAGGTCGCGAGACCCATCATTTTTTTGTTTACTGTGACTTGAAGCTCGTGTGGGGTTGATATCTACCCCAGTTTATAGTTCCCGTTAGTGTTTTGTGTAAGAAAATTATTTTTCTCTTTCTTGTTAAAATAAATTTAATTCACATATTATAACCTTCTTTTACAATAAAACATTAGATACATGCAAGCGACCGACCTGTTAGGATCATAGAATAATTTTCTGTGCGATCGGAGCGATTGTGGTGCCTTTGAATGAATAAAATCGTAACTGTACTTTTGAATATTTTTAATATATATATTTTATGGATATTTATTTGATTTTTCCATTGATCGGATTTTCAATTTGTTAGAATTTTCAAAGTCCCAAATAAATAGATTTTTTAAGCAAAACGTCATGATGGTATATTTTTTCTTAAAGCCTTATGTGTCCCCTTTGAAATCCCGTTGGAAATTTCAAAATCGGTTGTTTAGAAAAATAATTATAAATATTTGTTTGTTAAATGACGGTTTGACTTTTTTTCAGTACCTATAGCTATTCAAATCAATTTTTAACCAACTAAATCTTGATAAAATCTAAATTTCTCCTCACCATTCTCTTGGGCATAAAAAAACGAAAAAATTCGAGTACTCATAAATCAAGATTACTGCTTTCAGAACGATTTTAAGAGCAAAAAATCCCGTGGGGTAAATATTTACCCCGATTTGTAGTTTATAGGTGAAAAAAATGGGTTTGTGTTTCTAGGGTTAAGTATAGTAAAAAAGAAAAGCAAGCTTTTACATCATACATTTCATCATTACACATAATTGTCCCGCTGCTGGGCTCGGGCCTCCTCTCACAAAGTGAGGCCTTTGTCCATTAAGCAGGCCAAGAATTGGCAGACTTCACACACCTTTGAGAAAATTATGAAGAATTCTAGGCGTGCAGGTTTCCTTACGTGTTACGATGCTTTTCTTTCACCAAAGTGATAATTAACTTATATATAATAGGTACATGCATTCATATCTATTGAAAATTAGACGTAGAATCCTCCTCCTCGCGTCGTTTTCCTCATTACTGAGGGTCGTGATCCCCTAAGAGTGGAATTATTTTCTGCCTGACAATTTTACGCCATTTATCTCTGTCTTTGGCAGCATGTAGTGCGTCGTGTAGGTTGGTGTCCAGACTGGAACGGATTTGGTCAGTCCACCTAGTTGGACTGCGGCCTCTTGGTCGTTTGCCGTCAACTTTGCCAGTAACCATAAGTTGTTCTAGGTTCTGGCCGTCTTTTCTGGCGATGTGTCCGAAAAACTCAAGTATTCTGCGTAAACAGAGAGCGGAGAGCCGATTCTTAACTTTTAGTTCACGCAGAATAGATGCGTTCGTGCGAAAGGCGGTCCAAGGAATTTGGAGCATTTTCCTCCAACACCACATTTCAAATGCATCAATACGGTCGCGATCAGCTTTTTTCAGTGTCCAGGTCTCAGCCCCGTAACTGAATATGGAGAATACCAAGGAGTGAACAAATTTGATTTTGGTTTTACGTGAGATGTTTCTATCTCTCCATATTCGCTGTAGTTGGGTCATTGCAGTTTTGGCCATTCCTATGCGCCTTCTCACTTCTTTTTCACACGAACCAGTATTGCTGATATTGGCTCCGAGGTAGATGAAATCCTCAACCGTTTCAAGCGCGAGTGAGCCTGTGAGCTGTAGTTTGTTACCACGATCAACTATCATAAGTTTAGTTTTACTGTGGTTGATTTTTAGACCCATTTCTAAGCTAATTTTCTCCATTCTTCCCAAGATTTCAACCATTTCAGCTTCGCTGGTGGCTAGGAGCGTAGTATCATCTGCGTAACGGAGGTTAGAGATTTGTTTGCCACCTATAGTGACTCCACCATTCCAGTTCTCGCACGCACGCCTGATGATATACTCTCCATAGGCATTAAAAAGAATGGGTGAGAGGATACAGCCTTGTCTAACACCTTTTCCAAAACTGAAAGATTCCGAAGTTACTCTATCAATTTTCACGACACCCTGGTTACTCAGATACAAATTTTCAATAAGCGCCACCAAATGTTCTGGAACTCCTAGTTCTTTCAAAATTTTCCAGAGGTTCGACCAAACGACACAGTCAAAGGCTTTGTTATAATCGATGAAGCACAAGATAAGCGGCGTGTTGAACTCGTATGACTTTTCTATCAGCTGGCGAACATTAAGAATTTGTTCACGATTTCCCTTGCCTTTGACGAAGCCTGCTTGTTCCTGCGGGATTTGCCAGTCCAGGAAGTGACGAATCCTGTTATTTATAATATGTAATAAAATTTTGCTGGCGTGGGATATTAAAGCCAGGGTTCTATAATTGTCACATTTCGTGGTGGCGCCTTTTTTATGAAGTGGGAGAATTACAGACTTCGTCCAATCGTTAGGCCATTTCCCTGTATGCCAGATGTCATTGCATATTTTGTGAAAAGCATCTATTGCAGATGGACCCATTGCCTTCAGGATCTCCGCCGTAAGCTGGTCTGGTCCAGGGGCTTTTCTGGGTTTGATAGAATCCAAAGCAGCTACAACCTCAGATCGAATTATTGGGGGCTCGAAGTTCAAAGTGTCCCACAGGGTCGTAGTATGTGTTGATCCGTGGTTGTTGGGGCTCCTATATAGCTGTATACAATGTTTCCGCCACCGTTCAGTTATTGCATCCAGATCATGGAGTGGTATACCACTCTCATCTTCAATCACCCACGTTTTAGGCTTGAATTGTTTGGAGAGAAGCCTTACTTTCTTAAACAGATCCGCGGTTTGTAGTTTTCCAGCATGCCCTTCAATTTCTTGGCAAATGCCCATGATGAAGTTGTTTTTATCATGACGACTTCGTTGTTGGATTATTCTGCTCAGTTCTGAATATCTGTCACGATCCTCTTGTTCTGACAGACCGGTGGTTTTCAAAGCTTTTCTGTCCTCAATAATTTTCCAGGTGTCTGGAGAAAGCCACATTTGTCTACGAAAAGTCGGTGGTTTACTATTCTTAGTGATCCTCTCCACTGTTTTCCAAATATGGCTTTTTAGATGTTCCCATTGCTCATTGGTGTTTGCATTTGAGGGTGAAGGTTGTTCAACAATCTCATTGTCTAGGCCATCACGAAATTCCAAGATTTCTGCTGGTGTTAGAGTCCTGGGCCTCATTTGATCTCTTTTCTTCATTGACTTCAGCCGAAGGGTGAACTTTGCTAACAGCATAGAGTGATCGGAACCACAGTCAGCACCAGGGAAGGTCTTTACGTTGGTGATTGAGGTCT
The DNA here is from genome assembly GCA_951805285.1 of Thymelicus acteon. Classification (NCBI taxonomy): domain Eukaryota; kingdom Metazoa; phylum Arthropoda; class Insecta; order Lepidoptera; family Hesperiidae; genus Thymelicus; species Thymelicus acteon. Next base: position 5,620,024 of record OX638221.1, on the reverse strand, counting down.
TCCATCGGCTATTGATCATGACATAGTCTATTTGATTACGGCACCGATCACCAGGGGATATCCACGTGTATAAACGTCTAGGGTGATGCTGGAAACATGTGTTCATGATGGTCAATTTTCTACCGATGCAAAACTCCAGGAGTCTAGATCCTCGGTCATTCCTGACACCAAGTCCGTATTTTCCGACCGTGTCCCTAATGTGATTATCAGCCAATGTGCAGCCTATCTTCGCGTTGAAATCTCCGACTAGTAATGTTATTTCTCGGTTAGGTATATTGTTGAGAGCATTTTCCAGTTCAGTGTAGAAATGATCGATCTCATCATCCTTAGCGCTTGATGTAGGTGCATACACTACGACAATGTTGAGAGTGCAGGGACGGGTATTAAGTCTCAAGGACATTATCCTGTCAGATATCGGGTTATAGCCCAATACGTAGTTGTTTAAGTGACGTGATAACCAGATGGCTACACCATTTCGGCTAGAGTTCTCAGCCCCAGAGAAGTATAGTGTGTTTCCGTTGTGAGTCTGTTGATGTCCTTGACGTAGATGTCCTAGACGTAGAATACTGTTATTGTAATCACAAATTCATTTCAACTTAAGTTCACAGAACAATGTTAATTACGTTAAAACAATTGTTAATATTTTTTTTTAATTTTTGTTGTTCAAAGATAAATACAGTCAGATGCCAATTAATGAAATAATTGTCCAAAGCGTTGTCCTTCAGCAGAAATGAATTTTAATACAGAAATTACGTAATTGTTCTTTAGAATAGTAAAGTTGATTCAATTCGCTGTTATTTTTATGGTCCGATTGTAATGTATTAATACAAGTTTGCACGTACACTTACACTTTAACATGGCACGCAGGAAGATTATATCCAGGACATTAGGACATAGAATACATTTTATCGCGCTATGTTCTCCTGGTATGATTTGGACTTTAATATGTTTTCGATTTCGTTTTACTTTTTTTCTGCGGACGGAAACTAGTTAATTACATGATAAAACCTGTGTTTTCATCATCCTCTCCATACACATGTGGACTGTGGTGTAGCTATACAGTATACATGATTAACTCAACAGTCCATAGCAACGCGAGCGGCGACGGTGTTAATAGATGATTGTTGTAACAATTAATCTCTGTATGTAATACATACACTGCTATAACCCTTCTCATTCGGTACAATAAAATTAGTTGCTGGAACAATTAGTAAACGCTTATGAACTGTGTTGTCATAAAACAAAAATAAAATTGTGTGCTAGAATAGAATTGTTGCTCATCTTAATACGAGTATATATAAATTACGTGTCACGTTGTTTGTCCGCGATGGACTCCTAAAGTACTTAACCGATTTTAATCTTTGCACGCCGTGTGCAGTTTGATCTAACTTGAAAGATAGTATAGCTTACATCTCCCTTAAAGCACACGGAAGGTTTTAATAAAAAAAAACTTTTGACAGAACTAAGTCTGTCCGGGCAGCTAATAATACTTAAAAAAAATGGTTGTCTGTAAAGTCGGTTTACGGACGGTAGTTTAACGTGACAGCGTCATGACAAAACTCCGCTCCGCTCCGCCCCGCCCCGCCTCGCTCCGCTCCACTCAACTACCATCGCCTACGGCATCGGCCACGATACGCCGATCGTAGCCGATCGTGCCTCTCTCGCTTTTGCCGCTCTCTCGCTCGCGGAACGCTACATTTTTTCGTGCGTGCGCCCGGCGTTCATCGTTTTAATAGACGTTATCACGTCAATATGTACTTTATATATATTTAATAGTTACTCATTTTTATTTTGATTATTAAGCCTGCACGAACGGTAGTATATCAAATTCAGTTAGTCGGCAAAAAAAAGAGCGAAAAATTGATTTCTTCTAGAAAATGCTAGAATGCCATCAAAAACAAAACTTGTAAAAAAAACCAAGTCTCGCAACTCAGTTCTTCTACCGTAAAAAGTTGTGAGATCCATGTAATACCAAGTCGGTTAATTTATTCAGTTCCTACTTAAGGGTCCTTCTGTCTTAAGTTATCACGTAATTAGCTAACCTAACAAGTAACAACATCTTATAGTGACCATATTATCAATATTAAAAACTTTTATGTTTTAAATAAATAGATCGACTTGGCCATCGCATGAAAACACAATATATCTCACAAGTAATACCTACATATTATATTAAATTTGATTGTTTAGTGCGATTGCCAAGTCAATCTATTTATTTAAAACATAAAAGTTTTTAATATTGATAATATGGTCACTATAAGATGTTGTTACTTGTTAGGTTAGCTAATTACGTGATAACTTAAGACAGAAGGACCCTTAAGTAGGAACTGAATAAATTAACCGACTTGGTATTACATGGATCTCACAACTTTTTACGGTAGAAGAACTGAGTTGCGAGACTTGGTTTTTTTTACAAGTTTTGTTTTTGATGGCATCTCATTTCTTTTTGTAGATAGTTCTACTTTTTAGGGTTCCGTAGCCGAATGGCAAAAAACGGAACCCTTATAGATTCGTCATGTCTGTCTGTCTGTCTGTCTGTCTGTCTGTCTGTCTGTCTGTCTGTCTATCTGTCTGTCTGTCTGTCTGTCCGTCCGTATGTCACAGCCACTTTTTTCCGAAACTATAAGAGCTATACTGTTGAAACTTGGTAAGTAGATGTATTCTGTGAACCGCATTAAGATTTTCACACAAAAATAAAAAAAAACAATAAATTTTGGGGGTTCCCCATACTTAGAACTGAAACTCAAAAATGTTTTTTTCATCAAACCCATACGTGTGGGGTATCTATGGATAGGTCTTCAAAAATGATATTGAGGTTTCCAGTATCATTTTTTTCTAAACTGAATAGTTTGCGCGAGAGACACTTCCAAAGTAGTAAAATGTGTGTCCCCCCCCCTGTAACTTCTAAAATAAGAGAATGATAAAACTAAAAAAAATATATGATGTACATTACCATGCAAACTTCCAACTAAAATTGGTTTGAATGAGATCTAGTAAGTAGTTTTTTTTTAATACGTCATAAATCGTAAACCGCAAAAAACATTGATCAAAGTTACAACAAACTACAAGAACTTTTATATAATGTTACTTGCTGCTACGGAACCCTTCATGGGCGAGTCCGACTCGCACTTGGCCGCTTTTTTTACTTTTACAAGTTACCTTTGAACATAATTATATCTAGGTACCTATCTACACCTATTATTCCATTATATTATATACAGGTACACTGATTCATTCACTGCAAATGTTACTTTGTTATACAGGTACAGTAATTCATTAACTGCAAATGTAACTTTGTAATCCTATATATTTATATGGGATTACAAAGTTATTTATGCAGTTGATGTATCTAGAAAACTAGACCGAAATTGCAAAATGTTTTAGTTTTTCCTTGATCTATACACAAAACACTAATTGTGTTCCAAATTTGAAGCTTCTATGTCTGCTAGAAGTGCCTTAGAGTTTTGATGATCGGTCAGTCAGTCAGTGAGTGACGAAATTAAGAAACTTTGACTAGTTATAATTCTTAAACTACTGGTTCAAATCGAATGAAATTTGAAATATAACGTGTTTATACAATGCCTGCTTGGTTACTAAAAATTCAGGCTTCTAGCTTTATCCACAACGAAGTTATAGGGGGTCGAAAATGGCCTGAATTGCTTCGAGAAAAGGATGGTACGGCCGTGCCGCTTTTTTGCTCGACTTGGCGGGGGCACTGCCGTGCCCCCAGATAAGAGGATACGCCGTAGAAAAAATATGGACATGTACCAAAATTTGGAACACAATAAAGACCCAAGAATTTGGGAATTATTTATTCCGATGATATGAAAAATCTTTATGACATTCTTACGAGTGTTTTACCACCTAGTTAATTATTAGTCGGATGTGGCCTTTTTGCAGTAAAAAAGTTTGAAGTAATCGGCTTGCATTCCCGAGTTTTCGTGTTTTTAGGAGCTAATTTGGGAATTGAGGTCAATAATTAGTGTGCTATAGTTGATTTTAATATTGTCGTTACGCTTCGTTCGACGATGTTCGATGTTCAATATCTTTACGTTTCGTGGTTTATAAGTAGGTACATATTACATTACATCGAATTAAAAGACATTTGAATATTAAAGACACGCGAAGTCTTGAATTATAACTCAAGATTGCATAAACTATCATCCGTTTTATTATCGACATAGAAACACGATTGCTATACGTTTTGATAGGTTTTTGAAATGTCATAAACTGGTGTGATAGAAGTCAGTTCAGAGTGTACCCACTTGGGGCCGTGTTGGAAGGCTCATGGCTTACAAACATACATACTCGTAGGTATATTGGATGAACACAAGTGAAGGCTCTAGTCGTTTTTCAGTCAGTAACCTCTATCAAACACCACATAGGAGTATCAGATATCAAAAAATAATGGTAAATGAATGTAGCTACGGTAGAGATAAATAGACTGATAGTATGTTTTTAACCTTTTATGCTCTATTATTACTGCTGCAATTTATTGGTAATTGTTGCTGTTGCGGTTCAACGTTAACACCGGTTTTTTTCTCATATCGAACAACTCATTACGTTTTCGACAAATATACATATTTTTGTTGTTACTGATATCAGCTTTACTAACCCCTGTAAAATGTGCTTCTTAGCGTGCACTACATGTAAATAAATGTAACAATATAATTGTAAAAATGTTTTATGTGTGGGCTCGCGTAATTTCATTAAAACAATAGTATTTCCGTTTTAGATATAAAGGTTTATGTAATAATTACGTACCGAGGATAATTTATTTGATAAGATACCGTAATAGTCACAGTTATAAGGAAAGCTGATAAAATGTTTATTTGCGAGCACACGGAGATTGGTGTAAATTTAATTTGTTTTACTCCATCCATCATTGGTTCGGTGGGGCCCTGGAGCTGGTTTTATCTCGGGCGCAAAATCGGAAATTCTTATCCTTAATTGAATTGAATGAAATTGCATTACATTGATACATAGTGAGGAGCGGCATCATTGAAGATATCTGGCGACGCGGGCAAAAACCCGGGCCCATCGATAAACGTTTGTGGTGGACGGAGTAGCCAATTATGCAGGTCTGGTCGATGCGACCGATTAGGGCTGCCAGTTGGGCGTCTGGGAGCCGATGCACGGCCGAAATAATGATGTCCAGCCATGTTAAAGTGTATATGTATTTAAATCCGAACGAATATTCGTATGACGTATAGTGCGTTGTGAAAGTAAACCGATAAATACCGATGGTAGCTTAAAATGAAGAACGTTGTTGAATGCAACTATGAAAAAAAACGCGCACGACTTACCGGATATAAAAATTACAATGAAGGTAAAAACTTACATCTTATTTTATTGTGTACTAATTTACTTGTAGGGCAGTTCTCTGTCTGAATGTCTCTGCAATGTTTAAATTAATATCTAGGAGCAGAAAAAATATTTGTACCCATTTTTAAGAAGAATATACGCACCGTAGGAGTCCGAAATTCAATATAAAAATGAAAATTAAGATATTTTTATATATTATCATAATATCCCACTAAAAACATTTTCGGGTTGGCTATAGATCTAAGGTACCTGAATTTGATATTGGTGTGAGTTGAGAGATGTAGCTAGGGTTTAGTGTGAACGTTTAAAACTATTTTTAGGTTCCGGAGATGCGTTTTGAATTAATTACGACAAAAATAAGTTTAACAAAAATTGCGTATTATGAAAGACAATTCTTGTCAATTTGGTCTACAGTTAGAGGGTACTTCGTCAAAAACGAGTGAAATGGAAGGTAGCACAAAACTTATTGCACTGTCAATGTTGTGTTCAGTTATTCCGTTAATCTTCGTATTACGTGAATGTGCTTTCTTGTTTCTTTTGGATTTTCGACGATCTCTGCTGTGTTATTGGACTGATTTGATTTCTTCTCATACGTTACTTAGCTTACCCCTACTCCACGCAGTCTTGTTTGCCCTACCCCTAGAGTGTGTTTTAGAAGCCGGAGGCGTGGAGGGAGAGTAGTCCCCGCCCGCTGTAACAAAGCACAGGCACCCGGGCGAGCCGGAGCGTCTGAGGCTGGTCGCTTGTGTTTATTTTGAATTTTTAAAAATTTCCAGATGTAAGTCGAAATGGTTACAAAACCGACTTAGTCAACCCCGACCCCACGTGGTACTAGTCTGCCCTACCCCTAGAGTGAATGTAAACCCCGGAGGCGCGGAGGGAGAGCAGCCCCCGCCCGCTGTAACAAACTGCAGGCACCATGTGAGCCGAAGCGGCTGAGGCTGGTCGCCGAAGGCGACCAAAAAGCCGAAGCTGCGTAGGCGAGCATGGAGTGCCTGCAGTTTGTTACGCAAGGGCGGAGGGGCTGCACTTCCCGCAGCGCCGGAGACGTTTGGAAGCCTGTTTGTGTATCAAAAACCCCTAAATTCTCCCTAAAAGTGCATATAATGTAATTTTGTAATTATAGTGATTTGTGTCATTATTTTTCCAAAATAATAGTAGAAGTGGTGTAGTGTCTCCCCATACGGAGGTCGAAGTTTTGCATCTTCCTCCACAACCTGACAGTAATTTACACTAGTTTATGATAAATATTAAGCAGTTTTCACAGATTTATCCTCAAAATAAAAATAAAAAAAACTCAAAAACTATGTGTTTCCTCACGTATTACCTTTAAGGGGGGGGGGGGTTCTTACCCCAACCCCTCCCTTCCCCCCAACTCCACCCCCCTTCCACTGATACTAAAGAAATACCCAAGGTTTTTCCTATGTATTATGATTTTACAAAAAAAATCATAACTCGAAAACTATACCTTTCCGGTACATAAAAATTGTAGTGGGGGGCTCCCCTTTACCCCCCCCTCCCATCCCCCCCACTCCCCACCCCGAACGCAGGTACCTTAGATCTATAGTTTTACCACATTTTCATGTAAAATGTTGCCAAGACGAGATCATATGGCTCTACATCAAAAAGCTATCAGATCTCATGTAGAGCCAAGCTTCTAACCCTACACGCCCTAATTATACAAGTCTTATCTTCACAAACGCTACCTACACCTTATTCAAAATATGTAAGCGGTAATTGATGGTATAGCTATTTATAATAAAAAGGATAAAAAAATAATTCATCATCTCCTGCTAAAGGTGTGGAGTATATAATACATAATAGTTACTTGGACTTCTTGGAGAGGTTCTTTTAAGTTTTCTTGATCTGACAACTCTGCGAGGAATGGAGAAAATTACGACTTATAATAAAATTATTATCATTTCCCAGTACTCTTTTTAATTATAAGCTATTAAAAGACTACAAGTCAGTAATACTTCATATTAAGAATTTCGAGTAAATATACTGTGTTAGTATTAGTTACCGTATTAGCTTAGTTATTAGCTTTATTTCTTAGGATGGGATAGGATTTGCGGGTTCTCTGTCTGGTAGCTTTTTCTGCCATTAAATCCATGATTCTTGTGGTGGTAATGAAATCAGTGCCAGTTTATTATTAGGAAGAATGGATAAATGAATAAAATTGCAACTTTTATTGGTTTCAGTCTTTAATTTGCCAGTCCTAAACGCGCAAAATAATTTTGCAGGTTAATAATTAAGGTGTTAAGGTAAAAAACAAAGTACAGTGGCAAATATGACACGGAGTGATCAGATCACTAACAGATGCGTCCACAATTAAAGAGACTCGTACCTATATTGCATCCTGAAATAAATATTAAACTACAACTGCAGGGATTATATTTCCCTTTCAATTTTGTTCTGTAACAAAAGAACTACAAGGAGTAACAAAAGTGAGGAGTGGCACACTTGTTTGTACGCTCCCCTGCTTCTAGATGGATTGTTATTCGGTTAACCTATTTTTATTCGGATGCCCGGATGACAGCCATCTTAGTTATCGTATAGACTTGTCTAGACAATGGTTCTTTTAAATTATTGTTCTAAGGTACTTTCCTGTACTTTCTAAATAATAAAAAGTTAAAGTAATTTTTGCTTATTTAACCTTTTAAGATTCATAATAAAATTGAAAACCTACTACCACGGTGGATTGGTGCATAGAGTTAGTGTTTAACCCAGATGGTGACCCCAAGAATGTAGCTTGAGTTCCAATATGTCTTAACGATGAAAATCTAATAATAATCTAATAATAATCTAATTTCTTTCTTTTTCTTCTCTCTTTCTTGGCTGGCAACGCATCAGTGATGCCTTTGGTGTTGCTGATGTCCATGAACGACGATAGCCACTTACCATCAGGTGGATCGTCAGCTCGTTTGCCGGCTATTTCCATAAAAAAAAAATCTATCTACATATAGGGACCGGCAGCACGTGTTTTCAGACGAAATTTTGCCACTAGCATAGCGGTTACCCATTCAACTACTGATTATTACCGACCGCACCCGCCGTCACTTATCGAGTATCTGCCCGTCAAAATATCAGAAGCTACATAATAATATAGACATAAAATTATCTGACACTTTTTCTTCCTCGGCTTCTACAGGATTTGCATAATGTTTTGTCAACATGACCGATTCAGAATCGTTTCGGATCGCGCTCGCGTACGACTTTGTTCGATTGGAATTAGGTGCACTGAGCATCTCATTGCCAGGCATCCTCTATCCTGAAAAAACGTTTTTCACCAAACTATAACGACAACAAATTGTTTTACAACGTTGATATTATGATCAGAGATCGATTCAAAGTAATGTCTTTTTGCCTTATGTCAAATATTAAGTAAAGCGATATAAGCAAATTAATGGTGATTACTGATTAATTTATACGCCTGTTTCGGTAATTTCTGAGGGACTGCGGATGGCAGGCGGACCACCGTAGTAAATTTATTCCAAACGTGAGGATTAACGCATTATTTTACTTTATATTCTCTTTGTTCTTGAATGCTTCGTTAAATAAATAATTGAACGATTAGTCATACATTTGTAGTGCAGTAATGAATGCATATGGGTAGAATAAATATCTTGCGAGGAATATATTACTTTATTTGTCAAATAATATGTCCGCAAATATTTTTCCGTCGGTAGACCATAATTGGTGACCGGTAGTGAAAAAAAAGAAAAAAATCTTAAGTGCTTTCATTCTTCGAGTGGTACGTAAGGCTGTCGGTCCCGGTTGTTATCATTAGATAGCAGTCCTGTCGTTAAGCTGTCAGAGGCCTTAGAGGCGGCATATAGGTTTCGGACACTGGTTGGCTACAAACTCTTCATGAAATCGCAATGCGTGGTAGAGTATGCTCTAGCCGCTCTAGGCCTCCTCAGTTACGAGAAGAGAGCTGTTATGAATGTATGTCAAGATGCTCTTTTTTATTGTTTATCTTAATATTAATGACAAGTAACCGCCCTCGCTTTGCTTCGGTTGTCTTATTTTTTTACACCTTGGGTTACATTATTGGAGTTTTATTAAGGATCCCTATTTTTTTTGAAAGTATAATATAGCCTATGTTACTCGGGGATAGTGTAGCTTCCCAACAGTGAAAGAATTTTTGAAATCGGTTTAGTAGTTTCGGAGCCTATTCAATGCAAACAAAAAATCAAATCTTTCCTCTTTATATATTAGTATAGATAACAATAATAAAACTAGTGCTGATTCGAATTCGTATGGGATGGAAGCGGCTGTACATTTCAGATTTGAAATTTAATTCAATTGAAATTTATGACACCTACCATTTTCATCTGGATTTTCTTGAAAATTATGAAGAAAAAATTACCCAAATACACATACTTAGTTCCTACCTAACTTCGCAGATAAGGAGAAAATCTTCATTCCCGTCGGCTGCCATATAAATACCGTAATTTGATTAGGTTTATTTCTAGTATTTTATTAAATGTAATTACGTCACAAAACCTGAAAGAAACATTACCTAATCTTGTAACCGCAACTGTACGTGACGAATTTATTTAGGTGCAGATCGTCAATTTAGTGCCGTGGCGGTTTCAATGAAATAATTGAGTGCATCTAATTACACAAGAAACACCGCCACGGCCGATTTACCTTCAATGAGAACAGTTTAATGAGAACAATTAGAGACTCAGCTTGACTGGATGTTATTTCTCTTCTAGTTAATTAATAAATAAGCTGAATATATATTTTACATGTTATATGTATCTAGTATGTACAAGAAAAATTGGTAGTAGAGCTCCCTAAATATTTTAGGGAGTATACGTGAATATAAAATTAATTTTGGTAATATGTGTAGTATCGACACTTGAAAGCAAACACGTGGTAACCCGCAAATATCAAATTGTTCATCAGCGCAGAAAAACTTTTTGATCTCTTGAAAAAATTCATAACTTCTCTATTTAGTTATGAATTTTTGTAGAGAAGTTATGATTTATTTTCTAGAAATCAAAAAGTTTATCGGCTCTGATGAACAATTGGATCTCTGCAGGTTACTACGTGTCTGCTTTCTAGCGTCGATATTATTCTTAGAAAAGATATCTTTCTATCGCTGTACATATTTCGAATTAAAGAAAAATATCAATAAAACAAATCTGCACAGGCATTTTCTTTTAGCATGAACAATTTAAAAATTTTCATACACTGGGACTCGAGCAACTAAAAGTTACTTTTATTGAACAGCCTAGCGCTACTAAAATGATAAAATCTGTTTGTAACGGTAGTTGCGATAAGGAAATTTTCTACCAATATTTTGACCCAGATACAGGGCTTATAATCTCTGTGAAATGGCTGAATTGCAACTAGGTGAAAGGTACTTAAATAATTAAAGAATGATTTAGTGTAATAAAATTTCTCACTAGGTACTTCTTTGAGTCCAACCTTCTCTGCTTATTGTGCACTCTGCTGAACAATAGATGAAGTTGTGGTGCCAGATCTGTATCCTGTTGGAGGTCAATCTATCCAGTTCAATCCTGATAGTATAGCACTCGTGATAGTATGTCTTCTTAGGGTAGCTACTACCTCCCGTCTAGATTATGGGGTGGAATGTTTTACTCGTTACTTTGTAAAGTCGGACAGACTATAATAAGCGACTCCTCTGTCTTATTGGCAATCTTGGCCAATGCATCGGTATTGATTAAGGATATCGTTTATACGGCTATCAAACATCCGGATTTGTCCGGACACGCCTGGACTTTTTACCTTCTGTCCTACATTTTAATTTGTCTGATGAGCTGTTTTGAAAAAACCAAAGTTTCTAAAAATAACTAGGTAAAAAAATCATCTTAAGTATCCATATACAATTTCAATAGCTACCTGGTTAGTTATCGCACTCAAGCAAGTCCTTATCTATAATAAAAAAACACAATTTTACTGCCGTGCAAATATGCAAATATTACCACTGTATCTCTGGTTCTCTGGTGTCATTGTATAAATTGCCTTATAATAAAATTGCCTGCGAAGATCTTGATTTTTTGTCTTTCTAATACTACACATCTACAATGGAAGGAGTAAAGTTGTATGTACAGAGTAATATGCACGACAAAACCTCATTGATTTGTTAATAAAACTGCGCCTAGTGTTGATAATAATATTATTATTTAATAGTGTATTGGATTTAACACCATATGAATAGATTTTCATTTCACATGGAGTTCAGTATGAACATTTTATGGGGAGTAAAGTTAGTCTGATCACATTCTCTTTTGACTGATCTGCCTAATCACATTGTGCATTGCTGTTATGCAATTTCATGGTAATTTAGCTCTCGTGGACACTCGTGTTGGTGAGATTCATAAACGATTATTAATTCTGCATTCGAATTAATTCGAGCAAGATACACGTTCCACGTTCCAATTCAATCTAAGCCGGTCAATGTCAAAGTCGAACCATGAATGTATATTTTGAATAGATCATGTGTGTTTACGTGTTATTGACTAAGACGCGTTTTTTCTGTTGACTGTAGTCTGATAGTCTGTAGACGTAAACACTCAATAACACCGTGACAAAATTGTTAACTGAAACTGAAAACTTATTATCTGCCTATTCGTTCTTGGCCAGTATAGGGCTGTTTAGGAGTCCATGACCCCTACCTTCTTAATGTGAGGTGAGACCTTACCCGGCAAACCACTTGGTGAGGATGGATGGATATATAGATGTTTATAACTCTTTCACGCAAAAACTACTAAACGGATTTTCATGAAATTTTGCACACAGGTAGACCATCATCTGGAATAACATATAGGGTATTTATTTATTATGCCGGAAAACACGGGCAAAGCCACGGGCAGAGCCACAGACCTATACACCTAGGGCAGAGCGCTACTAAGTAATATAGTAGGGTTGTGACGATGAAGTTAGTAGTAATCCTGTCTGCTAAACAGTGTTACGGTACGGTTCAAGCCCTGCTAGGGTGCCAGTCTCATGTTAATTAATGTCTCGTGCATATCACGCGCGAGCGCGATGTAAAGAATATCCCGGTGAGGGGTTTTAGTGTGTGAATATTTATTTTAATTGGTTGCCCTACTCACTATACCAAGGTTACTTGCTGGAGACAGGTTTATGGCTTATAAATGCGCATTTATTAGTATTGCATCCTTTTGTGTCCTTTGATAATAAAGTACGAGCTGTCGTCATCCGCAATCGTATGAATTTGTTCATAACGAACAAAGTAGGAGCAACAACAAATGTTTGTCTCTTTGTCTGCTAATGTTTGTTTTTATTTGTTCCTGCTAATCTCAGAAACGGCTTAACAAATTTGAATGCGGTTTTAATGTATTTGATGTACCTAGTAAGCTTTTGGTTGTTTGTTTTACTTCTAACGGTTCTATGAAATTAATTCGAAATAGGTTTACCTTTTAAACATATTTCCGCATAGCTTTTCCCAAAGCGAATCAAGGGCGATTACTAGTCATAAAATATAAGCCATCTTATTCACAATTGCTTGAAATAAATGGTATTTTTAATATTTTATTTTTTCGTTTATTTACTACCGATTGAAAATAATTTAATTTTAATTTTAACGGTTCTCTGCGTATAATTGTAATTGGAACAAATAGAAGCGTTTGAAAAAACCATTCACTTTTAACTGAGGCTCTGATTTGTTTCTTTTTGTTACAAAATATCACGAAATTTGATCCAAGGCGCTTTACAAAAACGAATGATTGACATGCAATTCTCGTAATCCAATATTCTCTAGGTACTATAAGTTACTCTGTATTCTTCAAACAAACGAAATACTTGTTTATTCTTAGCGATATTTGAATAACATAGACCGATACATATTGAACAGTATGTCACATCTGTGTAAAGTATTGCACAGGTGCAAACATTATTATTCGTCTATTCGACTACGTCAGTCGAGCGTATGCCCTCGTTTTTTCATCAGTCGTCTGGCGCATTATATGGTGGTAGTATCGGCGAAGCAGAAACGACTCCCTTAGCGCCATTAGTACCTATAAACATTTCCATTGCTGGATCATCGCTTTCTTAGTTGACAAAGCGTCCATGAAGCCCATGTACTCGCTATCATGACGGTTACAAATCATTACCATCAAGATGAAATTTTATGGACGTCTATTCGTTTCTTTATGTGACATCTTAAAATATAAAAAAATCTCGTGTCACCGTGTTTGTGGTCACACTCATCTGAAACGGCTCGACCGATTTTTATGAAATTTTTTATCTAAATAATATGGTAGATATGAGAATAGGTCGTAAAGTATATTTCATACCACTCAGTGATTAGGGTGCCCTTTTTAGAAAATTTTTGGCAGAACAACGTTTGCCGAATCGGCTGGTAGTACTACTCATATAAAAGTTCCAATTAAAAATTTTATCTGACCGGTTGTAGGTACTATAAATAGTATGTGTTTCTCAAATACAGTGCCACCGTTAGCTGTCTACACTCCACACATGCACCAATGAGGTGTAGCGCGAGTGCCGCGACCTAATACATACTCATAAAAGCGACCCGCTATGCCAATATTATTCTTTATGAACCGGGCAAGTGTGTGTCAGGCCACGCGCAATGTTCAAAGGGTACCGAAGTAGTAAGTTTATCGATCATATAACCTATTTTTGGAACGAAGTTCCTTATCGCGCGTTGCGAAAGGGGGCTAGGCGGAAAAAATTGGGACGAAAAGTTGTAACGACACTTTTTGCCGTCGTTTATTAATTAAAGCGAGTTACTAGGCGACCAGAAGTCTTCGAGGGTGCGACAGTACAATCATAGTATGTGGCTGTCTTATTTACTCTTCGGTATTTAGCATAGGCACAACAGGGATATCTATATTACGATCATGCACATTAAGTTATTATTGCTATTTCTCTTGTCATGCCAATTTTATTAATATGCGGAAGAGCGTGAGGGATAGAATAAATCTATCAATGTCGCTCTGACAAGACACTAGCACTAAGGGTCTCGGCGCTTTGCTTCGGACAGACGGACATGACGAAACTATAAGGGTTCCGATTTTACTTCGGAACCCAAATATTATTGAAAGTGTTATGGAACTTCCACAAGTTCCATTTCCACAAGTTGATCCACATCAATACGAGTATAATTCAGAATTTGCCATCTCATTGAGCCTATACGAACACTTATTACAAGAAATAAACTCTGATAACAAGTATAAGTACCAGATTCAGAAGTCTGAGAAGCAAATTAAGATAATCTTTATTATTGTAAAAAAGCAGTGATAATCTAGCGGTTAGAACGAAAGTCCCGAACGCAGGGGCCAGGTTCAATTGCTTGCATGGACCTCTAATTTTCAAATACTATGTGCGTATTACAAGTTAATTATCACTTGCTTCGATGAAGGAAAACATCGCGTCGTGAGGAAACATGCACACCGGAGAGTTCTCCATAAAGTTCTCAAAGGTGTGTGAAGTCTACCAATCCGGACTTGGCCAGCGTGGTAGACTATGTCCTGTACCCCTCAAATTGTGAGAGGAGACCCCGAGCCTAGCAGTGGAACAATTATGGGTTGTTGCTTTGCTTTTGCTTATATATAATTATTGTTGCGTCTATTAGTGACGGTGAAATTTCAAAACAACTTGATCGATTAAGGTAACGTTTCACAGATAATTTTGTTTTGTAGAAGCGATCCATAACTATGGTAAGATTTGATTAAACTACTTTCAGGCGAGTCTTTGTTTATTTTATTTATTTATTTATTTTCAAGGATCAACAAACAGTTGCACAATACAAATTATACATTTATAATAGTAACTAGCATGCTTATAAATAATTGTGTAACCAACACCGTTGACCACATATTACTAAGAGAAGTGGGAATAGATGATACAGTAGCGCAGTTTAATGCAAATGTGATTTCAAAAGTTATACAACAAAAAGACAAGTGTAGAATTAAGTACGAATTTCAAAGTGAATCTTGTAGTAATTTCAAAGTAGCTTGTTTAAACTTATGTTTAGACAGGTGAAATATATCGAAGGAGTTAAATCTGGAGTTATAACATTGCGTTACTCGACGTAATGGAGAACGAAGTCCAGCGTTAGTACGACAGGTGGGGGTAGCAAAGAGACAGTTAAGGCGCGAAGATCGTTTATGGGTCCTAAGGGGTACTCGAAAAGATAACCTGTTTACTAAGGCTGAACAATCGTAGCGGTTATTACAAAGATCATATAGGAGCATTACATCTAAGTGCATACGTCTTGATTTTAAGTCCAATAAGTTATACATTTTTAGTAATTGATGATAATCCATATACGCATGATTAAATCTGAAGTGCATACATCGCAAGAATTTCTTCTGAATAGTTTCAAGAGAATTTTGGTAGCAAGCATAAAAAGGATTCCAAACAGTAACTGCATATTCTATTTGTGGGCGGATTAATGTTTTATATAAATATAAATATGTGGATTTCATTTTGAAGTTTTGGGAGGAGCGTATAACAAATTTTTATAGTTTAAAGGAATTAGCTGTAATGTGTTGAATATGTGCATCCAGGGTTAGTTTACTATCTAAATAAATCCCTAGATCCTTTATAATCTGTACCTCATCTATAGTAGCATTACAGAGCTTGTAAGAGTAAATACTGGTTTTCTTTTTACGAGTGAAGCGAATTGTTTTACATTTATTTATACTTAACAAAAGTTTGTTACGACTACAGTAAAAAGACAGACGATCGAGATCAAGTTGGAAATTCTGGTGATCTGTGTAGTCATTAATAGTAGAGATGGGCCGACTACACGCCGACTAGTTGGGAAAACCGACTATTCGGCATGTTTTATAGTCGGCGACTAGTCGGCATGTTTTATAGTCGGCGACTAGTCGGCAATTAGTCGGCAAAAATCGCCGAATAGTCGGCATTAATTTTCGCTACAGAAAATAAAAGAAATTAAGAAAATAACAAAATACAATCGGCATGATGAGATTTATTTTAATAAATCCGATTATAATGAAAATACATATTTTATTATGTAGTAGTACATAATAAGTATAACGGATGTTGGATTTGTTGTGACAAATTTACGGTCAACATTTACGAATGCAAATGTTGACCTTCAAAGATTTGGTTCAAAAAAGCCCAGTGGCGCCAACAAACTAATGTTTCTCCATAAAAAACTCAATTATTTTTACCTATATTGTTAAAAACTCGTTTTCAACAGACTTGAAAAGGAGGTAGGTAATCAATTAATCGCGTTTATATTTTTTGTTTGTATGTTCCCCGATTTTTATAAATAATTATTTTTCTTTCTACATTTTTTTTTCATTTCTATGATTTTTGCGAATACGAATGTCAAAAATTATGTGAAAATTCGTTGCATCACTAATATGTGGCAATAATAATACAAGTTTGTACTTTTATTTGAACTTAGTCATATTTTCAGTAAAATTTTATCAAATAGTATTCAATCAAGCTAAAAAAATTTATGGTGGAGAAACGTCAGACTTTCAGGTTTATCAGGAAGCAATCGATTCCTTTTATTTTCATAAATATTTGACAAAAATAAGGTTGATCGGTATTGCCGACTAGTCGGCCGATTAGTCGGTCATTTTCTCACCGAATAGTCGGCTAGTCGGCTGATCGGCAAAACCCATAGTCGGCCCATCACTAATTAATAGTATTGTAAATTTTTAAATCATCTGCATATAACAAATAATTACAATGTTCGAAACATTGGCCTATGTCATTGATATGTAAGTTAAATAGTAAAGGGCCTAGAATAGATCCCTGAGGAACACCAGAAGTAACATTAACCATATTTGATTCAAAACCATTGATTACTACCTGTTGAGAACGGTTAGTTATATAAGACTTAAACCAGCGCCAAAGATTACCCCGTATTCCATTGTAGGCAATTTTTTCTAAGAGGATTTTATGATCTACTCTATCAAATGCTTTCCGGAAGTCTGTATAAACACTATCCGTCTGTCGATTATTATCCATGTTATCAAATAACTCCGAAGTATATACAAGCATATTAGTTATGGTAGACCGCCTACGAACAAAACCGTGCTGTTGCGGAATAATAATTGAGTGTAATTTCGGATAGATAACTTGGTGTATTAACCTCTCAAGAAGTTTCGACAATACGGGTAATATAGATATAGGTCTATAATTTTCGACGTTTTTCTTATCCCCTTCCTTATAGATGGGTACAACTCGGGCGGTTTTCCATATCTTTGGGCATTCGCCTTCTCGCAAGCCCAGATTGAAAATTATCTGAATGGGTAACGAAATGGTTGCGGCTGTGTTTCTAAGAAAGATGGGAGGTATATTGTCAACACCAGCACCTTTTGTAACATCCAATTTTTTTAATTCACATTTAATTTTTTCTTCAGTTAAATAAATATTCGATAGCATGATGTCCGAATTAATTTCTTTTGATAATTGTAAGTCAGAACAGTCTGTTATCATTAACTGTAGACGGCTCAAAGACTTAATGGAAGAAACTAGAATATAAATTACATATGGCTAATGGGTCACTAGCAGTGCTGGCCTTATAATAAGCATTACCAGGATATTGATTACTATTTTTACGACTTGATACATATTTCCAGAAGTATTTAACATTTTTTTTAATACTTGACTCAACATTATCCATGTATAAGTTGTAACGAATTTCACAGTACGTACTAAATCGTTCTCTGTGTTTAGAAAAAATCTCATAATCAGATATATTTATATTATTATTATACTTTTTCCACTTTACCCAGGCCTTGTTCTTATCCTTAAACATTTGTATTAGTGAGGAATCAAACCATGGCGGAAAAGTATTATGTTTAATGTTTTTTATTGGCACATATTTAATTATAATTTCGTAAATTTTCTCGTAAAATATATTTACAGCTTCATTAGTAGATTTATATAGTAAAAGGTTGTTCCAATCGGTGATAGTTAATTCATGATTTATAAGTGAGTAGTCCGCATTTTTAAAACACAATTGCTTATAGGAATTACGTAACATGTAACTTTCATGGCTTTCATGTAACTTTGTTGGCTAGCTATCTTCATAATTTGTTCGTATCGTTGTAATATTTTATACAACTCGCAATTATTTCAGTCCAAATTGTCCTGGTAATGCCTCTAGAATCGAGTCGGAGACAGTAACTTTGCCCAATATATATATGTACGTAAGAAGGTATTATACTATTTGTACTTGCTTGTGTATAATACGCGTAAAATCTTTTCACATGGCGACTCAACGCTTTTTCTTTGAGTTGAGCATTTAATTTAATTAACAATTTATTTAATGAGGTATTATGATGTTCCATATCCATTTTTCGATGTCGGTTGTCTTTAAAAGTTTTACAACCTTGTGAACTAACAGTTACATTGTCGTGTGTGAGATCGTATGTTTGCGTTTGTAATTTACAATGGAACTGGATCTCTATTGATCTTGACTATCGCCAGTTTTAATGTGCAATAAGCGCTTTGCTACTGCTATAATGCTATAAAATGAAATGAATACTTCTTGTACCATGCTATACAATGTATCGAGTGTATTACTAGCATGCTCCGATACACTTACGTTATCTGCATTGGATGAGATGTTTTACGATCTAGCTTAACACGGTGGAACGTTTTTGTATGGCACTTTAAATGAGAATAGCTACCGAGGAGTGCAGGAGTACTGCCTTATCTGGCTCGTTAGTCCTCCGGGAAGCTATTTGCGATACGGTCCCGAGCTTATGGCCCTCCACGCTTCTTGCTGGTAAAATTGTAGATTATGGAGCATAGCATTTTAGTGGTTTGCGGGCATGTAGATGAACGTCAAAGTGACTCCGGACAAATCATGTGAGATTGGGTATTAAATATAAATGTACATTGTATACCTATACATCTACTGACATTGGCCAAATTGTATTACCTTTCTTGTATCGAAAGATCAACATTTAAATCAATAAGACCGCCTTGCAAACTGACTTGCAAATTTTATCGTGCCCTGTTTGTTTCTAAAAGGAATATTCGATTCGTGTCACACAAAGATACATGTGCAATTGTGCATGTTGTTCAATAGGCGACAGTTCTAGCATACATGTCAATGTTAGTATGTCAATCGGCCATCGGAAGCTGATGTAGGCCAAAGTGTTTGTGTCTGTTTCAAGCGATAGATGCCAGTGTATTGGCATTCGGTCAACGTTCTAGGGTCACTGAGCTCACTGAAGGTGAATGTCTTGTTAAGAGAATTTGAGATGATACATCGCGTAGTCGTGGTTAAGCAGTTATTACGGATGTCTTGTCGTGTATGTTGATCTGGGAAGTAAGTACCAACAAAGTGTGTGAAGTTTCGTTCTTGTTGAGGGAAATTAACAATATTGTAATTGTTTCATGCAGTAACTCATTTTACTTGTTTTGGCCACAATTTATAACCCGTAAACTTAGAATACATAGAGGAGGTTAGATAATAAATTCATTATCCTTCTAGCTATACGAGTAATGTAACTAATGTGAACTATGATATATTTGAATAATAAAGATTTAGGTTTGAAATCATGGGATCTGTTCATGGCTTGACCATAGCTCCACCACATAGCACCATCTTTCGGATCATATCACAGATGACATAATAGTGATCATGTTGAAAAATCGTCTCTATAAAATATGTACCTATATTTATTGTTGAAAAATTACCGATTACCAACAAATGTGTCAGTAATTGTATTGATTGCAAGAACAATCATTTGAACATTGAACAAGCAATTGTGTCTGTCTTGTGCTAACAATGAAGGATTACGCTTACTCTACACTGGGTCGTTAATCCCGCCCCCACATCGATATAAATATAGCTTGGTATAATATTAATACGTGAAGGGAACTTTTGTACCCCTTTAAAAAATATGCATAAAGTATGTATATGTATAAGAATCTGAGAGTTGCTTCCAATTTTAACTGCAGAAAGCTAGATTTTGTATAATACAGAAATAAAATATTAAATGGTGTCAATGTGAAATAACCCACTGGCAAATTCTCTCGAGTGTCTGACTCAGGTCTCTAGTAATTTGGCTTGAGAGCCAGTTCTTTCTTTCTTTTTCTTCTCTCTTTCTTAAGTGGTAGAATTGTTTTTGGGTTGTTAATGTTCATGGGCGACGATAGCCACTTACCATCAGGTAGATCTTCAGCTCGTTTGCCAGCTTTTAAAAAAAAAAATCCCTATTCATAATAATATGTGGTCAACCAATATAGAGTAATAATTAAGATAAGGTAGATGTATTATAATGAAGGTGAAATGACACTCCTTTTTCTTCCCATTACAAAGATATTAGGATTAAAATACGGAACTCTTTCTTTTACTTCATATTCTATTGTTTCACAAAATAAATAAGTTATTTTTTTGTTTCAGGTAAGCATCTGAACTAGGTCAAAGACCGAGTCTGGGACACTTCAAGGGCGAATGGAAAATTTCGGTATTTACTCAAAGCTATTCTATCTTCTTACGTGCTAGTGTATTTTGCAACACAAATCATTAATACGTGTCACTGTACAATGGAAAAACGCGCGTTCGCCCACTCGCAGACTTTGCCTGTATAATACGGTGCCATTAGGATCAATCCGATCACCTATTTCGCGGTTGGTAAGTATGGATAACTTATTAAGACATAATCTACAACCAAGTTCTGTGAACCGACATTTGGGATACATATTTTTTCCAGGGAACTAAGTAATAGATCAGTTGCACGGCAAGTATGATAGTTTTATTATAATTAAAATTTTGTGATTTTATGAGACTGGATCCATGAATCTATCTATGATCTATATCTATGTGAGATATGTTCGTGGTGCGCCCTGTGACCCTACCAACACACGAGGGTGTGTCGTTAGATTCTCCCTGTTGGAGGGCGACGATTCATCATTGATCAGGTGGCTCGCCAGCTCGTTTTTTGACTCTACCTAAAAAATAGATTTACTAGTTTTATTATTAAAGTTTTTCTAGAATGAATACTACAAAAAGTACTCGACGATTTAATACGCTTCTGGCAGATTTCTCGATAATACCTACATATTGCGAAATGGAAACATGAAAAACGATTACGTTATGCCTTCGAGGGATATAATTCAATGAAAGGAAAGGGCGCTAGGAAGACAGCGAACAGCTTCCTCGAAATAAGTTGCTATATTTAATTCACCGGACTATTTTCTGAATGGAAAAATTCACTCGTCTGACAGCAGCGAACGATTACTCCTCCTTACAAGTGACACGCGGGGAAGGCAGGCCGCGGGCCACATAAATAATCGAAGGCTTAAGAATTCACTCGCGCCTACCGTGTAAATTGTGGAATATTGAGGAAACGCGTTTCCTAATTACGAAGATATGCAGAGTAGCGTAGCCACGTAGAAAACTCTTAGGTGGCGTGCTCACTCTGCACAGTTTTCATTACCTGTGTAATCTGTATGTTAACACAATACGAATGTTGTACTAATTAATTAATATAGGACTGGATTGTTTCGTAACGCGGAATTAAAGCTTTACGAAACTGTACCCACGTAGCATAATTATACCTATCTATTAATTTAAACACTAGATTGTTAGTCAGTATCTAAATATAAAAATCTTATACACATGTGTATAAACATGTGCTAAAACTAGCACATGTAAGCTACTTACGACAATTTATCTACTACTTTACTTTAATTTACTTACTACTAGTTAGTAGTAACCACCCTCGCTTTGCTTCGATTTTCTAATTTTTTAAAATAAAATGTAGCCTATCTAAAAGGTCTGTTGCATTACCCAATTTTAAGGGCCCTATCGAAAGGTTGGGCGTGTCCCCTAGTTAGGGTAGCGCTAATTACACCGCCCTATCAACTCTAACTCAGTCCGGAACGTACGTCGCCGCGTCGCGCGTCGTCTCGGTTGAACGTCGTCGTCATGGCACCCGCTCTATCGATGCCCCAACAAATTGCTTTAGCGATGAATGCGATTACTGTAAAAATTAAAAAGGAAGAAGAGGAAGACTCGGGTTAAGGAGTACTTTATTTAAATAGTCTTTGTTTTCTTTTTGCCACAAAAATGGCATCTCTTTATAGAGCTCAGTTACATTAATTAACACTTCTTTCTCTTTATTACGCGCCATCTCGACAACAAACTAATTTAGAGCGACGACTGAGCTCCCTTACTGCCTAACAGCTATTTCACTACCCGATCGTCATGGCGTAGTAAAGTAAGGGAGATTGGTCGCGCCGATATTGCCCTAGATCGGGACCCTTACTCCGTAACTCTTATTACACCACCACTTAATTAAGGTAAGGGTCCCTTAAAATAGGGTAATGTAATAGGCCTTTTACTCGGAAACAATAGAGCAACCTATTGGTGAAAGAATTTTTGAAATCAGTCCAGTGGTTTTTGACCATTACAAACAATCAAAAAATCAAAACTTTCCTCTTTATAACATTAGTTTAGATAAATATAAAAATATTTTAGGGGTGTAAGAATAATATTTTTTTGTAAATCATGGAACGTGCGTTGCGGAGACCATTATAAGTGGGTTGGCTGGTTGACCGGCGGGTAGCAAATAAATATCAATGAGGTCCATTGAACGCGTGCCCGTGGCAGTGTGGGTCGGTGTTGGTCGCTGGTGGCTGTTGGCATAAATCGTCATTGTCCTGTCGGCGTGGGCGCCGCTGGGGCCGCCGCCATCTTTCTGATATTTGCGTCAAAATCTAACCAGCCTTACTTTTTCTCGAGAACACCAACGGAAATTGATCTTTTACTTATTGTGGAATAGATGGATTTTACTGGTAAATTCATTGTTAATTTAATCGTGAATTATAAATAGCATGATCATAATGATATTAGCAAAAAAGAACCATTATGAAATATTATATTCATGAAATATAAAATTTTAAAACCTTGTTCCTTTTCACAGTACACTATAATGATAAAAAGAAGTCAAATCACAACGAACCACAAAAATGTTTTTCAGTGGGAAAACAATATTTTCTATAATATTCAGAATCAAGAATATCGAAACAACAATGTTCAATCAAGTAGGTACATAGCATTTTAGTTACGACAAATAGAAAGATTGTTTGTCGTTCCTTTCTCAGTTTACATTAAGTAAACGTATAATAAATAGACAGGCTGAGAATTTTCTAATAGCTTCAATAAAATCAATGTTTCGACAGAATTGTTTGGCTTCCCGATTCGGTAAATAGATTTATACAACAGTAAACAACTTGTCAGGCATCGAGGGCAAACAAAAATATTTTTCTGTTTTGATCAAAGTTGGTTACATAATCACAGAAAGGCATTGCTAAACAGAAGTACGATAGGTAGAACGTAATGCCTGAAGGAAGGAATAACCATTCATTTTGAAGAAACAAGCAAATTGAATTTATGCAAACGTAGATCATTTTGGTTGTTTCATTCATAATGAAAGCAAAGATACATCCCACAGCACCGTAGCTGGGCTCCCTAAGTTATTTGCAACTTCCGCGTAGAATTACCTGGTTTTACTGAGATGCTTAAGAAATTTTCGTTTCATCTTATGATTTCACCGGTGTATTTATTCATTAGGATTTTTACAAAATTAAGTTTGAATTAGTTAGGAAATGTATTAGCAATTAAAAAACTTCGTATTTGGACTAGGTAGGCATATGAATAAAAATTACACTTTAGATAGCGAAGAAGATATAGCAACACATACGCAAAGAACAAAAACACAAAGTTATGTAAATCTTAAGTAAGGTATGTAAATGATCTGTTAAAACTAGAATGATTATGGGACAAAATTAGGGTTCTCCCCTCTACGCCGCCCCGCTACCACCCCAGCTCGTTAAGGCTGAAAATGAAGATGCGAGATTCGTGATAACCGACCGAGCACATGTACACACCACACACCACCATTCAGAGGACTCAAAGTAGCGTTCCGAGAAAGCCCGATCTCGTTACGATAGTTCACATTCGACACCCCGGGGCCCAAACTTATCTTGCCGATAGGACTGGCCGCCGTGCAATGAATTAATTTGCCTCCCGCCATTATTAGCGAGATCGCAATAAAGATATCATTTTGGCTGATATGTTTCGTTAACCCGATAATTTTCGGTTAGTTTATTCGTGCGGTCACATGGTAATTTGTTAAATTTCGCGATCGTGATACGAGGCGTGTTGTGGTTTTCAACGAGTCTCCCACATACGTAGCAACGATTTGTTGGACATTGGATACTGGTGAAATGTTCTGGTTGTGTTGCAATTTATGGCGGTCTAAAACAAAGAGGCCGTGTGTTTCATAGGACATACGCCCAGGTTTAGCTATTACAGTGATGCATTACCCTTTGGAACGTGTAGTGCTTCATATATCCAGATATACAGTAATCTTGTGATTCTTGTAAGAGACTGCATTCAACACGAATAGGTACATAAAGTTGTGTGTAAATTTGTACTGAACAGAAAGGCGGAATGAAAATAAAGTTCAGTTTTATAGATATAACAGCATGAAAAATATATTAAAATATAAAATCGCCTGAAATGAAATCGGGAGCATGTTAAAATGTGTAGCTTCTTTGAAGGAAAAGGTAATACTAAGTACTTTTAAAGTTTAGCTTTAAAGGAGTTTACTCATTACTGTGTTTTTAATCTTATTCATGTATTTTTATGTTGAATGAACGGAGAGAGATGTGAATAATAATATTGCCTACTTGTCTTAAAGTTAGTTTTGACTAGATAGAATGTAATAGGTTTAGTTTGTTACAGCAGTTTTAGGCGGACATCTCATTTCACACACCAGGGAAGTACCAATTAACGGCAGTGAAAAGCAAACTAAACCGTCACCGCGTCGCGCGTCATATGAATCATAAAACATGGAACAGTTGAGTAACCTATAATGTGTTAGGCAGTAATTGAAAAATTGCCCTATTAGAGACTTAAATGATCTAATTTTACCAATTACGCCCCATTAGAGGAAATTAAAGATATTAACTTCGGATGTTATGAAATAATGAAACGCTGAATGAGTCTCCGCAACAAGTAGAGTGAAATACGGGAAGAGAGATAAACTCAAACGAGCTGCCATAAATCATTAGTGTAACGACAGAATACATAATAATACAGGTAGTAACTGAGATATTGGATTTATTTTTATAAAAATGAAATAAAAATCAAATAAGAATAAAAAGAAAAATCTTCTTATAGGAAATCTGATCTTGTAGAGGCAACCTAACAGCTAACGAAGTAGGATAGATTCTGGTTTGAATGGTAGACGGGGCAATATGATTGACATAGATATTTGTTCCCGGATCGTGGGTGTTAGTAATGTACCATTTGTCTAATCCATGGCTCTCCTAACATGGATACCCAATGGGGAAATGTGAGTGTGTACGTACGTACGTGTATGTAAGCTTTATTTTTCTGGGAGGAGAAAGTGGCACACATACACTAAAAATAATATGAATAGTTAAAGTGATAGCAGTCGTTTTATTTTTGTTTGTATTTTAGTTTAACGAAACGATAAGGGTTAAACGTTGTCGGTAATGACGGTAGTTATTTTCATGCGGCCAAATATATCAAGTTGAACGAAGCAATGAGCGCGGAGTGTGCTACGTTTATTCTTAAAGTCCTCTTATTTTGCTCAAGCGATGTTGCTTTCCATCAGTTTAATGGTGAAAACACGAAATGCGGCTTGTTCTTGTTACTTTCTTTGTAAACTGTAGCGTTAGACGAGCATTGCGTCTTTAAAATATTCTACAGAAAATTATTTAGATGGTCTATATTTAAAGCTTTAGTACAAAGGGAAGATCATTTTCCAACGTTGTAATACAATAACCACTCGGGTAATCAATTAGGTTAGAGTTGATAAATGTTGTAGAAATACCAATTGAATAAGGCTCACGGAAACAATTACTCCTGATTCTCAAGCAATAACATTATTCACTCAGCTCTAGAGAGCTTTCTCTTTGCCATCTTTGTTATATTCCTAAAAGATATTTATTTAAATAACGATCGTGATAATACGAGATACTAAGAACGGAAGCTAGGTAACTTTAAAAAATATATCAAATGTTGAAAGTTTTGAGATTTTAAATCCAACAAAGATAATTGGACATAAAAACGGAATTCGTCTGACAATCATATCTTCCAGTCAGCAAATTTAGCCCGTCTCGTCTGTTCGATCAGCGGTTTACTGGTGACAAGGGATGTCTTTTGGATGAAAAGGGATGACACTACCGTTAAATATTTTCAGATGACATTTTATGAACGCTTGTTTCTAATATTCTCGTAAACGATATTGGTTGCGGTTTCAGAAATGTTCTGTCTATTTGTTTTTGTAATCATATCTCAGAGAGAGGCTGAAAATTATTAATCTTAACCTTATTTGGTGTTTGTATTATGTACTATGTTATTTGAGTTAGTTTCTTATTTATCAGTCTGTTCTCCAAGCGATTTCTGGATAACAATTTATTGGGTAAATAGCTAGAATATTACGGAGTTATTCTTAGTTAACCTAAAACATTGGATAATGTACTATATACTCTATGTGAAATCCTTAATTTAAAAAGATTCTCATACATAGTTGTAACCCAGCGAGAATCATATTTTGAGAGCATAATATTTGCTGTAAAGAAATATGCAAGAGACTTTGTTCTTTTTTTATACTAGCACAGATTTTATTAATTTTAAAACAAACTGATATGGCAGCACGCTACCCGCGGCTTAAAATAAAAACTATTTAATTAAATTCCACGTTCTTTAACATAATATTAAGCCACTTGTATAAAAGCTAACTTTATGAACTTTATTTTGATCTGGTTAAATTATGCTTTATTTGTGGAATATGTATTATGGATGTCAATAGGCACATGTTACGATTATTTAAAAGGTTTCATCATCATAAACATACAACCAACAACAAACATACAACCCAGTACTGTCCTACTGAGGGGCTAGGGTTTCTTTTCACTATATGTAAAAAGAATTATAGAATGGCGGATTTTGAGAACTCTTACTACTTATTCATTCTTACTACTTACGTTTTTCTTTTCAAAAGTACCTGAGTAATAAATTTGTTTCTAGTATGCGCATATTTATGACAAATTAGAAGTGCGTGCCGACTTTCAGCAGATGCAACATAACACAAGCATCTATATTCAATCCACTAGAATCTAGCTAGATTTATCGCTGCACTTATTCAAGCGATATATTTTAATATGTTGCAGTCTGTATTGGATAGAATATTTGTACTGACTTAATCGATACGTGAAAACGAGCTTTGTCACAAAATCCAGTTTTACAATAACAATACATCATTGCCAATTTGTCACTTTGGAAATTAGTTCTTTGTCACGTCCATTCAATGATGGATGCAGCTTGACGTCCGATTCGTTGAACGGTCATATTCAATCGTACTCTGTCGTTACAGCGTATTCGTGCTTTGCTTTTGCTATTCCTTCAGCATCATCCATTAGTGCAACCACTCGGATGTCGTCTATACATCTTCGTATGACGTCGCTATTAGATCGATGTTTATTCGGACATATCTTTACGTAAATGTGGATATACATACTAGCGTTGTCGTTACAAATCTTCTCGTGCTCTTTAATCGTTTCAATCAAATAAATAGTAGAACTATTTAAGTTGTTATTTAAATTTCGTTTTTATCATTTAAGTTTGTTTATGTCATAAACAAATTCTTTATGACATGTCGAAATCGAATCAATTGTAGTTTTTTCTTCAGTTTTTCGGTGTGCTAGACACATTGTATACACATCCTATTAAGGTCTAGAGCTTTAGCTGTTTAAAATTTAATTTCATCAGTATGAGCTAGGTATTACCGAATCACCGAATCTTAATTGCATAAGTTCACCCATTTCTGACAGACCACAGTTTAAGTTTGCTAGTTAAACATTAATTACGTTACTCACAAAATAATTTATAAGCAATCGGTTAGTCAAACATGGCCAGTTAGTTTTACTTGGCGAGTGTCGCATGCCGACCACGGTCCGATATGTGGAGCGCCAAAATGCCAATGAGAAAGACTGCTCTGGTCTGCTTTTTGTAACTACAAGTATTCCCAGGTCAGGCATTATCAGAATAGTTTTCGTTGCTTTGCTTGATACATCATTAATGTTGGTACACGTCGAGAAATTAAATGACAACGAATAGCATCTTATTATACCACTTTATATGTTATTTATAGGTATTTCATTATTTTTTCATTTATAAGTTATAACTGTTTTAAATACATAATTTAAGTAAGTAATAAAAATGTTTTGTCTGACGGTCCTCCTCTTGAAATTTCCTTTTTAATCATGAGCTTTGAATTACTAATGGATTCCGCGAGAAAATTTGAATAGAATCTTTGACAAGCAGAAAAACTCCATTTACTGAAGGTTACAGAATTTGAACCATCCATACAAATTGATTAATGCTTAAGCGCGTTCTCAACCCAAATTCTTGGCTTTGACGTTCTTTAATATTATCCCTAAAAATAAAGCACTCCGGGACAATATTGTCGCCATGATTAAAGCAATCCGTCCCTTTGATAAGAAATTCTTAATGAAGTACGCTATACGTTGCCTTCGCTTTACATTAAACATTACCCCCCGTCGGGTCTCGTTTTCGTTTATCATAATAATCATGTTTATCGAATATGTCTACATTTGCAATGTCGTTCTTAATTCTCGAACTTGTTTTTTATAGAGACTTCCATTCGAATTCCGTTACGATGGTGACTGAGACTCGAATGCGTCGTCTGTTTTTGTGGCTGTTAAAACAAGGGCTGTTTCTGGAGCGATGCTACATAAATCATGCTTAGAGCATTAGTCATGTATTGTTGCGTGATGTGGGCTCACAAACACAGAGTACAAATCGCTCGACGCCCGGTCACATGGGGCGTGCGTGAGTGTCCACGTTTTTACAACTCGTCGCTCTCCTTGTACCTTGTACACTCCAACTAACTCACGAGCCCATTAAAACAGTATTAAGCTTTAAGTGATATCAACCACTTGTCATGACGATATAAACACATCAGACTATTTTAACGCATAATCATGTTGTTTTCAAGAGTCATGAAAGTTTCAAACAGATTATATCGTGGGCCTAATGGGCTGCAAATAATTATGTTTTATTCTAGACAATTTAATCGGCACATGAATTACATGATGTATTACATTTCAGTTTATATTTGAATACTAGGACGTTGATTGAAAAGACAAGTGATGTGGTTCATTATGTACCTATACTATAGGTACTTTAGTTTTGTTATAGAATGTTATACCAAAAACATAATCCAACAATGATCTATTTGATATAATCTTAGAAAACATAACGTAAGCTTTTAGTGTTCATGACGCCACGTCAAAACACTGAATTATGAACCGAAGTAAAATATTTGCTACTTGGCACTTCGAGACACCTAGGCAGATAAAAGTAAATTTACTTTTAGTTGTAGAAACAGAAAATTAAATTGTGTTCGTTGTAGGTGCGGTAGAGATTCTAACAACTTTAATCCTATTTCGTAACGTCTTATTTCGCTTCGTTCGTCTTTAATAAGAAATATCCAACACATTTTTGGTACTTTTTAAAAAGTGACATGTAATTAATTCCCTTCGGGCGTAATAAGCAAAAGAAATCCATGTGCGGCTCACTCTAAATTTCACGGCATGAGAGTTTTCATAATGAAAATATGCCAGCTAGATTGAAGCTCGGCCAGCCGACATTTTATCAATCTCGTGACGAGTTTCTTATTCAACAGCTGTCAACATTCAGGATCCCTCGTAACGCAGGCGCGGGCGGCGCGGGTCCCTCGTAACAATGATACGAATGTGCCTCTGGCTCGCCGTTTGTAAGATGACGTGTACTAAAGGGCTTCCAACATTTTTGTATGGAGCCTGGCATACCTACATGTCCGCCATTTTGAAAAAACCTCGATTCGGCGGCCAGTGATGAAACATGTGTCAATCGATAGACTACATGATTATGATCAAAAAGTATTCAGTGATGAAATGTCGTAAGTGGTATACTTTCTGAGATATTTGAGTTCAAAACCATAGAAAAATAAAGTAAAAAACTTTGTTCCGGCGGATATTGATAAAACAAGTGTTAATCGATAGACTAAGTGATTACGATTAAAAAGTAATCAGTGATAAAATATCGTAAGTGATATGATTTCTGAGATATTTGAGTTCAAACCCGTATGAAAATAAAACATTTATAGTTAATTTTTTTTATTAAACATATTATATTATATATTAAGTAAATAAATGGGCGACAACATTCTAATTGCTTCAGGTAGTGCTGCCGGACTTCTTAAAGGAGCTTTTGGTAGTCTATGATTTTTTGATGTCTACAAGCAAGGAGTTCCAGAACAGTATGAACTGTATTGTGAAGGAATTCCCGAAATAAGCAGTGTTATGGGTTTCCTTTAAATAAACAGGAGAAGACACATTATTTAAAATAGCTTAAAATGTTGAGAGAATTCTGAAGTTTCGCCTGTATCGAATGGGTAGCCATTTAAGTTAGGAATGGAACTGGGAAATGTGGTCATACTTACGTAAGCCGAAGATATATCTAATACAGTTATTAAGAAGGCGCTCCAATATATTCAGAAGTTCCTCTGATAAATCTGTACAACACATAGCATAATCAAGGTGAGGGATGACCAGTGTTTATGGCGTATTTATGGTTAAGTTTTTATGGCGATACAGCAATTGAAGTGTACCGGTCACTTTTTTCCTTTACCTCAGTTACGTTATGTATTATAAAAATCGCGGGATGGTACTGCTCATGCATAGTGGGAAAAAGAAACTTGTCCTGTTGTTCCCATATAATGTGTGTTATATGGTTCTTGGCATGGGCTCGACGTCAGGAAACATTGCCTTTATCACCAGCGGAATTTTTAGATTCAGTGATTGTCAGACATGATATAGAAAACTAAGCCAATAATGAATTTTAACTTTTGGTTTAGAGTAATTGCCAAAGCTGTAGCCGCTGGTGGCAAATAAATTATTTATAAACAAATCTAGTAGTTTGCTTTTGCTTTGCTTCTTTTTTAAATTCAAACCTACCCATTATTAATAAATCAAGTACCTATGCAGCACATACACATATGGCATAATATACTTATTTTTTATTATTGACCCAATAAATTCAAAATAAGTAAATGATCATTTTTAATGCATTATTTTTGTACGGTTTTGAACTCAAATATCTCAGGAAGTATATCACTTACAACATTTCATCACTGAATACTTTTTAATCGTTATCATTTAGCCTATCGATTGACATATGTTTCATCAATGTCCGCCGTGGCGAAGTTTTTTGCTTTATTTTTCTACAGTTTTGAAATCAATTATCTCAGAAAGTATATCACTTACGACATTTCATCACTGAATACTTTTTGATCATAATCATTTAGTCTATCGATTGACACATGTTTCATCACTGGCCGCCGAATCGAGGTTTTTCCAAAATGGCGGACTTGCAGGTGTGCCAATTAGGTTCGATGCCCTTTGCTTTTAGGTTTTTCCTGTTCCCTTTTTCCGGAGATATACATTTTTTGATAGGTGTTCTTGGATTCAATGCTTTCTTAGTACCTATTTAGTAATTAGTTTATTACGTTTTAGGTAAGGAAATTATATACAAGAAGATATATTATTGAACGGTTATTGGAACCTTATTTATTTTTATATTAAGTTCTTAAAAATGTAAATCCTCGATTGTATACTTAAATCGGAAGTTGGAGCTGATCAATCTGCAAAACTTTGAACAAATCTACTAACTTAACTTTTTCTCACTGAAGATTTCTCCTTTTGAATACCGTAACTAAAAAGTGAGTCAACAGGCTACTTTACTGTACTGTACTTAAATCTCTATTAATGGTCTTCTTTTAAAAGCAATCGGCCATACTAGTTTCCTTCCCTGATTACTTGTGCAGATACGTTGATGGCTCAATTAAACGCTCCAGGGGCTCTGCGCGCACATTGTCGCTGTTCGTTTGCGATTGAGCTTCTGCCAAACTAATCTCGTTCAGCTCACTGTATACTGGAATATTCGCTCTTCATTTTTTAAACTACCAATTACTTTACTCTAGTAAGGGGAAAGTTAACGTTGGTTTCAAATTTTAATCTTTCAACTGTGATTTTAACATTCTTTAACGTGATCATCTCTAACGATCCGTAACTTTATAAAATGTTTTTCATAAAATTTCATGTACCTATTGACAATTGCAGGAAGAACTTACGATACTTGCAGTAAACTTCGAAAATCAAACAATATAAAAGTTTTTTTTATTGTTAAAAGACTTAACGCCGACGTGAGACTAACTTTATTGACCACCGCTAACTTAGCTCCCAGGCTCCCACTGAGTGCGCCACTTTGAACAACTTTGTAAAAGCTATGGCCCGGGAAGCCTCTTTTTCCCGTTTTATTGCTAAAGTTCCGTCATACGTGTCTTGGAAAGTTGCGAATGCTCTTAAAATTTTCGACTCGTCGCAGCATTTTTAATCTCGCATAAAAGACAGAGAACACGTCGATAAACTATGAAATATTAGTCTGTGCGAAGTTATCGCAAAGGGCAAAGTTACACGGTAGATTTAACGAGAAAGTCAACGGAATATGGGCCTCGGTTTGTTTTCTTTGGAGCTGGATGTGACAACGGTGACACTAGAATTGTTTAGAGTGTCTCAATTTTAAAATCCCCAGTGTCGAGGGCGCATTTCTGTAAGTTAATGCAACTTAAATGTTCGGTAGGCGAGACATTTGCTGGCACCGTGCCTGTCTTGGCGAATTGTTGCTCCCATTGCGACCGAGGCGGGTGCGACAACATCTGTACCCACCTCGGCATCTCAGTGCGCTTTGCCGCATATCGATTAGCATTCTTTGCATACTTGTCTAGTTTCAACACCAAAAATCTTCGATTCAAAAGTACTTTGCATTATTATTATGTTGTTATTTTTTATGGCTTCTTTGTTACTTTGCTTATCAGTAATATTGATCGATGTCATTTTTAGGGTTCCGAAGTAAAATTGGAACCCTTATAGTTTCGTCATGTCTGTCCGTACGTCCGTCTGTCCGTCTGTCTGTCCGAAGCATAGCGCCAAGACCCTTAGTGCTAGAAAACTGTGATTTGGCATGGATATACATATTTATTAAAACTGTAGAATCGTAGAATAAAATGTTGAAAAACATTTTTTTTTCATGATATGTACCTCCCCTAATTGTCCCATAATTGTCCCACTGCTGGGTTCGGGGTTTATATTTATTGAAACTCCAAAATCGTAGAATAAAATATTGAAAACATTTTTTTCAGGATAACTCCCCTTTTGCATTCCAAAATTTTAAAATATGCCGTTTTTTCTACGTCTGTTCTGATTTTTTGCTTTTGTATTAAGAACCAATGATTGTCAATAATTTCATCGCGTTTCACCAAATTATCTTCCAAGAGAAATGATAAGATAAGAATAATTATGATAAGAATCATTCTCACCAATATCACGACCTTGTGATAATAAATACCCAGTTTTTTAAATAATTATATACTTTTTAATACGTTTTTTTATCATTAAGAAAGGCATAATTTTCATAAGACACCACAAATACTACGGCATCAAGGCTCTTTAAAATCTTAGAGGAAAAATAAAGTAATAATAGTTACTTGGTGGGAAAAAGAAATTCTTTAATAAATTAAACGAACATTTAATTAGAGCCTTGGCTGGCTCGTGATTTGAGCATCGAAATCCGGAAGTTGGCACGTATTCCAGAGCGAACGAGTTAAGCGGCTGGGAGGGTGCTCCTTTAGCATCTTGAGCACGATCCTTCTATGCGTTTATTTGTAGCTTCACTTTTGCACATTTAAAGGATATCGAAAAAATAAAACCTAACTTAAAAGAGTTAAAAGTTATCAAGTTTAATTATGTTATCACAAATGTGTGAAAAATCGTTTAAACGTTTCACAGTAGAATGTTTTGTCTGCTTTGACATATAGGAATAAATCTGTTTTTTTAAAGATGCAGAAAAAACAATGGGGAATGCAAGCAGATAAGTGTTATAAAATCAATTAAACTGTAAGTTTCCATTGGCGTAGATTGATAATATAGCCTGACGGCGCTAAAATTATGACTGATGATGAAAGTGTCTTTTTTTCAAAATCAGTTTACCGATAACTTGTCAGTTTTCTGGCTGAATCTCTTAAAAATATTTTAAAATTGAGATTCTAATATCGTTTATAGCTGCTGGATATTGGATAAGTCTGAAACGGAGCAAGCGGCGTACACGCGTTCCTCGTATATTGCAATTGCATTATCTACGGCTACGGCAATCTTGCAGATGGTATGGACGCCCCTCACTTTAAATGCCCCTATATAGCGCACTAAATCCATATTCTAAATCTCCATGGTAGAATATTAAAACCAATGAAACAAGAATACGTTTTAAAAGGCTTAGAATTATTGTTATATAAAGATTCTCATTTACCGAAATTTTGCATTTGTCAAATCATTTATGGCTTGCTTGAAAGGAAAGGTCGTGAGATTTACAGTAGTCTTGTAGTTTTAACAAGGCTTCGCTTCAGCGTATTCTTGGTCGTGTGAGGTTCACCAACCATTGAATGGCCAATTTCAAGGACCATTCACAGGAGTTGCATGCCCAGCAGTCGTTTATTGATTTAAATTACGTCCAATGAAAAAATTTTGTAGTAAAACTAACTTCAGCTACCCTTAACGATGCAGTTACTAATGAACACAGCGGTTTTAAGTAACAAGTAAAACCGGAGTGCGGTGTACACTTAGTTTACGCCAGACGCTTACATGAAACGACTAGACTGCAGTACCTAGTGCAGACTCTTTAAGCGTGTTGTTGTGGGTCTTAAAGACTGACTTCACGTCTCGGCTGTAACTAGCACGAACTGATGCAGTCGCGTCAGTGATTTATAGTTTGCACGAAAACGTTCAAGTAGCGTTAGCAATAATTGAATTAATATATGTACGTAATATGATAAAACCCTTATTTACTTACACTTACTGCTTACTTATTGAAGGTAACAATAGCAGCTGTTATCTAATGATGCGCAAAAGAAAAAAATATCTAAATAAATGATTCAATGATTATAATTTTGAATTTAGGAGCTTTGGAATGTCTTGTGTAATAGTAGTGCAATTATTCTTATATAAATATGTTGACTTACGAGTATGTGTATTGAACCATTTTGTTCCTGTCGTTGATGATAACGATCACATACATATTATATTATACCAAATATTTTATTAAGTCATCTTGCAGTGCTGTGGTCTTCGAAAAATTTTGATAAAAATTATCTACCTCAATAAAACAAAAACATTCGTTAAGATATTGTCAACACTCTTATAATATTTATCTAAAAGCTAACCATGGTCTACCTCTATACTAGACATCGCATTAAAACAGTGTTCAACCGAAGAGCGTCGCGACGCGGCGCGGCGTGGCGGCGGCAACGTTCATATTAAATTCCTACGAGCATAATCTCGGCGTCCTCTCTTGTTTATAATGTACCGCTTATGATCTTCGACAACTCTTATTTTATAATAAAATAAAACTAACACACCCACACATTCTGACTATGACTTTATGGATGTGTTGTGGTATGGTCACATTGATCACGGTGGCCAAACCAAATCATAAGTTTTTATGCGGCCCGAAGGTTGCTAGACTTCTGTTATTCTACGATGACAACCGAGACCGTCGGCTTTACGTACCCTCCGAAGCACGGAAGCGCTCAAGTTGTTCTTTTGCAACTGCTTCCACCCACAGAATCAGGTATAGAGTCAGGGACCACTAATAATAATTATATAAGAATACTTCGCTGGCATGTTTCCAGAGTTCGTATTTGCTTACCATATTTTAAATAATTTAGCAATTGTATGTACGGCTTCCATTACGTACTTACGTAATTACGCAAATACGTAATTACGGACAGATTTTAAAAACCCCACAAATACGTAACTGAAGGGTTCAAATCCGTAATAACGTAAGTATCTATAGGATATTATTAATTTTTAAAAAAGTGTGGTTTTATGAAACTACAATGCAAGTGAAACTTTTTTTCGGTTTGTAGGCCTTTAAATAAAAAAAAATTAACTAAAAAATTGATAGATAAATACATATTTGTACTCGGGTCATGGGTGTGATTGTGAATATATTGTGATGTGTTATAATTAAGTGTCGTCCATACCACCCGCGAGTCCCGCGACACAGGTAATACCTTACTGCGGGGGTATGAGTGTGTAAGCGTTTAATAATATTTATTATTATTATTATTATTAAATTTACTATAAAAAATAAACTAACCGAGAGCCCTTTTCCTTTCCTATAAGCACGAACTCTATCAGCATTCTGTCTTCAGCAACACTTGCACGAATAATTGAAATGATTATGATGCAAGCATTGGGTGACGCCATATTGGCCTTGGCATATATTGGATATCCGGCTAGAATGCGACATGCGATAGATGGACGAAAAATTTTGGGCGATAGAATAAAAGTTTCACTTTAAAAATTAATACCTAATGCCTACAAGTGTTAAAGCAGAACAAGCCTTTTCTTCCGCCGGCTATATTTGTTCCAAACTAAGAAGTTCTCTTGGTGACAGAACATTGAGTTCATTATTATTCTCATCCATCCATCCATCCATCAGCCTTTGTAGGTCTACTGCTGGACATAGGCCTCCCCTAACTTGCGCCACTCTGACCGGTCCTGATTCGACCCTTTTGAATCCAGCGGATGCCCGCTGTCTTCTTCAGGTCGTCAGTCCGCCTGGTCGGGGGGCGTTCTATGCTCCTTTTTTCGAGACGTGGGCGCCATTCGAGGACCTTTCTTCCCCAACTGTTATCGGTCCTCCGAACTATGTGGCCAGCCCATTGCCACTTCAGCCTACTAATTCTTTGAGCTATGTCGGTTACCTTTGTTCTCCTACGGATCTCCTCATTTCGAATGCGATCACGTAGAGAAATACCGAGCATAGCCCTCTCTATAGCCCGCTGCGCTACTCTGAGCTTGTGGATTAGGCCAATAGTGAAGCACCACGTCTCGGATCCGTATGTCATCGCTGGCAACACACACTGCTCGAACACCTTCGACTTCAGGCACTGAGGTAGTGTTGTGGACGACAAGATATGACGCAGTTTTCCGAACGCAGCCCATCTGAGTTGGATTCTACGAGTGACTTCTTTCTCGAAGTTGGACTTACCCATCTGGATCACTTGTCCCAGGTAAATGTATTCGTCTACAAATTCGAGAGCAGCGCCATCAACAACAACCGGGTGTGACATGGACATTCGACATGATTTTTGTCTTGTCCATGTTCATCTTAAGACCCACCCGTTGTGAGGCGCTGTTCAAGTCCCTGAGCATTGTACCAAGTTCTTCCAGGGAACCCGCCAGGATGACTATATCATCGGCATATCGTAGGTGTGTGATGTATTCGCCATTGATGTTGATGCCACGTCGTTTCCACTCCATCAGCTTGAACACGTCTTCCAACGCAGCGGTGAACAGTTTTGGGGATATGACATACCCTTGTCTGACACCTCTCTGCAGTTGGATGGGGTTCGTTGCTGTGTCGTGTACTCTGACGGACATGGTGGCAGATGACAAACACTTTAACACCTCGATATACCGATAGTCAATCCGGCACCGCTGGAGAGAATTTAGTACCGCCCAGGTCTCAATAGAATCAAAGGCTTTCTCATAGTCCATATAGGCAACACACAACACAACGGCAGATTATACTCCTCGGTCTTTTGTATAATCTGCCGCAGTGTGTGTATATGGTCTATGGTGCTGTAGCCTTTTCGGAATCCTGCTTGTTCGGGAGGCTGGAAGTCGTCAAGCCTGCATGCAATGCGATTTGTGAGCACCCTCAAAAACAGCTTATAAACGTGGCTCAGAAGTGCAATGGGCCTGTAGTTCTTCAAAAGGGCTTTATCGCCCTTCTTGAAGAACAGCGTCACCACACTTCTGGGGTAGTTCCAGTATTAATGACGGAATCGAACAGTTTTTGGAGCGCCACTAGAAGGGGTTTACCTCCAGCTCTTAGTAGCTCGGTTGTGATTCCGTCATCTCCCGGTGCCTTGTTGTTTTTAAGCTGTTTGAGAGCCTCTCTAATCTCATATCATTATCATTTATGTGATCATATTATCAAGAACAAAGATTAAATAAATAAAACTTTGTTGATTGAGTCTATTCGTACGTAATTGATTTTAGATTTCGAGTTTAATTGTAAAATGATTATTGTAAAATGAATATCTTTTTAATATAATAAATTTGAACATTTGAAGATGTTTGATTTTTTATTTCTATTACTTCCTAAAATACAAGGTGTTTTAAACGCAAAAAAATTGAGCCTTAAAAAAATTAATCAGTTACGTAATTACGTATTTACGTATTTAGAGCATCAAATTGCGTATCTAGTTACGTAATTAACAAATCCGTATTTTTGGAAGCCCTAATTGTATGTGTTTTGATACTAGAAATTATAACTTTTCATTTTAGTATCTTATTCTCGGTTTCGAAATAATTATACAGCAGCGTGACGCGAGACGCCCGCAATATCAGATCCGATTAGTATAGTGAATATCAAACTAGTCTAACTGGTTGGCATTGCGAAATGAAGTAATAACACCAGTAACACCGTATTTTTAATGTCATAATCTCATAATGGTACTAACACAAGTAGTAATACATTATAATGCAATGTGGTTGTATTACGTATGTACGTATTAAAATTTAAGATTACTCATAATAAATATCTACTCATAATAAATAGTTCGTCGTCACTTATTGTCGATTGGATTTTTGTCAAACCTTAACTTAAAGTATGTAAAAAATGATGTGGCATGTGTAATGTAAATAAACTAAAGCCTATTTTTCCCACACTGCAATAGCAACCACAATCTTATTCTTTAAGATTTTAATTTTGCACAAGACTATAATAGACTTTGAATAATACATTAAAATGCAATGTGGTTAATTCCGTACGTATTAAAATTTAAGATTACTCATAATAAATATCTACTCATAATAAATAGTTCGTCATCACTTATTGTCGATTGGATTTTTGTCAAACCTTAACTTAAAGTATGTAAAAAATGATGTGGCATGTGTAATGTAAATAAACTAAAGCCTATTTTTCCCACACTGCAATAGCAACCACAATCTTATTCTTTAAGATTTTAATTTTGCACAAGACTATAATAGACTTTGAATAATACATTAAAATGCAATGTGGTTAATTCCGTACGTATTAAAATTTAAGATTACTCATAATAAATATCTACTCATAATAAATAGTTCGTCATCACTTATTGTCGATTGGATTTTTGTCAAACCTTAACTTAAAGTATGTAAAAAATGATGTGGCATGTGTAATGTAAATAAACTAAAGCCTATTTTTCCCACACTGCAATAGCAACCACAATCTTATTCTTTAAGATTTTAATTTTGCACAAGACTATAATAGACTTTGAATAATACATTAAAATGCAATGTGGTTAATTCCGTACGTATTAAAATTTAAGATTACTCATAATAAATATCTACTCATAATAAATAGTTCGTCATCACTTATTGACGATTGGATTTTTGTCAAACCTTTACTTAAAGCATGTAAAAAATGATGTGGCATGTGGAATGTAAATAAACTAAAGCCTATTTTTTCCACACTGCAATAGCAACCACAATCTTATTCTTTAAGATTTTAATTTTGCACAAGACTATAATAGACTTTGAATATGAATAAAACAATGTCGAATACCGCTTTACAATGTTAGACAAACAACGATGGCGACGTATGGTGGAGTAAACACTTGTTACAATATAGTAATTATAATAATAGTAATTACTATTCAATATCCTCTATTGATGTTTCCCCTTGGGCCAGTAGATGGCCCTGTAGTTGATTTGTAACAATAGCGTTACTGTGTGTTTCTAAACAAATGGGTTACTTTTCTCTGCAGGTGAACGTTATAGGTGCAACTGGTTTAACCGTACGAACATGTAGTAACTTTTTACTAATGATTAATACATAACCCGCATATGGCACATTTTAACTCCCACAATGTTCTAAGTTGCTT
This sequence comes from Thymelicus acteon, assembly GCA_951805285.1. NCBI lineage: Eukaryota > Metazoa > Arthropoda > Insecta > Lepidoptera > Hesperiidae > Thymelicus > Thymelicus acteon. The sequence continues at coordinate 5,579,633 of OX638221.1, read as the reverse complement.
TTACTTCGATGATAATTATGTTCCAACACTATACATTTTACGTTCTCGTGATATTTATAAGGCACGCCATATAGTGAGTAACAACACAAATTCGTACATCTCATAAAGTTAGACTTAAGTCAATAATAATTCAGTACTCTATGTTATATCTTACATTTTATTCATATCATATCTTGCAATGTCAAACAAAAGAACTCACCAAAGAAGAGAATCAAAAGTCCAGTTTGCGGGTCATGTAAATATTAAATAGACGAATTTCCATCAAAGGATATTCCTTGTATGTGGAAATCGTCGAAGCCCCGGGGGTATGATTACGAGCTCGCGTGCGCCAGTCCCGTCTCCAGTCGTCTACCATTTAAAGTTTGCGGAACTCCCGGGCGTATCAAACTATGAACTATCCACGTCGCAGTTCGAACGACGAACCTTTATATTTAATCTCACTGCAGAGGGGTTACCGCATACGGTAAAGTGCACCGCTGCAATCTCAGGTCTCTTAAAGGGCTGGGGAATGTTGAAAGTTTATGTATTTTTACCCGTATTCTAATAAATTATATATGATCACACGAACTTCTCAAGTGAAGTTCGATCAATATAATATGAGTGGTTTCATTTGAAGATATAAATTAACAAGTAGTCCTTTGACCTAGCAGGCAACACTCGCACGCTTTAAAGATACCCTCTTTTTTTTTAATAAAGAACCGAGGTACCCTCCTTCATCTCACTAGCTTACTGGTCATTCTTTTCAAAGACGCAACTATACATATTTAAGATCTCGTGTTTATACAAAACGTGGGTTTTGGGTGGGATGGGTGATTTATATCTTCAAATGAAACCACTCATATTATATTGATCGAACTTCACTTGAGAAGTTCGTGTGATCATATATAATATTTCGTGGTTTCATTTTCGATATAAATTAACAAGTAGATGTTCAGAGACAACGTTTTGTCACTATTTGTAGTGTGACCTCCATAGGTGCACTACAAATGGAACACGAGATACGATCACAATCATTTCCCAATGAAGTAAAGAATTTTGATTCTTCTTTAATCGGTCGATGATAATATTTAGCGAACGTTTGAGAGGAAGCAGATCAGCCAGCAGTCCTCCGTATAAGGTCGACCCGGCGCGCGCCTTCGACGCCACGATGTGGCGGCGTGACCCGCGGGCGCTGTGCGCGTCGAACTTCGCCACGTCGATGCCGCACGCACACAACATTTGCTTGATCCACCTACTTATTGACTATGCTGTCATGTTCCTGTAAGGACGCTTCACAGTTATTAAGAGGCGATCGGTTCCCGAAGACCCTAGGTCTCTCGTCATCTACATATAGTCCATAAGCGTTGTAGCTAGGCAAATTGAGGGATTTTCACTAAAATAAAAAATTTTATACCGTTTGTATTTAATTTTACATTATTGATTCTTATTTATGAAAACGTCTGCACCCTATGTGCAGTACACAGTGCCAACAAAATGACGAGCTTTATTGTAAGTTTTTCTAAAATTAAATTATTATTGGTATAGGAAGTATGGCTCAACACTCTTTGAGGATTCCAGGTGTGTGAGTATTTAGGTAAGGAAGGCCTTAACTTTAATACCCCTTTCAAGAATCTCTTGATACCATCATTTGCAGCTACATTGTTCCCAAGGAGCAAGAAAAGTGCCGAACGGTGGTTGTTGAGTGTACCATATGATGCGCCACTCTCGAATCGTTCAGTTAGAAAATGAATAACTTAGAGAAGGATCCCGTAAAAACATTACAGTTTTTCCTATCACCATATTGCCACCATACTTTGTAACAAACGCCCTACTGCTGCAAAAGTACTGGTGGACAGAGAAGCCAACATCAAGGGCAAGGCGGCAGGTGGCGCGCCGCGGTGGAGGAACGCGAGCCGGAGAGCAGCGACGCTCCCACAGTAAGCGTCTGGTGGAGCGGGTGTCGTCGTCTGAAATGCGATAATACTAGATATGGACGTGGCATCCATATAACCATTTCTTTGACAAGCAGATCCATTAGCTGCGGGTACTATGCCTAAGCAGGCCACATCGGGAAGACGAGAATACCTGTGGCTTCGTCCTGAATGATTTTTTGGATACATCTTAATAATAATGAAAAGGGTGAAAACGTATAAAAGAATTTAGACTTCCAGGAAATCGTGAATGCATTCACGCTTAATGGCCTCTGGGTCCTGTCTTCAGGAAACATGTTGGTGACACTTTGCGTTGGTGCGAGAGGCGAATCAATCAATTTCCGGTTGACGAAATTTTTTAACTGTGTAAGAAAATTCATCATTTGATAATTCTCACTCCATGTCAAGATTAACCTTGCGTAACTCCTTCTTTGTTAGTCGTATCAGCTTCGACGTTATCTTTACTATTTATGTATGAAGCAAACACACCTATATTTAAATGTGGAAACTGTATTCCGCCCATGCGGTTTATATAGCTTAAAACTGTAATGTTATCGACTCTTAGAAGAATAGCACACTCAGATATATCCCGCACAAAACATTTGAGGGCATCGAGCACATACCCACGTGGGTATGTGCTCGATGTTTGAGGGCTAGACGGACGATAGTTCTAAATAGTTTATATGGAAATGAAGCTCGCTTTCTTTCCAATGGCCACCAACCACCACTAACCATTAGATTGTCATAGAATACCCCCAGCCGATGCGTGATGAATATGTAAAAAATTCTATTACGTAACTAGGACTATTTATAAAATTATTTGTTAAATAAATATTTTTCTTTCACCAGATTAAATCATCTAAAATTATATAAGGATGTTTAATATTTGCATCGAATGAACCGTGCTGTTTCAAAAATAAATATATTTCTCGCTGTAACACCTAATGTACAACCAACTGTATCTGTAACTCACCGCTGGGCATGATGAAACTAGAACTCCTATCAACTGAGAAAAATCTCAGATTGTAACAGTAGGTAATTTACAAAACTTTTGTAACATTCCGGCTATTTTTATGCGTTTATCTAATGGTAAATGATATTATCATATTTGTGATGTCGTAAACAAATCCTAAAAATATACATGGTTTTTGTGGTTTTAGCTGACTCTTCTAATAGTTTATTACAAATCCCAAATATTCATCATTACTACCAATGCGTAGCAAATCGTTCAAATAACAGAATGATTTGAACCCTCCACCACGTAAATAGGCTACTACTTCTCTAACAATTTTTGTGAAGCAACTTGCTGCTATCGCTAGCCCATAAGGCATAGCATTAAATTCAAAAGTAACAGCTTCGCTGGATTCTGATGCGATGTATTAGAAACGAAGGTATTAATGAAACTCAGTATCAACAGGAATGAATACGATTTCAAGTCTATGGTCGCCATATATAGTAATATTGGTATATATACCAATTTGATTGTACTAACTTACAAGTGGTTCTGTGAATCGCCGCATTTAAAATGTATTTTAGGTATAAAGCTATTTAAACAATAAACATTTTGCAACCATTTGATTTTGGAGAAAAAATGTTTCAGAAATAAACTAGTCACAACTTAACCGACCTGTGAAATAGCACCTAGCTCTTCCAGGTTTCTAATAGCCAATGCTTAGAATAATAACGACGTTATTATTCTAAGAGCCAATGACATGTCATGGTGTTCGTTGGCTGACGATGACTTACTTGTAAATGGAATTTGTTAATGGAAGTTATTCCATTCAATATCCAATTAAGAATACTGCGGTTATTCGTGACATGAAGCCAGCAATCATAGAAAAATTCAACGTGACCTGAGTGTACCAGCCTGTATTATGGACGTGTTGTGACACGGGGATGGCCTTGGCTCGCCCGAGGTTGCGCAGCTGATGTTGCATTCGCCTGTACTGGTCGACGTGAAGCAGTGAAGCTGAATGAGGGGACTCACCGCTGACCTTCCCGCCCCCTCCCCCCCCCCCTGGCCGACGGGTAATGAGGAGGCTGTTGGTAGTTTTCCTGAATCTGTTGGCGTGTTTGGAATGTGCTTGGACCTGAAGCAGAGTTCAATTTTGGTAATGGTGCTTTTCGATCGTCATCGAGGCTTTTATTTTTCCTGATAGACTTGTTCCGAACAACGTTGGTGAAACGTTCTCACTATCTTGAATGATGATGATTGGTTTGACCAGGTGGAATCATTTTTATTCGAGACTGCGTTTACGTGTGACGCAAGTCGTGTAAAATACGACAGCCATCATTAAGAATTCTAATTGCCTCTATTTTATACTCACATAAAGTATGTATTAGAGCGATGACGTCATTGCTCTACTTATGGCGATGATACCGATTCGTGCCGATTTCAAGCTGTTCTTGGGCAGTTTCAACCTTTTTGTCTCGCGTCCTCACCATTTCGGCGACTGTCGCTGAAATCTCAATATTCAACTTAGGAGCCTGCAATAATGTGCAGTTGCTGGGTATGTGATATTGTTTAAATATCTTATGTTTGGTATCCTTGGCCATTCCCTTTTTGAGTAATGGCTGCCATAGTTAAGTCAGATTATTATGTATATCTGGACCCTACGCAGGACCAGGATCGGTCGTCTCGCCGAGAGCTGATAAGATTTCAGGCTCCAATGTACTTGAGTCATCCGAAATCTGGACTGGCTCAGAAGCCGCCAATGGCAGTAATGTATGATCTTGTTGAATCATATGAATCCACTGGCGCGGCGGCGCTTGGATTAAAGGTGGGTCAGGGTCGTATACCGGCGATATTTGTTCGGGATCGGGCAGAGGTTCCTCAGAATCCCACATCGCAGTTTCACTGCTTATAAGTCAATAGTAGGTAATTTTAGCTCATAATTTATTTAAATATTGTCGCCGTGTTCACTTAGGAATCTATGGCGAATAAGTAATTGCCGTGTTCAAGTTTGAATCTATGGCAAAAGGACCATGACAAGACTTTCATTTTGAACAGTGCTTGTACGGTAAGAGGACCCATACAAAAACTTTTGTATTAAATTACACTGACTTACCTTGATTATTTTGTTCTGGTGATAAATAAAACACCTCTGAACGACGCCGCGACAATGTTTACGACTGTTTTTCTTTCAATTTCTCCATTTTCCTCATATAAAAGTTCATTTTTTCTTCGTATGTTCGTTTAGACATCGAGTAAGAATAAAAATTTGATTGGGTATAAACTGAAGCAAGAATAGAACGAAAGAACGCGTGCACTCGTTGCCTCGCACGGAAAAAGAATGACCAGTAAGCTAGTGAGATGAAGGAGGGTACCTCGGTTCTTTATTAAAAAAAAAAGAGGGTATCTTTAAAGCGTGCGAGTGTTGCCTGCTAGGTCAAAGGACTACTTGTTAATTTATATCGAAAATGAAACCACGAAATATTATTCTTTTTCTGTGGGAATAGATCCAGTTTCTGGAATAATAAGTGTTCCATAATCATGTTATTATACATTGTGTTGATCAGTTCAGTAACTGCGTAACGGCATAACAGATAGGGCGCTTCCAGATTAGCGTATTTACGCGGTTGTTGTGGCATACGAGCATATCCGCGCGCTCCAATAAATCGAACTCAACAGTCATTACCAAATAAAAATAAGAAAAATTGACTTTAAAAAATGTTGTTAAGAAGGCGGCAGCTGCTTCATTTATTGCCATGCTCTTTGTAACTGGAAATGAGAGCAAGACGGCTTGTTGGCATATATGAAAAATGCTGAAACGCGAAGAATAATGAACTAAGGCATCACTGGCGTTACGTCAAGGGATCGCTGACAACGACACGATCTAATAGAAAATTTTCATATTCATAAGAACGCAAAGATTTGCATATAAAACGAGCTTCCCCTCCCCCTCCCCATGCCCCTGCAGCCTCGTTCGAGTGCCCTGTTCCCCGTTCTCCCTTCTTGTAAGAATTCGAGAACCCTACGATAAATACTATCTTTAAGCTATATCTATTTCACGTTCAAGTGCACTTGAAACATTCTCTTTGTAATCGAAAATATTGTTCAGGATTTTCTTGAGAGTTTCAAAGCGCTGCGATGTATCTAATCTTAATTCTGTTGCTTAAAACGTTCATAAAAATCTTGATTCATTATTTTAAGACGATGCTAATAGCCGATTGTATTGTACCTACATTATGTTTAAATGTCTATTAAATATCTTATCTCCTACGGAGACCTTATTAAAATTTCATTCATCCTTGAGTTTAAACATGGTTTAAACCTTGCTTGTAGGCAAGCAGCTGAACAAAGGACAAAGCTATGGCACTAGGTCCTCCCTGTTCGAAGATTTTGGCCTCTGTTTCGCCCAGTTTCATACTGGTGGTAGTGGTGGTACTCGTGCGTGGTATTTATGTGCCTGGCTGGTTACCACACTTCATGATAAACGTCTTATGGTTTACAATTTAGGAGTAATACTGGCTACTCTGGCTAGTATTACGTGGTTTTGCGCGCTCTTTGGACCATAGAAGTTGATTGTTGGTGTTATACCTATTACTAGCAGTAGGCCAAATCGCTTATTTGTCCTCTATTGCGCCATCTAATCCCCAGTACGTACTTAATAAAAAAAAATATAGACTAATATTATGTACTGAGTTCTCCCGGATGAAATCGTCAACAAATTCTAACCTGTACTATTATTATTATATTATTATCTATACTTCTATACTAATATATAAAGAGGAAAGATTTGATTTTTTGTTTGCATTGAATAGGCTCCGAAACTACTGAACCGATTTGAAAAATTCTTTCACTGTTGGGAAGCTACACTATTCCCGAGTAACATAGGCTACATTTTCAAAAAAATTAGGGATCCTTAATAAAACTCAAATAATGTAACCCAAGGTGTAAAAAAATAAGAAAACCGAAGCAAAGCGAGGGCGGTTACTCGTAATATTATAAAGCTGAAGAGTTTGTTTGGTTGAACGCGGTAATCTCAGGACCTATACTGGTTTGAATTGGAAAATTCTTTTTGTGTTTGATAGTCCATTTATATATATAGCTTATAGCTTTCCTTGATAAATATATATAGCTATTCCTTTATAGCTATATAGCTTATTTATTTATTCCTATATAGCTTATAGCTTATATATTATTGATGTTATATAACATCAAACATTTTAGTAGTTAGTTTTTTCCACAAAATAAGAGGGGTGAAACCACGAGGCACAGCTATTTTGTTAATAAATATCGTCGCATGGCTTTCGTTCGTTAGATTTCTAGCATACCTACAATTCGCACTGTAAACATTGCTGGCTGAATTGAGTTTTATTACAACTTGATGTCAAAGAACAAAATCTTGTGGAATTCAAATAACATTTTCCGTAACCTTTGCTGACCTTTCATTTCTCGTGCTTGGAAAAGTTTGATTGCTTAATCTTTAAGTTAAATTTTATTTCGAACTAGCTTGCGCCCGCAATGTCGTTTCCTAAACTTGAACCGAGAGTCTTAGCTGTAATTAAAGAGTAATTTTGGTTTGTTTTTAATGGTAAAAGACCGAAAACAAGTAGATATAGAGTAGTAGAAGATTGTAACAAATATTCAAGTCACAATTACCTATAGTGACAATTTCACACTGGTGTATCTAGTCGCATCTACATCGCATCTAGTTTATAGGTCCCGATCTATAAGTCTTAATTTAGTAATTAGTATTTTGAAATATCATATATATCTATCTATATTTGTTTCTTGCAACGCACAAATGTTTTAGCTACTAAAGTATGATGTCTTACGCGCAGTAAGGTAAATCATAGGGAGCGACAATAACAGGAAACCAGTGAACATGTAGATACAAAACAAGGGAATAAACAACAACACAAATCGATTCACAGCGGCAACTAAAATAAATAAGTTATACCAATGGCAATATAAACTAACTTGATGTGGCGGTTCCGTTTTACATTCGCAGCGAGCGGTGTACCGGCCGCTCGTTCACCGCATAAATGGCGACCGCGGACAGTGCAGCTGGCGTACTTGGATTGGAATTGAAATGAATTGTTTGTAGAGTCAACTCTGTGACTGGATTACTCGCGGTTTGCTCCCCCCGACGCAAATTGGATCTCGAATGAGATGTCTTCTTCCCAATTCCACGCAATGCCACTACCCAGCCCTAGTTGCTGTTTGCTCTGGATGTCTTCCTTGCTCGTTTTTTAACCTTCCACGAGCGCGATAATTAAACCGGTAAATCGAAACGATTCTAATACAGCTCCTCGCAGATCCGCACAATAGACTCCGAATCATTATCCGCTTATGGCGATATGGGCGCTTATGGCTTAGGATTGTGAGTTCCTGAAAGCGTTGTTAGATATGCGTCGAAGATCAGTATTCTCGATGCCCGCACTTTTATCAAGATGAAAACGTTGAAATATGTATTTGTGATATTGGTTGCAAGGCAGTACGCGCGAGAGTCGTGTGAAAACCGTATTGCTCGACAATAATGCGACTCGTGACTCGAGATGCGATTTTGTCTACCGATTAATACGCTGACATAAATCCCTTTATATTTATTGTATCGATACGAAAAGAGAATCTATCTGCTGAACAATAATTTATGTAAGTCCGGCTAGAGAATACAGCCTGCGATTATGTGAAAAGTAAAACTATAACAGAGCTCGTTTCCCAGAAGTTTCGACGACTTGTCGTGCACTAAACGAATTGGAATTTTACGCGGACCGTTAGAGCCACAATGTTCGGTAGTGTTTGGGTGAGAATTAAACAATTAGTGATTTTCGGGTAGACGAAAACGCGCAAGCAGTTCGTATAATTGCATGCAAAGAGGTATCGTGTGCTGGTGTGAGACAAGTGGCTGGCTGGCGGGCTCTTCCTCGGCCCTTGGCCGCACGACTCGCACCTCATTGGTGCAGAATGGATAATGTACGTGCCAAATGCTAACTTGGGCAATTGAGCGCGGTCGTGCCTACTGTGTGGTCCCGTTTACCCGCCTGTATCCTCTCAATTTAGAAATGAGACGGAGGATTGAAGAACTCTAAATACACATTTATCGTGTAAGTAAAACAAACTTTTCCTCTAACGTCGACTAAATAAAAACGAATAAAGAGCGTGCTCGATGTAAGATATATTATTCCTTCAATCCATTGTTCCGGAGTGACAAAAACGCATTAACTCAGCTCCGTCTTAGAGCTAACATTGCTTTCGTCTCTAGAAAGGCTATTAACTTTGTAGACTTTTCCTCTTCTTCGTCCTTTTTGTCTCGCCAAACGTATTAATAAAAGGTTTTAAAAGCTCAGCACTGAACCCGCTCAGATTCAATGGACAAACGTATCTTCGAAGTGTTGTTGTAGTTAGTTCGAGTCCGTGTAACAAGTACACACGATGCGATTAACGTATGAAAATAACGTTTCGTTAATTCTTGTTAGAACATTAGGCTAGATATTTAATAAAAAAATTGAGCATGTGCGTGTCAGGCCACGCGCAATGTAGAGTTCCGAAGTAGTAAGTTTATCGACTATCACTCAGAAATTAACTATGCTAATATAGCCGTGATAGTTTTGCTTGTAAATTCATCATATAACCTGTTTTTGAGATTTTTTTCACTTGTACAACTCCAACCGTTTAGCCCGCAGGGGGGGACACTTGACTCTAACCAAAATTAGCACTTTAAAGCCAAATATTTCGCAAACGGACCCCTAATTCCAAAAATGGTCTTAGAAGACCCATAATATTTTTGAGACCTTTTCAACGATACTCCACATATAGGGTACGTGACGAATGAAAAAATCATCCTCACTTTACCTATAAGGGAGGTACCTACCCTGAAAAAATATATTTTTCAGTATTTTATTCTACGATTCTGGAGTTTTTAAATATGTATCCTATCCATGTCAAATTACAGCTTTTTAGCATTAAGGGTCTCGGCGCTTTGCTTCGGACAGACGGATGGATGGACTTGACGCTACTATAAGCGTTCCGATTCTACATCGGAACCCTAAAAAGGGAATTTAATAAATTGAAATTATTTTCGAGCCTTTAAACACAGGCTACGGCATCTGAACAAACTAGATAAATAAACGCTCATTTGCACGGACACTACGGAGTACGGACAGGTCTCGATTTCAAATAGAAAATACAAACACTAGCGTGTCTATATCGTCTAGATTTGTATCGTACGCTAACTAGATTATTCTTTGTTATTTAAACGTAGGCTGCATTTGAACTTACAGAATTAATTTAGCACTTACAATGCTGAGCTAGACTCGGCCTGTTTTTAAAATATGAAAATGTTCTGGACGTACGAATATTCGCCCGTGTATATTTAATTTTATTGTGCCTTCTGGACTTATGGTAGGTAGCACAATGGGACTTTATATAACCTGTGTGTTTTGCATTTCGCTGTGATATTTTACATTATTATTATGCAAATTTTTAATTTCGTTTTGTGTGTATGAATTATGTTTGACAGGCATTTTAATATGTTTTGAATAATCAACTTTAGCGCTCATAGCCCGGCGGCTTTTGTCGATCCTAAGTGATCAACAAAGTTAAGCAACAGCGGGCGTGATCGGTAGTTGGATGGATGACCGCTAGTGCAAAAATTTCTTGAGCGTTTCCGTGCTTCGCAAGACATGTAAAGCCGTTGGTGACGGTTGTTATAGTAAGATAACAGTCGTTAAGCCTATTTATGTCGAAGGCCCTCGGGTGGCATGAAAACTTCCGATATTTGGGTTGGCCACTAACCCCTCCCACCAATCCGCGCTGGAGCAGCGTAGTGGAGTATGCTCTATGCCTCCTCAAGAAAAGAAACCCGTGCTCAGTAGTGGGTCATTATGAGTTGAAGACAATAAACTGTAGAAATAGATATATTTCCTGAAATGAATTTGAATTCCCTGAATATTTCAAGTATGTATTTGTTACATTACACAGTACAAAGTATAATATTATGTTCTTTTGGATGTAAATAAACCTCAACTCTGAGTCCGAAGCTCTGACCCGCATGATGGTCCCTGTTTTGTGGTCCTATTCAAACAATTGTTCGTGTAGGAACTCAAAACCAATAATAAATAGATGCTAAACTTATTGCAACTAAGTAGGTTGACGACTTTCACAATTTTCTTCACGTGACGTCGTAAAATAATGCGAACAAAATGCATCACAAAATGATAACAACGACTATGTCATCTTGTAATCCATTGGATAATAAGGAGTACTCGGGTTTAAACTCGTAAAAACAACATAGAACACAAGTAATTAGAAAAAAAAATTACACGACACTTATTATGCGAAATAGTATTGAAAGAAGAGAAATATGCGGAGAATATAACCAATTAGTAATCTACGTTCTGAAGTCAGTTAAAAACAACCGATAATATCCTAACAGCTCGTTAGCAATGCAGCGAACATTCGCCTTACAAACCTCTGCACATTTAATAAATTTCAAGTTGAACCGGCAGCGTCGACTCGCCGAACCTTTTGAAAGCACTATTTCGTATTCCTTTAAGACGATTTCTTTAGACTTATCAAATTCGATGCACGATCTCTGCGGTAAAGGCGCGAGATTATGGCAGATACGGAGGTTTAGAATACTATTCAAATGATAAATATATTTCATGTATCTTAAGGTATCTACATTAATTTATAGAAGAGAGGATTTTCCATAGAGCGAAAAAGTTCAGAACGATACTCGGCTTCATTGTCTGGAAAAGGATAGGAATACATAGGATTCTTGTCAACTTAACCCTCCAACGCAAAAAGAGAAATATACCTACAATACGATAGATAATAAGAGACTACATCCATTCTCGTCGATAAGCATTCGTGACCCTACCAAGTGCACCTTGGTGAAAAACTGATGCAGCTACGGCGCGGCGGCGCTAAATTTTTCCTGACCAAGGCACCACACCAGCTAGTGTAATATCGACGGTAACCATGCAGGTAGAGGACCAACCGTGACGTGTTTTTACGTGTTTCGGATATGGTTGGATGGTGCTGGTGGTGGTGGACGAGCACTAAAAAAATATTATATTTAGCGGTTCCCTCTTTTTAGCCGTGACGTTACTGATGTTGCTTTAGATCAGGGGCCATCCATAAATTACGTCATACTAAGTCCTTGTCACAGCTGGTCACATTTGTCAGATCTCCCCCCCAGTGTGACGTCACATATTATGAAATTTTACACCTAGAAATTATTAAATTAAAACAGCAGTTCCGAAATAAGTTTTATTTCCATTAATTGTTTTTTTTATATTTACCTATACCTACATACCAATTATTCAACTTTGAATTGTGACGTTACGAAACTTGGACTCCCTCCCACCCCTTGTCACACAATGTCACACTACATCGACCCCTTCCCCCTCCCCCCCGGACCTGTCCCCCTAACGTGTGACGTAATTTATGGATGGCCCCTCAGTGGTAATCAGCCTTTTTTTCATACGGGCCACAAAAATGTGTTAATCATGCCGTCGCGGGCCGCAAAACAAAGAAAAAAAAAATTGGCATTGATTTCTTAGGTTTTCGCGATTATTATAAAATAAAGTAACCCCAGATGGGCCAACTACTAAAGCCTGGCGGGCTGATACAGCAATAAACAATTATTCTGTTGTTACTTGCTGTAAGAAATTGATTCAGCAGACATACGGTACACAGGGGTTACTGTATGATTAAACTGACCATTTTTATGACCACTGAAAGCGGGACGGGCACTAAAAAAATGTCATCGGGCGCCTTCGTGTCAAATCAATAATTACTATTGATAGCTAAAAAAAAGGTCGATGGGCATCTATTTGTCGATAATCAGTAGTATTTATAGCTAAAAAAGGGCCACTGGGCATAAATCTCGTAGTTTCAATGAATTTCATGTCCACAAGTAAGTAAATATATACCAAAGCGGGACTTTTTGATCTCGCGGGGGACAGTGGGACGGACATCCTTAAAGTGGGACAATCCCGCCCAAAGCGGGACGTATGGTCACCTTATGTATGGTGCATTAAGCGAGTACTCGAAAACATGTGTTCGAACATATCGATAACACATGTAATAACATGTTTATAACAATAACTCATAAATGTACTTGTTTCCGCCGACAGCAACTGTCCACTGGAAAAAATAGTCGTCAGGTAACAAGTCTGTCTCATCCGAGAATCGAAAACAAGACCTCTATTAAGACATGGTCATATGGTCAATACCAACGCGGCTACAGGTTCACTTTAACACAATCTAAAATAAAGTTGGGTTGCAATTTATCTGTAAAAGTTTTGAAACACGTCATAGAAGCCAGAGTAATACTGCGATCCACCCTTTTCATGTCGGCAGGAGTCGGCGAGACGGACAGTCATCGGTAGGAAGACGGTTAGAAAGAAGAAGGCTCGTAGGTATTAGCACTATATGTGGAATTGTGGACACTAGCCCAATATATTTAATGGTTACTTTTGTATTTTACAACATAATCACACATATAACGGAAATAGCGAAAACGGACTATGAATTAGTAAAATGTAGCTTTTAACTTGGCATTAAAAATAATAATTGTATTAAAAACTGTGTATAGACAAGGCGAAAACACACACTCAAATGTTACTCTTAAATTGGTCCAATTGGACCAATGCTCAGTACTACTCACATAGTATTCGACGCGGTGACGCTGTCTCACGTAGTTCGTAAGAAAAAAAAAAGATGGCGCTACTTTTTGTGTGTTTGCAGAACATTTGTGTGAAATGTTCCGAAGGGTAAAAAATCTACTATTCACGTAAAAAATCTATTACTTATGAAAAAAGTTCTGTTCGATTCATGTAGACATTGTCATGCCGTTGGTCACTCTTCGTATAATGAGAAAAATCGGGCAAGTGCGTGTCAGGCCACGCGCAATGTAGGGTTCCGAAGTAATAAGTTTATCGACTATTACTCATTAATTATTTATGGTAACATAGCCGTGATAGTTTTCCTTGAAAATTCATCGTATAACCTATTTTTGACCCATAATATTTTTGGAAGACCTTTTCAACGATACCCCACACTATAGGGTACACGACGAATAAAAAATTCATCCTCACGTTACCTGTAGCGGAGGTAAACTGAAAAAAATGTTCTTCAATATTTTATTCTACGATTCTGGAGTTTTAATAAATATCTATATCCATGCCAAATTACAGCTTTCTAGCACTAAGGGTCTCGGCACTTTCCTTCGGACAGAGACGGACGGACGGATATGACGAAACTATAAGGGTTCCGATTTTACTTGGGAACCCTAAAACTCTCCAAATATTCTATCCACATTTACGTTATAACCAACAACAGTTGATTGTGAAATGGGATTTATATCCATTTCACGAGTGACTCTGCCCGCCCCTTTCGTGTCCGGACGAGAAACTGCCGAGAGAGGTCCTCGCAGTAATGGTATCTGTTTGTAAGTGTTTACGGGCTGACCACTGGACGAACTTTAGATATCGATTAATGACCTATAACTTGTACAGAGAACCTCGATTCAATGAAAACTTGGCTATTGTTTCCGGTCACTTCATTCTTGAAGTTGATGTTATTGATCGTAATTTCTCATTAATAAATACATTATTTTAGTTTCCAAATACAAAACGATAACAATAATTATTTTAGATTATTTACATTAATATTTTAGATGTCGAATAGTAGGTACATTAATTTAAACGACCTATATCGCCCTGAATTATCAATAGTACTAGCTTTTCTAAAAGCCAAGATAAAGTAGTAATTTGTTACGAATGATGGGACAAATTTCGAAATATATGGAGATGACATAAGTGACAATTCGAGGCTGAGGTCATTCTGGGAATTACGTAATCACTACCATAAAGTACACCATGACGTTTTCGTCATTGCTCTTTTGTAATTGCTTAACAATCTTTGGATAACAAAAATATTTTTTGAGAAACCTCCAAGGCTAGAACTCATTAATGGCCCATTGCGTAGCTATGTCCTTTTTAAAGCAGGCGATGCACCAAGTAGGGTAGGTTGACTTCTACTTAAGAAAGAATAGAGTCTTTTACAGCCCAAAAATAGTTACCGTGCAGTCCTGGAAGCCTAGTAGCATTGATGTTTATATGTATTGTAAACAAATTACACACTACGAAGCATAATTTATTACTTATGCCTGACGTATTTGTTGAAATTAGATACATAATAGCATTCACCTATAAACAAGTGTTTAGATATTTACAAAATAATATAGAATGAAATGGTAAATAGACTTTGAGTATTTACCATTGTAGCAAGTTTTTTAGCTGTGATTATCTTTATACATTTACGTGTAGTGTTTAGTGTTAAGGTGTTGTGTAATGTTTGTAAGCAGCTCCGGGCGTCTGTTGAGATAACTGCAAAGTTTTCATTAGTGGAAACTTGCGGCACTGTTTTGTATTTGTATTAAATATTTATTTATTTATTTATTTATTTGCACACCAACAGCGTTACACACAGTTCTTAGTATAAGTTTTTTACAAGTAAGCACAGTAGTTTGTGTGCATGCCAATTACAGGCGTGAACAGCATTCGTTACACACAATATTACAGACACTTATTAAAAATAACTATTATAATTGTGGGTGATGGTAAAGTACAGAGATTGGACGATGTACAGTATTACTTGATGAAATGCTGAATTATTTTATCTTTAAGAGACGATATGTTATCGTAGAATATGTCGACATCTGATACTTTAGTGCATAGTCGATTATATTCTGTGCAGATACGAGGAAGCGGGGAGTGCTTAAGTACGTTAGTTCTGCATGTAGGGATGTGGAGAGGTTTTGTGATGGCGTGACGCGGATATCTGGATGGGACATTGAGGCGGACTTCATTGAGCAAACTACTGCAGTCAATAGTGCCGGAGACAAGCTTTTTTAGGAACACTATATCAGAGAGAACGCGACGGGTGTGTAGTGAGTCCAGCTTGAAGAACTTCAGCCGTTGGTCGTATGTGGCTCTATGCGAGATACCTGAAGAGTAGTAGGCCATATGCCTAGTGAAAAATCGTTGGATGCTCTCAATGCGTTGTGATTGAATAGCGTACTGAGGATTCCACACCACTGACGCAAATTCTAAGTTGCTGCGAACTAGAGCGTTGTAGAGAATAATCTTAGTTTGAGGGGAAAAGAATCCTTTAGTGTTTCTCTTTACAAAGCCAAGCATTCCAGCAGATTTTTTCACGATGGCGTCAATGTGAGCTGTGAATTTTAGTTTAGCATCCAATATTACACCAAGATCGCGTATCTCAGATACCTCCTCTAAGTCATGACCGTTTAAATGGTATGACGAATCGCAGATGTTAAGTCTGCGCGTATAATGTATATAATATGGAAGCACTTTTTGGGATTCATATCCATGCCGTTTTTGCTGCACCACATGTTTAGTCTTAGGAGATCCTCTTGTATTAGGTCTCTATCACTTGCGGTTTTGACTACCCTGTATATTTTTAGGTCATCAGCAAAAAGTGAGTATTCACAGTTCTTTATTACAGACGTTATGTCATTGATGAAGGCGGTGAATAATACTGGTCCCAAATGAGATCCCTGTGGAACACCAGAATCAGCGTAATACGCGCTTGATTCATACCCATTGACAACCACTACGAGAAGTCTTTTTGCTAAGTATGAGTTAAACCAATCAAGCAAGGAACTCCCTATTCCGTATGTGTTATTCAGTTTGCATATTAATAGAGAATGATCTACTCTATCGAAGGCACTGGAAAAGTCAGTGTATACCGCATCTACTTGCTGACCTTTGTCAATTTCACTGGAAAGATATGATACAAGAGATACTAGATTAGTTTGAACAGACCGTCCACTCTTAAAGCCGTGCTGATTTACTGACATAAATCGATCCAAGTGCCGTGTGATGATCGGGTATACAATGGTCTCAAATAATTTAGAGAGCGTGTTTAATATAGAAATAGGACGATAGTTCTTTGCATCTCGAATTAGCGATGGGCCGAGTAACACTTTTTACAACTCGAGTTACTCGAGCAAAATTAACCGTTTACTCGAGTAAAAACTCGAGTAAACTCGAGTAACTGAACCGACGCGACAGCGAGGTCAGCGAGTAGCCGACGCGAGCGAGTAATGAGTTGACTGAGTAAAATCGTCGCAACGCGAAACGCGTCAGCGTCAACTCGACGAAGTCGACGAACTCGACGATTAACACCAACTGAGTTGAACCGCGTCGCCGCGTCGACTCGCGTTCGTCGCTGAGTTGAATCGGCCGAGTTTACTCGAGTACGTAAAATCGTTACTCGAGTTACTCGATCAAAGAGTTTACTCGAGTTACTCGAGTAAATTTCGTCGAGTTGCCCATCGCTATCTCGAATATCCCCTTTTTTATAAATAGGAACAATCTTTGCTTTTTTCCACTCGTCAGGAAACTCTCCATCTTTAAGGGATTTATTAAGAATTAAAGACAGTGGTAGGGCAAGACTTCGGCCGCAACGCTTCAAGAAGACAGGTGGGATGCCATCAAGGCCGGCACCTTTGTATATGTCCAGTTTTTTTATAGCCCGTACAATATCTCGTTCGTTAATTGTTATCCGGCTTATGCAATGTGTAATGTTACTATTGGTTATTTTATTAGATGGTAAATTTTTATTAAAAACGGAAGAAAAGTTACATGCGAAAAGTTCAGCAATTTCAGGTCCTGATTTAGCTACTCGGCTGCCTAGATACATCTCTGATGGAATGGTTGCATCGCCGTTTCTTCTGTCTTTAACATAGCGCCAAAAAGATTTAGGATTTTTTGATATGTTTAATTCTAATCTGGTCTTATAGGTTTGGAGACACTGAGCGTATATTTTATGACTACGTTCTCGCAAGATATCGAATTTAATTTTGTCCCGAGGATTTATACAATTACGAAGCTATTTTTGAAATACAAAACATCTCTGCAAACTTAAATTTGATTCAGTGCGCGTTGTTTTACATTGAATAAAAGTAATGAATAGCCGTCGGAATCTCCGTCTTTTATCTAACGGCGTGGCGTGTTGTCTACGATGATTTCTCTATGCTTTGATTGCCGATGGTCAATAATAAAGTCGCAATGTATTTTAATGACGTTTTCAAACAGTTTATCTTATAATAGAGACCGTAATGAACCCATTTGCAAAACAAAGAATCTCGATTTCAGTTCTCGCCCAGAGCAATTTAACCTCACACGAATATTCGCACCCCATTCGTGATGTCTCATTTGACTACGTGACGACGTAATAATGACAATATAGGGGACTGCAAAAAATATAGGGAAATTATCCATGTTTATTTATTAATCTCTACATTATACAGTCCCAATTAATATAGCTATGTTTTCTTCTTAAATAATCTCTCTGCACATCTCTCCTTCAATTCATATATTTTTCACTGAGATGTGCTCTTAGAACCGACGCTCTTTTCATATGCAAATATGAAAATGTGGCTGCGCTGCTGAACTTAACTACAAAGTACTAAAGAGTTGCCATAATAGCGAGGCGAATTTCGAGCCCCGTACGAACAAGTATAATTTAGAGTACTGGCTGAGCCTTACGTTACACCGTCTGCATTTTTACACTGCGACGCTCCACCAATACTAATCCTGGCCCGGGAGAAATGCTGCGCCAAAAGTGTAAACTGAAATGCATTGTCGTACAAATTCGACGCGGAATCTAATTTAACTTACAAATTAGTTTCGGGTATAGGTATTACGTTAATTGCTTAATAACCAATTCGAATTTTTCCCCACCTATTTTATTAACTTGGAGTTACCTACCAGCCAACTTATATTTTCTAATTCTTTTCTAAAAATAAGAAACATAACTTTAGAAGGAGATTTATTAAGTTTGAGCAGTAACGTTACATACAGTTTTAAAATAAGGAGTGTCCATTAAATAGTTGGTGGTAAACTGTGTTATATCGTACAAGAATTTTGTTCAAAGCACACTGATACAGATTCAGCTTTACTTGCTCGAAGAGCGAAGTCACAATCAGACCTTAGCACCGCAAATGAAAGTTTACACAAAAGATAATGCCGACCTCACTATTGGTAGGGGAACCCATGATGCTAAATGTGGAGTTACTGTAGCGTCGCGGACACCTATTACATTTGGTAGATTAGATGATAGGAAAAATAAATGGTCCTATAATGTTTCCATTTTCAGCGGTGGGGAAAGCGTTTACAGGTTTTCAAAATTGTAAAAAAAAATAACATGGAACTACTCAAGCGTGTCAGATATTGATATTTTTTCTGCTCCACCACGTCCGTGAATTGAAATATATATTATAATCTGCCGATTTGTGTAGTGAGGGTGGCCATACGGAAGGGTAGAAAACACGAAAAAAAAAATTACTCGAGCACGTCAGATTTTCAGAGGGGGTATTCAGTGAACCCTACAGATGCTCCCATTTCTTAGACTGATGATTTGGAAGTTGGAAGTGACTCGGACGCAAGTTCGCAGCGAATTGCTGAAAATGTAAAAAAATCGCCATCTTGAAATACTCGAGCGCGTCAGATTAGCATATTGATGGTTCATCACGATCTTCCAGCCATAGTGACCAAAAATATGACGATTGTTTTGAAGGATATTGGTAATGTGACAAGTTGAAAAAAAAAAAAAAATTAATGGTGTCATGGAACGTAATGTGGGGAAGGTGTGAGAGAGTCAGAGATAGGGTCGTCAGATTCACAAAATTAACACTTTTTAACTAGTAATTAACCCACCTTATTTTAATTTGACGCGCTTGAGTAAGTCAGACGATCGATTTGTTTTACTAATCTGACGGGTTACCCTGAGCGTATCCCCCTATACGAGTATTAAGGGCTCATAGTAGCTCATACATATCAATATGTAAGGTAACCTTCTATAAACGAGTATTAATCTGCCGCGCTCGAGTAACTCCAAAAATCCCCCTTTGGGCTCCCCTACTATATAGCTTAATTCTCCTTTTCCTATACAGGATTAAAATATTGTAGCTGAAAATTTTAGTTTTAAATAAACATAGGCAAAGGGTTTAACGTACAAACTGGCTACTCAGATAAAAGTTCCAGATATGGCCAATGATCTTATATTAAAAGAGTAGATAGGTTATACGCGCACCAAAAGTGGCACGCCAAAACTGGGCTAATTAGCACAGTTGAGCTCAGTCGTACGTACGTCAGATGTTGATTGGTGTAGGGAAACAAATGATAAACGTGTGTATGTTTCGGAACAAATTTTTCGGTTGATTTGTAAGGGCATAACGTATCTACTTCTTTAAATATAACATCATTGGATATGGCTGTAACAACAGCCGTTATATACTAGGTAGATATATCAATTTGTCAATTGTAATGTTCTCAGACATTTTTTATATGTTTAACTCATAAGATTTCGTAAAGCATTACCGCACGGTAATTGTTGACGCTATTAATTATTATAATTAGAAACGAAATTATTTAACGTCTGTAAGAGTTACTCCGTGGATTCCTCACATCGGCATCGATTACGTTAAAAAGTTGAAAAAGTAGGCGTAGCTAAAATAGCCTAAAATTGCTATATCACGGGCCATATTTAATACATGAACTTTTGTAAGTCGTAAATTTCTTGTAACTTTTCCTCGTCCTGAAATCGTATAACGAGTGTGAGGGGTGGGTCGACGGGATGTGATTTACGGACGGTAACTCGCGTTTCGAATCTCCAACTCGTAGGTAGGCACCAGTGGCGTAGCTAGCCCTTCCGGGGCCCCGTATCAAAATTTTGCCGGGGGCCCCCTCTCGACTCGAGGAAAAGATCTTTCTCAAAAGAAATAATAAAGCTAGCGTGAATTAAAACAAATATAATATACTAACATCGATTAATAAACCACATACAATCAATACTCTAAAATTTTAATTTGGGGGCAGCTCTGTTTCATTTCGGGAGATCCGAACGCGAGCGCAGACTCAGTAGCCGATGTGATACGACAGGGTATCATGGTCATTGTCAACGACATGGCCATCCGCGTGCACGATTATAGATCTATCTACCTCAGGGCTTAATACAAAGTTTAACGCTGCCTCCTGGTCAGCAAAGAAGCAAATGACTAAAAGGAAGGCAATTTAAAGTTCATCGGCAGAACTGGCTAACGAATGGACGATTACACTTCTGGTAGTCGAGAATTCTGGTCGCTAGCTCAAGCTGCTGAGGGTAACTTCTGTCGGTCG
The DNA here is from genome assembly GCA_951805285.1 of Thymelicus acteon. NCBI lineage: Eukaryota > Metazoa > Arthropoda > Insecta > Lepidoptera > Hesperiidae > Thymelicus > Thymelicus acteon. Next base: position 5,558,556 of record OX638221.1, on the reverse strand, counting down.
TCTCTTCCATAACTACGTAAATCGGACGACTCCGTGGTCCATACGGCAAAGGGGAATGCCGAACTTCTTTGCATCCTTTTTGCCGCCAACTCAACTCTTGATGATAGAGGGATCGCCTCCGCCTAAAAACCTGTGAGAGCTTGATACCATGAAGTTGAGAGGACCAGACGGGATTCATGCAGTGGTGATAAAGATGTGTGCTCCCGAGTTGATTCCAGTCCCGGATCTAGGGGAGGAGGGGCAAACCGGGGCAACCGCCCCGGACGGCAATTCAGGGGGCGCAAAAATCATAATATAGTATGATTAAAAATAAAAAACTTGCTGCACAAAGCGCCTAGCATACGGAAGCCTGGTTGGGAGAATAAATAATAAATTTATTAAAAAAGAGTTCTTAATGTCCCATTCACGAAAAATGCCAACTATTATTTATTTGTGTTTTTTTTTTATCTTATCTCTATCACTATAAAGTTTTTGCTCCGGTTCGAAAAAATTGTAGATCCGGGGCTGGTTTATTCCCCGTCTTAACGTGCTTATTCTTATTCTATCTTATGCCACATGATACGTCTTCGTGGAAGGTTACCCTTTTTCATTCCATCCACATAATGGGTGATCTCAGTGACCTGGCTAACTCCTATAGCGATAAGCCTATAGCCACCCTGCTTGCAACGGTAATGGAGTGCGAGGTTAACATACAGCTCCTGGGATATCTGAAAGATCATCAGCTGATCTGTGATCGACAATACGGTTTTTGCGACGGTCGTTCAGCTGGTTATCATCAAATTTATCTTACGCACCTGTAGGCATCGTCAGGCTATTGATCGCAACGGAGAAGCACTGGCAGTCAGCCCAGATTTCGCTAAAGCTTGTGACCAGGTCTGGCACAGGGAGGTCTCACGAAGTTAACATCTTACGGTCGCTGTGAGAGGTTATGCAGTGGGGTAGTCAGCTTTCCATCTGAGCGATATATCAAGGATCTAGTAGATGGTTGTTGCTGAGATATGAAACCTATAAAATGCTGGTGTTCCCCAAGGGTCTGTGGTATCTCCTACGCTGTTTATTCTGCATATCAATGACATGGCATGAGTGGCAATTGTTTCTATGCAGATGACAGCACAAGGGATGCCTACTACACAGCCCCCCTTAATTCCACTCAGTTGCAAAACTTGCAAGTGGCGGATAGCAGGCTTAAAATTGTGTCTGATGTAGAGAACTCTCTGGAGCAAGTCTCGGAATAGGGTTGACTTAATTTAGTCGAGTTCAATCCCACGAAGATACAAATTGGCGCGTTTACCACTAAGAAAACCCCATTTTTCATAGTGCCTCAATTCCAGGGTACCGCGCATAACTAAAAGTGTTGTAAAGTGTGATGTCAACTCCCAGTATGAGAGTACTCCCCGGTGAGTATTCGCGTCATTTGGAAACTAAGGCTAAGTTGTTTTCCAAAAAGCTTGATATTCTAAACCGGGCTACGGACTACGGACGTACTTCACTGCGAGCCAGGCACCTGCTCAAGCTTTACAAAGCTCATGGCCGAATTGAAGTTTTATCCACACCGATGAGACTCGTGGCGAACTTCTACGGTCCGATTCTCCCGATCATTTTTACCACACACGTGCTAACTGTAGAATGAGCTGTGCTACGTGTAGAATGAGCTTCCTCCGGAGCGCTGTGTCATGGGGTTGCCGCCGGCATGTCCGCGCAGCACTCCGGAGAGCATCATGAGTCGTGTAGAACGTAATTTTTTGTACATTAAATATTGGAACGAAGTTCCTTATCGCGCGTTGCGAAAGGCTAGGCGGAAAATTTGGTAACGAAAAGTTGTAACGACACTTTTTGCCGTCGTTAGTCATTACAACTCGTGCGGCGTCGTTACATATCGTGCGGCGTGCGCATGTTTCTCTGTCTGTCTCTCTCTCTTATAGAAAGCAAGCCAGATATTTTCGTCGCTACTAGGTGAACAAAGCCGATGAGAAATTTAATACCCCAGATTTGTTTTGGCACACTCGCTTGCATGTTTTTGCTATCCTAGTACTGACTGCAAGGAACTTCGTTCCATCCGGGTGTCCCTTGACACCTCTCAAGTTTTTTTTTTGTTTAAATTTTGATTAGGGCATTTAAATAACTGATTAGAAGTTTTTCTTATTATTATCTGTACTGCCTGTTTGTCTTCCATTCGTCGAGTTTCCACATTTAGAATCATGGCCTCTTAAAGATAAATTGCATGATGCTAAAGTAATTAATGCATTAATACGATGAAAGATAGTTCAGAAAGTAATTTTATTGTTGATTTCACTTTTCAATGAAGTATCGATGCTTTCCGGAACATTTTTCGAATCATAATAATTAATTTCCGGATCATTTCACGAATTTTTTCTAAGGCGCATTGGGGGCCCCCTCAGCCCCGGGGCCCCGTATAATTGATACGGCTGATACGGCGGTAGCTACGCCCCTGGTAGGCACACGCCGTTGTAATATTGCTTGTAAATTCTCAGACAATCAACTACCGGGCTGAACTCGAACCCAGATACCTTGGCTGGGTAGAAGCAGTATCAACTGAACGATGTAATTTGTATTCAATTTTATGTATTGTTGTTTATCATTTTTTTCAGTAATTTTGTAAATTTTTAAATAATTTTGACATCTTTAATTGTATTATTAAAATTTTGACATTTTGTCTTTGACATTTAATTTTTTGAAGTTGATCCCTTAAAGATTGAATATAATTAGAATGATTTAATAAGTAATTTAATTGGAAAATTGGATACTACAAAAATTCAGATTATTTATGTTTGTTACCTCAGAACTTTCGACTGGGTGAACCTATTTTGATGATTCTTTTTTTAATCGACAGCTGGTGCTTGTCATGTGGTCCAACTTTTTGAGCGAGATCTGACGAGTTTTTTTGTTAAGAATTGTAATAATTTTAAAAGTAATATAGTATTGTTGTGTAATTGACACTATTGCATACCGTACAGTACAGTATTTAGAATGAATGTATCGGTCTTCTATACTTATAACACCTATGTAAAACTACATTCTGGAATTAAAAGATTTGATTTGATTTATAATTGGTAGACACAGTTATAGGTTTTATGATATCTTTCATTTCTTTCATTTCAAACGGTTCGAAGGGATTTAAGATATGAGCTGTTCTTAAGATAGCTGTCGTTTAACCTAGTAATCTTCGACAGGACCTATGTTTTATCAGATTGGTCACGGACTTGTTAAATGGTCTAAAAGCCCAAACTGCGCTTGAGTGAGTGGTGCGTCCGCTCCAGGGCCCTTTAAATCCTCTTGTAATCTTTTTGGTTCTTAAAGTAGGGGAAACTGGAGCTCTGAAACTTGTAAAGAGTTTAAGCCAATTATTTTGGTGTTTTTGCAAAAAAAAATCGATCGATTTTGAATTCGATTTATTACTGTTTGAAGCCTCGTCTTGAACAATTCGACACGTTCGTGATCTAGTTATGCTGTGTAGCGGAATATTTTTAAATAATAATAAAATCCATGAGATATAAGCACATTTATTTTGGTAAAGACGCGAGAGAAAATTTAATTGTTTGTTAAAGCATTTCTTGTTTCGACCTATAGGTACATTTCGTCGCAATATAGGTGTGAAACTCGTGCATTGTATATTTTTTTCCAACGACACGAAGACATTTTGTAGCATGCAACGTTGTAAAATATATGTGAGCGAGTGGTGTGTGGTGTTCTAGCGACCTCAGGTTACGGAAACGCTAGTGTTGCGATCGCGCCTACACGTACTTCCGACTATCCTGAACAAATAGAGCGGTGCACGCGGCGCTTTACCAGCCACTGAATGGGAGTTTCATTGGCTGCGCTTACATGCAACCGTTTATAAATTCAAATGAACGTTCCGGGCACAATGCTAATGCGGCCTTTGCACTACTCGTTGAAGTTCTTCTACATAGTTACTCGTAAAACTAACCCGTGTACGAGGTTCCACGCAATTCTCTCTAAACTTTGGGAGGTGCCAAAGCTCGCGCGGATCTGTCTCTTTGTCGCAGAAAACGGTCAATGATTGGGAGTCGCCTGAAGTCTTCGCCCAACTTCGATCAACTTCTCGAGTAGTGTAAAGGCCGCATAATGCATTGAGGGCGACGGGGCGCCCGGGCGGTACGACGCGGCGTACCCCTGCAATGGAAGCACTTTATACGTACTCATGTTGCGCACTCGAACACAATTACACGCGAACCGAAGCCCCATTCAACCAACGTTAACTGCGAACTGAACATTTATCGGAAAATTTTAGTGCTAACAAACGTATAGGCTACATGCCTACCCTGTGTAATGTAATTTCATTAGGTATTAAATTATATGTAATAAACATGAAATAATCTCTTGCTCGCAACCTACTTTAGAGGTTATTTTCTTATCTGTCATGTCGAAATGTATTAAATGCTTTCTCGTAGAAGCAGTTACTTCTTAAGCCTCTAGTCATATTCCCCACCTTCTGAAATAAAACCATCGCGGCATCGGTGCCTTAAATGCAAAAAGGCTTTAATCTACAAGACGAGTGTCTGAATTAAATACAAAATTACGACCAAACTAAGTAGTAGGTGATATCTGACCTACATATTTATATATTGAAAGGACTGCCTTTATTTATTTATTATTGAGAGGACTTTGTCGCTGAGCCTCCCACACAGTTTACATAACAATAATTAACATTAGTTAGATTAGGTCATTTACAGTTACAGTTTTTTTTTCATTCATTGAATTATATTATTAATATCGAATTCGTTTATAGATAAATATTTTATCCTCACAAATAATTCCCCGCAGGTTTAACCAATTGGTTGGTACGGCCTGAATTTATCTTGTAAACCATTTTCCTTGGTCCGTGTCGAATTCCATTCGCAGCTAGTGTGGAAATATTTCCCGTCGCACCTGCTGGCTGCGTTAACTACCTTCCCCGATGCCCTCGAGTCAACATTTATTTTTCTACGCCACTGACACGTTCCGTTTATTTTACAACTCTTTTATTTATTTGCCAACACTGTCGACAACGTTTAAGCTGACCCTTTTACGACTTTTTGTGGGTACAAGGATCATCTCGGGTGCTCAGCTATTCCTAAACAGAGCTGTATTATATGTGTATAATGAATATGGTTATCCCATTGAGGTAAAATACCCAACGTTTACAAATATCCTTTGATATTTTAACAAAGGTATAGGTAGAATATAGTATAATATGTTCCTACATAATATAATACTTACCTTATTTTATGATTTAACGTAGAGTTCTGTTAAATAGGTAAATAGTTTATGATTAGGAGCAGCTGTTTTAAGTAGGTAGGTACCTAGTACTCCACTACAATTTGCTCCTGCAGTTATTGAGGGTTCTTTCATATCTAAGCATAACTCATAATAACACCATCGCCGTGGTCTTATTGCCAAATAAGTTTCCGCTACAATTATATCCCCGATAGTGATGAGAGACAAAAGGATACTCAACACCTTTTAATTTGATTAAGTACTATTAGAAGCAGAGGTTTCTATGGTATTCGCTCGGTCCAACTTTATATTTGCGAGGGAGGTAAGGCGTGCCATTTGACCTGACGTTGCGCCGACATGATAATGATAAATGATGTCTGTTTGGTTCCATCAAAATATTTATTCGAATCCACCCTCCGCCGGCCGCGAGACCTACCCGCTATTATGACGGTGCTATACAAAACGAAATTGGATTTGCATTGTCCGACTCTAGTAGAAACACTGTGAATGTTTATCCTGCCTTTTGTATTTTTTGTCGGTAAAATGTTGGAATGGAATTTGACGACTATGTAGCACATTTGATGGATGAACGAGTGGTTCTGCGTTCGAATTCCATCCGAAGCAGATACTGGTGAGTTGTCCGGTCTCGTTTGCTTTTTGTTTGTTTCGGGATGTCAACCTACGACAAATAAGATCAAAATTTTCAAAATCTTTTTTGTCCATCAATCAATATATTAATTATGATCTTTTTTGTGTATAGGTTCACATAATATTGAACAATATAATCTATACAAATAAATAAAATTAGAGTGTCTTTTGTAATATTACGAGTAAAATAACCGCTTTTTATTAAGTGCATTTGGATGTATACACGGTACACACGGACGTAAAAAAAGACGGACGTAATCGCAAGAACAAATTCAGTGAAGCACCCATAGTAATACAAACTCTGTATTCGTACAAGTATACACACCCACACATTGACACTATCGCGAATCAAAAATTACAAAATTACGCACACTTGTACATGGTAAGCGAGCTGTCAGCTTCACTCTCGATTAGACAAGGTTACGTCCGTTCTTTTTTTACGTCCGTGACGGTACATAATATCTACCAAAACAGCATTTTTTACAATTTTTGTCTGTCTGTCTGTTTGTTCTGACTAATCTCTGAAAGGCTGGACCGATTTTGACGGGACTTTCACTGGTAGATAGCTGATGTAACAAGGAGTTACTTAGACTACTTTTATTTTAGAAAAAAAAAATAGTTTTAGAAAAAAGAACAATAACTTTTTTGTTAAATAAAACGCGGACGAAGTCACGGGTAACAGCTAGTATTTTATAATTAACGTTCAATTCAGGACCTCATCACTAAAATAGCGATCGCTTCCGAAGAACCAGGTAAACAAACATACCTATCCAGAAAGAAAATATAATCTATATGATAATAAACATTGCATGTCAGCAGATACTTACATGGTAAAGAAGTATATTTTTTTATTTTTCTACGCGTAACAAACTCACGCAATGTGATGTGATGAATATGGCATTTTCATGGTACCTATCAAGAACTGATTTGTTTGTGAGATAAATCTGAACTTCTGATTTTATTTTAAAACGAGATACGTATTAATTCTTGACACCTTTGTTGAGAAAGACTAATCTTCTTAACCTTTACACTACTAAACAATAAAATAACAAGTGGATCGCTACAGCGGTACTCCGATATAATGGACGGGGACAGGGCGCGCCCTGTAGGGCTATACATTATTATTGGATATCGTTTACAAGCGGACCATATTTGTCAGCGGTTCACTCCATTGAACAAACGTTTTAGCCTCGTGAAAGTGAGTCAACTTACAAGATACTCGAGGGCTGTCTTTATAAAAAGAAACGGGAAAAACTGTCTGCTTCCTCGAATAAATGGCGGTGGTCCATTAGAGACGGGGTCGTGGATAAGATTTTCCGAACAAATCGAATCAGGAGGGGAAAGGCCCATTATGCAGATTTTCCATTAACGAAAAACTTGCCTTCAGCCTGTGTTCGCATTCTGATGGCGCTGTCAGCCTCACGCTTAGGACACGATGGCAGCTAAATCTCGATCGAGCTTGACTAATGAAACTTTGTGATATTTATGGACTCTTCTGCTAGACACACTAGGTGAAGGAAGCGTACTCTTATTTTTTTTATGTCTTATTTCTTCTTTTGGATCACTGGTTTTGCTTCCGAAGTTCCGAAGTTCCATTTATTGTACGAGTATTCTTAGGTTACATTATAACATAGATAAAAGGGCAGCTTAATGACTTTTTATCCGGTTGTTAAAATTCTATTAAAAAAGAAGCAATTAAAGAACTCCTATCGATTGAAGTTAAGGAGACTGTAAAACGTTTTCTGTACAATCGATGTCGCTTATTATTTCGCTAGAGAGACGTCTTTCGTCCACTTCTCATTCTTATCTTCGTGAATTTTAATTTTACGGATTGCTTCTCCCATTTTACTGTTGAAGTATTCCTTGTTAGCTTACATAAAGCTAAAGTAATTATTAACACACATGAATTAATTATTATGTATTAATTTTAAGATTTAATAATAATTAAATACATTTACTTAAAAATTATATATTAAATGAAACAGTATTAATGTGAAGCAAGAATTTGAAGACATTAATTAAAATTAAATTTCGACCGCAGAGTGGTCACTACTTTTCATTAAAATTAAATTATAGTTAATTCAATATGTAAGAAGACTGTCTGTAAAACTAACAATAGAACAAAAATAAATCTATTTTTCTACGCCGACACCAAAACCTGTTACAAAAAAATGAATATTAAATAAGTAAAAAGATTGATACGAGTATATGAACAAAATGTTGTAAAATACACGGCGAAGTGACATAGCGCACGTTTGGCACATTGCAATCGATCAACGACATAGGTTTAATTTAACGCTTGGGGCAGACAAGATGGGTTTTTGGACCCATTGTGCCGTCACTCCGTCGAGCTCAGTTTGGAGATAAACATGTAGCGCAGTGGCTCCTTGCATCCTTACATTCTGTGTGTCATCTGAGATCCATTAGTCCATTAGCAGGGACAGAAAATTTATTGAAGCTTCGTTCGGCCGGACGTGTATCTCAAATGGTATTGTTTCTATAGTTAATAGTATCAGGCGTTACTTTGCGGAAATCCATTGTTATTATAGATGTACCAGAAACTCATGGCATTCTTGACAAGCAGAAAAATAGGTTTTTTATATGGCAATGAAATTTTTTAAAACTATAACAATTGTCAAGTCAAAAAAAGAGTTGTATGGAATTTTTTCTTTTTCTAAAATTATGATTATTTTCGATTGAATACCGACAATACCTTTACGATCAGTAACCAAAAATATTATTTTCAATGTTTATTGAAAAACATATGAGAAAAAAGGTGTATTTAAAAGACAATCTACAATATTAATATTATCCATCTCGTAGGATTGACTCGTTTTGATACTTATTTTTCTTCATTATATTTTCTTAGTAATTAATCTAATTATGATTTCTTTATATGTAAATAGATTTGCAAATGATATTAAAATAAATGAAATTAAGAATACAAACATTGTTACAAATTCGAGCTTGCAAACATGTTGTGAAATATGACATGAAAAGTTACATCATGCAAAGTCACGTAACTGAAATGTTAGAGAAGCAAGTCATTATTATTATCTATTTATTCTCTTCGTCGAATGAATTAAAAATACCTATACAGATAGAAATTTTTAAATTGTAGTTGAATAAAATATATTACCTAGTCAGTCTTATAATTAATTATAATATAAAAATATGTGCTTAATATAACATTTTTCTTTGTATATTTTCATCTAAAGTTAATGAACCAGACATTTAATGTGAATTATTAAACTAACACTATGATAAAAATATCAACGATCAACAAGTTTTATTCCAATTTCCCCAACGCTTGGGAGTATTGCGTCTCCAATTTTAATTACCCCATTTTGCCATCAGATCCTCGTACACCTATAAGTTAGTATTAGTCTACTTTGCAACAATCCGCGGTTAACATGTATGATGGTATATACGTATGTGTGATGGTACATGTATAATGGTATACACTTTAAGACATGCGTATATACTGTCTTACATGTTAGCCGCGGATTCTTGCAAAGTAGACTAATACTAACTTAATGGTATTGTTTATGTTACAATTCCTTCGATATTCCCGACAAATTCTAATTTACTTTCGGTTTTACGGTGTCTACTAATTTAAAATCATCATACAATGAATACACCTACGTCTCTTACGCCCCAACTCAGTCACTAATGGTTATTTAAATCGCTCCTTAGTACAAAATTTGTATTGTGATTCTGTACCAAGGGCCGATTTAAGTAACCATTAGTGACTCTTGTTATTATTCCTGAGTATTCATATCATTACGAGGTCCAGGTGTTATTATTTACATAGCTACATTAATATTACATACACATAAAAGACGAAGATATTTTCACTGAATTCATGGAGCCAAATTGCACGTTTCTTTTTTATTCCGAAGTACATAACATAAAATACACAAGTAACCTGAAGCTACAGAAATCTATCGGAGGGATGTAGTAGGTAAACATGGGGAACATTTCAATCTATTACGTCGAAGGTTCGATTGACCGCGTCACGCGGACAGTGGCCGTAAGCGGGCGTGGTGGCCGTGTAGCCGTGCGGCCGTGTAGCCGCGTAGCCGTGTAGTGTAGCCGTGTAGTCGTGTCGCCGTGTAGCCGTGCGGCCGTGTAGCCGTGCGGCCGTGTAGCCGCGTAGCCGTGTGGCCATGTGGCCGTGTAGCTGTGTGACCTTGTAGCCGTGTAGCCGTGCGGCCGTATAGGCTTGTAGCAAACCTACAGTCGAGAGAGTTCGCCACGGGCAAGGTGACCAGAAGTCGCCTAGTACCCGGATATCCCGTTTTCAATAATACTATAATACAATAAATATCCCGGTATTTAGACTATTTAGCCATGACCTTGGACATTTCTCTAATGAAATCTAATGTAACGAAATATTTTTTTTTCTCTTCCAAAAATGTTTATTGTTAAATTTAATGTTTAAGTTTGTAAATACAAATCTTAATTGTAGCTTTTTAAAAATAGTGTTGTAAAACTAAGTTCGTTTAAAAAATACGTTATATTTGATATGTTTTTTCCTTATTTACGTTGAATCCTCAATTTTTATGGTGCCCCTGGTGCCCCGTAAAACTTGTTCGGGTAACCCTAACGGAGTATCGATGGATAGCGATCGTACCCTTGTCATCTGAGTATTCGTCTCCATTTATCATCTCCTCGACTATACATATATAATATACGAGGGTGTTTATTGCTGGCGTTGTATTCTTAAAATTGATTTTGTATTTCTTATTCGCAAAGATTCAAAGGAATCTAGGGTCTTCTTGGATACGGAGATCTAGCACTTTTGTTTTGTTTTATTCAAATTTAGCACTCAGAAGGGATTGCGCGTCGCGTAGCGTCGCACATTAAGCATTGACTTAAACCTTCATTGAAAACTTTTTTATGTCTTAGAAAATGTCTTTGATATTTGACCATGAACAAGGTGGTATTGAAATATTTTATAAGTATACTGGTATTATGTATTTTATAAATACACATATAAAGGTGCTCCCTTACTTGGAGCATTCGCCTGTAATGTAACATACAGGGTCGAGCATTACATCAGTGAGGGAGAAGAATCGAGCATTACATTGCACAAACTGTAATGTTACAGATTCGACAATTACGTTGGTGAGGGAAAAGCACCGAGCATTACAGTGCGCAACTTAATGATACAATGTGTAATATAATTATACTACTTTTAACATCAATGCGCATCACTTGTAATTTCCAATATTTTGTTCAGTGCCGACCACGGCGAATATGCCTACATGTACCAGCAACAAGGATATTGGACTCCTGATTCTCAACTGTCACGCTCGCGTGATCGATCAACCTGTACTGAACCATCATCTATTCCTCAAAGTACACCCATGCCGTTAACACTTTCATCCACCCCTGACACCTTAGTTTCTTCGCCTGAAGCGTCTAATCATCAACTAAATTCTCAAAATCGAATCTAATCAGTCATCTATCATCAGTCAGTCAGGGAGGCAATACTGTAATGTAATGCTCAAAATCGAATCTGAAACGTTACATTACAGGCGAATGCTCCAAGTGAGGGAGCACCTTGATACGAGATATATTATTAGTATTCTAGCTTTTCAAGGTAGAGTTTAATCTTCAAAGTAATGTTAAAAGAATTGTAAAAATAGCTTTGGCTGTAATAAATAAGAGATTAAATTAAAATTTTATTAATATGAAAGGTAATTGCCTAGTAGTTGCTAATTGAACTTTATAAATGTTTTACTCAAATAAAGGAATTTGATGTGATGTTTATCCTAATTTAGTTAAGATAAATCTTTTATAATTTTTTGGACATTAAGGTCAGCATATTTTCAAGATGGATGGTTGACATGGATCGGTCGTTGACCTGAACCTGAACTCGATTAATCCGTAGAAATTTTTCAGTTTTGTTATTTAATTTAGCAAGAATGAAAGCAGTTTTTATGAATAAACGTATAACGATTATTTTTAATTAAATAATAAAACTAATACTTTCTTGGAAAACCATTCTTGTATTAAACTAACATATTCTGTTTATTTATCTTCGATATATTTCATTCTATTTATTTAGGTGTTTATACTTTTATATTTATTTCCTCAAGTTGACTTCCTGGTAAAGAATTGTCATGAGACAATATACTATTCAACAACAACATAACAACATGAGCTACTAGAAGGGCATAAACTTGATCTACACTACATTGCGAGCCACTTTGAAGATGAGTGGAGTCTGAGGCAGTCGGAGAACATGGAGTTATGTTGACTACTCGGCTATAACAGTAAATCTGGAGAAGGTTCGGATTTACTGGCAGGCAGAGTGCAGACGACGGCACTTAATTACCGCCCGCCGAGATTACTTCGCACATGCTACTTGTACTAGGAACATACGCCGCTAATTTTTCACTATCAACAACTATCTCGGCGACGACCCCTTGACGCAGTATACGGTCTTCGAGAAAATACGGAGAAAAATAAAATCCTATTAGGAGATTGGTTTGGCGATGTAGACGTATATTACCGATACTTTGTAAGTACTTTACTAAAACGTCGTAAAAGATTTCTTGTGTCAATTAAGGGACTCGAGGGTGACGTGGACAATGTGGGTAGCTTGGATACGTAATAGAGATATTAACAATTTGTTTTTCGATTGATTATGAAAATTGAGGTAAAAAGAAACAGAGATGTGAAAGAGTTTTATATTATAAAGAGGAAAGATTTGTATTTCTGTATGTTTGTAACGAATAAACTCAAAAGCTACTGCACCGATTTCCACAATTATTTTCCAATAGAAAGCTACTTTATTCCTGAATGACATAGACTATATTTGATTGTGATTAATAATATTTTTTACTTCATCACAAGTAAAAATGTTTGACGCCCAGCGAAGTGGGTCCGAGACAGCTAGTCATCAATATAATCTTTAGAAATTTTAAATTTACCAAAGTTAAAAAAGTTATACAACGTATAACATAATTTACTCACTTTGAGAAAGTATCTTGCTCAAAATCGGCAACTGAATTGATTCCACGTATTTTTAATTGTGTTTTATAGCTTAATAATTTTTTATTTAAGAAATTAGTTATACTCATTTCGAACGAAAAGTGTGAACATTCTACCCAGCGGCGCACGCACACATGAGAGCGAACGAGCGCTACGTATACAAGGTCGGTGCGCGCGTGTGTGCGGTACACCCCGACGTCCCGACAAAAACAGCTGATATTAGCGATCGAGCGATCATTACATAAAATATGTATGTAGTAAGTAATGGTAAGAAGATTAAATACTAAACAAATTATGATTCTCTCTTTCCATTACATTTTTCAGGCTTTGTACTGTAGACTGTGAATAATTTTGAACTCATTGATTAAACCTCACATTAAAGAACAAAAAAATTAATCAATGTCAGTAATAAGTTTAAGTTTATTTAATACCTACTACAGTCTCACTTTCACTACATTAAATGCATAAATGACGTACACCCCTAAACACCCCAATTAGAATACCTATTCAGTTTTAATCATAATACATACACTGAAATATTTTTTATTAGCTTAATAATTGTTTATTCAAGGAATTAGTTGTTCTCGTAGAGGGATAAGAATGTTCATAATATTCTAAGCAAGCATACAGACTCACGCACACACGAGAGTGAGACCCACGTCACAGGCCACAACGCGGGCCGCGGGGGCCGGCGCGCGCGCGGCTATAACAGCTGATAGACGAAAACGAATTAGACATTGTACATTAGATATTGTTAAACACAACATGTTTGTTACCTGACTACTCATTTCATTTAATTGGTAGGTGTGTTATACTCGTATCACTTACTGAACTCATCCAATTAGGTAACGATTCAAAGATTTTATTGAACATAAACATTATTACCTACATATGCCTAAAATAGTAGCTGAGCCCTGTTTCAATCACTTTTTACAGGTTTTGGACTGTCGACTTTGAATCATTTTAATTAATACAATGTTAATCGTTTTGGCATTAAAATGATAAGATACCTATTTATTGAAATATTGATTGTTTAGAAGTAGATATGTAGATAACTAAATTTTAAGTAAACTAATAGGTGTAAACGGACAATTTAGTACTTAAAATTTTGTACGCAAGTAAACAAGTGATTATGAAATTTTTCTATGGGCGGGGCTTATCACTTAACACGTTTGCGCAGGCATTTTTTAATTAAAATTTAGTAAAATGCATAAGTTTGTAATGTATGTGTAATAATACAACAAAATAAAAAAGACTGCATGTTTAAAAGCTGTGAATTATAAAAATATTTACAAATATTAAACAACCAATTAAATTTAGTTAGTGTAGGTAACTTACAGGTCTGATAATAATTGGTTTCTTCCCTCATCCTCATCCTCGTCGTATTTTAATGACATTTTCAAAATGTCCACCACCTTGTTTGATACACATTAATGCACGTTTTGGTAATTGTCGTTTATGTTTATTTAATACTAGTGTCACTTTTCACTACGTCAAATCTAATGGAATGTTTGAAATAAACACGTCCCCACAGAAAAAAGTCTAGTTGGGTCAAATCAGCTGACCTAGGAAACCTAATTTATCCAATCACTTATACGGCCGGCGCGTGCGGTGTGACTGACTTTTTAATTTACTAAATCGTAGATCACAAAAGCCGCCGGCTGGGAATGACACCGTCGTTACGTCTCGCTTCCTCCCGACTGTTTTTAAATATGCGGAAGAGAGAAAACGTATGGAAGTGTGCGAACTTTCTTTATAATATTTTTTTGATCTATTGCGTTTGTAGTGAATTTCTTTTACGTCGTACAACTACGTACGTTTGGCAGTGTGCGTTTGTGGCTGTGGCTCAGTATAATAATGCTTGAAAGGACCCTATTGCATTGACTTAAGTTTCATTTTTGTTTGTTTCGACTGTTTAAAGAATTGGGTGACATCATTTACTTAATTTTAATTTCTTTTAGGGAAAAAAAAATACCTACATTAAAAATACGTGGAATCGATTCAGCTGCCGATTTTGAGCCATGTACTTTCTTATGTTACATATATATATGTGACAGATTGTATATGTAGGTATTTGTTAATATCTTTTTAACGGCCATGAGTTTGATAACGAATGTCATTAGGGTACATCCAAACGATAAAACTTACGCAAGACAATTTAGATGGATCCATCAAGAGTGAGTTAGAAAGAGCAAGGACGAAGTTATAGCAGCAGAAGGACTATTGAAGATCGCTGGTATTACTACTGCATTTATTTAATCCCGATGGTACTCACGTATAAGTGTTCCTACCCACCTGGCAAGCAGCTTCCATAATGTGTCAGTCAAATTAATTTAAATAAATATGGCATCTGAACGACTGGATCTTTACTACACCATTCACATAAAATTCGTCGCGATATGATTTTGAAGATGGACTTTGACAACTATTTTGAAAGGCTATTTCCTTCGAGAAATCTCTCAGAAACTATAGCCCCGTGATGTCCCGGACTCAAACGGATCTTGCGGTCACCGGTTTAGGTTTATTGAAACCATATATAATTGTTAAATTTTAAATCTCTATGAAACCTTATACCATGTAGCGTCGCTAGAAAAATATACAATATTTTAGGTCGGTTGCCAACTATCTACTGTAACTAATATACTAACTGATCTGGCTTTTTAGAAATTAATAATTTTCGAAGTATCTAGTTTCGTAGTATCAGGCAAAATACGATATATTTAATTAATATGATACACATTAATAAAGATTTTGATATATTTTAATTTTATAACTTACTCTTTCTTACTTTTAATTTGAAAATACTAATAGAATTGTATGTTACTTTGAAAGCGTAGCAAGGCGCAGCGACTTTGAGACAATACTTACTACTACAGATAATACTTAGTACCCGCGAGAGCCTAACGAATACGCCGCAAATTCGCCGCGTAACCACGGAGCACGTGTTGTACACTCAGATACAGACCCACCAATGTTTTAGAATTCCTTATGACTGGTTTGCAAAACAGTGAACAGTAGTCAGTCGTTTAGCTCAATGACTCCTCCCAGTTATTGTCTGCTTTGTTTATTATTTGTCTTCAAAGTAAGAAAGCTAATTACAATTATTTCTCATTGGAATGAATTCTTAATACCATTATAATTATATCTGACTGTCCATTACTCAACGATCTCGCCTCGCGCTCGTTCCGTTCTCGCCGCGAATTCGCTACACACTCGCGCTGAAGTCATTTCACGTCGATATTATGTATAGTATACGTTCCAGAGCATGTACGTAAATTGTAATATACTTAGATAATAATCCCTAGCCCTTTAAATACTGAAGCAATATTTTGTAGACGTTGTGCTATGTATTTGTTTGTGCGAAAATGTGGAAAAGATAAACATTTCTCGTACTTATAAAACTTTACTATTTAACTTTTTTATATTGACATTTGTCTTGCTTGTCTGATTGACCCTCCAAAATTATAAGACGTTATTTCAAACAACATTTTAATAAAATTCCGATGATAGTTTAATTTGTGTGCTTTTTTTTTCAAAAAAAAACTAATACAATATATATATTTACACATATAACAGATAATTATACCATCGTTTTAGACATGATGAATTGCGTAAATATGTCACTTATATTTTTTCTATACGCGAACTTTTGATAAAGGTTATCCCGCTTCTGATAAAACGGTTTGTGATTTACACCGCATATCTTACTACGTTTTCTGCTGTTATTGCTACGTAGTCTGTGCTCAAAATTAGTGTTCATTTTTACACACGTACATTACGTCACATTTCAAAATTGAATAATTGGTATGTATAGGTAAATATTAAAAAAACATTTAATGGAAATAAAACTTATTTCGGAACTGCAGTTTTAATTTAATAATTTGTAGGTGTAAAATTTCACTATAGTGACGTCACACTAGGAGGGGGATCAAAAAGTCGAAAAAAATGCCGAACCGTTTTGGTTTTTATTTTTATTTTAATACATTTGTGATAATCCAAAGATGGTCGTCGTGGAATGAAAAATTGGAGATTTAAAGTAGCTGACGTGAAACAAGGGATCAGCCGAACTATTAAACATATTGAAATGCCGTCATAGTAAAATAGTGATGAGCATTTTTACCAAAGGTAGATAAAAATTTAAGGTCTGATCAGCAAACTATTAAAAATAATGAAAATAATGAAATGCTGTCTTAGCACACAGTTATTGGATGTATCTATTTATGATTTCTCTGTAATGTTTTAAAAAGATACATTTTCGACGGGAAAGTTTCACTCTATAGTACCAACTTATAATTACATATTATAAGGTCGTTCGAAATTTCTTTATTGACACAATGACATCACGAAGATAAAATAACTGTTTTTTTATATGCTCGTAGTATTTAACGTAGTAAATAATATCAGCATCGATCTACACGCAGTGTCTCCGAGAATGTAACTGATTACGAGCGTATGCGCTTGTTTAGCGATTGATCACGTGTGACGCATCACATCAATGGATCGGTGGACAGTGCCAGTGTCGGGCCGGGCGTTGCGTGCGAACGTCGCTAAATATCACTCGACATTCGGTCTCGAGCGGTTTTATCGACACTCGATATTTCTAATCTTTCGCCTCTACGTCAACCGATAAGGCTAAACGTTTAGTTCGCTTGCGAATAAATCGCACTTTGTCCTGTATTTAGATATATTATTTTAATTTGAAGACGAATTTCTGCAACGATGCGTAAGTTAGTGCGTTTGTTGACCGGTGCAGCTGTATTTTCGATGATGGTACTGTTAATGACGCAGGTGTCTCCGGGTGAAGAGGAACGCGTGCTCCGTACGCCCAGATGGGCTCAGCCTTCCCTAAGGGAGTTTAATAATACATCCAGTACGAACGGACAAAGTGAACAAATCCCAGAGAAGAAATCGAAAATTAGAGAGGTAGAGAGTATAAAATTTTATTAGACAAAGTCAAATATACGTATATATGATAGTTCTGATGATATAGATCAGATACATTTATTCAAAGTATTTTTTATCTTGAGTAATTACATTTAACACACATTCGTTTGATTTAAGTAGAGCAAATAACTACTCTAATACGTCAATCAATAATGATTAATTGCAATGCAATATCGAATTTCTTTATAAATAGGTTAAGATGAGGAAAATGATGTTGTATTGTATATAAATTATGCAACAGTAGGTAAAACCCGTTACATAGATCGACATCGTACATATAAATATGTTATTCTAAAATTAGACACGAAACGTAATTCAAATCTGTACAATCAAATCTAAATAATGCACTCCGATAAAAAATAAGAATTCACCTACATTTAGCAATGATATTATTATTTTATATGATTTCCTACTTATTTCATTTCCTACTAAAAATAAAGAATTTATCGTTTAATAAATTATTTGAAAAATCACAAATAGCTTCCCCGGTCCGTTTAAACTATAATTGGCGATTATAGTTCTTCCCATGTCATTGGCCGCCGTCGGAAAGTTTCTGAGACCTAATAATAATGAATGGTTCCGAGGAAAGTCCGATATCCTTTCATTACTGTTCGGTCTCCGCAGAGAGCTGCCCAGATTAAAACTTGCGCTCGGGGCGAAGGCTTTGCAAGTTCTTATAAAAAGACGACTCCAGTCGGGACACGCCTTTGAGACGTGAAATGTGGCCTAAGAAAAATGTTTGCTCAAGTAAAATAGACGACGCGACGTGGAGGAGAATTCTGCAAGAGATACAAATTTACTTATTCATTTACTTAGTCATCAGAAGAATTGTGTTCACATGTAATACTTTTTGCAATGTGCATACACATACATAATTATGTGTATTTACATGGACAGTACAATATAAATAACGAGACTTTCTTTTTAAATATTTGTATTTTTTAGATTTTTTCCTGAACAGATTAAACATGTAACTTGACTCATTTATAAGTCATTCATTGCGCTTTTAGGAACATTGATTTATTATATAATACAGTAGCTCGAGCACGAATATTTGCGAGAAAGTATTCGTATGGTTAACGTAAGCAATTTGTCAAATTTGTATGGCATTTTAGTACCATTTACGTACGATAGGGGCGCTTTTGAAAAAATGCCATACAAATTGCTTACGTTAACCATACGAATACTTTCTCGCAAATATTCGTGCTCGAGCTACAGTTTAACTAGACGTTTCTTACAATATGCATGATATTTAACGGGTCAACTCAATCAATCGACACCCCGTCAGAGACAGTTGGCACACTGCATTTAAGCTTTGAGAAAAGAAACCTGTGCTTATTAGCGCGATAATTTAGGCTGAATTACGATTATGATATTACTACATATCAGGATGTGTTTTCTCTTTATAAATAAAATATACACAATAGGGTTAAATCTGTTGCGGAACAGTCCTATTGCTAAAATTTAAAATCGATCCATTATATTCATAACATTTTAAATAATTCTGCAACAATCGGTTCAGGCACTGGTACTATTTTTAAATTTAACTCGGGTTGCGGTCAACTGTCATAATTGTCTTTGCTAATTATCGTTTCCTGTTGTCGTAGATGATGCGTCACGCATGGAACAACTACAAGCTGTACGCGTGGGGTAAGAACGAGCTGAAGCCGATCTCGAAGCGCGCCCACCTGTCGAGTGTGTTCGGCAGCGGAGAGCTCGGCGCCACCATCGTCGACGGACTCGACACCCTGTACATCATGGGGCTGATGGACGAGTTCCGAGAGGGCCGGGATTGGTTGGCTGAGCACTTCCATATCAATGAAATTGTAAGTACCTATAGGCCGACGACTTCTTCTGACTTCTTCTCGACGACAATCTTTTGCCGCTTCTTTTTTGGCCGACACGATACCGACTAAACGATAGGACAACATCAGCGTGTGCAATTTCACAGACATGCGTCCACTGATGTCGGTGCTGTGTCGGCCAATGAAGAAAGAAATGCCCTCTAAATGTGTGACTGCTAGAGGAATTTTTTTTTATACAGTTGTGTGTTGTTCAACTTCCCAACATTATAGTTGCCTTGAGAGGTTGAAGACTACAACCCTTGTATTAGACACTAACCGATCCACCACATACATTGAGGAGATAGAATAGTCGGTCTGTCTGCACACTGCAGGTACTAAGTACATTTTTCAATGTTTTACCTGTGGTTTTACTACTTTTGTTAGGTACATTTAGTACGCTTCGTTACTTGGCTTCTCAAGTAACGTAGCGAGTAGGTACACGGTCGTAAGTTACAGCGATCTCACCTTGGTAAAATTAGTATAGAACGCCCTCGAGACCCGTTGACCTATATTTGCTCAATAAAAAAGCCTCGTGATCAGACAGGCTAGCAGATAAAATATGGTATAGCTAGAAATAAGCTAGTCTTGAGTCCAGCAGTGGAACCCCAGCGGATGATGAAACCGCTCATTTAGAGGAAAATCCTGCTCTTGTAGCGATCGAATCGGATGAATTGAAAAGGTATCACGAAATCTCGCGCAACAATTGAAATTAATGTCAAGAAAAGATCTTCACCCTGGTGACGATTTTTTTTATTTGGACTTATCACTATTCCATTCATCCATCCATCAGCCCTTGGAGGTCCACTGCTGGACATTAGCCTCCCCTAACTTCAGCCACTCTGACCAGCTCTGAGCCTTTTGAATCCAGCGGATGCCCGCTGTCTTCTTCAGGTTGTCAATCCACCTGGTCGAGGGGCGTCTTATACTCCGTTTTCCGAGACGTGGGCATCATTCGAGGACCTTTCTTATCCAACGGTTGTCGGTCGTTCGAACTATGTGGCCAGCAAATTGCCACTTCAGCCGTCTTATTCGCTGGGCGATGTCGGTTATCCTAGTTCGCCAACGCATTTCATAATTAGTGACGCGGTTCACACGATCACGTAGAGAAATACCGAGCATTGCCAGCCCTCTCTATAGCTCGCTGAGCGACTTTGAGCTTGTGGATTAGGCCGACAGTAAAGCACCACGTCTCGGAGCCGTATGTCATAACTGGCAATACGCTCTGCTCGAACACCTTCGACTTCAGGCACTGAGGTAGTGTATTGGACGACAAGATATGACGCAGTTTCCCGAACGCAGACCATCCGAGTTGGATTCTACGAGTGACTTCTTTCTCGAAGTTGGACCATTTGGATCATTTGTCGCAGGTAAATGTATTCGTCTACAACTTCGAGAACAGCGCCTCCAAGAACACAATACGGTGTGACATGGACGTTCGTGATGATTTTCGTCTTGTCCGTGTTCCATCTTTCGTCCATGTTTCCTCTTATCACTATCCTGATAAACTGTTAGTGATGTTTGAATATCTAAAGAAGTCATTAGATATGTGTTTTTTTATATTAAGAAAAAGTTTATTGAGTGGGCGCTATAAAATCTTCAAGCAAACTTCATTACTTTTGAGTTAGCAAGACTATTAACAGGGCCGTAACAAGAATTTAATCCACCTTGTTGTTATGGCGGGTTTGTAAATTTTATTGATTGTGTAATGTTTACTCAGGTTCATACTACCGCTCATGACATAGATCGATTCGTGGCAAATGGCAAAGATATATATGTACGAGTACAAACGAAACATCCAAAACAACGTTACGTGCGGTTTATAATTACGTAATGGCCATGTATTCCAAGAAATTGTTACTTCTTGTTCTGCTTGGTTGAGTCAGGCCGAAATAAAGCGATCAAGTCTGGAAAAAAGAAGTTAAACTTCATACAATATTTTTACAGAACACAAATTGAACTGTAGACAGAATCTAACGGATACTTATTTTATTTCATTTACCTTTATCGACTTACGGCCTGTCTCAATAATGTACTAACAGATGGAAGACTGTGGATAGGGCTACCATTAGTATGTTATCTGTCATATTTGTCAATTTTTCAGACGCAAAAATTGACAAATATGACAGATAACATACTAATGGTAGCCCTATCCACATATTTGTCATATTTGTCAATTTTTCAGACGCAAAAATTGACAAATATGACAGATAACATACTAATGGTAGCCCTATCCACAGTCTTCCATCTGTTAGTACATTATTGAGACCGGCCGTTAATGGCTTTTTTATGTAAATAGCCTTCGCTCTTGGACATCAGCGACACCAAAGGCATCACTTTCGCGCTGCGAGAGAAGAAGAAGTAAGAAAGTTATTGGAAATATAGCTTTAGCCATAACATTCACTGAGCTCAGCAGTTTTACTGAGGCTTCATAAAATATAGTTTACTCGAGATCTAAACATAATATGTATGAAAATGATGATATTCTAACAGTTGTTTGTATTTGAATGCAGGACTCCGACCTGTCGGTGTTTGAAACGACGATCCGGTTCGTGGGCGGGTTGCTGTCGTGCTACGCGTTGACGGGCGATTCGCTGTTCCGGGACAAAGCAGTGGAAGTCGCCGACGTGTTGCTACCCGCGTTCGAGACCCCAACCGGCCTGCCGCACGCACTCATCAACCCCTCCACCAAGGTCAGTATCTACACCTATATAGTACAACACTCTCTGATTTGTATGTGACACTGAATACGTGAAAATCTATTATTGAGATTTAGTATCAAAGCTAAACTCTGCAACTGTCCGCGTAAAGATGTAAAGGCCGTTAGGACCACAGAACATCTAATAATTAGTTAGAAAGGAGTTGTGGGCGGGGCAGGCGCGCCAAGACTATGAGCAAACGTGCATACTTCACAAAAACACGCGATCGCGCTGTTTAGTGACTCGCGACCTCCAACGGAGAAAAGTACTGCGAAACACTGCGACTAAATTACGTAAAAATGCCTTCATGTGCGGTAATTACTTGCCGTGCACGAAGCCAAGTGCTTAACATAAACAAAGGAAGCGTTTCTTTTCATCGGTAAGTAAAAAAACTACGATATTTTAGTTTAAATCCTTCAAAATGTCCTTCAAATAATTCTTTTACCAAAAAATATACATTGCGGGCTGCATGCGCTCGTCATTTTTATCACATCAATTCGAACGCGTAATGTATTGCGTAGAAGTAGCTCTAGTGTTGGTCGTAGTAAAAGATGACATCGATATTCGATAGATTCTTTCGAAGTTATAATAAAAACAACGTTCTTAAGTAATGTGAATGTGGCCAGATAAATTTAATATTTTATGCATTGAAATATAGTTTGAAAGAACATTGACGTGTTTTACACGTAGTAACACTGGTTTATATTATATTTTTCAGTTAGATTTTTGGCAGGATATTGTTGTTTGAAGCAGTTACTTCTTGTTTATTATTTTGTTAAAATCTATATCTAATCTAGCGTTCATGAGTACCGTCATTGAACCTAGGTGGCATGCCTATGAGTACCGCCATTTTGAAAATCGGCAGTTGGTTTGATCACACGGTGGTTCAAATTGTTAGTGCAGCGCCACGTTACACTAGGGGTCCTAGGTTCAAATTCCATATCTGTAAAATTTTTGGAATCCACATTTTCATGTTTTATTCTAATAGAATTTAATGAATTTTAGTTTCCCGAAAGATACAGTTATACGAGCTCAGTGGATCGCTCAGTGGAACGGCGACAGCGGTTCTCGTACAAATTACGCGCTATGCCCTTTCTAACTAATTATTAGATGTTCTGTGGTTAGGACCAACTGCAATTATCCATATTATATGTAATATAGCAACAGTTACTATAAATAACAACGAAACTAAAACGCTTTAGATGTCTCGCACCCGTGGGAACCTCGTGGTAAAAGTATTTAAAAATGCAATTCTTATAACACTATTTTCTATGAAAATTTCAAGCAAATCCATAAACTACTTTTCGTCTTTCACGGTCACAAACATAAATTATAATGTTCATTACGAATATGTTACGTTAAATTAAAGACCAGTATTTACGTATAATGTTTCGCGGTTTCCTAACGGACCAACAACGTATGCAAAACTAGTGGTACGGCCATTGGGTACGGCACAACTAAGTGTTCCCATCGGCACAACTACATTATTGTCAATTAATCGTTTGATAAAAGAAACTCATTAACGTTCAAACTTAAAAAAAAATACCTAATAAGAAAGTCAAATTTTGACTGCTAGACGATAACTGGGGTAATCTGTACGTACATCTTATAAGAAATTAATTTATTAGTATCGATAACATACTGGCAATCTGTAATAATGTCAGGCCAGTAGGACAGTGCTTAGTAGAGCGTTTTGCAATAAACTGATAGGATGGATGATTCATTTCGATTTATAATTGAATAAGTTTGACTTCATGCCACCTATCGAATCGTATCATAGATCAACTATCGTCTTGACAGAACAAATATTTGTATCAATATGATCTCGATCGTTCAAGTCCTTCAGAAGTTGACCGATCAATAACAGTTGTAATAGCGATCATATTATTATGTACCTATATTAATTGTCAAATGTGTTTTTGTGACACAGTTAAATTTCCCTTAATTACTACTATTAATTATTATTAATTCCCTTTACTACCGAGCACAAAAATCTATTTTCTTCAGGAAGCCCAGAGCATACGCAACGCTTCTTCAGTGCAGATTGGTGACGACTTCTATGATATTAACATGATTTATACTTAAAGGACAAAGTGGATAAATTAGTTTGGATTCATAACATCTACTGAGTTCATCTTTTATTACTGAAGGATCTCTGATTTTATTTTCAATTCCAGTTTCCAAGGCTTTCGTTCGATTGTATCGGTAAGCCATTAAAGATTATATCTTTACGATATATAGCATTCGGAAATACCGATAAAGATACTCTTGAAAACGCGTGCTTCCGAATCGTTATAGGATGTAATACCGAAACTTTTTTGAATGATATTTATACTTACATTTTATAAACAGTATGTACTTAATCTTTAAAAAACCCGTAGATATTTTTAAGCGACTTCAAAAAAAGGAGGAGGTTCACAATTCGACTGTATTTTTTTTTATGTTTGTTACCTCAGAACTTTCGACTGAGTGAACCGATTTTGATGATTGTTTTTTTAAACGAAAGCTGGTGCTTGTCACGTGGTCCCACTTAAATTTTATTGAGATCTGACAATGGCATCCATGAGAAAACCATATAAGTCTTAAATTTGCATTAAGTATGTGCACGACAAATGGACGAATAACTCAATATCACGCCAACCGATTTCGATGATTCTTTTTTTAATCGAAAGCAGGTGCTCTTCATGTAGTTTAAACGAGATCTGACAAGTAGTTTTTGAGTAATTTTGAAGTCGGTTATTTTTTGTTAGTAATTTTTTTTTGTTATAAATATGCTAAAGATTTTAGTGGCCAGTTCAATTTCGTTCGTAACTACCTATTTTATGTTATTTATCTAACTACATTTAAGCAAGGGTCTCCTTACAACATCGAGCACATACCCAATCGGGTATGTATATCTTTGTAAGGGAAAGAGAGTCATGTATGTTCCATATGGCAAAAGCCCACATTTGTGTTGAGACATTATGGCGAAGTTTCAATTCTTCAGATTTCCTTAGCGAAAAAATGATGATTCAAATTGTACATAATTAAAAAAAAACAACTTTTTTTTCGAATGGACAGTTGCTGTTGGCTTTTACAGGTCCACGCGGACAGATCTTATGTGGTGCATGCAGGACTTAAAATAATGTAAAACTCGAAGCAGAAGTTTAATTTAACCCACATCCATGTAGTGGATGCGTGGGTATTTACTTCATAAATACCACATAATTTGATTCGTCTTGCTCTAGTTGACTAGTCTAGATACAATTCTTTGTAAATTTTTCGCAAAATATAAATGACCTCGCTGTTTAAATCGCATTGATGCGTTTTCCTGTTGTGGGCAAAACAGTTTAGTAGCTATAGGTTACCTACGATAATTGTTTTGTTCGTCAAAAGAACAAAAAGGTCTATTGTGTGTTATAATAATTTTGAGACACAATAGAAATCATTTTCATGTCATATGATTGGATTCATTGTCCATTTTATTGACGTCATACCTGAACATTGGTATCTATATTTATACTCGG
This sequence comes from Thymelicus acteon, assembly GCA_951805285.1. Taxonomy (NCBI): domain Eukaryota; kingdom Metazoa; phylum Arthropoda; class Insecta; order Lepidoptera; family Hesperiidae; genus Thymelicus; species Thymelicus acteon. The sequence goes on along the minus strand of OX638221.1, from coordinate 5,532,678 downwards.
TAATGTAATATGCGAATTACTATACTCTTACCACAGGCATTTGGAATAGATTTAATGCCTACAGGTGTCAGAAGGTGGGCTAAATGTGAATATAACCATAAGCAGAAGATCCAAAAATGTGTTTGTCGTTTCACACAGTTTTAACGGCACAAGCCTCATACCTCAGCATCAGCACATAATCGACAGTTCCCAGAACGAAGTCCAAAACGCAATCGCAGCGGAATGAAATTAAAAAACGCTTTGAGGGAATTCGACAGTAATTACTTTTCTTTGTCACTGCGCTTTATTCCATCGCTATGGTATTCATAGGTATGTAGTATTGTATCTTCGTAATATAATTAATATGAAAATCTACTTACTGCGTACTGGTTAGGCACATTTATGCCTGCTTGAATCGAGCTAGTTTGGCGTTGATTACATCGTTTTGTAGTAGCAGCATACTGAGAACTGTAACTGTAGTTGGCACACTGACAAAATTAAGCAAAAAATGGAGATAAAATTTGTTTTTCGGAGATCCTGTATGGTTTCGCTGCGGCCTAGCTGCATAAGAGTTATGCTACATAATTATAGCATACGATTTGATAGAGATAGATAATACAAATCTTTACACATTATTAAATTGTAATGATCACCAACAATGATAATTATAATTTTTAGTTTATAATATCTTTGAGCACCAAGCTATACGCAATATTGTATATTAAATTAATATATTATGTATTTTTATCTATATCCCGTCCTTATAGAAAATAACACAAATTTAATTAAACAACAACAAGACGTACATATATTTACCTAAATCATTATTAAAATCCAATATCGTATATCTTGCTTAAGCGGGCGCCACAAAATTAAATTTGGCTTAGTTACCAATAGCGGTTGTAGTTTCTACCCAACACATACACTTGCATAGAGTAAATTGTAATACAGTGGACATGTAGAAGCTGCGTAATGCTGTTTCGATTGCGGTTAGGCGATATTTACGGGCAAGCGGTGTTATTTGACCGAACAACGGCTTAACCTATATTGCGATGACCAATATTGCTCTGAGGTCTGAGGTACTGGCTCGAAGCAGCTATAAGCGGACACACGCAATATAAAATCTATTCTGGACCCTTGATATACTCGTACTACCTTGGATAGGTTGTGCCACCTTAGACAGGGATTAGTTAGTTACTGTTATCCTAATCAACAACACATTATTTGCACAACAAAATAATAAGTTATCACAACTTAGCCCAATAACTTACCGTGCCCTCCGAAGCACAGTAGCTGTCATAAAGTTTTGCCATCAGTTAGGTAGGTCACCTAGAGCCGGCGTTAGGGGTGGGGCGACGGCCTAGGGCGCCAAATTTGAAGGGGCGCCACATTAGGGGTGAGGAGCAAAAAAAAAGGAAAAATAAAATTCTTAATAAACGTTCCCATTGGTTCAGTAAAAAATTTTTCGAGCAAAAAAAGGTCGTGTTTGTGGGCGCCACACTATTCTTGCCTAGGGCGTCAGTGGCTGTAGCGCCGGCACTGACTGGTCACTCATCCTAAAACTAAAACCGACCGCGCCCGCGGTGGCTTCTCAGCTAACTCCCCAATAGTAGTCCCCAATAGTAAATGTTAATGTTTATGCACTTGTTTTTAACATTAGTTGTGTTTGCCTGTAAGTAAAATTACTTGTATTTAAACCAATACCTCAAACCTACCTCATTCAATGTAATTTAAGCATTGTAATTTTGTTGGCAAATCTAATAAATAAATAATAAATAATAAATAATAGTACGGGTGCTCAGAGTTAGTAGAGTCGATGACACTTGCCATCGTCATAGCCTTCTACTACATATAACAATCCTACTTAATATTATACTCGTAAATGTGATAGATTGTATGGATGTTTGTGAGTCTTTCAGGCAAAAACTACTGAACGGATTATCATGAAATTTACCACATTGGTAGACCATGATCTAGAATAAGACATAGGGTACTTACTATCCCGGAAAACATGGGCCTCCTAATTATAATAATATTGTGGTAGATTGAGTTGTTACGTATACGTTACGTATTGAGTGTCCCACAATGAAGGGGAACGGTGTCGGGATTTTAATAAAGCTGCGCACCACCTGGGTCAACTCGTAATTGGCTTAACCACTGCGCGTGCTACGCTGTTCATTAGCCCGCGGTGCTCGTATAGATAGATAGAATAAAGCGGTTACATGGATCGCATGATAAACAAGTAGTAACCTCGCTTTGCTTCGGTTTTCGTACAGATCCCTAATATTTTTTAAATAAAATGTAACCCATGTTACTCAGAAACAATACTGTCATCCTATTAATGAAAGAATACTTGAAACCGGTCCGGTAGTTTTTGAGTTTATCCATTACAAACAAATAAACAAAAAAAAATCTTCATTAAAAATTTATAAAATAAACAAAATAAACGCTAACACACTCATATCTCCGCAGTAGGTGTGTGTCTCCTATGTCGCGGGTGGCATGTATAACACATCACAATCACACCCATGACCCGAGTACAAATATTTATCTGTCACATAAATATCTGCCCCGGCCGGGAATCGAACCCTTCGCTTCGCAGGCAGGGTCGCTACGATCTAGGCTACAGGGTCGTCAATCCTTATTTATCCTTTATTATCCTTCAATTCTTTACAGTTTATGCCTGACTTATTTTTAAATCACAAATTACGACGAAAAGATCCTGTTTGTTTATTAAATAATGCTTGTCTAAAAAAATTACTGTAGGTAGGTATGCCCTTTAATACGTTTGTTCCGATTTAAATTTATTTTTATCGTGGGCTCGTGGATTTGTGAGATAGGTAGGTACATTTTATCGACGACGATTAAGGAGTTAAACATGCTAAGCAAATTATACATATTAAGATAGTAGATATTCGAAATGGAATATTTAATTTATTTAATTTGATGTATCATGTAATACAGATAAATAATAATTACCAACTATAACATTGTAAATCAAAGACCGTTCCTTAAGAAAATAGAGCTCTATTAAATTATGTGGTAAAAGATCACGTCGAGTGTAAGCTTTTTAAGAGATAAACAACTCTTAGCTGGAGAGCTAGTGAACCATTTGACTAACCCACTTCCCACAAAGCTAGAAATTTATTAAATGATATTTTATTATTAGTCAATTAAGAAAGTACCGTTCTGGCAGGCATCTCGCGGTTGCGTCATCATCCTTAAAATTTTTGAAAATGCAAAAAATATATTTTTTTATCCGACTCCCACAAGGCTACAACTTTAATATGTTGTAATTTACATATGTTTAAATGTAAAAAAAAAAATTGCCAACCCATTTTGAGGGTTGTAAGTGTGTGCCAGAACATAGCAAAGTTGTCATCGGGAGAGCAATTCATAACCTACTCGCACAAGGCTCAAATTTTCATGGAACATTCTTTCAATTGTTTAAACACTAATGGTTAATGGTTAATGGTTGCAAGTATCTGCCAGAAGAGTATACAGGGTGAATTTTTCAAGTGAGCGTGGATGGATAAATTCAAAACTATGAGGAATAGCGAAAGTGGTCAAAGGAGTCTCAGGGCCGATTTTGACGAAAACCAAAACGGCATAATTACATTTTTGAAAAATCAATATTATTAGCCAGGAATCGAACTCGCTGATTTTGCCTCATGATTTTTTTTTGTATGGTAACACTTTTTTTTCGTCAATGTGTACGATCTATGAGATCCTATAATCGCCCTATATATTATAATGACATCAAAAAGAAGCAAGAGCCTGAAATTATACATACAAGGATACATTTGTATGAAAAATATTTTTTTTGTATGGCAACAGTTCCAACAATAGTGCTATACATTTAAATGACATCAAAAGTAGGCTAGAGCTTGAAAATTATTATTTTTGTATGGCAATACTGAAATTTATTTCCACCAAAGTGTACATTTTAAATTAAAAAAGTTAAAATTTATTACACACAAAATAACTAATACTATACTTAATGTACAAGGGACCTAAAACTAAAAACCTTAAAAAATATAAAAGTGTACTCTGTAAGATCCTACAATAGTTCTGTACATTTAAATGACATCAAAAGCAGGCTAGAGCTTGAAATTATGCATAGAAGGATAATTACTATTTTTATTTTTATTTTTAGAACTTATTGCATATTACTAGGTATATAATAAAATAATATACTTTCTAATATTAAAATAGATTATAGACGTTTTAACCTCTACACAAAATATATACAATACCTAGGTATAGTTCACACAGTTCAGTGAACAAAATTCCCATCGATGTTTACTGAGTACAGCACAGTTTGAATACAATTTGGCATTGTATTATTGAGATTTCCTATTTAGATTATGTATCCGAGTCATTCGGTATGTTTATTACTCGATTCGCGATAGTAATCTAAAACCACTAGATAGGTACTTGCTAGACATGTCTGTAGCGAAGTTTAACTGATAATACGACTGTAACAGCCATGATGTACCATTGCGGTTTTTTATTTATGTTAATGCTTGACTACCATTCCACCTATTTACGTTCATAATATGAAGATGGAGCTGAGGTAAGTATACTTAGGTAAATAAATCAGACTCCAAGATTTGTGAGATGATTTTTATTGCGATTGAATGTGCAAATAATTTAAGTATGTGTGTATAATGTATTTTCTATAAGTATACGTACATGTTGTACGTTCGGATACACTTACCCAACCTTTCTTACGCGTTTGGTTGCTCACATTGGAATCCCACATTTATATCGTTATAAATGAACTACGTGTGATGTTTGCAGGCGAGTCGACAGTACCACTGGGCGGGTCCAAACAGCATCCTGTCCGAAGTGGGCACCCTGCACATGGAGTTCACGTACCTCAGCGATGTGACGGGCAACGAAGGTAATTTCATTACTCGGTCATACCATGCGTCCTAACGCGTTAAGAATGGCATTACGCAGTTGTGGCAAACAGTTAGCGCGCTAAGAGGGGCGTTTTAAACCCATTACACGCGGGTGGCGTTTTTTTCGTCATAACAAAGGATTTTAATACTGTTGGAAACATTTGCGGCCTAACGCGCCATTAACGAATGATAATGAGCATATTATAATCGAACGAAGTTGGAATTTTATTTCTAATCTTTATTTCTAATCAATTACCTTGTAAATGGACATAGTAATTGATATAAATAATAATTTGCCTGTTCTCTCTCAGTTTACAGACAGAAGGCGAATCGAATCCGTGAGGTGCTCAACAACGTGGCCAAGCCAGACGGGCTGTATCCCAACTACATCAACCCGCGCACAGGGCAATGGGGACAACGTGAGTACAAGTTTAAATACATCATTACAAACATGTATATTACATTTCATTACAAATATTAAATTACATTGTACATGCAGTGATTGCGTACGCAAGCACGCACCCGTGCACGTAGCGCGTACGCACCCGTATCTAACCAGATTGGTAATAACTAAAGTCTAACCCCTTTATTAATCCATTTTCAAGCAAAAAAAAATTTCCGAAATTACTACATAAATGACGGAGTTTAAGGTGACAAACATTAAAAACATTCAACAACCGAATTAGAACCTCCTCCTTTGTGTCACCCGCAGGTCACATGTCGCTAGGCGCCCTCGGCGACTCATTCTACGAGTACCTGCTAAAGGCGTGGCTGGTGTCGGGCGGCGGCGACGAGCAAGCTCGCGTGATGTTCGACGAGGCGATGCAAGCCGCGCTCGACAAGATGCTGAGAGTCTCGCCCTCGGGGCTCAGCTACCTCGCCGAGTTGAAGTACGGCCGCATCTTCGAGGAGAAGATGGACCATCTGTCGTGCTTCTCTGGTGAGTTTGTGATGAGTATGAAAGTTTATGCTGCGAAAAGAGAAAAAAATAAAGTAAAAAGAAAAGTTAGTAAAGTGCGGGCGACGTGTATGTCCTATATTTTTACTATTCCACTTTTAGGCTTGGTTCTATTTTCAATTTGTGGAGAGTGTAGGTCGTAGTTTACCACGCTGGGTAACTGACAGAGTTTTTATGCCTTTGAAACATTACGGAAAACTCTTAAATGTGCAGGTTTCCTCTCGACGTTTTAATTCACCAAAACAAGTACTAATTCATTTCCATAAAAATATTAACTTTGATCGCCCCCACTGCATAGCCACCTTATTATGTGCGGGAGACCAACGTTCACTTTTTCAGTTGGGCAATTACACATGAAAGTTCCTTCTGTAAAATTTAGAATCATACATGTGTATTAATTACTACATAAACTGTGTTTACATAAATAAGTAACTGACTTAAGGTCGATGTGTACGTAACGTGGACGGGGCATAAATATACGTGCGCGCCCCGTTCCCGTCCTGTCCGTGCCTCCGTGGCATATGCGCTATCGTTTACATTTTCTATGAAACGGTGTTTCCAAAAGTTCACGTCCCTTCCCGTCCACGCTACATATTATGCATCGACCTTTACATGAGTAAAACCAACGAACATAAATCTATAAACATATGGGAGGACGTTATTTTATTCCAAAACGATATAAAATCTCTCGAAAAATGATGTTTTAGTAATGGCATGGAGCTCAAAGTGGCTAAGTGTTTTCACATAAAATTCACAAGAAGACATCACAATATTATTCCATCTAATTATAAACTAAGAGGCACTGAAATTACAGAATTCGACACAATAAAAAATTTGGGAATAATACTTGATCGCAAGCTCACCTTCCAACCACATATAGATCACATGAACCACATCACAAAAAAGCATCCAGAAGGCTGGGGTTCGTTTTCAGAAATGCGTTTTTTATGTATTTATACTTGAACTATAAAATAAAAAAAATAAAGGCGTTACAACAAGTCAGTGAGTAAAGACTAAAGCTCCGGCGCTGATGTGTCATGTTGTCATGTTCCAGGCGGCATGTTCGCGCTGGCATCGACGACGCTGGAGAACTCGCTGTCGGAGCGCTACATGGACGTGGCGCGCAAGCTGACCCACACCTGCCACGAGAGCTACGACCGCTCTGAGACCAAACTCGGGCCGGAGGCGTTCAGGTATGGGTCTGTGGCGACAGCGCACACACGTCACACGGTGACGTCACGCCGACCTCAATCACGCTATCGAAGTTTTCAAAGATTGCTATTGTATAATACAATCGCTCCGACAAGATCAGTCAGGGCTCAGCCGCTTCCCAGGCAACACCTCGTCTGACGGGAGAATGGAGATCTCCCTTTGCCATAGATCTTTATTGTATGTAACTAGCTGACAAAAGAGCTGACGGTACATTGTTATAGTAGTCGCAGTATCTCGTTGCACTCGTTGATATATTGCGCGCTCACTCGCACTTAGACCTTAAGACCTAAATACTTATGCCGATAAACTGGCTTGCAGTTTGGCAGACATGGAAATGTGGAACGTGTACAGTACGGCCGCTGTATCTTGGCGCGTCTGAACATAGCCTTTGCGAACTTTAGCGTATGTAAGACAGAGATGGCAACACGAACATGGTAACGTGTGACTGAGACACAATACACCGCGTATCGAGTATTGGCGAATTATGTTACTGCGCAGCCTTCTGCGCGAAGTTCAGACGCGCCAAGATACAGCGGCAGAACTGTACACTCATTTGTTGGAAATAAATAAATAAAAAATTACTAATACGCAAATAAATATGAAAATATTGACGAAATAAAAAAGGTTCAATTAATATCAAGATAATATAAAAATGTGTTATAGGCACAGAAGAAATAATAGTACGTAAAATACACTGTTAAGGCCATCAAAATATGAACAAGAATATGAGCTTTGACTTGTACTTGGAAAAACTATCAAAATTGATATTGATAATAGCGATGATATAATTAATATCAATGTACCTAATATGAGAAAATATGCCTTTTGCTGAAATATGCTTTACCCAGAGGACTATGCAAAAATTGCATTTCGAAGCCTATCTCTCATAATTTCTATCTTTATTTACCTTTCTCTTTCTCTTCTCCTCTCTTATCTTCTCTTCAGCCTCCTGACACTCCGTCACCTCCTGACATTTTTTGTACAACAATAAATAATTAATACTCAACAATTATTATTTAATTTCAGGTTCACCGGTGCAGTTGAGGCGCGTGCGCAGAAGAGTAGCGAAAAAGTGTATCTCCTGCGACCGGAGACATTCGAGTCTTACTTCATCATGTGGCGTCTGACCAAGGAGCAGAAATATCGCGATTGGGGATGGGAGGCCGTCGAGGTAATATATATTATTGTTTTATAGATTAAACACATGTAGTCCATTTATTTAGGCGAGTCTTATTTGCTAAACAATCATGACAGTAGTTTTTAATGAAATATAAAATTAAATTAATAGTGAACAGAAATTGGTCGCCAAAACCAATTAATATTTATTTGTTAATTTCTTTTAATGTTGTGTCAGCTTTATTTTAATTCAATTAAAATTACAAATAACGATAAATAGACACTGTAAGTTTGTTTACTAAATAAGGATGGTATAGTTACAAATGTTAAACAACAACAAATATGTTAAACGGTGTCATGTGTGTGTGACAGGCGATCGAGAAGCACTGCCGCGTGGAGGGCGGCTACACGGGCATCGTGAACGTGTACCACGCCAGCCCGCAGGGCGACGACGTGCAGCAGAGCTACTTCCTCGCAGAGACGCTCAAGGTAATCCCCCCTCCCCTTCACTACGCACCCCCCCTCTGCTACACGCTGCGTTAACGTTAATGTTAACAGCTGCGTCGGTAGTGCTGTGTGCTTAGAGTTTCTCTTGACATAACGGCGGCGTAAACGCCTTAAAGGCTGGCAACGCACTTGCAGCTCCGTTGATGCTGCACGTGTCCATAGGCGACGGTGACCACTTACCATCAGGTGGGGCTGTATGCCTGTCTCCCCTCGTTAGCATAAAAAAAGCACGTTTACTAAAATTTGTATGGGATCGAAGTTTTTCTTTTCGCCGCCGCTAGATGGCTCTGCTTCGGTCCCACACAAATTTTAGTTTACGTGCGTTACTTTACGCCGCCGTTATGTCAAATAAAAGTAGTAAGTACTAAGCACACTGTGTTAGGCAGCACATGTGCCCAACAGAATTAAAATCCTTTGATGTGAAAAAACCGTCACCCGAGTTATCGCCTAACGTGTGTGGCATTATAACCGCCACGCCTCTCTTAGCGCGCTAGCTGTTGCGCTAACACTTAGGCCAATATGGCGACTTAGCCTCAGAATAAAATTATCCCAAATATCTTGGACTAATTGGTCGCCTAGAGAATACCTACCCACAACAGTAAGAGTAGTAACCAAAAATTAAGAGTTAGTAGACTTCACTAAAAGAGGATAGAGATAAACAACTGTAATCCACAGATATATTTATGATATATTTCTTCATCAAAGCAAGCGATTAATAGTTAATTTCATACCAACATTTTTTTTTAATCCTTTCTATCTACAATACATAATTACAAGGACATAACATCATTACCGTTTCAGTATCTCTACCTGCTGTTCTCTGACGACTCGTTGTTACCGCTGGACGAGTGGGTGTTCAACACCGAGGCGCACCCCTTCCCCGTGCGCGGCAAGAACCCGCTGTACCGCGACTCCAACAGGTACGCCGCCATCCCCGCGCCCAACGACGAGAACAATATATAGACACCTCGGGGAGATACTGACGAACTTGTGTTGGTTGTTGTACACGCACCGTATTAGTTTTGACGATGTTGAGTTTGAGTTTTGGGAATAATTTGAAAGATATATCGATCATAGAACTTGTGTTGTTACTGTACGCTTGCCGTATTCGTTTTGACGATATTGAGTTTGATGTATATATTATACTGAACATATACTTATATCGATCATAAACGGATCATTAGATCGATTAGTCGTTACGAAATCAGATCGTTTTAATCTTTCGTTCGTTCTCATCTATCTGTCATAGACAATCGAGATCCGAGAGTTCGTAATGATTAAAATGGCTCGGAGTAAAATCTAACTGTATATTAATAAAACTGGTGTTTTTTCGAATGGCATAGCTTAACATCATTAATAGAACTATAGACATAATAATATTAACAAAGTATGCCATAATTATATTAAATCTACTAATGGCAACCGTGGCAATATGAGTTTCAGATACGCACTTTGATCTAATAATTCCAATATTGGGCTTTGTCTAGTTCGTCAATACGCTGTTTTACCCGAATATAATATAAAGTAATATTATTAATCTTTGACATTATTAGATGTCATTAAAGAATATTCAACAAAAACTTAACGTCCTTACATGATCAAAACTCATTTGTGTATATCGAAGGTTTACTATTCAAGATTTTCCAATTTGTTTATGAAGTGATTCGACATTACACGACTAACTTAGACAATTTATGAAATGAAAAATTAATTGATATGATTTATATATTACATATTTATATATATTACCTAAATGTTATAGAATAGTTTTTTTTCCGTTACATAGATCTGGACTACTTTAGTCCATGCGTTACTAAAGTGACTCCCGTCATTTACAAAATACGTAATAATAAATAAATACATAACAAAATTAAATGATTATGACGTCACGTACAGTACGGCTGACGTATCTTGGCGTGTCTGAACATAGGCTCTGCGAAATTTAACGCATGTAAGACAGAGACAGCGACACGAGCATGCTATCGTGTGACTGAGACATAATACGCCGCGTACTGAGCATTGCCGAATTGTGTTACTGCGCAGCCTACCACGCGAAGTTCAGACGCGCCAAGATACGTCGGCCGTACTGTACCTAATCTATTAAGCTCAATGATTTGTAAACAACAACATACAACCAGACGAACGCGTCAGCACCAATCCAACACGTTAACGTGCATTTGTTGATCTAGTTCTACTTTTTGTAAATTGCAACATTTTATTAAACCATTGTGTTTTCGAACTAGATTTGGTACATATCTAGTTCGAAGGTAGTAAATAGTGAGTGGTGAAAGCTATCGTTAGTGGTGATCGTTTCTTTAATTCTTAATGTATATGTATAATATATAAATTTAATAGACTTAACTTTATTTACTGCCACAATTTAGGGAACTCATTTCCTAATATCTATTTCTCTCTATCTCAGTTTCACAAATCGGGTAACAATAAAAAGTTGACACCATTTTCTCGCTAATATGACAATCCAGTTACGAATTCGAACTGTATTGTATTGTATCATACAACATCTACTTCATTTGTCAAAAAAGGTTCGCCTTGTGGTGGCTTAACTATAAAAATGTATAGTCCATGAATTAATAAAATAGTGCAGTTTGCTATAAGACTGAGATCTCATTACGAAGGACCCTGGGCGACTGTAGTATCTCACTGCCTTGTATATAATACTACGGATTATGTATGCTATTGTTTGGAGTTGGTTATTGCTAGAGATATTTAGGAACATATTGATGGTATTTGATAACGTCCTGTATATTAGCGATGGATAGCTTAAATATAATTGTTTTTTAGGTCAATGGTAGGTAATATCGAAGGGGTTTCGATTTTTTAGTAAATAAATATTTATTAAAATAACTGCTTATTTATAATTTGTTATGATAATAAAATAATAATAACTCATAAATTTTGCTTGTCTTTGTATGACTAAAAGAGTGTTGTATGTATGTATGTCAAATTTAATAAGATGTAATGATTTTTATATTAGATACTTGATAAATTATGTAACCGAATTGTGGAGTAGATAAAACATATCGTATTTATAAACAACTATGGTTTAGATGTAATCAATTTAATTTATATATATTAAATATATAAAATGTGTCATATTGTTCGAACTGCTGCTACTTTGTGAAATAATCTGACAATTTAATAGAAAATCGCTGAAGTTTTTGTAATCATCAAAAATGTTTACTAGCATTATAAACAATTTAAATTATACAGAAATCTTGTCTGTACTTTTAAAGTATTCAAATCATACATAATAATATGATTTTAATCTTAAATTATATTTAAGTAATGATATGAATAATACCCGGATAAACTTATTTTAAAGTTAAATAATATAGGAATAATATTATTAATTAAAACTAGGTATTCTAAGAATATCATCCCAAAATCATTTTACATTCTGATTTGGATTATAATCTATCATATTCTATTGTCAATACAATCTTGCACCTTTTCATGTTATCATTCCATTTTATTTCGCTTATATTTTCGTTGTATATTTAAAAATATATAATTATCTTATCAAATGATTTTATTACCTGTTTAAAGAGTTCTTTATCGGAAGAATTAACAGTATTTTACATGTAACTTCATAATAATTTCGAAGTGCAAATTTGATTCAATGTAACATATATTCGACGTTTTCCAAACTGTAATCCAGATTTTAGTTAATGAAATGGGCATTATTGTGAACAACTACCACATATACGATATTATTATCTGTTATACATACATTAGCGGTAAGGTTCATATTACCAGATAAACTCGTTAACACATTGAATATAGTAACATATATTCGAATAACAATATGTTCTAGTTAAGTACATTATAGTTTTATTTTATTATTACTAGTAAATTTGTTACTTCAATTGGGTTATTAGTTTGATAAGCAATTATGTCCCATACTAAAATTACACTTTTGTATCCGTTTTCATAATATAATGAATAATAATAATTAGGGTAGTAATCCTAATATAATCAATAACAATCTTAATTTTGATTAAAGTACCAATTTTATTTTCAATTTAAATCATACCAATCAACCGTTTCTGATACCCCTGTATAATTGTGCATTTATTAATTGCTTATTAAATTAATATCTTGATATTAGTAATTCGTTATTTCCAGATTTATTTAAATTAATTTAATTCCGTTCATTGTTGATTGTGGTTACTTTTACGTGATCTATTGTTATTAATGATAAGTTTTGATATACCTTCACATATCTAAAATATAATATGTATTTAAACATATTACTTTGGCGTTCTAGTAGAAGTATGCATATAGAAAAGGTTATCTTAGCCTATGTGTGTGTAATGCTTCGTAAATCTATCTATTAGATATATAAAAGACAAAAAAAAACTCTTGTTGAGTTCCTTTTTTCATTGAGAGGTATTGCTCATTGGAATGGAAGTTTTATGCGTTTTTGAAAAACTTTATAATTTGACATAGTTGCTACTTTCGTTACTATGGTAACCGTTGCCACAGCGAAGCGGACGCGTTATCAACATACGAATTGCATGTTAATCAACTAACAACTGCTGTGAAAGCTAAATATAGTTTTGCGGCCTGAATTTGAAGGCAAAATCTTAAACTACTGGTTTTGAAATAATCTGCATCTTTACTTTTTTATTAAAAAAAGTAAAATCGCTGAAATTAGGAATAGGGGCGTAAGTAATAAGCATATCGTAAATGGTGTTGATGAAATTGACCAAAATAAATTTTATTCTTGCGATATGACTTCCCAAGCTGATGCTCTATTTATTATTTCCTGCACCTGTTATTGAAGCATAATACATAATTATATCAAAACATCTCATAAAATGGTATCATTCCTCATGAGCGATGTAAGAGTCATTTCTCACAACAAGATGGTAAAGTAGTGTTTATGTCTGTACATTGTGTATATATTAGTGTAGAGTCCCATAGACGTACGCGTGGAGTTATCTTAACTAAGAATTTTATTGTGTGTGCGTTTACGTAATTTTTTGATATCAGTAGCTCGAGCACGAATATTTGCGAGAAAGTATTCGTATGGTTAACGTAAGCAATTTGTCATGTATGGCATTTTAGTACCATTTACGTACGATAGGGGCGCTTTTGAAAAAATGCCATACAAATTGCTTACGTTAACCATACGAATACTTTCTCGCAAATATTCGTGCTCGAGCTACAGTTTTGTGATCTTAATTTTTCATCTTTATACTGTTGTAATATATTTCGGTATCTATCACTCTTAAGTCACAAACTTCGTGAATTTAATTTTACACGAGTGTTTAACACGACTTACTTAATTGTATTTTTTTAATAAATATCAATAGCTAACGATGTAATGATCTTGTAAAATAATGTTCAATGAAGTATTTAATTTTATGTAAGTGTATATATTGTTTTATTTACAACTGAATGTATTAGACCCCTGAGTTTTATATGTAGGTAACGCGTATATTATTTATTGTTCGTCTAGCCTACAGTTCCTCTGTGACCCGATCGATATAAGAATGGATTTATTAACAAGTTACGTCACTATTTATTTTTAAATTAACGATTTATCAATTGCAATACAATATTAATTGTTAAAATTTTAACTCACACTAGATATTTAATTAGCAACATATTTAATTCGAATCATCATTGTTACGATGAATGAAGAAATCTAGACAAATATATATTAAGTGGCCAATTGTATAATAACTGTACTTGTTGCTCTGAAAAACATTATGTATACACGAAGAGTTTCGCTCGACCTATTATAGATCTTTAATAATACTTCATATAAGTCATAATACTACGTATATACAAACGTGTGATTAATTCTGGTATGTGTGAGTGACCTTTCACATTCCATGTAGGTGTGACAATATTATTAATGACCTAATAAGATCGAGCGTAAATATCTGATATGCCTGTTATACTGTGTATTTATGTATGAGGTTGTAGGAATTTTAACAATTATAATAAATTAATGTAAATTTTTCGGTTAATAATAAACCAATTTTCAAAATAAATAGTTTTTTTTAACACTGAAGAGCTGCAAATTAGAAGTGTGAGTGACCCTGCTGATATCTAGCTAGGTATATGTAAATTAATTAGAGAGCAAATTAAGTAAATAAACATGTGAATAAGCCACACGCTCTATAGGGTTCCGAAGTTGCAACTTTATCGACGACCTGTGTGGCGCGATGGTTACCGGATCGCCGTGCCAAGGGTCCTGGGTTCGATTCCCAGCGAGGCGGAAATTTGAATGATGAGTTTGAATTTCTGTTTTCGGTGTGGGTGTGAATGTCCTTGTCTAGTGTATTGTCCATGGCACCCACGACACAGGGAATCCTAGTGTGGGGCTATGAGTGTGAAGCGTTATTATTACTGATTAACTACATAATAATAATTGTGCTAACATATTAGGCGTGATAGTTTTCCTTTTAAATTCATATATGCTACTGCCGTGAACCAAAATTACTCATAATATTTTTGAGAAGCCTTTTCAACGATACTCTATGGGGTAGACGAGAAAAAAAATCATCCCCACGATACCCTAGGGGAGGTACCCTGAAATTTTTTTTTTTTAAATTGTATTCTACCATTTTGTAGTTTTAATAAATATACAATGTATAGTCATGCTAAGTTTTCTAGCACTAATGTTCGGTTTACACGTATTAAGTAGTTAATTAGATTACTATATTTTAACTAATAAGTTACTAAATTGTCTGTTTACACGTATTAATTTACTTAAAAGTTAGTTATCTACTTAACTACTACTACGTGTAAACCGGACTTAAGGGTCTCTTGGCTGCGCATGGACGAACATGACCAAACTATAATACCCCATTTACACGCGCGCGCGAGCCACGAGACAATCCGCGAGACGCGCGCGTAAGAACAGGGCGCTCGCGGACCTGACCGCGGCGCGTCTCGCGCTCGCAGGGCTCGCGTCGGGAGCGGTTTTATAGGCGCGCGCCAAAGGGGCTCGCGCGAGCGTTCGCGTGGTGTTCACACGCGCGTAGGGGGCGTGGCTTACGGACGCGCCACGAGACGGTCCGTGACACGCGCGTGTAAATGAGCGGTAAGGATTCCGTTTTGACTTTGGAACCCAAAAAACTAGATCACTTTAAAAAAAAGCGTTTGATAGCTAGTCAGATGTTACAACGAATACTCACGATTTTTAATATATACTGTAATTACACGGTTGTATCCAGGCTAGCCAGCCAGTTACGCTCTAATTAAAAAAAACGTGCTGAAAGTTTCTTTCACCATTTCCTTTCCTGCATGACAGAGTACCGTTCCGGAAAGGTGGTAAGGGAGCGTCCATAAATTACGTGAGGCATTTTTAGCGATTTTTAGACCCTCCCCCCCTTCTCCTTGGTGTCGTGAGATTTAGATCTATCAGTGGTAGCTATTTGACATTTTAATGAAGAACATGGTTTACTTACAATTATAACTGAAAAATTACATGAACGTTAGGGACTATTATTTTCACTCATTGTCAGTTTTATTGTTTCTTGTGAAAAAATATTACGTGAGATTTGCCAAGACCTCCCTTCTCCCCAACGTAAGATTAGATGAGATTCTGCTCGACCCCCTCCCCCCCCCCCCCCTAAATGCTTCACGTAATTAATGGACGTCCCCTAAGTGGTATTCTTCCTCGAGTGAGTGGTAATATTCTTCCTCGCCCTAACCCTTTTTCGATCAATGTGTACTTGGGATTAACGATTGGTCATAACGGTAAATGCCGTGCCGTGATCTGGCGCCTACATTTAAGAGCCTAATAACGGGGTTCGTTACGTTTTATTTAAAAAAAACATAAACGTGTACTTATGTACGCGCGGGAGAAGTTATACTTCGTTGGCATCAAAAAAATTTCAAGAAATATATATAAAAAAAACAATAATAAAATAAAAACAATATTCAAAAAACCAAATAAAAAAAAAACAATATAATAATAATATACGAATAATAAACGAGCGTTTGAACCGCGCGTTAAAATATCGACGTTTTTCGTCACCTTTTGTGTCACCGTCACCGTGTCACAAATCTTAAAATTTCACTCTCATCATTTTTTCCATTTTTTTCATAACGCGCCTAAAGAAGTATATAACTTCAAAGAGGTGTAATATAAAAGGAAGCTATTTCTAAAGCAGGCAATAATAGCTTAAGATATAAAGAAAATGTATAGGTTCTGTTCATGGGCGTAGCCAGTTTTAGTTTCGGGGGGGGGGGGGGGGGGGGGGGGTCTTCAAAAAAATACAACGACTAAAAGTACATAAAGTAACCCTAAAGAAAATTGAGAACTGAGGGAATAACCTGTAACTAAAGAACCCTATAACACGCCCCTATAATATATCAAGCGATGGAGTATTTTATCCCTTTTTCTGATGTACCCA
The DNA here is from genome assembly GCA_951805285.1 of Thymelicus acteon. Taxonomy (NCBI): domain Eukaryota; kingdom Metazoa; phylum Arthropoda; class Insecta; order Lepidoptera; family Hesperiidae; genus Thymelicus; species Thymelicus acteon. Next base: position 5,515,600 of record OX638221.1, on the reverse strand, counting down.
TCGGTGGCAAAGCTCGCCCATGGTTTACCGCTGAATGTGAGCAAGCTGAGCAACACAAACATTCAGCGTACTTAGCCTGGGTGGATGCTCGAAGCCGCAAAGCTCCGGACGTCAGCGCTAAGAAGAAAGCTTTTAATCAAGCCGCCAAGTCATACAAAAAGGCATTACAGAAGGCAAATTCCGTCCGCATTACTAACATCGGCGAAAAACTCTGTACCCAACCGTCCGGTAGTAGAGTTTTTTGGTCTCTCGCCAAAGCGGTCGAGAATAATTTCTGTCGGCCTACGCTGCCTCCGCTGCTAAAACCGGATGGGTCCCTGGCTCATACGGCTAAGGAGAAAGCGAACTTATTCGCATTTCTTTTTGCTGAGAATTCGCGTCTGGATGTCAGCAATAATCCGTATTACAAACAAAGAAGTCCTTAAAACCTTGCGGTGTCTGGACGTGAATAAAGCCAGCGGACCGGATGGTATTCCAGCGATAGTGATCAAGAAATGTGCACCCGAGTTGTCTCCTGTATTGACACGTCTGTTCCGCCTCTCAATTGAGACTGGATCAGTGCCTAAATCCTGGAAGCTTGCCAACGTGCAGCCCGTGCCCAAGAAAGGTAGCCGTGCTGACCCCGCCAACTATCGGCTTATCTCAATTACCTCCATAATCTGCAAGATTATGGAACGTATATTGAATAGGCGCCTCATGGCATACCTTGAACAGAATGATCTCCTTAGCGATCGGCAGTACGGGTTCCGCCGAAACCGATCAACAGGAGATCTTCTAGCGTATGCCACACATATATGGGGCGAGGCCCTCGAGAAAATGGGGAGGCACTTGCTGTCTCCCTTGACGTCTCGAAGGCCTTTGATAAGGTCTGGCACGCTAGCCTTCTAAGCAAGCTTCCAACTTACGGCATATCCCCTGGCCTTATTGACTGGGTAAAAGACTTCCTGAGCGACCGGTCTTTCCGCGTTGTAGTCGATGGTTGTTCAACGGAGACGATGACTACAAATGCTGGAGTTCCTCAGGGGTCCGTTCTCTCCGCCACTCTATTTCTGCTACATATAAATGATCTGCTTATGCCCGGTATCTATGGGTACGCAGACGATAGCACAGTGGTAGAGAGATACGTACCAAGTTCCAGGGCCAGTCGGGACGAAATTCAGTCTGAAAGAGAGGCCATGGTGGCTCGTGTGAATCTCACACTTCGGGCTGTGTCCGAATGGGGCGAAGCCAATCTTGTGAGATTCAACGCCACTAAAACGCAGACGTGTCTATTTATCGCCAAGAAGAGCCCGTTCACCTTGGCTCCTACTTTTCGGGATGTGTCCTTGGATTATACCGACTGCCTTCAGTTATTAGGAGTAGAGATATCCTCGAAACTCAACTTTGGGCGGTTCATCGAGACCAAGGCTAAGGCTGCTGCAAGGAAACTTGGTGTCCTTGCAAAGGTACAACGGTACTTCACACCTAGGCAACTCTTAACCTTGTACAAAGCTCAGGTTCGGCCGTGTGTGGAGTACTGTTCGCACATTTGGGCAGGCGCAGCCAAATGTCACCTTTCTGCTTTGGACTCGATGGAGAGACGTGCGAAGAGGCTCATTGGTGACCCAGTTTTGGTTGAGACCAATCTTCAAAGCCTCGAGCACAGGCGCAGAGTAGCCAGTCTCTCGGTTTTCTACAGGGCACATTTCGGAGAGTGTGCGCAGGAATTGTTTGAGATAGTTCCCCCATCTCCGTTTCTCCATCGAACGACACGACGCACGGCGGGTATCCATCCTTTTGTCGTGAACATCCCGCCGGTACGAACGACGCGGTTTGCCTCGTCATTCGTTATACGCACCGCGAAGGACTGGAATAACTTGCCTGCGTCGGCGTTCCCGCCAATCTATGACGTGGATGTCTTCAAGAAAAGAGTGAATAGGCTTTTACTAAGTTAATGTGCTCACCATCTTGGACCACATCTCCACTTACCATCAGGTGGGATTGTCGTCAAGCATTAACTTATTAGTGTAAAAAAAAATATATATATAATTATATAGTTTAATAGTGATTATATATGTATATAGTTCTAGTTATACATGTCTGTGATATAGTCACTACATCCTCATTAAGCAATTAAAATGGAATGAAGAATATACTTAATTGTCTTATTCAACTATCCAAAAAACAGCGTCCTTGTAAAGTGTAGGCAGACACATCTAATATATTTCCGTTTGGGAACGTTTTGGGGCTAAATAGGTAGTATCGGTATCGTAAGGGCTATAAAGGGGCGGGCGGTAACGAAGGCCACAGCCGTCGGCGGCCAAATGTCACGGCGTGATTGTCCCGCGCTAACATTTGCACGCCAATTAGGGCCTAGGGGGATCTCGGCCTTGGGATTTTATTAGGGAGTAAAGCTATCTCGTTGTCATTCACTGGTGAATTCTTTCGTTTTCTGGAGTGCGTATATTTATCAGCTGTGGGTGTGCGTATTATATTTATCAGCAGTGTAATATCTATTATTGGAGAGTGGGCTAGAGTGCTAGACTAACGATGAGTCAATTTCTTCAAACAGCTAGGTCTTTACCGTTTGTTAGCCTAATTGGTAGGGACCCTGCATGCGAAGCAAGGGGTCCCGCGTTCGATTCTCGGCCGGCAGATATTTGTGATAGATAAATATTTGTACTCGGATCGTCAGAACCATTTTTATCATCATGGATTTAAATCTGCTGGTGACTGGTGCAAATACATTTTGCCATGTGCAACTCACGTCTTCATCTTTCAGGTCATTGTGTCCTAATTAGAGTTCCGAGGTAAAATCGGAACCTTTATAGTTTCGTCATGTCCGTCCGTCCGTAGGTCTGTCCGTCCGTCCGTCCATCTGTCCGAAGCAAAGCGCCTATATCCTTAATGCTAGAAAGGGGATATAATAATAATTAAATTACACCACAGGGACAACCAGACTCCATATATTATTGTCGGGCCTTACGATGTGATAGTTGAGTTCTGATACTTGTGATGTTAGTTAGAACTGAATCTTAGCGATCCAGAGAATTGATGTATAAGAATACATAGTAACATATGTCACATTTATGATGAATTTTGATTAAATTTGGCGAACATAATGAAGCGGAGGAAATTGCTTTAAGTTACCACATATCATAAAAAATAATATTATGCTACACTAGATAGGTACCTACCTACCTACCTAACCACTCTAACTTCACTTCAGGAAATCTGTGCCTAGCGATTTTATCTAGTGTACTAAACACTAGATAAAATGTTTAGCCGGATGGAAATACTTAATTATAAACACATATGCGTAGAGATCAATTACCGCAGAGTCAAGAAGCAGTCAAAAATTCTAAAAATTATTATTAGGGGATATTACCCCTACTGAGCTTGAGCCACCACTGCGGCGAAACGACCGAGGTTTCAAACCATGTGATTTTTGACACGAATCCATTTTTTTCCGAAGTTGATCTGTAGAAAAGTTTATAGTCTTTTAATTCTGTTCTAGTGATATAGAAAGGCCTGCAAACAGCAAAAATCACAAAATCTATTAAACTCACTACTGTGAAATGTGTACCTAAAACAAAAATGTTATAATTAAACGTGACGCAGACCCTACAATAGATGTCGCTTCGTTTTCAACGCGCGAAAATCAAATATTGTTTCAATTAGCGAAGGCAAGAACAAGATAGTTTTCTTTATGGGTTCGGGACGCACCCTGTCCCCATTATGAGGGCGGGCTGGTGGGGTTGGCTCGTCGGATCGTCGCGGCTTCACTGATAAAGTGACGAACGGGCGAACGCCGCGCTTGCAACTCTTTGACAACTCTTTTTAACATTAACACCAACTTTTTATTTTACCATTTTAATTTAGATTGGATAAAGCACATTAATAATCGAAGTACTTTTAAAAATATGTGCGAAAATTAATTCGTAAATTCAGTGCAGGTAGGCTGAAAATTACGTTGACGGCGGCAACGATGAGCGGTATAACTATTCTCCTGATGTTGTCGGCGACCAGTTCTATCACAGGTAAGATTTTTTTTCATACATATTTATTTAAGTACCTAGTTAAATTTCAAATGGTGAATTTTTTATAAAATATCGGAAAAGATATTGAAAAAGAAAAGTCTGCTCCATCACGCTGCTCGAGTGTGGGTTGCTGGAGTGTAGTGGGTTTTGTGGCCAACCAAAGTGTAATTATAAGTCTTTTACCGATATTTTTATAGTAACAAAATCAATACTAAAGCACTAAGAGTAGGTTATTTAGGTAGGTCCTTTTAGAAGGAAAATCAGATCTCGTAAATCGTTAAACAAAATGCAACGAACGGCTGAGTATCTGCCACCAAAGATTGCTACTTCTTTTCTACGTATTGTCAGTGACTCGTATTTTTCTTCCAATAACTACGAGTACGATAAAACATACCTACTACTGCTACCTAATGTACTATTAGTTGTTACTTTTATTTGTTAGTAAACTTAAACTTGATTCGTAATTGTCTTAATAAAATTATGATAATGTGTCACTGGGAAGTTGTTGATCATCATGGGCGGATCGTGAATTTGTGGGGCCCTGGGCTGAAACAATTTAGGGGCCTACAAAATTACTCAACTAATAGCCATTTTGTCAAAAAACTGTTTTCCATAGTGATGTAGGTATATAGAAAAAATAGGACGATAAAATTATTTGATTTATTTAATATGACTTAGTGTTTTTGTATACAGACAGCAACTGTACAATATTATTGCAAAATAATTCTGTGCCTCCTGTGATAAGTGATATGAGTGAAAAATCGTCACTCTAAAGGAGGACGAAAACAAGTTGACAAAAATTCTAGTTCATAAACTAGGTGTAAGCATGAGTACCTTCTTTTGTAGATAAAAACATTTACTGTCACCGCACATTTAGTTTTTTGTAGTAAATATTATAATATAAATGTAATTCATCAAAAACCTGTGAGTTGTACCTTTTTTATTTCAAATGTGTGCTAATATTACGTGATAAATGATACAACTAGAGTTAAATTATGTTGCACCTATAAATTGTCTTTGTCTTAACTGATATAATTAACTGATTAGGGTACAATTCTATATATGTAGATTCATATAGAACTGTACCCTAATCAGTATTGGTTTATAGTGATATAACTCTAAATAAATCAATATTCACGATAAATATATTGAAAAATAAAAAAAAATAAAAAACTATCTGTAGAGCAACTATTTATATGGGTTACAACTTTAGATATATCCATATTCACGGGTTTTTTGCCAAAACCTGTGCAGTTATATCAGTTTGCACAAAATTATCTCCAAAACTATATTTTTTATTATACCTCTCTACGTTAAAATCACAAAAAGACTTAGATCACTTATCACAGGAGGCACAGATTTGTTTTCTATATATGTCATCCACATAATAGACGCGAAAAAATGCACTGAGCAAAGATAAATGACGGAGAATTCCCCGTTCCGTAGGTACGATAGACGTGAATTGATTGATCTCAGAGTTGCCAACCTTATGACAGGATTTTTTTAATTTTTTCTTTTAATTTGAAACATATTTTTAATTCAAAATATCGCATATTGTTTTTAGTGGGGGCTGGGGGCCCTTTGTATCCACGGGGCCCTGGGCTACAGCCCAAAAAGCCCATATGTAGATCCGCCCCTGTTGATCATCCTCAACACACCCTGTGTTATCCTTGTGTGGGATCAACGTTCTAAAGATAAGATACCATTGTAGTTATGAAACTTAACAAAAAACAATGGAAAATACCAGCATTTTTCTATTTAGACTTAGTTTTCTTTGCGACGCAGATATGACGTGACTTTGTAAAGGTCGCTCAGGTACGCTTTGTTCCTCCAAAAACGTCGAATCTACAGACTAGAAAATTGTGTATTGTGCCAAAATGTTGTAAAATAATGCACCTGAAAAGTTATTTTCTGGTTCCATACCGTCGCGTAGCCAGGTAAGAGCGGCACGTTGTAATACAACGTCATGCATTCTTGCATGGCGCGGGCGGCCAGCTCAAAATAAAAATGAAGTTAAGTAAAAAATTTGTTAAAATTATGATTATAACTTCAATGAAAAAAAATTGTATTTCTAGGCATTAACGCGAGCCGCTCATAAAGTTTCAAGTCATTTTGGACTTAGGTAATGACTTTCCTTATTAAGGCTTACAGGGGATGTAATTTTTTTTAATTAGCAAAATCGTTTGTGATCTTGTTAAAAAACTACTGTTCTTATCAATTAAAGTCTTATTCAATCTTCTCTCTTCAGTCAGGCCTCATTACTGAGGATTGTGACTCTGACGCGAAGCTTTTTAAATAGCTTGTCTACACTTATGGCGATCGGCAGCTGGTGAAGTGCCGTGCTGACTGGTCGTGATCTTCAGATGTTTGGATACCTGATCCGACCATTTATTAGGACTGCGGCCCCGAGGTCTCTTGCCCTCAATTTTGCCTGTCACCATCAATTTCTCTATACTGTCATGCGGTCTTCTTGCAATATGTCCAAAGTATTTGAGAATGCGGTGCAGGCAAATGCTGGAAAGTCTTGGGGATTAGTGTATCTTCAGTTCCTTGGGGATAGAGATATTAATGCGGTGAGCTGTCCAGGGGATTCTTAGTAAGCGGCGCCAGCACCACATTTCGAACGCATCCACTCTTTTTCTGTCTATGCCTTTTAAGGTCCACGATTCCGCGCCATATGAAAATATGGAAAAGACGAGTGTACGAACTAAGTGGACTTTTGTACGGTTAGAAACGTTTATGTCTTTCCATAGTTTGTTTAGCTGGGTCATACCCGTTTTAGCCATTGCAATGCGTCGTCGTATTTCTGGCACACAACTGCCCTTATTGTTGATGTGTGATTGTGTTGCCCAAGGTACTGGAATTCTTTCACGATTTCGTAGCCATCAAGTAAATTGGTTTGTCGGAGACTGTTCAGGCGGTCGATTATCATTATTTTGGTCTTGTTTTTATATATTGCGAGACCTACCTTTAAACTGCCGTGTTTCCAAACGCTGCAGGAGTTCCTTCATTTCAGCCTCTGAAGAAGCGGAGCAAAAGTCTTATTCAATAAACAACTTAAAATGCAGATACAGTGACGGCTCTATGATTTGTGTTTCAGAAAACTTCGAATTTCTTAGGCAAAGCACAAAAAATTCAACAACACTCAAGAATCATTAAGAAACGTCGCGGCGTTGCACAAATAATAAATAAATGAATAGATTATGAATTATTTAAATTACAATTTGTAGGTATAATACATATATGCGAACTTATGTGACATAAGTCAAATCGATTAACAAACTTGCTATTTTATTAAAGAACAATCTATTTAGGTTCAGTATACCGTAAACTTTATCTAAAAGTAAGCAACTAACGAGTGGAGGTGAACGAGGTAACCTTTACGATCAGATAGCTTTTAGGTCATTTCCGATAACTGTCCGAAAATAAAACGATCACGGAGTTAACGATCCGCTGTAATATAGCTTTATACATTTTACATTAACAAGTTAGTGGACAGACTTAGGCAGTTTCGATTTTAACTTTAAAGACTTATTTTTTAAGAAGTAAGCCCTTCTTAATAAACCGATCTCGATTCTCTTGAATCGAGAATTGAGAGTGCGATCTCAGATCTTCCAAATTTAATTTTTGCATAGAATTTGACATATTTCAGAAAGTCAAACCGATTCTCGAAATTGTAGAGATGTTATGATTGGTTGATTAATACGGGCCCACGTACTAGGGAAGCTCGTCTGCTGTTTGTCACCGGTTTACTTAAAAAAATCTTACTTATCTAACTATGATATATTCACACAATACATTAGCGTTTACCTAATCATATTCTTAAATGGGGTTAACCTCTGATATAACGTGAAACAGGGAAACAGGGTTTTAACAGGGCTGTTTAGCCAGGGGGTAACAAGTAACCGAGCCTTTATGATAAATGCTCATCACCCGTTAAAACCTTCTGTAGCATATTGACTCCAAGTACCTACATCAAAGACGAATACAAATGAGCAGTAGGCTTGATAACAAACTCCAATATTTCAAAGCTCGCCAAAATATGTCACAGGTGACTCGTAGAGAGACAGCACAGTGGCAGGTTAACCCATACATAACTAAGTATCAGTTGGTTGGTATAGTGCTGCAACGTTCAGGAGCCATTTCTGCAACCAGCGAAACCGGCCAACAGAGTAAAGTCACCTTTTGCCTATGAATTAATTAGAAGCATGTTGTCACAAGGACTTTTACCCAATGAATCTCATCCTTCCAGATTGTCTCTTGTCAGTTGCAAAGTTGGCAACGTCATCGGTGGCTACCCTTACGATGCCGTTTGCCATGGGCTTTGGTAGAGATGAGATCGTCTCTCTCTGATCTCCATTAGACCATGAGATGACCCTTTTTTCGCTTAACTCTATCTCGAATTTGACTCTTCCTGTTAAAGAAATTAAGTTGGGACAATTATTTTTAGAAAAACACATTTAAAACACCATTATTTTATATACTGCCTGCCTGATAATTTTATTATGAAACCTAGCCCGTAGGTAATCGTCAGCTGTTAGAGAAATGAGGTCTGTGGAAAAGTGCAATATTTTTATTAGCAGTGCTTTCAAGACCGTAAAGCAGGCAAGATATAGTCGGTATAGCCGGTATAGCACATGGCGAGGCGCCGCCCGGCACTCCCCTGACATTTATCCGTAGTCCATAAAAATAAATTCCTACCAGGGCGCCATGGCAGGCGAAGAGCTTTTGTAAAGGCCTCGCCGCGCCCTCCAAAACCCATTTCGCTCGGTGACGCCCCACTGACCTCTTTGTCACATGCTAACTTCATTTTGTCGTGATTTTCATCAGTCTAAATCTAGGTTTTTGTGATAATTTTTCAGTTACCGTGTCCACATTACATAATGAAACTTAAAGTGCATATTATATTTAATCATCGTAAACATCACAGAGTAAAAATTATAGCGCTCTTGAGGATTTTATAATTATATGTATATTATAATTATTATAATTACTACAGATGAAACGGATAACCGCTATTTGGCCTATCCGGCCATGTTTTCTCTATGCGGTCGGATATCGGATAGTAATTTAAACAATTCTCATTATTTTACACGAGGCAAATCATACCACAAAAGGTTATGGCCACCGTTTATTTATTACATACATACTAGCTGCCCGGACAGACTTCGTTCTGTCAAAAGTTTTTTTTTTTATTAAAACCTTCCGTCTATCCTATCTTTCAAGTTGGATTAAACTGCACACGGTGTGCAAATTTGATTAAAATCGGTTAAGTAGTTTAGAAGTCCAACGTGGACGAACAACGTGACACGTAATTTATATATATTAAGATAATCGCACGTCAAAAATGTTTGTTTTGTTAATTATATAGGTCACTCGATAAGTTTTGAGAAGCTCGTAATTTTAAAATTGAAGCATCTGTATTATACATATATTTTTAAAAAGCTTTATTTAAAAATAGAACACAAATAGCCTGGTTTCTGATTGAAAAAAAGAAATATGATGTTCCAGTCATTTAACTACGACCGTACCCGCGTTTTTCTTTGCAACGATGGGGCTTAACTACGAACATTTCCGTGCTATGATATTTTGTGATTTAAAATTTGGTTTAAGTGAAAAACTTAGCCTTCAACGATTACAATCAGCGTTAGGGGAGTCTGCCCCATCTCACGCAACAGTTTTTAGATGGTTCAGTGAATTTAAGAGGGGTAAAACAAACCTTGACGATGATAGTATAAGTGGTTGCCCACAAATGGCACTGCAGAAAATGTGTGGACTACTGAAATGATGGTGCGAGAAGACCCACGAATTACTTACTCGGACATCGAGAAGATTCTTGGCGTTAGTTCGGGGAGCGTTAACATTATTTTGCATCAGCATCTTGGAGTGAGGAAGCTTTGTTGTCTTTGGATTCAGACAGACTCAGACACTGAAAAACAGGCCCGTGTGGATTGGTGCCGCGAAAAGCGTTTACTGTTCGGTTTACACGTATTAAGTAGTTAAGTAGATAACTAAATTTTAACTAAAAAGTTACTAAATTATCCGTTTACACGTATTAATTTGCTTAAAATTAAGTTAAAAAGTTATCTACTTAACTACTTAATACGTCTAAACCGGACTTACGATTTGAAAACTGAACGTGGATTTATCAATATGATCCGAAAAAAAAGAGAGTCGTCAGTCATTGAGGTATAAGCCGTATAAGTATACATAGAGTAGACATCTCAAACAAAATGTGTGTCCCCGCCGGGAGGTTCTATTTTCAAAATTGAGCCCCTGTTCTCCTTTTAAAAGCGAACGAATCCATTGGCCATTGAAGCCGCGCGGCGCCAATACATTGGAACATACATTGTGTTCGCGGTGTCTGGTCTATACGCTAGTAATAATACTTCAATGTCGTCAGTATAGATCTTTTTAGAAGGAATGTTGCTGTCAACGCACAAAGCACGTAACGTTGGCAAAAAAATGGTGGCTAGTTTTTTGACGTGACAACGTCTATTAAAACGATGAACGCCGGGCGCACGCACGAAAAAATGTAGCGTTCCGCGAGCGAGAGAGCGGCAAAAGCGAAAGAGAGGCACGATCGGCTGCGATCGGCGTATCATAGCCGATGCCGTAGGCGATCGTAGTTGAATGGAGCGGAGCGGGGCGGGGCGAAGCGGAGCGGAGCTTTGTCATGACGTTGTCACGTTAAACTACCGACCGTAAACCGATTTTACAGACAACCATTTTTTCTTGCAGCGGCCATATGTCGACAACAATGTTGCAAAATTATAGATCTGTTAACTCGGAATGGTATACAACAGTAGCATTGCCGAAAGTTTTCCAAGCTCTGCGAGAGAGGAAACCAAATACTGGGCTTCGGGGAATCATGCTGCATCACAACAACGCCTCGTCACATATGTACATCCCTCAGAACAAAGCCGTTTCTTGAGGAATCCGGTGTTGAAACCTTGCCCCATCCACCGTACAGTCCTGATTTAGCTCCCTGTGATTTCTTTTTGTTTCCGATAATCAGGGAAAAATAAAAGGGATTTTTTTTCGTGTGCCGGAGAGGCCGTAACCGCCTACGAAGTCGCAATTTCGGACCTATCGGATCAAGACTAGCAAAAGTTTTTTAATAGTTGGTTTAGGCGAATGGAACTTTGTATAGAGAATGAAGGAGAGTATTTCGAAAAAATGTAAAATAAATATTGTCAAAAGCTTGTATAGTTTTTTCGTGTCTCAAAACATATCAGTTACCTACGTAGCTTAGTACTGAAAATTATTAACAAGTGGCAAATTGTAGTGAATGAATACCAAATTTTCCACATTTGTTGGTAAGAGGCGACTCCGCTTGTATAAAAAAATCGGCCAAGTGCCAGTTGAACTCGCGCATCAAGGGTTCCGTACAAACTTGTATAACTTGCTCTTGACTATAAACTGAATTGAGTAACAAACTTGACTTTGCCCTTGGAAAATTGTTGTCCCCAAACATCGATATAGGTCGCGATCAATTTGGTAAATTGGTAAATAAAAGGTAAAAGTATTTTTTTAATATATCTTACATACAAAATTTTACGATTTTTGGATTTCCTTCTTACTTGTGTTATAATAAATTAAAAAATACGTTAACCCAGACTTAAAGCTAGATTTTTTTCACAGCTCCAAGAAATAGCAAACCTGACTATTAGATATCTCCACGCATTCCTGAGAAAAGGGATGACAAACAAACAGGCGGACAACGATCTTACTTCCTTTTTAGGTACGGAACCCAAAAAATACTGTACGATTCAAACAAACTTAATTTTTTTTTTGTTAATTTCGATTAATTTTAAATTGATCCTAGTCGAACTATCTTCTGGATCCAGGAATAAAAACACAGGAGTGAGTGATGAGTTGGTGAGTGAGTAGGTAAGTGAGGTGAGGGGTCGTGACCTCACGCCTTGCCATCCTGAAAGCTTAGTGACTTGCGTGAGCGAAGCGCCCGGTGATTAATGGCGTCCATTGTCTTTATTTAGCGTACGGCCGAGCCAGCGAAAGGCCAATAAAATCGGTCATCCCGATACAGGTAATTGCTGGGTTAAAGATTGACGTCATTGTAGTAGGGTAACGCGGAGTGTACAGATAAAAGTAGGTTAATGTATTTTTCTTCCACTGTGTCATCTAACTGAGTGACTATGCTTTTTTTAAAACACTCGCAAAACAGTTTTCATGATCTATATTTAAATTAAAGCCGGAAATATGTAATGTAAGTTATACATAGGTACTATTATGTATTCTGTGGTTATACTAACTGGGTACATACCATGGGCGTAGCCAGGGGGGGGGTTGGGGGTTCACCCCCCCCCCCCCCCGAAGAGTTAAGATATTGACATTTTAGGAGCTTTATTACTATTTGCGTTTACTTATTTACGTTTACGTTTTTGAACTTTTGACTAAACTAATAATAGATGGCACTACATACGTCGTGAGAAAAAATAAAGGACTCCCTCAATTCTCAATTTTCTTCAGGGTTATTTTATGTACTTTTAGTCGTTGTATTTTCTTGAACCCCCCCCCCCCCCCCCTCGAAACTAAAACCTGGCTACGCCCATGGTACATACACTACTTGTTTCAATAACTATTACTAATCCTGCTGAAAAATTACTATTACATGATACAAATGTGGGCATTATATAAGATACGGTAATAATAAACTATTTTATTATTATGGTGGGTTTAGAACATTTTGTTTAGCGTATAACCATTTATTATCATAATTTGGTAGTAAATATATGCGTAAGGTCATAGGAGTGCCTCTGTATGGCAGGGCGTCTCGCAACGCGGCCCACGACCGACAACCCCTGTCATTTATGCTAATGTCTTTGCTACAGCCTAAAGACCACCATTAAATTTTATGACTAAATGGTTAAAAACCTTTCATATTAATTACATTTTTTATTTTCTAGTATTTAATTTATTTTTGTACACCTAAGTATATCGAAACAATTAATATTTTAAAGAATGAAGTCTTGATTCCTCTAACACTTGTCAAATGTATATATAACTCAACTTTTATAGGTCAGTTACCATCAATAAAATGCAGTCAAGCATTATCTTTTGACGATATTTTCGCTTTAAATTTTTTCGCTGATACGCATCCGTTCCAAGCATCCGTCCGTCTGAAAGGCATCCAGCGAGCAGACTACAGACTACAGACTTACAGAGTGCAGTGACCGAGTGCAACTGTTGCAACAGAAGTGCAGTGTTCGGAACATCTCCTCGCCTCACTGCACGCCTGGTACCGTGGCCGCGGGTGCTTGCTCGCCGCTTGGCCCACTTGGCAACCACTCACACCCACCGGTCTTACGGACCTTGTCCCTGACTGACCACTCCTACGAACGGCCAAGCGCCGCGGTCGGTAACATAGTGGTACGGTCCATGAACGATAAACTAATCATCGTGATTGTTTGTTGGCTATTAAATTGTTAACATAATCACTTAAACAATGCAGGCCTTGGTCTTTAGAGTTATTAGTTATTACAAACTCCCGGCCTTGCGAAAATTTTAAGTCAAAAAAAAGTAAAAATCAAAAATTCAACTCGTTATTCGAGCTTAGTTTGGCAATACAAAATCATTCCACAAGAATCCAATGTCACTTATGTTTATTTGGTACCTACAATAAATCGCAACTACACATTAATTTGTTACAGAAATTTTTGAAACTTGTTAGAAATTGTTCTCAAAACGACATTAAAACAGGATAATTTATAAATTAGGATTTGTTTAAAAAAGTGTATTATATTATGTTATTTGTTTGGATGTGGAAGTTAATTTTAAATAAATAAGTACAATATATTTGTTTCATACAGCATTTTGAGGTTGCGAATAGCCTGGGATTGTCCATACCATAATATTCTCTAGATGAAATTCAAAATTCGATGAATAAATTACTAACACATTGAGAATGGAAATCGAGAATTTCCTCGTAAAACCTTTTACCGTTGTGGTAATCCGATTTGGTCTATTTAAATTTCTCGCAAAACTCCGTGGGGTCAAGAGGAATTCAACGTTCTATTCATGACTGCATGGAACAAACTTACTAACGCCCCAACTCAAGAGTCAGTAGCGATTACTTTAATTGCTCCTTAGTAAACAATCACCATACAAATTCTGTACTAAGGAGCGATTTAAGTAATCGTTAGTGACTTTGAGTTGGGGCGTATAACTCTTATAGGGATTTCATGGTAGATTTTAGTATATTCTTCAGTTTGTATCCCAAGCATATTCTTGTGTGGCGGCAGATTAACATTGAGACCGCAAGAATTACTACTATAAATAAACTGAAATATATTATGGTAAATATTTATTTTTTATTTTTGATTTGATATTTTTTTACTGCAAAAATATTGTTTATACTATTTCAACTCATGACGGGTCGACCGTAGAGCGCCAACTTAACACTAATCATTTACTATGTAGGGTTGATTTATCCCTATTGCCCTATCTTTCACTGCTTGTGGTCATCATCGTAGATTGAGGAGGGTAACTGTTCGCGTTCGAAAGACCTTCGAGGTTGTTCTTTTGTACATTATCGAGCTCCATCAAGTTAATATCTGACTGCAATATAATCTACAGAACTCTACCAGATCTCTACCCGATTATTTTTCGTAAATCATAATTGCTAGTCTCTACCTGGTAAAGTGTTTCGAATTCGATATGACTCTGAACATAATTATAGTTAAATGGCATTAACTTAAAAATTATTAAAAAAGGGCCATTCTTCTACTCCTAGTTTGTTAAATACTAGTGCGGTGATGTGAATATCAGGGCTTATTTATTATTGATATTTAATAATCTAATTTTACACGTCATGTTGTGGTTTATTGGAGACCAACAGACACATCGAACAGTGGGACAGTTATAGGTTATAGTGATCAATTAATATTTGCTAAGCATCTCTACCACGCTCAACCAAGTAAAGAAATAGGTGTAAATGTTTATTCTGTGAAAACGTTAACTTTTAGATATTACAGAATACCTAGAACATAAAGTTGTTAGTGTAGAGCAAAAAAACATTTAGTTTTCCTTTTTCTCATTTATAATACAGTGAAGCGCGTAAACGGCTAAAGAACTGACAAAGTCTCTCCTTTCACTTTGTACGAGTTATAAAGCTTCAATCACCACACATCCACATGTTTTCCCTTCTACCGTTCCCGCCCCTAAATAGAGAGAGAGATTATTTATCTACCCTCTCAGTCATTCCATATAAACAGGACCAAAGGATCCTTAACGCTCCTGATTTCATGTTGTCCTGGTTCGGTCAGATTGTGTGCTTTCAGGAAAGGAACAGTATGCAAGCGGGCCGTGGCTCATTCTGAACGAACTTAATTCCTTTTTTGTATGCTTCCCCTTACGAAGTATGCTGTCCTAATACATCTTCGATCTAATTACGCATATCATTATGGCTAATTTTCATTCCTTGTTTATGTGTCCTGTGGTGTTCGCAGTATTCGTTGGTTGCTGTTGTACCTATGTATTTGTGTTTCATTATACGTGGAGTCGTAGATGCACTACGCCACCTACACTTTGTAATGTGAGTAACACCTATTCATGTTAATCTAATTTTAATAACTTTATGATCACACGTATCATTACTTATCTATAAGTTGCGTGTTTTGTTTTGAAATTTTTCTTCTTAATTTTTAAACTTAGAATATTACCTAGTCTTTGACCACTAAAATTACCTACTTGTAAATTAGTTAATTAGTATGATCAGAGATTTGGTTTAAACCAGTAAATAAATAAAAGATGGCATGCTTTTGATGAGCATGGTAAGTTTTCCTTTGAATAAAAATATTAACGTAACTGGTATTTTAAAAAAAATATTTAGGGTGACTTGTCCACTAAAACATATTGGCTTGGTTATTGTGTATTTTGTACCACACACGCGGAATCATTCACACATGCTAAATGGTATAGATAGAGTGAGCAGAGCGCAGACGCGATTCAGTTTTGGGTACCGCCCCCAAACGAATCTTCGGCATATTCATTCACCTGTCTCGGAACCAATATAGCAATCTCTATAACTTCGAATTCGTATTATGGGGAATCGATTTCTGGTCATCCTAACCGCCTGTGACTTATGTAGCCTTAGTATTTTCCGAACGGTTCGACATTATCGGCAATCACCAATACATTCAATTCCTGCCAAGGAAGAGCTCTGATATCGATATTATCGTGAAGGGCTGCTTTAAACAACTCTACAAAATCAGTTGTAGTTGATTGTTACATTAATGAAAATTTTGTATGATATAATCAATCGACCTCAACTCAATTTCATTATTTGTTCTTTTTTTAACTCAGAGTAATCAGAGAAGAGCAAATTAATTTGTATTTTGATACCTCTACGAAAATTATGAAAAATTTTTAAAAGTGCCGCGACACGCAATTTTTTAAATTAAGATTCCTGTGATTAAATCAAATTATGGCCAGTGCCGCCAGTGGCCACAGAACACGATTTTTTGAAAGTTAGTATTCTTTTATTAATTTGCCTTAAAATCGAATTCTTATACTCCGTGAAAGAAAATATGAATAAAAATGCTGTTTTATAAAAAAATGTTCTCAAAAATAGGAATCACAAGAAAAAAATGTATCTAACTATTTGAAAATACAGCGAAATGGATGGCTGTTCGAACTTAGTTATAATAAGTTCAGAGAACTCTTGAGAAAGGGCCAGAGACGCGATAGCGTAATCTTTCTTGCGTAACGTTCTCTCCTCTGATTGGTTGAAGAAACTCCGCCCATTGCGTAGGAACCTTGGACTCCATCGAGCCCTTCTTGGCCCTTTTCAATCTCCTCGAATAATCTGCTCTCCTAGTGAATTGTGTTTTATTATAAATAATTTGAAAGGGCTTCTTCTTCTTATTAAATAAAATAATTTGTTTGTTAGATAAATTTTAATAATTCTTTTCATAGTGCGTTAGTTAACAAAGAATACGGGCTGATTGAACGGAAACCTCGATTTTCATATAATAAAATAAAATTAAAATTAATCCATTGTGGAAGAAAGATTTATTAATTAGTAAAGAAAGAATTATTTAATTACAGTTTTCCAAATGCGACTGACTCACTAAAGTGAAAATGATGAGCAGTTTTTTTTATTCACAAATAATGGGCATGTCACTCCCAATGACTTTGTATACCAGGAAAACAGAACCCTTAAAAAGGTGTTCTAAGAAAGCAAAAGGGCTTCACCAAAACTGCAGAAGAAACTTCGTGAAGCTTTAAGGCTTTGTTTGTACGTGTAGTCCGGACTCCGGTGTAGCCCATACAAAACGAAGGACGAATAAGGGCAGGACATATCTATCTACGTAATATTATGCTTATGTCACAGTACAACTTTATGTGGAGTATGTGGAATTGTGGACACATTACACACATAATTAGACTTTTGCCTATAATATTCTTACTTCCAACTAATCCTACTAATATTATAAATGTGAAAATTTATGAGGTTGTAGGGATATTTGTTACTCTTTAACGCAAAACGGATTTTCATGAAATTAATAGCACACAGGTAGACCACGAACTGGAATAAGATATAGGATACTTATTATCCATGAAAACGCGGACAAAGGAGGTAAGTAGTGCGTAATGAATGTGTGAAAAATATTTTTAGCTAGTTCTGGCCATAACAAATGAAAATTCTTTGTATGTTTTTCTTTCGGTGTAAGTTTGTGCCAGTGACATTTTTCATGATTTTTCTAGAAGGTTCAGGACGTTCAGGAATAGTAAACATGAGTTTAAAGAATAGCTCTATTAGAGTTATAGAGTAAGTTATAGAGTCTCTTAGTTATACAGTCTCTAGACTCTCCTCTCTCTCTCTCGAGTTAAGCTTTTATTTCAACATTTTCGAGTTTACACGCATCTATATTCGAGATGTAGGTACAAGTAAAATAAACCAAAATATGTACTGCGTTTTTTGCTTCAATTAATAAATTGAAAATAATACTGAAAAATGCGTAACTCCTATGCGTATCTTTTCTTTCTTTACTTTGAGGAAGTTGAAAAAAGCAAATACGGCAACACGACTTAAGCCCATCTCCGACAAAGATGGCCTCAGTTGAATCTCGAGAACCAGGCAACCATAATACTGAGAAGGTGCGAAAGGAATGTTGTCGAAGACTTTTATCTTTATACATAGGGTTATAAAAGCTCAATGTCATCTCATCAATTACAATTTATAATTTCTCTTTATGATTGGGCTACTAATTTTTATAAAGTATGTAGTATATCATTTTAGTTTGGATGGTTATCTAAATATCTACTCATTTATAGAAGCTGGTTATTTTGATGGGACTTCGGTCAATAGGTTTATTATGATTTATTTATTTTACGAGCATAAATGACATGTCCGCAAGTAAAGTGTGGATTCGCTTGTTGACAAGGTTCGGAATGTAGTTAAAATGTATTCGGGAATAGGTGTTATTCGTTTTCTGTGACAAAAATATAGCAAAGGTAAACCTATCAAACAAGTGTATTTAAGCTCAGTGGATTCACAATTATATAATTGATTAGTTAAGCTTTAAGCTGTGTAGTACCTAGAAATTAGTAGGAATAATTCAGTTTAAGGCAACTCGATCGTCAATTAAGTAATTTTTAAAGTATTTTACATTTCTTTTGACAACCAAACTTAATAAATTTGTCTGGTTATTTATTTAATACGCTGAAAAATCTGTAACCATGATAAAGGGTACAAAATGGTACGATACTTATGATAGCCCTGAAACAGCTGCAAGCACTACGAGTACGAAGACGAGACAAACGACGCCCACAACACAACCCCCGATCGTGACGTACGCACGTACGCGAGATACACGCATACATCGGGAGCACCCTTAATCTAGTACGAGGGGAAGCATTGCATATGTGTCATTGACGTTCCTGTTATTCATGTTCTCCTGGTACATATAGCCCACATGCTCAACCCTTTCAAGCTCGTGGCCACACACATGGAATTTTCGATGTGTAAAACTAACTATTGTAACTCCGATACGCGACGTTGGCAATCTTTGGTGAATGTTAGTAGTTTAGTAGTAGTAAATTAGTAGTAAAAGCTATGGAGATAAATTGCAAACCAAAAGTTTCAATTTAATAAGAAAAATAAACTATTACATATTTGTAATATACCTAAAATACATTTTTAGCGGTATTTATAGAATAGGCATGATGACAGTAAGTAAAAATCACTAAAATTATGTATTTATTTAATGGATTAATGGGTTATTATGGATTATGGATTACAAAATATATTAATGGATTACAAAACACGCATTTATTGTATTATTATTAGCGAGATTTAAAGATGTCCAGAATAGACACTTTAAACTGTGTAACATAGAGCCTGCTACATGGGAAACCAAGGCGCAAAATCGTTCACAATGGAGGAGCCTTATATACCAAAAAGTCACTGAATTTGAAGAGAGACGTAGGACAGAGCTCGACTGTAAACGTGACGAGCTAAAGGCGCGACCACCAGCTGCCATAAAATACAATTTTGTAAACGGTGTGCTAGTGTGGCCTATGTGCACGTACTTTCACAAACAAAATTGGCTACTGTAGCCATATAAGAGCACATGAAAGGGCAAACCAGCTACGCCTTCAGACTTGAGCAGTCGCTGTGGCCGAAATCGGCTAAGAGGATCATCATCATTAGCGAGATAAACAATATTTTTGATAAAATAAAACTACTAAATACGGCAAGCCGCCATCTTAGCTAAAACGCTAGTCATTTCAGTTATACAAAATGTACTCTGTGGCCAGTCAGTCTCAATAAGCGCGAATTACGTTACGCTTCTAGAAACAAATGAATATCACCATACTAAAAATGACGTATCGTCTTTTGTTTTCCTGAGGCATGACGTCACCACCACGCCATGACAGTTTGAAGCGTTTTGGTGCGAATTTTAAACTTATAATTTGAAATGTATTTTTTTATACTAAACCTTATTTTTTTGCGGAAATATACGTCGTAATTATAATATATTTCCCAACAATATAGAACAGTATTTCAAAATCAGTCATCATGGCTATTGTCCGCACCGTCCTAACGTTCCAACTCTTTTAATTATTGCTTTCAATTAAAAAAAAAAATAGGGATTAAGGATAAAGGATTAAGGATTAGGGATTAAGGATTAAGGATAGTAATCTCAATTTGTAAATTAAAATTTTATTAAATATTGCCTGATATTTGAGATTATTTATTTGTTTGTTGGTTTCGGTTTCGGTGCAATCATGATTTTCTAAGATTTAAACCGCATTTTGCACTTCACTTTTAGAAGCCGACAACAACGTCATCTTTTATTCTTCGATCACTTATCACTTATGACAAGTTCTGTTATAGTGATCGAAGCTTTCATTGAATGAAAACTACCTGAATACAGCTGAACCTTTGATTAAATTCTTTAATCAATGAGCTGAACAAACTCCGCCGCACACGCCCCAACGACGCAGTGACATGCGTCAACAACGACCGATGCACCAGGAGCGCAGCTACGACGAGAGATGCATTCGTATCGACCAGTATACGAGGCCTACCATCGCTCACCGTAGCTTCACATTCCTTTTCTCTCATGATCGATCCAATGCGATGTGCGATAGTGACAATAAAGGGATGGGAGAGACCATGTTAGATCGGGCTCGTTTCTGTACATCCATCTCCGTCTCTCACAGTTAACAGAAGCGAATGAATGAATCGAACACAAAATAATACTCGTAGCTGTAGTTATTTCTGATCGTCATTGGGCTTACAACATAACCGAGCTGGAAAACATTCGAAATTGAACCGTAAAGATATTACGTGAACGACGCGACGTGTAAAGTTTGAAATGAAAATTTTTAATTGTAATTGAAAATAAAAGATACAACTTCATTTTCTATGAATTATAACTAGGTAATAATAGGTTTAATACAAAGTATGTTTTTCCATATAAAATATAGAGTCTAGCCGAGATTCCCGGCGATATTTGTTTTAAATTTTAATTTAATATTAATGTATTCTCATAATAAACAAGTTTAGTGTTATCTTTCAATAAAATAACCTAGGCTAAAATGTTACAAATTACGTTATAAACAAGGTAACCGACGTTACGATATTATCTTCAGTGTAAAATAAACAGTTAACATGAGGTTTACTACGTTTATTATAAAGTCTAATTTTATTTGGCAAATAGTGTTTGATTAAATCGGTCAATCCGTAACCTTCTTCTATGTAATAGTCACCTAATACTTCGTTTTCAGGCTCCATACACCTTCTACACATTTGGTGCTCCTGGTACTGCATATTGGTAGGAAAACTTTTAACTAGGTAAAAAAATTATTTATTTTCTTTCTTTTTCTTCTCTCTTTCTTGGCCGGTAACGCATCAGTAACGCTTTTGGTGTTGCTGATGTCCATGGACGACGGATAGGCACTTACCATCAGGTGGATCGTCAGCTCGTTTGCCGGCTATTTCCATAAAAAAATACTAACTACTAACCTATCTAATCTACCATAGTAAGCACTAACAATTTACAAATTTTACAAACAATACCAACCATTCTTCAGAAGCGTAGGATATTTTATGTTGTGTTTTTTCAATGGCAGTAAAAACTTATTTCTACATACTAAATTGCATTGTTTAATTACCTACTTTTGTAATGCAGTAAAACAAAAAAATATTTTGTAATGTTATGCTACACGCAGAATTATAGGAACTCTACAAAACACTACTCTGTGGGACTCTACATAGCTGTCTTTATTAGCAGACTGTAATTTCTTTCAATGTTTCTTTACATAATTTTTATTGAAATTAAATATTTTCTTTACGTTATTTACATGTTTAAAAAACAATTCATATTCAGCATTCGTTCGAAAGTTTTCGATCCTAGTTTGTCATGGAATCTTGATGATAAGTGACGTCATTGAATCAATGAATATTTCGCAATATTATTAGATTGAAATTCATTGGTTACTTTTCTTTTACGGATTATGTTTGTACCAAAATGCTTAGGTGTAAGAGGCCATCCATCCTTGAGTCCAAGCAATCCAAGCCAACCACTACTTGTGGTTCACCCATGGTTCACCCCTCTCAACAATGAATGAGACTATAGCGCCAGATCCACCCAGTTTAATCCCAACGCGACAATATTCATGAAATACGGTAGGAATTTTTACCCTACTGTCTAGCTACCGCCCTAAGTTCTTTTGGAAATCTATTAAAATTGTTTTTATCACATCTATTAAAAAAGAGCAAGTGTAATCCTCGTAAAGGGAGACGGAAATAGCACTTTTTATCCCTAGAAAATTGCTAATCACTTTGGAAAGCTCGAGTGAGTCGAGTGACATACTTTAAATCCTTTGATGTGGTCAGGATTGTGCTTTACAATCCCTCGCACCGTGCGAGTATTCATAGAATCACTCTCGCCTTAAAAATAATTGTTTGCTCCATTATTGGTAAACACTCTACAATTTTACGTGTTTCAGTTGCATTGTCGGAGAGCCAGACTATTGCAGGTCCTTTTTCAGCATGCCATGTCCTTTCTTGGCGCAACGTAGATGTAACAATAGAAGTAAATCAATTAAATCGAAGTTGGTTTTTTAATTTTCCGAAGAAATAACAGCAGAATAGGCCATATGCAGCGTATGTTTTTTTGCAAGCAAAAGACATCTATTTCTTTGTTTTGAAACGTCTATAATGATCCGAACTTCATAAGCAAACTAGCTCATAAAGTCAAATCTCACGAGATCAACAATTATAAAATAAAATAACAAGAAGGGTCAACAAGTTCCCGCCTCCCAATGTCTATCGTCGTCATTGGTCTCTTCCTTTGTGTGATATGACCGCTTGAGTCCGCTTGGCCGCGGTCGTACAACGGTCCATTGTATGCAAGTCACGCAATGTGTACCCCTACAACTGTCAGGAGCTTTCATCTCCTCACGACCTATAAATTCCTGGTATTAAAAGGGGGCATCGCATTGTGTTCACGCACACGCACTTTTTGTAAAAAAAAGCAAAAAAGGCAAAACTTTATTCAATCGCACTTCGTAAAAGGACGTCGATGTCAGTAGTTAAGTGTTAAAGTAGTTAAAGTTAATAGTGAAGTTAATTTTATCTCGTCTGTTTCACAGAAATAAATAAAATAAAGCTTTCTGTGCTTTATTTATACAATTAATTTTATAAAATATAATACTAGTGGATACCCGGCGTGTTTCACTACGCGGCTACGCTAAACAAATTCTGATGAGAATGACAGTCATGACAGATCAGTGTCTTTGTGTTGATGTTGATGCGCCGTCTTTACATCTGAGCTTTACATCTTCAAATTGTTATATGGAAAAGTGGAAAACTGACTTTATCACAACTGAATTTATCAATGGACTGAATTTCGGATTGCCTGTCAAATGAAACCATTTTGAGGCATATCGGTCGGATGATGGTTGGATGGCTTCAGAGTTTATAAAGGATATCCATAATTTGTTTTTTGTGTTTTATATATATATACATATATATCAAGATAGGTATATTCTTTATTATGTTCTTAAATACTTTTCGGAACATCGGAAAATCAACATCGGAACATCGGAAATAAAATCGGAACTCTTTTCGTCATGTCCGTCTGTACGTCCGTTTCCCAGGAGTCAAGTGCCCCCCCCCCCCCCCCCCCCTCGGCGTTTAAACGGTTAAAGTTGAACAAGTGAAAAAATTGTCAAAAATAGGTTAGGTTTTCTTTTCTATTATTTTAGGAATATATAAATGAAGTAGGTTTATTTAAATAAATTATCCAACTGTTACTGACTGGCAGACAACGCACAGCTTGAACCAGAGAAGGATAAAACTTTGTACAGTGCACTAAGAAGGGATTTTCGGAAAATCGTCATCTACCTACAGGTGTAAAATGGGGATTAAGAGTGTATAATTATGAGCCTTTAAAAACAATATTTTCGGTCGGAGGCACCAGCTATAAGAAAGTACTGATAAAGCTAAGCCATATTATTTCAAGTCAATTATACTATATGTATGTTATTATATCTACTATTACACTACCTAATTTTAGGTACGTTTATTTATGACACAAAATATTAATTATTGTGGTTAAAGTCAGTCAGAGCCGTCAAAGGCCAGAGCTTTTGCATGTAGAGCAAGAGGTTAGTAAATTAAGTAAATTTAAAATATGTACCTATGGACCCACGGAACACAGACACCCTGTGTTCCGTGCTATGGACCCATTCAAATGCTTCGCTGAAATTTGGAATGGAGATAGCCTATACCGTGGATTAAAATATAGGCTACTTTTTATTCTGGAAAAGTTCAGGGTTCCCGCGGGACTTGTAAAAATCGATCTCTACCGCGGGCTAAGCCGCGGGCAACAGCTAGTATTATTATAAATGTGAATGTTTCTTTGTTACGCTTTCACGCGAAAACTACTTAACCGATTTGGCTGAAATTTGGATTGGAGATAGCTTATACCCTGGATTAAAACATAGGCTACTTTTTATCCCGGAAAAGTTCAGGGTTTCCGCGAGATTTGTAAAAATCGATCTCTACCGCGAGCGAAGCCGCGGTCAAAAGCTAATATAAAATAAATAAATGATAAGTTTAATCTCCAACTGACTAAACATTGTGCGAGTAGCTGGTTGGTTCGAATGCCCCTATCAAGCACATACCCACTGGGTATGTGCTCGATGAATGCCCCCAACGCGCGACGCGACGCGCGCCTTCGATGCACTCTGTATGCATCGGAGTGAATGGCCGCTTGCCGCTTGCCACATCACGCGTCATATCTGCGTTCATTGCCTTACCCTTGAGCACCTCGTCCTTTCGCAGGACGATGACGTTACGATCAACCTCCTATAATTATTTGTTGCCCTGGTAATTCGCAGGATATTTCGTCCCTTTGGGAATAAGCTCCTGTCTAAGGGATAAACTGGAGGTACTTTTTGTTGCTTGATTCAAAGGACTCATTGTATTGAAAAGAGGTTTACTTTTACTATTGAACTTGACAACTAATTATAGGTTTTTCGAATGTAAATCACATTCGTTGTATTTTTATTTTTTATTTGTACTCAGTACGTTACGTGACGTATTAACAAATAATCTGAGCAACTTGTTTAAAATTGTAGATTTGTAAAATATGCTTTGTTGTTCACGTATTAAGTAAACTCATTGCATTGTAGAAATTGTTAACTTCATATAAAGTTAATACCAGTTCTATCGGTTGTTTTAATATAGAATAGAATTTGCTACATTCGCTTAACTTGGTAAACAATCTTTCTGTATTTTACTAATTTTATTCTGGCCCTAATCCAAAAATAGGCACATTCCGATTACAATACTGAAAGGGAAAGGTCGGAAACAAACCTTCTACAGCATTCTGTTATCCTGTTAATTGTTGACGTCATTCCAATAGAATCCAGATCCCTTGGGTACCTCTCGAGCAATGACCCCTGCGGGATGCATCATTGGAAGCTTGTGTACGTATTAATGTGATAATTCTCGTCACAATGTGATTTTAAGATATAATGCATTTATGGTAATTAAATATTTAATTTACTGTTTACTGTTGTTAAAGATAAATCATTTTAATCATTATTAAACAAACTTTGCTTTCATGTACTTAATTTTTTTTTTAAAAGCTTCTTTTATCTTCCCCGCCCTTCGTGTTCCCTGCCTTTGATCCCGCGCGTCACTTGATGAAGCCAGCGGGGGGCGCACAATGAATAGGGAGCGAACGGCGTTAGAGCGAGAGAGATGTTGAATCTGAGCTTCTCCCTTCCTGTCGCACGCACGAGCTTTCGAAAGCTCCTGCTTCCGTAACCTCCCTTATATCTCTGCGAACCTGGTACATTCCCGCGCTTCTATCGCCGTTGTCGCTAGCCGCTTTCTCCTTCTGATGAAATTTTTAGGATCTGCAAGAAAGGGAACATATTCCTGAGTCCTTTTGGCACGACTGAAAGGGACAGGCCTACAATAGGCTGATAAGCGAAAATAATACATATTACGCAGCGTAATACGTCAATGATATAACGTACGTAGTTGCATGCTTAATTTAACTAACTGGCCACGAAGGGCCATTATAAGTATGTAGTGAAGGGCTAGCTTCAACTTAGTAAATTGTTGACGTTTTACTATTTGAGTCGCTTCTATTATACTATAGTAAGAACTAACTTGACGCAATGGACATAGACATAATTAATACAATACCTAATAAAACAGAACATGAATTTTGTTGATTAAACAAAAAATTAATTAGTAAAAGAAATATTTTATCACTCTTAAGAATACTTTTAGTTAAAAGGTTTTTAACTGAAAACAAGCTGTTACATCTAAAACTAGATTACTAGACTGACCACTTTCAACCATTCCGACCACCTCAAGTTATAAACCACAGTTTTGTACCTGTACCAATACAACCGTACTAGAGCAACGTGGTGGAGTATGCTCTAGGCCTCCTCTAGGGGAGAGAACCGTGTTCAGTAATAAGTTATTAACGGATTCTAGCCAACCACAAATACTTCTATTTCCTAGCGTTTGCTAATAATAATTCTTATTCTTATTAATATTATTAATTCGCGTAATAGCCGCAGTATCCAGAAACTCGCAGCTGCCAGCGACAAGCACGACGGTGTCTGTGATGCCGACGGTGGCGACCACTCTTTCCCACACGCCGGCGACGTTGACCATCAGCCAGGAGTTGCCCACGGCGCTGCCCCCCGCCTGCCCCGACGCCACCAGCACCACGTCGCCCCTGGGGCGTCTGCGAAGCGCCATGAGGAACACCAGCTTCACACAAATGAACGCTTTCTTGGACGCCTTTCTTATATTTTATAGTGATGAGCATTTGGTGAGTTTTGTTGGTTGGTTATTGCACAGAATACAGGAATTAAATTTTAGGTTGACTTTGAGACGTAACCGTAACTTACGCTTGACCATGCATTAGGCCATATATGACTGTACGCGGCGCACTCTTCGCGGTCTACCGCAAAAACGGTTGATCGTATGACAAAAAGTTCAAACAAAAGTTGTAGAGAATTTTATACTCTACAACTTTTATATAGGTGCAAATCTCATTTAAGCAATAGAAAGCGAGATATTCACGAAAAACCGATTTTTACGACCTTTGACCTTGAATATCTTAAGACGCGGACACGATAGCACTTGTGACTTTTGAAACAACATTTAGAACGACAAAACAAAGGTTTATACCAATTTACAGCTTATTATCTTTCATTCCGAAGTGAAACCCTAATATGACTGGGCTAAATAGAAATAATAGTACTTATTACATACCTACTCACATCCAAGCAAATAAAAAAAATAAATTTTAATTTGGAAGTAGAATTATTTTAAAAGACTTTAAAAAAAGAATGAGTTTATAACAATGTTTATAAGGGTTCCGTGCTACGTAAACATAAAAATGTTATGGGTTTGCAATTACTATTTTTCGATTTTGTGGTCCATTTTCTAAATATTCGGCTTTAAAGTGCTTATTTAGGTTAGAGTCAAGTGTGGGTGGGAGACATTAAAAACACTGCCAGCTAAACACAAAAATGCGTTCGGTATATTATGATGATTTACAAGGAAAACTACCAATCTTCAATCAACTTACAACTACGGCACCGTACGTTGCGCCTGACCTGACACACTTGTCCGGTATTTACAAAAGTAACTTGTTGTCATTGAAGTATTATTACTAGCATATAGAACCGACACCGCGAACACGATGTAGGTATGTCCCAATGAATTGGGGCCGAGCGGCTTCAATTTTCAATGGAATCGTTCGATTCTGAAAGTAGAACGGGAGCTTAATTTTGAAAATAGAACCTCCCGGCGGGACACACATTTTATTCGAGATGTCTGTTCTGTGACATTATACTTCAATGCTTGTTGTAGAGCGAAGAGCCGAGCGCGGAGGAGCGTCGCCTGGAGTACGTCAGCGGCTGGGAGGGCGCGGGCACGGCGGCCGTGCTAGCGGACGGCGGCGCCGCGCTGTGGGTGGCGGCGGCCGACGTGCGCCGCGCGCGCGCGCAGCTGTCCTGCGCCTGGCTCGTGCTGGACGGCGATGATCTCAGCCAGCCGACTATTGCTGAGTGGATTTCGGTACCTTTTATCACTAACACCATGTACTCCATGACTCCGTGTAGACCATTAAATTACATTATTTGGTCTCATAGCTCATGTGAAGCGCTCATAGACCGGCTACCACGCTGGCCAAGTGCAGATTGGTAGAACTCTGCGGTGTGCAGGTTTCCTCACGATGTTTTCTTTTACCGATGCAAGTGATAATTAATTTGTAATACGCATATAATATTTGAAAATGAAACGTGAGTGCCAGGATTTGAACTCGGGCCCCTGCACTCGAGAGAACACGTTCTAACCGCTAGGCTATCACTGCTATACTTTTCACTTATCAATCACTTGTCGATCTTAAGTGATCGATAAAGTTAAGCACCAGAAGGCGCGGTCGGTAGTTGGATGGGTGACCGCTACTGGCAAAAATTTATTGAGCGTTTTCGTGCTATGGAGGGCACGTAAAGCTGTCGGTTCCGGTTGTTCCTGTAAGATAACAGTCGTTAAGCCATGTCGGAAGCTCTCGGGTGGCATGTAAAGTTTCGATACTTGGGTTGGCCACTAAACCCTGAACCAATCCGCATTGGAGCGGCGTGGTGGAGTATGTTCAAGGCCTCCTCAAGAGATCTGTGTAGTGTAAAATAGATTGACCTCCAACAGCAGGAGCGTCCAGTCCGCAACGGTCGCGTGGGCGGCGACGCGCGGCTGACGTCCGTCGCCGAGTGGCAGGCGCTGTCCACGGTGCTGCAGCGCGAGGGGCTGCAGCTGCTGCACGTGCCCACGCTGCTGGACCAGCTATGGAACGACGAGCTCGACCCCGCGCGGCGGCGACCGGAGTTCTCTAGGATTGTTGCTAGCTTGCATAACGTGGAATACACTGGTGAGAAACACGATGAGCATATGGGTTGAGGGCCTATTTTTTTTTTGGTGAAGCAAATTGAGACTTCTTCTTCTTAAACATGAATAAAAGCCGTTATGCGCCAATGTTTGTCCGTTACATTTGCGCATAACAGCGTTGTCCATAAAAGTTCTTTTATTATGCGTTAGGAATTTGCCCTCCCTCCCCTCAGGTTAGTTTTGCCTGTTAGGTACCTACGCATAGCTACTAATGTACGTTTTCTTAAGTTCCAAATCTTACTGCAATTTGCAACATATGACAGATATGACACACAAGCCGGGTCTACTGTAAGATATTATTACCCTAGTGACGTAAAGGTCTACTTTTAATTTATTTCATGTTAGGTGGTCACCTAACTATTTGCAGACATTCGTTGTAGCTTACTTTCCATGGCCTACAGCTACGATAATGTCCATCCTTTCATTATTCTTTTATTAATTTTTTTAAGGTGTCAGTTGGCGCGATAAGGTGACTGCGGTCCGAAATGAGCTCAAAGCGATAGGAGCCGATGCGATGATAGTCACTGCACTGGACGAAGTAGCCTGGCTGCTGAATGTCCGCGGCAGGGACATTCCCTTCGCGCCGCTGTTGAAGGCTTTCGTCGTGATCAGCTTGAGAGACGTTAAGGTGTACGCGCCGCCCGGGAAACTGGCAATGCCGGTCCGAGAGGCATTGGCTGTTTATAGCTGTTTCACTACTTCCACTAACTGTACCAGGTTTGTGCCTTGATGCTGTATTTATCTTCTGTTATAAAAAGTTTAAGCTGTTCAAATACGCATCTAAAAATATAGATAATATTGTTATTATAGGGTCTGACTGGACCCTAAAAAAACTTATAATAAAACACCCTTTATTGTTTTAATTGCTTATTTTTTCTGATATTTGTAACTAATTATTAACTTTATTATATTATATATACTATACAATCTATACATCTATACAAATAAATAAAATTGGAGCTTCGATCACATAAGATTATAGATCGATGAATTGGAGTGTCTGTTTGTAATATTAAAATAACCGCTTTTTACTAAGTGCATTTGGATGTATACATGGTACATATACCAAAACAATTTTTTTACAATTTTTGTCTGTCTGTCTGTTTGTTCCGGCTAATCTCTGAAATGGCTGGAGCGATTTTTACGGGACTTTCATTGGCAGATAGCTGATGTAACAAGGAGTAACTTAGGCTACTTTTATTTTAGAAAAAAAAAGTTTGTTAGGCGATACGAAGTTCGCCGGGTCAGCTAGTTTGTAACTAATGATTAAATCCCTATCTTAATACATCACTTTTCTTTCAGAGTGAACGAATACACAACAATCTATGCAGACCTGCGTCGTATCACTGATAACAAGGTTCTGATCCCGACTGCCGGCACCTTCCAACGAGGAGCGTCAGCCGCCATTGCCACGGCGGTGCCGCAGGCCAAGCGGGTGTTCCAGCCGTCCCCCATCATCTACCTGAAGGCTCAGAAGAACCTCGCTGAGATCAAGGGCATGCACAAGGCACATCTGAGAGATGCCGTCGCTATGTGCACCGTCTTGAGTTATATAGAGGGCATGGTGAGGGTTGATGTTTTTCTATGTGATAAGATTGCAAAAATTGCAGTGACATCATCCTTTGTCGCACACATCTTCGAGGAATCGAATAGGACTGTAGTCATTTAGTAGGTCCCGTAATTATTAGGTGCTAATAAGAATATAATGGTCAGAAATGCGTTGCTAGTGCTACCCCTTGGACTTTAGGACGGATAGTCGCCACTTGTTTAAGTGAAACTCGCAACCTATACCCTTCCGACCGAAATAAAATTGTTACACGGCAGGAACAGGTGCTGATACCGCCCCGAGCGAACCGCAAAGAGGTGCTTCTATCATCTATTTGCTTACCATAATCTACTAAAGTGAAACTTCTTTACTAACGTTTCTTGTAATCTTTTACCGTCACGGCGCGGCGGCAGCGGTAATAAGACCTCAACACGGAATCCTCTTACATATGAAACATTACCAATATTCCTGTACTCCTTCTATACTGCTCCTTACCAATCTCAGGGCAAAGCGGGTCTGAACGAGATCTCAGCAGCCATGAAGGTGGACATGACGCGCGCCACGCAGGCGGGCTACGGCGGGCTGGCCATGCGCACGCGCGTCGCCTTCGGCCCGAACGGCGCGGATCCTGAATACCGCGCCACCAACGCCACCAACAGACGGGTGTTCACCAACTCCACGCTGATCATCCAGTCTGGAGGACAGTATGATGGTGAGGCTTTTTTATTTAACCAGCAGACGGTAAGTAATTAGATTATTTTGCTTCTAATTTTATTCTAGGCTGTTGGTTATTCCGTTTAAATTTCCACAAACAAACGGTTGAGGGTGTTGAGGAGATTTCCTGGTGTTTCTTGTGCCGGCCGACTTATTGCTTACGAGTTAATTTAACGTACCACCGTTGCCCATGGACATAAGTAAGTAATATCAAAGGCACCTATGCGTTGCCGACCAAGAAAGAAGAGACAGAAAGAGTCTAAACCGCGGTGGCGCGGAGATATATTGTATTTTGACAGGATTACATAAGTGTCACCGCAGTTCAGTCGTGACCACGATCCATGCAGCTGGGTCAAATTTACTAAAATGTTATATTATGTTTAAAATATTTTACAACTGCTGTGTAGCAGCTTCACTTCAATCATAAAGCTGCGTCGCGTTCAATAAAGAACCGCCCATTCCTGTCGTCAGAGGGCACGACAGTAGTAACCCGCACGCTGCACTACGGCGCCCCCTCGGCTGGCGAGCGGCGCGCCTACACGACCGTGCTGCGCTCGCTGGCGGCGCTGGGCAGCCTGCTGGCGCCCCCCGCGCTGCCCGCCGCGCACGCCGACCCGGTCGCCCGCGCGCCGCTGTGGGCGCTGCGACAGGACTACGCGCCCCCCACCGGACATGGGGTCGGTGCTGCGCTCAACCGGCGGGAAGGTATTGAGTTCACATGACACTACAAAAGCTACATATATAAATATAAACTATAAGGTTGAGTATCTACCACACCACCCATAAAATTACAATATTTACAATACAGTTGTGTAGGTTGTGTTATATTACTGTGTTATGTACTATGTCACTACATAATCAAATTATGTAATAAAGTAAGGAGTACCAGAGAAGTGCGAGGTAGCTTGGCGAAAAATCAAATAAAAAATGAAATATTTTTAAGTCTTTTAATCGCCTCCCACTACACCCGGTTCAGCCGCCATGGGATTGCAGTCATCACTTTAGGCTGCCCCAATTCTTGGTTGCCCAAATACTTATGTAAATACGACCAAACGTAGAAACAGCAAATAATTAGTAACAGATTTTTTTCCTTTTTATTTCAGATCCAGTGGTAATCGACTATCGGCAGGACACTAATTTACATACGTTTAGGGAAGGATATTTCATTACTAACGGTACTTACTTTATTATTCTTTCGTGTTCTCAATAGATATTGTTAGGGAATGCCGTCGTGTTGAATATTAACACTGAATTATTGGTAACAGAGCCTATGTGGTCGGAGCCCGGTAAGTTCGGCGTGCGACTTGGGAACGTTCTGGAAGTGGTCACTAAAACCGGAGGGTACTTGGGATTCCGGGAGGCCACGCTTATACCATACGAGCCTAAGCTCATCGATAGAAATCTCCTCACGGATTATGAGGTAAGGATTAATTTGTGTGAAATGTCTCGACGGTCCTATCCTTTATGTTGGAATCATTGGTTTTTTTTATTCTATTATTTTCCCGTGTTTCAGATAAACTGGCTGAACGCATACAACGACCGGATACGGAAGACAGTAGGGCCTGAACTGACCGACCAGGGCCTCACCGACGTCTACTACTGGGTGCTGAACAAGACCGTTCACATCGAACTACCCTCCAAGACGCGCAAACCCACTAACGACGCTACCCCAGTCTCCTCACTCCCCACTCTCCTGCTTACTATGATATTCCTTGCCATGTTTAAGTATATTGTGCTCTAATAACAATTCTAGTGTTCAATTACTTACCTTTATTCCTTTTTTAGACGAAACTTATTTGGTAACCAATCTACTTTTTATGGAAATATTAATTTTAATTAATTGAAAAAAAAATCGTGATCAAAAATTAATTTTGGCATTAAATGTTTATTCATCTTTAATTTATTATCATTTTGTGTCTGCCTTATTACCCGACTGCCAGGAAGGGTTATGTTTTTAGCGCGTATCTTGTATGTATATGTACCTATGTATGTTTGTATGCAAGTTCCATTTTTTATTACCTGATATCTTCGAAACCGCTGAACGGATTTATATAATTAATATATCGTTAGATTCGTTTCGATAACCCAAGTGTTTCAAGATAAGTGAAATTAAAAAGAAAAAAAAATATGGTGGCTATGAGATGATATTGTTTGAAATTTCAAAAAATAAAAATAAATCGAATAATGCAATATGGGTCACATTAAAGAGCTCACCATAAGGATTTCAAAAAAGTATATCATGATAGCTTTTTTGAAAGCAGGGGGTTTTTAAATAACAAATAACAATAAAAAAAACAGTGTAAGTTTATTTAGGTACCAAATATGACTCATCGTAAAAAACAGAGTATAATATGCTTAACTAGTAGTAACCACAGACGTAAAAAAAGAACGGACGTAACCTTGTCTAATCGAGAGTGAAGCTGACAGCTGACAGCTCGCTTACCATGTGTGCGTAATTTTGTAATTTTTGATTCGCGATGGCGTCAATGTCATATCAGGATGGTGTCAATGTGTGGGTGTGTGTACTTGTACGAATACAGAGTTGGTGCTTCACTGAATTTGTTCTTAGGATTACGTGCGTCTTTTTTTTACGTCCGTGGTAGTAACATTATTATTATTATTATTATTCATAGCGTCGTCAGTGTCATTTAATATTCTTAAATAAGTTACCCAAATAGTAGCCGATTATCCTAAGTATTGTATGTGCAATAATTAATTAAGGTCAAATAAAGCACTGCTAAATAGTTTATTGAATAGTTAATTATAATTAATTTTATCTGTAAGGAAAATACGAGCACATGTGCTATTATAATGAATAAATTTTTGGTAACAAATTCAATACCTAGATATAATTCAATTATGGTAAAGCTTTATAACATTTTTTTATTTTTTTAAAACGTGGTCACTTGTATTATTTATTAGGATTTTCCTTAATTTAAAGTACTTTTAAGACCTATCGTTTTAACACTGATAACAAGTTTGGTATAACAGGTACATCATTCTACGAAATAGTACTACAGTGTACCTGAAGCAATCATAATAAATTACTAACGTTTTATGTACCTACTATTAAGTTGTATTTTAAATAGACAATTAACGCACATAATACGATAAGGACTTTTTATTATGAAAATTAATGTGATGAAAAATCTATTAATACTGCATCGCTTTTGGAATATTATATTGCATCAAAATATGAGTGTTATAAAATTACCACAAGGGTTTATCTCAATGGGGTTATCTCAATGCTACCAACATTACGCCCAAGTGCAAATTTAGTTGAAGAGCACTTAACACCAACAATGCTCTAAAGTCATTGGTATTATTTAGAACATTATAAAAACGGCTTAGGGGAACCTCCTTATAAGACTTGTAAGCATAGCAATGATAAAATTAGAATTGCACAATAAAATTTAATTTAGGTAATAATTATTTAGTAATTATTAAAATTGTAATTATAAAACATGAGCCTTGCACCGAGTGCCTTATTAAAGTAGAATGTATAAAAGTTATAAGCGTATATCATAGTGATAAGTATAGCAATAATTTTATAATAGACTTCAAAAAATATGTTAGGTAGGTTACCTAGGTAGGTATATACTGAAATCTAGGACGGAGCCATGTTTGCTTGTAGCAAGGTCGACACACAAAAATACATTTTTAGTAGTCTTGTTGCCGTTATGGCTTATCAGTTATTTATTTAATACTTATATTTACAGCTAATTATTACAATTTTATATGAATTTATATTATTTAATATGAATAAAGTTTTGTTATTATTTTGCAATAATGCGTTTTCCATAACACTAATATTGCAGTTAAGATAATGAATAACGAAATAAGAATATAATTTACCTAATCCTAATAGGTAAGTACACAATTCTTAATTTCACATTTTTATTAATTTCACTTGTAACTAATTACCTCAATATAGTTGGCGCAATTGACGCAAAGAATCTCTAGTTTATAAAAGGTAGCAAGTAGCACAGCTGAATCCATCAAATATATTTATATTGCATGAATATATTGATCAATAAACTGCAAAAGATAAATTTGATAGCGACGATAGCTAAACCCAGTTGAGGTAGCAAGTATTTGTAGGTAGAGTGGTTAGGATTAAAGATACAGTGCGCCCAACTTATCTGTGAAATGGCGAAAATTGGAACTAATGCTGCCCTATGCTTATGTTCTTTGTGTTAATGTCAATGAATGACATTGACATTTACTACGTCTCGAATTGCGTCCCAGTGATTGGTCCAATGCGTTCGACAGCGCCCCCCCTTAGTTCACAGATAAGTTGGTCGCACTGTACCGTAAATATGCCACTGTTAACCGACGCTAGCTGATTTTGTACCTCTGTATATTGTGCAATCGTAGTATAGTAATTGCACAGTGTTCTGCTTTTGGCTACATAAATTTTATATCGCTAGAATTTGATGCAGAGGTAGGTACATGGAGTATTGTATTGAATAATATTATACAACTACAGTAATCTCCAAACATATTGGCCGGGCTAAAGTTGGCACCACAGAGTACTTTGTTATGTTGGCACCACAGAACACTTATACCCTAGAGGGGTTGGCACAGCTGCACGAAAGTGAATGCGTGGGTGATCGTAGTCGATGCCCCGTCCACCCGCGCTCCTCTGCTGATACCTTATTTTACGTTCTGCGCATCGACTCGCGCCTAACTTCAGCCCGGCCAATAAGTTTGGAGATTACTGTACCCGTTGTCTTTTGTTGTTGTACTTTTGTCTTTTGATATAAAGTTGTTGATGCTTTAAATTTAGCAATATGACATATCATGATGTATTTAAAGGTATATTAAATAAAAGATATCGATGTATTACCAAGTTTTATTTACATTGGTCCGTATTAGTATTCACACGTGCGAACGGTCGCTCACAGAGTAAAGTACACATTACAGAATATAGTATACACTACACACGTTACTCTGTGCACGTTTATATGATTACATATGCATCTTCTTAACAAACTAGTGTAGTAAAGGTGATCTTTTAATTAACTGTGCAGTTTGAAACAGGAGTAAAATTATTATTGTTTGACACAACTGCATTAACATTAGGGTTTGAAAATAATAACACGAATTCATGTAAATAAATTACAGTATACATACAATGTTCGACCGAAATGATGATGTAATGGCATTTTAACAAAAATAAAAAAATCACCTTTACATACGAACAAACGTCAGTTAAATGGCACAAACGATGAATCGGTTTAGACCGTTGTGCGCTACGCACTACGAAAGCGACGCGTGCACAATAATTTAATGTTAAAAATATATCATTTTACAGAATAATATAACTTGTGATCCCACTGTATACTCACGTCTTGGTAACCTGCGATCAACTAAATTATAATTATGATAAAATTATGATATTGATGACCAATTTTAGTAGCAATCAAGATAATATCTTACCATTCCTCATGATTTACATTTTATGGAATTAGGGACCCATTGCACACGCTGGTGACATCACCCACCACTCTTATTATCGTTCTACGACATTCATGAAAGTTCCACTGGCATTCCTCTTCCTCCTCAATCCATTACCCTTCTCTATAACAAACAACAATCCGATTCCAAACATATACCGATATTATCGTTACCGTATTCAATACTTATTATCACAATATAAAAATAATAGACTTGAATGAAATAAAATACTTTGCCACTGATCTCTATAATATAAATACACTGGTTGGCTATCATATTAAAATTTTTATATCTATCAAATCCCGCCATTCTGAAGCTGACCGCATAATTTCTAAAATAGAATAAAGTATTGAGATTCCCGAAGGACTAATATTGGAGAAGGCAAGATATGAACTAAAACAAAATTAGTAACTTCTTCTTCGAAAATTATTTAACCTCTGTGCAACCACCCAAAGATTTCGCCTAGAGAACTGGCGCCTACTTAGTGTATTAACATTATAGATATCACGGTCTCTGCTAATTGCTAGTTCTAAAGTTAAGCTTCAGTCTTCTGGGCTACGCCTCATATCACACGTATTAAAGATATAAACATTATGCGCTTAGTAGTTATTATAAGACAATCATGTCTTGTACACACGACGCTACTTCTGACAATATCCTAAGATATAATAATATTATTCAAGTAGAAATATAACAATAAGAATATATCGTGCATTTTGGTAGTTCCCTCAGCGGAAATTTTCCGATTAAAGATACATTGAACTTAACGCAGTCTAAAGACGTAGACGTACTCGAGCGGTTAAGAAGACGTAATCTAAAAGTTGTTAGTAAAACACTGCTGCATGTAATCTAAGTTACCTTAATCGGAACTATTGCACTATAAGCTTCCCAGACTATATTACTGACTATCATTTAAACAAAAATATAATTAAATCATATAAAAAATTAAACACAACAATAAATATTTTATTAACTTGTAACATGAAAAGTCAATATATTTTAAATTTCAGTTCATAGAGGCAACTAACCATATTATTATCATAATTTATGCTTTCGAGGCACTAAATGAAAACATTATTTAAATATACCAAACAAAGGAAATAGAATTTATAAGCTTTTAATTCTGATTATTACAGCTATTATTTAAAATAATTAACAATAATTAATAATTAGAAATAATAATTAACAATCTATGCAGGATTTAGTTAATACATTTTATACACATCATAAAATGACATGTAGTTTAAAAATACTGATCTCAGAATTCTCACATTAATCAACATCTCAGCATTCCGTGACGCATTCAGCCACTGTACAGTGCCTCCAACTTATCTGTGAACTGACGGAGGGCGCTGTCGGACGCATTGGACCAATCATTGGAAGCAATTCGAGACGTAGTAAATGTCAATGAATGAACACAAAGAACTTATGAATGGGGCGGCATTAGTTCCAATTTTCGTCATTTCACAAATAAGTTGGTCGCGCTGTATATTGTCGCTGTGACATGCAACATTGTATACAAGTTTTTTATACAAATTTGCGCCCGCTAATATGATTGTGCGACTTTATATCGCACTTGGGAACAGACACTGTTGCATAGTGCAGTAAACATACATTTAGTAGGTTTTTTAGAGTCTTATTTGCTCAACAATCTTGGCAGTCCTTTTTTTTTAAATATTAGGCCCTTACATATGAAATTAGCGTTTTGAAAATTCTGAAAATTTATAATTTTATATATTTTTTTCGTTTTACTTATTTCATATAAAACGCTTATTTCATATGTAAGAATCTATATTTATGTGAATAAAAAAATTGTTAACAAAATGTTTTAATCTTAAATTCCGTTAATTTTGTGTCCACCTTATATTTAAAAATACATAGATTGTTTGCTAAATGAGACTCGCCTAGAACAGACTATAGATGTATAGTTATTATGACAACATAGCTTCAGTGTAAATACAGATAATATAATACAAAATTGTTAAAGGTATCCAAATAAATAAATACACTTCTATGCCGTATTGACTGACTGACCGGGTTCGTCCGTCCGCCTAGTCCGGTACTGTCCGCGACGTCATCCCACCAATGTTATTACAATATCACCGTTGTTAATGACAAGGCACCATGACTCATCTAGTACTTGAGGTCTGCAGTCTTGGCCTTATTTCAGGATACTAAGGCTTCTCAATCCTCATATGACAGTCATTACTGTTTACAAAATTAGCAAATGTCCTTTCGATGAAACATGTATAAAATTTTTAATCAACATTTATTTAATCTTTTGTGGCTTAAATTAAAAAATATATGTGCAAAGTGTTCACATCTTCATATCGTTAAACAAATCTATTTCATTCCTTGCTAATTGTAACCATTGCATACTTTTTCGGCACATTATAAATAGATATTAAATGCATTTAGAAGCTTTGTATACGATACTGTTAGGATCTGCATTCATCTTCTGAGGTCCACCATCTCTACTGGAGCTGAGTCATCCAGTCGGACGTGAGATGCCGTCTGAAAAATCATCAAAATTTTACCAAAATATAACCTACTTCAAGAAAACGGTCTTTTATTAATATATATTTTTATAACATATATATGTTACCGGCAAAACCCGATTTCAGGTTAAACTAGTTTGGCGCGACACGATTAGGCAAAACTAGTTTCTCGTCAATAAGTTTGGCTTATGTTTAACTTACCACCAAATAAATCATTGTTAACCCAAAAGTAGTAAATGATCACCAAAATTAAAAGAGCATTTTAATGTAAAATTATAACCAAAGATGGTAATTCATTTTTTGATTCACAAACAGGCTTCCGAACGTCTCCGGCGCTGCGGGAAGTGCAGCCCCTCCACCCTTGCGTAACAAACTGCAGGCACTCCATGCTCGCCTACGCAGCTTCGGCTTTTTGGTCGCCTACGGCGACCAGCCTCAGGCGCTTCGGCTCACACTCCACGCCTCCGGGGTTTAAATTCACTCTAGGGGTAGGGCAGACTGGTACCACGTGGGATCGGGGTTGACTAAGTCGTTTTTGTAATCATTTCGACCTACATCTGGAAATTAAAAGAATCCAAAAGAAACAATATATACGCGAGCAGTTAATTTGGTGATCATTTACTACATTTACCGCACCGAGGGTCCTGGGTTCGATTCCCAGCGAGGCGGAAATTTGAATGACGAGTTTGAATTTCTGTTCTCGGTCTGGGTGTGAATGTCCTTGTCTAGTGTGTTGTCCATGGCACCCACGACACAGGGAATCCTAGTGTGGGGCTATGAGTGTGAAGCGTTATTATTATTATTATTATTTGGTGTTCGAATACAATTTGAAGTGCAGTCGTGACTAAAATAGCTGTAATTTAAGAGGTTTAAAGCACAAAGATTTGTCGAATAAATATAAATCCGTAACAATTCGGTTCTAATCAGTTTTAGACTGACGAGAAACTAGTTTTGCCTAATCGTGTCGCGCCAAACTAGTCTGGCCTAGGCCAAACTAGTTTAACCTGAAATCGGGTTTTGCCGGTAAAATATACATATTCTTATCTTCTATCTACTATCTTCTATTCTACTGGTGAAAGAATTATCAGAAACAGTCCAGTAGTTTTTTAACCTATTCTGTACAAAGACAAATACAAAAAGAATTCAAATCTTTCTTCTTTATAATATGTATTAGTAATATTAGTAGATATATAATAAAACGTACGTAGAAGAGCGGGGGGTCGTTGGGGTGGGGATGGAAGCCGCTCTGCCGGCAGTTGGCGATGTACTGCATGCCGTAGTCCGGCGTCAGCGCGAAGTAGCCGGTTCTGGAAGCAAACATTTCGGAAATCTATATATATAAAAGAAAGTTGTGTTACTTACACTATTTATAACTCAAGAACGGCTGAACCGATTTGGCTGAAAATTGGTGAGGAGGTAGCTTAGAATCAGGAGACGGACATAGGATACTTTTTATATCGGAAAATAGACCTGTTCCTGTGGGATAAGGTAAATTTTTGTTATATGTAGTTGATAGATTAGTTATTTATACAGATATAAAATAAAGCTCGAGGATGGATATAGGATACTTTTTATCCCGGAAAATAGACTTGTTCCTGTGGGATAAGGTAAATTTTTGTTATATGTAGTTGATAGATTAGTTATTTATACAGATATAAAATAAAGCTCGGGGATGGATATAGGATACTTTTTATCCCGGAAAATAGACCTGTTCCTGTGGGATAAGGTAAAATTTTGTTATATGTAGTTGATTGATTAGTTATTTATACAGTTATAAAATAAAGCTCGAGGATGGATATAGGATACTTTTTATCCCGGGAGCGGGAGTGGAAGCGGGAGCGGAAGCGGAAGCGGGAGCGGGAGCGGGAGGGTGAGGGAGAGGGAGGAGCACACAGAAACTGTAACGGCTAAGAACGGCTGTACCGATTTTAATGATTTCTGATTTGTTAAATTCTTAGGCGATACGAAGTTCGCCGGGTCAGCTAGTACAATTATAATTTTCTAGGTTAATAATGAAATAGGATTTAAATACATACTAATAATATTATTATTTAAGTGACGTATGAAGCCCGTAACGTGTATACCTTAAAGACTAATATACATAATATATATCAATATAAACTATCCATGTAACTAAGTCGAAATAACTATATAAAATACAAAACTCATATGTAACCGTTTGCATTCAAAATGTTTAATGTCCGCGATGATATAAGTTTAAAATCATAGATTTATTTGAGGAATTGTTGAAATAAGTTGTGTTTCTTAAAAATACATCCGAATGTGTATGTGACAACACACACAAGCATGCACACACTTACGCACACGTGCTTGTACGCACACCGCACGCACGCACACATACTCACTCGTTATATTTGGGCGCGCACACGATGGCGATGGCCTCGGGCATCATGAGCTGGTAGGAGCACTGCGTGTGCAGGTCCACCGAGGACAGGAACGCCGTCTGCGTCGGGTGGGTCTGCAACACGTTGCGTACTTACAAATTTCAAGTGTTAGCTAATTTCATGGATATTATCAAGATATTTGACGTCCAGTGTGGCGCAATGGTTACCATGCCGGATCGCCGCACCAAGGGTCTTGGGTTCGATTCCCAGCGAGGCGGAAATTTGAATGATGAGTTTGAATTTCTGTTCTCGGTCTGGGTGTGAATGTCCTTGTCTAGTGTGTTGTCCATGGCACCCACGACACAGGGAATCCTAGTGTGGGGCTATGAGTGTGAAGCGTTATTTATTTATTTCTTTATTTATTTATTTAAAATTGACAGTGGCTAGTAGCACCCCAGTTTGGTGTAATGGAGGTAATGCGATGTTGTTTACTTTGTCAATTTATAATTAATTGAACAAACAACACCTCCACCTCCCCCATAGTTGTGCAGCTTGCTGAATCACGGATGAAGCTTTTGCCAACCTGTTGTTAAAGATCAGTGAGCTCTCTCTGTGCCCCCCAGTTTAATGCTGCTCAGGCCTAGTGGCACGGTTTTTTTCCTGACCAACTAGCAACTACTCCTAATATCGATGTCGATGTGTCGGCGAGACTGAAATAATTTGGATCCCTGCTTTCTTAATGGCCAGTAATGCATGCCTTTGATGTTATTGCCCATGAAGTTACTAGTTTGCTCGTTGGCAGCTATTGCTATTAAGAAAAAATGAGAAGCTTTACCAATCCTACTATTCTGCTAATATTATAAAGGTGAAAGTTTATACGGATGTTTGTTACTCTCTCATCCAAAAATGATGTGAACCGATTTTGATGAAATTTAGCACAAAGGCGCTAGTACATTCATATAATCCAGACATTGCATAACTTTTAGCCGTATTGGGGCAGCTTAGAATACTAACCCCAATCCCACGCCGGATGGGTGTCGTAAGAGGCGACTAAATCCGACCCGCTGGTGGTAGCGCCCCTCGAGGGATTATATTGGTAATATTCATTTTTATTGTTAATTAATTTATTGCTATTATTATTTCTCCATGGGGTTCGCCTCGTTAGCTACCACCCTTGAGCATGACTCAGCCGCTAAACGACTCGTCGTGTTCCGGCTGGGGGCTTGTGAGGCAGTTCTTTCTTTCCTTTTCTTCTCTCTTCCTTGGCCGGCGACGCATCAGTGATGCCTTTGGTGTTGCTGATGTCTATGGGCGTCGATAGCCACTTACCATCAGGTGGATCGTCAGCTCGTTTGCCGTCTATTTCCATACAAAAAAAAAAAACTCACATGGATCCAGCCAAGAGTGATGAGGTTGTGCTGGTCCTGGTAGTGGAAGATCTCCTCCTCGTTGTTGGTGCTGCACGAGTCCGCCGTGCCGGTCTGCTTCGGGACTATCACGTGCGTTATCTTCAGCTGGTCGCGTTCCTGAAATAGATATTATGGTTCTAGAGTTATTAGCTCAGCTACAATTAACAGTTGTAACTAACAAAATTTTAGCAAAAGAAATAACCATCTTTGATAAGGCCCCTATAAATCATGGCTATCCATATTTCAAAATATACCTATAATAAATATCTGAAGAGTCCCCTCAATTACCCAAGGTTCTTTCTCACCCTCAGAACTGAATTTTGATAAACATGGAGTCCATCTGGAAGTATATCCTTTGAAATAAAAAAAGAATAATCCAAATCGGAATTCTGAGATTCAGATAAACATAAAACAGATATAACTGAAATAATCTCCGCCACTCCGCACTGGATCAGTGATGGAGTATGCTCTAGGCCTCCTCAAGAAGAGATACACATGCTGAGTAGTGGACCATTAATGAGTTGAAGCTAGCCAGACATAATTTAAGAGCGAAGAATCTTTCTTCTCACCAGTATCCCGGCTAGGATGCCACACAGTTCAATGTTCTTAGCGGTGTTGGACGCGGCCAGAGCGAGGAACCGCGGCAGCAGCGCGGCGGGCGCACGCACTGCCCGCAACCGCCCCGCCGACAGCACGCCGCCCTCTCTGTCAACAAGTTAACAGCAAGTTAAGGGGACAGCGTGCCTAGACGTTTGTGTGCGACGAAAATACACCTTAATTGTATGACCAAAGGTAGAAATTAGGTTGACATTAGCGATATTCAGGGTACAGAATATTCAGTAACGCGACTGTCCACCATCGAAATGCAATCACAACTTACGCATGCGTTGGTTTCAGTACTATCGTGAACGCATCGTGATCGATTCGCGAATGTATTGTCGCTACTTTTGTACTACTAAAAGCAGCAGTATGCGATGTCCCTCATGGGTTGCGAAGTATGTACATTGTACTTACTGATGGTGTGTAGAGGGCGGTATGAGCGGCGGCGCGGGTTGGTAGTGGTGGGGGGGCGCCCGGGGCGGCGTCGCAGCGAAGTCGTCGGGGTACAGCACGCCGTCCACTGGGGGCGCTGACGGAGACACCGCCCACTCCTCCTGTTATAACAAGTTGACTATATAACATATACATAAGTTAACTATATACGATCACTAACGATATATTCAATTTACGACACTGGATCGAAATATCGGCGAATAAAGTTATCAAAATAAACATGTGATAAAAATTTGGGAACAACACAAATTAATTCTTACTGCATTAAGTAAATGAGGTGTTGGA
The DNA here is from genome assembly GCA_951805285.1 of Thymelicus acteon. Taxonomy (NCBI): domain Eukaryota; kingdom Metazoa; phylum Arthropoda; class Insecta; order Lepidoptera; family Hesperiidae; genus Thymelicus; species Thymelicus acteon. The sequence goes on along the minus strand of OX638221.1, from coordinate 5,471,304 downwards.
TGTGTGTCCCTCCTGTCTTCATCAGCTTGCAGCCTCTTTGCTAGTTTAGCATCTTCTTGCTCTTGCTTTTTTCTGGCCTCTTCTGCTATTCTTCGTTTCTCCTAAAACATCAGTAATTAAATTAGAAATTCAATAATTTCAATATTTAATTTATATTCTCAGTTTCTCAGTATATTACTTTTTTACAATTTAAAACTACTGTTTTTAATAAATAAAATAAATAAATAAGGTGTGTCATCTCAAGACCCCTTGCATTTTAGGTTAGATGTACTTATTGAAAATTTTAAAGTAATACCAAAATAAGCTGGAGCATAAGGTATATAAAACATATATAAGGAAACTATTAGTATACAAAAGACTGGCATGCACTGAGATGAAATAGATAGTATCACAGTATGACTAAAAGATTTTACAATGATTCAACCAACCTCATTTTCCTTGTATTGTAAATGTTCTTTGGCATACACATCCAGTAGTTTCTGCTTCAGCTTTTCAGCTTTGGGCATGACTTCTTTAAGCTTTGCCTGATTCACAGTTTTCACATCAGCTGGTACTGAGTTGTATTCAGGATGTTTTCGAATCTTTTCAAGGAACAAAGTCATGAATTTCATATATAATATATAAGCATTTTCTAGACTCCCCTCTGCTAAGTAAACATTAGCCATTCTGACCATTTCCAGACCTGATCGGTAGTACCTGTAAATACAAAGGTCAACAATAATCATTAGTATAAATGTAATCCTCAATAAATGTAAATCACATCAAAACTTTCAAAACAGCAAAATACAGTTCAAAATGAATACAGAATTTTATTTAAATAGCATTGAAACCAATTTAGACATGATATGACAAACACATGTTAAGTAAATTTAGTCTTATGTAGCAATAATAAATTAGATTTATTACATTAACAATAATAAATCAGATTTATTATTGCTGTATGGTGTAAAATAAAGTTATTTTTCATTTTATTACTGTCCTATTTTAAAGCAACAGGTATACAATTTTATTTAGAAAGTTTATAATGAAATTGTTTTTTATAATATTATTTTCAGGAGTACAAAGAGAAAAAAGTATTGGAATCAAATGTTGTCTTAAATTTAAGTTTACCTTCTGGGTGGGACATTCGGGTCAACCTCCACCATGGTTCCATAGTTAGCCAATTGTTTGACCCTCGCAGCAGGCTCCAAGGAAGCTAGATCTATAGTTTTAGTACGTTTTTCGCTCGACTGCATGATTTATAAATTTATAGTTTTTGTTCTTCGGGAAAATGATCCTGTTAATTGACACGGATTGCAAAATAGTAACTTATCAATACAATAATAATGTTTGTTACTAAATGATCAGCTATGTAAAATCATTATCCCAGAACTAAACAAAATACAAACAGGATTTACAGATCGATGATTGATGAAACATCATGAAAATTCATGAAATGAAATGAAATGAAACTGATTGATGGATGAATCAGTCAATAATGTCATTAGTGTCATAGCTGTCATTTAACAATACCAAGTGAATTGACGTTGACAATTATGACAAATTAAGTCAGATTGACAGTCCATGTCGTAGACAGATTATAAAGTGTAGATTAGATATTATCAAGAACTTTATAGTATAAACTGGACTCTAAATTTCGAAGAGGTACCAGACTGGAAGATGGATTGAGTGAAACTGGATGACTAATCTCAATCAATCACAGACCAATATTGTTTATTAAAATTTGACTTGAATATTCTCATTTATCCGACGCACTATATGTGTATTGTATACATCCGAAAGCTGTAGATGGAAATCTATGCGAGTGTACACTACAATACTTAAATGATATTGTTATCGTGTCATCCAATGAAGCTCTGAAGTAGATAGTGGTTTTAATAAACTTTGTGGCAGCCATCATAACACAAATCACTTAAACACTACATGGCAGCCACCGGCGGCAACGTATCGTCATATCGGTAAAAATGCCTGATGCTGTTGTTCCTAAGCGACTGTAATCTCTTACTTTACCATCAGAATTTTAATCTTCTCTTTATGCGCTTGTCGGCTATTTTACATAAAAAAAGCTATTAAAACCATTATGAAACATTTATTTTGCTTCGCTCATAAAGATCTGCAAAAAATTTCATAGCAAAAATAAAAAAATGCTAAGAGTGGACACCAAATACAAGCAGAAAAAAATAACAGAAAAAAATGACATGTGTTTTCATAAAACCTGTAAATCCCTAAAAATACAGGATAAAAAGATGGACATTTCTTAAAAACATAATACCCGGGTTTCTTCCTCAACGTGTTAATGTAAATTCCTGTACAAAAGTTGTCTCCAAATACTTCTGTCTCGACTTCATCTATTATAGATTTAATATTGCATTTTATTTCATTACAATATCGCCATATTCTATTTTTAAGTTTGATTCTTGGTTTCGGTTTACACCGCGAGCGTTTTTTGTAACGTTTTTCTGGATATCTTACTCTCTCACACTGACTCTCTCTTTTGCATCTTTGAACAATTGACTTAGTTTTTTTATTATCAGGCTTAACAATAATGCGCTTAGAGGACACGTTATTATTAAACATTGGATTTAATAATTTTACATGAACGGGTAAACCAGAGGTGTCGGCACATAAATATTTGTGTCTGCTACGACCATAGTCATGCGAACATATTTTATTATTATTATTTTCAATCGTATAATTACCCGCATGTAAGCGACAACTACGATGGGGGTAACGACATGGGACGGCGATTGGTTTTCTATCATTAATTTCACTATCACAATGTGATTCGTACGTAACTTTAGGAACTTCTTTTCGACGCCGTTTTGTAGATTTCATAACCCATCCTTTACTTCTACTGTAGTATAACGTATACTTTTTCTTAGGGTCTGACGTCATAACACGGTCTTTTCTACCACACTTTTCGTTAGTTGAAGACTGATGATTACAAAAATCGATTGTGTTTTGATTAAGAAGCGATTTAAATGCTCCAAATGATACGGCGATCGGTTTATAAGCCCAAGATACACCCTCTAATAGGAAAGACCAGGTATTTTTTTTGCAAGTTTGCATAGAATTATCTGTCACGTATTTGCTACCATGCACATATACTTCTTTTTGTGGTTTTCTTCTACTTCTTGAATTACGAGTTGCGCTGATATTTGTATAACTGGGCCGTAATGGATATGTAACAAACCAGCAAAAATATAGGGTAATAATACATGGAGACCATGCTATCAAAGCCAATCCAATTAAGAGATATTTAAGTGCTATTTTTGCCAAAAACAGAACATTATCGTGCATAATTAATGGATCTAGAAAACGTTCAAAGCCATTGTTATTTGAATTCTCATGTTTTATACGATCTTTTTTTGGATCTAAGCACTGGATGCTAACCGTACAAGCATCGCCTCCACCTCTCTGGGCATTTGAAACATTACGTTTAGATTGATCTACTTGTTTATCTTTTTGTGAGTCAAACCCATTTCCACAATGGAATTCAAAATTGTATAAGTCATCGTTTCTTCCCATATTAATGGCTTCTAATTCTGTATCCGTCTGATCATAGTCAGGAAATTGTACAACTTTATACTGTTCTTGTATGACACAACACTCACGACTTTGACTTGATTTAGGACTGGATTTACATAATGTATTTCTACGATTGGGTGTATTTAAGGTATATTGTTGACGAATATGTTGTCTCTTTCGGTTTGGGACTTCACAGCGAAGGATGTTTTGTCGTTTTTTCAATTTAGCGGTAGATGTATTACACATATCTTCTGCATTATCATAATTCATTGAATGGAAATTATATATATCATTGATAAGATCTTGATTTATATTACTACGTTTGTTTTTCCGTGCTTCAGATGTAAATAAGACTTTGATTTGTTTAGTATCAACACAACTCGGTTTTATTTTCTTTTGATTTCTGCAGCTGTTAGCTGTACTTCTGGGCCGAGTAAGTCGTTTTACATAGTTACTACAAATAGACAATGTTTTCTTGAGGTTTTTATGACTTGCTGGATTTCTTCGCGACTTGGTTTTTGAATTTTTAGCTGAAAACGCAATGGGTTAGAAGCGATCTAACAAAGATTTAGTTACATTTTTTATTTATTACATAATCATTTTACGTTATTATTACCATCAGCTTTTTCCTTTTGAGGTTCATTGATTTGTATATTTTTTAAAATGTCCGTGCGATCGTTATTTCTACAAATGCTGTTAAAGTCCTGACGTTTAGCATTACTGCTGACACCGTCGTAGTTTAAAATAGGTAGTCCATGCAAACTTTGATTGCTGTGGTCCATTTAATCAAGGCAATTGAATAAGTTGTAATAGGTAGATGTTAGTCGAAATTACAATGCAATAACTGGATAAAATTGTGTCACAGTATACAACGTAAGTATATTTCCCCAAAAATAGTATGAGACTATATATTATATACCTAGTAGGTACTAAGTTAATACCACAATAATACTAAGTTAATACCACAAACACAGTTGTTTGATATTTAAGTCTTAAAATTCAATTTAAACGATTACAAATAATACAAATATCCCGCATTATAAAACCTGTGAAAATCTGCCTGACAATGACAGGCCACAGTGCAAAATTACTAATCCATATGTTTGTCATTCTTTCAGCTCTCCGACAGAGCGAATTACGACAAAAAATTCTCTGAGTCTATTTTTAGGGTTCCGAAGTAAAATTGGAACCCTTAGGCCGTGCGCTGCGTTAATTAATCAAAATTATTATTAATTTCGTCATATCCGTCCGTCCGTCTGTCCAAGACATAGCGCCGAGACCCTTAGTGCTAGAAAGCTGTAATTTGGCATGGATATACATATTTATTAAAACTCCAAAATCATAAAATAAAATATTGAAAAAAAATTTTTTCGGAGTAATTCCCCTACAGGTAACAGACAGACAGGTAGGTGAGGATGAATTTTTTTTTCGTTGTGCACTCCATAGTGTGGGGTATCGTTGAAAAAGTCTTTCAAAAATATTATGGGCCTTCTTCTGCCGGCGATTGGAGTTGAACAAGTGAAAACAATCTCAAAAATAGGTAACTAATATGATGAATTACAAGGAAAACTATAACGGCTATGTTAACTTAAGTAGTTAATGAGTAATAGTCGATAAACTTACTAATTCGGAACCCTACATTGCTCGTAAACTGACACACACTTGCCCTGTTTTTAGATGCTGTTATCATTCGGAACATAGACAAATACTATTATTTCTTCTGTGATTTAACAACTTTCAGACTAAAACGTAGTGAAAGTACTCTGTGTTTCAGACATTTGGTGAAAATGAAGTTTAGTAGATAATTTCTACTTGACCAATAAATTACTGTCTGTTCGACTTTCGACAATGGAACAATACCCCGGCTCAGATGAAGGAAATAAAAGGCAGATGGAACATTCGCAAAGAAATGTAACGAATGACGTGAAGTCACTTTTTCCCTATGTGTGCGTGACAACCTTAATGTCAGCTAGCAGTGGCACCGTATGGACACGTAATTCTTTGTGTGTGTGAGGATGCCAAATGAAAAGTCATAAACTCCCGAAATTTTGTAAATGTTGTTTGACATATTTCCAACTTAACACATTATGCACAAATAAATTGGCAAAATATTTATTACTAGTCTAGTGAACGCCCTTGCTTCGCTTCGGTAAGCCCACAGTCGATAAAAGTAGGGATGGTATTCTTTAAATTGTCGTGATTTTTTTATTTGTAAACCGATTCAAATAAAACAAACACTAAATGTTAACCCAAACTCATTACAATACGTCAGTGAAAACCGAATATTTTATTAAGCCGTTCCTGAGATAGGAGGAACAAATGCATAGAAAACCAGACAAAAATTTACGTTGTAATAAATTAATGTGATAATCATAATTGATTTTAATTTCATCACTAGTTATCAAAAAGTACACTTATCAAAATATATGTAAATGTTCTTTTAATATAAAATAATACTTAAATATATTTAATTGTCTTAATTAACCTATGGACTTTTTTATGCAGAATAAGTTAGTGTTTGACCACAGAACCACCTGAGATGGTAAGCGGTAATGAAGTCGTGGATGGTAAATCACACTAACTTAGTAGAAGCCTATTCACTCTTGACTTGAAGACACCCACATTATAATCTGACGGGAACACCCACGCGGACAATTAATTCCAGTCCTTTGTGGTACGCATAATAAAAGACGAGGCAAAGTGCATTTTTTTTTCTCTTGTAATAGCAGCTGTCGGCAATCTGCAAAATTATAATTGAAATCATTTTAGTGAGTAGGCTAAACTAAAAACAGAAACTAAAATATAATATAATATTTTCTTTCAATCATGCATTTTATCGTGGGCAAACGTGACATTTTCAATTAACCCGGTTATAATATCCCAGCGATAGGTGTTTATGCATTGGCTGTATTTCTTGATTTTTAAGGTTTAAATAAATACAAATATTTCAAATATTTACTTTTTAAATATATTTATTTCGACATACATTTATAAATCGACCAGTGCTCAAATAGCTCATGCATATTTCCCCAAATATAGGGTAACCGATTTTCACATAAAGCTGGTATACAAACAATATACAAATGAATAATTGTCGAGGTTTTGTGTTCCGAGCAAACCGCAAAAATATTATTATAAATAAATAATAAAATAATGAACAGATATCTGTGAAAAGATATTCCATCTTCTTTTCTTTGATTTTGCGAACTACTTTTAAATTGTTTAAAAATGCAAGACGGCATTATAACTGATAAAATTATTTAATAAATTTTGACAATTGCGATGTTCATGCAATTTGACGCTTTCTTTAGTAGTGACACGAGATTGTATTAGTTTTTTATTTTGTATTATTCTTGGTAGGCTTACGTCATATTCGAACGACGTTATCTGCCTTTCATTCCTTCATCTAAGTACCCCGGTTTCTTGGTCCGTCATATTTTTAAGAAAGTTTGAATTACCGCTGCACGCTATTGATTTTTATGCTAACTTCTCAGATTAAAGATTTTTGTTCCTTTTAATCCGAGACTTACGGTAGGCAAGAACATGAAAAAACTGTAAGTTTCAACTGAGGTTCAGAAGTCTATAAAGTTCCAAAAAATTTATTGAAAATCACAACAGCAGGAACAAAATAAACATTTGCAAAGTTCCAAACAGATTAACATCGGCACCCAAAACAAGCAGCCAGCTATGAACAACATCAAGTATCCTGTATTTTTCCACTGCTTTCGGGCAGTCATGTAATGCGGGTACAAATTTGGCCACCGATGGTGGATCCATAGTTGTGGAGTTCTAGGTAGAGACTTGAGATAACAATCTCCTGCAGCTAAATTCCAAACGTTTACCTCATGAGGAACACGTCTTGAGTCGTGCCGAGTCGGGAGAAGTTCGTGATGTAAACACCTGGAGTAAGGTCTGCACCGTCTAAAGTCTAGCATTGATTTCAGTCCTTTGTTTTGTTTATAAGGACCTGACAAAAGCTTATCACAAAAATCGAAAAGGACATCGGTAAAAGGGTTTCCATTTTTTTGTTTTCCTTTACCTTTAGACCGTGTATGTTTTTCTTTCTTTTTAAATTTGTTAGCTTTACAGTTGCGTGAATCACATTCCTGGAGTTTGTCCCTCGAGTCGAGGGCGAATAACAGTTTCTTCCGCGCCTGCCGCAGCTTCGCCGCTGCCCTCAAGTCTGCTTTCGCTCGGCAATTAGCACGCCTCTCATATTCCTTTATCTTTCGGTTTAGTGTCTCTTCCTTTTTTAACAGTTTCTTTTCCCTTATATGTAATGTCTTTTCTATTTTATTGATTTCTTCCCAATTATAGTTTTTTCTTTTGTTCGTTCGTTTTGTTGTTCGTTCTTTTTGTTTGTTAGTTTTGGAAATATGAGATCGCATTTTATTGTTTTTTTAATGTAACGTTTATTTTATGTGAAATAAAAATCTCAACATTATATTTTATTTTAAATAATTGTGTGTAATTATTTTTTCCTTCATTATTTTTATATTTTTATGTTTTCATTTTTAAATTGTTTTGATTGTATTGATATTTACATGATATTTACTTTGAGATAGTTGAATGATGGTAGATAAGCAAGCTGACATTGATGGACCATTTCATGGGGACTTTTCTGGCATGTCTCCACATTATGTCTAGCGTCTATCCCACAGAGTGCTTAAACACACGTAGTGTAATTATCTAATTATTCTATCATAGATCATAATACAAAAAATATTGTCTATATAAAATTCCCTTTGCGCTTCGCTTACTTTGCGGACTTGCGGCAGAAAAGACTGAACTGTTTTAAATTTTGTACCTAGATGCTCTTTGTTTCCATATTATTATCATGTTGGCTTTTAACCAAGGCAAAAATCTCATGTTACTTCTTTAGTCCTCAAATAGGCAAACAACAAAAGAAAAAGAACCAGATATCGCAAATTAAAGTACAATACTTGAGTTTAAGAACTAAAATTGCATAAATCCTGACTCATACCTATCGCGTAGAAAATTACACAGGCGCAAGGGGCGGAGTTCAACTCCTGAGAGAGGTCAGCACACGGAGTGAGAAAGCGGTTCGTGACAAAACAAAACACAAAACTCGTTAATGCAACAGCGAGTCAGCGTTTTAGAAAGATAAGCTAACTAACTTCCATTCGGAATCGCGACCTTCCTCTGTGAATGCCGAGCAAAGCGAAACATTGCAAAACTCGAATTGAGAATCAATGCGTCACCAGATGAGAACTATCAGACATACATACACTATCCACTATCCACCGCGGACACCGTGAACCAATGTTGGCGATAATTTACCAATGTATACGTATTATTCAAACAAGCTATTTGAGTAGTCGTAAAATACTGTAGACTGGTCGACCACGGAAAAGCTAAAACTAAAGTCAAGGCTTAGTTCTACGTAAATCATTACGTTGCATTATCTCGAAGATAAAATTCGTCACACTTTCCAGTGTTCTTCAACATAGTAACTACTTAAGTAAGTACGATAGCAATTACATACACGACACACGTAGACAATGTGTAGACTGGGTTCAAATATTGCAATAGTAGTTGCGGTGGTACCGAACTTTACGTGGGTAGAAAGAAAACAACGTGAGAAAGAGAATTCTCCACAATGATCTCAAAATTGCGTAAAGTATGCTACTCCTCACTTGAACTACTTACATAGTAAAACGTGATAAAACCAACAATAGAATAGCCAAGAACCACATTAGGTTACAATACATCCTGAATTCTGTCTCAAGCACTACACCCTGCTTGGTCAATTCTATTTCGCATCAACAACACCTATGATAAATCAACGAATGTGGGAAATGCCGCATCCAATGTGATTGAGTTGGGCTTCCTGCATCAGTGAGGTCAGCGGACTGGCTCCCGCAGCCAGCGGGTGACACGGCCGCGCGGCCACACGGGTGCGCACGCCGCCGCGCCGCGCCGCAAGCACTCTGCGCCTGCGCAGAGCAGAGTATCGCGAGCGGCCGTCTCACGCGCGCGCACCGTGCTCCCTACCAGTAAAAATAAACAAGTGATAAAAGGCAGTGAACATTTAATTAAGTTACTCGGCGTGAGTCCATTCGGATCGAATCCCAACGAGTCCAGCTCCAGGTATTTTTAGAAGAATACTTTGATCGCCCGAAAACTGGTTTTCAGGTTTTGCACCGCAAAAGTGTACATACTTGCTGAATTAAGTACTCGACGTTTAAACTTGAATTGAAATTTGATATTTATCAGATGTGCCTATCACCTATGAGAATAATAAATCGTAGAGATACCTACATTTTCTCATTAATAAATTTCTCGTTTTGTTATTTCAATTTGAACACAAAGAATTTTTAAAATTACTGCTTCTATTCTGTTTAGTGTTTGCTTTTACGATGTTTATTTTGGGAACAAGAGAGGAAACGGCTTGTTAAAATATAACGTTTTTATATAGATACCCACTAGGTACGTACCTATCGTGTATATGAATTAAGAACTCAATAAAATCAATGTAAAGACATTTAACAATCCTGAACAACAATCCTTAACAATCCTGTTCTGAGTTTTGTATAAACCTATCAAAGTTCAAATAATGCTCAACGACTTCTACGAGAACAGGATTTAAATGCAAATTAAATTAATGACCACTCAATGATAGGTAGTAATTCGTATAATAATACCTAATAACTTCTAGAAACTTATACAACAGTATCTGGTAAAGGTATTAAAAGATATTGAATTATACAATAGGCTTATAAAAATCGAACGTAAACTTATGTAGGTACCACCTCTCTACCACAAATACATAAGTCAAATTATACAAATGACCCACTACATACATGTACGACCGTCCAGTGATAAGCAGTGTATGATAGCCTCAGTATACAATAACAAATAGATGAATATGTTTACCAAAAGTTGTTATCAAATCAGCAACGCATCACGACAAATCAAGCGCCAGGTTTAAAATTAGATGTCCAGCAATACAATGCTGAAAACCGAATCCAATTCTGTCCAGTACTTTTTGTGCGATTCGCGATTGAACATTACAGACAAAAAGACAAAAATTCTACAGATAATTGTTTTTGCTTCTGTTCTTCCTATAAAAATCCCTCATATTATTCCGTTTTTAATATCTGATCTTACAAGCACCAACCTTTTACAATTTTATTATGAGTAGTTAATGTTTATAACGTGTTTCTTGTATTTAATACAAAATATCACCGTTTTCTGCCTATTAAATGATGAATTTTTGCCAAGCGCAGATTTTCACTAAACTTTGACGCACCATAACTTGGAAACTATAATTCGTATTAAAATAAATGTTAGAAGTTATTTGTAGATAATTTATCAGTAAATAATTTACTCCTTGACCATTTTGTTCTAGCTTGTATAGTTTTCCTGAAAATTGAGAAAATCTGTAAAATGGGACACATTTCAAGGGGGGGAGGGGTGATGCGGACAGGGGGGGGAGAGGGAGAGTGGTTTTTTTAATGTACTCACATATGGGTACAACATAGTAAAAGTTTTATAAAATTATAAATTATGCCGCTAAAAAATCTAGAATGAATAGACTAGCCATAGTGTTTGAATTGCGGGCCGCGCCGTGTGCGCCGCCCATTGCAACGCGCGAGGATACATGAGGATAGGTCTATCTATATCTGTGATGTGGACCGTCTAGTGACAGTTTTACAAAAAATATTTGCATTCTTCTCATCTCAAAAACTTTTTTCAGTTTTAACTCTGTGCCTCCTGTGATAAGAGATACAAAGTGGCAAATCGACACTTTACAGGAGGACGAAAACAAGTTCAAAAAAATTCTAATTCATAAACTAAGTGAGCTATATAGGTGTAACATGAGTAACTTCTTTTGTAGATAAAAACATTTATTGTCACCGTACATTTAGTTTTTGTAGTAAATATTATAATATTAAAGTAATTCATCAAAAACCTGTGAGTTGTACCTTTTGTATTTCAAATGTGTGCTAATATTACGTGATAAATGATACAAGTAGAATTAAATTATTTTGCACCTATAAATTGTCTTTGTGTAAACTGATATAAATTGATTAGGGTACAATTCTATATAGGTTCATATACATAGAATTATACCCTAATGAGTATTGGTTTATAGTAATATAACTCTAAATACATTAATATTCACGATAAATATATTGAAAAATAAAATGTGAAAATTAATATAATCGCAGTTATAGAAAGGAGCACAAAAAACTATCTGTAGAGCAATTATTTTCAGGGGTTGCAACTTTTTCTTTTTTTTTTGCATCGTAATTTTTTCTTATAAATTTCTATGTTAAAATCACAAAAAGGGTACAACTCGACTTCTAAGTCGAGTTGTACTGAATGAGTGATCTATCACTCATCGCAGGAGGCACAGAACTGATCAGGCACATTTTTGGCTTTTACTCTAGGGTTATGTATAAAGTCACAATGTCAGGTAATCATGGTTGTCTAAATATTTAGTTAGAATCATATCCACTGCAATTTTTATTATATTATATGTTATTTTCTGCTGCTTAACTGCGTTCAACTTTTGATATCTGCCGCTAATTATTTCATTTGGTAATTTACATTATTTATAAGCAAACTTAAAAGCGAGCGAATAACCTGGCGCATAAATATGAATGATAACATCAACTTTCTTTCCAGAAGCCTTGTGATGAGATGGCGCAGTACCAGTTCCTGTTCTTGATCTTCGTAGCAGTGTTGGGTAAGATTTATATTTTAAGACCCTAGAATACAGGCCCTAGATAATAAAATAAAAACTCTAATACCACAGTAAACTTTTCCAGTTTGAACTAATGAGGCTTTATTATCAAGTAATATCCACGATGTATTGGTGAGGATAGTTCCAAAAGAATTTCTTACAGCGTAACCTATCAATTTCGATGAACATACATACTTACACAACATCGACCACAACCATGGAAAGGTTTACTGTCCATAATGATACATAGAGTAGTTCAAGTAGTTCGTCTTCATTCTTATAAGTGAAGTTGTAAACCTTGTCATTAATTGCTACGTACATGTACATATAAGTGCTTCCGTGTTTACACACATAAAATGATAAAACTAAGTGAAATCAACAGATTGATCTACGAACAACTTTTGAACATGTAGCCACATAAAAATTTTAGTAGTGCTTAGGACGCTTATTACCTCACACATATCTACTTCTGGTAGACAAAATATATTGAACGTTTACATTACATATACAAAGAGATAGTCAAAGGTTTTATTTATAGTATTATGCATAATTTTTAATTAGTTTGCTTTAATAATTTAAAAGTTACATGATTACGTAGCACAAGTGAAACAAATCGGAAACATTTACTACTGAACTACCGCCCACGCACGTTCGCCACGTATAAAATCTATCTAAATTTTACTAAAACAAAATTTAAAAATACGTTTTTATTAACATGTTACAATTTACAGATACACTATATAAACATAACAAAGATACAGTAACATAGAGTTGCCAACCGTCCTGTTTTCCCAGGACATGTCCTAGTTTTTGTAGTGTCCTGGGACGTCCTGAATAGTATTTAAGCAGCGTCCTAGGTTTTTAAATTTTAAAATTCGTATGCCTCTTTTAACATTCTTACGTTATGGGCGGCTTCACGGCTCGCAATTATTGCAACTCTATTACTGCGTCCTGTTTTCAAACTGAATTGTCCTGGTTTCGTCAACTTCATATCCTTTTTTTTAATATGAGTTTATATGTCTACATATGCATATATATATGTTTATATATCTCTCAAACTAAATAATGAAATATTGCATATGGAGGAATCCACGGTCTTTTTAGGGGTGACCTTAGATAGTAAACTTCAGTGGGGCCCACATATAACAAATCTCGCGACTAAACTCGGTAGGGCTGCTTATGCTATTAGGAAAATAAGGCAGTATACTGACGTCGAAACTGCTAGGATGGTTTATTTTGCATATTTTCACAGTATTATGTCTTATGCCATCTTATTGTGGGGCAAAGCAGCCAGTATAGAACAAATTTTCATATTACAAAAAAGAGCTATTAGGGCTATTTATAAACTTAGGTCTCGGGAAAGCTTGCGTGAGAAGTTCAAAGAAATAGGTATACTTACAGTAGCTTCACAATATATTTATAGTAATGTGGTTTTTATACGGAATAATATAACCGCGTATAAACAAAGTTGTGATATCAATTTTCGCCAAACAAGAAGAATGCACCAGTTAGTAACGCCATCTTACCGTCTTTCTAAAGTGCAGCGATCTTTTATGGGGCTTGGTGTAAAGTTCTATAATAAAATCCCAAAGTTAATATGTGATTTGCCAGTGGAATTGTTTAAGAAACATGTAAAATCTAAACTTTTAGGCAAAGACGCATGGAAATGACCAGATCTGCAACCAGTTCCGTACAAGCTAGTGATTGATACTTTTTTGTAACAAATATACCGATGTATTTTTATTTTTAAAAGATGTGCTGAGGAGTTTCTTTACTGCTTTTCTTCTCCTCCATGACAAAGCACCTTTGCAAAAAGCTGGTTGATTAAAAAAATGACGTGCATAAGTGTATCAATGATACCTACATGAATAAATGATTTTGAATTTTGAATTTTGAATTTTATGAATTGAGTGACAATGAGTTTATATATGAATGTTTATATGAATTTAACATAATAAAGGAGTCTTAGTACAAAAGCAACAGTATGTGCTTCAACATAAAACAAATTATGTACCTATATCAACATGACGTAACACATCCTGATAGTAGTGCTAATCTATACATTGTATATAAATTTTCCTTGGAAGAAGCTTTTTCATTATTCATCTCATCCGTCATCACCTCATATTATTATGTGTACCACTCACCACGTATACTAATTGCACTTTAATAGTATAAAATACAAGTAATGGCTACGTGGAACGAACTATGAATCATTGTTCGTTAAATTCCGATTCGGGACATTTTTATTTACTACCTGACTTACCTGAGTGTTACGTAAACAGCGTAAACTCATACATTCGTATAAGACGTATTATATTTTTTCATACATACGTCTGGCGTAGTAGGAGATTTACATAATGAGTCACACTCGTCAATGAATGAGATGTTATTATCTTAGGTATCGACTTATCGAGGCATCCTTTTCATCTTTATTTGCTTAAGATAAGTAAATTTGCTTACTAATTACATATATTATGCTCTCAGGGGAAACACGTAAAAATAAAATAATTTTACTTATTATCCATTGCACTTATGTTTTTCCTAAGAACTACTAGGTACATATCTTCACACTAGCAAATCTGTAAAACGGTGACACATTGTGGATAATAATGGTGTTATTCTGGTGTTATTCATGAGTAAAATCGAACGAGTCATATTGTAGGCAGGGCAGGCCTTAGGGTAAAATGAGAGGAGCTGTTACTAATGCGCCAAGTGGCAAAAGGGGTGTACACATTTTTGTAAATGGGCGCTACTTTTGAACCGCCACCTAAAACTTTGTTGGGGTCACCACTGATAAAGTGAAAATACAGTTGATAAAGCCACAATACAGACCACAAAAGGGCGTTAAGAGACAATCTGGCTCTACTTCAATTAAAGGTGATATAGGACCAACGCTAAACTTGTGGGTATACCCATCATGACAGGAGCACCCAGTTGAAAAAAATAGTAACTAAGTAGTATTCTTAGGTTTGCGTAGGTCCCCACGAAACTCTTTCATCACGTCAAATATGAGAAAAGTACGGAATTGTGTAGATAACATTATCCTATGCCCAAGTGCTATTATAATGCCATCCAAAACAAAACTTGTAAAAAAACCAAGTCTCGCAACTCAGTTCTTCTACCGTAAAAAGTTGTGAGATCCATGTAATACCAAGTCAGTTAATTTATTCAGTTCCTACTTAAGGGTCCTTCTGTCTTAAGTTGTTACGTAATTAGCTAACCTAATAAGTAACAACATCTTATAGTGACCATATTATCAATATTAAAAATCTTTTATGTTTTAAATAAATAGATCGACTTGACAATCGCATGAAAACACAATGTACCTCACAAGTAATACATATACTACATATTGTATTAAATTTGATTGTTTAGTGCGATTGCCAAGTCAATCTATTTATTTAAAACATAAAAGATTTTTAATATTGATAATATGGTCACTATAAGATGTTGTTACTTATTAGGTTAGCTAATTACGTAACAACTTAAGACAGAAGGACCCTTAAGTAGGAACTGAATAAATTAACTGACTTGGTATTACATGGATCTCACAACTTTTTACGGTAGAAGAACTGAGTTGCGAGACTTGGTTTTTTTACAAGTTTTGTTTTTGATGGCATCTCATTTCTTTTTGTAGATAGTTCTACTTTTTTCCTTTTACAAGTTACCTTTGAACATAATTATATCTAGGTACCTATCTACACCTATTATTCCATTATATTATATACAGGTACACTGATTCATTCACTGCAAATGTAACTTTGTAATCCTATATATTTATATGGGATTACAAAGTTATTTATGCAGTTGATGTATCTATAAAACTGGACCGAAATTGCAAAATATTTTAGTTTTCCCTTGATCTATACACTAAACACTAATTGTGTTCCAAATTTGAAGCTTCTATGTCTGCTAGAAGTGCCTTAGAGTTTTGATGATCGGTCAGTCAGTCAGTGAGTGACGAAATTAAGAAACTTTGACTAGTTATAATTCTTAAACTACTGGTTCAAATTCAATGAAATTTGAAATATACCGTGTTTATACAATGCCTGCTTGGTTACAAAAAATTCAGGCTTCTAGCTTTATCCACAACGAAGTTATAGGGGGTCGAAAATGGCCTGAATTGCTTCGAAAAAAGGATGGTACGGCCGTGCAGCTTTTTTGCTCGACTTGGCGGGGGCACGTTATATCTAGGTACCTATCTACACCTATTATTCCATTATATTATATACAGGTACACTGATTCATTCACTGCAAATGTTATTTTGTTATACAGGTACAGTAATTCATTAACTGCAAATGTAACTTTGTAATCCTATATATTTATATGGGATTACAAAGTTATTTATGCAGTTGATGTATCTAGAAAACTGGACCGAAATTGCAAAATATTTTAGTTTTTCCTTGATCTATACACTAAACACTAATTGTGTTCCAAATTTGAAGCTTCTATGTCTGCTAGAAGTGCCTTAGAGTTTTGATGATCGGTCAGTCAGTCAGTGAGTGACGAAATTACGAAACTTTGACTAGTTATAATTCTTAAACTACTGGTTCAAATTCAATGAAATTTGAAATATACCGTGTTTATACAATGCCTGCTTGGTTACAAAAAATTCAGGTTTCTAGCTTTATCCACAACGAAGTTATAGGGGGTCGAAAATGGCCTGATTGCTTCGAGAAAAGGATGGTACGGCCGTGCCGCTTTTTTGCTCGACTTGGCGGGGGCACTGCCGTGCCCCCAGATTCAACTGCGGAAGTTCTTATTGAACTCCCAGAATAAAATCGTCTATAGCATGCGGGTCTTAAAAACGATATTGAGCTGAAAAAATTTCCTGTGGCTATGGCCCCGTGCGGCACATGGAGAGAGGGCGGCAAGCCACTCGATTTTTAAATAAAACAAATTGTATTAAAATTAATTTTTTTTAATGTAAATTGTGTTATGAAAAAATCAAGAAAAGTGCTTTTTTAATTAATAAAAAAATATTTAAAATAATATGGGAGCGGCAAAGTTCACTTGGGGTGAGAGCAAATTTTCGGTCGGCCCCGGGCGGCGGGAGCCCACGCTACGCCACTGCATTTAACTAATAGGTTCCATGCATGTGTCCTCTCGCAATAAAATTCCTATGACAAATATCTCCCACGTTGTTTAAATTTCATTAGTCTCAATGATTAAACTACGTAGGAACTTCTTTTAGATTATGAATAATAATTGTTAGCTACCTAAGCTTAGGTAGGTACATGGGACCTATTGCGAATGGGACGTATTGCGACAAAACGCTATATCAGCTATCCTTAGAGTTCTTACACACGAGCAGCACGTCGTCGGCGGCAGAGGCAACTGCAGCCGTGGACTGCAGCAGTCGACCTATGCAGTTGTAGGATGTCGCGACGGTCATTTTGTCAGTCGACTGCAAATAGTACAAGAGAGCGCTACTAGCGTGGCGGGTTTATAAACTAAGTTCTAGTGACAATACTTATGTTAAATTGCTAAATGAGATATTAAAGAAATATGATTGTATTTGGAATTATAAATTGCAAGAATATATCTACTTAATAATAAAATGATAAAAACAAGAGGAATAACAACGTTTCTTCTTCGGAATCCATTTTGCAACTGGCTCTTATACTAAGAGAACGGTCGACAGCTACCGTTGATATTCAAAGTTAAAATGTCAGCGGCTGCAGTCGACCTGCAATTGACGTATCGACTGCAACGTGCTGCTCGTGTGTAAGAGCGCTTACATTAAAAAATTAATACAAACTCTGTCCCCGAACCAGAAGCATACTTTCCATTCAGTATCTAGGTACCTAGTTTAATCTGCTTGTGGCCAGCTCGGTAGAATGTCCTTAATCCTACATCATTTTTTAATATTTTAAAATGTCATTAACCAAATAAAAATGTTAATTACAACGAGTCTTCCCCGTGCAATTTTAGTAATCAGTCATATATCAAAGCTTTTCACATCGTTATTGCTCATGAATAAACCAACGCCGATCAAAGTTGGCCCAACATGAAATCTTGGTCACTTTCAATATAATCTGCTGTATACTTTATAGGTAAGTAAGTACTTCACTACAATCGACAACACAGGCGGCATGACTGGTTTTGAGTTCACTTACTCAGTTTGCGCTCTTACTATTACCGATGCCAATGAAGCAGGATTCCAGGACCTTAGTTTATTATAGCCTATCCTTTTATTAGTACATTTATAGGTACATAGGTACCTAGTTTAAGAACTAGCGATTGCATTGTAAATATTGTAATGTAGATTGTTTATTCTTTATTCTAAGTGCAGAATCGTAACCATCATTATCATCGTAGGCTTTCAAAGTTCGTCATAAAGTCTTCTCCATGTTCATATCCACATCTAGTGCAAACGCCTAGAATCACCTTGGAATCACCTAGAATAATACCTATAATATATATATAGGATAATCTTAGCAGTGAGCAGTCCTTTTTAAAGTTTAAAATAATTCGTCAAGAACCTTTTATATAATTTCGTTGAACTACTCACAATAAAGACTCAGAAGAACCACTTATTCAATTCTCTCACCGGACGATGGTCATTTGTGGCTACCAAGCCAGACTTGTTTGTTAGCCACCTTAATGTTATTGCATTTAAGGGGATTGCCTTGCCCGATGACCTTGGAGATTTGGTCCCTCTACTAGTATTTTTTAACTAAGCGCCATCTACCGACCAACGACTATACTACAATAAAACGAACTGAAGATAAAGCAAGAAAACATGTGGCACAGAGTTTTCATCGTTTTTGCCTATTTATATTCGCTCTCTGAGAGATCTTCGAATACATTTTGTTCCTATAGTTTTTGTAGTCTTGTACGAGTACCTGCCTACATGATAATAATTTATTTATTTTGAACTACACTATGCATTATGCCTGCTGATATATTATGTAGCTTTCATTCTACTAAATGATACATTCTGAAGTCTGATGATGACCAGGTAAGTACTGATCAGTTTTCAGTAACGGGAATAGTTAGGATGACCTAGCTTTCAACATTTATCTAATTGAGCATGGGTCTACTACATGAAACATTCTGAAGGTCTGATGATGACCAGGTAAGTGCTTATAGGTTCTCAGTAACGGAAGTACTTAGGATGACCTAGCTTTCAACATTTAACTAATTGAGCACGGGTGCTACTACATGAAACATTCTAAAGGTCTGATGATGACCAGGTAAGTGCTTATAGGTTCTCAGTAACGGAAGTACTTAGGATGACCTAGCTTTCAACATTTATCTAATTGAGCACGGGTGCTACTACATGAAACATTCTGAAGGTCTGATGATGACCAGGTACGTGCTTATAGGTTCTCAGTAACGGAAGTACTTAGGATGACCTAGCTTTCAACATTTATCTAATTGAGCACGGGTGCTACTACATGAAACATTCTGAAGGTCTGATGATGACCAGGTAAGTGCTTATAGGTTCTCAGTAACGGAAGTACTTAGGATGACCTAGCTTTCAACATTTATCTAATTGAGCACGGGTGCTACTACATGAAACATTCTGAAGGTCTGATGATGACCAGGTAAGTGCTTATAGGTTCTCAGTAACGGAAGTACTTAGGATGACCTAGCTTTCAACATTTATCTAATTGAGCACGGGTGCTACTACATGAAACATTCTGAAGGTCTGATGATGACCAGGTAAGTGCTTATAGGTTCTCAGTAACGGAAGTACTTAGGATGACCTAGCTTTCAACATTCATCTAATTGAACACGGGTGCTACTACATGAAACATTCTGAAGGTCTGATGATGACCAGGTAAGTGCTTATAGGTTCTCAGTAACGGAAGTACTTAGGATGACCTAGCTTTCAACATTTATCTAATTGAGCACGGGTGCTACTACATGAAACATTCTGAAGGTCTGATGATGACCAGGTAAGTGCTTATAGGTTCTCAGTAACGGAAGTACTTAGGATGACCTAGTTGATGGCCTTGTTTTAATGTTGCCATTGAGGGCCATCCATAAATTACGTCACACTAATTTCATGACTTTCTGACCCCTCCCCCTCTCTTTGTCACAGCTGGTCACATTTGTGAGACCTCCGCCCCTAGTGTGACGTCACATATTATGAATTAAGTTCCAAAATACATATACATATGTATATATACCAAATATTCGATTTTGGAATGTGACGTCACAAAATTTAGGATCCCCTCCCACCCTTGTCACACAATGTCACGCTACATCGAAACCCCCTCCCCCCTAACGTGTGACGTAATTTATGGATGGCCCTTTGTGATTGTTTCTAAATTACAATAATTAATTAATTCTATAGGAAATAAGGAGTAATCAAGGTCTTTGGTCCTGCCGAAGGAGATCAGTGTATTTTAATAAAAATAAAAAAATATATAAAAAAATATAAAAAAAATAGGAATTAAGGTTATGGGGGCATCAAGAAATCTGTAGAGTTTAAATTTTCAAATATCACCATTATATCTAGCAGGTACGCGCGGTAGCGAGTCCAGCCAAGTTCAAGCTAACAGAACTGGCGATCAGTACCGCGTGTAAAATTACACGAACGATTTGGAGCCACTTTTGACCCCCTCATAACTCAAAAAGTATTCGACATAAGTCTGTAAAATTGCTCATTGCTTGAGACTTGCGAAATACATATTTGCTCCAGATTTCATAAACACACCTCAAACGGCTATTAAGATAACGTCCAAAAATCGTCATTTTTATCACTGAATGACCTATAGATCAAAACTCTAAACTAGTTCCAGATGACCTAGAAAGTTAAAATTTGGCTTCCAGATAGGTAGTTGAGTATACAAATACAAATACCAAGGAATAAATCAGAAACTAGCAAATTTTTATAATTTTATTATAATGTGTAATATTATACGAATCATTTAGAGTTACTTTTGACCCGTTCATAATTCGAGACCTATTTCACCTAAATACATGAAATTTGGCACATTTATTAAAACCGCTTAGGACATAGGATTAAAAACATAACCTACTTCCAGATGGCCTAGAAACTAGATATTTTGCATCAAGGTAGACTATCAGGCGTATCTAAAGGAAAAAATCTAAAAACTGAAAGTTATTGATAATTAGTGAAACAAGTGAATTAGCGGTTCCACTGTGTAGAGTAATTTTACAAATAATAATGGGTATATTCATTATCTATAAACACTAATAATTTCTAGACAAAAAGTAATGATATCTTATCAAAAACATAAATGTAAAATGAAAGCCAAGTTAAAAAAACGATTGAGATCTAAATGGGTTCCAAGTTCTATGTAAAAAAGACTAAAATTTTAGTCACAGGGACATGCAATTCAAACTTTTAAAGCACCATGGCCGCCTATTTCTTGTACTTTGGAAAAAAGTAAGTTAGATCTATAACTCGTCTTCCAGATATATTTTTTGTTTCTGCTTGTGATTCTTCTTCAATAATCAAATCTTGTAAATCTTGTTCAACCTAAAACAAACAAACAATGCAGTGTCAAATTAAATTAGCTAGGGAAACTATCTAGTATCTAACAAATACCATAGTGTAAGCAAACAGAATAAGTTACCAGCAAAATTTGCTCTGCTCCCTCATCAACTTCCATCCCAGACAGATCGTATGTTTCTGTTAACGGCTGAAGTTCCTGATTTTGTAATTCTGAGTTTTGCTGGTTCCTGAACTGCCTGAAACATAATAACTTAAGTGAGCGAATGTAATGTTTTTGCTGCTACAGTCAGTAATAAGCCATACACAAAAATTCAAATGAGTCCAAACACGATGGTTCTACGCAGTGCCATCATTGAGATCCTTTACCCACCTTCGGAGTCCACCATCAGGTAGGTGACATCATCAGTCACCAAGGTCTCAATGAGACCTTTCAAATGAGTCCAAGCACGATAGTTCTACGTAGTGCCGTCACTGAGATCCTTTACCCACCTTCGGAGTCCACCATCAGGTAGGTGAAATCATCAGTCACCTAGGTCTCCATGAGACCTTTCAAATGAGTCTAAGCACGATGGTTCTACGTAGTGACGTCACTGAGATCCTTTACCCATTTTCGGAGTCCACCATCAGGTAGGTGAAATCATCAGTCACCAAGGTCTTAATGAGACCTTTCAAATGAGTCCAAACACGATGGTTCTACGTAGTGGCGTCACTGAGATCCTTTACCCATTTTCGGAGTCCACCATCAGGTAGGTGAAATCATCAGTCACCAAGGTCTTAATGAGACCTTTCAAATGAGTCCAAACACGATGGTTCTATCTAGTGCCGTCACTGAAATCCTTTACCCACCTTCGGAGTCCACCATCAGGTAAGTGACATCTTCAGTTACCAAGGTCTTAATGAAACCTTTAAAATGAGTCCAAACACGATGGTTCTATCTAGTGCCGTCACTGAGATCCTTTACCCACCTTCGGAGTCCACCATCAGGTAGGTGACATCGTCAGCCACCAAGGTCTTAATGAGACCTTTCAAATGAGTCCAAGCACGATGGTTCTATCTAGTGCCGTCACTGAGATCCTTTACCCACCTTCGGAGTCCACCATCAGGTAGGTGACATCGTCAGCCACCAAGGTCTTAATGAGACCTTTCAAATGAGTCCAAACACGATGGTTCTATCTAGTGCCATCACTGAGATCCTTTACCCACCTTCGGAGTCCACCATCAGGTAAATGACATTATCTGTCACCAAGGTCTTAATGAGACCTTTAAAATGAGTCCAAACACGATGGTTCTATCTAGTGCCGTCATTGAGATCCTTTACCCACCTTCGGAGTCCACCATCAGGTAGGTGACATCGTGAGCCACCAAGGTCTTAATGAGAGCTTTCAAATGAGTCTAAACACGATGGTTCTATCTAGTGCCGTCACAGATCCTTTACCCACCTACGGAGTCCACCATCAGGTAGGTGACATCATCAGTCACCAAGGTCTCAATAATACCTTTCAAATGAGTTCAAACACGATGGTTCTACGTAGTGACGTCACTGAGATCCTTTACCAACCTTCGGAGTCCACCATCAGGTAGGTGACATCATCAGTCACCAAGGTCTCCAAAAGCCTTTTCAAATGAGTCCAAACACGATGGTTCTATCTAGTGCCGTCACTGAGATCCTTTACCCACCTTCGGAGTCCACCATCAGGTAGGTGACATCGTCAGCCACCAAGGTCATAATGAGAGCTTTCAAATGAGTCCAAACACGATGGTTCTATCTAGTGCCGTCACTGAGATCCTTTACCCACCTTCGGAGTCCACCATCAGGTAGGTGACATCATCAGTCACCAAGGTCTCAATGATACCTTTCAAATGAGTTCAAACACGATGGTTCTACGTAGTGACGTCACTGAGATCCTTTACCAACCTTCGGAGTCCACCATCAGGTAGGTGACATCATCAGTCACCAAGGTCTCCAAAAGCCTTTTCAAATGAGTCCAAAGACGATGGTTCGACGTAATGCCGTCCCTGAGATCCTTTACCCACCTTCGGAGTCCACCATCAGGTAGGTGACATCATTAGTCACCAAGGTCTCCATGAGACCTTTCAAATGAATCCAAACACGATGGTTCTACGTAGTGCCGTCACTGAGATCCTTTACCCACCTTCGGAGTCCACCATCAGGTAGGTGAAATCATCAGTCACCAAGGTCTTAATGAGAGCTTTCAAATGAGTCCAAACACGATGGTTCTACGTAGTGCCGTCACTGAGATCCTTTACCCACCTTCGGAGTCCACCATCAGGTAGGTGACATCATTAGTCACCAAGGTCTCCATGAGACCTTTCAAAAATTCAAATGAATCCAAACACGATGGTTATACGTAGTGCCGTCAATGAGATGCTAATACCCACCTTCGGAGTCCATCATCATATTAGGTCTCCATCTGCCGCGGCGCCGTCAAACGAAATTCTCAAGATAGCTAAAACGTTAAAAAAATAAACACACTAGAAATAATGTACTCAATAGGGTAGGTACTTACCAATAGTTTTGGAGAGCTCGGTCACATTTCACTTACATTTATTCATTATATTAGCCACAGTCAGTCTTACTCTATGATAGGGTCAATAAACTAAACGAAATTATAATCTACTTTACATATATTTACAAACTTAATTTTTATTGTTCTTTTACGAAATATTTATATTTGTACTATTTACAATATGACTTCATTCAAAAATTTTTCAAAACGTGAGGTTTTAGTTTTTATTTGGAAAAAATAGCGCGCGTACAATCCACCCGTCACAAGAGTCATCGAGACACTGATGTATCGCGTTCCGAGACTCCCGAGCACGCGACGCAGGGCTTAGCGGGGGCGCTCCAGCGGGGTACTGGTGAAGTTTTGGGTTTTTATTCATTTTTTCAAAATATTAAAATAATTAAGAAAAAAAAAACCATACAAATTGTGAAACACGTCATTACATATTTTTTAGTACAATATTCATGCCGAACTATTTAACCGTTACAGAGAACATTTACAATTTAGGTTGAAGAAGGACCTATTTAACAAATTTTTTTCCCAATATTTGGGAGAGGTTATTAAAATTTTAAATAATAGAATATCATTGTGATGACCTTCAGTATACCATATATTTTTTATATGGAAATCGCACAAAAGGATTCATCTGCAATCTTCTTCAAACTTACAGTATTTTTGAGATTTGAGCGAGCCAATCCCCTTAATATTGATATTGGTGATCTATTATTATTTTAAGTTAGTTGGTGTGTCTTTGTGAAGCCACAAAGAAGCACACAAACTAAAAACCTTATCCGTGGATACTGAGATCAATGAATATTCTATCTAAAAATCGCATTACCACAAACAAATACATACCAGACACCAGCTTTAACAAAAATTTGAAATAATTATGCATCATGGCATGATATAATAATTTAATGTACCTAGGTACTTTTGATTAGTCAGTTACTTATGTACCTACCTACTTTGACTTTAACCATTAACACTCGGCTCACTGTGTTCTTTGTTACAGTAATAATATATAGGTGTGTGTTGTGTATGTAATGTAAATATGTAACATGGATCACGGTATTCACGGTCGAGTAAGTTCCATCAGATTGAATTAAAACAAAGCTTGCAATCTGCACATTGCATCGCCACGGCCCGGGAACTGCATTGAACAGGGTATCGGTTCTTCCGGCAGCTGTGGCCATACACCTACCTACCGTGCGAAAAGCGGTATTACCACAGAATGCATAGCTCTAGAAATAAAGGCTTTATATGTTATCTAAATCACGGTGATTAATAGGACTTCTTAAGATCTAGTGGTAGTGGATTATTTGTCTCGGCTACGTGATTAATTCTGTGCCTTTTGTGATAAGTGATACAAGTGAAAAATTGACACTTTACTGGAGGACGAAAACAAGTTCAAAAAAATTCTAGTTCAAAACTAAGTGAGCTAGGTGTAACATGAGTACCTACTTTAAATACTACCTACTTTAAAATAATTCATCAAAACCTGTGAGTTGTACCTTTTTTATTTCAAATCTGTGCCAATATTACGTGATAAATGATACAAGTAGAGTTAAATTATGTTGCACCATTGTTGCACCTATAAATTGACTTTGTGTAAAATAATACATAACTGATTAGGGTACAATTCTATATGAATCTATATAGAATTTATACCTACCCTAATCAGTATTGGTTTATAGTGATATATATAACTCTAAATAAATCAATATTCACGATAAATATGTTGAAAAATAAGATGTGAAAATTAATATAATCGCAGTTTATAGCACGAAGCACAAAAAACTATCTGTAGAGCAATTATTTATAGGGGTTGCAACTTTAAATATATCTATATTTACGGTTGCCAAAACCTGTGCAGTTATATCAGTTTACACAAAATTATCTCCGAAACTATAGCAGATAGAATAACGTGAGTTAGACCAAAAAAAAATCGTATTTTTTTATTATAAATTAACGTAATTTATGGATGGCCCCTAAAAGGGTGCTAAATTAACGCACGAATTATAATAAAATTGTTAAATTATGTTAATGTTAGCTGCATCGCAGTTTAAAATACAAAACGTGACTACTTATGCCTATGTTACACAAGAAATGTGATACAAAGAATTTCGAATCTACAAAATACATTTAGTTCGGTCGACACGGCGACGGACGAACGGAAATATGCCTTGACAGGGTAATGGTAGTACACATTATGGATAAGATACCAATTCACTCGCGTGTCCAATTAACTCTAATCACACGTCGAGCCGAGAACTGGCCAGTATGGGCAGTATGCAATAGGCACAAAGACCATTCGCTAAACATCACGGTATAAATAAAACATTCAGTCGATTTGTCTTACGAAGGTAGATACTTTCACTTTGAATTATGAGGTTACCGGAGTATCTCGCTTAAATGGTTATGCGGATGATTCATTGCAGCTTTCAAAGCTTAGCGCAGCATGGGATGTGTTAAATTGTCCATTTCTGAAATCTCGAGAACCGGGTTCGTGCACCGTTAAACATACTGGTATCGTCTGACCCCCTAATTGAATTGTTCTGTTGACTTTACGACGTTTAAAGTGTTTGCTTTTGGATAAGGCAAAGTGATGCTCCACGTTTCTTATAAGAGTATACTCTCCATGTTACTGCAGTGCCTTTTATGGCAATTTAAAATAAACATTTCCTAACTAGCGCTCGTCTGGAAGTAACGGTACCGACTGCACAAGTAGATTCCAATGCTAGCAACAAAACAGATAGGTAGCAAATGTTGTGACTTCGCCTTCGAGTGCATCTGCGGTCAGAGGTTATTTCGATCATTACGAATAAAACTAGTGGTTAATATTGTAAGCTGTGAGGATAGAGTTACCTAACTCCAGTGTAATAGTAGTTGGCCATCGCAGTGAACCTTGTCAGCAGTTGTTAGCGCACAACTACGTCGCACCAACAGAATAAAATCTCATTGAGCGCGAAAAGTGCGTTTTCCGTATCCTCAATTTTATCCTGTTCTTTGAATATTATATTTCGCATAATTTACTTAGAAGCTGTCAAATCTACATATTCACGGAAATCATATAAGTCAATGAGCACATGACGTATCCACTTTGATTACGTTCTGAGTGTGATCACGGAGTCCACATTTACTATTCTTAACAAAAAACAATTATGGAAATTTACAAATGTCTTA
Source organism: Thymelicus acteon (assembly GCA_951805285.1). NCBI lineage: Eukaryota > Metazoa > Arthropoda > Insecta > Lepidoptera > Hesperiidae > Thymelicus > Thymelicus acteon. The sequence goes on along the minus strand of OX638221.1, from coordinate 5,443,915 downwards.
TGACGCATTAAGAAATAAATTCATGCTACATGGGCATTTAATAGGAACACGTTGGCTAAGATGTACTCTTCTTTGGGATTAAAAAAGATGAATATTTATCTATGATTCAGTAATAAATTGTTTAATTTGCAGATATCAAGTCATGTCACTGCGAGAGTGCGTCCAGATCAGATCCTATGTTTGTTCAAAGTACCCTCCCGAGCCTCGTGAAAGAAGTGGAAGACAATAGCAGATACAAGACTTTGGAAGCCAATGCTACTTTACTGAAGCTTTTGGTTGACGATAAGGATGGTGTAAGCAGGTATGCATTATACATAATTGGTATAGAACTTGGATAGGACCGTTAGGATCTGCCATATGACAAGAATACCCTAAGAAGGTCTAACATAATGCGCAAAAACACTGGAATAAATCAGAAGTAAATAAACATTCCATATTCGCTATTTTATTTTGCTATCAAGCATACATAAGCTAGAGATAGTATATGTATACCCACATTAAAAAGACACAATGAAATATGATTTTTATATACCAGTAATACTGTTATGGTCACAGAATAAGTTATGATGATAGGCATTTTTAAAATCACTTATTTTATAACGATATCTCGCAGTACAAGGCATCTTCACAAACGCGGGCATCCCATGTAGTTATTTTTCTCTTGCACGCTCTCACTTAAGTAATAAATTTTGAAACCTGATAACTAACGGGAAAATAAGATGGCTGCTTTTTGCATCAGTCTTAAGTTTCGAAGGGCAGCGACGCGGACAGAATGTCCTAATCACGCGATATTGACTCATCGGAAAAAACAAGGAAGGATATTTTCTGTACTAAGTTTTTCGAGCATGCTACCTATGACCAATATTGATCCCTAGATCAAAATCACTACCTGCTAGGTGGCGTCGACGGGGTGGGGGCAACTGGGAATAACCCTAAATTCGCTTTGAGACTTTTATTGTTAGTCATCCGTAAGGTTTAATTTACTGATTTATGACGGTAAATTTTAATCCACTACAATCACACGATAACGAATATCGACGAGAGATCTGTAAAATTCGAGACTTACCTTACATGGCGACATTTCCAGGTCGGAGGTATTTGACATGCTGCATTCTCACGATGACAACGAGGATCACATAGACTTACCAACGTTCCCTGACGACACGGAGGACGGACGAGCCGAAGTGCCGTTAGCGCCTGATTCTCAGGCAGAGTTTCTTCAAGGTAATAACTACTTCGTTAGTCCTTTAAAGCTTGAAGGTCTGACAAAAAAGCAGATGGACCACCTGATGGTAAGTGGTTATCGTCGCCTATGGACATGAGCAACACTCGAGGAATCGCCAATGCTTCGCCAGCCTTATAGTGGAGTGCCTGAGGGTTTTGACCTCGGACTTGTTATACCTAGTGAATGAATTTAAATAGTGCAAAGTTTACCAAAAATTTTTTCGTGCTTTTGATTTTTTTTTATATATTTTCATAAACTATGAAAAATTTATACAATTTATACATACAATTTTCTGGATAAACTTCCTTTTACCCATACCCCCGTTTGATCTGAATTTTGTTATACCCATGTATTTCGACGTGCTGATAACGAATATCATAGGTAAAATACCCGCATATTTTCAAGGTCACCTTCCAGTTTAAATTATAAAATTTCATTCACTATAACAGAAATCCGAGGTTTTCATGTTTTTAACGCTCCATGCACTCCACTATTAAAGTAGAGCTCTTTTTACACCTTTCTGAAAACTGTCGGATTGTACTGTACTACTCGACCGAAATATCTGTGGACCTGGCTCAATGACGTCATGCAAACTGGAGAGATAGCAAAAAAAATCGAGATGTAAAAATTAAAAATATTATTTTGATTTGTGTGTATCTACTTTTTTGCACTTTTATACAACTTTTAGATCAATCTGTACTTTATAGGGTTCCTTAGTGAAAGAGCCGTGTTTTTTTCATTTTCAAAGAATTGGATTACTTTGAGCACTAAATTCCGCTCTGCACTATGTATTGTCCTACCCATCTTTCAACACTAAATAATAATAAACAACAAGAAAAAATAAACAACAAGAAACAATAATGCGATTACGAAGCAAGAATAATACACGTGCGTCGGCGCTTGTTTTTGGCAACGGTACTGGATAGGCGAAAACAGGGTGAGGTCCGAGGAAGCGAGAGCGGCATCGAATTCCAGCGAGGTCCACAGATATTTCGGGCGAGTTATACCTACTGTAATTCAAAATTGTCTGCAAAAGGAACTTCGCAAGTAATATAATACTGAATATACTGTAATACAGTAAAATATATTTTCCCTACGCTTCAGCAGCTGGAAACTCAGTGCGGAGAGACCAGAGGAAGCACGCGAACGCGCGCGGCGAGCCCATAGGCGCCGCGGCCGGCATCATGGTGGTAGTCACCTGCAGCATCGTGTGTCTCGCTTACACTGCACTCATCGTCTGGAGACGGATATATCTGTGAGTGAGGCTAATGTTTTCCCTAATTTTATTTAGTTTTTTTTATACTGAATAAGTTAGTGCTTGACCACAAAACCACCTGATGGTAAGCAGTAATGAAATCGTGGATGGTAAAACACACTAACTTAGTAGAAGCCTATTCACAGTAGCATAAGTTTATAATGCCAAAATGCTTTCAAATCCAGAAACCGGAGCGCACTTGGAATAGGCAGTCCTGGCTATTCATGTGGTCTCTGGTTCAGTTCCTTTACGATTTTACAAAACGATAACGTTGACGTAAGTACTTATATTTTAAAGTCTCAAACACCGTCAAATCCAGAAACCGGAGCGCACTTGGAATAGGCAGTCTCTGGCTATTCATGTGGTCTCTGGTTCAGTTCCTTTACGATTTTCAAAACGATAACGTTGACGTAAGTACCTACATTAATAATATAACCACAAACAGACAATGCAACCAATGGCAATACATTAATTTAGTTTTTATTTCAAGGTTGATTTCTCTTATAGATTTTGGTAACAACAAACAATAGTAGATTGTAAAGTTTCATCCCAAACAGACCTGTGCACCTCTGACATACTTATTTTCTCCGCTATCTATAAGACATGCTGCTCAAAAATTCCGTTTGGTCTAGAGGTGTAGGTATCTCAATTTCGTGCGCTGCACAGCAGGTGATGTACAGCACAGCATAGGAGGTTGGGTCGGGAAGGGGAACTAGGATGGATACAGTACCTACAGTACGCAGAAGTCCAATCGTAAATTGTAAGTGGGGCATAGTGCGAGTTATGTGCTTACCTACGACTACCTACTTATACCACAGAAGACATAAATGCTTGTGCTGGTGAGACCAGCGCAAAACAAACTGAACAACAACAAACTAAAAGACGCTTATGATTCTAAAAAAAGCACACGTCTCTACATGGACTCTGCCGTTTATTTTAACTACAAACATTTTAGATAATTCAGGCTAAGTTATAACTTGGTTTATCTCATTTGACCGCTTCCTACACGCAAGCAGCGATGCGTCAGGAAGACAGATATTAAGTTACCACGAGCCGACTCACAATAGCCGGTTTATGTTCACAGAGAAGCCACAAATAAAGGTTCCCTAGTAAATAGTCGTGTACTCATAAAAATCTCCGTATCGATGTTTATACTATCATAAAATTTTATCCGACTGATCTTTTACGATAGAAAAATATCCCAGTTATATGCTAAAGACTGACAATAAATTGAACGAGGAAATTGATGTGCATACATTAACATTACTGATTCTTGTTAGATAGATATAAATCTATACTAATATATAAAGAGGAAAGATTTGATTTTTTGTTTGCATTGAATAGGCTCCGAAACTTGAACCGATTTGAAAAATTCTTTCACTGTTGGTAAGCTACACTATCACCGGGTAACATAGGCTATATTATATTTTCAAAAAAATTAGGGATCCTTAATAAAACTCCAATAATGTAACCCAAGGTGTAAAAAAATAAGAAAACCGAAGCAAAGCGAGGGCGGTTACTCGTCTTAGATATAAATGACAACCCTGTAGCCTAGTAGGTAGCGACCCTGCCTGCGAAGCGAGGAGTCTCAGGTTCGATTCCCGGCCGGGGCAGATATTTATGTGACAGATAAATATTTGTACTGGGGTCATGGGTGTTATATTATGACTTTGTCGGCTGGGTGACAACCTGCGACACAGGTAAAAACCTACTGCGGGGGTATGAGTTTGTAGGGTTATTTATTTATTTACTTATTTATTAGATATAAACTATGGATATAAATAATAATGAACGGTACTGCGGTGGACGAAGTTACGATTGTTTTTATTGCATCTACATACAGTCACTTGAGACTTTAAAATATAAGTACTTACGTCAACGTTACCGTTTTGTAAAATCGTAAAGGAACTGAACCAGAGACCACATGAATAGCCAGAGACTGCCTATTACAAGTGCGCTCCGGTTTCTGGATTTGACGGTGTTTGAGACTTTAAAATATAAGTAGGATATTTGATTCTTTTCAGAAAACGAAACGGCCTGAAGCACGAATTGCTTCGCAATGAAGAAAGTATAGCTGAAACCAGAATTGAAGTAAGTTGCTTTAGTTTAGTATTCACGCAAAGATCTATTTCATAATGTCAGCAAGAACATGTTTTTTCGTGTTTCGGCCTGAGAGCCAGTAGATGCTTTTTTATCTTTTTGGAGTTTTTGGCCTACAAAGAATCCTTGATGCCTTTTGGTGTTACTTATTTATATCCATAGAGGTGACGTTGTTTTCTTACCACATGATGGCTTGTTACTGTTTTATCGGCTCTTTACATTACACAACAACCTTTTTTCCAGACATTTTGTTGTTGCCCTTATCGACCGTTACAGCTTCCCGCAAAAAAAAAGCACCGCGATTGTAGTCGTCTATTATAATGTTGTAGTCGTATGTATGATACTCAGCTACATAGTTGATAGCTTTCGTTCTCATTTTCGGGCAGATTGCCACAATTTCTAGTATTCTTAGAACGTTATGGTAATTTAATGATCGGTTAAAAACACGTACATTGCGCAAAAGAATAACAAATGCGCTCGTGTATCGGTCGGTAACATCAACCGCATCAAGGGTAACGATTTGTTTCCGAAGCTAACGCTGACCAAATGGTGTACAATGACTTCAGATGGGTTTTATTTATTTATATTCCATGATTTTAAACTTAACTCATCGTGTACTGAACACATTTTTTACTATGATGCGGGTACTCACGATATATGAATATTTTGTACGCTGGTATTTCGACCCCGTTCCATGAATCGTGGTCACGGCTAAACAGCGGTTATATTCCACCGTGTATCGCTAGTCTTTTCATCGTCATTTAAGGTGTGACGTCTGAATAACAAACGATGCTAAGGGCATATGGCGCCAGGCTCCTGGTAGAGGTCCCAGTCTGTGTACCGCCTAGTTTAATCCCGAATTCCTGACGGTACTCATGCATGGTAATGGGGATTTTTACCGACCTGGGTACCATCTTCCTCCTAAAACAGATTTTAAGTATTTCTATGGCAGTTTTTGAGAGCCAGAAATAATGCGGCTAGGTATCCTAATTCCCCTTTGGCTGGCAACGCATCGGTGAATTCCTTTGGTGTAATAGATCTCCAGATGTCTATACTAGGGTCAATTTGCAGCCGATACAAATGTAAACAAACAAAATAGTTTTCTAGGGTTTTTCACCAACTGACATGAATTTGTATACCAAATGAGTTTTATTTAGACAATAAGGTATTTGTGAATTCTTAAATAAATACATATTGATCGATAACAATTATAAAGTTTGATTAGATGTGGAAACAAACAAAATTAAATAACACTGTCATCATTCAAATAATTTGCAGTGTTAACCTTATTTCCAAGAAGCCATTTGAAACCTTTAACATAATGTACTATTTTGCCATAATGAGTAGTTTGTATAAATAAAACGCATTTGATGTACAAATTCATGTCAGTTGGTGAAAACCCTCGAAAAAGATTTTAATGTTTTTTTTACATTTGTATCGGCTGCAAATCGATCCTACTATAGTAATTTAAACGTCAGCGTCCGACCAGTCAGCTCGCTTGTCTGTTATTTAAAAAAAAACTGCAAAAAATCAACTTTTTGTAATGAAATATCATTAGACGTTAGCGACCCCTGCTTGACCACTGGTTTTCAGTGGGGACCTTTATCTTGCAAAGTTCGAACAAGTGACTTGATTGCCATATGTATTAGAGAATAAAATATAGCATGTGCAAAATTATTTGACCATTGTAAATAAAATAATTACGTAATAATAATTGTGGTTACGAAGTTTTTACCTAAAAAAATGCATTCATAATATTTTTGTTATTACAGCTGTAAATGATGATTGGATTATGCTGACATTGCGGACGAAGAATTACTATTGAACGGCGCTATGACGGACTTCCTAGATATTCGTAATTATTGAGTTAAGTGTATGAGTTGTTGTAGTGGTATTATGTAATCATTACATATGTAGGTATATTGTACGTATTTATAAGTTTGAGTCAAACATTTTACATTGGAAGAATATCAAGACTGAGTTTGGTTACATAACTAATATTACTATGTAAGATATTATTTGTACTACTCATTAAGTTGTGATGTCATTGGAATGTTCTCAGATATTTTTTACGACGTTATTGAGCATAATAACAAAAATCCTGAATCTGACAGTTTAAGGGTCTTTTAGTAAGTAATACAATGTGTAATTAAGTTTAGTCATTATATGTATAAGAATTATTTATAGATACCTAAATTAAATATAACGATTCGATTTTCATTGCAATTTTTTTTTGAAATAAGCCCGAGGCCGCACTACGGTTAAACCACCGCGGTTTTCAACCGCGTGTTTTTGTAACGTGATAGAAGGAAACTATACACTAGCGGATTTTCCTCGTTATTGATGTTTATAACGCGAATTGTGAAAAAAAATCTCGCGGACAAAAATCATGCGTATTCGTAGCCCATAAAACTCAACAGGCGCGACCAAACTATACGTTCACCGCGGCCGGTTTTATGGGTAGTAATAGCTCCGCACGCCGAAAAGTGGTGTGCAAACTCCTAACTCAGTAGATGGTAGAAGCCTCTAAAAAATTAAATATTATACTTATCCCACGGGAATAATCCCGGAACCCAAGTATTTTTCAGAACACGTCGATTTTAATATTAAACAAACTTAATATAACGAATACGTGGCTTTTAATCGCAGAGTTCGGCTTTGCGGTTAGCCGCTCGCGGGAAATATCCCTAGTGCGGCCTTAGGCTATTAATGCATAAAATTAAAGCCCATATTTTTGTTTTCTAACTTCTTAAGCATATATCGGATGCAGAATTTTTGCGTCAATTGGTATTTCAGTAAGTTATTGGTTTTATACAGTGGCGCACTATGTCTGTGAAAAATCGTTGACAATTAGCTATATAACCAGATAAACATCATAATTCATAATATTACTTCTATATGTGTATATTTATTATTAATTTTAACTTCCACCCACATTTACAAACCCATGTACCTACATCACGAAATCACGAGTAATAATTTATCCAATAACACCTTCCGCCGAATCAACAGTTTAAATTCTCACTCAGAGTTAATAGCAAAGTCTTTTATTTTTCTTTTATCTTGTATTTTTGTTATTTTTTCGATTTCATTCAATAACTCTGATTTCAGCTTTAATATCCATATGTTCTATTTTTTCTTTTCTGTAAATGTTGTTAATGAACTGTGCCATAATTTAGTATCACACATAATCTCTATTGTCTTGTGAAAATTGGCATAGGTTAGAGTTTATTTATCTTAAATTCTTAAGAGTCAAAATGTGTCTGTGATGTGTTTATTAAATAGGAATAAAATAAAATAAAATTATTTTTATCTTTTGTATTGTTTATACACCCTTTACCTAACCTGTTTTGGAAAAAATTGCATGCTTTCTAAAATAATTTCCTTAGTATAAGAAAAATCATTTTCGCATTTTACTACATATCTTTTGCCAGTATTTATTATATTTATCATTATGTATAAATATTGTATATTAAATAAATTACAAAGGGCAAGGCAAGGGCCGAAGCTAAATTATTGTAGTGTTAGAGCTGAACTAACATAATACATACCTATCTGCTTAAGCATTCTATCTATGTAGTATCTACATAACCTTAGCTTTTAGCTTTAAGTATAAAAAATCAAGCTAAATAGGTCATTCATTGTAGATATTTTTGAATCCAACATTCCCGTTTTTAATCAAACCAAAAGTACTTAATTGATTTAGTCAGACAAATAAAACTGGATTATAAATTTAAACAGATGTTTATTGTAAACTTGCTTTTTAAGCAAAGTTATAAAACAAAATACAATTAGAAAACTGCTGAATATCTAAGTCGCAAAAATATAAAAGAAAACAATACAAAAACAATACTATACAATCACACTGTAATCTTAACTAAAAATATACTTATGATACAGTTTCGGTCAATATGTTTTGTACAAATTTACTATTATTGCTTGCACTGTTTTTTCATAATAACATTGTAAGTTTAAAATCACACCTGCAAATTTTTTTTTCTGATTGATAGGAGATTTGCCGTAATGCAAAGTAAACTTGTAAAAAAAAGTTTAGTAATGTTAAATGAAAACTGGCAGCTATTAAACGACAAGTAAATACTACAATTACAGACATTTAACTACCAATAACATCTTCACCAATTCTGTACAAACATTACAGATGTGTCTCTAATCTTATCTAATCACAATTTATCACCTGTTTTTGAAGGTAAATTTAAAGTAAGGAAATTTTACTTATTTTCCTTATGCTTAACAACAACAGGTCCTACATTGTCCCCAGTAGCCTTATTATGAACAGCATGGGCTCCATCACAGTACGGCCACTGAAAATATATAATTTAAACTAATAATTATCAGACTACTTTTTTCTAATTTTTACAACACTGAATAGCATGCATGCACGGTTTTAACTGTCACTAATGGAGTATTTTTTAAACCATAAAATTTAGAAGTCACGATCACAATCTTATTTACGTCGTCATGTGCAAAAGATAAGCTGATAAGAAGTCATATAGGTCACAAAAACAGGCATCTAACATGCAAACATTTTGTTTATTACTTAGGAGTATAGAATTTAATATTGTCAAAGAACATTAGTGGGTCAAGCTATTTTTTACCATAGACATTTTTAAGTACAACTTAATTATTAAATAAACTTTACTTACATTCTTACTTCTCCAGCATCTACAGAATACTGCTTTCTCTGTGATATCCTCGATGTCAGTGAAGTCTACCACTTTATCAATATCTTTCCTGATGCAAGGATTGATCTTGCCACTGCCCGCCTCTTGCACTTTCTTGTAGGTTTGGTAAGACACATAGGAAATGCCTCCTATGGCCAGAGTCGGCGGAAGTAGAGCACACCAATCGCGAACTATAAAATAATAAAGTAAAACTTAATTTTTAAGGCTAATTTAGTTTTTCTTAATTTGACTTATAACCAGCTGCCTCATCAATAAGTAAAAGGTGTTTGTATTATCCGAAATTCTAATATATTAGTATTATTCTTATTTTAACTATTACTTACAAATTATTATTTTCCCTTATGATGATAGTTATCGTGATTACTGAACAACAATCATGTAATGAATTATTAATTACACCTTAATGACTAGAGGTAATTTGAAGGGAAGTATGTCACCAGCCTTGGAATAGTTAGGACTAGTTATATTCGATCATCAGGTACGGTATCAGTATCTATACTTTCCCCTTTTTGATTTTTTTTTCAGTTACCTTGACCTCGTTAGTGGCTTAGATAAATAATTAACACAAATATATTACTTAGCAGTATGAATTCTAAAAGCAGTTATTTTTTTAAATATACGTTGTACAGATAAGAAGCTCAGTTTGAAATATTGTAACAATGAGGAAAATAACTCACATCCGAGACGAAACCAGCCTCCAATAGAATCCGGGATAGGTAAACCAGCTAAGTAATTCGGAATGGTAACTTTTACAATGTTAGATATGATATACATTTTGATTGTAACAAAACACAACAAAATTTAAAGTTAAGCAAAGATTTGTAATGGTTTAATTACACAATTCAAAATGTAAGGAAACCAAAGATGTACTATCTTAACACGCACAAGTGACAAAGTGAATGGGGTTATGTGACAGATGTCAATTGTCATGTGACTCATGTTGTGTTTGACAATCTGAATTCTGACATTATAACATTGATTAAAGAAAAGTAGAGGATATGCCCTAAATTGCATATACATTTTTTCATTATACATTTATTATGCAAATATGACCCGAAATACCAAAAATACATCTGTCCTGTTCTTACACGCCACAATTTATACTTATAGAAAGAGTACAATACATGTAGCATATTTCAATTTTCTGGCAACATTTTAAAGAAATCTATCTAAGCTCCGCCTTGAAGCCTGTTTTCGGACGCCATTTTATGATAACAGTTGCTTCTAGGGATGTTCGATCCAGGTGCCTTGTATCGATACTCTAGAATCTCTAGATCGATATGGATCGTATCGCAGTGTAATGTTTAATGGAAATAGTCGGCAAACGAGCTGACGATCCACCTGATGGTGAGTGGCTATCGTCGGCCATGGACATCAGCAACACCAAAGGCATCACTGATGCGTTGCGAGAGAAGAAGTTCTCTCTTTCTTGGCCGGCAACTAGAATTAGCAATTAGAAAGTAAATTTCTAATAGGAATGTTTAATCCGGGTGTTTTATGTATCGATACTCCGGTTCGTCATGAATATCCCAATATAAATAATAGTCCAAATATCGATTAATGAAATTAAATATACTTGTAAGTGGGTATCGCGGCCAATGAATAACAGCGACCAAAGCGTTGTCAGCCAAGAAAGAGAAAAAAAGAAAGAAATATTTTAATAAATAAAACATGATACATATTTTATATTTTATTTATATTTTATACGTATAATTTAATACGATGTTTTGTATCGATTCATAATCGAATAAAATATTTTAAATATCGTTATATAAACTATCGACAAGCTTAATTCAGTGGGTTTCTAAATAAATATCAGCCAATCTCTAATCTTTAAGCCAATATTAAGGTTAATCGTTTTAGATTAAATTTTTAGATTTCATTTTATTTAAAATATTGTTTAATTAAATATTGAAAAAGTTTCTTAAGGTTTTTTAAAACAATGTGTTAAGTAGTAGGAACATCATATAAATAATAATATCTCACTCTATAACACTATATTTGATTTAGAACTCTTGTGTTTTTTAAACTAAATAATCAAATATATTCATTTCATCATATATTTAAAATATTATATCGATATGTGAAAAATACAACGCTATTTTGTGGGCGGAGTCGACGCCATATTTGAGAAACTTTTGGCTTCAGATCACGTGACCTTATTTCCTATCCTCTCTTTTTCTTTAATCAAAGCATTATAATGACAAATGTTGAAGGTCGACAGCAAGAAGATTTTAAAAACTTCTTGGTTGAAATCATAGACATAATACTACTAGACTACGAGCATATGTAAGTGAAACCGTCACGCTGCGAAGAAAGGCAGGAGGTAAACCTATCCTTGTCTTACTTACGAGTTACGCGAGTCTCCTTGATCTCTTTCTCTTTCTAATAGCGTGACGCAAAGAAGGCCCGCTTGTCTAGTCTAGTGGTATTATGTCTATGGTTGAAATGGTTGACAGAGAGAGCACAGATCAATACACCAGACCCACAAACTAAAAACTTATGAACCTTAAGGCGGCGCCAGATAAAGCTAAAAACATTTGAACACATTTTTGAAGACTTTGAAAACACATTTCAACACACATTGTCGCAACCTGCCAGACATGCTTTGCAATCATTTTTCTCCACAGTATGCTGGTAGACGACAAACAAGATGGACGAAGATTTTGTGGAAGTCTTTATTATCTATGTGCTTGTAATTATTTATTACAGGTGCTAAATAACCGTTTTACATTAGAAAAAAAATGGATGTCTGTAACGTCGGTTTACGGACGGTAGTTTAACGTGACAACGTCATGACAAAGCTCCGCCCCGCTCCGCTCCACTCAACTACGATCGCCTACGGCATCGGCTACGATACGCCGATCGTAGCCGATCGTGCCTCTCTCTTAGTTTTGCCGCTCTCTCGCTCGTGGAACACTACATTTTTTCGTGCGTGCGCCCGGCGTTCATCGTTTTAATAGACGTTATCACGTCAAGAATTGCTGTAAAAAGTAAAACTAAAAAAATTTGGTGTTCTAGGTGTGCATTATACTTTAAAGTACGAGCATGATTCCTAAAAGTTATAAGTTAAAACAAATGTCTTCCAATGTCCAGTTGGATGATCGAAAGCCATAATCATGGCACACCAAGTAGTTTTGTTCGGATTTAGTATTCTATCAACTACCTACCGTGCATGACCTTTCGCCACAGCAATGCAACGGTCCCGCAACTGGACATTGCGCAAGTGTGGCAGGCTACGCAAATATTTGAACACATTCAAGTTTGAGCGCTTTAATGTGCGCTAAAAAACCGATATGGCAAATTGCAAATCTTTGTTCAAACATTGAACACATATTCAAAGTCTTGTGCCACACATATCAATCAAAGAAGTGTTCAAATGTTTGAAGCTGTATCTGGCGCCGGCTTTACACAAGGATATCATATACTTCACTGACTTTGTATAGGTACCTCATGTCCAATGACGTCATATTGGAAGTCATTCCGATATGATATTCGACCAATGACAGGCCGGATTGAGGTTGACTTCATAATTGTAGGGTGTCCACACTTACATAGAAACATTATGTCCTATTCTGATATGGTTCTTCAAAATGTTTTCTATTGGTAATTGGTAAGTGGTACTTAAATCATTGCATTAAGAGTAAATTGAAAATTAAGGTACACAAATACGGTATATCTATATATATAAAAGAAAGTCGTGTTAGTTACACTATTTATAACTCAAGAACGGCTGAACCGATTTGGCTGAAAATTGGTGGGGACGTAGCTTAGAATCAGGAGACGAACATAGGATACTTTTTATCCCGGAAAATAGACCTGTTCCTGTGGGATAAGGTAAATTTTTGTTATATGTAGTTGATAGATTAGTTATTTATACAGATATATAATAAAGCTCGGGGATGGATATAGGATACTTTTTATCCCGGAAAATAGACCTGTTCCTGCGGGATAAGGTAAAATTTTGTTATGTGTAGTTGATAGATAGCTATTAGTTATTATTATTAGCGTCTTTTATGACTCCTTTTTTTACTTGAGAGCGGGAGCGGGAGCGTGAGAGGGAGAGGGAGAGGGAGAGGGAGATGGAGAGGGAGGAGCACACAGAAACTGTAACGGCTAAGAACAGCTGTACCGATTTTAATGATTTCTGATTTGTTACATTATTAGGCGATACGAAGTTCGCCGGGTCAGCTAGTATATAAATAAAAGAAAGTTGTGTTAGTTACACTATTTATAAATCAAGAACGGCTGAACCGATTTGGCTGAAAATTGGTGAGGAGGTAGCTTAGAATCAGGAGACGGACATAGGAAAGTTTTTATCCCGGAAAATAGACCTGTTCCTATGGGATAAGGTAAAACTTTGTTATAAGTATGTAGTTGATAGATTAGTTATTTATACAGATATAAAATAAAGCTCGGGGATGGATATAGGATACTTTTTATCCTGGAAAATAGACCTGTTCCTATGGGATAAGGTAAAATTTTGTTATAAGTATGTAGTTGATAGATTAGCGAGAGCGGGAGCGGGAGTGGGAGCGGGAGCGTGAGAGGAAGAGGGAGAGGGAGAGGGAGAGGGAGGAGCACACAGAAACTGTAACTGCCAAGAACGGCTGTACCGATTTTAATGATTTCTGATTTGTTACATTCTTAGGCGATACGAAGTTCGCCAGGTTAGCTAGTTACGGTATAATAATATCATGGGCGTAGCCAGGAGGGAGGTTTCGGGGGTTAAGATATTGACATTTTTAGGAGCTTTATTTCTATTTAACACGTTTTTGAACTTTTGACTAAACTAATAATAGATGGCACTACATACGTTGTGAGAAAAAATAAAGGACTCCCTCAATTCTCAATTTTCTTTATGGTTATTTTATGTACTTTTAGTCGTTGTATTTTCTTGAACCCCCCCCCCCCCCCCCTAAACTAAAACCTGGCTACGCCCATGAATAATATAACTATGTAATACTATTCATGTTACATATTTTTATAACATTATAAAAAAAAACACAATCGAATGATATATCCTGGGACTATACATAACATGGACACAATACAAAAATGGTCATTCTGATATGACATCATTGATCTTCAAGTACCTGTCTCGACGATGTCCATGATCCAAATAGAGTAATATATCAGCGAATTATGGATTCGACTTTATTTAAAATTATTATATTATTACGATTCTGTTAAATCCATATTATGTATCTATATTAATATCTGTGACGACTCTAACTATTAGTCTATGGTCTGTACCTGTCGTCGTTTTAGATGGGTGCGCTTGCCTGTCGTACGTTTAATTATGAATCTTTTCTTTAGATTTATTCAGTATTAAGTCTTTAATATATCCCATGTGTGGTAATAAAAAAGTATAAATAGTGAAATCCCTTGAAGGATTTGCCCAATGCTGTCGTCTGCTGAATATGGCTGACGAAAAACTAGTGGTCCTGAATCGTTGTGACAACTTAGGGTTTGGATTTTCTCTACTTGGTGAAGCCGGTTTGCCACATATAATATACGAAATCGAAGAAAACTCACCAGCGGCTCGCAGCGGGGAGGTATGTCATGATTTCACACACCTCAATATCATTGTAAACGTCTACTAGTATAGCTATACTATGCCTTAAAACTGTAGTGTTTTATTTTTGTTTTTCGAAACCGATACTATATCGCATTTAATTTGAATAAATCAACTTACAATTTTACAAATAAGCATAACTTTCATGTCTGGAAAAAATCCTTGAATACAAAAATACTTAAGTATTTTATATTGACATTATCTACCCGTTTCATTTATTTGTATTTTCTTTATGACACTATAAATTAATTAAATATAATTAGATACATAAACCAAATTTTCAATTGAGCACCTTTTTAAGATATCAATCAATATTCAAGTCTAACATTGGGATATTAAAATTTAACAAAAGTAGTTCCTTTATTATTATATTAGAAAGAAGAAGTTAATAAAATTCAAGTTCTTTATTAAGAAGTAACGAATACATTTGCAATCCCGGGCAAGAAATCAATCTTACATAGAATTAATGTTAAAACTAGGACCGATAGAAACTTGTGCCTCATTGTCATCCAAGTAATTGTTTAAGTAAAAGTAATGCTTGTCATAATTATTGTACACTTTCTAACAGTTTTAAAATAAAACTTTTACTTTAATATCTTTCAAATAGGGTAATAGCAGGTTTTTAATGGCATTTTTTATAAACCTGCACATCATGTTCCTATGGTTTAAAACTTTTCTGATGACTAACATAGAACTAATAATATTTATTAAATATGAATTAAATTGAAAACATAACTATATTTTAAGAGCTTTTGCTCTCTCTCTATACGAGAGATAATAATAACATCAATGTAATTACCGTGCTATTATAACTACAGTACTATAGAAATCTGTTCTAGCAACACTGAAGCGATCCTATTTATTTAAGGAAATATCCGTTTTTTATTTTTATTTTACTTACACATTTCAAAAACAAAGTCAAAGATTAAATGCATTTTACTATCTATGCTTATATATACTATACTTTATTATATGTATATGCGTACTCATGATATACCTAATACTAATATTCTCTAATACAATAGTTGAATATTGTTGCTTAGAACCTGCTTTATATTTTGAAATGTAACTTGAGTGTACACTACTGACATAGAAAGAGATGTAAACACATACATGTGTGGTCTGCATAATGTGGTTAACTCAAGGTGAACAAGTTTAGGAACTCTCATTTCATGCAAATAGATTTGTTGAAGCTAATTTGTCTGCAGGTAACATAATTGCAGAAGTTAAATTGAAATAAGAAGCATTTATTTCATTTGTACGCCAAACAGATTATTTATTTGTTGAGTAGTTCTGCCTTTTTTGGCTAACTTGATGTTGCTTGCCCTGAGTAAAATCCTTTAAATGTCACGTGTATATTGAGTGCATGCAATGAGAACATAAATTTCATATAAAATATATGTTTTATTATGCTGTCAGTGCTTTTGTTGGCAAGCTATAAATTCACTTCACTTGAATTGAGAATTGACACCCTGGCTGTTGGCGATTTAATGACAGATACATTTTATTAGAATGAAATGCTATAAATATATGAATAAGTCATTTAAGTTCGAGAGTAATAAAGGCTGACCTTAAGTGAGAGCAAAAGAACTGAATTTTTTGCCACCTTACAAATTCCATTTAACCACTTAATTTTTTTGCTGGCAAAAATGTATGTATTTGAGTGTAGGTTTAAGGTTGTATTTTCTAGTAAAGTCAATGAAGTTTCAAGTAACATTGTGAATATGAATATTTTAAAGAAATCAGTTATGCAATCTTGAATTTAATAAATATTTTATAATTTGAAAGTTGTAGCTATTTAGCCAAGCAAAATAAGCATAACAGCTTGTAGGTGTACAGGGTGAATTTTCCAAGTGTGCGTTGATGACCAAATCCGAAACTATGAGGAATAGCAAAAAATGCTGAAAGGAGTCTCGGGGCCGATTTTGATGAAAACTAAAATTGCATCATTACATTTTTGAGAAATCAATATTCCTAGCCAGGAATTGAACCCGTTGATTTTGAAAAATAAAACACATCCTGTATTATTACACCATTTGATAGTGTCGCTAACAAGGATCAAATTCTGGGAAGGAATGACATAAGAAAAATCAATATTTCTGGACAGAAATCGAACCCGTTGATTTTGAAAAATGAACTCACCCTGTTATAACACACCATTCGTAAGTGTTGTTAACAAGGATCAAATTCTGGGAAGTAATAACATAAGGCAATTTTAAGGAAAATGTAGAATTTTAAGAAACAGGGATCAACATACAATTAATTAATCTTTGTTAGAAGCTTAGTTTAAAAATGTGCATAAAATTCTAGTAATAATACCTCTGAATTTCTCAATTTTCAATTCTCAACAAGATTTTAGATATGTTATGTTTCAAGGTTATTAAATTTTCAGGATGATTTTGAGTTCAATCTGGAAGAAGTCAGGGATTTTGTGACGCAAACCTCTTTTAGTATCGAAAGTAATATAGGTACCAAGCCTGGAACTTCTGGTTGTGAAAGCCAGCTTGGCTATATCCAATTTTATATGAAGAACATCTCTTTTATCTGTTCTTCACTAACTGTGCCTATGTAGACTATTTCTATTTAAATAGTGTCCATTTACACAACACATCATAATGATGTAATTTTATTTGGTCCTATTGGGTGCAGAACGGCGATCAGTCTAATTGGTCGATATAGTCTTATTATTAGACATAATGTTGGGAGCACTCTGGCCGGCCCGAGACGAGCTGATGACGCACTCGCGCTAGCAGTCGACAACCCAGCGAATTAAATTTACCCACAAATTACACTAAGGACATGTCTGCTAACTACTGGCAATTGTAATTTATTCAAAGCTGTACTGGACGATTGTTAAACCTTACAGGAAAAATACTGATTGGTCAGATAGGATTTGATTTGTAACTTAGATCAGGTTTTCTATTTATTTAACTAGAAATGTAACCTATCTAAATATTCACTTTACGTAAATAAGTTCGGAAACGAAGGTTGACTATTCAAGTAAAATTTTACAGTAATGCGAAAAACTCAAAAACTCGCCCATAATCATAACGAACATACTATAAACAAATCGTCTGTCGGAATGCGGTAAGCGTAAAAACTTCTGCGCGAAATATAATTTCTGCGGTTTTTAATAGATAGTAAGTTATTCACGAGTTTTTGTATGAAACGTGAAATTATCATAAAACGCCTGATGAAAACAAGTTACAGTCATATTGGGTACGGTTTATTTACACACTACGAGTATATGAACGTGAATCATGATGTCCGAAGCGAAACGAGGATGTCCCTATTGCCAATATTAGTATTCTGAAGAAAAGCTTTGCTGCAAATCTGGTTTATTATCTTTTGATCAAAAATATAATTGATTAAGGATTAAAAAATATTGTTTACTTCTTTATTACGTTTAATGAATATAAAATATAGTTGATTAAGCTTAAAGTTAATGATTGATACATTATTAAAGCCGTTGCCCGTCGACTGAACGAACAACTTTTTCTATAGAAAGTAGCATCGCCATATCGATAATGACGCAAGTGACGATAAAATGTTGTAATTTATTATAGCTTTCAGTTTTCTAGTCACTCATTAGTTACTTCAATCATGCGTGTCAGTGTTCAGTAGAGATAAATCGTCAAGGCCTTAACTTACTAAAAACAGTTGAACAACGTAAAAAACTACACTGATTTCCCTAACTGTGGCATTTGTCGTGATTGTGCGCAGTTCTGGCATAAAAGTAATTCTCTTTGAATGATCTTGAGATTGAATTAATTTCGGTAACGGGTAATAAAACATGAGAAAATATACATGAAAATGGCGTATGTATTATGTATGGGTAGCGTATATTAACAGTTAACATCTTACGAGACACAAGCACTGTACTTGGGCTCTAATGGATGAACAATCCATTATTGAAGTTCGAACTTCGTACCAAATATGTTAGATGTATATAAGTAGAATTCATATTCATCGTAAATAAGGTCATAATATGTGATCGTATAGTATAAAGACGATTGACAGTATCGCCAGCGCACGCGCCCATCGAGACTACGCGATGTGTTTAGATGTGTTCCCTCCAAATTCCAATGCTAGTACGACTATAATTGGCTATCCTTTGTCTATCTTCTCTCGTATGCTACGTTCTCAATGAGCTCTTTTGCATTAGGAGCTAAAAAGAAAGAAAACATGGCTATTAAAACATGGTGAATTCGTCACGTCAGCGATGGAAGAAAGAAACACGATAGTCCAACATAATTGCTCGTTGAGTCCATTCACCTGTACGTAATAAAATAGCTTAGATTGCAACTTGACTGTAACCGAGACGGAATGTGAGTGTGCACTTAAACCACAAGGGCAATTCGGGATTGACGATATGCTATTCGGCAACTTACATAGTCCGCAGATTGAAAATCCCTTCAATGAAATTCACGTGCTGCGGACGTTGCGGTGAAAACTTGAAAAGCTATTGTCCCTGCTTCTGCTTGGTAAATTTTAAACGGTTGCATAGTTCATTTGGCTAGGACTTCCATTGTGTTCTCCTAGGCGCTACGTTCGATACGGAAATGCATTATTTACAAACTTTGCACTGCGCAACGCGCATCGCACTCATCCATTAACTTTTGTAGCCACGTGCCAGAGATAACTAACTATACGTAGCTACAAATATACAGTTACATTGTAATTACGTACAGATATATGATAATTGATCAGATATCATGAAGAGCCAAGTTCCTAACTCAACAAGGCTTCTCTTTACAAGTTTTTTCTTTATAAGCTATTGGGCTAAAAGTATCTAAGCTTGGCCGTTGTAAGAACTATTGCATGCCATATGATTATATTTCTCATCATATTAGGTATAATCATGAAAGTATTTGAGCGACGGCCGCGGAGTTAGTTTGCTTTAGGGTTCAGCTTTTTTATTTACGCGGAAAAAGGAATCCTGCCCCCACATCTGTGACAGCCACATTGTTGTATGCTGCATATTATAGTATTTTGAAGTAGTCAAGGTTTTGACTAATTTCGACATAAGTGTCCATTTAATCGTTTTAAGGTGTTCCCTCACATGGATCATTCGCCTGCAATGTAACGTTTCAGATTCGATTTCGAGCATTACATTAACAGTATTGCCTCCCTGACTGACGAGCATTCGAGTGTAAAGGTGCTTCCTCACCGGGAGCATTCGCGTGTAATGTAACGTTACAGATTTGAGCATTATATCAGTGAAGGAGGAGAACCGAGCATTACAATGCGCACCTTGTATTGATACAATGTGTAATATCTTGATACTACTTGTAATATCAATGCGCTCCACTTCCAAATGAATCTTTAATGTTACATTACACGCGAATGCTCGTCAGTCAGGGAGGTAGTATTGTAATGTAATGCTCAAAGACGAATCTATAATGTTACATTACACGTGAATGCTCCCGATGAGGGAGCACCTTAATGTTTCGATTTTGAGAATTTGATGTTACAAGTTGTATCATTAAATTACACATTGTATCATCAAGTTGCGCACTGTAATGCTCGGTGCTTTTCCCTCACCAACGTAATGCTCGAATCTGTAACATTACAGTTTGCGTGCTGTAATGCTCGCTTCACCTCCCTCACTGATGTGATGCTCGACTCTGTAACGTTACATTACAGGCGAATGCTCCAAGTTAGAGAGCACCTTTACTGGGTAATAATTTATTTAAGAATCCATTGAAATATTCAATAACTTCTTTAATTTACTTTACTGAACAGTTTTTACTGCTGAACTTCTTAATAAATATGCTTAACTAATAAACTTAAGGTAAAATGCTGTTTTAAATGATTGACCAAAATATGATGTTGATAAAATATCGTTGCATACAACTTTACACTACACTACTTTTCCACTCAAATAAAATTGTAAAGATGGCGGATGGCGGTTTTAGTGCCATTGACGCGTCATTGATCTGAGAGTGCGATTGGGAGATAAGATCTACTTTATAAAATCTAATTGATCGCTCTACTAGTATGGATTTTTGCACAGGAGTGCAAATGCTTACGTAACCTAGATAAATTCTAAAAACGAATTCGATGATTCATGAGATATTCCCGATGGCAAATCCTATGGGCCATCGGGCACACGGCTAACTAAACTATAAAATAAAATAGCGCGAACTCCGCCTATTCCTTTCCGTAGAGATTTTCTTCACAGTTTCATTCAATTCGACCGATGGCTAAGATATTGCACATATCAGTGCAGTTGCATAGTGCCTCTCGTAGAAAATATTGGAAAACTTCTATCCTGTAATGTGTAGCGGAAATTTAGTTTACGACGGATTGGCTTCCTTCCACCGCACCGGTTCCTTTGCACGTTGGAACAGAATCTAGTTACATAAAAATAACAGTGCATCTTCAGTCTTCGTTCGCTACTTTGACAAAATCTAGAAACACAACACATAGTACAAATTTAATGACCACTTACGTAACTAATTATGATACAAAAAATTAATTATGATATGAAATTAAATTCGCCTAATATGAAGCCAATCCGCACTGGTGCAGGATGGTGGAGTATGTTTTAGGCCTCCTCAAGAGGAGAGACCCGCGCTCAGTAGTGGACCAATATGAAGCCAATATGAAGTAATTTTAATGTAGCCAGTTGACTCCAAAAGAGGGAACTCTTCAACGTTTAACAATGCAGACATGAAATTATATGTGGATGTATAATATGATAGCTTGTTCTAAACTCCATCATTACCTTGAGGCTTCATTTAAGGAGACGCGGGGCGTCGCGCGTCGCGTGTGGCGTGGCGTCTCGCGGCGTAATTCAATAGGCGTGTAAAATCGCTCCTCCGTAAACGCGCTCATACAACGCCATATGTTATATGTTTGACACACATACTATTACAACGCCATTATGTTTGAATTCAGTGCGGCCCGCGCCGCCCATCTCAACGCGCGACGCCCGCGTCTCTTTGAGGCCTAGTCGCGTCCAGAGATGACTCGATACGCGAAAACATCTCATTGGTCAACAGCATACCTTTTTAGAGTTCCATAGGCAAAACGGAACTCTAGTCCGTCTGTCCGAACGAGTTGTGAGCTTTTTTTTTCGCCCATTGAGCGTAACATAATATATGGCAAACTGCAGCTGTCTAAGCACCAAGTGTCTCTGCGCTTTACTTTAGG
Organism: Thymelicus acteon; assembly: GCA_951805285.1. Taxonomy (NCBI): domain Eukaryota; kingdom Metazoa; phylum Arthropoda; class Insecta; order Lepidoptera; family Hesperiidae; genus Thymelicus; species Thymelicus acteon. The sequence goes on along the minus strand of OX638221.1, from coordinate 5,421,896 downwards.
CAGACGGATGAAGTTCGTCGTAAACAGACATGATCAAATTGATCAATACCAAAAAAGGATAATATAAAATAAATTAATATATTGAAAGTACGATGAAATACAGACCTGATATTCAAAATCGATGGACGACATAATAGGTGTGATCAACGAGAAGTGGTGGAAGAAACTTAGAAAGCCCTTATGGAGCATAAGTCCCTAACTCGCTACCTAAGTATGACGTGGGTGCTGCCATGGTGTGGGCGTTTAGCTGAATCTGAACGCTCCCCGATATATCGTCGGGGTGCCTGTATTGAATACGACAGTGACTAAGTTAATTAGTGGCGTCTCCAATCTAATTGGCCTATTAATTTACCTCTAAATTATTAACTAATTTATTATGATTTTCTTCTCATTTTGGCCCATTTTCAGTACTGTACTCAGTTAATCCAGGCCTACAGAGAATTTTTTAAACATTCATACCTACTAGTACCTACTTGTATAAGGTACTAAGAACACTGCTGGCTAAGGCTCCAACTACGGTGTATGTATCGAGTTACATAACTAGGTAACATGCACCGCCTTTCAATCGCGCCTCGGCTAATAAATTTACTACACTTCCTTAATCTTCTATGTTCCTAATCAGGTCACTTTTTTCGAAGTTACCAACTATGTGTTCACTGCGATGAGATTTACTATGAATATTACAATGCAAACGCGTAATATGTAAAAAATATTAAGCAGCGTAAGTACACATGACATGACTAGTATCTTCTGTAATTACTTAAAGTTAGTAAGTAGTATTAAAGCGCTTTTCTTGGTAGCCCAATCATAATGGTTTGAAATTAATTATATTATAAGCTATTGGCCTATATGTACAAGACGCGGTTGAAATTGGGATTTTAAAGTTGGAAGTTGGGTGTTGGACGGCTTGGTTTTTGATGGCTGTTCATTGGTTGCGCCTAGTAACGAAATTTTTTTGAGTGCTTTGGCAAGTAAATCTTCGCTTCCGGTTTTTTTTTAATGGAAATAGCCGACAAACAAGCTGACGATCCACCTGACGGTACAATAAAGCTGATATATACCTGCATCCATAAAACGTTTTACTACCGTATCCTGGATAATCTAAGGTAATTTATATACAGTGCACAATTTTATACAACTAATAAATAGCTTTATAGACCAAGTTACGACAGGTCAAGTGGCAAATAGTAGACGATAAATAACATCAATTGTCAGTTATTGATTAAGCGGTGACAAGTTTCAATTTCAACTATAAAAGTAATTGAAGAACAGATGGTCCGCGAAGCTTGTTCCCAGGTGGGACATTCCTCCTTCCTCCATTAGATGGAAATATAGAGTGCCTCCCGCCCGCTACGGGAAAAATACCGACAGGATAGTTAGTTAGGAATGTAAGTAAATTTAATTCTTCTTAAGCCCATTACCTGCTTATAGTTAACACGCTGGTATTGTTCACTACTGCGTTTTAAAATATACGGAATCCAACACTTGGATATTAGTGTCGCGAATTTAGACAAAAAAATATGTAGAATTACACACACATTTACGGTTCAAACATGATTGACGATAGCCAAAATATCTATTTTTTTAAACTGAGAATCGTAGCATCCATTGGATCAGATCCTAGCATACTTCGCACACGATTTCTTTTATTACGTAAAACCTATTATAAGTAGATACCTACTATTATGTCTTCTGTGGTAAAACTAACAATTACAGGATATCCTACGCTATGGGATAGACTGAAAAAATAATTACAATCCTGTCGGGTTTTTTTAAAAAGTTGTCAGCAAACAAACGAGGAGACGGGTCATGTGATGGTAAGTGATCACCGCCGCTCATGAACATTAGCAACAACACGGGCTATGGGGGCATGGAGTGGCTTGTTGATGAACCTCGCAAGTAATAGCATAGAGGGAACATCGATCTAGGAAGTTCGTTCCACAGTTTACGTGAGGTCGAAACTGACGGGAAAATCGAACTGTAGACGGACGCCAGATAGGGTGGTGTTGATGAAACCTGGCCTGGCTTTACATTGGTGACGAAAATTGACCACAGGTATTTCGGTGCCGTTTACCGGAGCCAATGAGAACATATCTAGCCAAGGATCAACCAGCTATCGCAATCAGCACCGCATGTTGAAAATAAATAACAGAACTCATCGTGAGATAAGCACGCTAGTTTTTAACTTCAAGTAATATTGGTATTATTATTACATATTTGATATTTGATTTGATTTGATATTATTATCTTTTCGTGAGGCTTGCCTGCATTGCACCCTTAAGCTTGAATCTCGTCATGTTCTGGCTGGATACTTGAGAGCCATTCTTTCTTCGCTCTTCTTTCCTGACCGGTAACGCATCGGCAATGCCCATATTGATACTGATGTCCACGGAAGGCATTGACCACGTATCATCAGGTGGCTCGTGTTTTCATTTGTCGGACAGTTACTAATAATTATTATTTCTTATTTTCTTATTACATATCCTTTAAGTCTCCTTTTGGTCTACCCCATCAAAAAACTCCCGCTTTGGTATATATTTACTTACTTGTTGTGGACATGAAATTCATTGAAAATACGAGATTTATGCCCGATGACCTTTTTTAGGGTTCCGAAGTAAAATCGGAACTCTTACAGTTTCGTCATGTCCGTCTATCTGCCCGAAGCAAAGCGCCGAGACCCCTAGTGCTAGAAAGCTGTAATTTGGCATGGATATACATATTTATTAAAACTTCAGAATCGTAGAATACAATATTGAAAACATTTTTTTCCAGGGTACCTCCCCTACAGGTAACGTGAGGATGAATTTTTTTTCGTCGCGTACCCTATAGTGTGGGTATCGTTGAAAAGGTCTTCCAAAAATAGTATGGGCCTTCTAAGACCATTTTTGGAATTATGGGTCCGTTTGCGAAATATTTGGCTTTAAATGTGCTAATTTTGGTCAGAATAAAGTGTCCCCCCCCCCCTGCCGGCTAAACGGTTGGAGCTAGACGAGTGAAAAAGTCTCAAAAATAGGTTATATGATGAATTTACAAAGAAAACTATCACGGCTATGTTAGCATAAGCAGTTAAAGAGTATAAGTCTATGGTAATAGTCGATAAACTTACTACTTCGGAACCCTATATTGCGCGTGGCCTGACACGCACTTGCCCGGTTTTTTTTAGCTATAAATACTATTGATTGTAGACAAATAGATGCCCGACGATCTTTTTTTTTAGCTATAAATAGTAATTATTGTATACAAAATTCCGTAGGCGTCACGCTTCACACGTAGTCGCCCGATGGCTTTTAAGTGCACGTCCCGCTTTCAGTGGTCAGAAAAATGGTCAGTTTACTTATGACCCACATAATTTTAATTACCTACAGAATCCCTAAGAGTAAAAAAAATGAAAATACCTTTGTGGGAGGTTTCTTACGTCCCTGATTGCATCATCTAATAGGTACTATATACATAAGTAAATTTTTCCAACTGTTCCGTACATTCGCCATTTTCTTTGCAACGAACCGCAAGGCAGACACAAAAATGCGTATTATCTCGTATTATGTCTGATGGTTTTGTTGCGTTTCTTTATCGAATGTACAATGTACAATTAATTACATAACCTTAAAATTGTGACTTATATTTATCGTTATTGATAGCAGTATTTGCTTCTTCTACAATTTTAATATAGGTACCTATATATACACAAACTGCTAGATACATGCATAGTACACATACGTAATAATTCCGCTTATATGTCATGCAGTCTTGTTTTACAATAAGGTACACCAATAATTGCCTCTAAGAAAAACATCGTTCTACAAACGAAGTAATCAAGATGATTCATTAGTAAGAATCATCAATTGGTATTCTGTTGTAAACGTCTTAATTTTATCGTTGTTAATTTTTTAATTCTCGTAAACCAGTTCGCATTCGTTCTTGTTTTTAATTTGTGTTAATTTTATGTGTAATTTGTGGCAGGATCTATTATCCGGAGGGTACGGGGTCTGGTTATATTTTCCGTCCAGAAAATCATTATGAATCCTTGACATTAACTACCTATACGCAAAATGAATTAAGAAAGCAAATTGACGTGAGTAACCGTTTGTGAGAGGAGCCTTACCTTGAGCGTAGGCCGCATCCAGCTAATTCATTCTTCCGGTGCGCCCTTCTGCGGGAGTTTGATCTAATTTATCTCCTAAGCTCAATCCATTAGCGGACCCTCCAATGATAACAAGTTGACAGCGGGTGCGCGCGGCGGGCGCCCGAGCGGTCGGGCTCGGAGCGGAGCCCCACGATCCAATACAAGTCCACAGTTCGACTTCGACACCACTCCGCGCCGCGGCCCCGTTCACCGCGCTCCAACTATCCAATACATTAACTTGTCGCTTCATTTATTTTTCTACTCTTATTTTTATTTTTAACTTCTGTGTTCTCGAACTTAATAACATTTGCACCTTTTAAAACAAACTTTGAAACGCCTTTAACGCATATTGCAATTAGTGGTTATTGAAGTGAGGAAGTGGTTATACCAAAATATTCATCCTCTAACTTGTGTCAATATTGATAGCTTGTGTGTGAAACGTTTGTGTCGTGAATGTGAATCGTGGTTTGTGTGGCCTCACATAACACTCGGCTGCACGTGGAGTACGTAATGTTCAATATTAAAACTTAAGGTCTATCGTTATTGTACACGGGGATACAAAATAAACAATTAGCCTACTACATCTATGTTATCATCGCGACTTCATATCCGTTGCTCCGTTGGTGATTGTTTCATTCACAACAGTGGTTCAATAGGTCATTGTAACTAAAATGTATTGATAAATATATATATCTTTTCATTTTTCCTCAAGTGTCAAAAGACCTTCAATGAGAGGATTTTGATTTTCTACACGTTTTATTTTTCCTCATTGAAAACTGCCATCAAACCACTTGGGTCCTTGAATCATCAAATTCACGTCTTATGATAATTTGTTGAATATCTTTATCAAGAAGAGTTGTTCGAGTGAGTCGCCGATCGCTCCACAAAAAAACCTTTATACAGTGCAGTGTAGTAAGTTTTTCATTCTCGTATCAACTTTTTAAATGTACGCCCGACTCGCGATACTCGGTATTGCTATTAGCGGCTACACAAACAAGTCTGCGTTTACGTGCGGATTAGTTGAGCTTTGGAAAACTTAATCCATGTTTTTCTTCTGAGCTTCATACGTTTTTTGTCATATGTACAGTATGTACACGTTCCTTTTCTTTATGGAACAGAAAATATTTTATGAGAATGTTAATTAGTTTACTCGTTAACATTCTTACATTGTTTTCATAAAAATTGTATGGGAGGCATATCTGTCACTGCATAAACATTATCTCGTTATTTCGTTGAGAATAAATCGTTACAAAATTATTTCATAAAAAGAACCATTTTGAAAACCAATAAAAGTTTCTTTGAAATGTAATTGGTTAAAGACATTGGTAATGAATGAGGTGCAGTGTGTTTTGTTTTTTAAATAATATGTGGATACGTTTGTTTAATTACAGGTGGAGGCGGGGGACGTATTGCTCAAGGTTAATGGGACTGATGTAAACCGGTTCACTACCCGCGAAGGTAAGGCATTCGCCATTTATCACGCGCATGACGCTTATCTCGGTACATCCCAACTGCTGATAACTGTTTCGCTCTAATTGAAATTGCAATTGTTCGTTGTGTCCAGTGAAAAAGGACTATCGGCAGTATTGCTTGTGTATTCTGGATGGAGGTTTTATAGATGGATATAATTATTGTATTCTATGTATTTATGTCTAATGTTTCGTATTTTTAATTTTTTGGGTCAATTTTTTTTCTATAAAGTAACCATGCATAATAATATTTATAAACAGGTCAAGTACCTATTTTATCATTGAATTTTGCTATTTAAATAGACCTTTTGTTTGCTTTTATGGGTAAAGGAGATGCAACGTCGACTTCTCTGGAGAGTACATAATTATTAATTATCCACCCCTAAACCAGTATTCCATTTTACATTATAATGTAGTATCTACGTACCTTGTAAAAATTAAATACCTAATTATACTTCGTTGGTTGTTTGCACTTAGAAGTATTTCCTCACCTGGCCAATCATCATATTTTTTATAGATAAGATGAGCGACGTATACAATACAGGAAAAAAAATTTACGCGATTATTGATCTACCATAGCCATAAAATACCCGAAAAGTAATCAGTAAGCGTATCCGGCCATGCCATCTGATAATACGGTATTCTGTACAATACCTAAGCAATGTGTAGAATACCAAAAACAATAAGGTAATGAACAGATTTTTTTTGGCCACGAAACCAATCTATAATTTTTATAACTAAGCCACTAAAGCCATATAAGAAAGCGTCAAATAAAGAACAACAATTATTTTATTTTAACTTGACCTACTAATTTGTACATTGTACATCACCAGTCACCACCTAATTTACTAACTCTAGCCACGGATTTTACAACTAACCAACATTTTAAATATTGGCGAAAAAAGATGAATGGCAGAGGGGGTCATGGAGGGCGAAGCCCGCCGTGACAGAGGGCGCGGGAGGCAGAGCCCCCCCGCTAAGGGACGAATGGGGGGCAAAGCCCCCTCACAACGGGGGCTCGAGGAGCGAAGCCCCCCGCAATGAAAAAAATATAGGAATCCAAAAAGAAATGGGTTGGGTTAGGTTTGTATATTTTTAACGCGGAAATAGGGACCCCGCGAAGCGGTACCACTGTAAGAATCGCTACGTACGGGGTAATATTCGCCATTAAAGTACTAATTATAGTTAGAGTCAAGTGCCTTTGCCAGCTAAATGGTAGGTGTTGGACATGTAAAAAAATTCACAACAGTAGTATATATTTACGATGAATTTAATGGGAAAACCATCACGCCTAGGTTAGCTTAAATAGGCGTATTTTAGTGTCGATTAACTTACAACTACGGAATCCTATCTGTATCCTATTGAAAACCACAGCGCGTGGCCTGACACACACTAGTTATATTTTGTCGGATAAAATGTGAAGACATGTCAATTTTTAATAACTTTTAAAAATCAGATAGGCCAGAACAAACCTTAATCTATTTACTTCATAGATTGCTTATAGGGTATAGACCCGCGGGTATTCTATACACTCCTTGGCAAATGTATACATTAACCTAGGTAAAGTAAGTAATGGGAAATAATATTCATGATATTTCTTAAATTACCTGGAAGACCCAGGTACTCCATACATTACCTAGGGATTGTATAGAACTTCAGCACTATTCAGATTGCCGGTAACATCAACACTACAGGAAACACATTCCACGACTAAAACAATTTAATTTTTCACCCGACATCAGGAGGATAATGATTTCAACCCGTTTATCCATATTTTCCAATACAATTTAGGTATCTTAATCCAACAAATGAAACCACTGGTTGTGTAACACACTAAATTAAAAATAATACTCTAACTAGATTAAAAGTTACAAATAAGAAAAGATTATAAGAGCCTTGTTGGATATCGAAAGATTTACTTATTTTCCAGAATGCGATTTTTACATAGCTTACTTTAGTATTTAGTATTTACCATGCTTTAGTTTTATTAACCTCTTGGGTATTTTTATGGCGTGGATTCCATAGCATATCTTATAATGTAAAAGTATCGAAGTTTCAAGACCAACTTCAAAGGTCAGTCAGGTCAGTATTTACTTCGTAACCTTCTGTAACCTCGTAGGTTTAAGATACAAAAATATCATGTAATATGTTGCCAGTTGCATTTATGAATAAAAATAGGAAAAAAATCCAACTTGTCACAGTTTTCATTGTTGTTTGGGAACGCAAAATAATAATTCCCGGTTCCCTGATTTCTCCTGAAAAGAAAAGCTGCAGTGATGGAACGTCGAATCGAAACGTACTTAACGTTATTACAAAAATATTTTTGGCTTAAAGTATTTCTGCTTTAATATTCTTAATTTTCTTAAAATATTAATCTGGGGCATTAGTCATCACTGCCATATTTTCAGCAGTATTTCAAGCAAAAACTGGTATTTTCTGGAAGTGGAACTAGCAAAATGGGTGTTGTGATGTACGTCAAGTATGATAGAGATCTGTCTGTGTGTGTAGTTGTGTAGTCATTACTATAACACTTAATTGAACAATCGCATTCGCTTCGACCGTTTTCGACACGCGAGCGAGTAATTCGCATTTCACACGTAGCGGGACGCGTCTACTCTGCAATCAGTTGTACGTGGAGGGCGCAAGCAAAGTCAAATACTTTTATTTTATTTGGACAATAGCGCGATATTTTGTAAAAATATTTATATTTCAGAGAAAACGGGGTGGGTGGTTGGTTCGGGAAATAATAACAACAGCGGGCGTTTACATCACTTTAGTCAGAATCTCATCTTAACACAAGCTTTACAGACGTGAGAAACAGCGAACACACAATAATCGCGTTTTATTACTGTTTTGCACTATCACAGTCACACTTTACACAATTATAGTCAGGAATGAGGGCTGAACCCCTCCCCCCCCCAGTGGCCTCCAACCTCCCCTTATAGCCACCCCAAGCCTCGCATAACCCCTGGTCTGATTCTGTTACTGGTCAATCTCATCGTTTGCACACCAGTGTGGAGGAACCGATCTCTACGATGGCCAAATGGTAAGTGAGTCTCCATCCAGCGCCCCTCTACTAGCTAGGCTCTGTTGTAGCACGAAGTTAGCCGAGTATCGATTTCATCGCGTTGGTGCTGTCTTCTCTCGATTATCTCGCCACCGCGTATCCAAATGACAGTAGAAAATTTGCATAGTGTTGCCATCTTCAAAATCCGAATACACCTAAGCCTGGCCCAGCTTGGCGTTCCATTTTATGATCTCCGACATATAGATACATAACGGGTGTTTTTGAGGTTGTGCACAAACTTTACCAAATGATTCTATAGCATTTACTCAACATATCTTATATAGGTACTAGTGCATTATAAAGCTTAGTTTTTAAGTTATTGGTAATTCCATTTAATATGGGTGTACATTGTAAAAGGGTCTTTATTTGTGCTATGTTGCCTCTCAGTACGGTCATAATCATTCAAACTATACTTGTTTCATTTTAAATGTCATGTCATTATTGGCCTGACTTGTCAATAAAGGCCCATTTAGACGGAGAGCTTCTCGTCTCGAAGAAGCCACAATCGAATTAATAAAAAAAATCTTTCTTACATTTACACCTCTCGCTATTTGACGACAATTTCCTCGCAATGGAATATTGATTGTAAACTTAACTCCCATGACAAATTTCGCACTCAAAACGTTTTCAACCGTCTTGTATGATACACGTATGAATTTGAAAAATTCGAATACAAGTCAAGATTGTCGTAAGTAATCTTACGTACAATGTGTACCTAAATAGACGTAGGAAATTATCGCCTTGTAAGTTACGAATGTCATATGAGATAATCGTAGGTGAGAATTTTGTTCTTTCTTGTATGTAAACATTTGATACGATAATGTTATGGCGATTATTACTAGTGATAGTAGTGTACGATAGATACTAGAAACTCTCCGTCTAAATGGGCCTTAAAGTAAACAAACATCGTAAAACTTTTCGAACTAGTATTATTACCTATTTGGTTTTGTTAATGTCAATGGTCGCACAGAGAGCAAAATCGATGAGAAATAATTGTTAACGTCAATAAAAGTTTACTAATGTCAAAGTTTCATATCAATCAATTTAGTTTGTATGAAAATGAAAAAAAAAAATTCAATAATGAATCCATAACGAAAGATGGCCAATTTAATGGTCTGAATAACAGGCCGAAGTTCGTGCACAACCTCAGGAACACGGTGTATATTAGACATGATTTTAGCATTTACGAACTTATTTAAAGAATCATCATCATCAAGATCATTCTCCGCCTACAAATTATTTTATATCTTGGTAGGTGTGTAATAAGTTATTTATATATAAATAAAAAAACCTAGTATTATTAGCACTTCATAGTTTCAATACATGGTTTCATTTAAATGATAAGGCTAGAAACACAGGAAGTAGTGCAATTACATAGTAATGAATTATGTGTACGTTTGAACGCATGTATGTATGTAATATGTGAGGATTGCATAAATATTCATATTCATAATAATATTAATATTACTCACAAGTTGTAGGTACACTTGTACATGGATTGAAGATTAAAGACAGGATGGATTGTGTGAAAGTCTGAAAGATAAAAATGATGGCCAAAAATGTAGTACAAGTTAGTTGACTTAATAATAATGGTTAAATTGGACAGGCTGCTCCGAACTTAAAAAGATGCGAATGATATAACTGATATGACGAGTTGTCATTGACGACCCTGTAGCTTAGTTGGTAGTGACCCTGCCTGCGAAGCGAGGGGTCCCGGGTTCGATTCCCGGCCGGCGTAGATATTTATGTGAGAGATAAATATTTGTACTCGGGTCATGGGTGTAATTGTGATGTGTTATATGTGTCGTCCATGCCACTCGCGGCACACGTAATTACTAATAACCTACTGCGGGGTATGAGTGTGTTAGCGTTTGTTTATTTATTTATTATTATTTTATTATTTTATTTATTGTTATAGCCCGATTTTTTGCTACTATTCTTTTTCTACGAACTTTAAAAATTGTAAAATAAAAAACTTTTTAAAGTTAAAAAGTAAAAATTAAAAAGAGAGAGATAGCGCTAGTGATATGATGATGCGGGCTACTTTGAACGCATTTTTGCACTCGAAATAGTGATGTGGTGCATAATTGATAGAATATGAAGGAATGGTTTTTGATATAATTAATTATTGATTTATCGGGACATTTAGCGTCCCGATCAGGTGCAAATCGGGACGCATCCCCAGACCCCTGAAAATCGGGGCGTCCCGCGCAAATCGGGACACCTGGTAACGCTTCCCCATACACTGGTTATAGACGAGTCTGTTAACATCACGTCTACTTCACTTCTGTATAAAATACAACATGAATCGATACCCCTTATTGAAAAACACGAAGAAAGCATTTGTCTCTCGGTCCGCAGCTTATTCTTCTTTCATTTTGTTCCAGTTTTAAAATGTTTGCGGCTGTCGTCGGACCCAGTTACTTTAAGGCTGAAAAAGGGTGAGTTTCGACTCGAAATAAGGTGTTTTCTTCAGTACGTATTTGTGTTTATCTGTGGCTTTACACAAAAGTGAGGTCGTAATAACGTTGATACGTTCCCAGATGATTCGGTAGATTCCGTAAAATAATCGCACGGCAGGTAATTCGGTTGGTGTGGCTCTCGGGATCCGACCGGGATAACCTCACTTGCGGTGGATGTCGACCTTTTAATAATGTAACCGAGCTGTTCTACTCCACAAGCTTTATGTTTTTTTATTATCCCCTGGGAAATAATCTTACGCCGCAATTGATTTCACTTTGTTTTGGAACATAAAAAAGTAAAGGAAGAGAGAAATGCTACGGTATATTTCGTGTGTTTCCTTGAATTCATAGATTTAACTTTGATGACAATTCGAGCCACTATTCATATTCATCATAACTACTTTAACTCAATTGCGCTACTTTACTAGTTTTACGGAGTGAAGGATTGACACCTGGGTAGTGACATCCTTTTTTGAGATTTTTCGATCAATGATTTTGTTCAAAATGTTCTAAAGAATTTAGCTGCAGTAATTAAGACCTATTATGCCAGGAGAACTTTTATTCTGGTCGCAGTTTTCAGTTACCGTTTTTCTATTCACACTACAAAGTAGGTTCCATAACGAAAGCTATCGTTGTCTATGAATAGAGACAAAGAAAGGCAGCCCAAATGAAACGTGCGATAAGGTGACCCGTTTAATAAATTTACAAAACCATTCGCTCTGAAATTGTATGTATTTATTTTGTTTGATATAAATGACAAATTCGTCCAATACAAACCTTAGAAACATTAAATTGGGTTACCTCTTGAGTTGATCAGAAGGATGTACCATGTGTGCGGAGAAACTATTAATATATCTAATAACATTAATATTGTAACTATAATCTTTCGGTAAAACCTGCCTGGCTACCTACCACCCTTTTGCTAGAGATAGCCGCCAAATGACTCGTGTCCCAGTCCTTTTTCTTCTTTCTTTCTTGGCCAGCAATGTATTCTACTAGACTGCCATCAGGTAGCTCGTCTGCTCGTTTTTCGGCTGGTGACATAAAGAAGCAGTGGCCAGCAGTGGGTTGCTAGTCCGCTAGTCCGCTGATGTGTGTGCGCCGGTTAGAGTGTTGACGAATGTTGCAGACCCACAGATCAAGGCGAGCGTGCGGCGCTACCTGTCCGCCGCGGCCGACCGACGCACTAGCGGCGCGCGCACCAAACACGACAAGTGAGTCATTATTGTCATCATCATGCCATATCATTATCATACATACATCTAACATAACTGACCGGTGCCGCGATGTTAGTTCCGAAACAAAAGGCTCAGTCGATTTATCAATTACTAGGTATGGAATGAGCCTTACTTTAATATTTTTTTTATATATACTAATATTATAAAAAGGAAAGATTTGATTGTTGTTTGCATTGAATAGGCTCCGAAACTACTGAACCGATTTGAAAAATTCTTTCACTTTTGGGAAGCTACACTATCCCCGGGTGACATGGCTATATTTTCAAAAAATTAAGGATCCTTAATAAAACTCCAATAATGTAACCCAAAGTGTAAATAAATAAGAAAACCGAAGCAAAGCGAGGGCGGTTACTCGTAGTAAAATATTATAATTAAAGACATATCGAATGCGATATTAAATACCCTAGTACCCTTTTAGTGGCATACAATAATACAATATGTTTACACTTATAAGTTACATATTTAATTGACTAGTACACACATAATAAGCAATTGCTTAACATTCTTGATCCTTCCTGGAAATACATACTTCACGGCTCCTCTTTGTTGACAGCGGTTAAATTTCTTAATTTACCTACCTCTTGACATTAGGAGAATGTCAACAAGATAACAACGCTTTGCTGCAGCGCCGTTTTATTTTATCTAATAGATATGTGTTAAGACTTAAGTCTTTGTGTAAATTTCAAATATTTTGATACTCGAGAATTATGTTAACAAAGTAAATAGAATAATGATAATGATAAGTTATGTTTAAAACAATACATTTAATAATAGATATAAAATAAATTAATCAGTATGTAATTTGTAATGAAATGGGTGTGGAAATATAAAGGTCATCGTACATCTTTCAATATGATCTTTGCATTATTTTTATCTGTAAACGATCTGGATGAAATATTTTGAATGGCAATACGGTATTACCGTATTATCAATCTTGTTAATTAACTTATGGACGGAAATAGCAACATTGTTTTACGCCATTTATAGATCTCTATTATTGTTAGACGATTATTTCACGTTTCTCTCACACCAGAAATAGCTTTCTAAATAAAATGTAGGGGAAGGAAACTAATTAAGGTATTTTTAAATTCATAGTGCACTAGCGGCTCCCTTCACGGGCTATGTTTAGGTGTTCTTATTTGGAATGTAATCGGAAACCAACCCTCCTATTGCTCGACAGCTGATATCCGTCGACGATAGCGATCACTGGGACCATATGTGTCACAGACGGGGGGTCGCCGCGACCCCCAACCCCACGTTACGAGGCGAGGGAGACCCGTAGCTGTCTGGCGAGTGTAACCACTGTCAAATCATTACTTCCAAAAGAATATTACAAGATAGTAAAATTTATTTCTAAAGGGAGACAATTTTTCTTTTTATTAATTTCTTTTTATTAAATTGGTACATAAAATTGGATAAAGTTTTAAATATAGACGAACAATAGAACGAAGTTTAGTACACAAACAGTTAAAAAACATTAAATTAAAAACCATAAAAAACATTTCTCGTCATTTAAAACAAAATTGAATGCAACAACTTACCTAATATTCTATTTGAGGAATTACAAACACAGTGACACCGCTAGGCAAATACATAATTACGAAATTCAATCACGTCACAATTACCATAAATTATTTACAAGTATGTCTAACATGACAAACTAGGCTACCGAGAAAAGGATTTCCCGGTAAGGATACCGTTATACTAATTATTTAATAATTAAATTATTATTTGGAATGAGTCATAAATTTAACGCCGGGTATCCACTAGTTCATAATTTGATGGTAAATTAATGGATTAATCTGTTATGTTTATTTATCCCATACTAAAGATTCGCTCTGCAGTCGAAATGGGACCGCGAATCAATTGCTCAAACGGTTCATAATGTAATTTTTTAATGCTCGATTAATAAATGTATTTTAACACTTTTCGTAATATATTAGGTATAATATAATAAAGTATACTAAAATTAGGACTCGTGCGAAAGTTTTCCTGTTACGTATTAAGTAACTATGTCTTACTTTCTGTGTAGTAGTTTTTCCAACTACGTAATACTAGCTATTTGATCCCAATCATAGAGACCCTGAGGACTGAAATGGAACGAAAAACAATTAAACTTTAGTTCCCGACAAAACGTGTTTATTTATGTATTTTCTAATATCATGTTCGATTCTATAAATCAATTCTATATTAAACGTGGCCTCGATTAATGGATAAGGACAATCGTTCAATGATATTTGTTTACCATAATTACGACCCATAACAATAACTAATGAGCGGTAGCCGGTAACCGAGTAGCGGGAATACGACGGAGAAAGTGATTTTGTTCCTATGAACTGATGAAGCCTATGCTTTTGAATCTTTTGATTCCGTGCAACCTGCCTTCAAGAACTGCAACTGTGACCTATTAAATTAATTAACACGGATAATTTTATTCATTTCACGTAGGTAGCATAATTATCATTTATTGGCATATGTAAAAGAAGCACAAATAATTGTAATGCAATACATACATTGAAGAATCGAACTATGCAGTATATTTGTTGATTAATATTCTCAGAAATAATATTTTTTTTTTAAAGACGTACAACATAATATAAATATAATCAGACGATGAAGTCGTCCATTCAAATGTTATGAATAAAAAATACTGTCGACTAAAAATGTATATCGTCATATTTATTATTTAATAAAAATAATACGTAAATAAAGGTCAGATACTTGTAAAAAAAAATAAGTAACTTAATGTTTTCTTAGCCCGTGCTCCGTTATTCCACTAAATACTTAAATCCTCACTTCGATGACTCATACAAAAACTGTGAAGCCATATTAAAATCAATCGAAGTGTTTACGGGTTGCTCATAAACTGTTAGGTCAACTGGTAACTGATAACAGCTATTTGTCATCCATACGTTGTAATTAAGATGGATACTCCACTCAATCATATTGATTTTATATCAATTTAAGCAGGCATATATAGCAAAGACCTCGTAATTGAAGGACACAAACTATGTAAAACATGTCTAATGCAGTTTTACTTTTTAATACTTGTAAATATGTGTTCATTAAAATTAATTAGTTATTTGTCGAAATCATTTGGTGTATAAATTATTGTATAATTTGTAGTATGTATTATCATAACTTTAAAGTTATCCCATAATGACAGTTCATTTTTCTTTGACGGCCAAAGCGATTTTCGGAATTTAGAGGCAATAAAAGAATATGTATCATAATTTCAATTTTTTATTTCTGTTTAGCGAACAAACAGGATAATGGTTATATTTGCTTTACAGTTTTGTACAGAACGCTAAGAATTTCAATTTCTTGATGATAGCGTCAGTCTCAAAGCACTCATGCGATTAAGGTTACTTTAGAAATGTAGCCGTCCTTTGTACGATTATTTTTAATGTTATTTCTGGGGCCCAATTCTCGCGCTACAGACATTATATCAAGTATGAATAATATCGAAAAAATGGGCAATGTCTATTGAAACCTAATTTTCTTATTTTCGGGATGTCACGTTCGAGAAATTGTCTACGCTCAACAGAGACTATACAGAGTATGTAGAGATTTAAGACTAGAAATTATTTCCAAGTTCGACATTATCTCTACAACCTGATTTTATTGTGGTATGTAATAAAACAATTGAATTTATTAGAACAGCTCTCATATTTGTTTTCAGGGCCGACTCACCTCCATCCAGTAATTCGAACAGCAATAGTTCGAGCAGTTCTTCAAGCAACGGCTCGGGCGTGCAGTCGGGCGAGAGCTGCGAGGCACTCCTGCCCGAGGAGAGGACGAGGCGGCCGCGCGCCTCGCAGCCCAAGTTCGAGGCATACATGATGACTGGCGACCTTATGCTCAACCTCTCTAGGGTTGAGCACCCACATCACAACCTACACGCACCTACACATCGGACACATTATCACAGGTATTTAATAGATAAATAAAGCTATATACTCATAGCCTCATACTAGGGGGGGGGGGGGTCATGGACAACACACATAGACAAGGATGTGACCAAACCGAAAACAGAAATTCAAACTTATAATTCAAATTTCCGTTGCGCTGGAAATCGAACCCAGGGCCCTTGGCTCGGCGCGGCGCGCGGCGGTCTGGCCTGGTAATCGTTTCGCCACATTGTCGTCAATTTGTAACTTATTGTCGTTGTGTGGTTGATTTATCTGTTTCAGTGTTAATTTTTTTTTAAGTTGAAGAGCTGTAGCAGTGGCGTAGCTAGTAGCCTTAATGAGGCCCCATTTCAATATTTGTTGTGGGGCCCCCTCAACGTCAGTTGTCAAATATAAAAGGAGTGCCAACTGTAGCGGTCATAGGTCGCTGGCGAGCTTTTTTGGGAGTGTTAGTGGGGTCCCCTATAAGCTGGGGGGCCCGTATAATTGATAAGGCTGATACTTCGGTAGCTACGCCCCTGAGCTGTAGCTATCTATGAAACATTTGGAAACTCATTTCGGAGTTCCGACGTAATGAGAAATTTCACACGCTTTGGATTTACTCATAATTTGGCATAGTCGCTACTTTCGTAGGTATTCGCTTGAGAAATAGCTACCGCCTTTCCCTTTATATATTTTAGTGTCCGAGATGTTATCGGTCGGGCGACGTTTTAAGCTTCCGCTGGCTGCGGCAAAGCCGATCCAGTCACGGCAACAAAATTTACTTCTATACAGTCAAATGGCAAAGAAAAATAAATATATTAGCGACATACGTCAAAATTACATGGACGGCGCGTCAATGTTTGCGTCATTCTGATACCATTTCATTCTATAACATTTAAATCTAGTTTTATACTGACACATTACACGAATTAGAATAAGACTGGTTGAGGAAAGATTATTATGAATGAAGTTGTTTATTATAATTATAGCATTGTATGCGCTTATCACTTGGTGACTAATTTTTATCCGCCTGTGGCGAAGCCAAAAAGTAGTTTATTATTTGGTTCATATAGAGCGGAGATAAAATAATGTAGCTATTTAACCGAGGAAAAGAACCGCGTATTTGTAACTATACTAAACGTAACTATACCCCAGACTCCTAGCTGCATGCATTATTCTTAAAAAGGGATATAAAGGTTTTTCGTTCACGCATTAATTTATTTTTATAATGGGAAGATATGAGTCGTCAAATACAAGTAAACACGTTGAGGCGTAGAAAAAAAATTGTTACTCATTGCCAGTTAATAGCTAGAGAACATTAATCAATACACAAAGATAAACTTTTGACCTACTTAAGTTATTTGTATGATAATTCTTGGAGGGGGAGTATGTTATCAGTCGATATTTTATATACCATCCATTTATGTGTTCGTATATCAGATAAAATACATAGTGTCATAAAATACAATTTAGATAAAATCATACAAAGATCTGGATCCCAAATAGAATAAATTAGCTACGAGTACGCCTAGTATCTGAACGCACTAGTCCCATAAAAGGTCTCAAAGGACCAATCACCGAAGGTAGTATAGTTCATAGATAATAGTATAATAATTCATAGAAGATCATCGTTATTTTTCGTAGATATAATTCAACGCCCGCATCGCCTAGCGAGAACCGCCTAGCGGCTCGCGTGGAGCTGTCGCAGCGGCACAACTCGTCGCCCGACACCGGCCTAGTGGGCGAGCATGCCAGTAAACTGTACGTATTTCGCTCACCACAACCACATTGTCATTTCATGTCCATATACACCATTGAAGCATTATTACTAGCGGGTAGAACCGACACCGCGAACCCGATGTTTGCGCAATGAACTGTTGCCAATTGGCAGCTGTTTTCAGCGTATTCAGTCGATTTTGAAAAGACGACACTGCGACACAAATGTTCGCGGTGTCTGTTCTATTCTAAACGCAAAGACTCGTGGCAGGCGGAGTAATAAAACGTGCAAAAGAGACGGCGCACAGGCACAGAGATGCGAAACACTTAATTTCCATAAACAGTGCAAGTGCGAGAGAGAAAATGATGTGCGCCGTCTCTTTTGCACGTTTTATTACTCCGCCTGCCACGAGTCTATGCGTTTAGTATAGTACGTTAGTACACTATACTTCAATGATATAAACACACTAACTCTTAATGTCTTTAAGCGGCCAGTACAGTCTTTCGATTAGTTTTATACAAAAAAGTTGACATTACTGACTGATTCTTAGACGTTGTTGATGTGTTTATAATAATTATAAACACACACATACAATCGTTGCATTCCCTATGTTGTGGTATGGTTATGTCGATCGCTATTTATGAAGATAAAAAAGGTTATATTGTTATTTGTACCAGGCATTATTTTGTAGAAATCCATTGTTATTAAGTTACTATTAGTCTAATCTGCATCGATTCGTGAGCGCAATGCATGTGTAAAATGCGTGCATTTTTTTTAAGAGAAGGGTGCTAAATCATACGAATATAACAAAAAAATACGAGAATATATACAGGTCTAGTCAGTAGTTCGTTTTTGTTTATGTGAACGACATATCAACAAAAAGTGTCTTCGTGAGTTATCCGCTTGCTACGGATAATATGGGTTTACTATCTATGGGTCTATTAAGTAACTTTTTTATCCATACACGAAGTCAGGCGAGTAAAAGTCCACATAAGTCCAATTAATAGGGAACTTCAAGTTGTTTTTGCGCTAAGCGTCCTATCTGATAAGCCGGTATTGAACCCTTCTGTCCGCGTGAAGCTGTAACGGGGGTTTTGCGGTAGTTTGAGCGGTGCGACTACTATGAGCTGTGAGTGACCTGTGGTAGTGGATGTGCCAGGTTCAGTTCCCAGCCGGCGTCGCCCGCGGGCGGCACGGGCGCGGCGGGCGAGCTGGTGTCGCGCGCGCAGCACGCCGTGCGCACCTCGCGCTCCGAGGACCACTTGCAGGTGCGTTCGGTAAATACATTGATCTCTTATATATCATACGATACGATATTAAGGCCGCAATTACACTTGTAAGCTGCTTCTAAAATTTACGTATGGAACTATCGGAAGTATACACAAGTATTAAGAAATTACGATAAGCTACTTACAAAGTGTGTTTACATTTGCAAATTTGCGGTACGTTAATTACGTGAGTAACACTTACTAATGTAAAGGTGGCCTTTCATCATCCCTAAACATAACCACCACTCTCCATGCACGTTGCGCTCGAGCGACACACACATAGCCATGATTCGCGGACACGAAAAATAAGCGCCCAAATCACGTTTATTTTTGTCTCCGTGCAAGGTGTTCATGTGTGTGTTGCTCGATCGCATTTGTATGGAATGGATCATCGTTCTTTATGTATCTATTTTCTATCTCTATATTTATCACAAATTCAGTTCAGATGATGAGATGCCTGGGGAATTTTATTGAGGGAACTCCATGTGGCGAAATATTGATTTTCGAAAACTGATTTTTTTTTGGTAATTTTTTATGATATCAATTTGTGTATGTGTGTGTGTGTGTTGTAGAAGGAGTCATCCCTGAGCGCGGTGGCGGTGGAGATGGAGGAGGACGTGACGTCATCGCTGAACACGCTGCTCGACGCACGGCCCGACTCGGCCACGCCCGCCACGCCCGGCCCGAGGTCCGACTCCGACGAGCGGGACAGGTTACACCCCAGCTCATACAGCCGCCTCTCTCGCATTACCTTTAGCGGGTTAGCCGGGACTCGGCGGAGATTGGCCGCTTCTTTATTGACGACACGACGACAGGTTTATGATGCAAGTGCTTCTGTCATACTACGACCATGCACATGTGAAATGTTTTGAAACATTACATTCGTTAAAAACTCTTTGTTTCTTATTTAATTAATATGTAATTTTAATGTTTTTCTGTGTAATACACACATAAGATTTCGTCGTCGTATCCTCCAATGAAGAAGCAGCGATTCTTGTTAGCGCAATAATTAGAAAATATAATCATACAACGTCATAGGCTGTGGGTTAATTTTTTCAGCTGTTTACAAATTTTCAAACAAAATCAGTCGTTTAAATCTGTATATGTCTGCAAGAGCGTACGGTGAAGATGTAAAATTGCATATTATTATGTATATGGCAAACAATATTGTATACGCTTAACACAAGATGAACTAAGGTGAAGTGAAGATGCAAAATGACCATGAAAGCGACTAGTGGACAATGTGGACATAGCTGTACGAGCTATATTGTGTTGTCCTCAGGATCGTGTGGACGTACAACGCGCCGGTGTCGCAGTGCAACGGCTCGGGCGCCACGTCCAACTCCACCTCCTTGTCGGACGGCATCTCGCAGCGGTACATGTTTATCTTGTTTGAAATTTGAATAAAGAGTTAGAATTTCTGTTCTCGGTCTGGGTGTGGGTTCTTGTCTTTTTGTGTTGGCTAACTCTGTGGCACCCACGACATACCAACCAGTCTGGGGCTATAAGTGTGTAGCATTATTATCTAGTTGGTCGTGATTATTACAGGGCCGTGTTGTGATTTTAGCGTAACAAGAACCTCACGCGGTCCTTAGACGATCGTGCAGCATGACATGCATTTATTTACAGAGCAGAGGGACCTCTTCCTTTCATTGTACTATTGAGTCTTGTGTGACCAGCTTCCATGAAATTTATTAGTTACGCTTTAAGAAATGCGATCCCTAGACATGCATTAACATGCACAGTCACACCGAGGACAACGGATAACAGACTGAGGATGCGTGTAGAACACAGCTGTAGAAGTATAGACCGACTATCCATAGACAGATAGATATGAAAATCAAGCCTGAATGTATCGATCGTATCGCAGGTCGTCGTCGCCCGCGTCGCCGACGTCAGTGTCGTCCTCGGTGATGTCGTCGCGCGCCACGCCCCCGCAGCGCGCGCCGCCGCCGCTACACGCGCACCATGCGCGCGCGCTCAACGGTAACTAACGCACACTATACATATTGCTGACAACTACACTTTTGTTGTTTATAGGAAATTTTACAATGAATAACTCGGTTATGTATTTTTTTAATATTAATGTCAGTAAGTGCTTGACTACAGTTCCACCTGATGGTAAGTTGAGTGTTGGATAGTAAAATACATTAACTTAACTCACGCAATATATCTCTGTTATTAACTACTATAGTCACCGCGAACTAAGAAGCCCAATTTGTCGTTTGCCATCACAGTGACATTAGAGATGTACAAAAAAATCGGTTCACGAAAGAAACCAATTTTTACAACAAATCGATTCAAAATTATAAGACCTTCTAATCGATTCGATAATTAAATTTTAAACTAAAAACCGTAATATTTGGGTACCTAGTTACCTATCTACTACCTCGATTGAGCTATCTCGTACCGCGTATTCTAATTATATGTACCTATTTACGACTTCAATCAAATATTATTTTATCCATTCGCCCATGAACATCAACAACACCAAAAGCATCACTGGTGCGTTGCCGGCCAAGAAAGAGAAGAAAAAGAAAGAAAGATAGATGAAAGTCCCGCTCAGTTTCATAATAATATTTGACATAATATTATATTATGAGCGTCAGGAAAAAACTACAGTGAATAAATTCTTGCTTATTTCGTAAGACACATTCATGTATACATAATTATTATTTTGTTGAAAAAAAAAAATGTTTACCGCAACCTTAAATACATAATTACATATAACATATTATCTGCAGTTACTGTCCATGGATGACGAAGTGCCCATACATAATGGAAAATGTCCTTTGTTAGCATCCAATTCATCGTGGTATTATTGGGTATCTAATTTTAAATTCAAATGCAAGCAAATCATTTTTAATAAAGTAATAAAATAATCAATTTTCATTTTTAAATTTCGATTATAGTAAGGTATCGATTATGACTGGTTTTATAGACGGTTTCAAGACGTCACATCACCCTACGTCAGATTAGATTTAGGCTTCTTCATATAAGATTGTTTCGACGTCATATATTTTTATTAAATTTTGCATAAATTATGATGTGATGGGATTTTTACTAGATTTTAACGTATAATATGATTTATAATCAACGCCAATGAAAATGAGTAGTGATGAATTTAACAAATTTTGGCAAAATCCTTTGTCCGTAAGTATTCAACTATTCATGTCAAGTAAATGAATATTCCATTTCGCTCAAAGACACCCATACAAGGTTAGTTCATATTAATAAATAGCAGCTATCATTATGGGCATCTTAGATAATTTTGACTATAATACTAATAATAATGCTCCTTTGCTTACTACCAAAGATATTTTACCATAGATATGTTATGTCCATACATTTCGAGGTTTAGTTTTCGATCCGCGATGACATGTCATAATTGTCAAAGCATAACATAGAATAGTCAGGCAGAAGGGAATAAAAGAAATAGTACCGATTAGGCATAATATTATTATTGTGATTTAACATTTTGAAATTATATTGCAAAAACAAATAACTTAAAGTATGTAATTATATAATAATTAAAAATGGCGCGATTACGATATCTCTGGCGCCTTTATTTTAGTGTGGATTACACAAATTTGGCCCATAAAAGACACTTTTATAAGAATAAAAAAATCGCGATTTGGGCTTTGTTTAGAACATTCAGTACATTTTATGAGTTATTCGGGATAAACTTTCGAAAAAATTACAAAGTTACATTAGTTGCACTTTTAGGGGGGAGAATTTAACGGTTTTTGATTCACCAACAGGCTTCCGAACGTCAAACAAATGGATACTGTACGCGCTGAAAAGCGTGACCTTAGTGCGCGTTTAGGTCACAGTGTGTTTACAACAGTGTAAGGTTTATTTTAAAATAATTTAAAAATTGAATTGAAAAAATACATGTGTTAGATTTATTTTTATTTTGTATCCTTTCTCCAACCCTCGTGTAATAAGGAAGTGGCATGAAAATAGTTCTATTTATTTAACCAACATGCTTTAGAAGATTTGAAAAAGATTAAATTGCAGGAAAAGAATATTGTGTACACTTATTACTGATAAAATAACTCTTATAGCGTAGGCATCCAGTTGGCTTCACTGTGAAATTTTTGAACTATGCTTACCCAATAACTTATAAGTAGCTCATCACTTGGAAATCTAGGAAAATTTAAAATAATGAAAGATAAAAGGATATTTAACGTTTTTATTTTACAAACAATCTAAAACAATCATTCTAAATTCAGTCTAAAACAATCATTTTATAAAGATTTCATTTGGTCCAATTTACGAAATATGTTCACTACCTAATTTCACTTCTGCCATATTAGTCTATGACTAATAGTATGTGCCATATTAAAATATTTATTTTAATCAATTTTAAAAGAAATATTCTATATTAGTAACAAAATTTAACATAACGTTTTATGTATTTACCTATGGTATGTAACTCTATCATTATTATTCAATTTGGAGAAATGATTTTTGCAAAATCTCAAAACACAACTCGGCATTTTTATGACAACTATAGACAGCCTCACTCAAAGGCAGCTATCAACTGTCTACAATGAAATCCCTACACTTGACTGGATTCGACTGACTTAATTTCAACGCCCTCTCGGCATATCTACCTCCCTATACATACAACATCATTGCTTACTACATTTGTGACATCCACACGAACTAAGCTCTTCAGTGTGAGTCCACCAGATTATATTATTACTCATTAAATCTCCAGCATTAAAAAAAATAACTTTATTTCTAGGTGACATGAGTCTCTCCGAGGCCGTGTCCAACATATCTAGTCCAGACTTCCAAGACCAGGACGACATATTCGACACGGGCCGGGAGTGTCCCCGGATGGAGCTATCCGATCCATCCGACTCCGATTCCACCATCCTGGTGTCGGAGCCGTGCCACAAGCGAGCCAAGTCCAACTCCTCGTACTCCATGGATCACAGCAGTGACGTCACCCTCAACGGAGAACACAACAAGGATTATAGGATAGTGATACAAGTAAAGGGACCGGAGAAACAGAGTGCAAACACTAATGATAATAATGTAAATAATAATAACAATAACAATAGTAATTACGCGCAGAACGGGAAGACTGAGAACGGACACAACTCGCCGGAGAATCAGGGATATCAGGTGTGTACCAAATACCAATGTATATTAAACATATTTTATTGTAATTTGTACTACGATTTTTGTACCAATATTTTTACCGATAATATATCGACCCAGTTCAAATAAGATCACGATTACGGCGAGACCTATGCATGAAATATGTAAATCCTTAGTTATACATTTTGTAACCAATATTTTTTATGCCTATCTACAATACCATGTAATTCTAAATAACTGCCATTATAATACTAAATCAAATCGCGTGTACCCGTTGCATAAGGCCCCTCACAAGCGTTACGTAACGACACCGTTAGCGAATGGCCTAAGTGTACTCGATTATAAAGTTTAAGAAACCGGTAGTATTACAATGTAATATTTGAGTCCAGTTTTGTTTGAACCTGCAGGAGCTGTGCGGCGGCTCCGACGGGGGCTCGGACGAGGGCTCGGATGCCGACTCGCTGCACTCCTTCCACTACAGCCCCAAGGCCGTCGACATCCCGTCCGCCGAGCGGCTCGCCAAGCGGCTCTACCATCTCGACGGCTTCAAGAAGTCCGATGTGTCAAGGCATTTGAGTAAAAAGTTAGTGGCTTCCTTT
Source organism: Thymelicus acteon (assembly GCA_951805285.1). Taxonomy (NCBI): domain Eukaryota; kingdom Metazoa; phylum Arthropoda; class Insecta; order Lepidoptera; family Hesperiidae; genus Thymelicus; species Thymelicus acteon. The sequence goes on along the minus strand of OX638221.1, from coordinate 5,396,945 downwards.
TTTGTTAATGTATTGTGTTTTTGTATACTGCTGCACTGGATACCCTATCACGCCTGTGGCAATCACAATTACCCACAATGCAAATTTATCTGTCAAAGAAAATGTCTACGCTGTTGGGGAATCGAACCAGAGACCGCTTAGCAGACAGTCAGTAATTAAGCTATCGAGTGATCAAAGGGCAATGTCCATTTTCGGCTATTCGTGGACAGCATGCTCAAAAATAAATAATTACACGAAAAAATATATTTTGTTTTTTAACTTATACACCCGATTTATTTTTGTATCAATTTACTTTTTTAAAATAATCGGTCTTACTTATAAACGTTACTTAATATTTAATCTATTGCTTAGCAACGGATTAGCAAAAACCTCACTTATAAACACTACTTAGCGTTAAGAAGTCGTTAAGTAGGGTTTAAATAGCTGTCAAAATTAAACACTGCCGAGACATAGTTTAACTCTCGCTAAGCGGCAAGATGGCGGATTTCACATAAATCAGCTGTTCTATTGTGACGTCTGATCAACTTACTTGCGTTTGTTTGTTAGTAAAAAAAAGCGGCCAAGTGCGAGTCGGACTCGCCCATGTAGGGTTTCGTAGCAGCAAGTAACATAATATAAAAGTTTTTGTAGTTCGTTGTAAGTTAGATCGAGGTAAATTGCGGTTTACAATTTATGACGTATTAAAAAAAACTACTTACTAGATCTCGTTCAAATCAATTTTCGGTGGAAGTTTGCGTGGTAATGTATATCATATATTTTTTATAGTTTTATCATTCTCTTATTTTAGAAGTTACAGGGGGGGGGACACTCATTTTACCACTTTGGAAGTGTCTCTCGCGCAAACTATTCAGTTTAGAAAAAAATGATATTAGAAACCTTAATATCATTTTTGAAGACCTATCCATAGATACCCCATACGTATGGGTTTAATGAAAAAAAATTTTGAGTTTCAGTTCTAAGTATGGGGACCCCCAAAATTTGTTGTTTTTTTTCTATTTTTGTGTGAAAATCTTAATGAGGTTCACAGAATACATCTACTTACCAAGTTTCAACAGTATAGTTCTTATACTTTCGGAAAAAAGTGGCTGTGACATACGGACGGACAGACAGACAGACAGACATGACGAATCTATAAGGGTTCCGTTTTTTGCCATTTGGCTACGGAACCCTAAAAAATTATATTTGTGCATAAAACATGGATGGATTGGAAGATCTTCGTGATTTCCAAAACGACGTAGCTGATTTAAGCAGTTTCAGAGCTAGGAGGAGAAGAAAGACGAAGAATTACAGAGTTCGCTTTAATCCGCTACAAAGTTTATCGGATGAGGAGTTTAAACTTAGATACCGATTTAATAAAGAAAACATGAGTCGTATCATAGAAATAGTGAGATCTGATATACAGGGCGATACTCGAGGTGGCAGTATTCCTGTAGAACTGCAAGTAATGGCAGTAATCAGATAACGACAACGACACTGACACTGTCATAGATGACATAATATGGAAAAAATAGAACTTTTAGCAATTTCATTCATTCAATTTCTCTATCAAATCGATTATTTTAGGTATAATCTGTGCCAACCATTTATATATCGTTATCTGTTCGTTTCTTAACTAAGTAACAGCTAATCAACGTTTATAAGTAATGAAAAGTTAAACGTGGATTAACTTCTTAACAGCGGTTTACCTAAGCGGTGCCTAAGTATAGATTAGTGAGATTTTTATAAGTAAGACCGAATATGTTTAATTTATCATTCTACTGATTTAACTCTTCCTATTGTCACATACACAGAGTAGTTAGCAACATTATTCCTATAACGATAATAAAAACGATATATCGATGTTATTTCGAAGTTTTAATTCTCACGACAAAAAGTTAAGTTTGGTAAGGTACACGTATAAAAACTATAAATAAGGTATTATTTTTACTAGTATAACATATTATTTTATGTACGTTGCTTTTATAATAATTCACGATAGTGAACAATATATCGATGTTTTGCAAACATGCTTGAATCGATGCATTGTTTGCATCCCCAACTGACAGTTGGCAACTGTCAAATACTGTCAATCGTTGGACATATCACATAGTAATCAAACTAATCAACGTAGAACTTTCAAGTCGCATTCGCTTTGTTTTTTGCATAGTGGATACTTTCGTCTGTGTTTTTCATCATTAATATTATTACGACCTTTGGCTTACGAAAATGGATTTGAACCCTGGTGTATTATTTATAATATATTGTATGAAAATGAGATACATGGCAGAGATGCTATAAAACAATATTGTTGCAACTGCATTGTGGGCCGCAGAACAGTAGGTTGGTCATAGGTGTGCTCATTTATTTGGTTTCTGAGCTGGGCAAGGTACAGAGATGATATAAATGCACCAGCCCAGTTCTTGGACAATATATTAATAACATACGAGTCAGATTAATAAACAAAAATGTCAAGGAGATTGTGCGTTTTCTTTATAATACCTACAAAATATTTATTCAAATAACCAGTATAATAAACATCTGGCTACAAAACAATTATTATTTTCGTTTTTAAACTGAGTAAAGGTATTAAGCCTTTATAATATTTATGTTGAAATGTGGTGTTCACTGATAGCCAAATGTCCATACAAAGTGGACATTGTCCTTTCTTTCAATCAGAATAGCCGACAAACGAGTTCAATTTACTACTTACTCCTTTGTATTATGTCGAATTTCTATTAGTACGTTTTACTTTTGCTTTATCTTAATAAATTTACGAACATAAATAAATTTTGTAAGTATCATAATTTCTTAATACATTCTAACTTCTTAGTAATTTTCGGAAGTTTTCAAAAGATAATTACGTAAATTTTACGGAAGCAACTTAAACTGTAACTCTGTAACGTCGTCCTAATATAATACTATACTTTTCGTTGTTAACCCCAGCAACGAGTTCTCCCGCGCCGTGGCCGAGGAGTACGTGAAGCACTTCGAGTTCGGCGGCGCGACGCTGGACGCGGCGCTGCGCGCGTTCCTCGCGCGGTTCGCGCTCTCCGGCGAGACGCAGGAGCGCGAGCGCGTGCTCGTGCACTTCTCGCGGCGGTACCTCGAGTGTAACCCGGGCTCGTTCAACTCGCAGGGTCAGTTGGATTTATTATAATAATAATAATATTGTGTATTTTTTTGTGTTGTTTTCAGCTAAGTAAGTTCTTTTAGTTGTAAATTGCCCCACTGACGAAACGGGTGTCCTTGTAAGGACAGGGTTGGGAAATATACATGGAAATGACGAGGTCTTCAACCATTTCCGCTCAGATTAGTAAATATTTTGCAATATTTTCTTTTTTCGGCTTTACTTCTCCATGACAAAGCACCCTTCCGAAAAGCTGATAGATAAAAAAATGATGACGTGCATAAGTGTATCAGTGACACCTATATGAATAAAATATTTTGAATTTGACTTTGACTATAAAAATAAATCAATAAAATATCGGCCTAACAATTGACACGACTTTCTCATAATTGAGGAGGCCTAGATTAATACTGCAGAATTTTTATCTTAATAATTACAGAACCGTTTCGTATCATGCCCTGCATACCCAATTCTTTTGCTATCTGTACATTGTAGTGTGTGTGTGTGTGTGTTGTACAGACGCGGTGCACACGCTGACGTGCGCGATCATGCTGCTGAACACGGACCTGCACGGGTGCGGCGGCGGCACGTTCCGCCGCATGTCGTGCGCCGAGTTCATAGAGAACCTGGCCGACCTCAACGACGGCGAGAACTTCCCGCGCGACACGCTCAAGCACCTCTACCACGCGATACGCACGCAGCCGCTGCAGTGGGCGCTGTTGGTTTCATTGTTATACTATTTTTATTGTTATTTATCTGACACCACTGGATACCCGGCGTGTGTGACGCAAAAATTTTTGTATGGAAATAATCGAAAATCACCTTCGTGAATGGACCGATGTGCCTAATGCATTGTTTTAGTGGTCTAAAAAGGTTTTTGCATTTTTGCCTTTCAATTAAAACCGGTTTGGGGCACATCGGTTGGATGGTTCCAAAGTCTATAATGGACATAAGTAAATTATTTTTCGTCTTTTATAAAATTATATGGATTATGTATAGGTATATTATTATGCCGGCAGGCCAGTGCGATTATGCGATTGGTTTAAACCATTAACGGCTCAGTACTGAGCACGGCTTTCTCCTGAGGAAGCTGAGAGCATACTCCTCCACGCTGCTCCAGTGCGGATTGGTGGAGAGGATAACGGCCATCCCATGTGTCGGAAGACTTCATGCCGTCATGCCTCCGAGACTATCTTACGTTTACAACTGACCCCGACGGCTTTACGTGTCCTTCGGAGCATGTCACTGGAAAAAAGGATCAAAATAAATTCCGAACATTGAACTATTACTAGCCTATAGCACCGACACCGCCAACTCTATGGTCTAACTCGATACTCGTGAGCTACAAACTGTATGATTTATTATGCGGCGGCTGCGGCACAGACATTGTTCGCGATGTCTGTTCTAGTACGTTAGTAAATTATAGTTCAGTGATTACAAATCGAGTGTACGTTACAGCGACGCAGAAGTGGCGGCGGCGGCGGGCGACAACGGGCGCGGCGCGGGGGGCGGTGGCGGCGGGGGGGGCGCCAACCCCTTCCTCGACGTGCCCGACCAGAGCCGCGCCGTCGAGTACAAGAAGGGCTACGTCATGCGCAAGTGTTGCGTGGACGCTAATGGGAAGAAGAGTGAGTTGTATTTGTATTGTTAAACCCCGACGCTAAAAGAGGTGTGTTATAAGTTTGACGTGTCTGTGTCTGTGGCATGGTAGCTCCTAAACGAATGGACCAATTATGATGCGTTGTTTGTTTGAAAGCTGACGTGATTGAGATATTTCCTAGCTGTGGTTAGTGTAAATAAAGCCCAATGCATATGTAACGGGTTTTTTTCCCGTACGGAACGGGGCATTCCCTGTCGCCGACGGGATTTTCAGAGGTCGATGCATACGTAACGTGTTTTTCCCGTACGGAACTGGGACGTGACGAGCCATCCCCCGTTGCCGACGGGATTTTTAACTCAGACCTAACGTGCTAGTGTTGTGAATAAAGAAAGATGAATTTTTCTTTTGAAGAATTAGCTTTAATTGCTATTGCTTATTGTATTACTTAATACAAATTGAAGACTTATATGGTTTTATGATGGATGCTATAGTCGGATCTCAATAAAATTTATGTGGGTCCACATGACAGCCACCAGCTTTCGATTAAAAAAAGAATCATCAAAATCGGATCGCCCAGTCTAAAGTTCTGAGGTAACGAACATAAAAAAAATACAGTCGAATTGAGAACCTCCTCCTTTTTTTGAAGTCTGTTAAAAAAATAACGCACCTAAAGACTAAATACAAAGTACTTCATAAATATATAGTTCTTCAAAATGTTTTATAATTTTTCTGGTGGTAAAATATTATAATATTTAAATAACATGTTTTATTTTAATTGCTTCAAAATTATTTTTAAGTAATGAAAACTGATGTATTTATAATGATTATTTTTTGTACAAGGTGATTAGCTTAAACAGTAGGTAATAATATAGGTATAATAATAATCCACGTGCATCACTACTTTCTTCCCGTCGTGGACGGGGTGACTGTGCATACGCAACGGAAGCGAAACCCCGTCCCGTACGGAACGTGGCACGTACGTGACGGGGTGTTGAAAACATCGTCGGAGACGATGTTTTTGAAAACCCCGTCCCGTTCCGTACGGGACGGGGTTTCGCTTCCGCTGTGTATGCACTATCGCATACATTTTCTATGAAACGATGTTTGCCCCGTCCCGTCCCCGTTCCGAACGGGGAAAAAAACCGTTACGTATGCATTGGCCTTAAAACTGTAATATTTTTACTTATACTTTGCAACTTCTATATCGACGTAGTGAAATTGATATGGGGTAATAAAGCGTTAAGTTTGTTGCAACGTTTGCTTGTAACGTTTTAGCGTCACGGCTGCTTAATTTGGTTGTCTGGAAGAAATAGCGGTATCATCCGCCTAGGCAATCTAGTGTTTGCTGCTTATAACATTCATGTAGTTGTAAGATATTTTTACTGTACTTAACATTACTTGTTTGAGTATTTTTTTTAGAATCTCCTAAGGTGAAACTAGGGATGTTTGCATCATTGTCTTGCAATACAACAGCCTGTCCAGTATCATACCAATATTTTTACGTCATTTTGGACATTTATCGATGTCATTCTTTCCAGCACCGTTTGGTCGGCGTGGATGGAAGATGTTCTACTGTACGCTAAGGGACCTGGTACTATATCTACATAAAGACGAGCACGGCTTCCGGCGGAGTCAAATGTCCGACAACTTGCACAACGCTATTCGGTAAGCTGTTATCATTATTTATACATACACGTCTTGACGCGTATTCTCAGTTACAGCTTAATCAGTTAATATTATAATTATTTACAGAATACATCACGCGCTAGCGACGAAAGCAACCGATTACACGAAAAAACAACACGTGTTCAGATTGCAGACAGCTGATCAGGCAGAATATTTATTTCAGACGAGGTAACTATGTTATACTAATATATTTTTTATGTCAAAAACCATTGAAATATCGAAGAATGAACGCTTGAAATAATATTACTGAACAGAATTGTATGAGCGCGCTGAGTAAGACGTAGCCGTTAAAATGAACGTTAACGCAGATGTAGCAGGGGCATAAAAAAAGTGATGTACTTGTAGCGACTCGAAGGAGCTGTGTTCGTGGGTGGAGACGATCAACTTCGTGTGCGCGGCGTACTCGGCGCCGCCGCTGGCGGGCGCGGTGGGCTCGCAGCGCAAGTTCCAGCGCCCGCTGCTGCCCTGCACGCACACCAAGCTCTCCATGGTACGATCTTTAGTCACTTATGAAATAACTTTTTCGCTTTCGTTTTGTCGTCCAATCTGTACAGACGAAACTCTTTTCTGTAAACTTTAAAGGTAGCGTTTGACTATTACTGTGCCACCAAGTTATCTATGAAATGGCGAAAATTGGAACTAATGCCGTGCCATTCATAAGTGCTTTGTGCTCGTTCATTTGACATTTACTACGTCTCGAATTGCGTCCAATGATTGGTCCAATACGTCCGACAGCGCCCTCCTCCAATTCACAGATAAGTTGGTGGCACTGTAATCATTGTGATGTCATTCCCATGCATTTTGAAGGCAGCGTTTCCCGTGAGCGTTTACAGAAAAGAGGTTTTTTCTAGAGCATAGAGGAGAGGCTGAGAAGTGTCAGTTCGATAACCTAATGTATGTGTCCAGCGGGAACAGTTGTCGGAGCACGAGGAGCGCGCGGCGCGGCTGGAGGAGGAGCTCGCGGCGCTACGTCACGCGCCGCACGCACCCCACTCGCCGCACGCGCGGGACAAGGACCACTATCTCATGCACGAGGTACCATACACACCAACACACTCGTGATACCACCTACACTTACGCCCCAACTCAAAGTCACTAACGGTTACTTTAATCGCTCCTTAGTAAAGAATCACTATACAAATTCTGTACTAAAGAGCGATTTAAGTAACCGTTAGTGACTCTGAGTGGGGGCGTTAGTCAAACGCAAACTCGTAATCTCATGCACGAGGTACGATACGATCACACACACACATACATATGTCGTGATACCATTTGAGTTAGTCGCACAGGCACACTCACCCACAAGTTCTTAACAAATTCTTCAGAAACCTACTTCAGTCACCAAGCCAAGTCTCACTAGGACGATCTTTAGGAAAGAGGTCTTTAATATGTATGTTAAGACATATTGTGAGAGCTAATAAGTAGATTTTGTGTACTTATAATCTTTGTAACACACACATAACTCATCACAATAACACCCATGACCTGAGTACAAATATTTATCACATAAATATCTGCCCTGGCCGGGAATCGAACCCAGGACCCCTCGCTTCGCAGGCAGGGTCGCTACTAACTAGGCTACAGAGTCGTCAAGTGTAATGTTATGTGTTTCAGATAAAGCGGTACCGCACGTACGCGTACGTGATGCGAGCGCGCGCGGGCGGCGCGGGCGCGGACGACGCGGCGCCCGCGCTGCCCGAGCGGCCGGCCGAGCGCGCGCCGCCCTGACGCGCCATGGCGGTGTTCACCGCCTGCGTGCTGTGACCGCAGCCCCCCGAGCCCCCGCCGCCCCCACCCCGCCGCCCCGTCTGGCATCCTACCCATAGACATAGAGAATGGACTGAGCGTTCCCTATCCAGCTCTGAAGTAAATACGGGCAGTAAAGTGTGAGAGAGATGGAGCGATTGTGCGGCCAGTAGTTATCTTTTTCTAGAATTCCGATTGGTCCACGTCACAGCCTTGCAGGAGCGGATGAATCGTTTTCGCTTCGGAGTACTGCGCCTTTGTTACTGCAGACCTACAGGAAAGAGATAGGTATTAGCCGCACGATCACTTTCTCTCTTTCTAGAGAATGGTCAATTTCATGCGGGTATTGCTTAATACATAAGGATCCGTGCAAGCAACGAAAACATGGACACTGGTTACCTACATGAAAAGTTAGAGTGATGTGCTCAATACTGTTCCTATTCGCGCTCATATTTCATGCCCGTGGACGGTGTCTGTGTGCGTGTGTCTCGTATTTAGTTATACTTCTGTTGTTTCTCTATTTTGTTGTCCTAGCGTGTTCATACCACAGCCGAATAGATGCGAAACAGTGAAAATGAGTTCACTATTTCGACGTTTTTGATACTCGTCAGCTGTCGTCATCTATGGGCTCCCTGCGGACCTATTGAGAACTTTTATAAAACCTTTCATCTTCCAGTTAATTCATTTATCGGGCTTTGGACGACGTATGATTGGCTAAAAAGTGTCAGGTGACCGCTTTGGTAATACGAATTTTACGTTTAACACTGCTGGAACATGGCTGGAATTAAGAGTTCATAATAGACCCCCTGATCTCTATAGACACGTGTACGGTTTGGCACTGATTGCATTGATTTATAATGATAGTAATCAACTCTGAAAATTTATACTGAAGCTCGGACTTTAACAAAACAAGGTAAACAATAATTAAGTTTGTCAAATATACTACTATTACACTTACATTTCTCTATTGGTGGCGTTCTAGGAGTATAAGCTGATTATTTATCAGAGATTTTGTCAGAAATACTCTCAAGTTAAACGAAGATAAAAGTAAATTTATTTTCATTTAAATATTCGCTGGAGGGAATATGACGCCGAAATATTCGTTGGGGTATCTATCAAAGTATTTGATAAAATGCTATGAGATTTTAATAATACTAATTTACTATAATCTAGAACGTAACCTGTCAATTAGAAGAATATGATACGAGTGCCTAGGTAGCGTCATAGAGCAATGGAAGATACTCGAATGGAAGACCTAACAGCCGGAGCGGTCGGTAGATATTATTACGAATAAATAAACTTAGGGACGTTGGTCCTTCCCCCTAGATCCGACATCATCGCGCGTTCATCGTTGCGAACGATATCGCCTTTTGTATCTTTAATCTACTTAGAACTTAGGGTATATAAATAAATCTTAATTAAACGAAAGCTACTGTGCTCGGTCTAAATTTAATTTATTAATGTAGCCTTATAGAGTGTACTACGACGGCGGAAGGCATCGACTGCCGTGGACCGCAAGGGCCCTCCCCGCCACTCGAAACTCTGCAATAAGACTGAATAAGATACTCAAACGACATTCCACTGAGATGATGTTTTCGGGCAGCTGATGTAAGCGGCGGGCGTGCTTTACTAGTTGGTAGTACGTTATATCACACGGTTGAATCTTAAATTTATAATATCGAATCATCTAGTCCTGTCTTCCTTGCAAAACACGATTGCTTTTGGATGTACAACTAAAGGATACGGTGTGTTCATCGTATGGAAGTTTTGACTTCTGCTATGAAATTTGTATAAAAATAATATTCGAAGAGGAATAATAACTTTAATAGTGTAAATTCTAGCGTAGGTACAACATTATCTTTCATCCAATATTATACTGGTATAGATTACCGTTCGCTTGTAATTACGTCCTAAATAATGTTGTGTTGTTTATTCGGCGCTATTAAATTAATTACTTTTTTCTGTATAAATCGTGTTATACTGATAAGAAAGCAATTTAGTTATTTTAATGTTCGGTTTCACAGTCAAGCTGATGTTTTTACGCTTTAATCATTCTCTCTTTACTTTATATTAAATTGGCTTGTACTGTAGGAATATTTTTGTCATTCCGTAAGATTTATTTATCACATTCGATGTGTTACAATAGAGCGAAATACTAAAACCATGAACGGTTACCTCCGTTCCATGTTACATGCGTTGGTGCTTCATGCGGATACTAAATTTGATTTTCACATCAATTGAATTCATAACCTATTGTAAATAGACTTTAAAAGTGTTGAGACTGATAAGTGATGTTATTTATTGTTTACGAATCATCCAGTGTTGAATACAGGGTGCAGATCACAGTATTATGCACCTTAACGACCGAAACGATAATTTTAACAATAAATACGAAATATTAGACGACGTGTACGAGTTAACGTAAAAATACAAATACTGAAAGATAAGTTTTATTTATATATTTTACATGGTAGTAGCCTTAGGTCCTAATTCATCCGATAGTGCCAGTAAAGTGATATTAGAGGCCCTTAAAGTATCATATTTATTTGTGTTTGTTTATTAAGTAGCGAAAGTTGGAATAACTCCTCCACCCGATATGTCAAAATAAAGTTATAATTGTTACGCTCGTTTCAGATTTCTATAGTTGTAGATAATGAACTATTAGTGACTCCCAAATATAGACAAGAGGCAATAAACTATACATTTTTGCGATCACTTTGAAATGAGATAACTTATATTATTTTTAATGTTATCAGATATTTGAACAATTTGCCTAATGCAAAAAATATGTTACAATTGGTTTTTTATTGTTACTTTAAATTTATATGTTTGGTACAGTACTTATTTATATGTATTATTTATAACCAAACGCTTATAATTTAAATATTGAATGTCTTGTACAGATACAAGAAATGAGATAAGTTGGTTATTTAATATTAATTAGCTATTGTTCTGTGTGTTTTGTGCAAGAAAGACCAAATTTATATCGAGTATGCAAATGTATTTATAAAACTACGCCGACCTAAGAGTGGTTTTAGTAGCTTGCTTTTGGATCAGTTATAAAGTAATCATTGTAAATAGTTTATTTTTTACGGTTTACTTACATGTTAATTTTATTTTTTATTATTTACTGAGATGTATAGTTTGTATAGGCTAGTATAAATAAAGTTTGTCTCAGATTGTGAGAATCATTGTCGATAGTTAAATTTTAGTTGATTTGTTCTGTGTGAAATGTTCGTTTGGAAAGTATCATTCCAGGACTGGCTTGTGGTGTTGCCAGTACATTTTATATTTGCTGCTTATGAAATTTATTTTATACTTTGATATTTATGCATTAATGGAAGTCTCTGTTCTATCAAACCAAAACCAAACTTATTCTGCGTTACGGACGTGATCTGCGTCATTACTTTATTTTTTATATTATTACGTTAATGTCACATTAAACGTTCCTGTACCCTTTTTATAGTTTTTTACCACTAACTGCTCTACTCATAAAGATCTCCATAAGTTCACGCTCCACAGTATCAATTTATCCACATTTTCTAATTTGTATAATCTATCATTGGTTTGACTTTACGCAAATTTATAGGTATCATTGTCTAATAAAACCACAACCGTACAAGTTTTTTGTCACGTTTGAATATACATACATACATATGTATAAATCCTTATTAATTGATTACATTTCATTTCTATCCAATTGATAAATTTGACTCATAAATACTGATCAAACTTAACTTTGAAGTTTGTTTGATCATGTATGAATGTATGTAGTTGCCTATTATAATGTTCCGTTGTCACAGCAGTCTCTACTCCACTTGTGTTCAGCAATAGACACATGAGGTGGTCCAGTTTGACACAAAAACTTGTAAAAATTACTCCAGTATATTGATTCAATATGTGAGATTTACTTTAAGTGGAGTACATATTAGTTGATAATTAAATCGCATAAAAATAACTTATTATGGAGAAGTCTTTATTACTACAATGTTTATGGATTTGTATGACTAATATAAGGATATTATCTATCTTATATAGTACAGGTTATGAGAAGTCACTGCAAGCTCCGCGGAATTCAAATGAAATTGAAAAAGGTGTAGTCGTTAGAAGTTCGTTATACTATTATACCTACTGAATTGAGTGAACAATAAGCCAAATTAAAAATGGAATTGATAATATTGTCCCGCATTTAATTTTCACAAACAAAATAACTATTTCGTAAGGTGTGAATTGGTTATGGTGTGTGGAGTTATCATTGTAGTCACATGTAGTCATGTAATTAATTCGTGAGTATGGAATTATAATGTTGGCTGTGCCGGAGATTATTGTATACCGAACTGAAAACTACAACTTTACATTTCACTGTATGTTATAGTCAGAAACAATGATAATATTGTAGTAACTATTTAATAGCCAAATTGTATTCCAAAAGGAAAGTGAGGTTTTGTATTTCAATTATATATCACATATTGTCTTAGTTATTTCTTTTGTACCAACATAACCCATTTGAAGAACTGGAATAAATATGTCAAATTATCTTACTATTTTTATTGAACATTTGAATCCCTAATTTATTAAACATCAATTCAGTATTACTTGGAATAAAAAATACCTCAAATTATTTAGGCATACATTTTATTTTCATATTATATTTTATGAAAAACTGTACAGCTATCTTACTTATTTATCACAATAAACTTCTAAAATGGTAGTCCATCCTTGCTTGTAATTAATTTTCATAATTATTATTGGTAACTGTACAGTACGGCCGCTGTATCTTGGCGCGTCTGAACATAGGCCTTGCGAACTTTAGCGCATGTAAGACAGAGATGGCAACACGAACATGCTAACGTATGACTGAGACATAATACACCGCGTATCGAGTATTGGCGAATTATGTTACTGCGCAGTCTTCTGCGCGAAGTTCAGACGCGCCAAGATACAGCGGCCGTACTGTACTTGGAACGATTTTTTATCAGGCATTAAAGTATATTTCATACATCTGAATTCTCCATGAGGAATATTGTTCAAGTACATTATGACTGTCACTTAATAAAATCATAATAAAACTGTGTTAATTAGGCTGCGTCTACATTAAAACCTCCCCGAACTTGCGCCACATATGCAGAAGATATGAACAAATGAAATACTGCCATTTTTAAACAGTTCAAGTTGAAAGAGTTGAGAAAAAGTTATTTTTGGAATTTATAGCAGGGGTTTAATAGAGTTCTATTGACAGATTAATCAAGAGCAGACCCATGTCAGTAGTTGGCCATTAAATGGGTTGAAACCAAACCAAGCCATAGATTTACATTCTTTATTTATAGAACTAGACTATTTTACCCCTTAAATATTCAATTGAGCTAATTATCAAAACTTTAAAAATAATAATTTTATGAATTGTTTTGGGTTTAGATACCATTATATTTATTGCAGCAAAACAAGGATGGACCTACCTACTATACTATACTATAAAACCTTAATATCTAGATCCAAAAGTATAATCAGTATTTTTTTGCAAAGGTCTCTGCAACGGGTGGGCGAGTAATTTTGCTATGCAATCATGAATTTTTGTAGCATTTCTGGACACTTCAAAGACATATGAATAACCATCATCTAAGTCTTGTAGAGCATCGTAAATCTCTTCACACTTATGTTGTGCACAGTCTTCTTCATGTGCTAATAAGATGTCAATGTAAAAGTATAGATGTTTCTTGAGGTAATTGAAATATGGATCTTCCCGAGGTATAAGAGGGATACAATTTGATCGACCGTATAACACTATCATCCTCACCACGTACGGAGGAGGCAACATGCATTGTGTTGGATTGTAGTCCGGCACCTCTACTTCCTCTTTCACAATTTGAAAGATTCTCTCAAAATCAAGTGTATCTTTGGTGCATTCTTCCGCATCCAAATAATCAATAGCGTTGATGATGTCTCTTACATTATTAGTGAAACTATGCAACCAATATGGTATGGCTTTTAACACAAGTAAAGCAAACTCCGTTTTTTTATTAATGGCATGTTTTGAATGTAAGAAAAAATCTAGTACTCTTTTCAACATATTGGTGGGAGTGAATGTAGTTCCATCACCTAGACGGTACAAAGAATTTTGGTTATCATAGCACATGTCTAAACAAATAATTATTCTTTCTTGAACATTCACATTGGGCACATTTGGTTTCTGAAGGTTGGCAAGTACTTGCTCTCGCAGTTCATGTAATTCTCCACTAGGAGACTTGTTCGGAGTATTGCTGTAACGAAAACGGGAAAATAAATGATGCTGCCATAGCGACAAAAAACAAAAAAATATATTATTTTTTCCATCAGCAAAATATACTGCTCTTGTTTTTAATCATATCTTCAGAATTTATTTCAAACCCTTGTCTTTCTTGGCGTAGCAGGACTAAAGGCATAAGAAACAACACATGAAAATTAACTTAGACATAGGTAGAATTCTATTTAATATAAAGTAATATTGTTAATTGCAAAACAAAAGTAATACAAAATAATACTAACTCTGCATCATGAGTTTCAATATCCGTCGCATTGGGGCTGCTGCCAGATAATAATTCAATATCTGGCGACTCCATTTTTTATAATAAAATGAAAATAAATGGTGGAATTATATTTATATTAGATTAAAACGATTGTAAACATTTGATTTATTATTTCAGTACTTTTAGTGATTTCAGTTTGACTTTGACAAATTGTTGACAGTTTGGCAGATACCACAGACTATAACAGCTACGAAAGGCAGTTCGCGTCACCACGTGTCACACAGATTATTTAAGGCTCATGTACTCTGTCTGTCTATGGTAACTTTAAATAATTTATATTAAATCACTTGACTAGTGATGCGAATTATCGCTACTTTTATTTCACTATCACGTCCGTGAAGTCATTTGTTTTTGTCACTGTTATATCACGCGTGATAAACCACGAGCGTTATATTTTATTAGTGACGATTATTGTCACAGTAGGTGCATTTTATTCCGTCTGTTACATGTCGTAGTGATAATGACTTGATTCAGTTATTTATTTATATGACATTGTGATTGATTTTATTACCTAATAGATAGGTACTTAACGTAATAAAAATTACTGGAGTACACTATTAATTCAAACTATAATATATATTTTTCAAACAATGTATTTACTAATCAGCTAAACAAGAACCAAAGTAGTTATAAATCACTAGGTATCTTTAAAAGTTTAAAATAATAACAAAACCGTGCGAGAGATGAATGCGAGTAAGTAAAGATTACAAGTGAAGTGACGTCTCACCGTATCTCGAATTCACGAGTCACGATGTGATTATAGCATTATAAATTTCAAGTACCTACATAATTCAATCAAAACCTTACCCTGTTTAAAATAAAACTTATTTTCATTTGAAGATTTTGTAATGTTTATTTAACTAAGCGATTTGAAAAAAATGGTTGTCTGTAAAGTCAATTTATGGACGGTAGTTTAATGTGACAACGTCATGACAAAGCTCCGCTCCACTCAACTACGATTGCCTACGGCATCGGCTACGATACGCCGATCGTAGCCGATCGTGCCTCTCTCTCGCTTTTGCCGCTCTCTCGCTCGCGGAACGCTACATTTTTTCGTGCTTGCGCCCGGCGTTCATCGTTTTAATAGACGTTATCACGTCATAAATCAGAAAAACTAAAGTCTTACAACGTTGAAAATAAGATGCAACTTCACTTAAACAAATTCTTTCTTCTAGCTGGTGGCACTGTTTCGCTCAAATCACAAATATTGCTTTCTCTCTTTCGCACGATGGAATTCTGTGATTTCTAATGTAGCTTGGCCGGTGGCTGGTAGCCTGCGTGAAATCACGCCGCGTTATATGTAACAGACGGTATCGATGCATGTAACTGGTGTGACACTTGAATTATGATATAACAAGTGACTTGACCCGTCTGTAGTAAGCTGCAGTGTGTGCTGTCACTTCTGCCTTGTCAATGGTCATATGCAGGGTTGCCAGTTTTAGCAGGATCCTGCTTTTTTTTTGGCATTTTTAAGAGTAAAATTTAAGCTACAGCAGGATGTTTAGCATTATCGTAAAAAGCATATTTTGACATTTTTCTGTAAACCTTAGTTTTACATCAAAGCTTGGAGAATATGGTATATTAATATCAGGTATATTATCAAAGTATAATTTTCAGACCTTAATAATGATTGTACAACATTTAAGCCATCTATAAAAATGATCAAAATTATGGACATGAAAACATATAAAAATATTAATATAAAAATTATAACAGTGAAGATTAAAATTTGGTAACCTATTACCATTTGATTACGTATTTATTATTAACCCTATTATTATAATATAGTAAATTTATGTAAAATTATATAATTTAATTAGAGTTACTTATTACCATTGCTGCAATATGATGTTCCCTTTTTTTAGCAATAATTTATTACCTCAATGATTGTTGTTATAATATCAATTGGTGTAAAAATCATTAATAAATTACAGGGATAGTACAAATAATTTACTTTTGTTTGTCTACTTAAATAATAAAAATGAATCCATATTTCCCTTGGTCATGGAATCAAGCGTGAACGGCTGGATCGATTTCGCTAATTATTTTTTTGTTGTGTTCGTTATTGTCAAGAGAAGGTTCTAATGTAAAAAAATAAGAAAGTTGCTCAGAAAATTAGAAAATTTAAGAAAACTTAACGACCATATTAACTTTCTAATGTATCCTTAGCATGAATCTATGTTTGCCTTGATCATGGCATGACGCGTGAACGGCTGGACCGATTTCACTAATTCTTTTTTGTTGTGTTCGTTATTGTCAGGAGAAGGTTCTGAAGTAAGAAATAATAAAGAAAGTTGCTCAGAAAATTAGAAAATTAAAGAAAACTTAACGACTATATTAATTTTCTAATGTAACCTTAGCAACATATATATTTTTTATTTTATAACTAACAGTGGAAGGAGAGTAAAAGGGAGTTGTTAGGCGGTACAAAATTTTGCCGGGTCAGCTAGTAGTGTTTAATTCTCCTTTTTTACAACGCATGTATTTCTTTTACGATGTACTTTAATTCTTAAAAAATTTAAAGTTAAATATAGTAGTTTTGGTGCATTTTAACGTTAAGCACGATTTTCAAAAGCAGGTTAGCAGGTTTAGCAGGATTTACCCAATAAAGGACAATGTCCACTTTGTATGGACATTTGGCTATCAGTGAACACCATATTTCAACATAAATATTATATAGGCTTAATACCTTTACTCAGTTTAAAAAAGAAAATAATAATTGTTTTGTAGCCAGATGTTTAATAAACTGGTTATTTGAATAAATATTTTGTAGGTATTTTAAAGAAAACGCACAATCTTCTTGACATTTTTGTTTATTAATCTGACTCGTATATTATTAATATATTGTCCAAGAACTGGGCTGGTGCATTTATATCATCTCTGTAACTTGCCCAGCTCAGAAACCAAATAACAGATAACAGCGAAAAAAAAATTGGCAACCCTGGTCATATGTCAATTCTGCCTGTCCTGTCAGTTACGTGTCAGCGAAGGTGTGTGTTTTTTGTTTTGTTTTATTATAATAAAAACTAGCTACAAGTATAGTAATTTAGTAATATATGTATAAAAATACGAAGCAAAGCAATTGTGCAACTAACTTTGAATTTGAAAGACTGAGATGAGGTGAGATATAAAATATCGAAATTATCCTTTCTTCTGACAAATTAAATTGACTGTACTATCCTCGTGCTATCGATCAAATCTAAATTTCCCCAGTAGTTGCAAAATAAATTACAAATAAATGAAATAAATAGCGCTCACACTCATAGCCCCACACTAGGATTCCGTGGCTCCGTTGGTGTCACACACACACAAGCACAGCACATGCACACAGAACATGAACAACACTTAAGACATGATCACACACCCAGACCAAAAACAGAAATTCAACTCATCATACAAGTTACTAATCTTTAATAATATGACCAAAATAATAAAGCGAGCTGTTTCATCAGTTTCACAGGATAATAAGGATATAATTACATCATGGAAAAACTAAGAGATGAGCATATGCAATTAAAGGAGAAAATTAAATTAGGTGAAGATTTAATAAAAAAAATTGAATCAATTATAGCATTGGATGGAGCTCTAAAACTGCAGAGGAAAATAAAACAAGAGCTAGTATTTTTACACAGAGTATGTAATGTTTTTTTTTCTGTTCATTAATAAATGTTCACTAAATGGCTAATATTTACTATATAAACATGTATATAAGTATAGTATCCTAAGGTTTTTATAAATTATTATTTTTCTATAGTTGCAAAAATCTAAGAATTTCAAAGTTGAACAACTGTCTTGTTCAAATCTTAGACACCTGGGAGCATTGGTGGATTGTGCCTTAAGATCCGGAGTGATGTCTGTTTGTAAAACTTTTCATATGCAAAGTGATACTAAGCTGCTTATTGATGTTATAAGTGATGAGGGTAAAACGTGGACCAAAGGTATGACTTCAATTATTTTATTGCGTAATTTGCTCTTTTGTAGCTGGCCCAGTGACATACTTTGGCATTTTGACCATGCAATTATAGTATCAATTATATTTTTATTTTTTATTATTATTGTAGTGATAGCAAGAAATCCCAAATCACTGTCTGCATTAAGTTCTGGGAACGCCTCATATGGTGCTCGCTCAATATTGGACCAGGCTGAAGATTACATAGAGTGTGCTAAGCTGTATCCATGCATGTACCAGTCACCAAAGGCTGGTAAATTTATCTATTAATAATTTTTAGCCATATTGGGGCAGCTTAAAATACTAACCCCAATCCCACGTTGGATAGGTGTCATAAGAGGCGACTAAATCCGGCCCGCTGGTGGTAGGGCTCCTCGGAAGGATTATATTGGTAATATTGATTTTAATTGCTAATTTATATTATTATTATTATTATTTCTCCACGGGATCCGCCCGGATAGCTACCACATATTCATATTATGATTTATGAGATGACTAATGATAATTACCACCAATCCTCCACCAATTCGCACTGAGGCAGCGTGGTGGATTATGCTCTATTCCTCCTCAAGAGGAGAGACCCGTGCCCAGTAGTGGGCCATTAATGGGTTGAATCCATAGCCATGATGATTAATATTTACTGCCTGTGTATTATAAACCTTGCATTTTATATAAACATCCGTTTGCCATCAGGTGGTTTTGTAGTCTAGCATTAAGTTATTCTGCACAATAAAAAAACATTAAAAATTGAAATAAATAATAATAGGAAAATACATATATAAATGTATTTCTACAAATCTAGGTGGTGTTTGAATTTGCAAGCGGAATCGAAAGAAACTTAGCCAGCAAGCTACAAGCACTAGGCATCATAGTAAAAGGTGATATCTTGCCAGATTCTAAACCAGTTGAAGACGATGATGACATTTGGGGATCCAGTGGTGAAGAGGACTTGGATACAGAGTTACAGGGGTATGTTATATGTAACATGTTATGATTATTAATTTAACCTTCAACTTGAATGAAAATTATCATAAGCTGGCCATACGGTATCAAGTATACTTGTCAAGTTTGCACCAGACTTGATGCAGCATCCAGTTTGCAGGAGATAAGCTTTGTAGCCAGATAGCCATACACCGTCAAGTTTACTGGATGCTGCATCTAGTCCACTGCAAACTTGCCAAGTAAAATTGATTGTGTATGGCCAGCTATACGTGTTGTACTAATATTAGTTCCATTTCACATTATAGATAGACTCATTAATTTTTTTTTAATTTAGAAAAATAATATAGCTATTTACTATTCCAGAACACCAACCAGCATGCAAGAAGTGTCACAATGTATAGACGAGCAGTCTATAGATACTCTTAACTTGGATGTAACTGCTATGATGGCGTATGTGAGCAATATGACCAATGGGCATTGCAATTATATATTTAAACAAGATGTGCTAACGCAACAGTGTGCTTGGGAGGCGAAGAGGCCTGTGAAACCTATTTTAGAGAAATTATTTGAAGGTTTGTTGGTAATATTTTTTATTGTAATGTAATTGTACTAAGTGACCTGACCAAACAATACTAATTTAGTACAAAGTATCTTTATTAGCCAGTAACATTTACATAAACATTTAATTATAATGTTACTCACTTACATACATACTTTCATAAGGTGTTGTCACAACAAAAGTTTTGTTTTATGAATGAGACAACCAAGAAAACCTAATGATGAGTGTTGACTGCCATTCATGAGTACGCCAAAAGTTAAATAGTCACATAGCCAACCAAGAAACAAGCAAGAGACCCCCTTATCTGACTCTGGCTCCCTCACTGCCACCTAACACATCAAAATGTTAATGTCATATAATAAAAATCTCGTGTCACGGTGTTTGTGGTTGCACTCCGAAACGGCTTGATAGATTTTTATAATTTTTTTGTGTGTATTTGGTAGATATGAGAATCGCTTGTAAAGTGTAATTCATACCGCCAGGTGATTAGGGTTCCCAGGGGAGTGGGATTTAAGCGGGAAATGCTCCCAAGTCGCGGGCACGGCTAATGTGATGTAATATAAGGATAGTAGTAATTAGGTAATAATAGGAAGTCTGTGCAGAAAATAATTCTACTGATTGAATTTAAAATCCAAATGTTTAAATTTTAGGCAAGGACTTGGTTTGTTGTAATACAGCTTGGAATGATTTTGAAAAAATTGTGAATATTCTTGGAGGACCCAATGAGAAGAAACGAGCGGCAGAATTAAAAGAACGCATAACTGTATTCGCCGATGATTTTGAAGGTAAGGCGATAGTGCCGATAGTCGATTACAAAGAACTGTGGTGATTAATTTTCTTTATACTTTGGTACATTTTAAGTATTTTCTGTTTCAGGTGAAGATGATCATGTTAGACAATCTTTAAAAGTTCGAGGCCACGTGCGGTTAAGATCCAAAATTGTATTTAATTTTGGTAATAGAATCAAGGCTCTAACTGTTTCAGCCAATGAAGGTTTTGTGAGAGCAGCAATGCAGCAGGTAGGTTAAGTGTAGATAAGGTAGTAGTCATAGTAGGCTATTGCAAATCCTACAAGCAAATGGTGGGACCACATTCATTCATCAGTCATTGGTCTTTTTTCCACTGAAATTACTGATAAGGTTTTTATCGCCTGGCTTACCAGTTACCACCATTCTTATAGAACCAATATCTTTCTACTATCAGTGTCCTTGAAGTATATAAGTGGATCCTACCTTTCTCGGACGGCATCACATTGGTGACGCTTTTGGTTTGGCGTAGATGCTATTTGGCCAATTCGCGTTAAATCCAACCAATTGCTGGTGGTCTAACCTTTTTGGACTCTGAATCATTAGGCCACCTGAAGTTAAATGTAAAGCCTTACGCCCTTATTCAGAAACAACACTGAGTTCTCACAATGCATGTGACTGCATTGAGTTTCCCGGCTATTGAAATACCAACAAAAATATTTTTTATTTTTCAGGGGGTGACCTATGCAGCTTTTATTCACGAATCGCGAGCACTCACTGAAGGAAAGGAAGCTACTGCAACAAAAATTTCATTGTGATACTTTAAGTTGTAGATCAATAAATTAGCAGCTTGTATATTCTTAATATATATAAATTACGTGTCACGTTGTTTGTCCGCGATGGACTCCTAAACTACTTAACCGATTTTAACCAGTTTGATCCAACTTGAAAGATAGGATAGGATAGCTTACATCTCTAAATAAAAAAAAACTTTTGACAGAACAAAGTCTGTCCGGGCAGCTAGTAATATATAAACCGTTCCAACCTCTTGATCACTGAGATACAAATTTTTCATTAAATAGGGATAGTTATATTTTAGTACTAAATTGCTGGTATTGTGTTATAATTGTATTGTAATTTCATATTTAATATATTTATTTAATTTAACAGAAAAATTTTACTATCCCCATAATATGAAAAGTATATAGATACCTAATGTAATTTAAGAACATTAGTCTGATAAATTCAAGGTTTTATTTCATTCTATAATTGGTTAAATCATAAGAGCCTCAAGAGTTCAGAGGTGATTGGTTTTTATATCTGAATAATGATGCAATACAGACCCCGAGGTGCGGGTGGAAGGAGGCAAGCATGGAATCTCTGAACAAAAAACTAATATGCCGGCAGCGCATCGGTTATGCCTTTGGTGTTGTTGATGTTCATAGGCAACGATAGCCACTTATCGTCAGGTAGATCATCAGCTCCTTTGCTGGCTATTTCCATAAAAAAAAACAATAGTTTCTACCATATTGTATATCTGCGGCCAACTAAATCATTATTATCATCAGGAAAAACAGGCGGATAAAAAAAAAAATCCGGCCAAGTGCAAGTCGGACTCGGTAACATTATCTATACAGTATTATAGGTACACTATATTAAAATTTATATTATTAACATCTTTATACACTATAAAACCGGCAAAAAAACACGTATGTTGTATGGGAGTCCCCCTTAAATATTTATTTTATTCTGTTTTTAGTATTTGTTGTTAGAGCGGCAACAAAAATACATCACCTGTGATTTCAACTGTCTAGTCCAGGAGTATAGAGGATATGGAGAGCCATCTCATATGGGGGAAAGTTGCAAATTGTTCCTGTATACTGAAAATAGAGGTTCCAGTACCTCCCACCATCCTACGAGAATAACGCTGGCGTCGGAAAAACTACGATATGAACATAGCTGTTGTAGGCTACCGCAGCGCCACCCGTTAATGGACGCGTTTTTATGTAGGTACTTTTCATATACAGAGATGGGTCTCCTTACCTCTATACTCCTGTGTCTAGCTATCACGGTTTATGACATACAGCCAGGGTGACAGATAGATAGACAGTGGAGTCTAAGGTCCCGTTTTTATCCTTGGGTACGGAATCTTATGAACTGACATCCGTGAAATCTCAGCATAAAATAATTTATATACCCCATTTACCCGCGCGCGCGAGCCACGAGACAATCCGCGAGACGCGTGTGAACAGGGCGCTCGCGGACAAGACCGCGGCACGTCTCGTGGCTCGCGGGCTCGCGTCGGGAGCGGTTTTGTAGGCGCGCGCCAAAGGGGCTCGCGCGAGCGCTCGCGCGGTGTTCACACGCGCGTAGGGGGCGTGGCTTACGGACGCGCCACGAGACGGTCCGCGACACGTGCGTGTAAATGAGCGGATAGAGTACCATTACCGAACGCATACTGAGCTGTCAAATGTCAATGTCAGCTGACTGAAGACGTTTCGTTGATTGATTTGATTGTTGTTGTCCGTAGGATTTGAAATGGAATAATGGATTTGAAACATCTATGATTTGAAAGTTTGAATTTGTTGTTTATTAATATTTCTGAAATATGAATTCATTGTTTCAGCTGTTATGGATTATGAGTGTTGATTTAATTATCTTTTTTACTTAGTAAATAATTATTTTATCATGGCTGTTGCCGAAGATGATGAATTTGACTCTCAAATATTAGGCGAAAATGTCACATTTTTAAATAATTGTTTTGATAATACATTTGTATTACACAAGTCTTTGCCTAGTGTTAGAGAATATATTGCTGAAAATCAGCCCGAATCATCTCAATCTCATAAAAAAAGGAAGACGTTAACAAAACCCAGAAGTTCACTGGAATCATGTGAGTTAGATCGTAGTATTCGAAGCAGCATTTCAACACAGAGTAATGAAACAAGTAGATTGTTAAGAAACTGGGGCCTTCCTGAAGAAATCACAAGAAAATATGAAGAGAAGGGAATTATTAAAATGTTTGAATGGCAAGTATCTTGCTTAGGAAATTCCAAAGTCCTTTTAGATAGCAAGAACTTACTTTACTCAGCACCAACATCTGCTGGGAAGACCCTGGTTGCCGAGATCTTGACAATCAAAACAGTTTTGGAAAGACAGAAAAAGGTTCTTATTATTCTGCCCTTTGTTTCTATAGTTCGTGAGAAAATGTTTTATTTACAAGATATTCTCACTAGTTCTGGTATAAGAGTAGAGGGATTTATGGGGTCAAAGGCACCACCAGGCGGGTTGCAGGCAGTCCATATCGCTATCTGCACCATTGAAAAAGCCAATAGCTTATTGAACAGATTACTGGATGAAAATAATATAGGAGAGCTTGGTGCAATCATTGTTGATGAATTGCACCTGTTGGGGGATCCTCATCGTGGTTATATACTAGAACTTCTACTTACTAAAGTTAAATATATCTCATCAAGATTAAATATTCAAATTCAAATAGTTGGCATGTCAGCCACACTCCCCAATTTAGAGGAATTAGCTGCATGGTTGGATGCTGAACTTTTTGTAACGGAGTTTAGACCGATTCCATTGAATGAATTTTGTCTTATTGAAAATAAATTTTATGATAAATATGGAAAATGTGAAGGCACCGTAAGTAACATGGACAGTACTATTGGCAATGACAATATTTTAAATATTTGTTTGGAGACAATTAAAACTGGTTGTTCCATATTAATATTTTGCATGACCAAAAACAGGTGTGAAAATTTAGCACAAAATATTGCAACTTCTTTTTATAAATTGGGATGTTTGTCTTCTGAAAGTGGCTTAATACTAAGAGAACAGTTGAAAACTGATAGTATATTGGAGGTGTTGGAGCAACTGAAGAATTGTCCTGTTGGGTTAGATCAAATATTGAAACATGTAATATCATTTGGTGTTGCATACCACCATGCAGGATTAACATTTGATGAAAGAGATATAATAGAAGGAGCATTTAAAAGTGGAGCCCTAAGAGTCCTTGTAGCAACCTCTACATTAAGTTCTGGTGTAAATTTACCTGCCAGAAAAGTGATTATTAGGTCACCAATGTTTCAAAGGCAGCCAATAAATATTTTAACATACAAACAAATGATTGGAAGAGCTGGACGAATGGGTAAGGATACAAGTGGTGAAAGTATACTGATTTGTACAGAAGCAGAGAAGAAAATAGGATTGGAGCTGATGATGGGAACTCTGAGTCCTGTCAAGAGTTGCATAGATGGCGAGGATAAGTATATGAGGTCTATGCTTGAAATGATTGCTAGTGAAGATATGTGCACTAGAACTGAATTAGAATTATATTCAAAGTGTACTTTACTGTACACACAAAAATTGCTCTCAGATGATATCTTGCTAGAAGGTACACTAAGAGAATTGATTAATTTTGAACTGATTAGAACTCCGACTGATGCTGCAGAAGAGAGTTATGTGGCTACTGCATTAGGTAAAGCTTGTCTTTCATCTTCAATGGCGCCAAATGATGGGTTGTCTCTGTTTTGTGAATTACAAAAAGCGCGACAATGTTTAGTACTAGAAACCGATTTACATCTAATCTACTTAGTAACGCCTTACAGTGTAAGCAATCAGTGGAGTGACATGGACTGGTTGCATTTACTTACTCTCTGGGAGTCCCTTACTAAGGCCATGAAAAGAGTTGGTGAATTGGTTGGCATTCAAGAGAGCTTCATCATATGTAGCTTACGGTCCACTAAAAGTTCCATTTGTCCAAAAAAATTGAGCATTCATAAGAGGTATATCCACCTTTTATTCTTTACTAGTAGCTGTAAGAGTAATGAAATCTATTTTACATATTTCAATATCTGAAAACAAGCCTTTAACTTACTTTACATTTAGCATAACATTTACATTTTGCTTAATTTCAGGTTTTATACAGCACTTGCTCTTCAAGATTTAGTAAATGAAGTGCCACTATCTGAGGTAGCAGTTAAGTTTCAGTGCGCTCGTGGATTTTTGCAGGGCCTTCAACAAGCTGCGGCAACATTTGCAGGTAGGGAGAATTTAATATCTGTTTTTAATTTTTTTCAGCCATACATACCTTTTGGTTCTAATAATATTTACCATATACAGCACTTAAATTAAATTTAGAATACATGTTTTAGGTATGGTTACAGCTTTTTGTCGACAGCTAGGATGGAAAAATATGGAAATGCTTATATCACAGTTTCAAGATCGTTTACATTTTGGTATACATTCTGAACTAATTGATTTAATGAAGTTATCATCACTGAACAGTACAAGAGCCCGCGCTTTATTTGACGCTGGCCTGGAGAGTATTTCGCATATCGCTTCAGCAGATGTTAATGTAATAGAAAATATTTTTCATAAAGCAGTACCATTTCAGAGTGAAAAAAAGAGAGATGATGATGATGATTTAGATATTAGGAAACGAAATAATGTAAGAAATATCTGGATAACTGGATGTTGTGGAATGACTCCAAGAGAAGCGGCAAACACATTAATTTTAGAGGCTAGAAAGTACTTGAAGCTAGAGATTGGAGTTACAGAAATTAAATGGAATGATGAAATTAGTTCAAATATGACACCAATTGATAAATCACTGAAGATTTCATTAAATGAAGAGAAAATTGTTGAAAATAGTGAAATTGTAAAAAATAACGATGAAATTAAAAAAGAATGTTTCACAAATTGTGAATCAATTACAAATTCAAATAAACAAGAAATCCCTATTGCGACTAATGATTTGCCTAATGTGAAAATTATATCCAAAGAAGAAACTGAGGATGCTGTAGAGTGTGAAATAATAAAGGAAGAAAATAAATCTTTGAATAAATTTAAGTCTGAAGATACCAAAGATAGTTTAAGTCAAAATGAGATAAAAACTGATTCAGATAATTCTCATGATAATGTAAGAAATAATACCAAATCAACTTCCACAATTAATGATGAAATGCTTTGGGAGTCGCTATCTTTTAATGAAACAAGATTTACTATGGACAGCAGCTCAAGTAAAAATGAGGTTAAAACTGAAAAAGAAAAAAACATTATTTTTGCACAAGGAGAATGTAAGTCTGTTAAAGAGGAATCGCTCTGGGATACATTGCCCATTACTGAAACTGCTATACAAAATATTTCTAGAGCTAGGTCTTCAGGCACTCTATTTTCGCCAAATTTAAGTTTTGGTGAAGCTGAAGTTACCCCTGATATTTTAAAAAGCCCCCCGAAAAATAATTCAAAATCGTCATATAATTCGAGTAAAGATATAAGCCTGTTCTCAACTGACGGTGAAAGCTCTTTTTTAGATGAAAGCTTTTCTGTGAAAAATAAGCTGGACACAAAAATAATTAATAATGATGATAAACCTTTAAACGGGAATACTATTGATTGCGTAAATTCAAATACAGTCTCAGACGCTTTTAAATCTTCTATTTTTGAAAAATCTGAGGATGACATGAAATTAGTTTATGAAGAAGAAAATGATATATTTGAAGACTTGTTGAATAGTCCAAAACTTTTGGACAATAATGAAATTGTAAATACGCAAGAAAGTGAAACACTAAGCGTAAGAAGTACTTTTATAAGTCCCCTTAAACGGCCCGCCGACGCCAGTAACGGAGCTTTGTGCCAGTCGTCTGTAAAAAAGAAGAAAACAAACGAATTAAAAGTTCCGAATTATATGGATTCATTTTTATACAAGTGTAAAGACGCAACTCATATGACAATAAAATTTGCTAGTTATACATTAAAGTGTTATATGTTGAAGAGTTCTGATATCTTACAAATAGAAACAAATTTAGATAATATTAATCTTGCCTCAATTATTATTGATATGGAAGTTGCAAATCCTGTTATAAACGAAGTAATAGGCAGCAAAATTTTTAAAAAAGGTATCAATATTGGGAAAACTACAGAACTTATTGCAAAGAATAAGGAGATCATGAAGTCAATGGTCATTTGCTTTAATCAAAGTCAATGTTTTTATTTTGATTTAAAGTCTCTGGGAGAAAAATTACCTACTATAAAATCAATGCTTTCTGAGTGGCTGGCTAAGAAGTCACATACGTTACAAATGTTTTGTTTGAAAACGAATTATATGAATATGAAAATTTATTTTCAAAAAGAAATACAGGCGTGTTGCTACGATGTAGTACTGAGAGAATGGCTCATAGATAGCGATACGAAGATCTCCAATGTGTTCGATTTGGTGAGTTTGGAAGTTTGTTTAATGTAAAATTAATATTATTGTGTTTTATTCATTCGGCAAAACATTTTAGGTTTCAAAATATTGTAAACTAGACTTTCGTATCATGGAATTAAAAGTCAATGATCAAAAAAGGCGGCATAAAAATGTAGGACCTGTAGAAGACATGTGCCTGCGAGCGTGGTCTGTCTTAAAAGTAGCTGAACAACAGGAGTTAATCTTACTGCAACATTATTCTTCAAGCAGCATATTATGTAAGTTATATTGCTTTTATACTTAGGTGCTTATTTCAAGAGCAGAAGAAACGGCGAAAGAAGTTGCACATCTTTTAAAAACCTTTCTTGAGCGAAACCTTTTGCGGGGGTCTGTTTTCAAGCGTCCTTGTCATTAATATTTCTCTGCAATAGATTCCATTCCGGCTGTATGTTTTCCTGAGTTGACTGTGACATATTATATTTGTGATTTCGTTTTGTGAAACCACTCTTCTGCGGGCAAAGTCAGGGGCGGAAACTAGTAAATAATAATCTATTGACGTAGTCGATGGTAAAATAATCTTTAGCTTCAAATTAAGCGACCTTGATTGATATCGTCGTCAAGTTGGTTTTAAAACGATTCAGTTTTCTTTATAGTCTTCTCATTAGAGCTTTTCACAGTATCTGTCAACTTTTATAATGATCCCGTTTGACTCGTAATCATTAGAGAGGCGACCATGACTTAGCCTTGGGTCGAGCTCGAGAGTCAAGTGAGTCCGATTAGACGGAGTAGGTAACTCTAACTGTAACTTTGGACGACTCGACGTTAATAGTTTTGAAAAATAAATGATTTGCACTTAGTCAATTTTCATTTTGTGCAAAATATTTACAGATTTTTTTAATATTTTTTTTACATAGGTACTTTTACAAAGAATACAAAAATATTGGAATATTTTATATCAAGTTTGAATGTCACTCTGATTTATGCATATACATTCTTTGACATAGCTATAGACTGATACATAGAAATCATTGAAGTTCACAGAAATTAAAGAAAAATAATAAAATGGAACGAGTTTTGAGTCTTCTCACTATTGCGTACCTATCATACCATGACCGTGCTTTTTTTTTTGTATACGCAGCCAGTATGATGATCTAAAGTGAACTACCTATTTCTTAATAATTTACCGTTTTTTAGACGAATTACTAGACATCGAAACACAAGTTATGAAGATCTTGGCAATCAGCGAAAGCCACGGTATAACAGTAGATAAAAGCTTGGCGTCGCAACTTCTCATTGACGTGAAACATTCCCAAGAGATTCTACAAATGAAGGCCTTTAAAATATGCGGACATAACTTTAATTTCAATTCCTCGAAAAGTGTTGCTAAGGTAATTTAAAAATGTTCTTCTCGATTAAACACCTTTACTATATTAATGGAATTCATCAAATTCAACCCTACCAATTTTTTTTAATTTCAAACCTTCAATAGAGATACTGATGTCATATGATTACCAGGTATTAGGAATGTATAATGGTCGTAAAGTAAGCACGAAGAAAAGTGTCCTGAGCGCTCACAGCAGTCCCCTGGCCAGTATAGTAATATTCTGGAGGAAACTCAACTCCATTTTAACGAAGACCCTGTACCCTTTGACCGAGCAAGCTTGTGTGTACAGCGCCGATAACAGGTAAAGTTATATTATGATTGTAATCAACTTTGATAGTTGAGTTTTATAAGGCTCGCTAGGGACGACCGCCATCACTTTTGCTGTGAAATTGCCTCGTTCAACTTTTTAGTTCAAAGTGTTGGGGTTAGTAAACTTTAAATCACAAGCAGCCGCTCAAACTTTTTTCATCTAACGTCCACTATTCAGAATCAATATTTTCGGAAACCCTCCTAAATTCTTGTATTAATGCAAAATTTATAATGAAACTTGAAATAAGAAAAACACGCGTGGATGAAGGTGATCGAACGAAATTAATGATACAGGCAGACGTTGTTTATTTAAGTTTTAAACTTAATCTATAAATAACACTTATCTGCGTTTTCGTACCACTTCACCTTTCAGATAACTTAACGTCCACCAGTTTTTCCCAACTAACCTATCGATCTTACGCCTCAACTCAGGGTTACTTAACGATTACTTAAATCACTCCTTAGTACATAACTTGTATGGTGATTCTTTACTAAGGAGCGATTATAGTACCGAACCATTAGTGACTCTTGAGTTGGGGCGTTAATCGGCTACAAAGGGCTTAAATGGAACGTTTTATTGTATTTCGCTCCTAAAGTTAAAATATTATCAAGGTCATAAAAAACTGCGTATCAAATCACATAATAATCACATGTCCTCACTGTCTTACAATTTCAGATTTAAATCTGATGGAATGTCGTTACGTGGTACTTTTTTCAAATGATATTACAAAACTTTAATACAGATAATAATTATCTGATAATGATATTATTATTACCACGTAGCGACATTTCATCAGATTAAACCTGAAATTGTAAGACAGTGAGGACAAGCGAAGGGGTCGCCTTCATGAATAACTGATTTTTCAGGATAACCCCTCGCTACACGATGTTTACGTGCACGGGTCGCATTAGTATGCACGAGCCGAACTTACAAAACGTACCGCGAACGTTTTCGGTGCCCCTAAAGTATCTCTCGAATGATTCTGATTCTGAATCTGATGACGTAATGCAGTTCAACTGTCGGGAGGTATTTAAAGCGAGCGCGGGTCATGTGCTCGTATCAGCGGACTACTGTCAGCTCGAGATGCGTATACTGACGCACTATAGTGCTGATCCAGAGCTGACCAGGATTATGCGCTCGGATGTCGACGTTTTTAAATCTGTAGCGTCGACGTGGAGTGGCGTGCCAGAGGAAGAAGTAAGTATGAGATTGTCGATAAACTACAAAAAAATCTTTGCACTTTATAAAGTGAACTTTTCTATTATTATCAGTAGCAAAAATCACATCACCATTACCATCTTTGTAGTCTACGCTGTCGAGTAGAGAGGGTAGTCATATGTCGTACGTAGTCGTATATCTAATCTACCAGTCTTGTGACAGACACGGACGCAGACGGACGTGCGCTCTAACTTGTCTATTGGTGAGCCAGTAAGTGTAGTTGTGGTTCTAGTGCCCTACAGTCCCTATTATCATTGCGAGGCTAATCACCATTCTCTAATAATACCACGCCAAAGCCACCACTGAAATCAATGTCACACAACCGCCATTACTAATTCAAGAATTCTATTAGTTACAGTATCACAATATTTTTTATACCGCTAAGCAATTTTCGGTCTGGTCCCAGCCTAGCTCAAAACGAACATGCCTTTCAGGTAGACGACGATCTTCGTCAAAAAGCAAAGCAACTCTGCTACGGTATCATATACGGGATGGGCAATAAAACACTCGCACAACATCTGGAGGTAGCTGAGGTGGAGGCGGCGGTATTCATGGACACCTTCTACAAAACATATCCGGCGATAAAAGTATTTACTAATAAGGTGTTAGAAGAATGCAGGAACACAGGCTTCGTGGAAACACTAAAGAGACGTCGCAGATACTTGCCCGATATCAATAGCCACGTTAGAATTAAAAGAAGTAAGTCATTCTCATTAGGTATCTAATATCTATATAGTAACGTAAAGTGCTTGAATAAAGAATTGGTTGCATATATTGCTTTGGAGTTTACGTATAACAATCTATCTTTACTTTAGGAATCATCTAACTGATATTTGCACTAAAATAAACCTATGTATAGACTATATTGACTATAAAAACTCATACCTTGACTTGAAAAAATTAAAAACACGCTTGCAAATACATCAGTCTGCATTAAAATATTCAAATAATGTACAAAAAAATAAATTAAAACAAAAATCTATCTTAGACTACTTTCCGAACAAACTTGACATTTCCCCAACCATTAATTCAAACGAAAATTTTTTTCGTAAATAACGAGTACAAAAATAGTAATTTGTTAATACTGCATCAAAACATAGCTGGGTTCATAAGTAAGAAAGACATATTAGAAGTTGCGTTACAGACTTTACGTGATAAAAATATGTGTATAGATATTGTTTGTATGTGTGAAACTTTCATTAAACGGGGCGAGGAGTTAAATTTAAAATTAAATGGATTTCAGTTAGCAGCTAGCTTCTCAAGAGCGCAGCACAGACGGGGAGGCGTCTGTATTATGTGTAGGGACAGAATCCCTTACAAAAAAATAACATTTCAAAAAGATGTCGGCCAAGAATTGTGTTTTGAAATTTGCGGTATAGAATTAGTTAATATTAATATAGAATTAGTTAATATTAGTTAATATTAAGTATACAATTATTTGCATTTATAGGACGCCCAGTAGTAGCCCTTTCATATTTTTAGACAAATTAGAAAAACTTTTAACTAGTCTTCGCTATAAATTAAAACAAAAAGTTGTTTTAGCAGGAGATTTTAACATAAATTTATTAAAAAATACCACCATTACCAATCAATTCATTCAATTAACTGAGGCCTATAACATGACTCTTCACATTAAGAAAGCTACACGGGGCAATGCTTGCCTCGATCAAATATTAAGCAATGTTCCTGAAGCATCAGGTGAACTTTTATATCTAAATTTATCTGATCATAATACTGGACAGCTACTAATCACTCCAGTTTGCGGCAAAAAACTCACTCAAAAAGCACAATTCATTAAATATAGAGATTTTGACAAAGAGAATATTTTAAAATTCTACAACTGTATAAGTCAATTATCATGGTTAGAAGTTTATAATGAGTCAAGCACAGATAAAGCATTCAATAAATTTCATGAACTTTTTAAACTTTTCTTTGATCTTTGCTTTCCTATTCTACGGAGAAAACTTCGAAAGTCTTCTAACATGGTCTCATGGATTACTAAAGGTATAAAGGTTTCTGCCAAACATAAGCGTCGATTAAGGTATAAATGTTACAAAAACAGTAAAAATACTGGACTTAAAATAAAATATATGAATTATAGTAAAATTTTTAAAAAATGTATGCTATCTTCACATAAAATAAGCAATCATAAATATATCGACTCTGCAAAAAATAAATGTCTAGCGTCATGGGACATTATAAAAAATAATACGATTAATAAAAAAAATGACAAATATATTGATGAAATTCATTATAATAATTTAGTCGTTACTAATCCAATTGAAATTGCAAATAATTTTAATGATTTTTTTATTGACTTGACATCTGAATACACTATTAAGAATGACATATACAAACATAAAATAGACTTTAATAACAATTCTTTATTTCTGACTCCTACTAATTCTCAAGAGATATTTAATATTACAATGAAACTTAATAATACCTCATCCGTTGGCTTTGACCATATCTCAACTAAAATAATAAAAATTGTTTCTAAGCTGATAGCACCAATCTTAAGCCATATTATAAATTTATCTTTTGTTACTGGTGTGTTTCCTACGATCCTTAAAGTATCTATAATAAAACCTATCCATAAGAAGAATGAAAAAACAAGTATGAATAATTACCGACCTATTGCTCTCATATCCATATTTTCAAAAATTTTCGAAAAGGCCATGTTTGCGCGAATCACAAACTTTATTGACAGAAACAATGTACTTACTCCAGATCAAAACGGATTTCGTAAGAATAAATCGACAACATTAGCTGCCTATCACTTAGTAGGTCGGATACTTGAAAATGTGGACAAAAAGCGTGTATCAACGGGAATATTCTTTGATATGAGCAAGGCTTTCGATTTTGTCTGCCATAAGTTGTTACTATGGAAGTGCGAACGGTACGGTATCCGTGGCCAACCACTTGAATGGCTCAATAGCTACCTAAGTGACCGGAAGCAATTTGTTGAAATACAGAACATCAATTCGATTAGCGGAGAAGAGGAATCCTTTAAATCTGACCTTAAATATAATAGAGTTGGAGTTCCTCAAGGAAGTATTTTAGGACCGCTACTATTTATTATTTACATAAATGACATTGTTAAAATTACCAATCAACAATATTCCCTATTTGCGGACGATATTGCAGTAATTGTACATAATAATCTTAATATCAATTATAATAATGTAATAAACGATACAATTAGTAAAATAGTGACATGGCTTAAAGACAACAATCTTAAAATTAATATAAACAAAACGAAATATATACAATTCGGAAATAGAGGATCAAAAAAACACAATCTAAAAGTGCATTACGATAATAATACGATAGAAGAAACTGACTCTATTACATTCCTAGGCATTAATATAGATCGATCTTTTACTTGGAAAGAACACGTAGAAAAACTTTGTACAAAAATTTCTCGTTTCGTTTTTGTTTTATGGCGCCTACCAAAAATAAGTAATATGTCAACAGCCTTAAAAGCCTACCACGGCTATGTTGCCTCTAATTTAAGGTATGGTATAGTTTTATGGGGAAACTCTACAGATTGCAATAAAGTCTTCATTGCTCAAAAACGATGTATACGCGCTATTTGTAATGTTGCCCCAGACACAAGTTGCAAGCCTCTCTTTAGGAAGCTAAAATTATTAACATTGACTGGTTTATACATATATGAGATTTGTATTTTTGTGAGAACTAATATGCACCTTTTTCAGGAAAAAAAAGATAATTGTTATTTTGCAACCAGATACCCTAATCGACTATGTGTACCACCTTCTCGATCAGCGATACGTTCAAAAAATTCGACTCACATGTGTGTAACGATATATAATAAAATCCCTGAAAACATAAAAATTTTAACTTTCACTAAATTTAAAATAGAGTTACATAAATGGTTAACTGACAAATGCTACTATTCAATAAAAGAATTTATATGAAGATTTTAATTATTATTGTTTTCCCTTGAAATTTGATATTGAAATTTGTTATAATAGGATGTAAGTAATGTAAGATAAATAAAATAATATTCTCATTTAAAATATAATAATAAATAATGTAAACTTATTAAACTAAAACTATTTGTACGCCATAATATGGCAAATGTGAGATAGATTGCATAATACTTGACCAACTTTGTAACCACATTTCTACAAATAAAGATATTTCATTTCATTTCATATCATAAATCAAACAAATATCATTAAACAGATGAAGGTATAGGAGGATAATTTGTAAAGTTACCACGTATGGTAAAAGTACCTAATATATTTCGTTTTAAGGTGCTGCTGAGCGTCAAGCTGTCAACACTATGATCCAGGGGTCAGCAGCAGACATCGCCAAGTCGGCCATGTGTGCCATTGATAAGAAAACTGAGGGTTACTTCCAGAAACCAACCCTCATACTGCAAATGCACGATGAACTGATCTATGAGGTTTCTGAACCGAACCAACAGTCGTTCATCGCAGATTTAAAAAAAGTGATGGAAGGAGCCATCCGCCTGAATGTTCCTTTGCCGGTCAAGGTCAAAACTGGGTACAGCTGGGGTAGCTTACAAGAAGTGAACATAACAATGTGATTGAGAATGAGACTTTGAATTGGGAATGACTATTGAGATGAATTTAGAACGAGGGATTGTGAATGAGATTAAAATTATTTTGTGCCTTAAAATTATTTTATAGTAATAAACGTACATGGTATTTTTTAGATTCTGTTGTTTTTTTAACCCTTAATATGACACAAAAAAGCGGTTATATAAGTTTGATGTCTGTCTATGGCATTGTAGCTCATAAACGATAGGAGTTCGGACCGCTCTGAATGCGGGTTTTTTTAATTATAGAAAGCCGTGTCCGTCGATAATATTGTTAGCTATGTTTAGAAAAATATAAGTTGTCCTCATGATACACTAATAGGTATACGTAGGCACAAAGATAAAAAGTTGAAAGCTGCCCCTAGCAGTTGCTAGCACTCGCAAGCACCTGTCTATATAATCGTAGATTATCCAACGTTATAAGCGCCATCTTCGCTCGTTCAGAGGGTTTTTCCATTTTCGTTTATCCCTCTTTGTCAGTAAGAGGGCGTGCGAAGCGCCGCCCCTCCGCGCAATCAATATCTGCGCCGTACGACGTCCAGGGCGGCTTGACACCCTCTGTCACGCCAGCCTCGCACCCAGCGACGCACAGCCGTCCTTAATTAACATTAGACGTGTATGCTGTGATTTTCCGATGTATCCTTAAAACTGACAATGCTACTAATCCAGGCTTACATGGAGTCGGTCGCCGATTTAACTCGTGCATTCGCGCGCGAGCAGACGGTCCGTGCTTGATCTCGATACTCGCTCAGTTTACGTGTAAGAAAACCGAAAATGCATCTCCACTTCGAGAGAAACGTGAACGCCAAGTGCGACTGTACGATATTGTCGCTGTCGTGGATGGGCAAGGTCCCGGACGAGCTCCCCGAGGTCAGTCTATGTTTTATAAATTTTTTACACATTCAATAATGTCAGGCGTTCATATATGGTGGTGGTTCTATGTAACATAATTTACGTAAGTTACCTGCATAGCTTTCGCCAACTGTTCACACTCACTCAGTTGAAATAGGTAATTTTATGTTAAAATTATGTTGATTAAATCTATCGCAATACATTTCATGTATCTCTATCAACTGTAACATATGCTATATGTATTATGTTTCTCAATTATTGAACAAAGTATGAAATAATATCTATAGAAATGTATTGATAAAACAAAAAGTTTGTTGAAGCAAATTAATAGCCTCTAGCTCACAAAAAACGCAATTTTTTTAACGCATTGTCACCCATCGTCCGGCAGATTGCCAAATAGATTAACGGCCATCAAAAAGCACGTACGCTGGATTGTCTTTAAATTTGCACATTAGTCCAGTAAGTACATTAAACATCCATTACCTTCTATGTAAATTGGAAACATTTTAGCGAGCGTTCGACTGTAATTTGGTGGCAAGGAATTTGTGAATAAACTCGAATGAGCCCAACGCAATTTTGTGTTGGGGAGGAAGATTGCCCTGGGCAGGCTCCGGGGCTCCCATTCAATTAACTTTTTGTATGTTTTCATTGTTTGACCTATTTTCGTTAGACACGTATGTAATTTACTATTTTCATAGTTCTTTTTGCGTTAATATACTTTTCATAATATATGAAGTACGTATATAGATACCTGTAGGTAGATATGCCAATATTGGTGTCGTAATAAAAAACAGCCTATTAATAAGTAAAATAATTCTAGATTAAGTATTTATGTCAGTAATTGGGAATAAATATTATAAATGGCTCTCTGTATCCGCTAGCCAAAATTTAAAAAGAGTTATTTTATAAGTTATTATTATATGGTCTTATTATTTAAAAAAATATTATTAAAATAATTATAAGACAGAAGGGTTGCCAACATAAAAGATTAGAGAGGATCCCGAAGGGGCTTCAGGGAGAAAAAAAGGGAAACCCAGAGAAATGACCGCCGGCCTCGACTGGTGTCTCCCCACGCCACGTCCCGGGATCCAAACAATCGTCCACATTTAATTCGGAACATAAAATTATTTGAAACCACAGCCCATAGTTTAAAATACGGATGAAGGAAGTACCTACATCATAATAAAATTATCTCCTTTACATTAACAAGTCCAACAGGGGAGCATTTTCTCTATCTAATGGGTATACCTTCTGAAATAACGTTCGTGAATACTCTATTAATGTAATGGTATTTCAGTGTGAGTTTTATTAGGTATTTGAGATTTCGGGCCTGGGACAACCGTCCCAGGTGCCACTGCGACCAGATTTGATCTATCGTAGCCGTATTCGTTTCTGAGTTAGATCTGGTCTCCAAGTCCTATTACTCGTACGAACAATAGGATGTTCCTGGGTTCCAGCTCTTGTTTCTTATTTCAGTGTGCCATCTCTCATCCTATTCATAACCTAATTTCTCCGTAACGTAATACGTCGGGATGGTAGGTATGTGTGACTCTGGGTGAATCAGGAGGCTAGTGAGTGCAGGAGCAGCCTGGCCGCCGTGAGTTTATCCGCGGGGGGTTCGGTAGTAAAACACGTGACCGAGTTGACTCTAGATGTTTATTGCACTAATTTGTATTGCTAATTGACAGGGTTTTATTGGTGTCAGACGCTTGCTAAGTCACGTCTTGTACGTGTTCATGGGCTCCGCGCGCCCAGCTAGGCCACTCGTGCTTGGCACAAGGACGCTGCGCCAGCACAATGTACGAGTACCTACTCGTACACTGGGAATACTGAATAAAGCCCAGCAAGTCCTTATGCAAGGTGGAACCCCACCAGGGCAACGTTCGAATACCTACAACCATTGATGACGTGAACGTTACGTCTCTACCAATTGTGACTGCTTCTTATTATTTACGAAATCAACTAATATTTCACCTTGCTCTACCTTTGTTTACATTCTGCTCAATTCAAGAACCCCTTGTTTATTACCTATGGATAACTTTTGTTTGATGTAGACCTATAAATCCTTATAGGTATATCAATTAAATTGCTCTTATTAATAACAGAGATTGAATGGGTCTTTCATCAATATCCTATAATAATATACGTAATATAATTTTATTACGTATAATATTATTTTATACCTCGTTCATATGTACCTTCAACCTTCCTGCTGGCTTTAAAATTATAAAATATTTACTCATTAATAAATTTATAATTAAAGTAGATGGAAGCCCCCGAGAAATACAGTATTAATTTCAGAGTGAGTATAAACAAAATTAATACTCCCGATACTTTTATCATAACGTCGAGCACTGGCCGATGTTGCCATTTTCATTACGGCAACGCAACCTCGTAAATTATGAATAGAGTTTCATTTTATCTTAGTTTAATTAATAGGCAGCCAAAGTGAACGAACGTGCCGTAGCGCCGGGAGGTTTTCATCTCTCTAAATTTAATATTTACTTAAGTTTATAAATAAATCTAGCTAGAGTTTAAAACACTGTATCTGTATCCCAGTTGGTAGGGAGTCTCGATCTAGGGCCCCTGTTTGGCTTTTTGTTAATTTGGGCCTGGTGTTTTTAACCAAAAATATGTGTCTTTGGCATTGGTGTTTTTCTTTAATCAAAAATAGAGTAAAACTGACAAGACACTTGTCAGAGTGGCAGTGATGGATTTGTTCTATCACTGTCGCTCTTCCGCATATTGATTGGCATGACGGGAGAAATGGCAATAATAGCTTAATGTGCATGATCGTGATATGGACGTCCCTGTTGTGCCTATGCTAAATACCGAAGAGTGAATAAGACAGCCACATACTATGATTGTACAATATGTATGGATGTCGCACCCTCGAACACTTCTGTTCGCTTAGTATTAATCGAAAGGAACTTCGTTCCATCCGGGTGTCCCTTGACACCTCTCATTTTTTTTAGTATAGTAAATTGGATATAAAAGACTTTTCATTCATTAAACAGATGGGTGAAGGTCGCGCCTAGTTCGGATCTTAGACCACAAATAAATCAAATCAATAACAAATAAGTACCCATTAGATATCAATCTTTAATCTTTAATTGAATTCCAATTTTCTGGGAAGTATTTCGTTTGTACAATTTGATCTGTGAAAGTTAGGTATATGTCTAATATAATAGTGCATCCAACGACACGAGATAAATAAACAAACAAAATACATAAACACTAGGTTAAACAAAAACTAGGGTCAAAGGACTCAGGGGTTTAAGCATTTTTTTATTCAAATCATCTACCTAAATCGAAACTCACTGACCAGATTCAACTGGAGTTCCATCCATCCATCCATCCATCCATCAGCCCTTTGAGGTCCACTGCTGGACATAGGCCTCCCCTAATCTACGCCACTCAGACCGGTCCTGAGCCTTCTGAATCCAGCGGATACCCGCTGTCTTCTTCAGGTCGTCGGTCCACCTGGTCGGGGGGCGTCCTGTGCTCCTTTTGCCGAGGCGTGGTCTCCATTCGAGGACCTTTCTTCCCCAACGGTTATCGGTCCTTCGAACTATGTGGCCAGCCCATTGCCACTTCAGCCGGCTAATTCTCTGAGCTATGTCGGTAACCCTCGTTCGTCTACGGATTTCATCATTTCTGATTCGATCGCGTAGAGAAATACCGAGCATAGCTCGTTCCATAGCCCGCTGGGCGACTCTAAGCTTATGCATTAGACCAATAGTGAAGCACCACGTCTCGGATCCGTATGTCATCACTGGCAACACACACTGCTCGAACACCTTCGACTTCAGGCACTGAGGTAACTTTTTGGACGACAAGATATGACGCAGTTTCCCGAACGCAGCCCATCCGAGTTGGATTCTACGAGTGACTTCTTTCTCGAAGTTGGATTTACCCATTTGGATCACTTGTCCCAGGTAAATGTACTCGTCTACAACTTCGAGAGCAGCGCCGTCCACAACAACCGGTACGGGTGTGACATGGACATTCGACATGATTTTCGTCTTGTCCATGTTCATCTTAAGACCCACCCGTTGCGAGGCGCTGTTCAAGTCCCTGAGCATTGTACCAAGTTCCTCCAGGGATCCCGCCAAGATGACTATATCATCGGCATATCGCAGATGTGTGATGTGTTCGCCATTGATGTTAATGCCACGTCGTTTCCACTCCATCAACTTGAACACGTCTTCCAACGCAGCGGTGAACAGTTTTGGGGATATAACGTCCCCTTGCCTGACACCCCTCTGCAGTTGGATGGGGTTCGTTGCTGTGTTGTGTACTCTGACGGTCATGGTGGCTGATGTGTATAAACACTTCAACACCTCGATATACCGGCGAAAGCGAAGCGAAGCGTAGACTTCATCAGGCGTGACCGTTCCAGCTTGACGTCGATATTTAATGTGCCTCTTACAAGGCGGTGATCGCTTCCGGTTTTAAGCCTGCTGATCACAGAGACATCATTAAATATATGCCGTTTGTCTGCCAGAATGAAGTCTATCTCGCTTTTTGTTGAACCATCAGGGCTTATCCAGGTCCACTTGCGATGCGGCTTCTTCCTGAAGAAGGAGTTTATCATGAATAAGTCCTCCTTCTCCATGAAGTTTGCCAGCAAGTGTCCCCGGTGGTTCCGTCGTCCAAATCCGAAGGGTCCCACCTTCATCTCGTTGTCATTTCGCGTGCCAAGTCTTGCGTTAAAGTCCCCCATCACAACTGTGAAATGAGTTTTTGAGGTATGTATGGCAACTGGAGTTAGGTACATGAAACCAAAATTAAATGTTATTTTCGAAAGATAGTAAGTACTTTCATAAATGAGAAGACTATGTCGTAATATCGTTTAAACTGTAAAATAAAACCTCCTTTGTATTATAAATGGGTCTGTACTGTAGGTAGGATTGCCAGATGGTCGGGATTCGTCTGGATTGTCCCGACATTTCACATGATGTCCAGAATCCCGACAAAATACAAAAGGTTCCGACAGTTCACTCGATTCAACAGAACACGTTTGCCGCCGCACGCGCTCTAGAGTCTAGCTGTTTTTGTCGTCATCAGCTCGTTTGCTGGCTATCTCCAAAAAAAAATTGTTGTGCCGACAAGTCCCGACTTTTTGAAATTTTGTCCAGATATTTCAGTCTTGCCATCTGGCAACCACTGTAGATCTAGTTACCTTCCACCTGTTGCACCTGACTATGTCCTTGAGTAATGTTTCAAGGCTTGTAAATGAGGAGGTGGCGAAAACAAAAAGAGGGTGTTTATACATTTTTGTGTAGATTCAAAGTATTAAGACATTTTGTTCAGTTTCATTTTGTAACAGTGATATATTTGATTAAAACATAATTATCCTTTTCTTACAAGCAGTATTTTATTTAACTAGCTGTAATGTGCAAGTTGCATGCTCGCATAACAAACGCATGGTCAAACACTACGAGCCTCTCGCATGACTTAGAACGAGCACGCATGTATTGCATGCAAGTCTCAGATTGAACAACCACTATAAAAATTGATTGCTGGCTGACATTTAAATACCTATTATAATCGTAATGTTCCAGGGTGAATATTTGAAAATAAGCATATTAGCTTGTTTCAAATAACGCATCAAAGATTGTTACCAAAATTGTGCTTTATAGATTTTTTATATAGTTTATTATATTAGATTGTTATATATGTGAAAGGGACAATGATAAAACTAATAATGTAAAAGTTATAGACAAAAGAAGATTTTTTGAAAACGGTAATGATATTTAAGACGAATGGTAATTATTAGAAATAACTGGTAATTAGAAAATTTAAAATGGCAATTAGAAATGAAGTAACTTCCAAAATCATTTAATCATTTTTTCATAATAAAATAATCATTTTTATAATACTTGAAATAACAATTTTAATGATTCAGTCTTCTTTTTAAAGATATCGATATAATTATAGTTAAAAGTAAATAATTATAGTAAAATAGTGGATAGTAACATAGCAGTTACAAATAAAATCAATAATGTAATCATAATTAATACTATTAGTAGTACTACATTTGGGCATTGAACGTAGTTGATATACCTACAATTATTTTTGGAAAAAAATCCCATTTTGAAAAAACTTCGTTTCGGCGGCCAGTGATGAAACATGTGTCAATTAACGGAGTAAGTGATTATAATGAAAAATTATTCAGTGATGAAAATAAATATAAACCGTTGAAATATAAAGCAAAAAAAAGGTCTTCGGTAAAAAAAATTGATAAGATTACATTATGTGATTACGATCAAAAAGAATTCAGTGATGAAATGTTGACAGTACTAATATTATACACCTTGTCATCGATATTAACTTCAGTTTGCAAATGTAGTTTATTATCAGGAGTTACAGCTGAAAGAAGTGTTACTTTCTCATTATCTGCAAATGGTGTCTTGATTATAACGTTAGATGTAATTTTTTCATTTTGTTTATCGTCTGCGTAAAGTACTGCTTAGCTCTATTGAGCACTCCCAATTTCTTTGCAGTTTGGCCTTACTAACCAAGTGGTCCTGAAATTGCACTTCATTCGAATTGTCGACACCACGGATCTCAATGCTTTTGGAGATGTTAAGAGGAGTGTTCTGAAACTGAGGTGCCATGACGACATGGGTTTTCTTAGCGGTTAACGCGTAAACTTGTGTCTTCTCAGGATTAAACTGGACTAAATTTAGCCTGCCCCATTCCGAGACCCGCTCCAGAGATGTCTCGACTTCAGATACAAGTTTCATCCTCTTCTCCTCAATCTGCATCCGAGAAAGATTTGTTCGGCCTGTATAACGAGCATCACCCGTAATATCATCAG
The DNA here is from genome assembly GCA_951805285.1 of Thymelicus acteon. Lineage (NCBI taxonomy): Eukaryota > Metazoa > Arthropoda > Insecta > Lepidoptera > Hesperiidae > Thymelicus > Thymelicus acteon. The sequence continues at coordinate 5,353,669 of OX638221.1, read as the reverse complement.
CATAGCAATGGATATTCCTGTTGTCAAGCATATCATTGATATGCATGATGAACAGTGTAGGTGAGAGCACAGAGCCTTGAGGGACGCCAGCATTTATGGGCTTCGTGTCCGAGCATACTTCGTCAACAACGACCTTGATGCTCCACTCCGATAAAAAATTGGCAATTCATTTGCACAAATTCTCGGGTACTCCGTAGGAAGGCAGCTTAGAGAGTAATGCCTTATGCCACACCCTATCGAAGGCCTTTGCAACATCCAAACTTACAGCCAATGCTTCTCTCCTGCTCTCAATTGATCTATTTTAGTGGTCTCAAACCATCTTCGCATTATTGCCTTTCAAATGTAATCATTTTGGGGCACATCGGTAGGATGGTTTTAAAGTCTATATAGGACATTCGTACAAAATTGTTTAAATTATACAGAAGATATACCTTTACAACATGTAACATAGTGTTGTCATAAACTAAAGGTTATATTGATTATATAATAAGGACTCCCTTTAGAAATTTCTCATTATCTAATTACCATCTAAACAAGCTCATTACCGTTTTATTAAAAAAGAATGGTAAAGTCCGGTAATTAGATAAACGGTAATTAGAAAATCACACATTTTCTTGAATTTCTCTGTATTTAGTGACTGTTATTATTTTTATTATTTATCTATGTAAAATAGTTGTCTATGCAAGAACCTAAGACTTACATTATGGCAGAAAAACATATCTACTTACCTTCAAAAAATTTAACGGCACTGAGAAATATTTTGAAACAAAGCACTCGTGCAGTGGAATAATTTTATATTACGTCGTGCTGAAGCATGTTTTGACACTTCCGTTTGTTCGAAGAGGGAGCCACGATTAGTGGTCGAATGTTTATACCTAAAGGAGCGCTGTACAGTACAAAATAAGCAACAAAATTGAAGTGACCATCCTAATGAATGGTAATTATATAACAATGCAGGGACAAAATTCAAAATGATTTTATATAACGAAAATATGTTCTTTGCATCATGATTTTAATGTAAGGCATGCATATACTAGTCTATTATCGAAATCGTTGAAGAAAACTTCGTTCTTCAGTTGTATATTTTTTTTATACAGCATCATTTGTTGAAATCGGGGAAAAGGGACACTACTGGTAATTAGATTTTGGATTGTTTCATCACAATTTGCGCTATTTGGACTAATTATTTTTGTATAACATCTACTGCGCCAAGTAAAAGACGGTTCGGTGTTTGTAAAAAGCACCTTGTCATAATCTATAACAATAAAGAAGTATGATATTTTCTAATTGCCGCTCAATTTCTTTATTTTCAAAGAATCGCCCTCCAAAGTTCCAATTTTGAAAACACTAACAAAAATCCACCTTGAATTTTTCGATGCTTAATTGTGTCGTGTCGTGTTTCAATTAAAATTTTGTTTGTGATTTTTCCGAAGTAATTAGAAAAGTTTTACTTTAAAGTTATTGTAATTATTCGACTATGATTTGAGGTATATATTTTTCCGGTTGGAGAAAATTTTGCTTGAGCGCTTGCACACGCTTTAAAAGACGCGTATAATGGCCGGTCCTGGATGTTTATTGTGCAGCAACATAAATTCCGACAGGAGTTAGCTCCTCTTATAAGGTTGGAAGGAAGGCCGTATTAGCGTGGTGGAGAACCTTCACTTCAGGGCTCAATGGTGGTTAATGGATTGAAATCTAACTCTATCGCTACCAATTGCAAGCTTTCGATCTTCGTTGACCACGCCAGTGGATGTTCAAACAAAAAATTGCTCTATTATACGTTCACTAATTAACCTTGTCCCAATTAACGCTAGAACTTCTACCATGAATAGAAAGTAACGTTTATTTAACCTTAAGTTATTTATTAAAAAAACTAGTTATCCGGCATTGTTTCGTTACATCCTAATAGTAACAATTACATCCTAAGGTCAGATTTTTAGGGTTCCGTAGTCCAAACTGGAACATTTGAAGTATCGTCATGTCCGTCCATCCGTCTGCGGCTTAGCTTAGACATCCTTTGACCTACAAAGCTGCATATTCATCCCTCCGACAAAGTGGTGAATCTAAATCTTAAAGAAAATGTTTAGGATAGCGTGTACGCGACTGACGACGTCAGCCATATGTAAAACAGGGTTGATGTCATTTGACTTGATGTTTTTCCTTGACTACCCCATGTGGGGTATCGTTCAAAAACATTGCGGGTATCTACATATCCACTTGACTCTACAGTTAAGTGAAGCTTTACAAGTTAGCGAGGAGAAAATACTGGTAATAGTCGATCAACCTCCAACACGCACTTGGCTCGTTTTTTGATCCTGTAGTGTGAACCAATTTGATAGGCTCTAATGTTAAAAAAATGGTTGTCTGTAAAGTCGGTTTACGGACGGTAGTTTAACGTGACAACGTCATGACAAAGCTCCGCTCCGCCCCGCCCCGCTCCGCTCCGCCCCGCTCCGCTCCACTTAACTACGATCGCCTACGGCATCGGCTACGATACGCCGATCGTAGCCGATGGTGCCTCTCTCTCGCTTTTGCCGCTCTCTCGCTCGCGAAACGCTACATTTTTTCGTGCGTGCGCCCGGCGTTCATCGTTTTAATAGACATTATCACGTCAAAAAATGTAGGTATATAATTTTCGGTTTGTGGCACTATTCATAAGTATTAAAAAAGTCCAAAAATTTATCAGACTTGTAACACACGTCACACACGATTACTATTTCACAGGCGATCGACTTTAACCATTTTATAACCTAACTTTATCAACGACTATACTGTAAAAAGTCAAAAGTAACCAGCTACATAGACAATATTACGCAATATAGACTACAATAAGCACGAAATAAGTTCTTGATGCACAAATTAATGGTTTTCGTATAAACATCTACTTCAAATGTAGAAGTTTCAAGGAGCTGCAGACTCAGTTTTGAAGTAAAGATTTAATATAAAGGAGCACTTGGATGTGAGAAGCTTTGCTACAACTAAGTACTAAGCTCCTAAGTATGTTACCGCTGGAATGTCACAAAAGCGACTATATCGTCTTACCAACGTGGGAAAACCTACTTGCTTGATGAAAACATGGCCTATTTCCGCGGTAACGTAAAGGAAAATTTCTTTTCTTCCGCATTTCTAATTTGCGTAAGATGCAGGAACACTTTTTCGTGCGATAACACCATATTGAATAGAAGTTTAAACATAATGTGATTTTACCAGGTAACCATAAGTCCATAACCATCTATAAATTTAAGAGTCGAGGGATTTTGTATGACTATAATACTATACTATCACTACACAGTCACTGACGCCCATATATACATAGATTGCCAAATAAATTAAAAGTTAGGTAAGTTTGGTACCTGAAATGCTCCGTACATAACGCTCAATCATTAATTGGTTGGCGATGGACGCAAATGGGCATGTGGATCGTAATATCAAGCTAATTGCCAATTGCGCCTTCGATCTCCGGTCTGCCGCCTTCCACACCGACAGGACGTGTTCTATTACGTGTTTTCGAATTGACCTCGCTCCTATTAATATTTGGATTCATTGCGAGATTTCGTAATCCAAAACTTTTTGTTATTCCCATGAAATATTCATAGCTGGACTCTATCAATGCCTACATATCATTAGTAAAGTTTTGAAAGTGTAATGTTACGTTACAAAATGAGTAGTAGTTTTTATTTCGTAGCACCGTAGCTGTCAATTCTGTGTATATTTTTGTATGAAACTATGCTAATGAGTATGAATAAGAGGAGGTAAGTAGTTGTTAATTATGATGGGCCGCGTACTTAACATTCTTTTGAAGTTATAACACGTATGTAAGTTTATTTTATGTAAGTAAAATATAGGTCATATTAACACGTTATATTTAAATACATTGTCAAGAACCGTTTAAAAGCTCATTTCGACGTAAGGGCAAAGGAAAGACATTCCAGTATTTGCTGACGACACTGAGACCCGAAAAGGTTTGTTTGTTCGATTCAAACACTTGACCCGTCAGTCCGTCGGACCCTCGTTTGTGCTATTTAAATAATACAACTCAGATTATAGAATAATGTAGTGAGCTTTCAGAATTACACCTAAAAAATAAAATAAAGACTATTTTTCTTTCGGACACAAATATTTCTCGTTATTTTTGTTACTTGTCTGCAATCAAAAATGATGATTTTTATAACCGTTTTCAAACTGTTACGCAAATAGACTTCTTCTCTGTAGTCATTTCTTTTTTCTTCGGCTCGTCGACGTATGTACACAAAACGGGGATAGTCAATACATAAACATTCAGTTAGAAAGCTTTCAAGAAATCCACCATTCATCACAGCCATGGCTTTCTCTTGTGTTCAATCCGAGCAGTCCCGACATATTTGTATCCTGGCACAATACTTTTTGTTTAACTTGGCTTACTGCCCATTTCCTTAAGGCCGTAGCCTCATAATATTTCAATTCTTTGACACTAGAGATATTATCGAAAAGGTCTATTTAAACTTTTAAAAGTAGCTCCCAGTAGAGATTGTAGCCGACTGACCAATATTGGTTTAAGTTTTATGAGTATTTGTGATGAAAAAAATACATATCAAGTATATGTATTGTGTAATTCATTTGCAATTATTACAATTATCATCACGACCTATGATTCACTAGCGAACCTAGGAAGCGGTGGCCAGAATCATCTACATTTACCCGTGACAACATTTAAATAAGCTAGGTACCTACTACATTTCATTTCCTCAGCTGGTTCAAGCCCCTCAATCAAAACTCGGTTCAATAACATTGGAGTCGCGACTGCCATGATTGATGACTTTCTGCTGAACTCGAGTCTAATCTCATAATAAAAAAAGTTTAGTAGTACCTAATCGTGCGGGTTGCCAAATGTTAAGAAAACCTCTGAGAACATTGTGAAAATTCTCCGACCGTAACCAGTTGCAATAGGCAGCTGCAGTTGTAAACAGTTTGTGGAAACTACTTACTCCTTCTACCAATAAATCTTTTAGTAGGTACTTATTATTGGGGAATAATAAGTCAAGCCGCAGATTTTTTTTAGGCCACGGAAACCAACCTCTGATTTAATAACTAAGCCATGGGAAAATGAGAAGGCTTCTAATAAACTAATTCGCCTTTTTTTAAATGCCACCTGAATATTCCAAAGAAAGCGTCAAATAAAGAACAACTATTATTTTTACTTGTCCCACTGATTTATACATCACCTTCTAATTTACTAACTCAGCCACGGATTTTACAACTAACCAACATTTTTCGTTTTACAGCCTGAACATATTTTCCTCAAAAAAGATAGTTCAAGCTTTAACAAGAAAACATCATATTTTATAATTTAGCATGTGAAATAATAAATCGTATTCTTTTATCATGGAAAGAGCAACTGCATGATCTGTTTGTCGCCAGTCAGACGGGCGCTACTGGCCATTTGCACCAATCAGCGAGTGCGATTCGATTCATGCGGGTATGAGTTGTCACGTGTATTTGTTTATTATAAGTTATCGCGTGTATTTGTTTATTTTCATTCTATTGTTGGTGCGCTCGTTGTTAAATAAGTGACAGAAACAAATCGCTGCAAATCCGACTCCATGTAGTCTTGTCTGCCCTACCCCTAGAGTGTAATGTAAACTCGCGTAGGCGCGGAGGGGCGAGGCGGCCCGCGAGCTGAGGAGCAGGTGGTTTTAACGCTCGCCGCAGCGGCTGAGGCTGGCCGGCAAAGCCGGCCAGCAAGCCGAAGCCGAAGCCGAAGCATCTGCGACGATAAGATCGCGTGGGACCGCCAGAGCCCCGCAGCGCCGGAGCCGTGACAGAAGCCATGTCTGCTGCTTGCTTGCTGCATGCGGAATGCCTCTTGCTTTTTGCCGCATGCCGTAGACCTTTTAAGGGTGTGTAACGTTTGAAGATTAGATTATGTATTTGAAAATTATATTAAATGAAAATTAAGTCAAATGAACGTTATATAAAAAGAGCATTATGCTATATAATTCATATGAAGTAAACGTTAAAGTAAATGTTATTCGAGCAAATTAATGAATTATAACATTATAATATGAAATAAACATAAGATCACATGAAATTTTGTTATTTGTTTTTATAACATGTGAAAATTATAGACATGTGAACATTATTTCAAGTTATATTTATTATACTAAATGTTATTATACTAACTATTACACACCTTAATTTTAGGTACGTTTTGATGACAATTCAATATATTTGATGATAATTTTAGGTATTTTGATGATCAAAAATATAGGACGAGTTATAAATTATTTATGTTTGAAAAAAATTAAAAGATGCTGAGTTATAAAACTAGATGTAGATAAAATTACTTTATTGGTGTCATATTTAAATATTTTAGAAGTTTACTAGTTGAATATATGTTAAAAATTTAGATGCTAAAAAATAACTGCTATGCTAAGTCGTATTTACAGTAGCTTACATTGAAAATTTATAGTGGCTAAAAGAGTATTTTTTAGACGCTCATTGATGGTGGCTGACTTAGTAATTTAGGGGACAGTGTAAATTTTTAGAGGACAATAATGCTATTAAATAGAAGTCAGTTTAATTACCACCCCTTATTATTTTATACATTATTACAATTCCTGAAAAGGGAAGACACAATCAGTGTTGAATAATTCTAATCAAAACCCTTAGTAAGTCTTAAACCTCAGCCTTAAACTTATAAAGAAAAATATTATGTCTTATCATGTCGTGGGTTGGACTACTTTCCTACAATAGGAAGCCATTATATTCTTACAATGGATATAATCCAGTCCTTCGTATTATACCATTCATATTATATTAGCCTTTCATATTCGTCAGTCATTCAGGTTCCTTATAACTCAATTTATAATTTTATTATTTTCGGCAAGGGGAACAACCACTGCGTGAAAACACTTTTATGTGGCTAAAACTTGAAAAGCTCAAAAAAATCGTCAATTCGCAGTGACTTGTCTCGCACAAACAACATCGACAGAGATACAACGGTCAACGGAATTCTACCGGTTTACAATGTTGATGTAAGAGTAGGTACAAGTTCCTAATGGTATAAAAAAGGTATGCAATACGAAAAGTCCTTACATAGACAACCTACCTAATCAAAACAAGAAAGGCACAGTTTCCCGTAGTTACGATACTACAACTCAATTACAAACGTTGTTTTCTTCGTGTCCAGGAAGAAGGCTGGAAGCTGAACAGGAACAACTACTACCAGGAGGGCTGGCTGGCCACGGGCAACGTGCGCGGCGTGGTGGGCGTCACCTTCACCTCCTCGCACGCGCGCCGCCCGCACGAGCTGCCGCTGCGGACCAACTACAACCTGCGAGGGCACAGATCTGATGTAAGATCTTTTTCTTCTTGTATTTTATATTATAACCTTATCAGAGTACCAGGATTCTTAATAATTACAATTATTAATTTAACATTAAAATATTTATTAAAAACATAAACGTGTACTTATGTACGCGCGTGAGAAGTTATACTTCTTTGGCATCAAAAAAAACTATTTCAAAAAACCATTTCAAAAAAATTCAAACAAAAAAAGATTATTTAAAACATTAAAAAAAAGAAAAAAAAGAAAAAAGAATTTAAAAGAAATAAAAAATAAGAAAAAATATTAGCAAAATTTTTTTAGAAAAACAATATTAAAAAAAAACATTCAAAAAACAATATTCAAAAAAATTATAGATATTCAAAAACAATATTCTAACAATATAAAAAAAAACAATATAACAAATATGATAATAATAATTTTTTCATACGCACGTTTTTTAAAACGTGCGTGACATTTTTCGTCACCTTTTGTGTCACCGTTACTAATTTTAACATTTCACTCTTATCATTTTTTCCATTCATTTCATAACGCGTTTAAAGATACAATTGTTTCCTCTCAAGATGACCCTAGGCTTTATATTATATCGTTTAAATTTTTTTCTAACTTTTTTATGTGATTGTTCAGGTATATAATTTATTTATTATAATGTAGGTAAAGAGCCTATTTTAATCTCGTTAGAAAAAGAAATAACTACGTACTCGTTCGTAAATGCAAAGAGCAACAGTTGGAAATCGTTATCTCCGATAAGTTCCCAGGTTATATGAGGTTATAATATAAAATAATGTAGCTAAAATGACCTAATGTAAATGTTGTGTTAATACGGTATGAACATAATGTCTATTAGCAGCAGTGCTTACCCTTTGAAACTCGAAGCTTTCATATTTGCACAAAGAAATATTGGGTAATTTAGTAAGTAGGTCAACTAATCTAAATATGGATTTCGGACTCCGACTGTATCCTTTCGATTCGATTACTATTCTAATTCGTTTGTAGTTATAATATTATCCAAACATTCATTAAATATCAATCATGAGTTTGTGATGAGTTTCCACTCAATAATTTGAGCTAAGCGATACACAATTACGTATAATAGGTACGTACCTAAATGAGTAAGTTATATTATAACATAATTACTAAAGGATAACGGGCAATTTATTTTTCCGTGATAATATCGGTAGGTCTAAGCAGCAGGACAGTGATTTTAATACAAAGGAATATTATCTTCTATGAATCTTCTTATACCTAGTTGACTTCAATTAGGTAATCAATTCATTCCATTAATACTCCACTACTGATCACGGTTGTCCTCTTTAGTTTCAAGCGTCCAAAATGGCTAAACGATTGTAATATTTTACGATGCCCACTGGAAGCGACGGCTTGACGTGCCTTACGAAGCACGGAAATGCTCAAGAAATGTTTGTCAGTAGCGGTCACCCATCCAATTACCAATCCAATTACGACCGCGACTGTACTTACTCGGTGTAAATCTCAAAAACCTCTCCACATTTTCATGCTGTTATTACACTTTTTACCAATAGATACGAGCTAGCCTTTCGGTGTATGACGTAAAAAATAAAAAATTGTGAGTTTTCCAATATCATACTTTCTAAAGAAAATATCGTCGGCATGTTTGTCTACAATAAGTACAAATAGAAAAACTCGACTGATTGAAATTGATTGCAAATCTATATAGGCTGCAGCGAAGTCGCTACGGCAAGGGCTATCCGGCCAATCGAGGGCCTTTTCCTACTTCCATTTTACTATTGCCTTTCATTTATTCAAAACTGGCAGAAAACATTTTCAACCTGGACTTTCTTTATAATGTTTTCAGGAGTATGTGAAGGCTGCTAATACTCATTGAATGTGAAAAGTATACATAACTCTGTATGCTAAATATTTTACCGTGTCACACAAAATACATAGATATTATTATCTATACCTAATAGTTTCCACCTATAAAGTTGTGTTGTGTTAATATTATAACCATAACGTCAGTGAACCGCACTCATTTCACGAGTGCTTATATAATTTCCTGCTTCAACAAACTACGTTACAATTAGTACATTTTATAAAAAGGCAAAGTAAGTATTAAAACAAAAGGCCCGTTAACGAAGCTCCGGTGTAAAGCGTCGTTATAAAATGTGAAATATTCTCGTGCTGCGTTATTTTAGCACCCGCCTGGGCAGTTTACTTGAAGCTGTAAAGATTAAAAGTGCGAATAAAAGTACGTAGCTGCCTCATCGTGATAAAATGCGAGCGCTTCGTTTAATCCACTTCTATGTAACTGACGGCTAATATAAGGGAGCGAGACAGAATGTAAGGTGAAAGGGAATATCATGGACTCGTGGCTGAAACAAAACATTTTTTCCACTATATGAACATATAATTCACACCGAGGTATTTTCAGTTTATTGCTCCGAGCGCACCAGTGTTTATGAATGCGAATTGTGCTCGTAATTAAACTGTATCCATTACTTCGTGAACAGACTATTATAATTACACAATTAAATTATTTACAACAATTACAACCTTTTATGATTTCACCTTATCGACATAAACTTTTTTTTATGTTTATTGATCCGTAAGCTTTTATTTTAAGTACTTACCTATATTTATATGGTATCTGCAAAATTAATAAGTACATAAATAATGTTGTCCTACTTTTTTGAGGAGTAAATGTTTCCTTTAATAAGGAATTTACCTATCTGCCTGAATACCGTCTTAGAATCAACCGTGAAATGTTTTGAAAGAGTTGAATTGTATGGTTCAATGTGTAAATCGATAGCAGGTGCTGCCTCTCGACGACGACTTTTTACACCCCTAGCATATATGTCCATGGGTGGCGGTGCCCACTCACATGCCCTATCTCTCGATTATTTAGGTACTTACTATTTTCCTAACGTCATATATTGTACGGTTCAGGTGATACTGGTGAAATGGAACGAGCCGTACCAGAAGCTGGCGTCGTGCGACAGCTCTGGCGTAATCTTCGTGTGGATCAAGTACGAAGGCCGATGGAGTATCGAGCTCATCAACGACCGAAGCACCCCCGTCACGCATTTCTCGTGGTCGCACGATGGAAGAATGGCTCTTATATGTTATCAGGTAAATGATCATCTTTCTTTTTCACCTTCAACATTTCATGTATTTTAGTATAGTCGCAAAACAGATTACTTATAATTGTCGAGATATTGGCTTCAACCCATTAATGGCCCACTACTGGGCATGGGTCTCTCCTCTTGACGAGGCCTAGAGCATACTCCACTACGCTGCTCCATTGGTGGAGGGGTTAGTGGCCAACCTGAGTGTCGGAAGTTTTCAAACCACCCGAGGGCCTCCGACATGGCTTAACGACTGTTATCTTGTGATAACAACCGGGACCTACGGCTTTACGTGTCTTTACGAAACGCTCAAGAAAGGAGGTGGCCAACATCTGTATGGGCGATTGCCCCACTTATGAAGTATTGTACCCATTTTATTTTTACCTTAAATTAAAGCTTACACTATCTACTTTAATAATTTTATCAATAAAAATCTGTAGAACTCGGGATTCTCCTTTTACGAGCACTTTTAGCTCTTGTAGGTTGATATTCTGCAAGACATAAGTAATCGTGGAAAAGTGTTTTAAAGAGAGATTTTTATATTAAATAAATATTATTTATCTTTTGGGTAATTCATTTATTTATTTTACTTTAATTATGACTTTATTCATTCGAAAAAGTACCAGCAGTACTAAATAAAATATACGTATTAACTTGTCACCTACCTACCTGGAAATATTCACAAGCAAACGCAATATAAATAAAACTGCACATTAATATTATTAAGTGTTTAATTATGTACATTAAGTACACATATGTAAAAATTGAGGAATTAAAACAATAGTATCAAACAAGGTATATAAGGTGAAGCATTGGCTTATTATCTGGTGTACCCATCTACTTGTTCTCTATCCAAGATCAGCAGTAATTAATATTGAGTCTAAAAATGATGCAGGGGCTTTTATGTGATCTTGGTGACGTGCCCACCCCATGCGAAAATGCCATACCTGTATTGCAGTGATTCATTCTACCAGGATTGAAAGTTTCTTGCTAGCGAAGATATTGAATGACGTGCCATGCGCTGAATATCAACCGCGCAATTAATGCACCTCATGGCAAAAAATCAAACACAATTATTATTTTGCAGAAATTAAACTCAAAAATCTTTTAGCATTTGGCAAATGGCAATATAATAGACATTCACATTTCTGTCAGTCAATTGTCAACCTCCACTGATAGCAATGGAGGTATAAGAAGATTAAGTAGGTATATACAATACAACTTATTATTATTGTTAATTTATTATAACTACTCACTGCGGAGTTCAGAAGAAAATTAAAATTCTAGTTATGTTATAATAAATGGAAAACATGTATTTTCAGAGGACTAAACCCTTGTACAAATAAACGTATTTTAACCATTTCCGGGGCACATGTTGGCCACCTCCTTTTTGCCACTCGCGGTCACCCATCCAACTACCGACCGCGCCTGCTGTTGCTTAACTTTGTCCATCACATAGGATCGACGCAAGCCGCCGGGCTATGAGCGCTTCAGCGCGTTTGTGTTTGTATACAGCATGTAATACGTATGACTGTATGAATGTATTTAAAAAAATATGCATGTGCGCTCAACTAACATGCTAATTTCTATCAGTTATTGGGAAAGGATAAAAAGAAACAGGGATATATATGTAGATAGGTGATGGTGAAACTGTATTTAATTTTGTCCGTCTTTTAGGTGCTGTCAGTCTGTTTATTGTTAATGCTATTAATATTTAAATTGTAATACGTAATGAGTCAACATTTAAATTATTTTCACCCCAGAAAATGGATTTATTCCCTCAGGAGTAGGCCTCTCAAAACTTGGAGAATATTATCTTTTGAGAGGTTTTCAATAAAGGTACGTTTTGTCTTCAAAGCAAAAAATAATGATCATTATAATTTAATTAACAAGGAAAGCCAACTAAACGATAAAATTGTATGAACAGAAAATTCTTAAAATACCTGTTAGACAATTAATATATATAAAATTCACAATGTTGTCATTTCAATAAGGGAGTTAATAAATTAGCGAGAATGGTTGTTTAAACAACTTTAAATCGTTATGTATCCTAAACTGTTACTTAAAATAAAAAATGATGAAAGGAACCTAAAAATCAATTTTGAATACTTTTATTTTGATACCCTACTAGATAGGTTTAGGGAAAAAAAATTTGAAGACACAATATGGCGCTGAAAATCGGCCATTTTAATTTTTAATCAATTTTGATATACCCACTGTCACGCTCAGAATTAAGACGAATCTAACGGCACCTCTCAAGCTGAAATCGATCAAGCCGTTTATTCTACAGAGCGTGCCAAAGAAATATAAATACATACATACATATATACATACACTCGTAAAACATAACACTCCTTCTGGCACAGTCGGGTAATAAGGGAGGTTATCTTACTTAAGCCGCGATTTAATATCTACTTAGTACGCGATTAATGAGTTTATTTCCAGACATGTCTTATTTACTGATTCAGTAGAACGCGTTTTGAAAGCTATTAATAAATTAAAGTGACATATTTTCGTCCTTTATACTTTTAACACATGGATGAGTATTTCTATTCCACAAATAGTTCATCCGAATAAGCTGCAACGCATTCGTTACAAGGAATGGAAATGGAAATTCGGAAGCTGCCACGATCACATGACGGTCTCAATGTACGGACACCACTTGGATATTGACTCTTCGTACGATAACTGGATTAATAGTGTAAGCTTTTTTGATCCGACACAACAGTAGGAATATTCAAAGTTCATTTGGTAACTGGTATTACCTCTATACTGTATAGCTGTGGTATTATCACCATATATTCTATAATAAACGCTTACACACTCATACCCCCGCAGTAGGTTTTAACCTGTGTCGCAGGTGGCATGAACGACACATATAACACATCACAACAACACCCATGACCCGAGTACAAATATTTATCTGTCACATAAATATCTGCCCCGGCCGGGAATCGAACCCGGGACCACTTGCTTTGCAGGCAGGGTCGCTACCAACTAGGCTACAGGGTCGTCGTATTCTATAATCTAAAATACATATAATAAAACAGAATATAAATATAACTGATCAACATCAAAACATACACAATCGTATGGAAGACTGAACTATATGCAAATTATTTGAGAAAAACTATTAGTGGGATATTTTAACGCAGTAGACAGCATATCAATGATTTTTAGGATGTTTCCTGTTTTCCTTTGTCCTGTATGGTTTCCCTTACGTTTTCTTATTACATTATGTTGCTCACTAGGAAACATACATATTCACGAATTTAACAATAAAATTAATTATTATAATAATTCCGTATAATTGCGATTCATAAAATTGAGTAGCTCGTAGCGTAGCTCGTAGCTCGTAGGCTCGTAGGCTGCTACAGACTCTACGAAACTAAAGTTAGTCTACAAACTACGAGTGTAAAATATTATTAATTAATGAATTTCAAAATGAAAATGTACTTTTATAAACTCAAGTCTATTTAAAGATAATGCATACGTGTATGTAAAATACACACTCGTAGATGAACGTATTCCAGAAAACGATAACATTTATAATAAGGCAGAAAGCATTCAGAGCTGCGTATTTACACAGAAAACATATGGCTTGAGGGTCGTTCTGAACAGTAGGTACGTAACCAGACGGTAGAAGTAAATGGATAGCGCGGAAAATTTGTTAGTAAAATATGGCTTCGGGCGTATTGCGTGTCGGAGAGTGAGTTTCCTCGGTGCCTAGTACGTAGAGTTTCTACTTGGGTTTCAATAGCTTTTGACGTACGAGTGCTGGTATTCAGTTTTATTGAAACCGGTTCAACTAAAGTTTGATTGCATCGACCGACTGGAAACAATGCCTATTGGCCTGTATTCTTTAGCTTGGAATAATTAAAGCTGCCAATTCATGTGCCCAAGCTCGTTGTGCGATACGAAAAGCGAAGCCGGCGTGCAATGCCGCGGCCCGAAAATCGATTGAATTAATTGCCATATGGTACGGAGTTGGTGAAGCGCAAATAGCCTGTGGCTGGGGCAACCACGTCGTACAAGCAACTGAAAGCAGTTGGTGGTCAGTGAGTGCTTGTTGGTAATTAGCGGTTCCGCTATATATGAAAACAGTCCGTTCGTAAGATACCGATTAAATTTTGAATATTTTTTATTAAAGTGAGACCATGGGTGTGTGCTCAGCTTTTAACTAAGGAGGAAGCAAACTTGTCAGACTCTGATAACTCCCAACGAATCAGACTTTTAAAGTTTAAGACTTCAAATCAGGGGAAGCTTAACTCAATCTCTCTTCCGCTGGGTACGCCTATGGGTCAGACTTATTGGTCACACACTGGCAGAATGAAGAGTATGATTCTTCTGAGCCTTCCTATATCAAGAAAAGATTCTTGATGATTCTTTAAGATTTAATAATGTTTATTGATGCAATGATTGTAGGTATTCATGACATATATTGATCGTTTCGTCTGTACCGCCGTCACAAGTAATTTTATGCTGTCCTAGTTCCAAAAATAATAGTAACAGTCATAAATTTACCAGTCGTAGCTGTCTTCGTAGGTCGTAGCGATGTTCTAAGTAAACAACAAAGAGATTTCCAATTATGATTGTAGACGCACGGTTATTAAAAGCCATGCGTTACCCTACTTCTTATCATTCTCTGTAGGTACTGTGTTGTACTCTACATACACCTTGTATTTATTGTATTCATTAACTTGTATAATATGCTATGTAAAAGATAAACGCCCCAACTTGGAGTCACTAACGGTTACGTATATCGCTCCTTAGTATAGAATTTATATGGGGATTCTTTACTAAGGAGCGATTAAAGTGACCGTTAGTGACTCTGAGTTGGGGTGTAAATGATCTCAAGTAAAGAAATTAATTCACGAATACTTAACAATAAAAAAATGAGAGGTGTCAAGGGACACCCGGATGGAACGAAGTTCCTTTCGATTAATACTAAGTGACCTCGCACCCTCGAAGACTTCTGGTCGCCTAGTAAATCGCTTTAATTAATAAACGACGGCAAAAAGTGTCGTTACAACTTTTCGTCACAATTTTTTCCGCCTAGCCCCCTTTCGCAACGCGCGATAAGGAACTTCGTTCCAAATAGTGCCAACAAAAAATGTTTCATTATAGTATTTTGAACCACAAAAATCATGTTGAACGATGGCTGAACGGTTCCATTTAGCTGTCCCAAGGTATATTTAGGTCTCTACCATCTCGAATCCACAGGTGCATATAGTGGTGGATACTTCAACTTCTGCAAAGTATTTTTGTCGACGAATTATTATCCAATATCGATATTCCAAAAATAAGTTAAAAACTATATTTATTAAAGACGAGTATCCGCCCTCGCTTTGCTTCGGTTTTCTTATTTTTTTACACCTTGGGTTATATTATTGGAGTTTTATTAAGGATCCCTAATTTTTTTTTGAAATTATAATATAGCCTATGTTACTCAGGGATAGTGTAGCTTCCCAAAAGTGAAAGTATTTTTGAAATCGGTTTAGTAGTTTCGGAGCCTATTCAATGCAAACAAAAAATCAAATCTTTCCTCTTTATATATATTAGTATAGATTAAATAAATAAAAGGTTAAATGGCCTTGTTTAGACCGGCTTACTCTTAAATTTTAATCTTGGAATATTATACAAATACGTGGGTGTTTGCGAATTCACAAACGTTACGGGCGATTTGTCTTGTCTGGAACTCAAAATTCTTGACACGTAACGTATTTGCGTCACAATGCTGACCTAACCAAATCTTAGGGTACCTACTACCTAGCAAGTCATTTGCTTCAAAAGTATTTCCTTACATTAGGTTACTTTAGATATACCTACCACAATAAGTCTGAACCTACGTAAGATCATACAGCACAAGTAAAGAAAAAAATCGAAAATATAAATATCATGTATTCAATAACTGTAAGTTTGAGTCCCATGATTCATATCTTTTCAATTACCATTTTTGGTACAACAACGTTGAGAAGCTAAGTATTTTGCAAGCTAAGTCTTAAATCACTAGCAGCTTGGTATTCAATGCATATGGGCCAGTTCTAGGATCCAACGTAAGCACACCAATGCCCAGGCCTATCTTAAAATTGCAATCTCGTTGACGTATTCTGCTCAGTTTCATACATTCAACTTGCTAAAAATGTTCTAGTCACCGACGTGCGATGGTGTTCATAGATTATGATCTATTTAAATCCTAAAAGAACACTTTTTTGATGTAAAAAGGTATAAGAAATCCTGAAGTTTTAGGTAAAAAGAGATAATATTATAGGGAAATGTCGAGTCGAAATAGGTGGTCCAATTTTTAAAAGGGGCCTCCCTTTTAAAAATTTAATTTTACTAATGTTCATTTAGTACAAATCATTCCTATACGAGTAAACACTAGTTTAAAATTGGTCCTTTATGTCCTTTAGGCGATTTTGGTAAATTAGATTTTTTGATAACGAGACATCTTTCCTACTGGGACTTCTATGTTGACTTTACCCTTAGTAACTAGTAGGTATCCAAGTAATTGGTAACTTCACCTACCCGAAATAAAAGATCATCTAATCCTTTTAATTAACCTCATCAATCAGATAAAAAAAATTCCTCGATTAAACTAGTGTTTTAAATATTCTACAAAGTATAAACTCGTATATTTGTATTGGCTTTACCATTTGGATTGTCGGGTCGTTTGTCTTATGAAATTATTATTGATGAGTAACCGCCCTCGCTTTGCTTCGGTTTTCTTATTTTTTACACCTTGGGTAACATTATTGGAGTTTTATTAAGGATCCCTATTTTTTTTAATATAATATTATTATAGTCTGTGTCACCCGGTGATAGTGTAGCTTCCCAACAGTGAAAGAATTTTTCAAATCGGTTCAGTAGTTTCGGAGCTTATTCAATGCAAACAAACAATCAAATCTTTTCTCTTCATAATATTAGTATAGAAAACGTTTATTCTTGTGTTGTCAGGATGGGTTCGTGCTGGTGGGGTCGGTGGCGGGGCAGCGCTACTGGTCGTCGATGTTGTCGCTGGACGCGCGCATCACGTGCGGCTGCTGGACCCCGGACGACAGCCAGGTGTATCTCGGCACCGCCTCCGCTTCCCTCGTCGTCATGGATGTGCATGGCGCTATGGTCTCGCAGGTGAGATTGGTTTGTTGTTCTTTACATTTAACGCGTGCGACACTTAGGTAGGTACTTCAGCGTCGCAGTGTGACTGTGTAGCTCCTTAGCAAATTTTCAATTATTCACAATGCATATTGGTACTCGCGGCTAATGTATGCGACTGACATCAGGGCATAAGGAATTTAATCCTAAGGTTTAAGGTTGTCTATTTATGATATTATTAAAGATTCCTTCTAACGTCAACTTATAAGTATAAGATGAAAATTAATATTAATGCTTATATATCGGAGCAGCTGGTTTATCAGTACCAATTTCTGACAATTATAGTCAGGAACGAGAGCTGAACCCCCCTGATGGCCTCCAACCTCCCATTAATCAGCCACCCCAAGCCTCGCATAACCCCTGGTCCGATTCTGTTATTAAAACTTCTTCTGTTTGTTTTTTTTTATAATAATAATATGAATCCTGAAAATAGTTCAATTATTATAAACTGATTGTTTAAATAACCCGATATTCTTGAGGCGTGAACCATGTCACGTTTAGACGTCCGTACGGTTCGGCCGCTCAAATCGAAGTGAGCTCTCGGCAGTTTAGCAACTGGTTTTATATCGCCTGATTCATCGAATGATCTGACTAGGGTGATATCGAGTATCGAGTATCTTATCGAGTAAACAAATGGAAGTAAATTCGTAATCGAATTATAATGAAATATCGACTTACGCGCCGATACGGCCATTCTGCAACAAGGTCGCCTCGACCTTAAAAATAATAACAAAACA
Organism: Thymelicus acteon; assembly: GCA_951805285.1. NCBI lineage: Eukaryota > Metazoa > Arthropoda > Insecta > Lepidoptera > Hesperiidae > Thymelicus > Thymelicus acteon. The sequence goes on along the minus strand of OX638221.1, from coordinate 5,335,349 downwards.
CTTTATATAAGAAAGGAAAAGTAGGGAGGCCCCTGTCCTCAACCTAGTCATCACATAGTAGAGAGGCCCCTGTCCTCCATCTACTAGTGAATCCTATCTAGGGAGGCCCCTGTCCTCAACCTAGTCAACACACAGTAGAGAGGCCCCTGTCCTCCATCTACTACAGCAATTAAAAATAACTTACTATTATTTTGTAATTATTCAATCTTTCACCTCATTCGTCACAATAGACGACTCAATAACTTCAACTTCTCACCCTTCTCACTGTCTGTTCCATAACCTTCAACTCTGCGCCGATACGGCAGCATCCTTGACACATTCACCTGATTTGGATGTTGCAGCGCTTGCTGCAGTCGATCGCGAACAAAGCTTCATAACTCTGCTTCCAACTTGAGTGAACTGGCAAAAACCATCCATATTATCCGTGGAAATCACGACGGAAATCATTATGAGAAAGCGTTGCCAATATAGGATCTGTAGGACAAGATTCAAATAGAGAGAACCAACTTTACAACAATTCGTCAGGGTCGCAGTTCATCAATATTAGAGATTTCGTCCTCAACGGTCCTTATGTAGCAGCAGTAAACATATAAATGATGACGTACATTGTAATAATTCTTTATATTTTACTATCAAACAAATTTCCATGGATTCCGCCTATCGAACGTTACTCATTTAAAGCAAGACTCGTGGCCAGTTTCCAACCATCTCTTGTTTTTGATTCAACAAAGCCACGCATCAGTTAAATGTTGTTTATCTCCTCTTTATGGCGTCTTACTCCCCACTACTTAGGGTCACGATTCCCTAATCGTTGCACATCTTCTGCCCGACGATGTGTTGCACATTCGTGCATACTCAGTCCGTCTACGAATATTCAGAGTTCATTCTGGGCGCTGTCGCTGGTAGTACATACAGCGTCGCTCAACTTGATTTTCAGATATGCGCCAATTTGACCAATTCACCAAGCTGGATTAGGACATTCCATTTTGCCCACCGTCAACCTTGCCAGCAACGACTTTTCCAGCAATCTGACTGAAAAACTTGAGTACTTAGCATAGATAGAAAGCGGAAATTTGGGTCCCAAAGCAAAAGTAGTTGCGCTAGATTTATATATTTGTGCTTTCCAGCAATCTGAAGCATTTTCTTCCCACACGACATCCCAAAAATATTGGCATGGCCGCAATTAGCCCTCCTGTGTTCAGGTCTCTACCCCGTAACCGTAAATAGAGAACACCTAAGAGCCGTCTTTGTTTCGACTCAGAGCGAAATGCTTTGATCAGTCCATATACTCGCAGTAGTTATTTTTGCCACTTTCATTTCCAATCTTCTTTAAATCCGTAATTGTTTATATTGCCTTTGTAATAGATAAAGTCTTCAACAGTTTAAATCCAAATACATTCGCGAGCCGTAGTCTGCTACCACGGTCGACCACTGCTAGTTTAATTTTTCTTTGTCTGAATCTAAGAAACATCTCTTATCCAATTCACTCTGTATGGCAGAAGTAGACTATTTCAACTTCACTGGTGACTAGTAGATTAGAATCATTTGAGTATAGGAGGTCTTCACCTTAAAATCTCTTTAGATTTTAATGCCAGCTATAGTTTTTCCACCATTCCAGCTTTCGTAAGTCCCTCTGATAGAAAGGTCCCTCCATGAGCGTTATGAATGGATAAAAAGGATACATCCAACAGCTTTTCAAAACTAAAGAGTTCCGATATTGTTTTCGTTATGGCTGCTTGTAGTTCTCGCTTACACTATCATCATCTATTCTACAAGTCATAAAAACGTCTTCCATGGTAAACATGTCGAACCTTCCATACAAAATTGAATATTGAATAAATTGAAATCGCTGTCCAACTGCGCCGCAATAAAAGCAGTAAACGTGAGCACTCGAGATGGATACTAAACCGTGCGAGAACTGTTACGTAGGCATCACTTAAATTTTCTCTATTTGGCCATCTATTCCACGTGTAATTTTTCTTTCCTTTCTTATATCGGCTAATCGCATTCTCATAATCTGTATATTATTACTGTGTAAATTTTGTAAATTAATACTACTCCTGCAATCCCCTGAAGTATCTTATTACTTCCTCAAAACGATGACTTCGTAGTGATTTGAACAAGCAACATTCTTCTTTTGCATGAAATAAAGATTCAATAAGTCTTCAAATTCTACAGCACTGCCTTCGCTCAAAATTTTTACAGAATCTTAACCGAACGAATCAGCAAAAAGCGTTGAACTCATGTGATATGGCTGTTACATCTGTTAGTTCAAAAAGCGACGAATCCCGCTATTCATAAAATATCCAACTGACCTGGGATATAAAAGCCATGGTTTCATAATTGTTGCATCTTGCTGGTGCTCCATTTATAAAGCGGAAGAATCACAGACCCTGTCCAATCGTCAGGCCACTCTCCAGTAAACCAGATGTGGTTACATATGAACATTTCAGATATCCATACCTTGTCCCCAAAGTATCCGCCGCAAACAGGTCAACAGCGGTCAAAGCAGCGATGACCACAAATTGAATAATTAGAGATCCTTGGTCAAACAACTCCACGCCGTCGCAATGCGTGACAATCATTTGTTCGCTGGAGTTCAGGAATAGAGCTGGGTACAATAGTTTCACCACTGGTCAGTCACTGCGCCTAATTTCGAAGTAGCATACTGGTCCCATCCTTAATCATTTAACTTTAAGCCTCAACCATTTAGAGAGAAGTCTGATTTTCTTATACAGTTCTACGGCTCTTATGCCATGCTACTCACATCTTCAGAGCGCCAGAATGCAGATACTTCCTCGTGTCTTATTACTGGGCTCATTTCTGAGCATTCTTCACAATCCTCATGTTTTGATAGAACGCTGGTATTGAAGGCCCTTTGTAGATGATGATTCCATTGCCTTCCACCCGCAAAAAACACAACCTTCGATCGTATGTACCTTCGATACGATACATAATCCATAGGTTGGCATTCCACGCATAATTATCACAACGTTTTATAAACTTGAATTAAACTCAGACGTTATACGCCCTCACATTCATGGCCCCACAGTAGGACCTGCGTCGTGGGCACTCGAAGCCAGGACCTCTGGTGCGGCGGCAGCCGTCCAGCATGGCAACCATTACTCCACAGGTCGTCACGTTGTAATCAATTGCATTACATTTTTCACTATTTCATGATATGCGGGTTCTCTCGAGTGGATACCGGAGTACCTCTATGTAACTCTAAAAAACAATATTCCAGCGTTATAGTAGTCAATCATGGTTCTTGGAGTGGTAATACGCTCAAAAGACCAGCCGTTGACGTGTCAAATCAGATACTTGCGGATAACATCACTTAGGCGTACGGCCACACACACAAACACGCTCCCCTTTTTTTTACAACGGTCCTCGCATCTTCAACCATAGGGCTGGACGGGAACACAACATAATACGCTAGGTGACCCCAAATCGTATTCTCTTTACTATATCACACGATAGATTTCTTGAACTGTCCGCGTTTTGCTTTCTGTACAAATAAATCTCTCGTTGTACAACTGACATCCCTTCAGTATCTGGAACACAGATTTATTAAAAAAAACAAAAGTTAAATTCAAGACCTTTTTAAAACATGAATCGCTTCTGGCGCCACAGCGCCATGAAACGTTCCACTTGTTTTTCCTCCTCACACCACCACGTTCATAGAGTTGGAAGTCGTTGAAGCCAGAGAATCCCACGCGCCAAACGTTCCTGGCCCGGAATCAAGCTTGTTGCTCCGCAGACAGGGTCACTACCAACTAGGCTACAGGGCCGTCAATTACTTATGGCATATCTTGTCTTGATTTGTACCCGCAGTTTGCCATTACCTGTGCGACGATGCCGTCACATCACCATATTTCACACGTTCAAGTTCCATGGTGACCGTGCCAGGAGCTGACACTCGTTTCCCCATATTTATCACTACCAATAGGCATATAATAGAAAAAAATAATAATAATAACGTCTTACCAATATAATCGCTATGCCACTTACACTCCTTGCTGAAAATCCTGGTTTACGTATCCCACTTCTGATATCGGAGCAGCTGGTTTATCAGTACCAATTTCTGACAATTATAGTCAGGAACGAGAGCTGAACCCCCCTGATGGCCTCCAACCTCCCATTAATCAGCCACCCCAAGCCTCGCATAACCCCTGGTCCGATTCTGTTATTAAAACTTCTTCTGTTTGTTTTTTTTTTATAATAATAATATGAATCCTGAAAATAGTTCAATTATTATAAACTGATTGTTTAAATAACCCGATATTCTTGAGGCGTGAACCATGTCACGTTTAGACGTCCGTACGGTTCGGCCGCTCAAATCGAAGTGAGCTCTCGGCAGTTTAGCAACTGGTTTTATATCGCCTGATTCATCGAATGATCTGACTAGGGTGATATCGAGTATCGAGTATCTTATCGAGTAAACAAATGGAAGTAAATTCGTAATCGAATTATAATGAAATATCGACTTACGCGCCGACAGACGCGCGTGATAACAAAAGTCAGTTTGGTTACTGAAGTTACGAGAACAAAGAGCAACGTTACATTTTAGAGAAATATGTAGTTTAAAATTTAATGTATTTTGAATGTTTGTTTACTTGGTAAAAGCTATAAAATGATTTGATGCGAAAAGTTTGAACAAGGGCGTGTCAGAGAGGTTAGCAGTCTGGAGGCGTCTGGCGAGGTTGTTAATATCTGGGCAGACGCCAACCAGCAACCTCCACACCAAATTATATCTCGTTCGGCTCCGGTGAGCACGCAGGGGATGCTGGCAGCATTTCAACTATAACAAGTAGCGATCTACACTCTGTTTAAAACAAAGAAAGTAGTAAATAAAGCCGTAGTTCAATTACGGTGGCGCAGTTTCGCAACAATGGAAATAGCTGCATTCACTGCTTTAAGGAACGGTGAGCACTGAATTGTCAAAGGATTACTTGGAAAAAGTTACGGCTGGAAACAATGCGCCTTTGGGAGTATGTTTGAGTTTCTAGATTCTACAGTATTTAATTAATTTTCAACCGACCTCCACATAGGTCGGTTACAAAAGTTTGTATATAGTCGTTGTGTAGTACATGGCATAAAATTATCATTTGTCATTAAAAAACATACACACGTTCATAGAACCTCCTCCTTTTATGAAGATTAATAATGTCAGTTATCCTACTATTAACTTACGCCCCAACTCAGAGTCACTAACAGTTACTTAAATCACTCCTTAGTACAGAAATTGTATGATGATTCTTTACTAAGGAGAGATTTAAGTAACCATTAGTGACTCTGAGTTGGGGCGTTAGTGTAGTTTTTATTTATGCGGCAAATACACAGACGAGACGAGTCACCATTTATCACTTCTACGTTATTAGACGGGAAAAAGCGAGCAACCTGGTCTTAGCTCTACGACACTTTTACTGGATCCACAGAAGAAATAATAGTAGTTTTAATAAGTACCGGAACTAGCATTTTAAAACTTTTCAAGGTTAATTCTAGAAGGATGATGGAATACTGGTACATATATCCTATACTATTTTATAGCACAGTGTGACCTAAGCCCGCGCTTTAGTTATGCTTTTTCGTGACCTAAATGCAGTGCATTAATAGAGAAACTCAATAATCTTAAATTTAAAAACCCCACAGTTTAATTTACACTAAACATACATATCTAAAAACTCTCTCGATTAGCTCACCTGTCGTACAAAAAAACTAGATCAAAATCGGTTCTTCCGTTTGGGAACTACGATGTCACAGACAGACATACATATACAATGACACGTCAAACTTTTAACACCCCTCTTTTTTCGTCGGGGGTTAAAAACACAAGTTTTGCAATGCGTAAAATAGGTCTACTTGGGTCACAAAGAAGCGTGATCTAAGTACGCATTTAGGTCACAGGGTACTAAACATCATAGGCACTAAATACTAAACGTTCCTTCACAGGTGAAGTTGGTATCCGAGGGCCGTATAACATCAATGGCATGGTCGTGCGAGAAGTTCAAGATGGAAGAGGGAGAGGACATTGGGGAGAACACAGCAGGTCACGTGCTGGCAGTGTCGCTGGGTAGCGGGGAGATCGTGCTCCTGAGGGGACACGACGACGTCAGCCCCGCCAGAGTCCGCACCGGCATGCGGGGCAGCACCCTCGCCATGGAGTGGGCCAACTCCCGGGAACTGCTCGCCGTCGCTGGAACTTTAGAAGCTGGTAAGATTAAGAATTAAACCATAAACTAAGATTAAGAATAATCAGATTATGTTTTAGTTTATTTGTATAGTATACATATTATTATTTTAATTACATTTCAGTATGATTGTCTACATATTATATTTCAGGGACATTCATTATTAAAATTACGTAAGGTTTCCCAAGGGTCGAAAGGGGGGAAAGGAGTTCTCAAAATCTCTATTATATTATATGTCTTACGCCCCAACTCACAGTCACTAACGGTTACTTTAATCGCTTCTTAATAAAGAAACTCCATACAAATTCTGTACTAAGGAGCCCAACTCAGAGCCACTAACGGTTACTTTAATCGCTTCTTAGTAAAGAAACTCCATACAAATTCTGTACTAAGGAGCCCAACTCAGAGCCACTAACGGTTACTTTAATCGCTTCTTAGTAAAGAAACTCCATACAAATTCTGTACTAAGGAGCCCAACTCAGAGCCACTAACGGTTACTTTAATCGCTCCTTAGTAATGAATCACCATACAAATTCTGTACTAAGGAGCGATTTAAATAACCATTAGTGTCTCTAAGTTGGGGCGTTCCTTTACTATCTTTTTAAGGAACTATTACGTATTGTGTAGATCACAAGTCCGATTCAGATGTAACCGATTTTATTTTATTTCGGTTGATAATTAAGTCAGATACATGGCGCTATTCTACATTTTTTCCTAGCGATTACGCTTACAGTTTTTTTGGAAGATCGTTATAAAAACATCTATACTTATATTCTATTCTCAACAATGATAGATGAAGGATTCAGACGGGTCCTATTTTACAGGTCGCGTACGATAACATTACATTTTATCATCGTTAGTATCATCATAACGGTTTACGATCTAACATTTTACGAGGCTTTGACGAATACTTCCTCTATTCAAAGGTCGTGAGAGGACGATAGAGCAGCTATTCACGAGGTGTTTCATTGTTAGGACCCATTCGTCGAAAAAAGTGGATTGATTTGTAGATGTTGCCACATATGAATTACTAGCTGACCCGGCGAACTTCGTATCGCCTAACAAACAATTTTTTTTTCTAAAATAAAAGTAGCCTAAGTTACTCTTTGTTACATCAACTATCTGCCAGTGAAAGTCCCGTCAAAATCGGTCCAGTCATTTCAGAGATTAGCCGGAACAAACAGACTGACAGACAGACAGACAAAAATTGTAAAAAATGTTGTTTTTGTATATGTACCGTGTGTATACATCCAAAGGCACTAAGTAAAAAGCGGTTATTTTAATATTACAAATGGACACTCCAATTTTATTTATTTGTATATGTTACCGGATATCTGTATAATTCAGCATTCTATACAATACCTAGGCAATGTATAGAATATCTAAAACGTTCAGGTAACGTTTTGAATATTATTTATTTCATACTTAGCCCAGGTATTCTATACAATACTCCATGCGTAGTTGGTAATGTGTGTAAAAGACGGTTCTCTAAGCTGCCTTTTCGCCGAAAATTGTTTGGCCGATTATCACTTGCCAACTAACATTTCGCAGAATTTTATTTCGCCGAATAATCATTTGCCAACTTATCACATTTTTTTTAACAGTTCCTAACAGTTGCCAACTGTACATTTGGTCTGCCTTTTATAATGACATTTTTCAAAAGGCCAACTTTCAAGTAGCGAATGTTTCAGTTAGAGTAATATTCATTTGGTTGTATATTGTTTATAAACCTAGGTTTGTAAATTTGCGGTTCTTGTTATCTTTATTTATTTATTTATTTATTATAGGATTACCAACATAAGATACAGTTTCATCATTTGCAATACAAGTTGTTACTTATCATATTAAATCTTACTGTTCCTACAATTACAGGTAACCACATCATGCTTTGCAAATAGTCATCTTCCGGTGACATATGCACTTTTAGGGAGAATTTAGGGGTTTTTGATACATAAAAAGGCTTCCAAACATCTCCGGCGCTGCGGGAAGTGCAGCCCCTCCGCCCTTGCGTAACAAACTGCAGGCACTCCATGCTCGCCTACGCAGCTTCGGCTTTTTGGTCGCCTGCGGCGACCAGCCTCAGCCGCTTCGGCTCACATGGTGCCTGCAGTTTGTTACAGCGGGCGGGGGCTGCTCTCCCTCCGCGCCTCCGGGGTTTACATTCACTCTAGGGGTAGGGCAGACTAGTACCACGTGGGGTCGGGGTTGACTAAGTCGGTTCTGTCACCAATTTTGAAAAATCCGAAGCTGCGTAGGCGAGCAGTGTAGTGTAGGAGCCATTAGACTGCATCTCTCCTTACCATCAAGTGTGATTTCGGTCAAGCATTAATTTAAAATGTATAAAAAATATCTATTCATGCAGGTTATAATTTGTTTTGAGTGTGTTTTAAGTAAATTCTTAATTCCAACCTCCATCCAAGTTGACTTTACATACCCAAATCTAACTTTATTCATTGCCGGTGGACCTGCAGGTATTCTGTACAGTAGTTGGGAAACGTATACATTACCTAGGCAAACTATGTAATGGTGATAATATTCATATAATTTAATACATTGCCAAAACGACCCAGGTATTATACACATTTCCTAGGAATTGTGTTGAATACCAGCATTATACAGATATCCGGTAACATATACCTAGTCTAGCCATAAATACTGTTACAAACACTCAACTAAATATATTTTTTTGGAATTAATTTATTTGTAAATTAATTATATAAAAACAAAGGTAGTTAAATGGTAATTAAAGTTTTGTTTAGGTTATTCAAAATACCCTCCCTGATTTTGAATGCAGGCCCTCAACCTCCTAGGCCAGTCGTCAATCGTAGCATGCACAAGGTTCCTATCTATATCAGCCACTGCTTTAATCATGGATGCTTTGAGAAACTTCAAATTTTGGTGAGATTTAGCGCATGCTTTCTGTTTCCATTGTTGCCATATTTTGTTTCCAACGGATGTAAGTCTGTGCTTTAAGAGGGCCCCTCGTTGTGCCTGATAAAGTAAATTTTATGACCAATCAGCCAGTTTTGTATCCTGCTTTCTGATGATCTGGCGCTGAATCTTATTGGAATACTTATTGTGGATTTTCGATAATTTTTTGAAGAAGATGTTCCATAATCTTTGCAAGGACAGTATTTTGATACTCAAAAATACTGGGTTTCACTTCTTTTTCACAGAGAAACATTACAGATGAGCCCGAATATGAGACTCCAAGTCAAACCATGATTGATGCAGGATAATGCCCACGCTGGATTATTGGCATACGCCTGGTTGCTTCTTTATTCACGTGGGCATAATATTTAATCACTTTGTTTTTTGTAACTTTCTTCAATGCCAAAAATTTTTTCGTTTGAAATAAGAATTTGGCGGTTTTTTTTTTCTCGCGTGTCTTCTTAACAAATCTGATCATCTCTCAAGCCTTATTTTTTTTAGATGTTCATTACGGAAATGCCCTGTGTATCGTCGATAAGCTTTGGGTCCAAGGTCTTCATTTAAGATTCATTTGATGGTAGTTTTTCTTAACCCTACCTGAAGAGCTAAAATGTTTTGCTTCCGGACGAGAATTCGTTGGATTCGCGCATGTGCTTGGGTGATCGCTGGCGTTCTAACCGTACGAGGTTGGGCACTTCTTTTACGGTCTTCGAAGCTCGAAACTTCAGGGAATCATTTAATAGTACGATAATAAAATCCCATAAGTTATTTTTCAAATTTTCAGCAATTTAAAAACCTCAAGCTGCATAGCTGCAGCGGTGCAACTTAATAACCCGTCTGTGTCTTATTTTAACGTCCATTAATTTTTATTAAATGACACAATATCAATTATTTCTTTATTTTAAGATAGTGCAAAATTTCCTCATTCGTTTTCAATCGAAACATTTCTTGCTAGTATTTGATACTTAAAATAAACAAGGCTGTAACAGTATATATGGCAAGACTATGTAGATGTATTTATTTGCGCGTGTTTGAAAAACTGTTAGGATTGTTTAGGTAGTTACTTATGCTCAGGTACTGCAATGGTTAGGCAGATAATTAAAAGTCTATCGATTCATTACATAAAAGTATCGCTTCAATAAAAAACATAAAGACATGAGGAGCGAGGATGAATTAATATTTTAGGGTTTCAGTCTGCAAAGGAATCCATATATTTTCGTTACAATTATATCCTAGACATGCTCATTACCACCGGCCATATCGGGTACTATCCTACTACATCTAGAGACACATATATAAGTATTTTTATCTATTCCGTGGATACAAATAGCAGAAAAAATATTTGTGTTGTGAGAGATTCTTTCGTGTGGGTAGCTACCCACCAATGTTCCGGCCGTCCAGGAGTTTCTACAAGAAAAGGCCGAAATATATGTAGAAATTCGTATAATTTGATAGCTTAGCGTATTACAGTTGAATGTAGCGTATCATAAGAAAATTTCGTTAGCGCAAGTAAGTAAGCGCATAAGATAATAATTAGATGCAATCTAGCTAGATTGCAACATAATTGGTCAGTCAAGTCTATCAAGGATGTATCGATAGTCGATGCATGACGAATGTCCTAAAAATAAAAAAGATTATAATTATCTGTTGGAGTATTTTAGAGATTAGAAGTAATAATAATAAGACGGGCAATTTAGTATTTTCTTTCTTACAACTGCAGTAGTAACAAAGGGAAAAATTACCGATATTACTACTGGTAGTAATACACACTACTACACGGGCAACAAACCATTTTAATGATTGTGAATAGGCATGATGACAGATTTTGAAATAATGTTTATATTGTTGGGAAATATACTATAATTACAACGTATATCATATTTCCGCAAAAAAAATAAGGTTTAGTATAAAATAAATACATTTCAATTTATAAGTTTAAAATTCGCACCAAAACGCTTCAAACTGTCATGGCGTCGATGTGACGTCACTCTTCAGGAAAATAATAGACAAGACGGCATTATCAGTATGGTGATATTCCTTTGTTTTCAGAAAGTGTGACGTAATTCGCGCTAATTGAAACTGATTGGCGTTCAAGCTATTAACATGGCGGCTTGCCGTATTTTGTAGTCTTATTTTATCAAAAATATTGTTAATCTCGCTCATATTAATACGATAAATGCGTGTTTTGTAATCCATTAATAGGATTTCATTAAATAAATACACAATTTTAGTGATTTTTACTTACTGTCATCATGCCAAGACCATCAAGATCAGTTAGATATCATCTCTTAAGAACTTAAGCTTACACAATACATAGGGAAAAAGGTACCTACCTAGATAAATTTATAGTTAGTTCATGTACATTGTAAGTTACAAAGTCATATAATCAATAATGTAAAGTAAATATCCTTGCAAGTTTGCGAGGCTTTAGATTATCAAGTTTCCAAGTTCTAGCTTAACTTACCTAACAAAGTTTGACTACAATATGCCAATTATTAATAGCAAAGGTATTTTAATACCCTTGAACATACGGCTACAATAATCGATTATGTTGTAAGTCCTCCTTTTAAAATCTGTGAAATGTTGTCAGATTTGTAGAATTAGGAATAGTGCGCGGTACCTGCTTCTTTTTGACAGGCAATATTGATGATGCCTTTAGTTGTGACTGTTTGTTCGGTATTTACATAAAAATTAAGTACCTACTTACCTAAGTATCTCAACTAGAAGTCATTTGTCCCAGTCCCAGTGTCCTCGGAACTCTTCATCGTCCCATTTAGTTTGTTTTCAACCACGGCGATGGTAATCCCCAGTAAATTAGATATTTAGCAACTGTTAAAAAGTTACACAGATTATAGTGAAAGGTACCTTTACCTCATATACCAGAGAATCCAGACATTATGAATAGATAGAATATTGGAAACGGCCGATAGTGAACAAGCGAAGTCCTTCCTAATCCATATTTGTGACGAAGTACCGACTAACTAAGCTGTAATTAGCTACACGTGTAACGAATTTCTTTTTCCGATTTACGTCAGCAATACCTACAGTCAGAAGTACCTACTTAGTACTTCAGTACTGCGCATATCATGCGGCTTAATGCAGGAGGCATAATGTAAATCTTTAAAGCGATACAACGAACAAAGACTATCGAACGATCGTATGGCTGCATAATAACGTACTGAGATTGAATATGAGATTAAGAGGCCAATAGCGAATTGTAAAGGGTGAAAACATTATACTGTCAATTGTAGTACTAACTTCACTTCTTGCTTTCTACTTGATTAAATCTTAATAATATCTTCGTCTGTTACCAAATATCTGCCATTAAGGCATGTCTGCATCAGGATGGCGGTTGTATGTTTACAAATGGTCATGCTACATGCATCATGAAAGCAATGTACGAGCAATGTAACGGAATATGAGGGGCGTAGCTACCGCCATATCAGCTGTATCATTTATACTGGGCCCCCACTAACACTCCCAAAAAAAAGCTCGCCAGCGGCTACGACCGCTACAGTTAGCACACGATATTTGATAGCTGACGTTGAGGGGGCCCCACAACAAATATTGATATGGGGCCTCCTTAGGGCTAGCTACGCCACAGCGAAATATACTTATAGCAATGTGAGCCGCTAGCCTGATGCAAACACCAAAACCAGAAACATCTATTCAAAAGTCCTTAAACAAAGAGGAGTTAATGACAATATTTTTTCAGAGCCAAACGAACCTGAAGATTCGCCACCGTACAAAAACGTAGTGAAGTTCTATTCGGACACTGGCGTTCTTATTTACACCGTGCCCATACCGTGCACTCAGGTGAGTAAATACTAACTAGCTACCTACTTAAACATTTACTAGGACAGAATGAAATAAAGAAAAATAGACACGTTAAAAATTTACTTTTGGGAAATAAGTCTGTTGGTACTCTTAAGTTTTTTGTATCTTGAAAGTTTAAATTATGTTGAAATACGTATATCCGGCTTGCAGGACCAAAATTAATGTACGATGTATTACATACATTAAATATAAGTGCTGGAGTGCTGACTTTAAAAACAATGTTAATGTACATAGTCGCACAATTTATACCAAAGAACGTTGTAAATGTAAATACAGTTCTGTTTTAAACAACATAATATGTAAGTACTTATGAAAAGTATAATAATAGAGCTGTCTCAATCTTTTATTATTATCTACGATAATAAAGAATAGTTTATAGTCCCAGTGTTCTTTCTTAGTAAGTATAATCATTTGGATATTTTATTATTTACTTACTTTTTTTTTGACGATCCCGTAGCCTAGTTGGTAGCGAACTACTTGCCTGCGAAGTGAGGGTTCCAGGGTTCGATTCCCGAACAGGGCAGATATTTATGTGACAGATAAATATTTGTACTTGTACTGCGGGGGTATGAGTGTGTAAGCGTTTATTTATTTATTTTATATATGTACATTGTAAGTATATCAGTATGTTCGTCCTACATATAATACAAAGTGAGTTATAATCTCACCCTGTCCCGTTTTTGTTCACCTAAAAATATCAGTTATTAAACTGCAACATCTCTGTTCCACCAGGTAAGCATGATCTTAGGTTACTTTTTATTTTATAGAAATAGCCAGCAAACGAGCTGATTATCCACCTGACTTGATATAGCAAGCGTCTGAGGCGCGCGGCCGGGCGCCTTCTCTGCGCCTCTCGGCCGAGACGCTTGCATATTATTTTGTAGGTGACCGAGTGAGACAGTGCCGTTGCTAATTGTATTTTGTTCTTTAGAGCGCCATACATTTTAGTCTCAGTGCGCCTCGGACGCGCGCCCTGTGCGCTTGCTATATCAAGTTCCTAAAGAGAGAAGATAAAGAAAGAAAGAACTGGCTCTCAGCCCTCACGACGAGTCGTTTGACGCTCACATCCTTAATTCTGTTCCAGGCGCGAGTAACAGCCCTAACGTGGGGCCACGCAGCGCGGCGGCTGTTCGTGGGCGTGGGGGGCGCGGTGTGCACGGCACGCGTGTGGCGCGTGGTGGCGCCGCTGCAGCTGCTGGCGCGCGTGCGGGCGGCGCAGGCGCTGCGCGAACCGAGACACGCCGCGCGCCTGCCACTGCCGCCGCGCCTGCAGCCCGCGCTCGCCAGCCTGTTCGCGCACACTATACGGGTATGTGGTGGCTTGACTTAAACTTAATTTATTGCCTATGTGCCTACTGGTAGGCGAAACTTAGCACGACATCGCGTGAGAATCTATTGGAACGGTCTGGGGAGGAATCCAATAAAAGAAGTCCAGTCCATGAAGAACCTTTTCTCTCCAATGCAACCGCTTCCCAACTCACACACTTTTTCCATTTTTCGCCAGTGCAATATCCCAACTCACACACTTTTTCAGTTTTTCTTCAGTGCAACTCATAAACTTTTTCCACTTATCTGTCTAGTGCAACTTTCCAACTCATACGCTTTTCCATTTCTCTCCAGTGCAACGTCCCAGAATCGAGCGAGCTGCGTCGCTTCGTGTCGCGGCCGCCGGGCACGGGCGCGCGGCTGCACTGCACCATGCTGCGCCACGACGACGAGGAGACCGGCGCCTACACCCTGTACCTCGAGCACCTGGGGGGACTCGTGCCCCTGCTCAAGGGCCGTCGCACCAGCAAGATTCGACCGGAGTTCGTCATATTCGATCCTCAAGCGGAAGGTGCGTCAATCAAGCATGGTGTTAGCTTCCAGTTCGGGTACCGATAAAGTGTTTCTCACGTGTAGAAATTCGTGGAAGCGTGGAGGTTACTAGGAGTTGATATACGAGTATTACTAGTGATAAATTTAGCAATATAAAGCAGACGTGGTGTGAAGTCCGAAACCACGTTTTATTACAACACGGTATATAGGTATTACGATTACAGTTGCGTCTGCTTGGCTTATCCTTTTCAACGCTACGTTTGTCAGCTCTTGTAAACTAATACCGGAGCTAAAAATTTCATACATATAATTGTAAGTGGTTGTTCTCCAGAAGGCGCAGCGACCATCGTGATCCGCGAGAGCAGCAGCAGTAGCAGCAGCAGTGGGGCGAGCTCGGCGCGCGTGTCGTCCCCCCGCCCGCCGCCCCGTCCGCGCCGCGCGCGCCCGCCGCCCCCCAACGACTCCTGCTCCTCCGACACCGATCGAGAGGACGGTACGCATCATATCTAATCTTCTATTGTATCTCAAGTTCACTTGGAATATTTTGGATGTCTAAAATGCACAAGTTAAAGTTCAGAATTTAATATTGAGGAATATTATTTTAGCCCGTACTTTTTATGGATTTCAGGTTGTTCAGGATCACCCAGGCTTCAAAGGCGTAGACGAGCTCGTGAACGACGCAAAGTTCGGAACTCCAGTGAAAAGGATGATACTCCTGATGAACTGGCTTACATAGATTCTCTCCCAGAGGTAGGTGTCTAATATGTGCACTGCTTTTAGCACAAAATATATCTCGTTCACAAAACACTTTTATTTTCAGGATGTCCGTCTAGTAGAAGTAACTTCAAACATTTGGGGGACCAAATTTAAAATGCACGGTTTAGCCAAAAATGTGCCCGCTAATTTGGGCCAAGTCACGTACAAGACGTCGCTCCTGCACCTCCAGCCGAGACAGATGACTCTCATGATTACAGAGTTACGAGACGACTACCCGGTCGGCCCGGACCCCAACTTTAACCCAAACATATTTTCAGAAGACGAGGAGGATGTCTTCCAATCGAGCAACCCATCCTCACCGTCGCACACCAACAACAATATCAGAAAGAAATTTAATCAAAACATACTGAGCGAGAGAATCAGCACCAGCAACATTCACAGTCAGACCGACTACACCTCCATCAACAATAATTTCAATCCTACGCTAGCCAGGGCCGAGTCATACGAGGAGTTCCCGTTCATAGACACGAGCGATGCTATGAACAATATTCCGGAGAATGTGTACAACTCCACTCCGATAAGGCACACGCAACCGACCGAGCGTCGTGTGAATAATTCCAACAGTGTGCCCAACCGCCATGCCATATCGCCGTTGAGATGCGAAAGTTCCGTTCCGACCCTGCAGTCACCCAAGAACGCCGTGGCTCCCACCGACATCATATTCGAGAGGCCCTCGCCGCAGACCGTTACTTGCGGCGGCCGTGGGGACTTCTGTGGGGGAAGGACCGATTACAGCGTCCGCGGTGATAACGTCTCCCTCAAGGGAAACTTGTCCAACGTCGAGCAGCAAACTTTCAACCTGAACCTAAGCTTGGAGCCTAGCCGGCAGGTAACGATCAAGAAGTGCGACAACCACGTTACGGACAACTGTCTCTCGAAGCTGCGGAAAAATATTTGTAGCAGGGGCGAGTCCGCCTCCTACGAAATGAACACCAAGATATTGAAATCGCTGTGTAACAAAAATTACGAGCACGAGGTTCATCCCGACGCGATGGCCAAGCGAACGGATAACTTGCGGAACCTGCAGAAGAACGAGGACCTGAAGTACATCGACGAGGAGACTCCGGTGGAGACGACGATAACCAACCTGACAGACCGCGGGCGGGAGGGGCGCGAGGGGCGGGAGGGGCGCGTGCAGCGGACCACAACGGTGGTGCCCATCAGCCCGGTGTGCGCCAACATGCCCATGTACGACACCATGACCCGCAGCTGCAGCGTGGGCTACCTCGACCTCGTCGATCCACAGGTTTTGTATTAATTATGCCATTTTTAAATGTCCACCCAAACCACTTAGACATCTTGAGCTTGAATTAAATGTTCTTATAACTAAAATAGGATTTTCATACAGAACCTGGCACCCATTTAGTTCTCAATCAATTTGTCGGCGAAGTCGACTTCTTAATATTGAACTTGGCTCTCATTTCACATTTATGTTCTTAATGAACCGAAACGCAACTGACCATTTCAAATTATGATACCTAGATCCTACAAGCAGGTTGAATTAAAAAAATGAAAAATATCTCTGTAATATTCGTCACAATTATTGACATGTTGTACCAACGTCAGGTCCTCCACGCGCACGTGAGCCTGACGGCGCTGCGCGGAGAACCGCCGCGCCGCCTCGTGCTCGTCAACAACAAGCGACACCGCCGGCCGCGCCGCTGCTGCCGCACCTCCGACGTCACGCGGCACGTCGAGCCCGTCAAGACGCCCAGCCTCAACAAGTGCGGGAAGTCCAAGAGCCTCGACTCCAGCGAGCTGGCCATGACCGCCGACAAGGGCCGGACTAGGGCCAAGGCGCCCGCCCGCGACGAGACACCCTCAGCCAACTCCAGCAGCCGCGAGGACAACGGAACCAGCACGGACGAGTGCAGCGCGGCCGTACGGCGCTCGAGGCGCGACCACGCGGAGTGCGGCCCCGGCCTGCTCCCCCCCGCCGCGCCCGCCCCGGCCCCCGCGCCCGCCACCGACAGCGACTCCGACTACAGCAAGTATTATAGTTAGTAGTAGCTGCTTTATCTCACCCGCGACCTTCTACTTCACAGGTGAGACTCGCAGTGCATCACTCGCGGCTCATTGATAGAATCGAGCACACCCTTGCACTTGCGCATGTGGCTTCCTGCAAAGCTCGATCGAACCAGACCCCGTATGTTTGATAGTTGACAGTAGTTGGCTGATGACTTGTACCTATCTATGAGATACACGATCGAGGTTAGTGAAGCTAGCTTTTTAGATTTCCTGGCGAAAGAGAACAAACAATAGTAAATAGACTACGAACCATGAGACGACTAGATGAGACGATACTTCATGGTAGACCTAGCAGTCTTTTCAAGATTAGTTTTGGAAAGAGTTGCCGCATGAACTTACCTAACATAGAAGTATAATGATGTGACTCCACGCTCATGGAAAGTTCCATTAACGGAATTTGAGTATGTATCCTTACTGATGCCACAAAACACAAAGAGCATGTTTTGTGCTGACGCTTCTTAGGATCACGTAGATAGGTAGGTTAGGTAGGTACCTAACCCACTTAACTATTACAGCTTGTGATAATTTATTGTGCTATAATGTGCGGCAGGTTCGTTGGAGCAGCTAGCGCTGCGGCTGCTGGCGTCACGCTCGGCGCGGGGCGCTGGGGGCGGCGGGGCGGAGGGGGCGGCGGCGCGCGAGAGCAGCTCGGCGCCCGCCTCCCCGCGCCCCGCGCGCGCCCAGCCAGCACCCACCACACGCCGACAGAGATATTCCTCCGCCTCACCAATACGGTATATAGTTTCTTCTTTTCAATCGGTTCGCCCTTAACAGAGCGGTCGTGGTCGTCATATACATGGTCGCATTTCTGGAAGATGTAATTTTGTTCATACTCTCTCTATTTCGCTCGACTGATCGTCATTTTGGTGCAATCATGCAATGGACGGAATGAGCCGCCTATATGTCGTTTAGTTCAATGTTTAGTTTAATGTTTCTCAAATCTTCAGGAACTTATAATTAGCTACTAGTTTTTATGTATGGCGAAATGTTAATCTGATTCGCTTTTCCACAAATAAGTATGAGTTCTCTCTTCCGTGTTAATAGACAACTGCTTAACTCACCGCTGTTGAACCGGCGACGCAACAAGAAGCCCTCGGAGAGCTCCGACGACGAGTACTCGAACGGCTACAGCGAGGTCAACAGCAAGAACTACCGCGACCTCGAGAGCTTCCAGAAGGCGCAGCTCAGGAATAAGGTTAGTTCATGCCAAGGGAGACCACGTCTTAATAGTTGCGGCTGACAAGACACAAGTCTTATTAATCAATTGGCTATACATTGCCTAAACACCAACCAACAACAACGAAAACCAACTTGGATTTTATTTGTGTTGCCTGATGTTATTATAATACAAAAAAAAAATTAAAACCAAATAAAAACATTTCAAATGCAATAACCAGCCGCATTAGACATTATATTCCTCCTGTTTTTAAACCTATTTGAACACTGGAGAAATCTGAATAAAATGTTGGTCCTTCGAGCCGGTTCTTAAACAAATTTAATTGGGCAGCTGAAACGCGCGGGCGGTGCCATTCCCGCCGCCCCCGCCGCCCCGGGCGCCCCAGGCGACGCGCGCTCGCGGCGGCAGCTCGTCATGCACAACAAGGCGCCCATGTGGAACGAAAACAGCCAGGTCTACCAGCTCGACTTCGGCGGCCGCGTCACCCAGGAGTCCGCCAAGAACTTCCAGATCGAATACCACGGGAAACAGGTCACTTTTACGTTTTATGTGTAACTTTCTGTCACCTGAAAGACGAGTAATTTTAAAAAGTGGTCACCCCGCTGCTGATTTACTGCCAGCTTAAAAACTGACAAAGGTTTGCCAAGATCATGAGGAAACCAACTACTTAACTGCATTCTCTATTTAAATCCGAAGTAATCCTTACTTGGATTTGCGCAATAATTATGTAATTAGGTTTGAACAATGTTTAACACCTTAGCACTTTGCCCTACATAACAATAAAAAATAAACTTGATTAACAAAGTAATTTAAATCGGCAGGTGATGCAATTCGGCCGTATCGATGGCAACGCGTACACCCTGGACTTCCAGTACCCGTTCTCCGCCCTCCAAGCCTTCGCGGTCGCGCTAGCCAATGTGACGCAAAGACTTAAATGAGCAATGCCCATTGCTAACAGCAGAAAGTTGCGCTCGTACGGCTTCTACAACCGTAGCGGGCTGTAACGTTCTGTACAACGCGACGTGATTTCATAGGACGCTATTGCCGTATCAGTGTTACTTTTTCGTGTCCACAGCAACAACCGGTTTGCTCCATCAAGGCTTAGTGCAGTACAGTGCTTGCAGTATCGACTATCACTAACCACTCCCGAATAATAATTTCGCCTGTGACATAGTGAGATGGTGTAGCAGATTTATTTTTGTGTAGGCATAATTACGATCGCGTCGCATGGTCGGTCGTTCTAGTTAATTAATATTAAATCCATCGCTAAATATAAGCTTTACTTTAAACTAAATTGCTCTGGATTTTGTGAAACTGAAACTCACTGGTCTGCATAATTTTTTACACGTGCTTAGATAGGTAGCGTTGTAAAATAATAAATTGTGAGTCTCAATGCCGGACGAATGTATTGACATTGGGACCACCCGAATGGATCCATGTATTATAATGAAAGTTCCGTAACATATTACAATAATAAGTACCTACAAATGTCGAAAACATGTCGTCTACAAAAATTGTGAGCACTTAGTTGATATATCGTTATTGCATTGGCCTATAGATATAATGGTATTATAACTCAAATGTTACCTATTCTTTTATCGTACGGTAAGCCTTTTTTACGTTGGTACATATTAGAAATGACCAGCACTGAAGCTGGTTGTAATTTTAAAAATGGGCTCTTTGTTTCCTAAAACCAGTGAGCAAAAGCTATCTTTTAAGTATATTCTGCTAATGAGTTGATAATTCGTGTGTGGAACACGAGAGATAAGAATTTCTGTTTCTTGTGCTTTTGAATATCTCACTCTCGCTCAATATTGAATCATTAAATCATTCAATTTACTCTCCTCAGGATTATAGCTCACTTGCTGGAGATCTAAACTGGGTACACTTTAGAAAAATACCTAATCTTTGCTCTTTTAATTTATTTAAGAAATAAATATTTTATCACGTCATGTTTAGGTCCCGTAAGAACCATCTGTTGGGGACCTCAGATTCATATGAAAATACTTACACGTTATTTGTCAAACGTATTAATGTGATATTTTCGTTATTCCAATAGCATCACGTCCTTTTGCTTCCATTCCATCATTTTGCTTCGTTTATAAATTGTTGTCTAAATATTTACTTAAATACCATGGTTATTGTTTTCTTGGTCATTTTAAAATTGGTTATTAATATCAAACTGGTTAGCTGTTCTTGGTTCGTATCTTGTTTTGTTTTCTTGTATTACATTTAATAAGCCTAGTGTACACATAATTACGTCGCCTTACGTTACTTGAAATATTTATAATTCACTGTTTCAGTATGAAAAGTTAATAAAATAAATATTAGGATGTGTGTATGTACTTTATTGTCACGATTAACATTCTGTCGCAGTGAATGTTAAGTGACGTAATGTTTTGAATGTTAAAGTTTTAATGAGCACATTTTAAATGATCCCTTAATGTTGTTGTACTGTGTGTTTATATTTAAATGGAATTGTTACTGTAATATTTAATTATTTTATATTCTGTGAATTGTGTTATTAAGACGTAATAAGTTTTTAATCGTGATACTTTCTGAACAATTTCTATTTTGAAAATAGATAAATCGCATGCAGGTCTTAAAACTAAAATCCAAGGTTTAAGCCAGGGACTGACAAGGTTACCTTTTTAACAGATCAATTCGGATTAACTTTACCCTTGATGAACATCCACTTTACGCACGGTCCATATTCATTCGTAATAATTAGGTATTATTAATTTTTAACAAGTAGAAGGTTAATATCTCAAAACCAACTTAATAAATGGGTTGTTGGAAATCAGACTATGAGTTAAAGTGGGTTTAGTCGATCCCTGATTTAAATCCTTTAATTACATCAAGTAACAGAGTACCTATATCAGAATCACATAGGAAAAACTAAATTACAAATCTTTTAAATTACCTAACTTAAATAATTATATTATGTGTATATTAGTGTTATAATTTCGGCTAGTTGCAGCTGAAATCAAAAGGATAGGTTTGCTGCGTGAGGCGGAGTGTAGATTTCCTTTCAATAACGTACATATCTATCGTTAATTACTTAGTTATCGTTAGAGTTTAGAAAACAAGATTTTATAGATCTTGATTTGTCACTCATTTTTTTAAGACTGCACTTTGTAAAATATTTTTGTATTGTAATTTCTACCGATAACATTATTTAATTGAGTAAATTAATAAATATTGACGTTGTGTAAATGAATTTCGTTGCATTTGTGATGTTAGGTTGCTTCTAGATCAATGTTGACGTATCGTACCTACACCGGGATGCTTTTTGTGTAACTGTTTGATTTGTCGGTTGTAAATACCTGTTATAGTCGCAAAGTGTAAATAAAACTATTCTCCAAACGATAAACAGTTTTTTATTCAATTAATATAAAAACAATTGACTGCTAAGAAGCATTGAGAGAACCGTTATCTAAACTCAAGGGCCTGTCTGGATAGAAAGCGTCTGGCCAACCATTGAATTCTCAAGTTTCTGAACGGCTCTATCCATTGCAAATTATTGAGATTTTTAATTTTTCTTTTCATGATTATTATTATATTTATTGATCTTTATGTTTTCTGGAAAAACTACTTCACCCGAATGTCATGGATATATTAAGTTATTGTCGGCGTCAGCTAAGTGGAGATAAGGCAAATAATATTTATTATGAGCTCAATTTTGATCAGAGAAACATATGCATGAGTAGTTTATACTGTCAGACAGGAAGATTGCACCTTATCTGGTGTTATTAAATTGATTAAATAGTTTTAGAACTCCAAAATAATAAGACTGTGAATGAGACAAGCAGGACGCTTTCCTATTTACTTAAGCTTTGTATCAGACTCATAAAAATTAATACAAATATTACATTACAATAAAATTAAAATACAACATGTTACATTGAAGTATAATAATTATATAGATTATAGCAGACACCACGAAGTATTTTTGTGCTATTAGTAGTGTAAAGGTCAATGCATACATAACATAGACGGGACTGGGACGGAACGTGGACGGGACATAAATATACGTGCGTGCCCCGTTCCCGTCCCGTGCGTGCCTCCGTGGCGTATGCGCTACAGTTTACATTTTCTATGAAACAATGTTTCCATAACTTCACGTCCAGTCCCGTTCCCGTCCCGTCCACGTTACGTATGCATCGACCTTTAATGTTTGGGTAAATGTATTTTTTTTTACATACATTTTGCATATTATATCTCAACAATTTATAGATACTCCTTACTTAGATATATTACATAATTATTATACTCCTTATTTAGAATGCAACCTGCATTATCGATCTAGCGGTCCCTAAAATATATACGAGTATCTATTTATATACCTAACCTTTTGAAAATATAAAACCAACTATTCCTAGCATTGTTATTTTTCTTTATATAGTCTTTATAAAAAAACTGTTGATCTTTCTATATTGATTTATTGGAAAGATATTCTACTTCTATTTTGCTATACTTGTATATGTTATGTAAACAAATAGTAAATATTTTGACCTACTTTGGATTTGTACGAGAGTAAGAAAAATTAAGGTTTAAATTGTCCTGCATATGGAATTAATTTTGGTTTGAGAGCCAGTTCTTTCTTTTTTTTCTTCTCTCTTTCTTGGCCGGCAACGCATTAGGGATGCCTTTGGTGTTGCTGATGTCCATGGGCGACGATAGCACTTACCATCAGATGGATCGTCAGCTCGTTTGCCGGCTACTTCCATAAAAAAAATTAAGATAGAGAACCATGATGGTTAAAAGTTTTGATACCATCAAGCTGATATCTTCATGTTTTCAGGATGTAGCTATTGGCAATCGTTATTTCAGTTACCTATTTACTTAGTAAAACTTTAAATTTTAATGGCAAAGCATGTTTTATTATTTTTTCAAGTTTATTTTGTACATAACATGATTTGACTCAATCAATTCCATCTCCCACCAGCCTAATGATCATTAAACTAGCAGCTTTAGGCAGGCAGGTAATTAATTTATTGTATGTAGATTTTTACATAGTAATCATTACTATATTACACTCTACATGGATGGAGTACCAGTGTAGGCGTCACAGGTTTCTACTTGTACATTTCAAAGTCTAAAAATAAGTTTCTTTAACACACATCAAACAGATATATAACAGTAAAATTACGCTTATACAATAAAAACATTTTTCGCGAGCTTATTACGATTCTATATGCGAGTGTATTACGATACTATTGATAATAAGATATGCTCCACAGTATTAGATTAATAAGGCATGAATTTATTGCAAATCATGTATAACATGCAATTATACATTGTTTAATTAATCTTGTAAAACATTTGAATGCTTTTCCACTTTAACAGAATCTGTACCACTTCGTTTCCTTTGTGTACACAGCCTAATAATTCCCATTTACAGTCGGAAGAGGTAATTTTGATGTACAATGTTGCTTTTATATTATATGTATAATATAATGTTCAGTCTAAAGCATGGATAACACAATAGCACTCCTTGATAGCGGTTGATTCCATCCACCCTTCTGTGTCAATGTGTCAATAGCTAGCAGAGTTAGTTCCATCGGCCCCAGTAATTTGCATAACGTCGTTCAATAAATCATATAGCAAATAAATACTAAGTTTCAATTGCCCTGGTATTCCCAACATGTTGACTCTATAAATCATAATAATAATTTTATAAATTTGTGAAACAAAACCTTAAGGTAACATAATAAATTAAGAGATTACCTCTGTACCACGACAAATGAAAGTTAATCTGCGCCATTTTCTTTGATGATCGCCAATGCCAAGGTTTTTGAGTCCAATGGAACAATATGCCCAATCTGCTTGGTTGAGGAGACACTGCAATGGGTAAATGGGACTGACCCACAGCAGAGCGCATCTACAATTGCTAATCACAGTCGCTTCCACTCTGGCCAGGTACATAGTCTTCATCATCCTCGTCTGATATGTCAAGGTCATCCAAATCTTGAAAGAGAGACTCGTCAACTTTAACAGCATCACCTGAAATGAAATAAAACACATTCAAAATAGCTACCTCCCTTTCTAATATGAGTACTGTATGACTTAGCAACACTACATGATAATTATATTTAATGGTAAACATCAGAATATGTTCAACCTTAGCACATGTATAACTAAAGGGTTAATGTTGGAAATATTTTAATATATCAAGATTTACACTAAACTGCATGCAGAGATCATGTTTTATATGATTTTATATTATAACTAGCTGACCGGGCAAACATTGTTCTGCCAAAAATTTTTTAGGGGTAGGGGGATGAAAAATAGATGTTGTCCGATTCTCAACCCTAGCCGATATGCACGCAAAGATTCACGAAAATCGGTCGAGCCGTTTCGGAGAAGTTCAACTTCTAACACTGTGACACAAGAATTTTATATATAAGATTTATTAAGACATTTGAGTAACCGCCCTAGCTTTGTTTCGGTTTTCTTATTTTTTTACAATCGCAAAAGACTTCTACTACAGTAGCTCTAGATGGAAAACTCTTATCAAATTAGTATGAAGTTATAAGATTTTTTATAAATTCTATACATACCATCCTCCAAGAACTTCAAGTCAGACTCATTGAGTGTGGTGTCCCTGAGGAACAGTTCCTTGCCAGTTAATTTATTTTTGTCCTTGGCTTCTTTCTCTCTCTTGGCAGGAATTCCCATATCAATTTCAAACTGCTTTCTCCATGCCAGGAATGACTCAACGGTCACTCTAGTGCCTTCAAATCTCTTCTACAAAAAAAATATTTGAATGTTACAGTTAGTTTGAATCAATATTGATATTAAATTGATTTATAGTAAAATTTTACATATATGTGGAACATTATCTAATTCAGTTACATTTTATTAAGGTGATAGAAGTATTTTGCAACAGAAGTTGAAATACATAGACAAACCATTTCTGCTTCTTCTTCTGCTTTCTTCTTTGCTAATTGTTGTTCTTCTCTCTCTTTCTTAATTGCATCCCACTTCTCATTAAGCCACTCTTGCCCTGAAGACACCAAGGTAAAAATCATTACCATACCAAGATTTTCTTCACCCTGGAAATTTAGTCACTAAAATTAAGATATTTGAGTGAATCTTATCAATATTATACAAAGTAACTTTATCACAGATCAAATATTTCAATAAGATGAAATTGTGGAGCTTTGTCTAATATTTCTAGTCTAGTTCATAATAATATACCTAATCAACTATAAATACCTGCGCCGTCAAATAAGTGAGTAGTTCATTTTTATCAACGACATCATCGAAGTTTTCTTCATTATCAATTTCAACGAGCGGCAACTCGTCCGGGTACTTGGGTGTATACGTAAACACCAGCCGACAAGCTAATCCATCCCCGTCATCGAAGCCTTCTGACTTTATTGGTATAGAAAATTTAAGTATGGGCTTCCTTTCCAGTACTACAAAAAAAATTGAAACTTGATTTAAAAACTATTATATTTTGATTGGTTTAATAGTTATTTATAAATATAGGGTAAATTTACCTACTTTGCATATCACCGTAGTAAATAGAATCGAGCGCTTCAATCTCGCTTGACTGTTCATATTCATAATCCATGTTGCAATTTTTTTATAATGTGCTTTACCATTCAACACCTTGGTGGCGTACTTTACGGTTATTGAAATATTTCTTGGAATTTATTTTAAAATTCACAACAAAAACTCATTTTCTATTGCAAATTGTAGAAGAGGTTATTAAATTGGCAAATGTCAAATGCAAATCAAAAATTCAAAATGTCATCTGATTTCTGTCAAAGTCACTGGCATCCACAATTTTTTTCTTCCATACATGGCATTGTACAACATCTATACAAATCATTGATTAAAGAAAAAGTAGAGGATATGCCCTAAATTGCATATACATTTTTTCATTATACATATATTATGCAAATATGACCCGAAATACCAAAAATACATCTGTCCTGTTCTTACACGCGACAATGTAAACTTAAAGAAAGAGTACAATACATGTAGCATATTTCAATTTTCTGGCAACATTTTAAAGAAATCTATCTAAGCTCCGCCTTGACAATGACAATCTTATTTCCAAGAAGAGATTTGAAACGTTTAACTTAATGTACTATTTTGCCCTAATGAGTAGTTTGTCTAAATAAACGCATTTGGTGTACAAATTCATGTCAGTTGGTGAAAACCCTAGAAATCTATTTTAATATAGATAATATTTGTTATGGATGTATTTCCGAAATAAAATTATTATTATTATTATTATTATTATTAATAATAATCTTTAGTTTACATTTGTATCGGCTGCAAAACGACTAGAGTATAGATCGATATGGATCGTATCGCCGTGTATCGATCCAGGTATTGATCCTAGTGATTTGATACTGATCGATCCAGTATCGAATGATTTTTTTTTAATGGAAATAGGCGGCAAACGAGCTGACGATCCACCTGATGGTGAGTGGCTATCGTCGCCCATGGATATCAGCAACATCAAAGGCATCACTGATGCGTTGCCGGCTAAGAAAGAGAGAAAAAGAAGAAAATAAAATTTTAAATAGGAATGTTTAATCCGGGTGTTTTATGTATCGATAGTCCGGTTTGACATGAATATCTCAATAAATAGTCCAAATATCAATTCATATAATTAAATATACCTGTAAGGTGGGTATCGCGGCCAATGAATATCAGCGACCAAAGCGTTGTCAGCCAAGAAAGAGAAAAAAAGAAAGAAATATGTTAATAAATGAAACATGATACATATTTTATATTTTATTTATATTTACTACTTATAATTTAATACGATGTTTTGTATCGATTCATAATCGAATAAAAATCTCGAAGGTTAAGGTTAAGGTTAAGGTTAATCGTTTTAGATTAAATTTTATATTAGATTTAATTTTATTCAAAATATTGTTGTAGTATTTACTATTTCAATCTTTAAATACCTTTTCCTATTCATCCTTCTCTTCATCTTATTTCATTCCTTTCTTCATTTTTTATCTTTGTTTATTTGTAATATTTCTATATACTTTATGTATTTCTTTACCTTTCCCTCATAGTTTTGTTGGATGTAGCCTGTAAATTAGTGTTAATATTTATTATAGATATCCTTTTACTTACTGATTAGTTTTGGTTTATTTATTCAAAATTTATCGTATAACTTAACCTTTGTATTTCTCACTCGTAGGACTTTTGTATCTTTAAAATTACCTTTTGTAACATCCTTGTATAGCTTTCTCTTTAGTTTATAATGATTTCTGTATTATTTTCTTAGAACATTTAATATTATGTCCATTTTCTGTAACTTGTTATGACATCGTTGTCATTGATGTCATATCATTGTTTTCTAAATTGCCATAGATTTAATGTAAAATTGTTAGTTTTTTATATAGATTATATCTAAATGTTTTAAAATATTTTATGTAACCTTTTCCTCTTCCTTTTTAAATTATAAGGAAGAATTCAAATCTGGAAGACCGTTTGAAAATGGTTCGCCGAGGACAGAGCAGCTCGGCGAAACAGAGGGGAGTTGCCCGGTATCTTTCACACGTGAGAGACGTGTGCCTGGACTTCATTTTTATTGAAAGGAAAAATATCTGATGGGAAAATTGTTTCAGAGCTTCCTGTGTATTATCTGATTCTCATTTCCGGGTTACGACGTGTGTTGGCTTGTGCGCCTGCTGCACGCCCGCAACTGACCGCTCTGTTGACGCTCCGAGGGAGCAAATTGCCGAGTCGCTGCGTGCGTGGGTTGTGCGACCCAACGCACGACCCTGATACACCTGCTGAGTGTGCCGGTCGGTATATTCTCTTACACGGCCGCACCTCACTTCCTTATTTCTTTGGTGTGGACGCCGACGGGAGTGAACGCCGCAGGTTCCACGTGCAGCTGCCCAGGGCCTTAGTGGAAGGCCTTCTTCAACAGTGCTTCAGAACAGTGACTTTTTGTTTTCTAAATTTATTCCTTTCTTTTTAATACTTACCGTGTACCCACCAGGTAAATTCTATTATACCCTTTTAACTTCTAACCTTTCTTTCATTTATAGCTTCTTCTCACCCTATTACACTACATTGTATAATTAAATACTGAAAAAGTTACTTAAGGTTTTTTAAAACAATGTGGTATGTTGTAGGAACATCATATAAATAATAATATCTCACTCTATAACAGTATATTTGATTTAGAACTTTTGTGTTTTATAAACTAATTAATCAAATAAATTCATATCATCATATATTTTTTTCTTAATATATTATATCGATATGTGTAAAATACAACACTAATTTGTGGGCGGAGTCGACGCCATATTTGAGAAACTTTTGGCTTCAGATCACGTGACCTCATTTCCTATCCTCTCTTTTTCTTTAATCAAAGATACAAATACTTTTTCTTTAATCAATGATACAAATCAGACATAATCAATTGTCTAGTTCGTCTATGGTTCATATGAAAACTTGTATTTTTGAATTTGGAAAAATCACGTCAAATAAAAACAAGTTCAATGTGCTTGAATTAACTAAGCTCGATTAAATACCGAGTCACAGATTATCACGAAAATCACATCACGAAAATGGCATTTTTTTATTCCTTGACAGGCTATGTCAAAATTGTCAAATATACTCTGTGTTTTCTGCCTTCTTCTAATTAGTCTGTGGTTACATACAAATTTAATTTAACCTCTTTCTAAAAATCTAAATTAAACATTTTCTGTAGATTTCATTTGAATTTTGTAACACTTAACAGCGGACACTTACTTTTAACTACTTTTGAATTCATGAAACGATTTATACTTCTGGAAAATTTTCCCGCTATATTTTATGCAAGAATGTCATTTATGATCACGTGACTGACATCCAAGTCATCGAACTGACCAACCAACAGCCAACAACAGCCAGCCAGCGCCATCGTAATTCCTAACCAAATCAAAACCATAGTTTGAGAAATGGCCGACGATAAAGAAGTGGAAAAAACGATCGCAGAGGACTTGGTTGTAACCAAGTATAAATTAGCGGGACAAATTGTGAATCGTAAGTACCATCACAAATAGCTTAAATTAAAATTTTGTAATTCCGTACATGCTGTGGATGTGAACTGAGTATGTTGGACGCGTGTCATCACCATGCGGACAATGTGGTGTCGCTACCGAAGCCAAATTATTTCTGTATCGTAACTTATTTATAAACGGCTCACTATAATAATTTTCCTTGTTACAGGTGTGCTAGAACAAGTGATTGCAAAATGCGTGCCCGACGCGTCTGCGCGTGAGATATGCGAGTTCGGTGATAAGTTGATTCTGGAGGAAACTTCCAAGGTTTTCAAAAAAGAGAAGGATTCCAAGAAAGGCATTGCATTCTCAACATGTGTTTCTGTGAACAACTGTATATGTCACTTCTCACCAATTCCCAGTGAGCCTGATTACATATTGAAACAAGGGGATCTTGCTAAGATGTAAGCAAAATTAAGTTATGGTTATAATTAATGCGCTGTGTATAATGTCCCTTAATAACCTGTTTATAACTAATAATACTAATATTCACAAGCTTTGTGTAACTATAAGTATAAAGTTGATAAGATAATAATTTAACATAGGTAACTTAAAATCCATTTAAAGTTGATTTATCCATTATGCATGTGGCTTTATAATTTTAGCTCATGTCAAGGCAATATTTTTTTATGTTATTCATCTTTTTTTAGGTTATTGCATTTAAGTATGTATGAGAATGTTGCATTAGCGTTTTGTTGTAGTGACCTGGGTGCACATATTGACGGTTTCATAGCAGTTGTGGCACACACAGTTGCAGTGGGTGGTGGAGAGGTGACTGGCAGAGCCGCCGATGTGCTCCTTGCTGCACACCTGGCCAGTGAAGCCGCCTTGAGGCTTCTTCGGCCAGGCAATGAGGTGAGTAATATCTGTAAAAGCTGCTAATGAAGAATCAAAAAAAATATCCTGTGACATGCCATTAGAACTGATCTGTTAAGGAAAGTTTCTTTGCCTTATACTAATATTCTTTTTATTCAAATGTGTCTTTACTTGGAGAGCAAGTTTGTTGGTACATCGTTTCCTTGACATACATAGTCTATGATGCAAGAGTGCTCACTTATTACATTATTAATCTGACCCTTGTTCTTCCATGTTATTGAAATAATGATATATGGTGAGGTTCTTTTGAAATATTGGTTATTTTAGAAGATAGAAAGCAAAACTTAACAATAATATAAACAAAATTTTGTCATTATTATTCAACTAATGTCAGTTTCAAATATTTATGTAAATATTGAATGAAACCTGTTTGGCCCTGAATTCTTTCCAGGTTAGATTTTTTAATTATCAATCTGGCAGTACTCAGGGTAAATAAAAAGTAAATTTTCCATCTGAAATGATAAGTTGTTTCAGAGGAAATATTACTTACAGTCCCAAAACTTATTAAATTTTTAAACAAAAATTATATAATACTGGTGTGTTTTTTTGCAATTGGCTGGTTTGTTCAAACTTCTGCATTTCTTTCAGAACTATGCTATAACAGATGTAGTCCAGAAGATAAGTTCGGAATATGGCTGTAAGGCTATAGAAGGCATGCTCTCGCACCAACTCAAGCAATTCCGTATTGATGGTGAAAAGAGCATAATTCAAAATCCATCAGAGCTTCAGAGGAAGGAACATGAAAAAGCAACATTTGAGACTTATGAAGTATATGCAATGGATGTACTCATAAGTACAGGAGAAGGAGTGGTAAGTGAATCAGTATTGAGGAAATGCATTATTTTATTGTAGGAATCTCTTCAAAGCAAAACTTAACTATTAATAAAAACAAAATTTTGTCATTGTAATTCATCAAATGTCAATTTCAAATATTTATGTAAATATTGAAAGACTGTTTGGCCCTGAATTCTTTCCAGGTTAGATTTTTCAATTATCAATCTGGCAGTACTCAGGGTAAATAAAAAGTAATTTTTCCATCTGAAATAATAAGTTGTTGCAGAGGAAATATTACTTACAGTCCCAAAGCTTATTCTATATAAGCTATAATTAATAAATGCCAATGTTAAGCAAGTTTTACACTATTTCAGGGCCGTGAAATGGACACTCGGTGTACAATTTACAAGAAAACTGATGAGATTTACCAGCTTAAATTGAAAGCATCCAGAATGTTCTATAGCGAGGTATGTTATTAATTATTATAGTTCCTTCCCTCCTTAAACACCTTCCCTCGAGGAATATGTTTGCAATATTATTATACTAATATTGTTAAGTTACTTGGGGGTAAACCAGTGAAATGAGTTTGAGCCGATGTATCTTAGTTGGGCACATTGGTATAGATCATTACAACAGATTAATATATAATTTACTATAATGTAATAAAATTCAAATTAAATATGGAAACATGATTATTATTTTATGTTTAACAGGTCCGCAACAAACATGGTTCCATGCCTTTCAATCTTCGCAGCTTCGACAAGGAGACTAGTGCACGACTAGGCATTGTTGAGTGTGTCAATCACAAACTCATTGAACCCTTCACGGTAAGCCTATCTTTTGAAATTTTGCATAATTATGTTTTGAAAATATAATATAAATATTGCTCCTTTAATCTTTGTTATTACAAATTGCAATAACTATATCATACTCATTACTTAAATCTTCTGACAATGATTGTTACTTATTACCTACAGGTATTGTACGAACGTCCCGGTGAGTTGGTGGCGCAATTCAAGTTCACAGTGCTGTTGCTACCCAGCGGCACTCACCGTATCACCGGCCTGCCGTTTGATAAGAGTCAGTGCAAAAGTGACCGCACGATCAAAGACCCAGAAGTTAATGTAAGTTTATTATTGTTTTTACTTTAACATTCAACAATAATACAACTTCTTTATTATTTTATTGTTTTTATTATCAGCCATTGCTATATAAATATTGTGCTTAAGTTTACAAGTTTATAAGGGAATGCCCTGTTATCTTTCAAAACATTCTGTCCAATAGTTTGTTTTGAACAAGCGCAGGGTATATCACAGTAATCTTTTTGAGCTGAATGTTATATTTTAGCATTTCAGTTTGAACTATTACAACAGTTAAATAATAATAATGACTTTATTTTCACGTAAAACATATTGTAATGTAAATTTAAATAAAGTTGTGTTCATTTACGTACAAACAGGCCCTCCTCAACTCATCAGCGAAGTCTAATAAGAAGAAGAAAAAGAAAGCCGGTGCTGAAGAAGCAATGGAAGTGGAAACTGCTGCATAGTACATTACTAATGCTAAAAAGGACTTTGAAACTGAAATCTGCAACTTTCCCGCAAATTCACTCTAACTGGTTATACTATTCACATAATCAAGGCAAAATACAAAAATAGGATAATATGAACAAAATTAGGACATACAATCACTGACAAGCATTCTAATACAATGTACTTCTTTATATATATATGTAATAAATGTAATAGCTAATAATTCACCATAAGACTGGCAGTGTTAAAAATTTATTGTTAATGTTAAATGTTTATTTACAAAGTAATTGCCGTCTTGTGCTAAGTGGATTATTGTGAATAACATTCAATTGTCTGCTGTTTCACTAGAAAATAACTTGTCACTATAATAAAAGATGAACATAATTGTTAACTATATTTGTACATAAGCAACCATTGTTGGTTCCCCTCTGTTCAACAAGCAAAACATACATGAATAATTAATAATTTAAGTTTATATTACGGTACAAGTTAAAAAAAAAAACAGACTACAATAAAAATACCATTCATCAGTTATAATTTAACCTCGTGATGTGCACAAAATTTGTTCTAACTCAATAAGAAATGGTTAATGTGCAATTTTTAAGGTATTGTGTAGCGAGACTTGGTGGCTCTAAATTCTAAGTAAATTTGATGCTGAATGTTCCTAATTTCTATTGCTTCTTACCTCAAATGGATGTTGTTCTAAGTAAATCTTTACCTAAATATTAAAGCAATGTAAGATTTCAAGACCACTAAGTATTTAGCTCCATAAATAAAGTATGCAGTCTGACTACAGATTTATAATTAAATGAAATAAATTTCAATGCTGTAAAATTAATGAACATAAACCACAGTAACATCAACTTTGGCGATTGGTATGCAGGTAATAGTTATTTATGGAACTAACTCTTCATGTAAGGGAGTTGTTTCATGTGTGACCTTGTGAGAGGAATAAATCAAATTTTGCCACAGTTGTGGACTGTTTTGTACTTGTTGTTTTTGTTCACCTGAAAATCCTTTAGCCTAATTACTAATTTTGTCTATTAACCAACCATGACTTCATCGCCACTTACCATCAGGTGGGGGATTAACTTATCTACATCTTATACATATATAAAATTCTCGTGTCACGGACTCACGGTGTTAGAAGTTGAACTTCTCCGAAATGGCTCGACCGATTGAATCTTTGCGTGCATATCGGCTAGGGTGGAGAATCGGGGAACACCTCTTTTTCATTCCCCTAATTGTTAAGGGTGGTCCACCCCTAATTTATTTTTTATTTTTTTTACAAAATTTATTTTTTTATGATACAGCGTACAAAAATAATAATATAAAAAACTTTTGACAGAACGAAGTCTGTCGGCGCAGCTAGTATATCTATACAAATAAATAAAATTGGAGCGTAGTAAAAAGCGGTTATTTTAATATTACAAACAATATTAAAATAACAGCTTTTTACTAAGTGCATTTGGATGTGTACACGGAACATATAGCAAAACAACATTTTTCACAATTTTTGTCTTGTCTGTTTGGTCCGGGTAATCTCTGAAATGGCTGGACCGATTTTGACTGGACTTTCACTGGCAGATAGCTGATGTAACAAGGAGTAACTTAGGCTACTTTTATTTTAGAAAAAAAAATGTTAGGCGATACGAAGTTCACCGGGTCAGCTAGTTAGATATAAAAAAGTGATGTCTATTTTTATTTATGAAGCCATATTTAGCCATAGCACACACCTAATTATCGCCATTGGTGGGGTTTATGCGCCTGAGAGACATTATAATATATAATTATTATATTCTTTCACAGCTTAGAGCTTTATAGTCAGGATAATATTATTGAAATGAAACTTCAATGTTGCAAAGGTTAGGGTAGGTAGGTGTCGATAGTGTTGCTTACAAGGATCAAATTCTAGAAATTAAATTTGCCATGTCATTACTTTCCAGAATTTGATCCTTGTTAGCAACTCTTATCGAATAGTGTAATAATAAAGGGCGTTTTTTTTTTCAAAATCAACGGATTAGAGTCCTGGCCAGAAATATAGATTTTTCGTATGTCATTATTTCCCAGAATTAGATCCTTGTTAGCGACACTATCAAATGGTGTAATAATACAGAATGCCTTTTTTTCAAAAGCAACAGTTTCGATTCCTGGCTAGGAATATAGATTTTTCAAGAATGTAATGATGCAGTTTTAGTTTTCGTCAAAATCGGCCCCAGTACTCCTTTCAGCATTATTCGCTATTCCTTATAGTTTTGGATTTTGCAGTCCACGCACACTTGAAAAATTCTTCCTGTATAATTGGCATTGTTAAAAATTATATAAAAATAACTGGGTAATATCAATAACAATTTTATTGCACACTATTTATGGAACAAAACATCTACATTACTTTATTTAGCTTCTTGTCCAGGGCCTGGACTTGGTTGAACTGGTTCAATAGCAGTAGATATAAACTCATAGGTCTTGGTTGCTGCATTGCTCGTATGTGTAGGTAGATTAACTAAAAATCTAAATGTTGATTTAACGCCACAATTCCAGTAGTACTTGAATAGATATGTTATTCGATCGTTCGTAGGTAAGGCAGGGAGCTGAAACATTAATCAGGTTTTAAAACTTGAAATTATAAATACATAGCATAAGAATTCCTACCAGCCCCTCTGCTGGATTTGAGTCTCACTCTCGTTAGATAAGATGAGAGGTGTTGTAGGTACCTCATATGGTATTTGTTTTTTTAAATCCCCGACATACGGAGATACTCCACTCTCCAGTTCTTCGTATAGCGCGCTCGTTGTGGCACTGTCTTTCCAAACGCCTTTATCTACTGTATAGTAAACTGCGCTACCAAGAATTGCCGATTTTATTCCGAATCTGAAAATCAAAAATGTCAACTACATAAAAGTCATAAATTAGGAACTCTATTAAGGTTCATATTAAGTACACAAACTTGAGCATCTTCGGACCAATTCAAATTTATTATAGGTTGAAAATAAGTTCAAATTATGTAATTTTAGCCAATAAATAAAATAATAACTTCAGTTTTGGACTTGACAAATATCTCATTGTCATTCAGTGTTGCCAATGAAAATTTTTGGAAGGCCGTGTACATTAGATAAAAAAGCCGTGTTTCTATGGAAAAAGATCAACTGTGGGCCGTGTCCACAGCTGCCAATATATTATGCTATCCAATTATGCCATTAAATACCACGCTCGGACGCTGAGACTAAAAAAAAAAGGTCGTTGGCAGTGAATTTGATGTCCACAAAACAATGAACACTTTTCATATTAGCCTATTGGCGCTGTTTTAAGGGTTTTAACATTCGTTAAATGTCTGCAAAAATAATAAATAACAAAAAGATCGTAGAATTTGCGAAAAGCCGGAAAAGCCGTAGATTTTGCTACGGCCGCGGCCCTAGGGTTCGGGCCGTAGACCGTAGATTTTGTATTTTTTTGGCCTGAAAGCCGTAGAACACGGTAATTGCCGTAGCATTGGCAACACTGTTGTCATTTGTCAGCTCCATATGTCATATCTGTCAACTGTCAAGGTTAGAACAGAACTTGGTCTCTGTTTAGTAGCTGTCAAAAATATCTTCCAAATCCATGGATATAATACTCTAACTGGATATTTAACTTTGTAGAGGTACTTGAAGACTGAAGCTGCAAACATACTATAAGCCGCGGCTGATCGGACGCGGCTGACAGCCGCGGCTGATAATGTGCACAGTCTTTGAGACGTGGCTTCCGGACGCGTTCCAACGCTTTCCACAGAGTACTATCACGCCTATTCCACAAAGAACTGTAGACGAAGAAACATGTCGAGTAGTGAAAGTGAGGACGATTTTCTTGAATTATCGGCGGCTGCTTTATGTTGTCCACCCAAAAAGAAAATAAAAAGAAGCGTTTGGGTCCATGAGATAAATAAAGAAAGAACAGAGTCTGGTGAATTCCACACTTTGTATCCACATCTGATGAGATGAACGTTGGTATAAACTTTATTTATGAATGAATGAGGACCGATTTAATTTTTTGCTAAGTTTAATCGAAAATGATATTGAAAAAGAATTAACACAGTTTAATTTAATTTTAATTCATAATTATATAGTAATTCCCTGTTGCGAACATACTCAATAATTCGTTCGTCCATTTTTAATAGATACGTACGTTCTTCCTTCTGACACAGAGTACTAATGCCTTCTGACGCGCATGGACGCGTCCCGCACCCCGTGCATACTATGAAATACCGTCCGCGGACGTTTTCGGCTGACAGAAACATCCAGCGCGCCAGATAGCTCTCGGACGTCCGAACGCCTCAAGGTGCCTCAAGGTCACGTCCGCAACTTACCTCCAATAGTTTGCACAGCTCAGTGTTTATTCATTATCTAGGTACCTATTACGTCACATCCTTCAGCCGCGTCCGTCAGCCGCGGCTGATAATATGTTTTCAGCTTGATGACGTCATTATCGACTATCACAAGCCGGATTGAGGTTGTCCTTCATAATTTTATTGTAGGGTGTCCACACTTAAAAAATTATGCCTTATTTTGATATGGTTCTTCAAAATGTTCGACCGATTTTCGTGAATCTTGACTCTCGTTGAGAATCGGACAACATCTATTTTTCATCCCCCTAAACGTTAAGGGTGGTCCACCCCTAATTTTTTTTTATTTTTTTAAACTTTTGACAGAAAGAAGTCTGTCGGGGCAGCTAGTATTATATAAAATTGAAAAGTTTAATTCCGGATAAAACCGGTTATATTCATTGAAGTATTATTTCTAGCGTATAGAACAGACACCGCGAACATCGGGTTCAGAGGTATGCATTGCAGCCGGCCGGCTTCATTACATTCTGTCACTCGGCTGCGCTCATGGCGGTCACATGTCAAAATTGTGAACAAATAAAATTTCAAAAATGCCGTAGTACGTTATATAAATCAGTCAACTACCTACGAATAAAAAGATAGTTGTGTTACTTATCATTGGCAAGGAAACAAAACATAAACTCAAATCAACCATAACGAATTTATTTCATTAATGTGCAATGTTTCCACCATTTTTCGTAGCCGATCGTGCCTCTCTCTCGCTCGCGGAACGCTACATTTTCTTGTGCGTGCGCCCGGCATTCATCGTTTTAATGGACGTTATCACGTCAAAATCATTAGGCTCGTTTACATACTTGAATGATATTTGGCAAGCCGCAAGCGTGTTATTGTACATATTACATAAAATGGCGTCAACTGTTGAGAGGTTAAATAGGCTTGCTTAAGCTTGCCGACGCGACGCTTGTAACCAATTTAAGGTGTTGGATTTTTGACACGAATCAATGGTAAACATTTGAAAATCGTTCAAACGCTTTTGCACGTTAAATAAAGTTGAAGTAGAGCTTGTAAAGATTTGAAATCAGCGACTGCTTGTCTTGGTTCGGCAAGTGTCATAATATACAAAGTTATTCTATGGCAATCGCGGGGCAAAAAAGTGTACAAACGAGCCTTCTAGTTTGAAAAGAGAACGGAGGGCATACTGGCGGCGCGGCGGGACACACATTTTGTTCGAGAGGTTTGTTCTATGTCATTATAATTCAATGGTTATATATAAAGTTCTTGGTATCAATCATAGACAATTGCTTTCCAGACCTATATAAAATTTCTGTCATTCAGTCAGTACGAGACTCATCTACTTTTTTTTTAATCAATGGACTCTGAGCGTATTTACGCCAATGCCCTAAATGGAAGAAAAAAAAAATCAATGGACTCAGTACTGTCAAAATGTCAAGTTAATTGTCAATCAAATATTAATCAATAAAGACATTTTGTAAATTTTACAAAATTGTACTTTGTGATTTTGTTTTACCACAAAGATTTTACATACAATACAAACAAACAACATTTTTATTACGAAATTATTTATTTTGTGTCGTAAGAAATAAATATGGATCTTCCGGATTCATCATGTCCTGATCTTCCTGAAGATATTCTGGAAAGTGACAGTCAGGATTCTCAGGAAAACGACGACACTGATGATTCTGATGAACTGCAGGAGTCCGAGGTTATCGTGTCAGTGGAAGCAGCAACGATTATCAGACAAATCAGTGATTGCTTAGTACCTAAACTTGCTAAAAACTATGATGAAAGTGAAAGTCACGCCGAATTTGACACTCGCAATAACAACTTGGCTGGAAAAATTAGGAATGTAGTAGATGAATTGGAAAAATATGACTTCGAGGCGTCACCAGAAGATGAAGTATCCGAGTCTAAGACACCGAGTACAATAGATGTTATAGCGGCTCTTTTAAATTTATATAAGGAACTTAAATGTAGCTGCTCATGGAACTCAGATACCAGCAAGGAATGCGCGAAGATGTTAAACGATTGCTTTCATGTTAAGTGTAAGATAAATGTGGAGGATGTATTGAGGAAAAATGAAATGTATAGTAGTCATGCAGTGTTTGAGAAAGTTTTAGATGACCTGTGCAAGAAACTGACATCTGACGATTTTAAAAAGTATCCAGGACAGATTGAAATTTATAGTGATCTTGTACAACATTCTAAGGTAAATTATAAATATTGATTTTTCTATACTAGTTTTGCCTGCGTTTACCAGAATAATAAGTCAGATCAGAAAAATTTGTTTTGCATAGCACACGCTGGGCATTCACTAGTTAATAATATTAGTAGGAAAGTGCTAGATGTTTTTGTACTCACTGACATTCTTAGTATTCAAGTTGTGTAAAGCAAGCCATGGCTGAGTTTTATGTAAGCCTCAATTGATTATGGTATACCCTGTTGAATATGAGTCCATCCAATTGACGGTGACTGGCACTGATGCATGGTAGGTGGTAAGCCATGGTATGCAAGTTCATTGGTTTCTTATTTATTCAATTCCTTCAGTAGTGACGATGACGACCATGTAGCCTAGTTGGTAGCGACCCTGCCTGCGAAGCGAGGGGTCTCGGGTTCGATTCCCAGCCGGGGCAGATATTTATGGGGCAGATAAATATTTGTACTCGGGTCATGGGTGTTATTGTGATGTGTTATGTGTAGTCCATGCCACCCGCGACACAGGTAATAACCTACTGCGGGGGTATGAGTGTGTTAGCGTTTATTTATTATTTTATTTAGTAGTATTAATAGTGTCTATGGTAATAACAACCACTTCACAATTTATAAATGTTGTTATGTGTGTTACAAGTGGTTGAAACATTATTAATTACAGGATTATAATGTGAAAGTGGATTCACTGAAGTTCATGCCAGTTGCCTTGATTCTCACAGATGACTACATTGAATCAAACAAGATCAAGGGATTGCTGTGTTGTCGAGCTTTACTGAAAAATTTGGTAAGTCACAATTTTTATGGACAGTGATTTAAAAGCCTTTTAGCCTTTACATTTCTTATTTTGCCTAACTGCAGTATGCTAAGTGAGGATATCACCAGCAATTAAACTTATCATGTGAAAGTTATGATAAATGGTATTACATAAACATATTGTATGTTTTTTGATCACACATATTCATTTGATGTGATAGTAAATTATGAAGCAATTTTTTGTCTTCAGCCTTTTAGTTTTCATTGGTTGTGATATGAGAGGTTCATAGTTTGATTCCTAGTTGGAGCAGACAGACATAATGGATAATTATTTATTAACCAGTTTTGAATATTGACCATTTATTTGTATATGTATGTAGTATGATCAAGCCAGGAAATCTCTTTAGATATTTTAAACTTATATGAATGTCTCTTTTTTCAGACTGATAAAGACTTTAATACGGGAAATTATTATGATGTTATATACTTAAGTGTAAAAAATGCGCTTAATCATAAGGATTTAAAGATAACTGAATTAAGTCAAGCTTGTTCTCTGGAGTTGTGTCGAATTTTCCCAGCAGATGTAAAGGTACTTTTAACAATCTAAATTACTTTATTATGTCCAAAGTTCATTTAGTTTTAAGTGCTTCTCTGTTGAATTAAAATAATTTACTCATATAGGTATACTGTAAGTACTGATACACTTGATGAGGTCATATTGCCTCATTTGACCCAATTGTATTTAAATGGCAGTTATGTTATGACATATTGGGTGGAATTTGTAACACTTTTTGGCCACTGCTCATCCACTCCTTCAATAGTAGTCTACAGATTTATAGCCACGGTCTGCAATAGAATACTAAAGTATGAAACTAAAGTTAAATAAGTAACCCCTGCAAATGAAGATTCAAGTCACTAATATTAGTGATGGTTCTTGTTTCAGGATGAAAGACTAGATGAAATGTATACAGCAGCATTGGAGCAATTAAGTACAGAATCCAATCTATACAGAAAGGCAGCATTATTTAGGTATACTAAAAAACTTATGGAAATGCTTGAAATAAAATGTGTGGAAAAAAGTCTCTTCAAGTCAGTAATATGTGATACCATTGACAACTGTTTGACTGACTCTGTCGCTGAAATACTGTTGATGCCAAGTTTGCAGGTAATATTATCTTGCACATATTTTATTAAGTTCTGTTATAATTATTCGAATATAAATTCTAATGACTTATTTTAAGACTGATTTGTAATAAATGTTTATTCTTGTATTTGCAGTGCTTAGAAGAATGGGTTAAATACTGCTGGCCAGTGTGGAAACTCCCTGTAGACTTTAAGGTGTTGTGTGCGCTGTTGAAGTACTATAGCAAGTGCAATACTGGTGAAGGGGGCTTACTGGCTCAGAAACTTATTGTGACCCTTGTTTCGCTGTGTACTCCTGATGAGCAGAAACAATTCACAGCTCAACTCGAGGGCAAGGGAGAAGGGGAGAGCACGAAAATGGATGGACTGAAGAAAGATATTGGTGTTAACACTAATACAGACTAACAAGTGCCTGGGTGTGAAGCGACATATTGCTGTCATGTTGTCGAATTTGCAGTAGGTGATAAGAGGCGGAAAGAACATGCCCTATGAACAGAATTGAAGTTTTCTACTTTGAAATATTTACAGTCAACATTCTTTACCAACGTAAATTGGGTAGTAGTTAATGTGTGTATATTAATGTGTTATGTGTATGTGTTAATGAATATGTAGAAAAGGCTTTGTCCTTTGTATAGTCTATAAGTGTGTACCAACTTTTGTTAAATATACAGGGTGTCCCGTAAGTAGTGGATCAACCGTAGAGGACAGATAGCTTGAGGGTGGACCTACCATATAACAAAAAATTACCTTAGTGAAAGAGTCGCCGTTTTCGACATTTTGACCTTTTTTTTAAAAACAAAATTGGCTCCTTTACCCTACTATTTTCTGTTGAGTCCACAAATGAGAACAACTCTCAGATACTTGCTTTACAATTATCAGTTTTAATTTTGTTGAAATTATTAAGGAAGTATGAGAAAATAGCGTCTACTTTGGATATTTTTGTTTTTGATTTTCTTCAACACAACTTTGACGATAGGTGTTTGAAAAAAACGTTCGGCCAAATTATAGCGGCGATTTACTAAAATACTTTCGTAACAATTTAAAAAGATGAGATAAGAAGAAGATAAAAAGAAAAAAATAAAACAAAAAGTTAAAAAAAAAACATATTTACTGTTTACCATTGGTTTACAAAAGATGCATATAACAAATGTTTGACCCTGTAGCCTAGTTGGTAGCGACCCTGCCTGCGAAGCGAGAGGCCTAGGGTTCGATTCCCGGCCGGCGCAGATATTTATGGGACAGATATTTGTACTCGGGTCATGGGTGTTTTTGCGATGTTTTTTGTGTCGTGCATGCCACCCACGACACATGTATAAACCTAATAAACCTACTGCAGGGGTATGAGTATGAATGCGTTTATTTATTAATTATTTATAATACTCTACCATACGTGGACATACAATATTTTTTCCCTGGTTTGATGATTTTAATTGAAAGTTTTAGTATTTAGTATTACCAGTATCGAGGCTATCTCAGAAGTATCGTTTCGTCACAAAAATTACCAATGCTTCATGCCTCTGTATCCTAAAACACCGTTTTCGTAAACATAGGCACTGTTAGCCCTGTGGCGTTAATAACTGAGTTTCGTCAGTATACATTATTCCGTTACTAAATTTTCATCAAATTCTATGTAGGTTTGCTATGCAAACTCGGTCGCATATTTTTTTTCCGAGCTTTTATCAATTTGTTGCGACAATGGTCCAATATCTTGACACTGAGTGTCTAATATTACGTCTCATAAAGGCACACCGGTGATTCTCCGGGGTCAGTAGGCATTTGATATTTTATAAAAATTTACAATTTTGTTTTCCATGTACACTCCAAAATTCGTCATCCCTCGATATAAACTCCATGAGTGGACTATTTTCACCAGAACATATTCCTTAAATACATTGAGTCCTCTTTCCAGTTACTTGGAGCTGACTCTGTAATACCAAGTACTCTTTTTATTAAGCACTGTTGTTTGTTTTTTTTTTATTTTATTTAAATATAGAAATTTTAATGTCCTCGCCGCGTCAATTCCCATCTTAAACGAGGTTATGGGACACTTCACCTCTACAATTTTGTCTCAAACAACTATACCGTCTGAAGTAGCTCCAATAAATGGATACTTGGTTCTATAAAGGCCTACAGCGCTCAATGACAATGTTCAGTTTGTTGCAATGCCTGTGTCTCGTTTTCTATTCCATGAGCCACTGCGAAAATGTGAGCTATATTTTTTTTATATAGTATTTTTTTTAGTAACGGTGATGTGTTTTTGGATTATGTTGTTGAAGAGTTCCGTCTAATTTTTTTTTTTGTGGGATGTAGGTACCTATTATATTTTCGTTTTAAAGACCGCCTCTTCTCAATATCCTTAACATTTCCCTTAAGACTCTGCCTAAAATCGTCAAAAATGATATCTGCTTCCATAGCACTGAAGGGACCACTATCATTTTTTAAATATTGGTGGTCTTTGGGTTCCTTTCCTTGTTTCTGGGATCAAGCACAGATCTTGCAATATTTATTTTTTACACCCTTGTTAAAACTTTTCCAAACTTTTTTCCAATAATTGTGGCTGCCCCTGACATTGATCTATAAGATCTTTATCCGTATGCAACATCAACATGTCGATTTACTGGAGGTATTCCATTTTTAATCGGCCTTTAGCAAACGCAGTTTCTTTTTCTCGTTTTGCAGCATTTTCCATAATGTTCTACTGCCGTTTTTCCCCATTTTTCATAAATAGTATTCTGTAAACATGTTAAATATGTTTTGAGAATACGGATGTTTATAGCAGACAATATTTCTTCAAACTGCGCAGATTCAACACCTGCAGTCAGACTGCTCCTTTATTTCTATACATTTATTATAGCATTTTCTGTCTCCAGCACTGATTTGAATTCAAATAAAACGAAAATTTTATACTTATTGAAACCATAGTTTGCGATTTTTTTCACTGGAGTAAAGTATAGATTATCGTGTATCAAGTGGGCAAAGTCTCTAGATCAGACTGAAAAATGTTTTTATTTTATTTTATGAATATACAATAAACATTCTAAATAGCATTTATCCGGGAACCCTCGCCTTAAGTGCTCATATAAAACTGCATATACCTTATTTGAAAGCTTGTTTCGAAATAATATTGGCGAGATTTTAGGCCGCA
The DNA here is from genome assembly GCA_951805285.1 of Thymelicus acteon. Lineage (NCBI taxonomy): Eukaryota > Metazoa > Arthropoda > Insecta > Lepidoptera > Hesperiidae > Thymelicus > Thymelicus acteon. The sequence goes on along the minus strand of OX638221.1, from coordinate 5,290,784 downwards.
GTTTCCAATTTCTAGTAAATTAAATTATAAAAGACAAAGTATTAGGATTATAAAACACAAAGTATTAGGTGATGTTATGAATAAAATCAAGGTGACCCCGGACTCATTGTAGGTCGAAGAATGTAACAACGAACACAGTCAATGACAAATTTTTGGATATTACGAACGAAACACTCGAAAATATTGAGAGATCTAAGAAATGTGGTAGAATAATTTTAATGTCCAGCAGCCTAGTTGGTAGCGACCCTGCCTGCGAAGCGAAGGGTCCCGGGTTCGATTCCCGGCCGGGGCAGATGTTTATGTGACAGATAAATATTTGTATTCGGGTCATGGGTGTTATTGCGATGTGTTATATGACTCATCCATGCCACCCGCGACACAGGTAAAAACGTACTGCGGGGGTATGAGTGTGTAAGCATTTATTTAAAGGGTATTTATACAAATTATTGTAATTAAAATATTTGCAACTCATTTTCTTGTCTTTTCATTTTATCTTCCTGCTCTTAGCTGCTATAAGCTCACAAGGAGCTAAACAAGTCACGAGACTTATCTCAGTTTTTTTGTTACATTATGTAACCACAGAACACATAATAGTATGTTGTAATACAAATATGTAATTTTTATCTATACTAATATATAAAGAGGAAAGATTTGATTTTTTGTTTGCATTGAATAGGCTCCGAAACTACTGAACCGATTTGAAAAATTATTTCACTGTTGGGAAGCTACACTATCCCCGAGTAACATAGGCTATATTATATTTTCAAAAAATTAGGGATCCTTAATAAAAATCCAATAATGTAACCCAAGGTGTAAAAAATAAGGAAACCGAAGCAAAGCGAGGGCGGTTACTCGTATTTAATATAATGTATAACTAATAAGTGGGGGGAAAGCTATAATACACATTGGAAACATTTATTTTGCTTCAGGCGTAAGTATATAAAAAACATTTTTTTCAATTTTTTCAATTACGTTAATATACATATAACGTATCATGAACGTAGATCGAATCTTGTTTATAGCATCGATGGCCGTTCGAATTTATAGGTTCAAATATCGATTGGACATGTGCGACATGGCCGAGGCCAATTTAGTGAGTAACGAAGCCGTTAGACATGCAAACTTAAAAACGACTAGATAAAGTTAATGTAAAAAATAATTTATTGTACTTCTAAAATATCACATGATTGAGTTAAGGTTTGCGATTAAAACTGGAAAATTTGCTCGTTGAACTGCGGCGGCAGGTTGTTGAGCACGTCCTTGAGTTGGTCGAGCTTGTGTCGTGCGGCGGCGCGGCGCCACAGCACCGGGCACTCGGTGTTGGTGCACGCGGCCCACTGCTGATGGCCGGCACACGACCCGCAGATCTGGAATTGATTGGTGTTTAGTAATGTTTCCCCAGGTGGTAAATAACAGTTAGATGTTTTTGCAATTTTATACATTTATGACAACAGACTTCGTTCTGTCAAAAGTTTTTTATATTATTATTTTTGTATGCTGTATAATAAAAAAATAAAAACAAAAAAATTTGTCAAAAAAATAAAAATTTATGGGTGGACCCACCCTTAACATTTAGGGGGATGAAAAATAGATGTTGTCCGATTCTCCACCCTAACCGATATGCACGCTAAGATTCACGAAAATCGGTCGAGCCGTTTCGGAGGAGTTCAACTTCTAACACCGTGACACGAGAATTTTATATATTAGATAACAAGTTTATAGAAAGAAAAAAATTTAAACAGAAAAATCAAGCACTACTCTTAGTATTGTATACCTCATAGCAGTACTGTAGATGAGTGGTAGTGCGCGCGGCCCGCGCCGCCAGCGCCGCCGCCGCCGCCGCGGGCCGCGCCGAGCAGCCGCCACACAGCGAGCGGGCGCCTACAAAAAAATAAAATCAGCGAAAAATGGATAAACTTTTTAATAGTATTTTGGTAAGAAATATAATATTTTTGGTAATAGACATACCTAATTTGGTTTTTTCAAGTTTGACCTTAAAAATAAAATTTGCGGCCAATTTGCCTGTGATATTCGTTATCAACGTGTCGAAATACATTATGTAGGTATACCAAAATTCAGGTTGATCTGGGATATGGCCTAAACGGAAGTTTATCCTAATTTATTTCCAGTTACTTCTGAATATGCTAAATCGTTTTTATTTGACGTAGGTACGACTTCGCCCTGCTCGCACTTTACGTCAACGAGTGCAGCCAGATACTGCGACTACTATAACACCCTTCTCCCCCGCCCCCGCCCCCGCGCACTGTGCAACCAACGTAAAGCTGACCTCTCGCCCCGCACGTGGCGCAGCGGCCGCGCTGCATGTAGCGCGCGATGCCGCCCCCCGCGCCCTCCCCCGCCGCCGTCTCGCGGCTCCAGCCCACTTCACTCCACCTGGGAATATAAAGCTTAATGGAAGTGTGAAACGTGCACTATGTGTGGATGATAATATATATTGCGTGGATATAATATGATCGACAAAAAGCCGATCGGCTTAGTTCGGATGCATACGTCAACTCGAACCATTAATTCGTACTTGTAGCCACATAAAAGTAGGTAGGCAATTGAATGAGCAGCGAAATATTATATAATCATTATATCAATCTGTTACCTAAAAGCTATATCAATCATCAAATGGATTATTCCGTTTAACATCACACCATTTAAACACATCAACCCCAAGCAGCGACAGACAGCGATGCAGCGGCGGCAGCAGCACCCGCGCGGCGTAGTATCCGACGTGCGGCACGAGCGGCTCGGCGAGCAGCTCGGCGGGCGTGCGCGCGAGCCGCACCAGCGCCGCACCCGGTGCGCCGGCCGTCACCACCCACGAGACGCGCTCGCCCGTGCGCGGCGCCGACCGACGGTCGCGGGATAGCTGCCGTCTGTGATGTGAGGCTTTACATTACTAAGTTCTACTCGCGTTACTTACGCCCCAACTCAGAGTCACTAACGGTTACTTAAATCGCTCCTTAGTGCAGAATTTGTATGGTGATTGTTTACTAAGGAGCGATTAAAGTAACCGTTAGTGACTCTGAGTTGGGGCGTTAGTAATTATCTAACAGTAAATTTGCAAATTTATACACACCTTGTACCTAAGTTGCTTACCATAATTTCTTAATATTTACGGATAATTCCGAAAGTAAATTACGTAAAATTTACGGATGCAACTTACAAGTGTAATAAAATTGTGACCTTGCTTTACCGAAAAACGTGTTTTCGAGCCATGTAATAAGTGTAACCTTAGGCTGGTTTTTCTAAGAGATATTCCTAGTTAATAACAAACGTTGTACACACTTGGCGATCTCATTGGGCGGCGCCGCAGCCCCGGGCCGGTAGCCGGCCGCGCCGTGGTACTCCCGCGTGAACACCAGCTCGGGCGGGGGCAGAGCGCCCTCAGCCAGGCGCGCCAGCTGCGACATCACCTGCCGCTTCACGCGCGACATGTCTCCCGTCGAGAACAGCTCGCATAGCGACTGCTGGAGCAACTGGGATGGACAGAGTAACGCCGTAAAACAGAGAGGTAGGAGATGTATAACATAAAACAACATCAACAAAAATGGGATCAGTATTATGTATCAGTATTATCAGTATTATGAAGTTATTATAGCCCGGCGGCTTATGTCGATGCTAAGTGATCGACAAATTTAAGCAACAGCGGGGGCGTCCAGGCGATAGGAAGTTAGACGGGTGATCGCTAGTAGCAAAAAATTTCTTGAGCGCGTCCGTGCTTCGTGGGGCACATAAAGAAGTCGGCACCGGGAATCAAATCCCTCGCTTCGCAAGCAGCGTCACTACCGACTAAGCTACGGGGTCATGACTCATGGGTCACATGAGGTATCAACGAACCTTGACCCCCGCGGGGCAGCCGTCGCGGCGCACGGTCTCGATGCCCTTCGCCTCGTACACCGGCTGCTCCTGCTCGGCGCTCTCGTACATGAAGCCCACGTAGCGCTTCTTCGTTTGTAGTATGCACGGTTGATAAACCTATCCAAGTAAATAAAAATTTTAAGGGCAGTCCTTGAACTGAATGACCTTGGGCTGAATAAAATATATAGTCAGGTGCAAATTTCCTTATTTTTTGTACAAGAAATTAAATTTCCCGACTCATTTTCCTCCTTCCACTCCAAACTCCACTCTTATTTTGTTTCGACCGCGGGTGGAAAAAAAAACTAATAAATGTAAAAAAAGTAATAAATGAACATAATAACAACACCTTTTCCAGTTTCAAGGCGACAGGCGAGGGGTTGTCCGCGGTGACCGCGTCAGCTATCTGCTGTCCGACGGCGAAGGCGCGCGCGCGGCTCGCGCCCGCCACCAGCACGAACATGGAGTCCGTGTCGCCGTACACCACCTGCACATGACGACAGGGTTTGGTTGAATAGTCGGCCGAATCTGACACAAAATAACGTCTACAGTGCCACCAACTTATCTGTGAATTGACGGAGGGCGCTGTCGGACGCATTGGACCAATCATTGGACGCAATTCGGCACGTAGTAAATGTCAATGAATGAACACAAAGAACTTATGAATGGCGCGGCATTAGTTTCAATTTTCGCCATTTCACAGATAACTTGGTGGCACTGTAACCCGTTAAACACACATAACATACTCAGGGTTATGCATAGATGGAATATTGAAAACGGCGTTAGTTTATTTATTATCTTTATTCTATCTAATCTATTTGATCATTGTAATAAAGAAAAATAACCAAGGATGGTTACTCTTATTATTTTTATTTAAACGAAACATTATCATCCTCGCCTTAATAGTGTTTGTCGTTCACTTGACGCAAATCCCAGACAAGTATTATAAAATCTCTAATGTCATTTTTCAAGTGTCGCCTGCAATTAACGCAATAAAAAGGCGTGGCCGTTTTCATGCCATTACACGTCACAGAAAATAATTTAAATGAGGTTGACCATATCTTTCACCTAACACGCTAAGTAAGGCGCATTCCGGCGCAGCTGTTAACGTTAATGCAGATGCAGCAGGGGTATTAGATAATTATAATACCTTAGCGTTCCACTGTGTGTTCTGGCGCACGAGCGCGATGGCCCGCTCGAGCGTCTCGCGGCCCTTGGCCACCACGCTGTCCCCCACCTCCACGCACGGCATGCGCCCGCTGAAGTTGGCCGCCGTGTAGCCGTACGTCACGTTCGCTATTAGCTTTAAACCTGCACATGAGACTGACATTAAACACCCTTGAATTTTCATTAAAAACCAACTGCTCTTTCGCATATAGTACGAAAAATATGCTTTCACTCGTTCTAGTGGTTTTAATGCGTGGGTTGAAAAAAAATCCTTCAACAGGTTAACATTATTATACAACCGATTGTTTTATTTAGTATTTGTTTTATTGAGCCTTATTTTGTAAACAATCTTGGCATTACTTTTAATTGATAAATTAATTCATATCAGTAAATATTTTTCTTCAATTCCTTTCTACTTTGTATTTGCCTTTAAAATAACGATAACTAAAGAACCAATCATCACCTAACTGCCGCGAATGCATAGCCTTCCGGACCCCCTCATCACTCTGCAGCTTCATCCCCTTCTTCACAGCCTGTCTCGCGGCCAGGATCCGCCGCAGCAGCGCCGGCAGCACGCCGCGCCGCACGCCCGCTCGCACGAACCCCACGCCCACTGGGGACCAGTGGACCAGACCCGCAGAGTGGAGGGCTTGGAGCTTTGTCTTGGGAATCCGGAGACGCCAGGCGCCGAACTCGTAGTGGGAGTCGCTGGTGATGAAAAAAATAATAATGATCTTTATTGAAGAAGAAGAAGAAAAACATTTTATTTCGTCATTGGTACCTTAGCAAAGCTTGTAGTTGGCATTTTAGATGTTTTGCTTGAGTTCGATGTACACCAGAAGCAAGGAGATTACAGCAATAAGGAAATACAAAAAATACAATAAGTGGTCTTATCACTGAAAAGCTGTTTCTTCCAGACAACTTTAGACTAACTGGGTGCCTGCGTGAGCGACGAATACGATGCGACGCGACGCTGCGAACACGACGAACGCGATCAACTCAACGGCGTCGGCATACCTTGCTTGCGGCCTATATGGCAGGCTGCGGCGAGACGCGACGTAACGCGTACGTGTTATGAGGGCGACCAGACGCAACACCACGAACTACGAAATGGTTGATTCAGAAGCGAAGTAAAAATAATACTTATATTTGTTTTCTTTCTGTGTTTTTTTACGATATTTTTTTAGAAGTCTGTACTTTAAATATGAACTTTCAAGCAAAATTGTCCTGTACTCTTCCATGATTCGAGAAGTAATGACCAAAATCACGTAGGACAGTTGTCGCGTGTATTATCGCGTCGAATTACGTCGCATCGTGTCGCGTCGTATTCGTCGCTCACGCAGAACACCGCATAAGAAATTGTAACGATAGGAAATACATTTTATTGGCATGGTGCAATCTGGCCGGTCCCGAACCTTTTGGATCCAGCGGATACCCGCTATCTTCTTCACATCGTCAGTCCAGCTTATCCCTGCTTGCTTAATATAAACCATGGATCAATACAAAAACGTTAACTTACCCACTGATGTTTTGCACGCGTCCTACACACGTTGAGAAGCAGTAATTGTATGCAATCATCATCGAAGGATACAAGCTTTGAAAGTCTAGCACTATCACAGGGTCAGTGTAGAATCGAGACTCTGTAATGGAAATGATAAAGTCAAAGTCAAAACTCATAAAGTACCTATCAGTACCAGTCGGTAATTAAGATGTTATAGTAGGACCATAGAAGACATAACAGTAGTAGAACCAGGTTTATAAAACGAACCTTTGCTTTGGGCGTCTTCGTTTGCAAATAAAAATGTTCCAGATAATTATTAGCAAACAAATGAATAAACATACCTGGCTCAAATATAAGCGGAAGACACTCAGGCGCTCGCATAGCGGCGCGCTGCTTCACCGTGGGCGACAGCGCCACGAGGTTGAGGGGACGCGCGGCCCGCAGCATCAGCGACTCCACGCGGAACTGGGAACCCCTGGATAACACCTCCCACCACTGCAGACCGAATAGACGCGCCAGCTCTGATGTGCGGTCTGAATGGTTTTTTTCAGTTTATTATACTTTATTTCTATCATTAATTAATTGATTAATTTGAGCAATTTACTATTAAGTTTTTGTTATTGACATTTAAATTATAAAAAAATCAGTAAAAGAAAGTTAATGTTAATACTTACACGCGCAGTGGGCAGTGCACATTTTAAAAGTACTTACTAATAATATCAAGTTTTTCCAACATTCGCACGGTGCCAGACAATTTAGTTAAGTAGTGTTCTACAGTAACCCATTTTAACATGCGGGTTTCGCTGTTCCACCACTCCGACAACTGCTTGTAGCTGTACTTCGGTACTCTTTCCTTCAAAATCTCATACATACAACACTCAAAACTGTAGCTCGAAAGCGCAAGCTCATGGCGAAATAGTCGCCACACATTGAAAGTTATCCGACCTATGATTTTTCCTTCAAATTCATTTTCATCTGTCCTCCATCGCTTTTGACGATGCTTTTCTGTTATTCTTGATATATCCTTTACTAATTCTAAGCCTAACGCTTGAGCTCTTTCTAAAACGTAGCCCCACGAATTCATTTCTATTTCATATCCACACATGATATCCGGATCGTGTTCTTGAACTAACTTTACTAGTTCCTCCAACATATTTGTTTCATTACTTATGTATAATACACGAGAATCAAAAATACATCTGTCTAACACTTTGGGTATACTCAAATCATCGACTACCAGAATTAGAGACAAGTTTCTTGTAAGAAAATGATTAGGTGGGCAATTATTTGTGACTGTAATAAATATGGCTCGAATGGCATCGAGAGAGGGATCAGGGTTTAAATCGCCTCTCACTGATGTGTGAACCTCAACAAGCATTAAAGTGAGGAAGTCCACCTAAAATAAAAATAAATGTGTTTAGTGGTATACAGGGTGGATTTTTGAGACGGGTCAGTAAGGGCAGGTACCTTAACCGTTATAGTTACAGGAAAACGTTCCTAGGAGACTATCCATAACTATTTAAGATATTCTGAACTGCATTCATAGATTTTTGAGAAAATGTACGGTCAGCGAAAAAAGTGCAAAAATCCAAAAATAAACATGGACCTAAATAATATAGACACGCTGTTCAGTACTTACAGTTTGTTCACCTGAGGTTAACCCAATTGGGTTCACCTCAGTTTAGTCTGTTGAGAGCAAGCTACACAAGTAAATGTCACGTTAGAAAAACTCCGACTGTTCAAAAACACTTAATAACATATTATTGTTTATTGAGCACAGTTAAAACGTTCTCATTATTTACGTTTGAACTTTATTTCACTTTATTTAATCATAATTGGCAAGTAACTATATTTTTATTTACAGTCTTAAAAATTATTTAGTGTCAAATATTTAATATCGACATCTTGAACCAAACTTGACAGAACGAACACAGAGTACTTAATCACTACGGAACAGGGTTGCCAGACGTCGCGGAGTGAGAGATCGTACGGTGGGTAAATATAAGTCGTATTTCCTAAGATGGCTCCAGAAAAAAAATAGTACGATTCATTTAATGTAGGTACTAAAACTTTAATTAGTTTTAGATGGCGGTCTACATAACGAAATTGAAAGAAAAGTAATAAGTAAAACTATAAATTAAAATAAAATCTTCTTATCTTTATATATATAAATTACGTGTCACGTTTTTTGTCCGCGATAGACTCCTAAACTACTTAACCGATTTTAATCAAAGGGCTTCCAACATTTTTGTATGGTACCTGGCATACCTACAAGTCCGCCATTTTGAAAAAACCTCGATTCGGCGGCCAGTGATGAAACATGTGTCAATCGATAGAGTAAATGATTACGATCAAAAAGTATACAGTGATGAAATGTCGTAAGTGGTATACTTTCTGAGATATTTGAGTTCAAACCCGTAGAAAAATAAAGTAAAAAACTTTATTTCGGCGGATATTGATAAAATATGTGTCAATCGATAGACTAAGTGATTACGATCAAAAAGTATTAAGTGATACAATGTCGTAAGTTATATACTTTCTGAGATATTTGATTTCAAAACCGTAGGAAAATAAAGTAAAAAAACTTCGATATACCTATCTCCAGCTTACGTAAGTATGACCACATTTCCCAGTTTGATTCCTAACTTAAATGGCTACCACTTAGACACAGGTGAAACTTCAGAATTCTCTCAACATTTTATGCTATTTTGAATAATGTGTCTTCTCCTGTTTATTTAAAGGAAACCCATAGCACTGCTTATTTCGGGAATTCCTTTGCAATACTGTTCTGGAATTCCTTGTTTGTAGACATCAAAAGACTACCAAAAGTTCCTTCAAGAATCACGTCCGGCAGCACTACCTGAAGCAATTAGAATGTCCTCGCCCGTGGTTTTCAACCACATGTTATATACGTAGTTATAAATATTTATGTACTTAATATATAATATAATATGTATATATGTAAATATGAATAAATATGTATTTATTTAGTTTTGTTAATGATATTGTGATATTTTATATGTATATAGTTATAGTGTTGATCCACTAATAAATAAAAAAGACAATTAATTACCAATGTTTTATTTTTCTACGGGTTTGAACTCAAATATCTCAGAAAGTATATCACTTACGACATTTTATCACTGAATACTTTTTGATCGGAATCACTTAGTCTATCGATTGACACATGTTTTATCAATATCCGCCGAAACAAAGTTTTTTACTTCATTTTTCTACGGGTTTGAACTCAAATATCTCAGAAAGTATACCACTTACGACATTTCATCACTGAATACTTTTTGATCATAATCATTTATTCTATCGATTGACATATTTTACATCACTGGCCGCCGAATCGAGGTTTTTTCAAAATTGCGGACTTGTAGGTATGCCAACTAGGTTCATTGCCCTTTGCACACCGTGTGCAGTTTGATCCAACTTGAAAGATAGGATAGCTTACATCTCAATGTATAGTCGCAATATTATTTTATTGCAATTTTTTTTGATAGAACGAAGTCTGTCCGGGCAGCTAGTTATAATATAAATTTACATAATAACATACAAAATTATAAATGTAGAAATATCGGGACATAGGTAATTATAATGTGCGCCATCTATTGATAAATCTATGAACCTATAATAATTATATCATGAACCTATTATACTCGTACATAATTTTCTAACAATGCATACAAATACATATTTAAATTATTAATGTTTACTTACGATGTTAAAAAAATATATAGTAGTCACTCCGAGATGAACTGGAAAAAGGCATAAATCGTATGATTGTCGCCATGGATATAATTATAACTTTTAACTGGATACATAACTTCGAGGTACTTGAAGACAGATGACGTCACAACGGAATGACTATTTGACCAATCGCAGACCGGATTGAGATTATCCTTCATAATTGTGGGGTGTTATGTCCTATTTTCCAAATGTTTTCTAATAATTTTTCTGGTGGTAAAAAAATATATTATTGTATTAACACATTTTATTATAATTTCTTCAAAATTGTCCTTACGTCATGAAAACGGATGTTGAAGGTGATAATGAAATGAAACAATGTAATTTATTACGGTACATTTCTTTTATTTTAAGTGCACAACACTTATAAAAAAAATTTAACACAGCTGAATGATATATCCTGGGATTACAGATGCACAATGAATGGATGAACACAATGGTCATTCCGTTATGACGTAATTAATCCTCAGGTACCTCTACAAAGTAATCCAGACAGAGTAATATATCCATGGTATATGTCCAGTTATAGTAATGTATCCATGATCTCTTTCGGAGTAGGGTGTTGGCAACACTGGGCGCATATTGACTCTGTGATTGAGTACTCTGTGGCACGAAAGCGTGACACGAAATTTGTTAAGAACAGCGTGTCTATATATTTAAGTCTATGAAAATAAATATTTTTGTGCGTATCGATCCTACTTCGTATGGGGATCAAAATACTCTATGGGACCATTTAAGGTATGAGACTAGAAATGTCAGAAAACGCTAAAAACATTTTCCATACATTTTGTACTGAAAAACGATAAATTAACTCGTAATATTCTTTATTGCCAAACAATCCTATTTCTTTCTGCGATTAAAAGATTCTTTAAGGCCTATTGAAATATAAATACCAAAACTACGGTAAGACACAACATATCACACAAACTTAAAAACAGGTTATCTACGAAATAAATTGTTCAAAATGACCGCCGTTTTCACGAACGAACGTTTTACCTGTCCTTACTGACCCGTCTCAAAAATCCACCCTGTATAGGATAAATACAGGATCTGTAACCATGAAACATAATAATATATTATATTTACCTCCACTGTGGGTGCATCAATGGAGCATTCCTTCTGACTCGCACTGTTTCCAAAACAAAGAAACGAGCCGTCAGGTTGCATTGTGACTTGTAGAGAACTATTTAAATTATTTTTATCCTGCAAAAATAACAATAAAATTATACTTTATAGTATTCGCAGTATCTCACTCACACTTAAACCTAAGACGTAAGTGCGAGTGAGTGCACAATATGTCAACGAGTGCAGTGAGATACTGAGAATATTATGGCTAAAACCATAATAATGTATATTCATTTATGATTATTTTAATAAAATAATGCTCTACCAATATAATACTCACCTTATCAGTGGATTCTAAACTTATACTACTGTTGATCTCATCTTCATTTAATCCTATCGCTTGAGAACTTTCCAAATCGTCTATATTTTTGCTAATTTCTTTAATATCTAAATTACTATTATTTACTCGTATACATTTCGAACTGTCTTCAGATTTATGTTCAAGGTATTTCAATACTTCGCGAGTAGTTGGGGCACGTCTTATGGGTTTCAAAATATACTCTTTATTACTTGCTAATAATTGTATCAATTCCCCTGGCTTAGCCGAATCTTCCAGCGTCTCATTCGTTTGTAAAAATAATAATTGGCGCCATTCTTCGATACTGATCGTATCTAGCACTTTCTCAAACGGCTTTTGATCTTTTGCAAGTTTACTTTGCAATTTTAATATAAGCTGGCCCAGTTCAATTTTATTACCCACGTCTCTGTGATTTGAATAATATGGTTCTGGATATTTATTATGTGGAATCCCATATTTGTCTAACGTAGTAATGACATAGTTTGTACTTGGAGGCTTTATTTTAGGAGTGAACACTCTAATGTCGTTTGTCTCGCTCTTATGTGCTGTCTTTATATGATTTCCACATTCAATTACATCTAAATTATCGTCGATATTTCTGAAAGTATTCCCAGTTTTATTTTCACATTTCACTGTAAAACTTGAAACATTCAAATTATCGGGTACCTTAGCAACTGGTATGACATTTTCTTGTACTTCTTCAAGTGAGCAGTCAAATAGTTTTGAAGTGTTGTAAAAACTTTCTATACCTAAATTTTCCGTTTCAGGAGAGGAATCAAATGAATCACTTAGAAAAGCACATGCTGATGTATTTTTAATCTCTGCTCTGTTCCTGTTTGATGGGCCAGGAATGGGCTGGTAATGGTTTTGTAAATCATATGATGTAGCAGCTCCTTCAGAAAGATGCTCCTTGTTATTAGTTTTATGCACCATATCAACTAAGGACTCATTTTTTGATGGAGTTTGTGATTTGTAATACAATTTGTTAATATTTAATTCTTCATATTCCGTTTCATTGTTTATTGAAGTATCTATAACATTTACGGACTCATCTAACTGACTTTGGTCTTCCTGAGTATTGTTGTGATTTATACCTTTATCATTATGTAGATTTCCACACGAAACATTTTTAAAAAATTTCGTTTCTGTTAAATTATTTTGGGGTACAATACCTGTATCCACGTTTTGAACAATATTTTCATCTAATACATTTAGTTCATTCAATCCTACATTGGTTTCCAAAGTGGCAGTGTTTTGGCTTTTCGAATCACTCTTCTTACTTTTAGGCTTCGATAAACCAACCTTAAATGATCTCATTTTACGTTTTTTAACTTTTTTAACGGCTGTAACATAAAGAAGGGTGTTGTGAATAAAATATAATTCTTATCATTACATCTTATTACGTTTTGTCAAGAATTTCTATATTTTCTTACGTTCATCGTCACATGTTCCATCTAACTGTGGTATGCTGACGCCATCCCAAAAAGAGTCATCCCACGATAATGAATCTTTAGTTTGTTCATCTCTGTAATCAAAAGCTGTAGAATCTTTAATTGAAAATTTCTAAATAATAAATGTCTATTATTTTACCAAATAGTATTTTATATGATTGAATAAAGACAAACCCTTTTGTTGGTTCCAAGCATATTGTCTCTTCATTAAAAATCTGAGAGTATTCAACATTATCTAATTCTACCAAGTCTTCTTCATCTCCATTTGCAGGAGTTGCCATTATGCTGTCTTCTTCAACAGGTCTTTCATCTAAGTCTTGTAACATATCCACCAATTCCAAGTCGTCTGAATCCACTGCAAAATCAAATCTTTATTCATGTGAGTCAAGGACAAAAAGTCACATTGTAGACTTATAAATAACTGCAAATAAACTTACATGGAACTTGACTATAATGAAGAGAAAAACTACTGTTCAACGCTATATCTTCATCCACTAATGTATTATCAATATCATCAATAATTTGATTATCAGTGCTAATTCTTAATGTCCTATTTGTACTAGAGTTGAATATATTTTCTTGTAGATGTGTGCTAATATCAGTAGCATTGAATAACTGGGAACCATCAGTAGTTTCAGCTGGATAATAAACTGTTTCTAAATTCTTAGGGTTTTGAATATCAACATTAACAGGTTTATCAATCAGATCAGACATCTTAATTAAAAACATTTTTTCAAATCGATAATGAGATTCAGTGTCATCAGTGTTTATTCTGCCTTGTGAAAGTGATTTTGAAGCCATTGTTGCATTCAATTGTTTTCGCCTTTCTAACTCTTGGTTCCATACTTCTTCTAATCCAGGATTTTCAATACCGTCCCCTTTGCCTACCCTTTGTCTATTAATAATGTGAGATGCAACACAATCAGCTTCATAGAAGCAAATACTTTCAGGCTTTAAACTAAACTCATCTGGACTGTCCAAAGGTTCATCACTCTTCTGAGATAAGTCTGTTTTCCGATGTTTTACTTTTTCAAGATCAATATTGCTCATTCCAAAAAGATTAAAATCAATAAAAAATTGTAAATTAAAACTAAGATGGGACTCGTGAGGCTGCAGGCTTTGACCCAATATAGCACCATTGCTGCACAAATCAACAGCCTGTTTAATAAGTCCTGGATTGTAGAGAAATATTTTTAAGTAGAGATGCTCCTTATCATGGAATCCATAGAATGGCCTGAAAAATTATAAACATCTTATTTTAGTAAATCATTTTGTTCGTGTAAAACAATCATAAATAAACATAAGTATCTATAGTAGTAGTATTCATAATGTCTTAGGGTTCAATACCTAAAGGGGAAATATGGAACCATTATATGATCTCTCAGTTTTTATTTTAATATATAAAAAGATTTCTTCTTTGAACCAAATTATAAAGACACACTATTAACAATGCAAATGCAACTCTATACTGAGATTAAAAAATAAATAAACTTACAATCCCTTCACTAAAGATATTTTATATACATGCTGATTTGCAGAAGTTGCTTGTTTTAGTGCAATATTGAGGGCTTTGTCCAGGCTGGCAGCAATCTAAAATAAGGATAATAGGTTAACTTTTACTTCACCTGTGTTGGGAACCCAACCAAACAATTAATTATATTCTGTGCAATCCACAGACAAATTGTAAGTTTAATGTTGGCATCCTTTTTTTTCTCTCTTGACTTCCGGCTGTGTTATTAAGTGTATGTACAAACTGTGCCTTCCAAGTAAAACAAAATATAATTATACAAGATCTGCAGTTTTCTTCCTCAAACCAACTTCAGAACAACATGCTCGACTGTTAGTAGAGCACTTAGGTATGTGGGTTCTACAGTTAATGTTTCAAGTAAAAACATTCAGTGAAAAACCTTAAATTACAAATCCATAAAAGCCTTACCTGGTACAAAAGCCGAGGTTCTGGGTTTGGAGTGGGGCATGGTATGTAGAAATACGGAAAAACACCGTGGACATGCAGACATGCTTTCCGGCCATTGGGAGTAGATCCAAAGATCCGTAACACTGGCACCTATAAAAACATAACAATAAGTTAATTTACTTCGAGTTATTTATTTATTCATTTCGAAAACAAAGAGAATCAGTATATGTCAAATTCATATACTTCTATTGTAAACTCCAAAGAAAACTTTTAAAAAGTATTAGTTCCTACCTGCTTGATATTAGATCCCCTGAACTCTGAGTATATAACGTCAATACCTGGGATAGGTTTTGTGAGGTAATGATCACAAACTACAATACGAACTGAAAACTCAGGACTCACTTGTAAAGAACCTGCCAAAGTAAAAAAAATAAGCTTAATGAGCACCAAATCTTAATAATTATCTAATTGGTTTGAACCCTATTCAATTGATCACTTACTTTTGTCACTTGAATATTTGTAAGCAGTAGAGTCCATTTTCTAATTTTCCACAAATTAACATTTTAGAATGTTTTCATAGTAAATATTATTTCATTAGGATCCTTAACCAATTAAATCATAATTATTTTAAAATGTATTTAAATGATAAATGTTTATTTACAATGTGCGCTGTAGCAACTAGCATGGTGCGGATGACAGTTGTCTATTATGACGTTGATATCTGTCAGTACCACACATGACAACTGACAAGCAAGGGATGTTATGCTTACCACAGAGTACTTAATCACTACGGTTTAGTGCTTAGCTTACATATTATGTACTTTGTCGACTCTGTCGTGCAGACGAGTATTAAGCTGAAAACAAACTGTCGGACGCGGCTTACGGACGCGGCTGAAGGATGTGACGTAATAGGTATCTAGATAATGAATATACACCGAGCTGTGCAAACTATCGGAGGTAAGTCGCGGACGTGACCTTGAGGCACCTTGAGGCGTTCGGACATCCGAGAGCTATCTGGCGCGCTGGATATTATCGTCAGCCGAAAACGTCCGCGGACGGTATTTCATAGTATGCACGGGGTGCGGGACGCGTCCATGCGTCAGAAGGCATTAGTACTCTGTGTCTGAAGGAAGAACGTATGATATGAAAATTGAGAAGACTCATTGGATTTGATAGATGATTATATTTACATTTCATCGACGACTCAAACATGCTAAAGTAGCATCTATAATGCTGCTAATACATATGCTACTTTAGAGCACATGCAGTCCTTTAACTGAGATGCAGATGGATGGAAAGGAGCAAGCTCTAAGCGTGTGTGCTTTTGTATGTATTCAAAAATGAATGCATGGTAATTGGTAGCGTAAATAGCATGCTACTTTCTAGCATGAGTGTCTACTTCGATGGACTGGGTTTAAAAAAAATAGAAAAGATGTTGCCTAAACATATGCATTGCTTTATGAGATTCAATAGATTTGACGTTCTGTGTTGTTTAAATCATGATATACCTACATGAATTATTTGTCGATTAGCTAATTCACATTTTTTGTCAAGTTCTGTCGAATGATGCTTGTGTTTACATAATTATGCCATTTTCCAGCGAAAAATATAATATATGAGTGATATATATATATATATATATATATATATATATATATATATATATATATATATATATATATATATATGGGTAATTCTCACGAAATTCCGAAATTCTTGTCCTTGGAAATTATATAAAAATCCAACAAAGAAATGGATGTTACTAATATTTCTATACAATCTACATAACTATACCTAAAGGTTTCACATAAGATTTTAGAGCTGTATAAATAAATAAATAAAAATGCATAACCATAATGTTCCTAACGTCATTCCCTCACTATGTCCCAAGTACCAATTTTATTTACTTTTATTTACCAAAAAAGCACAAAAATCATTCGAATCATATTCAAATAGGTTGGATTGTTTACAAATAGTATGAATCTATGGGAAAAACCGAAATTAGCGTTTTAAAGTAAAAAACGCGTTAAAAATTTGAATATTTATATGTGTCCCACAAAAATAAATCATTCCCTCACACTATTACTGGCAGTTGAATTATGAACGCATTTTAAATAAAATACGAACGCTACCATCAGTTTTTGAAAGTTGGCACTAATGTCAATTTATCAAAATAGCGAATTTTCTGTGATTGTGTTCGGGTGTGCGCTCCAAAAAGATTTTATTAATTTTATGGTTAAATTACATTTTTGATCGTCATTTCATCACATTCTAAAAAAACAAAAGGTAAGTACTTTAACTGATTATAAGTTGCACAGATAAGATGGCTTTTGGGAGTAATTTCCTTAAGCAGAAAAATCGTTTTAAAAGAAAGGTTATGTCACGAGTTCTTTACAGTTATTCTTTATTTCATCATTCCCTCACCATCATTCCCTCATAAAAAAATATGGTGTGGGAATGATGATATATGAGGGAATGATTTTTGGGTGGGCTTACTGGCTTTTTTTATTGTTTTCTTTTATTAACTCTTGAATTTATTGCTGCAATATTGTTGTAGGTTAAAAAATGTCAAGAAAAAAGAAGATAAGCAAGGAAGAAGCTAAATAAAAAAAAATGAGAGGTGTCAAGGGACACCCGGATGGAACGAAGTTCCTTTCGATTAATACTAAGCGACCAGAAGTCTTCAAGGGTGCGACATCCATACATACTGTACAATCATAGTATGTGGCTGTCTTATTCACTCTTCGGTATTTAGCATAGGCACAACAGGGACGTCCATATCACGATCATGCACTTTAAGCTATTACTGCCATTTCTCCCGTCATGCCAATCAATATGACTACTATCGCTCTGACAAGACACTTGTCAGAGTGGCAGTAATAGATTTATTATATCCCTGTCGCTCTTCCGCATATTAATTGGCATAACAAGAGAAATAGCTATAATAACTTAATGTGCATGATTGTAATATAGATATCCCTGTTGTGCCTATGCTAAATACCGAAGAGTAAATAAGACAGCCACATACTATGATTGTACAGTATGTATCGATGGATGTCGCACCCTCGAACACTTCTGGTCGCCTAGTACTTCGCTTTAATTAATAAACGACGGCAAAAAGTGTCGTTACAACTTTTCGTCTTAATTTTTTCCGTCTAGCCCCCTTTCGCAACCCGCGATAAGGAACTTCGTACCAAAAGCAAGAATATGACCGAAAGCGCAGGGAAAAAATGAAAGCTGATCCTGTAACACTTGAAATACTTCGCGAAAAAGAAAGAATTAAATACCTAAAAAAAAGAAAAAGGTCAAGTATGAGACTAAAGTTTAAAATAATTAGTTTTTCTGTTGTTAAAAATGCTGTTAGATGAATCTTTAAGTTAGTAAGGATTTTGATGTCACTGTTATTTAACTAAGTGCCATAATAAATAAAAATAAGTTTAAATTAGAGTTATGCCAAAGTGCTGCAATTTGTGATTTCCTGGAATTACTCATTGATCTTACTTATTGTTTAAGAACAAAATTTCATTGAATAAAAAGTTTTCTTTGAAATTAAACTAATTTTATTCAAAAAGCTTCATGACTTGTCTGTAATTATCATTCCCTCACCTTAATTTTTTTAAATGTCCTCATAACTTTCATAAATCGCGATAATTTTTGGGACCACTACATAATTAAATTCTAGTAACATTAGTACTACCAAATTCACATAAAATAAATATCAAATAATTTCAATATTTTTTGTCATTTTAAGATAGCCGAATTTCGGAATTTCGTGAAAATTACCCATATATATATATATATATATATATATATACAGTACCGGTCAAAAGTTTTCGATCACATTCTCAAAATAGCAATATGTACAAAATTCAATGAAAATCCTAACAAAAATTTAGCATTATTTATTAATACTGAAGCATCAATAGCGAAGAAGTTCAATAAACATGCATTATTTGTAGTTTGTTGCCTCTGTTATGCAAGGACTGGCCAAGCGTGTTAGTATCAATTTAAAACGTAACCATCGCAGTTTTGTTCGAGTGTCTCTGTATATGAAAATTTTCAAATTAACATTGTACAAAGAAGGCTATCGCACGAGAAAAATTGCATCTCAATCGAAGGTAGCGCAGGCTACGGCAATGATTTAAATAAATATTGCTTTTAGTTTTTAATATGCGTCTATCATCTAATTCTAAATCCATCCATCCATCCATCCATCAGCCCTTGGAAGTCCACTGCTGGACATAGGCCTCTCCTAACAAGCGCCACTCTGACCGGTCCTGAGCCTTATGAATCCAGCGGATTCCCGCTGTCTTCTTCAGGTCGTCAGTCCACCTGGTCGGGGGGCGTCCTGTGCTCCTTTTTCCGAGGCGTGGTCTCCATTCGAGGACCTTTCTTCCCCAACGGTTATCGTTCCTTCGAACTATATGGCCAGCCCATTGCCACTTCAGCCGGCTTATTCTCCGCGCTATGTCGGTCAGTTTCGTTCGTCTACGGATTTCCTCATTTCTATTTTTATTACTAATTCTAAATCATAAATGATTGTATTAATTATGTATTCCGTACTCTAATACGCAAATTGAAATTAAATTTTATAATTGGATATTTTGTCTCACTATTGATTTCCCATTATCATTAAGATAAGATTAAAAACTTAATTTTAATACCCTAAATCGAATAATTTTCTAAAAAAATATACTTAAAACCGAAAAAAAAGAACAGCTGTCATGGCTGTCACGGCTGGCAGATGTGAAACATCGAAAATATGCGTCGCCACGATCACCAAGTCTAAAATCAGGTTTACCCCTTGCGTAAAGATGTTTCACATCAAAACTTTCCCTGGCATCGTGGTTTCATAAAACTTTTAAATTTTATTATAATAAACATAACACTTTTTTCAATATGCTTGCTCGTGTGCTGCTACCAAGTTTATCACTGACATCACTGTTATTAATGCTATGCAGCTATTGTAAAGTTATAATTTCTAATATTTAGTCAAAGCTATTGTCTATGGTAATGTTTACCTGCATTTTTTTTTACTCTATGATTGTGAAATGTATTTTGAGCTTTGTGGTATCTAGGGTTACGCAAAATTTCAAAAGTATCGATACTTTACTCGATACCAGTATCGTATAAAAAGTATCGATACCAAAAAAGTATCGGAACAAAAGTATCGATACCTGAAGGTATCGAGTACTTTTTAAAACATTTATAAAAAACCTGAATGGAATGTTGTCTGTGCTGCAAGGTTTCGCAAAAAAATCTAGCAGGAACGTGTCTCACAAAACAGTCACTAATATCCAATCTATACATGTAAAACACAAAAAAAAATTGTAGAGATGTCCTTTATAGAAACTGAAACCATCCAACCTATATGCCTCAAAATGGTTTCATTTGAAAGGCAATAAGCCGAAGGCAATAAACCAATGCAATAAGCACATTCAATCCACTGATAAAGTCGATTTTCTACTTTTCCAATATGTACTTGCAACAATTTGAAGATAATATTATGTAACGATGGCGCATTACCGTCAACGTCAACACACAAACAATCTATCATATTTATCAGAAAATTTTGCATAGTGGACACGCCGAGTATCCACTACGTATGTATGTATATCATTATGTATGTATATCATGGAGGATTGAGTAGAAGGAGGGCCATCTCTATGAATTTACTCTCTCCTTACATCTCTGTGAAAATTACGGGCGACGCTGCGGTGCGGTCTACAACAGCTATGTTCAAATATCTACATATCAGACACATGAGTGCCATTCCTTACGGGTGGCATAACTCAGCAAACTTCACACACACACTAGCGCCATTCTGAAATGGCCATTATTGGAACCTCTATTTTTTGTAAACAGCTGGACACTTTTTCAACTTTCCCCTCATATGAGATGCCTCACCTTTTACCTTTCAATGCTCCACGATATATGTATATTAAGAAAGTGTTAGAAAGTTAGTCCGTATAGAGGGTAAGGAGAGCTATCTCATATGGGGTAAAGTTGAAATAGTGTCCAGCTGTATACTGATAATAGAGGTTCCAATACCTACCACCATCCTACGACAATAGCGCTGGCGTCGGAATAACTACCATATGAATATAGATGTTGTAGACGGAGCTGGCGAGTGAAGTTTGCTGAGTTCAATAAAATTTATCCTAGGCTACCGCAGCACCCCCCCGTTATTGGACGCTTTTTTACGGACAATTTTCATGCACAGAGATGGCTCTCCTTAGTCCTTACCTCTATACTACATGAGTTTGTCATAAGCGTACAGTGCTACCAACTTATCTGTAAATTGCAGGAGGGCGCTGTCGAACGCACTGGACCAATCATTGGACGCAATTCGAGACGTATTAAATGTCAAATGATTGAGTACAAAGAAATTATGAATGGCGCGGCATTCGTTCCAGTTTTCGCCATTTCACAGATAATTTGGTGGCACTGTACCTATGTCAGAGAAGTACTTTCCTATAACTAAGGAATTGAATGATGCTTTGCAAATAATGCAATAATACATTTAAGGGCTACAGTTATCAGTAAACTGAATAAGTGAAACAGTTTAAAAGACAAAAAACACTACACAGATTATTCAACCCGTAAAGGTTAAATACTCGTAAAAAACTTCTAAGATAGTTCAATGAAATAAAATGGTAACACACATAAAGTGCTCGTCAATGAGTGGGAATTCACCGAATCATATCTTAGATTTAGTAGTGTAGTGACAAATATTTTGTTTAAAAGTTCGTATAATAACTGTTATTTTTCATAATCTAATAATTTATTGGAAATGGGAGAAGGAAAGTATCGATACTTCTAGAAAGTATCGATACCTCAAAAGTATCGGAACAAAAGTATCGATACCAAAAGTACTTGGTATCGCAACAAAAGTATCGATACCTAGAAGTATCGATACTTTTTGCGGATCCCTAGTGGTATCTCTTTGACTCTTTCTAATTTCTGTTCAGCTGATCACAAAAATTAGTCGTGTTTGCAGATTACTGATATAATAAAGTGGTATTTTTCATCATTCGTCGATTAATTGCGTTCTTTTGTAAATAATGAATAAAAGTTTTACATTATTTGTTAATTCGTTGAATAATAAGTGAGAATTTATTGAAACTATACAGACTACGCTTAAAAAATGGTGTAATTGTTGAAAATGTAGTGTTGTTATCGTTCATTACAAAGAAACATCTGAAAATTCATAAATCCACATCAGATGGTGTACGATGGATGATGATGAAACAGACTTGCGGGAGCAAATATTTCACAACAATGTCAGGGAGCAGATCGTAAGTAAAGCAGGTTTTACTGGGATTCCCACTGTTGAGTGCTGCTAAGGGGAAAATAACAAAACATTTTTTTTTAGATATTTCTGCTGCTTTTCATCTTGCTGTACCTACTCTCGTTTATGTTAATCGAGAAGTTTCGTCGGCGAGATAACGAAGATTTCTTTACGGCGGACGAGGATGAAGTCAAAGTGTACCGCATTAGCCTCTGGCTGTGTACCTTCGCACTAGCCGTGTCATTGGGCTCGGCACTCCTGCTGCCCGTGTCAATCGTCAGCAACGAAGTGCTTATACTGTACCCAAACAGCTATTATGTCAAGTGGCTCAACAGTTCCCTTATTCAAGGTAAGGTATTCATCACACATAGCCCAATAGATTCAATGTATCGTGACTGTTGTGAATGCCATGGACAAGACACAATATTAATAATAATATAAATATTAGTATACTTTATTAATATACCTTATTAATAATTATAGTACAAGGCAAGCAAACATTAATACAGCAAAATAAAAAAATAAAAAAATTACATGCATGCATTCTTCAAGTTTAATCTCACTAAAAACTAATGATTAATTCTAAAACATCAATCTGTAGTGAATAGCGTATATTGGACATGGTAAATTTTTTCATTTTTAAATCCCTCAACTAATTGTAATGTTTTGTTGCAGGTCTTTGGAATCATGTATTCCTATTCTCAAACTTGTCACTCTTTGTGTTTCTGCCATTTGCCTACTTATTCTCGGAGTCTTCTGGATTTCCCGGATGCCGTGGGTTGAGAGGGCGGGTGTATGAGACATTCATAGTATTAGGACTCCTCGGTGTGGCCATGCTCGGCTTAGCATACGTTATATCTGCGTGGTTGGAAGGAGACCGCTCCAGTATTGATGCTCTGCTCAGTAAGTATTCAATTTAATTTACAGAAAACTTTATGGGTTGACTTTAGAAACCTGCGGCATCGGTATCTGGGTGATTTTTGCTTTAATCGATAGGCAGTGATGTCCCTAATCATAATCTAGTTGGTTTTTGTGAGGTAATGCGTCGTTTTTTAAAAATCTTAATTTTAATGTTTGAGGTTATTTCCAAAAAATACAACATGAATTATGATACTTATTTATAAAATTTATGTTATTAGGTATATTTTATTGTATTATATATTATAATTATAGTAATTAGGAGTTCATTGGAAAGATTGGTGGCCCGGGGAAGGTGGTCGAGCTAGATGAAATTTGGAAATAGGAAATACAAGAAAGGTTACATAATGTAATATATAAATTTTACTGTTTATGTCATACTCTATTAAATTTATTTATTACATTCTAGTTAAATTTTTGAAAATTGGTGACAGAACCGACTTAGTCAACCCCGACCCCACGTGGTACTAGTCTGCCCTACCCCTAGAGTGAATGTAAACCCCGGAGGCGCGGAGGGAGAGCAGCCCCCGCCCGCTGTAACAAACTGCAGGCACCATGTGAGCCGAAGCGGCTGAGGCTGGTCGCCGCAGGCGATCAAGAAGCCGAAGCTGCGTAGGCGAGCATGGAGTGCCTGCAGTTTGTTACGCAAGGGCGGAGGGGCTGCACTTCCCGCAGCGCCGGAGACGTTTGGAAGCCTGTTTGTGTATCAAAAACCCCTGAATTCTCCCTAAAATTGCTTAAACTGTAAGTTTGTAATTATAATGATTTGTCATTTTTTTATAAAATTGGTGCGTTTTGTGTGTCTCCCCATACGGAGGTCGTAACTTTATTTCTTCCTCCACCACCTGACATTAATTTAGACTAGTTTAAGACAAATATTGAGCAGTTTTCACAGATTTAACTTCAAAATAAAAATAAAAAAAAAACTCAAAAACTATGTGTTTCCTCACTTAGCCCCTTTAAGGGGGGGGTCCTTACCCCACCCCCTTCCCTCCCCCCCTAACTCCACCCCCCTCCCGGTGCCGCAGGTTTCTAAAGAAATACCAACTTTATTCCTAGTTTACCCAAACAGTGATTTTTTTATGGTCAACAAACCAAACAGACGATCCACTAGTTGCTATGTGATACCTACATGTCGATACCTACATTATTTCTTATTTACATAATTTTTGTAAAAACTGCGTAATAAGTGGAGTTATCAAAGATGCAAAGCAAATGTACAGTCTCAACTGCCATTGAAAACAGATTTAGATTATTGTTCAAGTTGCCTTTAGCAGTTTTAACCTTACTTTAATAACATGAAACAGGGTTTAAAAGTACTACTGATGTTTGCTTTAAACTCAAACTTTAAAATTGCTTATAATAATATGGTTTTGCTTCAACAAAGCCCTACCGTTAGTTACCATTAAGTTATCCTTAGTCAGTCTTATTTCAGTGGGATGAAACAACATAATAATATTTGCCTTTGAAGGTAATATACATAATATAGTTGAAGTATCATAATAATATTATGTAATGGCAGCCTTCTGAAGTATTTAAAAAGTTTTTTTTTTAATTTTTTTTAGGTTTGTCTTACGATATAAGTATCAATATGGCATCGTTGATGTACTTATGCATAGTATGTCTTGTACAAGTATTAACATAATTACATATAATGTTTCAGACCTTGTTGTTGTTACTTAGTAACAAGTTGTTACTATTATTAAAATTGGTCTTTAGCAGTCTGTGATGTGTGTGATCTGTTTCCAATGGCAGTTGAGACTGTACATTTACTTTGCATCTTGATAACTTGACTTATCATGCAGTTTTTACAAAAATTATGTATAAAGAAATAATGCAGGTATCCCCTGAACAATGGTGACCTCTAGCCATAGCGCTCATAGCCCGGCAGCTTGCGTCGATTCTAAGCGATCGACAAAGTTAAGCAACAGTCGGTAGTTGGATGGGTGACTTGGTGGGCACGTAAAGCCGTCGGTCCCGGTTGTTATCGTAAGATAACAGTCGTTAAGCCATGTCGGAGGCCCTCGGGCGACATGAAAACTTCCGACACTTGGGTTGGCCACTAACCCCTCCACCAATCCGCACTGGAGCAGCGTGGTGGAGTATGCTCTAGGCCTCCTCACGAGGAGAGACCCGTGCCCAGTAGTGGGCCATTAATGGGTTGAAGCCAAGCCAAGCCAAGTCTGTGATTACAATAATTGACATTTGTTATTCATTCTTAACATGGAGGATAGAGTAGAAGAGGGCCATCTCTGTTTATGAAAATTGTCCGTAAAAATGCGTCCAATTACGGGTAGCGCTGCAAATGCGTCCAATTACGTGTAGCGCTGCAGTGCGGTCTACAACAGCTATGTTCATATCGTAGTCATTAATTTAAAAATTCACACTACTAAAAATCACGTTTTCTCAACAGTATTTTGGTTACATTAACTAAAAAATTGTAAGTTTAACATTACATTTGACTAGGTAAATAGTTGAGGTTTTGTATACTGGCATGGAGGGTACCATGAAATTTTTAAATATTTGAACTCAGCAAACTTCACTCCGTCTACAACAGCTACGTTCATGGTTCATACCGCTATTTGTCAAAATGGCCATTATTGGAACCTCTATTTTCAGTAAACAGCTGGACACTTTCAATTTTCCCCTCATATGAGATGGCCCTCCTTCTACCTTCTCTATACTCCATGATTCTTATACAACTGATATGACAGTTATGTATTATAAGTATTTGAAGATGCTCAATAAATGTTTCAAAATAATGTATCCTATAGATCATTCAATAATTGTACTGAAAAAAATGATGTATTTGTTTTTAACCCCCCACAAAAACAGCAGGGGTGTTAATAAGTTTGATGTGTCTGTGTATCTTTGTATCTGTGTAATTATATACTGTCAGTGGCATTGTAGCTCCTAAACGGATAAACCGATTTTGATCTAGTTTTGTTTTGTTCTTAGCTATGTCTAGTGTAAATAAAACGGTCGGGGTTTTTTAAATTTTAATTTAAGGTTATTTGTTTCAGACTTATGGACTTACTTGCCATTCTTGTACTCCTGTGTGTCTTTTGTCGGTGTGTTGATGTTACTGGGTAAGTGATAATTTTTGCTCGTATTTAGATTTAAAGGCTTCCTTGTTGAATAAAATTTATTTATTATTATTACATTTCTTTCTGTCTTTCCATAAGCCTTGATACTGGTCACTCTTGTATTTTTCCTACATACATTTTGCGCCTTAGTGATCTGTGGTTCTAAAATTATGGCTAGAACACCAAACTTCATAGTATATTTGGGTAATTCTCACCAAATCCCGAAATTCTTGTCCTTGGAAATTATATAAAAATCCAACAAAGAAATGGATGTTACTAATATTTCTATACAATCTACATAACTATACCTAAAGGTTTCACATAAGATTTTAGAGCTGTATAAATAAATAAATAAAAATGCATAACCATAATGTTCCTAACGTCATTCCCTCACTATGTCCCAAGTACCAATTTTATTTACTTTTATTTACCAAAAAAGCACAAAAATCATTCGAATCATATTCAGATAGGTTGGGTTGTTTATAAATAGTATGAATTTATGGGAAAAACCGAAATTAGCGTTTTAAAGTAAAAAACGCGTTAAAAATTTGAATATTTATATGTGTCCCACAAAAATAAATCATTCCCTCACACTATTACTGGCAGTTGAATTATGAACGCATTTTAAATAAAATACGAACGCTACCACCAGTTTTTGAAAGTTGGCACTAATGTCAATTTATCAAAATGGCGAATTTTCTGTGATTGTGTTCGGGTGTGCGCTGCAAAAAGATTTTAGTAATTTTATGGTTAAATTACATTTTTGATCGTCATTTCATCACATTCTAAAAAAACAAAAGGTAAGTACTTTAACTGATTATAAGTTGCACAGATAAGATGGCTTTTGGGAGTAATTTCCTTAAGCAGAAAAATCGTTTTAAAAGAAAGGTTAAGTCACGAGTTCTTTACAGTTATTCTTTATTTCGTCATTCCCTCACCATCATTCCCTCATAAAAAATTATGGTGAGGGAATGATGATATATGAGGGAATGATTTTTGGGTGGGCTTACTGGCTTTTTTATTGTTTTCTTTTATTAACTCTTGAATTTATTGCTGCAATATTGTTGTAGGTTAAAAAATGTCAAGAAAAAAGAAGATAAGCAAGGAAGAAGCTAAATTAAAAAAAAATGAGAGGTGTCAAGGGACACCTGGATGGAACGAAGTTCCTTTCGATTAATACTAAGCGACCAGAAGTCTTCAAGGGTGCGACATCCATACATACTGTACAATCATAGTATGTGGCTGTCTTATTCACTCTTCGCTATTTAGCATAGGCACAACAGGGACGTCCATATCACGATCATGCACTTTAAGCTATTACTGCCATTTCTCCCGTCATGCCAATCAATATGCGGAAGAGCGACAGTGATAGAATAAATCTATCACTATCTACTGACATCACTACTGACAAGACACTTGTCAGAGTGGCAGTGATAGATTTATTCTATCCCTGTCGCTCTTCCGCATATTAATTGGCATGACAAGAGGAATAGCAATAATAACTTAATATGCATGATCGTAATATAGATATCCCTGTTGTGCCTATGCTAAATACCGAAGAGTAAATAAGACAGCCTCGTAGAATCCAACTCGGATGGGCTGCGTTCGGGAAACTGCGTCATATCTTGTCGTCCAAAACACTTCCTCAGTGCCTGAAGTCGAAGGTGTTCGAGCAGTGTGTGTTGCCAGTGATGACATACGGATCCGAGACGTGGTGCTTTACTATTGGCCTGATCCACAAGCTCAGAGTTGCGCAGCGGGCTATGGAGAGGGCTATGCTCGGTATTTCTCTACGTGATCGCATCAGAAATGAGGAGATCCGTAGACGGACAAGGGTAACCGACATAGCTCAAAGAATTAGCCGGCTGAAGTGGCAATGGGCTGGCCACATAGTGCGAAGGACCGATAACCGTTGGGGAAGAAAGGTCCTCGAATGGCGCCCACGTCTCGGAAAAAGGAGCATAGGACGCCCCCCGACCAGGCGGACTGACGATCTGAAGAAGACAGCGGGCATCCGCTGGATTCAGAAGGCTCAGGACCGGTCAGAGTGGCGCAAGTTAGGGGAGGCCTATGTCCAGCAGTGGACCTCTAAGGGCTGATGGATGGATGGATGGATGGAAATAAGACAGCCACATACTATGATTGTACAGTATGTGTATAGATGTCGCACCCTCGAACACTTCTGGTCGCCTAGTACTTCGCTTTAATTAATAAACGACGGCAAAAAGTGTCTTTACAACTTTTCGTCTTAATTTTTTCCGTCTAGCCCCCTTTCGCAACGCGCGATAAGGAACTTCGATCCAAAAGCAAGAATATGACCGAAAGCGCAGGGAAAAAATGAAAGCTGATCCTGTAACACTTGAAATACTTCGCGAAAAAGAAAGAATTAAATACCTAAAAAAATATAAAGGTCAAGTATGAGACTAAAGTTTAAAATAATTAGTTTTTCTGTTGTTAAAAATGCTGTTAGATGAATCTTTAAGTTAGTAAGGATTTTGATGTCACTGTTATTTAACTAAGTGCCTGAATAAATAAAAATAAGTTTAAATTAGAGTTATGCCAAAGTGCTGCAATTTGTGATTTCCTGGAATTACTCATTGATCTTACTTATTGTTTAAGAACAAAATTTCATTGAATAAAAAGTTTTCGTTACTAATTTTATTCAAAAAGCTTCATGACTTGTCTGTAATTATCATTCCCTCACCTTAATTTTTTTTAATGTCCTCATAACTTTCATAAATCGCGATAATTTTTGGGACCACTACATAATTAAATTCTAGTAACATTAGTACTACCAAATTCACATAAAATAAATATCAAATAATTTCAATATTTTTTGTCATTTTAAGATAGCCGAATTTCGGAATTTCGTGAAAATTACCCATTTAATAAATACTGATGAAAGAATTAATGAAGAAGATAAATGTCAATTGGTCTAAGTAATACCCACATTAGCCACCAAGCAATATTTAATTAATTAATAAGGCATAATCAGTGACAAACCAACCTCGTTGCGATAACGACGTGTTATCGCCACACCGTGTACTTGGAATTTATACCTGCGCTCGCGCAGCGGCCGGTCGCTATTGTGCGCTTTGTCTACGAGTTGTAGCTGTTTGCGAGTATGAGCGTTAATGACAATGGCTGAAGATTCAATTTCCAATGTAAGCGAGTTAGGAGTTATAATTGAGGACATACAATCGGAGGTAGAAATTGTATTAGAAGATGAAACTACAAACATAAGTAGGGAGATGAGCTGTGATGAATCTATTATGAGAAAAAGAAGCCGTGATGTAGACAATAACGAGATTTGGCAAGAAGTAGAGAGAAATAAAAAGAAAACGAAGAGTAGATTTGATACGTATATACCACAGGATGAGCCAATACAAATATGCGTAACCAGTAAACAGATGTTGCCGAAACAATTTGCCTTAGCGAAATATATAAACCCCTATAAAATACTAATTACTTTTGAAAATCACTTGAGCTCCGACAAATTTTGTAGCTGCTCGGACTTCGTAGAATTAGGGTGGAGGTGTCAAAGAAGTTGGGAAGTAGGACTGTCATATGGTGTGCTAAAAAACATTGATCTAGATATTCAGGATGAGGACCTATTAAAAAATATTTCTAGTGAGTTTCAAATCGTAAGCGTTAAACGACTTAACAGACGAAGTCAAAATGGATGGACCCCTAGTGAATCTGTTAAAATTAGTTTTAATGGCTCAAGCTTGCCATCACATATACATCTTTTCGGCTTGAAAATTAATGTGGAACCTTACGTTTTTCCTGTGACACAATGTTCGAAGTGTTGGCGGTTCGGGCACGTGGTTAAATTGTGCCCTTCCAATAAAATAATATGCCCTAAATGTGGCGGATCGCACGCTAATTGCGAGAGTACACAATATAAATGTGTGAACTGTAACGGTCGTCATATGGCATTGGAGAAAAATAATTGTCCTGTGTATAAAAAAGAGAAGCAGCTACGAGAACTAATGTCTGAATACAACTGTACTTATCGAAAAGCGCTTACACTATACGTTCCGTCCTCACCACCACCAATGACAACAGAAAGTGTCGAAATTCCTACTATAGCTGTGAATGACAACCCATTGAATTTAACGGAAACGAGTTATTTGGCACCTTGTGACGAAAACTCATATGCGGCGGCTGCTAGACGTGAAACCCCAATAAATGAGAAAGGTACTCCACCGAAATCGTCAAGGAAGAATCAAATCCCGAAACGTTTTAAGAAAAATTTAGCTAAGGATATTACAAATTCCTTTGACACGGAGTTTGAATCCGCGTCGGCATCGATGCCAAGTCAGAACCAGGCCTATTCGGAGTCGACTGAAGAAAACCAGCAGGATAGAAGTCGTCCAGATGAAAACAATGATCACAATAGTCGACCAGTATTTGAAGAATTATTACAAAAACTTCGAGATATCATATTTGACAGAAATAACAGTATTATGGAAAAAATTAAGATTGTATTTACGACACTTGTAGAATGGTGTATAGCTTTTGCCCTTAAAATTTTGTCTGAAATACCAGATGTTGTTAAAAATTTTGTTTCACCTAAAAATGGATAGCACAGGAATTAAAAAAGTCAATGTTAATATATGTCAGTGGAATGCAAGAAGCTTACGGCCTAAGTTAAAATTATTTGAACATTTATTAATCCAAGAAAAAATTCATATAGCAGCCCTGAGTGAGACATGGCTTACATCTGATAGTCAGATAAAGGTAAGTAATTATAATATTTATAGGAAAGACAGAGATGCGCCATTTGGAGGTGTAGCAATATTAGTGCACAAATCAATTCAAGCGGAGTACTACCCTGTCTCAGAAAATAATTCTAATTTGGAAATAGTACATATGAAAATATTTAATTGTGAACCAATTCAAAACGTTATATCTGTATACTGTCCACCTGATTCGATTACAACACTAAGAGATTGGGATTATTTATTTTCACTGGCCCCTAACCGTACAATAATATTGGGTGACCTGAACGGTCATCACACGGACTGGTCCCATAAAACAGATACTCGTGGGTCACAAATTTTTGATTGTTTACTAGATTCCAATTTTATAGTATTAAACGATGGCACTTATACTAGAATGCAGCTGGTTGATGGAGTACTCAGAAAATCCTCACCGGATTTATCAATAGTTTCTTCTGACTTGGCATTGTGTCTGAAATGGGTAGTAACAAACGAGACACTAGGTAGCGATCATTTTGTTATAAAAATCTCCACTACAATTGAACACAGTAACCGTATACACATGAAAAGAAATTTTCGTCTCGCTGACTGGGAAATGTATCGTAATTATCTTGAAAATATGTTTTTAAATTTTACAATCTCGGATGATTTACAGACATCGTACAATACATTTATAAATATTATTAATGACGCATCTAATAAGTGCATTCCTTTTTTAAAATTTCCACAAGACCCACAAAGTAAATTCAAACCTAAACCGTACTGGAACCCCGAATTATCTGCGGCAGTCGCAGCACGTAGATTAGCTTTAAAGGATTTTCGACGTAACCCTACTCCCAATAATTTTGACACATTACAACTGAAAATTAAAGAATCTCAGATGTTAATAAGTAAAGCCCAGAATGTTGCATGGCAAACGTTTTGCTCGTCTATTGATCATAATACATCTACGCATGATATGTGGAATAAAATGAGGTGGTTAAAAGGTAATAGAATATTTATCAAAAATGTCGATCAGAATAAAGCTCAACATCTTTTAAATGATTTATGTCCAGATTATGTTTCTCCGTCACAGCCATATTTTGAGTCGTGTAATCCTAATTTAGAGACTATGTTCTCAATTCAGGAAATGGAAACATGTATTAAATCGAAGGATACTGCCCCTGGTTGTGATGATATATCATATTCAATGATTAGAAATCTTCCATATAGTGTTAAAATTGTCCTTTTACAACTTTATAATGAATTTTTTATAACTGGTTTTGTGCCATACCAATGGCGCGATATATGTGTTGTCCCGATTCCCAAACCTGATAGAGATCCCCGCTCTAAAAACTCACTTCGCCCCATATCTCTTATGTCTTGCATTTGTAAAATCTTTCACTCGCTGCTACAGAAAAGACTTGAATGGTATCTAGAAAAAAATAAACTATTATCTGACAATACTGTAGGGTTCAGAAAGTCGCGATCTTGCTTAGACGCTTTAAGTTCTCTAGTAAGTAGTATTCAAATCGGATTCTGCAAAGATTTGATTACTGTTGGATGCTTTGTGGATATTGATAATGCCTATAATAACGTAGACATTACTGTCGTATTAACTATGTTGGATCAGTTAGGGGTGGGCTCAAAAATTTGTACTTATCTTTGGAACTTTTTAAACAATAGACAAATTAAAATCCGGCTTAATGACATTTATATAACGCGTAAAACAGGTCGCGGTTTAGCTCAGGGAGACCCACTCTCTCCTTTATTATTCAATGTAGCCACAATGGGAATAATGAAAAATATTATAAATGTAGCTATTTTTCAATATGCAGATGATTTTGTAATTTACACATCTGGAAAACTAGAGACATGCATTAGTAAAATACAAGACTCAGTCAATATTCTTGGTAAACTTCTGAATGATTTAGGCTTAGAAATGTCATCTTCTAAAACAAAGGTTTGTATATTTAAAAAAGGCCCATTAACTCAAACAAACTCTATCGTCTTGACAGTCCAAAATAAACCTTTAGATGTAGTTGAAAATATTAAATATCTTGGCGTATGGCTAGATCGTTCTCTCCGTTGGTCTAAACACATAAATGAAGTTATGCAGAAAACTTCAAGATTTTTAAATTTGCTGAAGGTTCTGGCAGGTCCAGGGTGGGGTGTGCACCCGGTACACTTAAGACGAATTTATATTGGGGTAGTTCGAAGCCGTTTAGATTATGCTAGTTTTCTTTATGACGCAAGCTGTCAATCACATCTATATAAGTTAGATAAAATCCAAAATCAAGCTCTACGAATTATTGGTAGTTTCATTAAAAGCACCCCGATCCATGTAATGCAGAGTGAGCTTGGCGTGTGCCCGTTAAATGTTCGACGGTTATACCTTGCTGGGAAATTCTGGCTTAAATCAAAAGCTTTAACTTATAACATGCAAAATAGTCTTTTGGATAAAATGTCATCTTTGTGTAGCATGAATAGATGGAAAAGGAAGAAAAAACCCGCTTTAGTTCAGATAAATGATTCCTTTAAAAGTGTACCGATACACGCAAGCGATCAACTTGAAATGTTTACTTTAAATACATGGGTTTCAGGTCTAGACATTCTAAACATAATTAAACATGATATACCTTCAATTACTAAACCGAAGAGGCAATATTATATTTCCCACCTTTCAATAATATGCAATCAGTTCTTGGAACAGCAATATGCTAATTATTATAAAATTTATACTGACGGCTCTAAAAAAGGAACAGACATCGGCGCTGCTTTCCTCGACAAACAAACGGAGACATTTATGAAATTTAAAATTACTCACAATTGTTGTATAATGTTTGCGGAACTTTTGGCTATTTATGAGGCGTTATCTTACCTAGAGTCAATTGAAAATGACTTTTTTGTTATTTTATCTGATTCGAAAAGTGCCCTCCAACACTTGGCTCGGATCACCTCGTCATTACGATGTATACCGATAGCCTATCAGATTATTGACATAATTGTTACGTTAAAAGCAAGGGGGAAAAATGTCGTCCTTCAATGGATACCGTCACATGCCAATATCTGTGGAAATGAAGCAGTGGATAGCCTCGCTAGACAAGCAATTTTTGAAGGGGTTCCAATACGAGTTAAACCTTTCTATAGTGATTGCGTGTATATAATTAAGAGATATTGTTATGACTTGTGGAAGGAGTATTTTGATCAACGGTCAAAGACGAAGGGAATATGGTATAAAACTGTTCAGAGCGAGCCTTTGTCTATTTCTTGGATTGATAAATGTTCAATGAATAGGAATGATATTGTTATGGCACTAAGACTGCGAGCTGGGCACATTCCATCAAACAAATTTGGTTTCTTGATGGGTAAAACACCTTCACCTAACTGTCCAAAATGTAACATTATCGAAGACGTATACCACATGTTGATGGAATGTACACAAAACGAGTCATATAGAAAGCAAATATTGCGTACTAATGCCGAAATGTCCTGTTTAAATGTTGGTTCATGTAATAGTGCCCTGGCGGACCCTCTGGGAGAAAACGCCAGAGCCCTATATAAGTTGGTTAGTATTATATTAAGACGCAAAAAGTGATTAACATTATCTATGTAACTTGTTACAGAGCGACATTGTCGATCTTCGACAGAGCTCTTTAAATAAAGAAAAAAAAAATAAGGCATAATAGCTTTAAGAGAGCGGATATGTGAATAAACGTCAGGTCCTGTAACTTTAATTAAAGATAATCTCATGTTAGACAATAAGTGAGGTTGTTAAAATAGCCCCACGAAGGGGGATTACGTCGACTTGGTTTGGAGCCAAACTTTATTCATGTTTGATAAGATTGTCGAAATAAGTCGATGAGATTCATAAGTTTTTTTTTATTAATATTAAATATCTTTCATTGCAATTGTAGTGCATCTTTAAATGTAATAGATCAGATACTAATTGTGGCATCTACAGCAGTGTGCCTTATTCTACTGTTCTAACTGTATTACCAACTGAAATTAGGAGCAAACTTTTCAAGCAATTCTGCAAAATATTCTAAAGTCTTTTAAATCTTTTAATTGGGTAATCAAAGAATTAATAAAAAAGAAATAGCCCATACCTTGCTTACGAATGTCTGTGGTGTTTATAACAAAAGGAAATAGATCTTTATTCAAGAAGTACATGAATCACAAAAAAAAATCCTATGATATAAGAATAAAGTTAACCCGTATGTCGTGAACATATAAATTAATTATGCATAAAACATTTGAGTAGATTAATCTTTTAATAGGTTAGTCTAGCATGGCTTTTCATGTTTGAACTGATGTTGGGTGATTAAACAGGAACTGTCGTAAAATTAGTTAAGTGCACGAGGGTATTGATAAATTAATGCATGTACGAAATAATAAATTATGAGCTTGAGATTGATTATTACCGGACCTGCTGATAAGATAGTAAATGGACGTTTATGACGTAGGTCGATGTTTGAGGAAAAAAATTGTATGGAAAAGAAAAGGCATTCAGGTCTTGGATGCTGTAAAAGTACGATAACATTTAACCCATTAATGTGTTACAAACACCTTTCTCTTCATGTAAAGTAGAGATTAGTGTTTGTTGTTTGGTATTACCGGTATTGTTGGTGGTTACCGGTAATTTTATTACTATTATCTATACGAGATAAATTAGGCAGCCAAGTCCAAGCTATCCTATCTATGCTCATGGTGCACTGACCCAGAAATAAAGTAGGTCCCATCTCTTCGTACTTGATCGGCAACGTATCGGTGGTGGCTTTGGCGTAGTGCGACGAGAGAATAGTCACTTGTCATCTGGTGGCCTGTACAGTACGGCCGACGTATCTTGGCGCGTCTGAACTTCGCGCAGAAGGCTGTGCAGTAACATAATTCGGCAATGCTCGGTACGCGGCGTATTATGTCCCAGTCACACGTTAGCATGTTCGTGTCGCTATCTCTGTCTTACATGCGCTAATGTACGGCAATGTTCAGACGCGCCACGATACGTCGGCCGTATTGTATGCTCGTTTGTCGGCAAGGCCACTAACTACATGGCCACTAACATGCTACATCTAATTAAAAACAATTGTTAGGGCGTGGTAATTCTCTTATACCCCATTTACACGCGCGCGCGAGCCACGAGACAATCTGCGAGACGCGCGCATACGCGAGCGTGTGAACAGGGCGCTCGCGGACCAGACCGCGGCGCGTCTCGCGCTCGCAGGGCTCGCGTCGGGAGCGGTTTTCTAGGCGCGCGCCTAAGGGGCTCGCGCGAGCGCTCGCGCGGTGTTCACACGCGCGTAGGGGGCGTGGCTTACGGACGCGCCACGAGACGGTCCGCGACACGCGCGTGTAAATGAGCGGTTACAGTTCGCCTTGTTGCAAAATGATAAGCTATTGACTCTTATCACCGTCCTCAATTTAAAAGCAAATAAGGATATAATTATTGCTTAATAACTTGCTGCTAGAAAGTAAACCACACTGTTATCTTTATTTGTTGGATTACCTACTTTAAATTACCTAACTGTTATCTATGGCATAAGTCACACATTTGTTATCACTGCAACATTAAAGCCCTTATAATAGTGAACAAAAATTAATTATCAAATCGATCTATATTACGAGGAGAGGTCACAACAATAAAACTAATGTCGAAATGGAAAGGAATGTTAAAGACTCATTAACACCCATTGAAGTATATTAACGTAACTTACATTCTACATATAGACGTGTGAATGTTCAAATGATTTATTGATATCAATATAAATTATGACATAGTTTGCATCTCGAAACTTTGAAAAAGTAATTGACATCCTAATTCTACAACAAATGCTAGAACCGCCGCGCTAAAAATAAATATTAAATTGAATAAGCACAAAAAACAAAACAGTGCACTTTGTCACAAACCGCAATAAACATAAAACAGACTTCTAACTTCTACTGTAAATCAATACATAAAATTGGTTTAGGCGCAAAATGTCCGATTCGCGAAATGTCCGGCGGACGCAAAATGTCCTATTCGCAGAATGTCCGATTCGCAAAATGTCCTTTTCTCAGAATGTCCTTTTCTCAAAATGTCCTTTTCTCAAAATGTCCTTTTCTCAAAATGTCCTTTTCGCATAATGTCCGATCGTAGGCGCGTTATGAAATAAATGGAAAAAAATGATAAGAGTGAAATTTAAGATTTGTAACACGGTCGGTGAAACAAAAACGACGGTCACGAAAAACGTCACGCGCGTTTTTAAAAACGCTCGTTTTGAATAAATGATTTATTATTATATTTATTACTAGCTGACCGGGCAAACGTTGTTCTCCCAAAAAATTTTTAGGGGCAGGGGGATAATATGACGTCACAGTGTGACGTATAACGCCAGAGCGTACGAGGTTCGATTCCGTCGGTGTCCGTGTATGTGTATGTACGTGTTGTGAATGTGATTTATATGTATATTAAATAAAAAAAAACTTCCAAATTGCAATGTTAAAAAAAAGTTGCAAAAAAAATTCAAAAAAATAAACAAAAAAATCAAAGAAATTTCAAAAAAAAGCAAAAAAAACCAAAAAAGAAACAATTTTTTTTTTCAAAAAAACAATATTTAAAAAAGAAATAAAAAAACAATATTCAAAAAAGAAATCAAAAAATTTTCAAAAAAAAAATTCAAAACTAAAAAAAAACAAAAAGGAAATTCAAAAAAATTTCAAAAAAGCAAAAAAAAACCAAAAACTTAAAAAAAAATCAAAAAACAAAAAAAAAAACAAAAAAAATTTTTTTTTTCAAAAAACAATATTCAAAAAATAAATTAAAAAAAAACAATAAAACAACGTAATTAAATTAAAAAAACAAAATTAAGAAAAACAATATTAAAAAAACAAACGGAAAAAAAATGGACGGTGGCCCCTAATGATAAGTGAAAAGGACATTTTGCGAAAGGGACATTTTGCGAATTCGGACATTATGCGAAAAGGACATTTTGAGAAAAGGACATTTTGCGAATCGGACATTCTGCGAATCGGACATTTTGCGAAAAGGGCGATCGGACATTATGCGAATCGGACATTTTGCGCCTAAACCATAAAATAGAATACAAAATGCTCAAGTTTAGGCATGTATCATGGCATGAATCAGTTATTCAATGATCGAGTTGACAATACTCAGTCCAAGGAACGATCGTAATCACCTTCATCATATTGATCCTTCTTCTCCAAAAAATACTTTACGAGATCCGCGTGCTGAGGGAACATTTCGTCTAGTTCTTTCTTAGATTCAGTGTATTTTTCCTCTTCTTGCAACTCCTTGTAAGCTTTAGCTGTGTATAGACGTGCTTTGAAACTGTTCTCATTCAAGCGAACAGCCCATTCGCAATCCTTAATGACCTGCAACAAAGCACAAAGATAAGAAATTGTTAGATTTCAAACTTATATCAGCGCAAAATATTACATATTTTGACATTAGGGGACCATCATCTACTCACAAAAATAGTGTCTAAAATTATTAAAGAGTAAGCTGTGAAACCACTTATTTAGAAATGTATTTGAGGATGTTTTATAATTTGGTGTATGAGTTCATTTAACAACAGGTGCGTGTTGGATTTTTCAATTTATTCATGCAAAAATTAAATATGGTTAGCAATATTTTTAGCATCATCATCATCCTGCCCATTTCCCAATTTTATTTGCAGTCGGCACAATATGTTTTCCTCCTCCACACTTCCTAATTTCCTATTAGCCGTCATCTTTACACTAACTCCCTTGTCTTCCATATCATCTGTAACACAATCCATACATCTTTTCTTTGGTCGTCCTTGTCCCCTTCGTCTATCCATCGCAGCAATAATATGTTTAGCATT
This sequence comes from Thymelicus acteon, assembly GCA_951805285.1. NCBI lineage: Eukaryota > Metazoa > Arthropoda > Insecta > Lepidoptera > Hesperiidae > Thymelicus > Thymelicus acteon. The sequence continues at coordinate 5,251,865 of OX638221.1, read as the reverse complement.
TAATCAACTTTTTACTTAGATAAAAATAATAATTTACAATTTTGTCTCATCAAATCATTGCTTATTAATCTGCTTGTTGTAATATGATAGCAGCAGACAATATTTAATTTTTGAATATCGCCGTATTAGAGCTAAAACCAATTATCTCGATTTTTGGGCTAAAAACACTTTTTTACACCATTCGACTCAGAAAAATCTCTATTTTCGAATGGTAAAACAAATTTAAAGCTAAGTCGCTTAGATCCGATGGTAATACCAATTAAATTGGCTTACTTTGCAAAAACTACCTACTCTAAAAGTGATTTTATCGAGATAGTACATAAAATTCCATAATGTTCCTGTGATAAACACGAATAAGTCATTTTAAAACGTCTTAGGTCTGAAAAATTTGGACGGTATTTCAATGTTGTGTACTATTAAAACCGTCTAACTATTCATATAAACGTTTTTTTCTATCTATTTACATACTTTTGTGTAAGATTAAGACAACAAAACACAACAACCACGGATAGTGGTTTTTAGCATTAAATTCATAGTTCAATATGAAATAAATCTTTGTAATAAAACACGATAACCAGAGATAGTTTCTTTAACCATATAAAACTTGAGCGGTAGAACCAACTAACAGAGGTAACTTGCAAGACTTTTAGGTCTTTACTGTATTATTTATTCCATATATATACTAAAAGTGAATATGGTTGTAATGAACAGATTCTAGAGCATAAGAATACGAATAAATATGAGCCTGTACGTCCTCGGAATCATATAAAAAATTCGTACAAACTTTCAAAACGCAATAACTCTAAAATATTTTTTCCCTAAAATGGTCGAGTTAGTTGGTTTTAGCTCTAATACGGCGATATATTATGTATTTGCAGGTGTCGATGTCGGTTTCATATTATGTCGATGCAGAATTAATTTATCAGTTATGTATGTTTAATGTTAAATCGTTTAATTATCTATTTTTTTTTAATAATCAATAATTTACAAACCCAATTTAATAGGTTTTTGTAATCAGCGCATGATCTAAAAGTAAAGGGTATTCTGTCGAACACTACACCTCGACTGCCAACCAAACCACATAATTGCACAAGAGTAAATTAAACAGCGTCGTGGGATGCATTAACGTGTGTCAGTGAGAATGTAAACAATGGACTCTCTTCACCCGCCCGATCGTATAAACACGACTATTTTTAAAAACTAATTAATGTCATTGGTATTTTAAACACGGCTGAGCGACGTGCAACTAATATTAGCAATTCATGTTTATTTTAGGAAGCTAAACTGTGGGCCAAACCATTACCATATCTATGCATGTTTCTGTTATACTCTATCTCTTTGCATACTGAAAACAGGTCAACCGCGATACAGCCACGCGCTATTAGTCATCAACTTTTAGTGCATATGCGCTTGCGCAGGTCGCAGACAGTGTTTATTGTACGAGCAGGCGATGCATGTTTTATGAACAAGCGTTAGTAGTGCTGACTTTTTTCACATTATTTTTATTTTTAATATTTTTTGAATTATTATAACCATAATGTATTCGGCACTTGTAATTTATACGTACATTATTAAAAAATTCATTATGCGCATCCCGAAGGATTGGAATAGCTTACCTGCGTCTGCGTTCCCGCCCACCTATGACGTGCATGTGTTCAAGAAAAGAGTGAATAGGCTTTTATTAAGTTAGTGCGCTCACCATCCTAGACCACGTCTCCACTTACCATTAGGTGGGATTGTGGTCAAGCATTAACTTATTGTAAGTAAAAAAAATCTTACAACTAAAAATTCATAGCGAAAAACTCTTAACTACTACTATATTTTCCCCTCCCTTTTGTTATTTAGTTATTAAATAATGTTATAATATAATGATTGTGTTAGTCGGCACGTGTTGCACATGAAAGTCGCACATGGACGTTTAAAATGATTTAAGACGGTGTTAGAATATTAATTATATCATAACAGGCGCCAGAATTTATGGTATATATTATGTGGCATTCATTTCAAACAGTTGACACTCAATTGTTCATTGATACTCATAGCTTGTTATGGAATCCTTCTAGATTTCCACTGGACAAAAAAATTTAAAAGTTGAAAAATGTGAATTGTCACGCATATTGCACTGATATTTTTTGTCTCAATGATAGAAGTATCTCGTAAAAGTTATTCTGATTGAGAGGAGATACTCATGAGTGATGAGAGATTTTCTATCCAGAAACCTATTTTTTAATTTTCGTCGCCAAAGTAACTTACGTTTATTTGGGCGATACGAGTGCATCAGATACATACATTATCTTTAAACCCGCTAATTACGGGTTGGACTCATATCTACAGAGCTTGCATGATTTTTACGCAGTCTGTGATAAATATATTTTTAGAACACGTGTATGTGTACATTGTTATAGTTGGCAAATGTAGCACGTGTAATAACGCTATCGGCGCGCGGTGGCGATTATCTAGCGAATTCATTATACACGCTTAATCAAGTGTATTGTTCCAATTAGCGCAAGATCAAGTTCACTGGAACATTGCGTGTTTGCCTGTCAGCGGTTATCAAGCTGCCCCCGTTGCTAAATTTTCTTTTCTTTCCGGCGAAATTGATTTATCAATTGCTTCTGTGAATAAAATTTTGTTGAAGAAACTGATATTCATGATTTAAAGGCGGTGACGACCCGTGTGGCGCAATGGTTACCATGTCGGATCGCCGAGTCAAGGGTCCTGGGTTCGAGTCCCAGCGAGGCGGAAATTTGAATGATGACTTTGAATTTCTGTTCTCGGTCTGGGTGTGAATGTCCTTGTTTTGTATGTTATCCTTGGCACCCACGACACAGGGAATAGTGGACCTAGTGTGGGGCTATGAGTGTGAAGCGTTAATTTAAAGGAGAATCAGAAGAATAATGAGTGGTGGGTGCTAATCCTTTTATCATAAGCGGTCTTAGAGTCCATCAATTGGAAAGATATCGCTTCTGATAATTATTATAATGATAATACTGTTACCAATATTAATTAATTTGTAATCATGTAACAAACAAAAAGTTAATGTTAGAGTTTGTTTTAATAAAAATTAAATTACAAATTATTTTGTGGTGCGCATCGCCAATGCCATTATTTTACCGTTGGACAAAGTGTTACTTGTCGGGTTAACTGTTCTCTGTAATACATTCGGCCATTTCGACTTCTATTTGTTATTGACCAAACCTGTTCAAACTTTCAATTTGGCATTTACACGCTTAGATGGATGGAAGTAGAAAATTTGTTTATATTGTTTAAAAATATTATAGAACATAGGTAATGTTGTACAGCATAAACCTTCTGTAAACATATTTTGATAGCTAACGTTAAAATAACATGAAAACATTGTACAGAGATGAAAACAAAAAAAACGTAAAAAAAAAATTAATTTTTTCTGTTTTAGATTGGATTAAAATGGGATTTTTATGGCTCTTCCATCCATAACATCAAGCCTTGATAGGTATCATATCTGTGAAGAAACTCTGCTTGTTAACTTTAAAACGGGAAAGGAAAAAGATTAATACAAAATATAAAAATATATTATTGTGTACAAACAGACAGATATTTTGGTAGTTTCGTTCGTAGCGAAGAAATACGTTGACGCCGGGACACTGACCTCGGCTAATTTTAACGTGTTAGGTAACGGAAGGACCGACGTAAGTGCATTAATGATGGAATGTATTTTTAAAGAAAAAAATGAAATGAAATGTCTGTGATAAAATTTTCTGATGCCATACAATATTCAGTGGCTATTTCAGGGTACAGAAAGTGATAACTTAAATTCAGATTACACGAAATATTTTATTTCAAGTCTCTATATCTATTTATCATCTGTATCTATTTATCAATTTTTTATTTAAATCTTCTAGTCATACCTTTTGATAATCTCGCAGCTTGATGTTAGTGAGTGCTCGATCGCAGTACAGCATAGCATTGTCTTTGACGTGTTCGATGGCCCGATTGTAGCATGACAGAGCTTTCTCGTACTCCTCTCGTCGGAAGGCTTTGATTGCTTGGTTCTTTAACGTGTCAGCCTTCTCCCTTCGAATTTTTCGGTCCTGAGCCCGTTTTTCAGCGTCCCTTTCTACTTCTGCCATCCAGGCGTCTTTGTCCATTTCTCCCTGATAAAACAATTTAAGTAATTACATTTACGAGTAGTTTATTTCTTAAGTTGATACTGGTAATTGATGGACTCGACCATCACCTACTTCATAATCTGATTTTGTCATCTTCAGTCGCCTTGAACATATATAATCTGTAATGCATGTACGAGACACTACAGTACGACTAGATAGAAATAAGTGTTCATAAGCTAGATATTTATAGCGTTACGCGGGCCAAATAGCTTTCACTGTCAAGATAATACAATACGAAATTAAATTAATTGAAATCGCACTAGTGTGTGGAACAATCGCGGACTTCGACCTAAATATGACCCAATTGATGTTCGTGTTTTGATCCATTTGTTGATTATTCGTTTCTTGGCATTCCTTTGCATACGTCGGAATAGTCTTAAGCGTATTTATATTGTACTTGTGCGATTCTGTTCATATTTACATATTTAGGGTAAACACTTTGGTTGTAACCTCTCAACAGTTGTTTATTTTTACTTATTTACTAGTCACAAATAAAAGGGAATGGGCGATATAGTTTATTAAGGAATATTATTTTTAAATGTAAGCAAATTTACTTACGGTATCGTTCTTAATCACATTAGTCTTAAAAGCTTTTTGATTAATAACAGTCCTGTTTTCTTTGACTTTCGTCTGAATGTTTTCTTCTATTATAACTTTTCCCTCGAGATATTGGTCTGCTAAAACTTTGGCTGCATCTGCAGTCTCTTTGTTGTCGCTAGCCAAGTCTTTCACTAAACCTGAGACCTCGCCAATTCGCTTCAAGAAATTGTTAAACTCTTCGTTCAGTTCTATTGTATTTTCGTTCTTCATCGCTGGATTGGATAATATATTTCTGATACTCATTGTGTTTTAAAACGATTTGTTTAAATTGTTTTCGACACACGCCGCTGGATAATAACTGTGGCAGTATTGACTTAACGACGTGATTGGTTACGGTTGTCATGACAATATATAATTTTTTAAAAGCACGTAATTGATTACCTCCAACAATTGCATGTTATTAAATCTTAAATTGTAGATACAACTATACCATTAAATTTTCTAGAGATTTGCGTTTATTTAACCTTGAATTTTATTATTTTGCGAAGAAAAAATAGCTTTTACAAATAACATATTAAATATGTATAATACCATATTATGATACTACTTAAACATTATGTTTAAGTTGTTGTGGTATGTTTTCGGCTAGCGAATTTAAAAAAATATGGTTTGTTTTTTCCGAAATCTTATTTCATGTAAAATGAATATTAAATAAGTTTGGTTAGGTACATATTATTTGTATTTTGTATTGTATAAGTACTTACAATTAGTGGGTATTGTCTTCCGATAATTTTAAGGTTTTCTATTCAAAATTACGTTTTCTTGCAAAAAGTAGAAAACTTCTCACCTATTTGCAGTTTAATAAGACATTGCTTTGGTTGTATAGATAGATTGGTTAGTAGGTTAATCTCTATTTCAAAGCTTTTCTACAATTGCCATTCATTTTAAATAATGGCATTGGGTTAGCAAAGGAATTTTAGAATTGTTGCTACGTAGGCGATCTTGTATCCATTAATCGTATTCAGTCGTAGTGCAATGTGGTTAAATTTGAATTTAGTTATGTTTATAGCTTAATAATGATATCAATATAATTATATCAAATAACACCCAAGAAAATGTACCTACCTGTTTTATTAAATAAATAAACCATCGAAGAAATCTCTTTGGCTGCCTCAGAGTTGTTCATATTATTTTCAGGGTTGTAAACCCTCAAACTATTTACATTTTATTATGTTATTATCACCAAGAAATTTCTATCGAATTTGTGTCTTTAGCAAATATCTAATCTGTGCTAATGTAATAAAGCTAAAGAGTTTTTTTATATATTATAATCACATTCATGAGCAAGGGTACTTATAAGGCAAAAAGAAGTTGCTTTTGGGTTACGGGGTATCCGAAACGAAGCTAGGGTGATATTTTCGATCTTGTATTTGGTATCTATAGGTCAAAATGTTTTTCGGTTCTCGCCTCAGTGGTGAGCTATTAATGGGTTGAAGCCAAGACATAATATTGTCAACACAATTTTTGTTTTTACTGCAGGTTTCAAAATGCCTTATCATTCAAGCGAAACGATGGGACTTTCAGCACGTCTACGAATAAATTCACAATGCTAACGATATCCAATTTACAATTAGCTACATTTTGCAAGTTAAAGAACGAAACGAAATCGTAGACGTTCTCACGAACAAATGGAATTTTAAAGTTCTCGCATCTAATTCTAACACGATAGTGCAGAATTGATACGATGATATGGGGATAGGTCAAAGTGATATATGTAGCTTTGTCATTTTGTTTAAATAAGTATCTTAGCAATTGCTTGTTGAGATAAGATTTATGAGGAGTTCACTCAGTCAGTATAAATAATTTTATCGATTCTTCAGTATAAATAAAATAAGCTGTTCACAGATTGTAGACAGGAAATACGTGTTTCTTTTTACACAAAACTATTAAATTCATGGGATTATTTATGTTCTCTATGATTTGGTTAGAACGTTGTCTGTCGTCTTAAAATCGTTTGCACAGGTGAAACTTCAATCACGCGCGTACGTAAATATACTAAAACGAAAGCTGACACAAGTAAGGGATATGCTCTTACTCTTACGTAATTATTGTCTTGTTTATTTAAAGATACAGAGAAAGCAATGACATGTCTGATACGAGGAACTGATGAATTTTATTCAACAAGTAGCCTGGCGATTTAATTATCACTCATAGGTTGTCTTTAGTCGTTATGCATCAACATTAGTTTGAAATGTTGACACCGGAATATTAATAACTAACCCAACGGGTTATAAGTAGGTATGATAATCACTAACTTATTGTTTTAGTTGTCGTATGAATAATTCTCTTATGAAGTTGTATCTCGGTACTATTTGTACATGTTTGACATTTTATAATGATACCGGTGTTATTGAGGTCTTTTGAATGTCGTATAATAATTTGTTTTATTTTTTTAGTGTTTACACCTCTGGGATTCGTACGGTTGTTCGGCGTGGTGAGCGCGGTGCTGGTGAAGCCGCAGTTCCTCCGGGATCTCAACGAGGAGTACTATGTGTACTCGTTTGAGGAGGAGACCATTCGACGCCGGATCAACAACTCTCTAGCTTCCGGTGAGTATCCATCCATCCTTGGCCTTTGGAAGTTTAGCTTCCCTTGCGCAACATTGTCCGATAATGAGCCTTCTAGAGTTCTCAGTCCAATAGCATACATCGTCTTCTTCTATAGTCCACCTCCAGAGTGAAGGATATATTTTGGAATTTTGGATATCCTATATCATCAATGTGTGGTGTTGTTGGTAACATCAGACATTTACGGAAATCATTGTTAATTATATTATTAGTATTAATCCACTTTGCAAGAAACCGGTGTTGACCGTGGGAACGCTTCACTATGGCGCGATGGCGTATCGCTGAAATAACGAACATACATAATTATACGACAAAAAGTTTAAAATGTTCGTTGTTTTGTTTCTTGTGTTTTGTTTTTTAACGTCTGAGACGAAATACTTTTTGAAATATTATTACGTACCTACATAGATATGCAATTGATCCAGCTTCTATTTTAAATCTGTATAAATGTAGAATGAAAAGAATTGTTAAAAAATATTACAGACGGTTCAACCATTTTCAGTTTCTGTCTATTAGTAGGAATAGGAATTGGATTAAAGTAGAGTCAGTGACATTTAAAATGTTTTGGTTTATTTAATATATGGATGTCGTTAACTCGCTCTATTCCTCGGTAAATTTATGCCGCTGGCTTCAGATCAAAGGATCTTCTTTCAGTGAAGCGATATTCATGTGAATATTAACTCGTTCGAAGAGTTCCCGTCTAGTACGAGTAATATGGACACGGAAGATGTTTTTCTGTACACTGTTTACTCAATTAATTTGTTAATACTTACATAATCTTTTTAAAGTTGGATATTTCGAATACCAATAAAGTTCATATTTTTTTTATTAATATCTTTTCTACTTAACGAAATTTTACATGTGAATCACAAAAATATTTCGTATAAGTTAAACGCAAGCAGAAACAATATAGTAAGTTACAAAATACCTGATAAGATATTTTTGCATAACACACCTGATGAAAATGCTATAACTCCTTGAGTTTCAAGATAAAAATTAAATGTCCACAGAAAATGAAATTCATCTCAAATGAACGAAACAGTCCGTATTCTGTCTGTTTGTTTGCGATGGACTTAAAAAAATCCAAACACTGGATTTTCATATCGTTTTCACCAATATTCGGAGTGATTTATGGACTTTATTGCATTAAAATTTTGTGTAAATTGTTGAAAATAGCGGAATATCATTATGTTGAATTGGATCTTTGCTGGCGTGCACCGCGTAAAATCAAAAAAATATGTTTTGACCGTACACATGTTGCACATAGATACATTACTTATTCCGAGTAGAAGATATCTTGTAACTAAGCAGATAATATTACGCTGGCATAGGTACTTCCTGCTCAATCGGCGTGACCTCCATAATGACATGTGACCTTCGAATACGTTTTGATCTCTACTTGAGCGCGCATAGACTAAAAAATATCTATTTATGCGCGTACGTTGCAAAGATATTTTGGTTGCGGACGTCAAAGTTGAACCGTGAGTGTGACTAAAATTTTAGTCTCTTATTTGGAATCTGTTTGACGTTATAAAATACTTACCTAAGTACCAATAGAGGTACTCTGAGCACACTCTGAGTAAGTGTTCTACGAATCAAGGATTATTGATGGCCATTTTAACGTCGCGTCGGGTTAAATTAGTGTCTGTTAAATTAAGTCTTTTATAATTTTCTACGATCATATACCCAATACACTCAAAAGAAGTTTACGAAAAATCACAAGTTTATGATGACGGCTAAATATTAGAGATGAAACGAATAGTGGTTTGGCCGGATACCGGATACCGGATAATCGGCAAGCTAGGAGGATGGAGCGCCGGATACCGTATAGTTACCAGATCCGTTTCATCATCTCTACTAAATATCTATTCAGTTCAAAAATATATTTCTGCATTATTAATTTTAAAAGTACCAACAGTTACCAAGTGGTTATCTATAAAATAGAACTAAAAGAACTAAATATTAATGTTTGATATTTCTTTACTTCGTGTCTCCATCCAGCCATTTGGACGTACGTAAAGCATCTTGGTTCTACCAAGCCTTTTTGCTATTAAATAGTAGTTAGCAATTCACACCTCACGTTACAACTTTCCAACAGGTGATATCTCCGTCAACCGCAACGGTTAAAGCAGAATATAACTGCGAAGTCATTAAATATGTTATGGATTTCACCCATGGCTTTTAACTATTTTTGTTGAGCCAAAGAACAAGTCTTCGATCTTATAGTGCTTTTCTCGAAGGATTTTGATGGCAACAGCAGCGAAGATCCAGATTATTAGTGTCATTATTTCACAGACGCTATTGTGTTTCGCAGGGCACCTTAAGCTCAGACCCCTCTTTCCCACTGGGCACACTGGGCACGTGCCCAGGGCCCCGTGATCGATATGGGCCCCCTAGTTCCTGTCAGATCACTAAACGATAACTGATATTTATTACCAAAACAATATTATGAATAAATCGAACCTAAATTACTGACTACAATACCAATTTGCTTATTAGCTTTTGCATAAATCTAGAGGCTTGCTTATCTACTTTCTTTGTCCATTCTAACAAAATAGTGTTCTGACAAAGTCATAAGGGCCCCATTATCCTAATATGCCCAGGGCCTCCAGTAGGTTAAAGACGGCCTTGCTTAAGCTGCGATATTATAGTCAGATAACGGTCGTCAATTCAATTTGTAGAAGTAGAACTCAGTCATGTAAGACTTCTCTGCCAGAGCATACATGTTGATCATTAAGTTCTCAAAGGCGAGATCTCTCGAGGTGAAAATCGCTTCAAGCCTCGTAATTACGAGAAGTGACCTGGGCCATGCATTAATGGTTGCTAATGAGCTGAAACCAAGCTAGTGCGATACAAAGTAACTACGACTTATCGTCGTGCTCTCGGCCGAGCGAGCTAAGCCACAATAATGCTAAATCAGGCCAATAGGCCAGTGAACCAGCATCGTAATCTTAATAATGTCAACTTGTAATTTCTTGCAGCCGCTGTTATTTCTATATATTTGCATGTTTACAGTTCGTTGTCCGATGTAGTAACCTTGATCTTTCGCTAACTGCGCATTTTGCGTTTTATTAATAAATGTTATCGATGCAAAAAAGGATAATTTACCAATATGTAATAGCTTTGCACTAACAATAAGTAGATACTTTAGACACACAGTACTAAACATACAGTACAAACATAAAAACGTTATGATGCGGATATCACGAGCACGACGCAGCTATGCCAAACTTATATGTACGAACATTTTAAAAAATGAATATAGTTGGAATATGAATTACGAAGAATAGGGTGAAATATACGGCATAAAGCATATTCATTCATCTGAGGCATAAGTAAAAAAATATAGCACGTAAAGGAACATGGCATGGCATCCACATCAGTTCAACTAACGTAATGCCACAAGTATTGCCCTAATACTCTAACCAAACCAATCAATATTCCAACACTATTATATTATTATAATCCTAGCAGTCCTCTTTTTACTTATTTTTGTCAATCGAGAAGCCATTGAATGTTTAAAATTCAATTCAATTTCATAGGTGCCTCTTGGACATTCTTAGATTGGCACAATGGAGAGCCAAATTGTAGGTCTTGACTTGAGTATGGAAGTGGAATGTAAACCAGTTGTGTACCAATTTTGGCTACAACTGCTACAAGAATGGGAGAAAGTTATCACAATGAGAACGTGTATGCCTGCATGGTGCATATGAATTTTCTAAAAGGAGGTTAGGCTAGACACTAATAGCTTACTTCTTCACAAGTTGTTTTCCTTCAGGGAGCCTAGATTTGAAACAAAATATTATTATATCCCTGGGTTTCCTTGAAATGATAAAGAATTCTGCACCACATATTGAAAAGTGATATTAGTAACTGTTATTCATAATTTGGATAGCATGGTGAACCGTGTCAATAACTCATCTCATTCTGGTGACAAAATTCGACTCCAGTATGCAATAAATGAATTGATGAATTAATTCATGTTTCAATTGATATTTAAATTATAGTTAACAAGTGCTCATTTGTTCACTCGAATTTTAAAGCGAAAATCTCGATACTTCCAGAGTTAATTACTTTGTTGAGATAACATCATAATTGATGGCGTTTACGTCCGATACGATTGAAAATTGTTGCCAATGTTACCACTAATAGTTTAGATAAGATAAATAGTATAAATGAGATAAGATAAATCATTCACAATCCGGGTTTTCCAGCATTATCTTAGAATTAATCATGCATGTCTCTGATGGGTTTAGGTCACAAACCGCCAATAATATTTTAAAGCTATTAGCCAAGCTTGTTTAGTCTTCTATTAAATTTAACATGTACATAAATTGTCTGCGGCAACTAAAGTGTTTATCCACCGTCTTGACTCCTATGTCATATTGATTCGTTAATATCTTAATGAACATTGTATAACACACCCAAAATTGTAGTCCTCTGTGGTTGTATTAAGGTCGATAATTGAATGACTTGAATGTTATTGTTGTGGCCGGGCGATGTTTGCTCTCCGGACGTGCGTAGCAGCGTAGCGAACAATGGCACAATGGATTGCGAGTATTGTGACTCTACAAAAGTCGCCCACCGTACGTATACAAATATGTAATCGTCGGGTTGTTGTCCGTGCGCGCTATTGTCTTCATCTCGTTAGGACAATAGCTGGTATTGCATTATTTTATAGCTGATTTCGTATATGAGATGATCGGTTTTGTATTTATTGTTGGCCTTTAACAAATAATTGAATAGTATTGTACTTATACAATATAGTTTAGTTATCATAATTACATTTCAGGATTATCATTACCAGTCGTCGTCACTGAAATTGAGTGGCTGATGTTCTAATTCGCCAATAAATTGATGATGTAACTATTGTTTATATTAGCTATTGTAAATGATATTATGTACTCCTAAAAACAAGGTTGTACCGTAGAACACCTCAATCGTATGCTACTGTGCTAAAAAAAAAAACAATTCAAAGTCTCTCTTCAACAGTTAAGCAACAGTTTATTGTAAATCTATGGGTAAATTGTGTAAGAGCCATATTAAGTATCTCCCTTACGTCTGTACTGGATTCAGTGGCGTAGCTAGCCCTAAGGAGACCCCATATCAATATTTGTTATTGGGCCCCCTGGACGTTAGCTGTCAAATATAAAAGGAGTGCCGTAACGTGTCAACTGTGGTTGTAGGCCGCTGGTGAGCTTTTTTTTTGGGAGTGTTAGTGGGGACCCCTATACGCTGGGGCTCCGTGTAATTGATAGGCTGATACGGCGGTAGCTACGCCCGTGACTGGATTGTAATGTAAAATAAAGTGTTTCTTTGTTTGCAGGCGCGGGCTACATATCCCCGGAGCCGATGTACCCGGACCGCGGGGACGTGTCGGCGCCGGTGGACGGTGCCGTGCCGGTGAAGGACGACCGTTGCGCGCCCGTGCCGGGCAAGGACACGCCCCTGCTGCGGCTCAGGAACGGTGCGCTGCAGGCCGGACTCAATGATCGGTTGGCGAGAGTCGTCGCATTGAGGAAGGTGAGTGTCGTTTCTTTCTTTTTCCTTACCTATTTCTTGGCCGACATTGCATGAGTGATGCCTTTGGTGTCGCTGATGTCCATGAGCGACGATAGCCACTTACCATCAGGTCGTCAGCTCGTTTTTCGGCTATTTCGATAAAAAAAAACATACTGTGAATAAATAATAATAATAACAGAAAATAATGTTTTCCCACTTGTACCTATGAGATGAAGAAAAGCATGTGGCGAGAATAGTGAATGATATTAAATATATAAACGCTTACACACTCATATCTTCGTACTAGGATTCCCTGGGTCATAAGGCATATTGTGCATATAGACAACACATAAGATTACAGCTACGCTTCACGTGTCTGCGTCTCAGCATACGCTTAACCTGTCACGTAAATCTGCCTCGAATGCCCTGACCGATTTAACTCCGGAGCCCTCGCTTCGCATTAGGATCACTACCAATTAGGCATATGTAGGTTAATCCTGACAGTCCGGAATTTAAACATCTATGACAAATTCATATGACAATTTCAGTTTTTTGTGTCAGTTTTGTTAGTTCTCCATGGACATAGACAATGCCCAATGGCAGAAAAATATTGAAATATTGTATGTACTATAGCAAACTTTTGAATCCTTTTTATATAATAATTTTAATTGAAGATTATTTATCACTATTTTGGTGTTGGTGCTTTTCAAACAGAATCTTCTCAGACAATTATGACCCAAGAAGATCTTTCTGTCATAATCGACAATACATTGTCGATGGTGACTACTTGCCATCAGGTGACTGCGGTTTGCGCCTGTTCGTTAGCCCTTCAGTGTTATAAAAGCCTCAGTAACTGCGTTTAAAACATAAAAAATAAAACACGAGAATGTACCAACAGGAAGTTGTCTCGCTTGGTCGCACCGTCCTATTGTTAAGTCCCCCTGTCCATGGCCCATAAACATGGCACTAAAATAGTTGCAATATTGAGCTCAGCGTTAAACAATTGCCTAAACCCACTATGAGGTCAAACCAATGTTCGAGCTAACTCGCTGGACGTTGACTATCAAATATTTATTTTTCAAAATAATTGGTAAATGTGCTTATATTTTTTACATACTATAATATTAATTAATAATTAACTATAATGTAATGAGCCCACCTTAATTTTTAACATATAGTTTGTGGTATAGTTAGTTTTTTTAGACGACTCTTATTATTTAAACAATCTTGCCACTATTTTTTAACCGACTTCAAAAAGGAGGAGGTATTCAACTCGACTGTATTTTTTTATGTTTGTTACCTCAAAACTTTCGGCCGGGTGAACCGATTTTGATGATTCTTTTTTTAATTAATCGAAAGCTGGTGCTTGTCATGTGGTCCCACTTTTTGAGCCAGATCTGACGAGTAGTTTTTGAGTTATTTTGAAGTCGGTTAATTTTTTCTTGGTAAAATTCATATTATAAATGACACATTACGATAAAAAGACCATGTAAGATTGTTGACTAAAATAAAACTTATCTAAAAATTGTCTATAGACGATCTCTCTGTGTGTAATGTGTCTGTATGTGTATATGTGTACGGTAATGTCCAGCAAGTGGCCCGCGAGCGCAAGACGTCCCCGCTGCAGCGCAACGTGGTGTACCCGCTGGCGATGCTGCTGCTGCTGGCGCTGACCACCATCACGGTGCTCATGGTGCTGCAGAACATGCTCGAGCTGCTCATCGGGATCAAGGCGCTACCGCTCAGCACCAGGGTGAGTGGCTGACACGGTTGTTATCGGGGAAGAGAGATCTCCGTGATTGATCTTGTCGGAACTTTGTATATAATAATAATAACGCTTCACACTCATAGCCCCATACTAGAATTCCCTGTGTCGTGGGTGCCATGGACAACACACTAGACTAGGACATTCACGACCAGACCGAGAACAGAAATTCAAACTCATCATTCAAATTTCCGCCTCGCTGGGAATCGAACCCAGGACCTTTGGTGCGGCGATCCGGCATGGTAACCGTTGCGCCACACGGGTCGTCAACCGTCGTCGGGTATATATTAGATTCCTATATTGTGATATTATGCAAGCGATGCAGAAAACTTCGATAGCGCGATTCGAATTGGCGTGACGTCACCGTATTATATGTAGTAAGACGTCGTCACTTACCATCAGGTGGATCGGCAGCTCGTTTGCCGGCTATTTCCATAAAAAAACTTATTGTATGTACAGTTGGTTTTGAAAAGGAATAACACTTTTTGTACTAAGGTAATTATTAAAATTAATGTAATTAATAACATATTGTAACAAAGTTCCTTATCGCGCGTTGCGAAAGGGGGCTAGACGGAAAATTTGGTAACGAAAAGTTGTAACGACACTTTTTGCCGTTGTTAGTCGTTACAACTCGTGCGGCGTCGTTACATGTCGTGCGGCGTGCGCATGTTTCTCTGTCTGTCTCTCTCTTATAGAAAGCCAGTCAGATATTTTAGTTTCTTGCAGTAAGTACTAGGAAAGCAAAAACATGCAGCAAGTGTGCCAAAACAAATCTGGGGTATTAAATTTCTCATTGGCTTTGTTCACCTAGTAGCGCTACTAGGTTCGGTAACTTCGTTCCATCCAGGTGTCCCTTGACACCTCTCAAGTTTTTTTATTTATTTTAATGATAAGCTGTAATTCTGCAGAAAACATGAAACAATAAAAATAGAGTTGCATTGCAGCTGTATGTGTGCATTGCAGCAGAAAAAAAAACGCTTTCACTCATACCCCCGTAGTAGGTTTTTACCTGTGTCGCAGGTGGCATGCACGACACATATAACACATCACAATAACACCCATGACCCGAGTACAAATATTTATCTGTCACATAAATATCTGCCCTGGCCGGGTACCGAACCCGGGACCCCTCGCTTCGCAGACAGGGTCGCTGCGAACTAGGCTACAGGCTCGTCGTTTTTGTAATATTGTAGTTCTGACGGAAAAACAGACGAACCATCTGATGGTAAATGGTCATTGAATTTCTTGTTGTCTATAGACACGAGTAACACTAAAGTGATCGCTAGTGCAACGCCATTGGTTGTTTGTATGTAAACAAGTATACAATTATTTTCACTTAATATTAAATTTATGTTAAGTTACAAATTACGACGTTAAGTTACAAGATTACGATCAAGTTACAAAAGCTCGACATGAAGTTACAAAATCCCGACGTTAAGTTACAAAACATCGTTGCAGCAATTCACCCTCGGCATCGCGTCGCTATCCAAACTGGGATGGGCGGGGGCGCTGCTCGAGGCGTTCCTGATCCTGTACCTGCACGCGGCATCGCTGACGGGGCTGGTGGCGCCGGCGCGCGCGCTGCGGGTGCTGCCGCGCGCGCGCCGCACGCCGCTCGCGAGGCTCATTGCCGCGTGCGCGCTGCTGCTCGCGCACTCCACTGCGCAGCCGCTGCTCGTTAAGATACTAGGTGGGTGGAGTTTGGAAACATGCTCGCTCGCTCACTTACGGAGAGCCTTGCCTATATAGTCAGCAAAGAGCATTATGTTATGAATTTATGATTACCCTTACTGAATGACCAGTATTCGTCTGAAAGGGTTAATTCAAGAGTTAATTCGATTACTCTAATCGAACGATGATAGACAAACCCATTTGATGCCTTTTATTTCACAAATTACTAAATTTAATCATCAATGTATGATTTCTTTCATTAACAGCAGTGATAGCCTAGCGGTTAGAACGTTGATCTCCCGAACTAAGGGGCCCGAGTTCAATTCCTGGCACGCACCTCTAATTTTCAAATATTATGTGCGTATTACAAGTGAATTATCACTTGCTTCGGTGAAGGAAAACATCGTGAGGAAACCTGCACACCGGAGAGTTCTCCATAAAGTTCTCAAAGGTGTGTGAAGTCTACCAATCCGCACTTGGCCAGCGTGGTAGACTATGGCCTGTACCCCTCATATTGTGAGAGGAGACCCCGAGCCCAGCAGTGGGACAATTATGGGTTATTGCTTTGCTTTTTTTATGTATGATTTCTATAAGGACCCATTAAAGAGAGAACAATCGATATGACGAATTTGATCACATGATACGCTCCCACTACAGGTATATAATGTGAAATACGTCTGCAGGTATAACAAACTTCGACTTGCTCGGCGAGTTCGGTCGCATCGAGTGGCTGGGGAACTTCAAGCTGGTGTTGCTGTACAACGCGATCTTCGCGGCCACCGTCACGCTGTGCCTCGTCAGCAAGTTCACGGCGAGCGTGCGCCGCGAGCTTTACAACAGGTTGGTGGAGAACGTCAACACTGTAGCGCACTGCGTCTCTTTCCTTAATAACTAGCTGTCTCGCTCGGGTAGCTCTCTCGGATCACCAGTGGGAATTAGGAAGTGTCGTTAGCACAATGCCGAATCGAACTATAATGTGGCCATAGGGAAATGTAAGATGCAACATTTTTTGTCGAGTCTTAAAATAGCTGGCTACTAC
Organism: Thymelicus acteon; assembly: GCA_951805285.1. Taxonomy (NCBI): domain Eukaryota; kingdom Metazoa; phylum Arthropoda; class Insecta; order Lepidoptera; family Hesperiidae; genus Thymelicus; species Thymelicus acteon. The sequence goes on along the minus strand of OX638221.1, from coordinate 5,234,573 downwards.
AGCTTAAAACAAATCGTTTGAAATCATCTAATTTAAAAATGAAATTCATTTTTAAATTAATCGATCTCTACATTCATTATTCTGTGTTTATATTTTTCGGTTTGAAGTTTTCTGTACAGACTTGAATGTTAAACTCACGATATTTTTGCAGCACTAGCCCACCTATATTCATTGCCTCCTACCCCATTGTTAATTAATCGTATTATCTCCCGTTTACCAGTTTCCAAAAGATACAATGGTGATTTTATTACACTTTCAGTTGCATAGCGACATAAAGCACCATAGGTTCCCCTTACTTTTATAGCTTGCAGCAGATTAAAATTTAAAATACAAAAGGATTCTCATTTAGAAGCATTGAATGCCTACGGTATTAATTGACAAATTCATATTAATCCTGACCTGACTATAGCAAATACCCCATTAAAACATTTGGTTACCAAATATAAAAGAAAGTGTATTCGTTGGAAACTAGTAAAAACTATTTTTATAAATTAATTGTTTGCCTTATCAAACCTGGAAATATACTGAATTCAGGTTATCTGAATGCACTCGTATTTTATAATACAATTCACTGGGTATCCTTTGAGCTCCTCGATCGAATTTTGATCAAATATTTGATCGAAAATTAACTCATAATTAGGTACTATAGTGTGCTGTTATTATAATAACATTGTTGACATCGATATAAATTTTATAATTGCATAATGTAATAAATAGATTTCCATCAGTATGCTGTACCGAGTTATAGATTAGTGATAAAATAATAAAAATAGTAAAATAGTAAATAACAAAACAACGATGTAGATGATATTGTAACCTATTTTAATTTAGAACCGTGCATTTATTTTTACCGTATTTGATTCCTAATTTATGTGTAGTTAATGAAATTTGTTAAAAATGACAATATAGTTCTTGAGGAAAGATGCAGAATGAAATAATAAATTTAAATTGTTTTTTAACTAATGAGACTGAATTTGTTAACTAATTACGATTATTTTATGTCCGAGATTATTTATTTAATTGTATCTGTAATTTCAATTGTATTTGGTTAAAATTAATTGTAATTTAGTATTATAATTATAATTGTGAGCCATGTGTTACAACTTACTGCCATTAATGAGAGTATCTAACTTGCTAAAGTGATAAATTTATTTTATAAATACATGGGTACTATAATAATCTCATGGAGCATGGTGGCTTGACCTCTGGCAAAGTATGTGTAGTCCAATTGTAGAATTGACAATTTATCACTTTGATGGGACATTTCGAAATGGCCGATCATTTTAATTCTACAATCAGACTACACATGTACAGAGATTCACATAAGAAAAGACATTGGAAGACTGTTCAGTAGAATATAAATTTTACATAAAATTTTTTGCTCAATGTCACAGTTGTACCTGCAATGGCGATACGACTTACTGGAACAGTTGATTGTGTTTTGTGTTGTGAAAATTAGTGTGTTGAGGCTATTCGATGTATTCTCTAGTCGCTGTGGATCTCTGTGGTTGTTGCAGGTGGAACATTTAATTAAGTTGTGAGCTTCGATGCAGGTTTAATGAAAATGATAAAAAACTATCATCGCTATCATCACTAACGCACATGTATTTCTGCACATGCACTAATACTCATGAATATTAATAATTGCCATTTACAAGTTTTGTGAAACCGTTGATCCAAATACATTTTATGTTCGACTTGTGATAATATAATATTACATGAGTAACTTTGTAATTTTAAAGTCCCTTAATATTTAAATTTGCACTACTTTAGTGTTTATGCATATCTAATAGAAATATGTAAAATTAACATTAAAGTGTGCTCGATGGTGGCACCATATGTCGGAGTCCTATTTCCATCTGGTTTGATTGAGCCAATATGATGTTGTGCTTAGTGTTGTTGCGATAAGTAATGATCGCCTGCGGTGCTACAGATATGATAATGATAGTTATTCTCACATTAAATTGTATCCGACAGATTAAATTATTTTTAATAGGTACTTAGCGCAGTTGAAAAGATTGTCTACATGTAAGCCTTGTGTGAGTTTTCAATGATTTAATGTAGTAAATATTTAGTGTGTGAATTTTATACATTTTGTATTATCTTGTACCAAACGTTGAGATTGCATTTGAAAATAATATATGAAAAAATTGAAAGACTTCTTTTTATTTCTTGAACCCGTGTATATTGATTGCCCAGTAATATTTAGTCATTCTATTTGTACGCATGCATGGCTACAAGCTTACATGAGTTTCAATTTACAATGCTACCAAATTATCTGTGAAATGGCGAAAATTGGAACTAATGCCGCGCCATTCATAAGTTATTTGTGCTCATTCATTTGACATTTACTATGTCTCGAATAGCGTCCAATGATTGGTCCAATGCGTCCGACAGCGCCCTCCTACAATTCACAGATAAATTGGAGGCATTGTAGTTGATAAGTTTCATACATTTGGCATATTCACTTCCACTGGCTTTCTAATTCAACTGCTTATTCAAAACATTGCTTCTGAGTTTGTAACACATCTCACTGAGTATGTATTCAGTCTCATTAGATTGTAATATGTTTTGTTATGCTGTAGATTTCACCTTTTCACCTTTTTTCTTTTACCAGATTCAAATGGGTTGCAGATCTGTTTACTATGCCTGAAGATATTCCTACGGCAGTAACACCTAAAGTTAATGTGATGGAGAAAACCATTATCGACAAGATAGATGAGGAACCGGCCGAGGAAATGGCAGAGCATCTGAAGTCTGACTAGAGCTTAGCATATCAGACATTCTACTAAGTGTTCCTATTTGAATATTAAGACATTTTTTCTATTATTATATAATTCATACATTTTCTATTCTAAAGTAAGTTTTTTTAGGATAAAGTGTTAACTTCTTGACGCACATTGCAGTGTTTTTTAGAGTCTAAAAATGATAAACTGTTGTTCACATTGACTTAATATCATACAAGACTTCTATAGTATACTAGCTGACCGGGCAAACCTTGTTCTGCCAAAAATTTTTAGGGGTAGGGGGATGAAAAATAGGTGTTGTCCGATTCTCAACCCTAGCCGATATGCACGCAAAGATTCACGAAAATCGGTCGAGCCGTTTCGGAAGAGTTCAACTTCTAACACCGTGACACGAGAATTTTATATATAAGATTTTCTTGTTGAATTTGTTATTCTTGGTGAATGTCTAATAATACCTAGACACCCTTATTAATAAAAATCGCTTAATCCAAGCATCATCTGAAGCTACACTTAGACTAGTTAATTCTGGATTAACTAAGTAATAACTTCGTAATTGCAATGTTATTAATAAATATGGAGTAACCTCGAACTAACAATACATTTCTTAGTCCGGTTTCAACGAGTAAAATATGGCAACCTTTGTAATTTAAAAGTAAAAAGAGTGAGTCAGTGAATGACTTCATGCATTAAAATGACAGTGACAACAATATTTTGGGATTGACAACTTCAAACGACGTGATCAGCTTTCAATTTCAAGCGCCTAATTTCGCTCCTCGCAGTTTGTTTCATGCTATGGTTACTTGTTAAATTTAAAATTGATTTACATGAACCAAAAACGTGCTCGCTCAGTTAACTGGGATGAAGAAGAAAAGGTCAAAGAAAATATCATTGTGAATGACGTTTAGTTAGAACAACGAAGTACTCTTGATATGCGTCAAGTCAACGTCAATGTCGTCAATGCACGCCTAGTCCACGCCTAATCAGTCGCTAAACTATGTAGCAACATGGACTAACTTTGATTCTGAGATGAGACTCGGAGTAGCTTACTTCTTCGTTACTCTATATTTATTAATACTGAATTTAATTAAATCTTATTTACGACAAGTTTTAAAGTTACTCTTGCTTTAGTCTATGTTTATTAATATGGCCGAGAACGTTTATTAAAGATTACTGGTAATAACTAATGCTGTAAATAATGAAAACTGTGCACTGAGAGGTGTGCAACGGTAGATTGATAGTTTTGTAACTGTATTAAGTACAAACTGTGATCATTATTATACTTTTAATAATTACGAGTATATTGATAGGTAATTGATAGAGAATTAATAAATTACAACATTTTATCCTGATATTATTTAATTTTATTGTAATTTAAATGTGCAAAATAAGATAGGAATTGTATATACTTCTAATAGATCTTATATATGTTTATTTTCTAAAGTATTGCCAATTTTAAAATAAAAATCTCTATTTTTACTCATCTGTTTTATTCTCTGATTCTTCCACTGGGGTGATTATCATGAAATGCTTGCCGCATCTTCTTGATTGTGCTTTAAGAATAACTTTCTGTGCATTGTCCCTTATTACTTCAAGGCTTTGGTTGGTATTTAGGCCTAGTATGAATCCCAGATTAATAACATCGTGCACTCCACGTACCAATGTATAGCTAGAAGCACCACTGGTCAAAATAATGTTGCTAGATTTACCGATGGCATGGAACATATGTGCTGTACTTATTATATTTTTTCTTATCGTTGAATCCAGTATGGCTGGAGAGTACATCAGTTCGAAATAAGTACCCCGTTCTGCAGCCTGGTTATATAATTTCCGGTTTATTTTGAAAGGGATCCTATTTTCAGGAACAAATGTAATAATGTCAACATCCAGACTACCGCAAGCATACTGGAAAGCTTGTAATGTTTTTGGTATAACTGCAAAGATGTCATATTTCTTAATATTCTCAGATTGGTTAATTTTATGTGATATACTTGTATCAGAGTATTCTAAAGTTAATCTTTGCAGAATGTTAAGTTTACAAGTGTCTTTTATGTCTTGGGGGATTTCAAGTGGTGCGGGTATAAAATCACTCTTTTCGGGTCTTTGTTCTCCTTTTTTCTTTTTCTTCTTAGGCTCGTCACTTGCCTCTTCAACGATGGTGTTAATAGCAACAGTATTGAATCCAAATTTTTCTAACTTGCATAGCTCCTTTAAATCGAAGGATCTGTTGATTGATAGATCACAAAAACCCCAATTTTTAACCGCCATGTCTTTCTAAACACTGGCAATGAGGTAAGTTTCAGTATCGTGGATTTACTGCTCACTTTTGATTCGTATTGTATTAGTGGGAATTTCTAAAAGAAAGTTAGGGTTAAATTTTACAGAAGCTTTGTTTATTTTCTTTCATAGAAAAATGACACTTGACAGTGACACCACAGAGTACAGTGTGAGTGACACCAGTGTTGCCAGGTACCACATAATTACGGTAGTTACCGTTTTCAACTGCGATCTACCGTAGCGATTTTTAGGGTTTTAGTACGTTTTACAGTATTTTGACCCACAGAAAAATCTGGCTTCAGTAGGAAAAACCTCAAATCTCATACAATTTACCGTATTTTATAACAATCTAAGGTATTTCACGGAAAAATCTACATAATGTAATCCAGTTTTTGGACCTGGCAACACTGACTGATTTTTCTGAAACCAAAAACCACAGATGTAATACGAATATTTTTTTGTCTATGACTAAAACCTACAAGGACAAAGCTCAGTGCAGTACATAATTCTGCTACAAAGAGAATGTTTGAAACAAAAATGTATTTGGTTATTTGTAATTTGAACAAAATACAATAGGCAATTGTTCTTACTTAGTGTTTTTGTTTTTAATATTTTTTTTAAATCATTTTAAATGTCATTTGACAATTACGTTTAGAAATTCCTTGGTAAACACAAAATATCGAATTAAGATAAGGTAAAAATCGATATTGCTAATATCGATATCTTATTAAAAAATAGAAAGTTTAAATTATTAATTACGTTAATTTTAATAATCAGCAACATAATCCTAGCATATTCACAAAAGTAATTAAAAAGTCATTCAAAATGTCAAAAATAAAATAATGAGAGTTGTGTCATTTTATGTTGATGTATTATGGCCGAATTGTCTAAAATTAGTTAGACAGAACATTAAGGTTTTGAGTATTTTATAAAAATGGGGTTCCAAATAGTAATAGCAGGAGAATCACAATGCGAAAAGTTTGCTCAAGTGTGCTTAATAGCTGATTACCTGGCTCAAAATCTTCCAAATTTTTATTACAGACGGATTGAAAAGCCAGTATTAGAATGGAAGGTTGATTTCAATAATATAATTGTACATAATGAATCAAAAAAATGCCCCCGGTGTTACTAATGTCCATGGGCGGCGGTGATCACTTACCATCATGTGACCCGTCTGCTTGTTTGCCTGCTCAAGGCATAAAAATAAAGTCATACAAGATATTTTTCCGTCGTTACGTGTATTGAAAATTTATTTTTTCTAATATTTTCTCTAATTTACAGACATGGTTATGTAAAATAAATCAGAAAAATGACTGGCATCATGTTGGTTCACTCATTGTATGGAAAGAACTCTTGATGGAGGGCAGTAAAGCTTTTTATATCGGTGGAGCATCAGAATTTTTTGAATACTGTCATTCCTATTATCGTTTTGATACATTTATGGCATCAGAGAGATTTGAAGATTTAATAAGTAATTTCAGACAATTATCAAGAAAATGTAAACGGGAGCAAAATGTAAAATATTTAGAGGAAGAAAAACCTGTTCAAATTACAGCCTCAAAGAATGCCCTATCAGTGTGTATATCTGGTGCTTCTTATCCATTAACGATGCATTTATTATCCGGCTTTTTATCATATTACGAAGGAAAAGGATTCACAAAAATATACATATATGATGAAACCCATGGAACTTTACCATTTTTAGAATTTGTAGAGCGTGAATGTAACTACCTGAGAACAAATAATCCTAACAAAGTAGTTAAATGCGTCGCAAAAATTGGTATGGCTCTTACAAATTCAGATCTTCTCATTATATTGGACCATGTTCCTTTTAAGTAAGTTTTATTATTAAAAACTGTATTTATTATGTAATGTTATGAACGATAACATTATACATAAGGCTTATTTCTATTTTCAGGAAAGATTTTTCTATTGGAGGTTGGCTTTATAAAAATAAGAAATTAATGGAAAACTTAGCTATTATGATAAATGCATCTGCATCAAAAAATATGTGCATAATTCTACCAAATCTTGGGCCAGCTTGTTATAATGCAACTGTTCTAAGAAACACCGTTACAAACATTAAAAAAAATAACATTGTTGTTGCTACTTCCAATTTAGGGTTAGATGTAGCTTCGGTTGCTGCTAAAATAGCTGAAGTTCCTCTGAGAAATATCTTTTGTCCTCCAGTATGGGGTTTCGTTGGAATAAATCATTTGATAGATATTAGAACAACTATACATAAATACAACACATTTGAACCTTTAAAGAGATATTCTAAAGTCCGTAACTCTTCGCTTTGCATTGGCACCTTAATTCCTGAAATGAGGACTATGGAATATTTAATGCATTTTGATGAGAGTTTATGGTCAAAGATTTCAGAGAATAACGTAAGTGTCGGTATAATAATATAAAAAAAAGTGAGTACGTATCTACAAAGTTTAATCGTATTGATAAAAAATATTTTCACAGAAAAAAAGTACAAACCATGACAAGAGCAAGGCTGTTGCTATTGTTAATGCTGTAAAAGTATGGTTTTTCGAAAAAAAGTCCACATACATAATGCCCCTTGGAGTTTATTGTGATGGTAAGTTTAATAAAATACTAAGTAATAAGTTTAATAAAATACCAACCATTAAAAATTACTATTTTATTTCAAAGGTTCTTTTGGACTTACATTTGATGGAATTTTCTCCCAGCCAGCTCAATATGTAGACGGAGAATGGAAGCCAGCTAACAGTTTTTTATTACCAAGGGATCCTCAAATTAATATTCTGTACCTTGAAAAAATAGCGAAACTAACTATGAAATTAGGAAAGCACGATCTCCCTTTTAATTTTAGTTCTGAGTAAATTTTAAATTGTTCGATTTATTGATTAATCGATTAACTTACATACCGATTATATTTAATCGATTTTACGTTTCAAAACGTTTACCGTAGATTTAATTTTGTAAACAGGTACGGCACGGCACTAGTGGTTGACGAGATGTCGTATAGGTTGTTCAGTGAGTGAATGTATTGTCGTGTTTTGCAGAGAAATGTTATGACGTACAGTAGCTGTCTTTGTTTCAATAACATTCGACTACTTTTACACGAAAGTTGTAGTTAAAAATAATGTAATAGATCGCGTAGTTATATTACGCGAGTTTATTGCAATGATTTTTTCCAAAGTATGATCGTGCCAATAGGAGATAGCATAGTTAGGTGTTCATATTGGTTAAGTTTAGTGAATGTTGTGCCAATAATGAGATAGTGGAGTGTTGTGATGTGGTTGTGGGACATGTGGGGCGTGCTGTGGACCGTCGAAGCCCTGACGCAGGTGTTGGTGCTGGCGACGCCGTTGGAGCCTGAGCTGCCAATCCCGCGAGGTGAGAGGACCTTGCCTCCTACGCTGTCCTCTGCTTGCTAACCCTGCATGTGCTACCTTGATACGAGCCCGCGTTGCGCCTAATCCTCATTGAATTTCAAGTGTAAAGAATGATACATTATGTTAACGCAATATAGTTTGTCTTTTGCAAAAAATAGTTGTTTTTATTGGGGCTGCCCACATAACTTCTTTGACATATTGTGAGACTTAACGTTAATTATTTTCCTATGTGTTTAGTACTTAACTTTTTAGAGCGAAGTTACTAATTTTGTAACTCTGAGTAAAAAAGTTAGAAACTACTGTATTATGCTGCATAGAAAAGATTGTTTATTAATGATATAAATGATAATATTAACAAACAGTTTTTTTTGTATTATTCTTCACTTGGTTTTATTTTTAACTGCAATATAATGAAAAATGCTTTGTAACTATATCTTATTATTCTAAGACAGCTTGCAGTAACAATGCTTTTTAATCTATTTGTGTATAAATCCCTCTAAAAACTTTTTAATCATTGACAAAATAACTTAAAAATTAACTTAGAACTTATTATTTAGTTTCTGAAACTATCATTTTATTTTAATAAGTCACTAAAATACATCTAAAAATATAAAACAAGTGTGATCTTTAATTTAGGTACTTTGTTGAAATTAAATCTTGCAGTCCTAGTACAAGTCTCTTTGGATTTTTTTTTTAATTATTATTAAATGTGAATTAAGGTGTAACAATGATTTTGTGTCATCATAATATTTATGTTGCACACAACTGACAATTATTGTTTTGACTTTATGGGATATATTAGAATAATAGACATACCATATTACAAATGCACATATTTTATAAACATACAGTAGAATCCCGATTATCCGAACCTCGATTATCCGAACATTCGATTATCCGGACTCACGTCATGGCTATAATAAATTGCTGATTTAAAAATTAAAATGTGTGCAGTTCACACGTGGTAGAAGTGAAACCTTCAAAAATAAAGGAATAAATTTAATAACGTGTATCAGTTTTAATTATCTTTCAAAATTATTTTGTACTAAATAAAAATAAAAAGAGCTAACTAACGCTATCTCTTATCATAATATGAAGAGTAAAATGAGCAGCTAGCGCCATCTATCCAGCAATAAAACGAATCTTCTATTTTGTTCCTCGCGCCATCAATGAATACAACTTCGCACTTTTTAAAGTAACACGAACTTAAGAAACACTTTCAAATGACAACGATGCTAAAGAAGTTTTCACTTTAAAAAAAATTTACCGCGCAACGAGACACGTTACAAGTTTGATACAAGAAGCGTATCAAGGACTTGGCCGCAATGAAAACATAGACCTATAGTTTAATACTATTGAAAAGTTGAAATTAATCATTAATAAGTTCATCATTCATTCATTCATTCATCATTAATAAGTTATTTCCAGTCAAAGTTCTAAGTAACGTAGGTATTATGTGATTCATTATCATTATAGCACGTATTTTTTTAATATTGTACTGTCTGAATGACGTATGTATGTAAAACCCATTACACAAAAAAAAATTGTTTGATTTGACTTTGAAATCGATTATCCGGATTTTCGATTATACGGAATACCCCTGGTTTGATTTGATCCGGATAATCGGGATTCTACTGTAATTATTTTTTACCACCCAGTGAGATTGTTGTCTACTACTATACTAAAACACAATGCTACATTATTTCTTAGTGACATAGATTATATTTGATTGTGATTAATAACATATTTTACTTCATGACAAGTGAAAATGTTTGATGCTTAGCAAAGTGGACATGGGTCAGCTAGTTAAGAATAAAGTTAGTATTAGGTAGGTAGTAAAAATAAATGTCTTCATACAGAAATTAATCACGAATATCTCTCTTTTTAGGGGTCCGTACCTTAAAAGGAAAAAACAGAACCTGTATACTTTATAGTAGGTAACGAAAAAACCCGAAAACTGTAAATTTATAAATTGGTTTCCATCTATTTCGATGTATGTATGGGGACAGCAGTTTTCCATCAGCAAAGTTAAATTAGATACTAAATTCAGATTCTTTTTGCTCGTCAGTTTGGACGGTGTGCAAGTCTGAATTGCACTTGGCCAGTTTTTTATTTTAGTTTAATAATTGAACCTTTAAACTATTTCTTATTACATTTTACATATTAAACAAAAGTTTTAGCAATGGTTGGATGACAGTCTTTTGCTGCATCATATGGTTTTAAATCTGTATGAATGTTCAATTAGTTACATATGCATTAATGTTAGTGCTCATTATGGCAAGGGCGGCATGGATGGGTACCATTCATGTCTTATAGTATTGGCTAATATCATGTTCTGTAGATATGTGAGCAGCAGGCCTTAACCTGAGCTATAAGGTTTTATTAGCACTGAAGCTGTTAATTACTTACCTACATTACTTGCTTCAATGATTACAATGACATGTTCTACATATACATTGTACATTGTGATGGCTATTAATTATGGCTTAAGTTTCTCTTATTTTTAAAGGAAACATGACTCACTCCTACTCTTCTATCATTTGCAAAAAGCTTAAGTTTTAGTCGCATATTCAATTTTGATTTTTTTAAGGTTTAACAAAAATATAAGTACTACATTGTATACAAAATACCTCTATTTCAAAATTACTGAAAATTTTCCCACCAGGATCCCCTGGCCTGATCCCCTAGGGTATTCCCCATGAACCCACACCTGTTCATCTGGTGGTTGAGACTATCTGTAGAATTATTTGTAAATTGTTGTAAGAAGAATAGAAATGGAGAGAATGGAAGGTCATTTAGGTAATAGAGAAAAATATTCAAAATCTGATTGAAAATGAAGAAATGTGTTTCAAATGGTTAAATAAAGCACCATATTTGCTTTGTGACCTGTGGCATTGAAGTTGGACATTAGTGGCATTGAGGATAGTAAAATGAAAATTATCATTTTAATTGCAGATTTTAATTAAGTATGTCATATTTACCTTGAGTAATTTATAATTTGTGTTTTTAGGGTTCCGTAGCCGAATGGCAAAAAACGGAACCCTTATGGATTCGTCATGTCTGTCTGTCTGTCTGTCCGTCCGTATGTCACAGCCACTTTTTTCCGAAACTATAAGAGCTATACCATTGAAACTTGGTAAGTAGATGTATTCTGTGAACCGCATTAAGATTTTCTCACAAAAAAAAAACAATAAATTTTGGGGGTTCCCCATACTTAGAACTGAAACTCAAAAATTTTTTTTTCATCAAACCCATACGTGTAGGGTATCTATGGATAGGTCTTCAAAAAAGATATTGAGGTTTGTAATATAATTTTTTTCTAAACTGAATAGTTTGCGCGAGAGACACTTCCAAAGTGGTAAAATGTGTGTCCCCCCTTGTAACTTCTAAAATAAGGGAATGATAAAACTAAAAAAAATATATGATGTACATTACCAAGCAAACTTCTAACGAAAATTGGTTTGAATGAGATCTAGTAAGTAGTTTTTTTTTTAATACGTCATAAATCGTAAACCGCAAAAAACATTGATCAAAGTTACAACGAACTACAAGAACTTTTATATTATGTTACTTGCTGCTACGGAACCCTTCATGGGCGAGTCCGACTCGCACTTGGCCGCTTTTTTCATATTGTGTTTGTGTTTAGTTTGAATGATCAAAAAGACAAAAAGTCGATTTTTAAGATAAAACCCTTGCCTAATAGAATATCATTATGTATTTAAAAATATATTGTCTTCATGCTTTATTTCATCTTTTGAAGTAAGTAGTAGGTAAACAAAACAATTTATTTAAAAGTTATTTTATTCAGTTCATCTAGACCAGTTTTTTTTTAAATTAGTGATTTATTTAAATAAGTATTCACACAAACATAGGCTGTGTTGGTATATTCCAGAAATCCCCACCAAGATGTCCCCACTGGTGGTGCTTTATACCACCACATTCATGGAAATACCGAAAGGGGGCAGATGTCAGATTAAAATCATCCTTTTGTAGGCCTCTAGTCTCTAGTAAAATAAAATAAATATACCTATATATAAATAAACACTAACACTCCAACTCAGAGTCACTAACGGTTACTTTAATCGCTCCTTAATTCTCACCATAGAAATTCTGCACTAAGGAGCAATTTAAGTAACCGTTAGTGATTCTGAGTTGGGGCATTACACACTAAAACCCCCGCAGTAGGTTTTTACCTGTGTCGCGGGTGACAAGTGTGTACGACACATAGAATATACCACACCACAATAACACCCATGACCCGAGTACCTACAAATATTTATTTGTCACAACATCTGCCCCAGCCGGGAATCGAGCCCGGGAACCCTCACTTCGCAGGCAAGGTCGCTACCAACTAGACAAACGCCCCAACTCTGAGTCACTAACGGTAACGCTCCTTAGTACAAAATTTGTATGGTGATTCTTTACTAAGGAGCGATTAAAGTAACCGTTAGTGACTCTGAGTTGGGACGAAAGAGTATTAAGTTGCTGAAATTTTTTACTTTGACTATTATGTGGTGTTTTTTTTTAAGATAAGTTAATTTTTGACCGCAATCCCATCTGATGGTAAGTGGAAATATGATCCAACATGGTGAGCGCAGTATCGTAGTAAAAGCCTATTTACTCTTTCTTGAAGACATTCACGTCATAGGAACGCATGTGAGATTCGTACGGTTTCTTCACTGAATTTCGTCCTTACTGACTCTAAAACTCTGCAAGTATCTTACACGCTATTAAAGTTTTCTACAATACAAGTTTCGAAGTCGAATTACGGCTGCTCCGCAGAAATTAATATTGAGCAGACATAAAATACGAAGTTCGTATCTATAGGAGGTTCCCCACCCAAGACACGAACCTTTTTAAAATCCCGCGTCGATAAACCCTATGAACCCTATGCAGGGCAGACCATAGTGCGCTCATAAATAGAGGTTGTAATAAGAATGAATCTTATTCGCCAGTCTATTATTCCAACAGAAATAGACATCTCTAAACCAGTCGAAATTAGTGTAACGATCTACCTGCATGTCCGCTTAATGATGGGCGATCACTTAACTTGACGCGGGGCGGCCGCAAATCCCTACAAATTGCTTCGAGACTCGATAATCCAGCCGAGGGCCGAGTACTGCCAAGGGTAACCTTGGCGCTTGGGTAGCTTTGGCGCGCACATTAGTGGCCGCTACGTTCTGGAATGTTCTCATTTTGTTTTAATCAGATCTCAAGTATTTTCTTTCAATTTGTTCCCGAGTTTAAGCCTTAAAGGGTAGTATGTACGTAGGACGTACATACTACGTACGTACGTACGTAGTGCATTAAACATCTTGAGTCAGCTCGGTCACGTGTTTTACTCTCAAACCCCCGCGGATACACTCACGGCGGCCAGGCGGCTCCTGCACTCACTAGCCTCCGTATTCATTTTGGTCCTTCGAACCTTACTTTCGGTGTTTTAGCGGCTCCTTTGCGGCTAGCGTATCGGCTCAGTTGGCCTTCCACAAGCGGACCTCCCCAGCTGAGTTGAGAAGGGCGCGAAACCCGTACTGAAGCTGCGAGAGCACTGAAAGCGACCAGCGGCGAGCGATCTACAGTTTGCCGAAGAACGAAGAATACGCAACGTTAATCGTTTTGCTGCACAACAAGGAGGTTAACATCAACTGCGGGATAGGGTTTACATCCTTATCTCAGGAAAAACAATTTCATTCAACTTTAACTGCCAGCGATCTTCATTTTGCTGAAGAAAGAAGAATACGCAACGTTCATCGTGTTGCTGTACCTGGCTGGCTGGATTAAGGAGACGTCCTAATCTCAATGCAACATCGTATTAAAAAATGATAAAATAAGACATAGCCAACTTCGAGAAAATCGCACTTCACAACAATAACGTGAAATCTCAAGAAAAATTTAACAAACAACTGTATGCGTACACATGTAATTACGTACCCGTTGGAAGGTGTGATTCACAATTACTACTCAAGGAGGGATTTGGAGAATTTGGCCAGTCTAAGCCACAACAACTAACAGAGCACAGAAGAATGAAGGGTTACACGCAATTAAATAACAAGAACAACTACATTTATAATAACAAGAGACACATCAGCTCCCAGGGTAACGTCGCTTCAAAATTTTCAAAGTTCAACGGTTTTTACACGTATCTTACAAATACCGTGTAACATCAATTGTTTTAAAACAAAGCTACGTCAGCTGAAAACACGATCAGCTGGAATGGGTTGCAAGAAATTTGACACCGGGGGCACTGTCTACAATGCACCTGTTTATAGCAATTATTCAATAGCGATGTAAAAAACTAAACATAAGCAGTCAGCGTGGTTGTATTTTTATTATTGACATATTGAGCTCATTGACATCATCATGCCGACCACGTTGCTGAAACTCTCCTGAGATTGGAGTGACATTCTACATAAGCAATTGGAGCTCTATAGGCTACTGGAAATTATTTGACATTCTTCAATCTACGAGACAACTGGATGGACAGAGCATTGACATTAGTACGAAATACATCGTACAGCAGCAGCATTTGACATTCTTCAGTCTACGAGACAAGTGGATGGAGAGAGCATTGACATTAGTACGAAATGCATCGTACAGCAGCAGCCTTTGACATTTTGACATTCTTCGATCTACGAGACAAGTGGATGGAGAGCCATGACATTTGTACGAAATGCATCGTACAGCAGCATTTGACATTCTTCAGTCTACGAGACATGTGGATGGAGAGCATTGACATTTGTACGAAGTGCATCGTACAGCAGCAGCATTTGACATTTTGACATTCTTCAATCTACGAGACATGTGAATGGAGAGCCATGACATTTGTACGAAGTGCATCGTACAGCAGCAGCATTTGACATTTTGACATTCTTCAATCTACGAGACATGTGAATGGAGAGCCATGACATTTGTACGAAGTGCATCGTACAGCAGCAGCATTTGACATTTTGACATTCTTCAATCTACGAGGCATGTGGATGGAGAGTCATGACATTTGTACGAAATGCATCGTACAGCAGCAGCATTTGACATTTTGACATTCTTCAATCTACGAGACATGTGGATGGAGAGCCATGACATTTGTACGAAATGCATCGTACAGCAGCAGCGGTTGACATTTTGACATTCTTCAATCTACGAGACAAGTGGATGGAGAGCCATGACAATGAAGAAATTGACATTGAACAGTTTACGCTAAGAAGAAACTGACATATAGCTAGTAGCGATAACTGACATCATGAGAGCATCGTCCCGGAGATAGATCAGCAAGAAAGATCATCGCAGACTACACTACAATGGGTTTTAACTTAATCACAGCTGATTGAAAACTCGCAAAACATATAAATACACTACAATTGACATTCCTTTCGTTAAAGAATTGATGAATATGTACAAATCTACACACGTATCATGCAAATCGTGTTACTTACTTCAGTTGTTTTAACAAAGCTGCGTTATCGCATGACGGCGCGATCAGCTGGAGCGCATTGCAAGCAAAACGACACCGTGGGCATTGCTGAGAATGCATCTATTACAATTACTTATTGCGAGTTGAACAAATATTTTCAAGGTGGCAATATAAAACAAGATCAAGGGCACGGTGACTTCCAAGATCAATCTTTTCAAAGTGAATCCTTAATTACACTACAATAACGAACTGCGAGTGTGAGGCTGCTTACAACAGTCTACACTGAAGAGTGACGTCAAACTTGCTAGGGATTCAAAGTTGACAATTACTGATAAAACAAAAGCACTCATGAATTTCTCAAAGCATCGCGTCGACTGTATTTATACAAAAGTACAGGAAGACTGGTGGCAACATCACAATCAAGAAGATCGCAGGAAGTGCTTATATTGTTATCAGTTAACAAACCGTCGCCGCAGGAAGCAAACAGTTCCACCAGACTCCAGACTCGCTAGAAGGAAGCAGCAGAGAGTCACGTCGCCGTAGGACCTCAACGAGCAACGGGAATCGGCCGCGAAAGTGGATACTGCGACTTCCAGTTTTAACTTAGAATTTAGATTGCAATATTTTAGCTTACAAATTTACTACTGCAATGTTTTGTTTACATTTATACGTTACACATTTACGTTTAGATTAGGATTCAATAGTTGCAACTTAACATTTAAGCCCAAGTGCATTATTTACATTGTTTTACATTGCATTATTTAATTTGTTTACAAGTGCATTAGTTATTTACTTTTGTTATCAATCATTTTTAAAAGTTTACAATTTTCTACTTATTTTGTTAGCGACTATGTGTATAAATTTTGTTTGGTTTCTTTTCTTTCGGTGTCAGATGCCAGTATGTACGAGTACTCGTACATTGTGCTGGCGCAGCGTCCTTGTGCCAAGCACGAGTTGCCTAGCTGGGCGCGCGGAGCCCGTGAACACGTACAAGACGTGACTTAGCAAGCGTCTGACACCAATAAAACCCTGTCAATTAGCAATACAAATTAGTGCAATAAACATCTAGGATCAGCTCGGTCACGTGTTTTACTACCGAAACCCCCGCGGATACACTCACGGTGGCCAAGCTGCTCCTGCACTCACCAGCCTCCTCATTCATTTTGGTCCTTCGAGCCGGATTGAACCAGCGACCTATGGATGAAGGAGGCTGATGAGTGCAGTAAACATCTAGAGTCAGCTCGGTCACGTGTTTTACTACCGAAACCCCCGCGGATACACTCACGGCGGCCACGCTGCTCCTGCACTCATCAGCCTCCTCATTCATTTTGGTCCTTCGAACCTTACTTTCGGTGTTTTAGGGGCTCCTTTGCGGCTAGCGTATCGGCTCAGTTGGCCTTCCACAAGCGGACCTCCCCAGCTGAGTTGAGAAGGGCGCGAAACCCGTACTGAAGCTGCGAGAGCACTGAAAGCGACCAGCGGCGAGCGATCTACAGTTTGCCGAAGAACGAAGAATACGCAACGTTAATCGTTTTGCTGTACAACAAGGAGGTTAACATCAACTGCGGGATAGGATATACGTCCTTATCTCAGGAAGAACATTTTCATTCAACTTTAACTGCCAGCAATCTACAGTTTGCTGAAGCAAGAAGAATACGCAAGGTTGATCGTGTTGCTGCACTACAAGAAGGGGTGAACGTTAACTGCGGGATTAAGGAGACGTCCTAATCTCAATGCAACATCGTATTAAAGAATGATAAAATAATAATCGTATTATGTAAATTACATAGCCAACTTCGAGGAAATCGCATTTCACAACAATAACGTGACATCTCAAGAAAAATTTAACAAACAACTGTATGCGTACACAAGTAAGCACGTACCCAACGGAAAGTGTGAATCACAATTACTAATGAAGGAGGGATTTGGAGAATTTGGCCAGTCTGCGTCGCAAGAAGTAATAGAACATAGAAAAATGAACCTTTATATGAGCAAAAAACACATCAGCTCCCAGGGTAACGCCGCTTCAAGTTTTACAAAGTACAACAGTTTTACACGTATCTTACAAATACCGTGTAACATCATTTGCCTTAATACAAAGCTACGTCATCGAATAACAACACGATCAGCTGGAATGGATTTCAAGCAATTTGACACAGGGGGCATTGCCTACATAGCAATTTTATTGAAGGAATAGCGATATAAAACACTAAACATAAGCAGTCAGCGTGGTTGTATTTTCATTATTGACATATTGAGCTCATTGACATCATCATGCCGACCACGTTGCTGAAACTCTCCTGAGATTCTACATAAGCAATTGGAGCTCTATAGGCTACTGGAAATTATTTGACATTCTTCAATCTACGAGACAACTGGATGGACAGAGCATTGACATTAGTACGAAATACATCGTACAGCAGCAGCATTTGACATTTGACATTCTTCAGTCTACGAGACAAGTGGATGGAGAGAGCATTGACATTAGTACGAAATGCATCGTACAGCAGCAGCCTTTGACATTTTGACATTCTTCAATCTACGAGACAAGTGAATGGAGAGCCATGACATTTGTACGAAATGCATCGTACAGCAGCATTTGACATTCTTCAGTCTACAAGACATGTGGATCGAGAGCCATGACATTTGCACGAAATGCATCGTACAGCAGCCAGCAGCATTTGACATTTGTACGAAATGCATCGTACAGCAGCAGCAGTTGACATTTTGACATTCTTCAATCTACGAGACAAGTGGATGGAGAGCTATGACATATATGAAATACATCATACAACATATTACGAGTATAAGCATTTTACAGAAGGATTTGACATTGTACAGTTTACGCTAAGAAGAAACTGACATATAGCTAGTAGCGATAACTGACATCATGAGAGCATCGTCCCGGAGACACATCAGCAAAAAAGATCATCGCAGACTACACTACAATGGATTTTAACTTAATCACAGCTGATTGAAAACTCGCAAAACATATAAATACACTACAATTGACATTCCTGTCGTTAAAGAATTGATGAATATGTACAATTTTACACACGTATCATGCAAATCGTGTTACTTACTTCAGTTGTTTTAACAAAGCTGCGTCATCACGTGACGGTGTGATCAGCTGGAGCGCATTGCAAGCAAAACGACACCGTGGGCATTGCTGAGAATGCATCTATTACAATTACTTATTGCGAGTTGAACAAATATTTTCAAGGTGGCAATATAAAACAAGATCAAGGGCACGGTGACTTCCAAGATCAATCTTTTCAAAGTGAATCCTTAATTACACTACAATAACGAACTGCGAGTGTGAGGCTGCTTACAACAGTCTACACTGAAGAGTGACGTCAAACTTGCTAAGGATTCAAAGTTGACAATTACTGATAAAACAAAAGCACTCATGAATTTCTCAAAGCATCGCGTCGACTGTATTTATACAAAGGTAAAGGAAGACTGGTGGCAACATAACAATCAAGAAGATCGCAGGAAGATCTTTACATTGTTATCAGTTAACAAACCGTCGCCGCAGGAAGCAAACAGTTCCACCAGACTCGCTAGAAGAATGCAGCAGAGAGTCACGTCGCCGTAGGACCTCAACGAGCAACGGGAATCAGCCGCGAAAGTGGATACTGCGACTTCCAGTTTTAACTTTGAATTTAGATTGCAATATTTTAGCAATGTTATGTTTACACTTATATTTTACACATTTACGTTTAGATTAGGATTCAATAATTGCAACTTAACATTTACGCCCAAGTGCATTAGTTACATTCTTGTTTACAAGTGCATTAGTTATTTACTTTTGTTATCAATCATTTTTAAAAGTTTACAATTTTCTACTTATTTTGTTAGCGACTATGTGTATAAATTTTGTTTGGTTTCTTTTCTTTCGGTGTCAGATGCCAGTATGTACGAGTACTCGTACATATTGCTGGCGCGGCGTCCTTGTGCCAAGCACGAGTGGCCTAGCTGGGCGCGCGGAGCCCGTGAACACGTACAAGACGTGACTTAGCAAGCGTCTGACACCAATAAAACCCTGTCAATTAGCAATACAAATTAGTGCATTAAACATCTAGAGTCAGCTCGGTCACGTGTTTTACTACCGAAACCCCCGCGGACAAACTCACGGCGGCCAGGCTGCTCCTGCACTCACCAGCCTCCTCATTCAATACGTATTACGTAATTTACGTAGGTCTCCGATCGAATAGAGTTCATTTATGTAAGCATTAATCTTAATTCTTACTATCTTGCTTTTTACAAATTCTTTAAAAACTAAAAAACTGTCGCTACACAGTTCCTACATAATTTAGTAACCTAAATTTGTCATTAGACACGAAATAAATTTAATATTAGCAACAGCCAATACATAATTAGTGACTAATTTATTAGTCCACTTCATTTTCAAGTACATAATACTATCATTTTATCTTTATTAGCGATATAAAATGAACTACTTATTATAAGAGTGGAGATGAGTTGCTAAACACTACGTATCTACAAATGGTGTAATTGTCAGTTAGCATTGGTTGTTGTATTTTAATAAGTGGAAAGTATTCCTAAAGCAATTTCACTTTCTATATTTTATGAAATTGCTGCACGCCTTTTAACTTCACAATCAATTGTTCGAATTTTTATGCGTTTCATTATTTTGTGTTGTTACAAATTACTGCAGTTAGAATTCAACAAATTGTTGTGATCGGTCTGCATACGAGTCGATGAGAATCAGAAGTGCGCAGGGGCAGCGAGGCAGCGTCGGCGTGTTCGGTCCGATGATCGCGGGATACATCAGTTGCATAACAAGCGGGCATTGCGTCCGGCTAACGGGACTGTGGCGCGAGCTGGAGACCCGACACGAGTCACCATCACATCTACACTCGACTCACTGCTCCGAGCTCCGACAACAATACGCTTAGTCATTCGAACCGGTCATTTGCATCATCGCCCTCGAGCCGATTTCGCTCATTCCGCAATTCTAGACGAGGCGCCACTATAAAATCCCACGAAACCTTCCCGTTTCGTAATTTCTCATCACGAAATATGACTCGTAGCGCAGCCCGCTATTGGGTTGTTCGTGCGATCATGAACGAGACCGTGACTGATCGACTCGGATGTCCCTGACTGATGCAAAGTAGTCGACTTGTTCTCATGTTCAAAACGCTCATGGAGTTCAATCTTCTAATGCGCGTCAGTAAATTGCTATTGAATCCTCTAGTCTAGTCAGTGTTGCGAGTATTTATGTAATTGATTCGTACGCATCGAATGAGGTGGCGCTGACCGCGATTCCTGTTTTCTGCCCCCGCGTTCACTGAACTGGATTGCAAGTGCAATGGCAAATTTGTATTCGCTAATAACTAAGGTCCATACATTCGGTTGAGTAAAAACTCACCTACTCTATTGTGAATAGCCGATGAACTAGAAAACGAGCCACCTGATGGCAAGTGATCACCGTCGCAATCATTTTACTAGAATTCTCATTGACATCATCAGTGGAATAAACTAGAACGAACTATGGATATCTAAATACTAGATTCCCAAAAACCACTTTTGCCCGGACAGTTTTTAGATATAGCCAAAAAAACATTATAATTTCATTTTAAACAAGTAAATAAGTGCACATTTTGAAAGCTCACCCATAACTTTGATAAATAGAGCAGTAGCAAACGTACGAGTACCTATTTGCTTTTTTTGCGCCACTTTTTGTTAGCCTCTCGCCGAGTTCGATCGCCGGTACATTTATTACTCATGCAGTGGTCGAGTACTAGGTTATTGCATCTCTCGTATATCGAAAAATCAAACATCACTTTTCAGTATATATTTTATCATTTGATTCCCGAGGTAATCGCGCTCAATGCTAAATATCTTTAATTGAGCACATCTAACAAGTACTAGATTATGCATAAGCAAAGTTCGCGCATTGTGAATCTACAGGCTTTATCTATGAATGTGAAAACAATTACGTTGCACAATCTTGCTACAGATTACCGAGAAAGGTTACATAAGCACAGCTACAATGTAATTATGTAATGATGAAAGAAGTATCAGGGTTGTAACTTGTAATGCATGCGACATCATATTTGTAGTCTTAACGAAGTAGATTGTAATGAGTAATTAAAGTATTAAATTATTAATGAAATCACGCCATTTTGAGGGCAAGTCGCCAACTTACCCTATTTCAGTATCCTTTTGAACAACGAAGAATGTTATGCTGTGGTTTTGAAACTTGCTGGGCTCTGTAGTCAGTATCGCGCAGCTTTCTATATCTGGACGGTACTTTTGCATAAAGCAAAGCAACAACCCATAATTGTCCCACTGCTGGGCTCGGGGTCTCCTCTCACAATGTGACTCTCACCCTCTGTGACACCCAATGTGACACCTCTTCACACACCTTTGAGAACTTTATGGAGAACTCTCCGGTGTGCAGGTTTCCTCACGATGTTTTCCTTCACCGAAGCAAGTGATAATTAACTTCTAATACGCACCTAATATTTGAAAATTAGAGGTGATTTGATTGAGATTTGAACTCGGGCCCCTTCGTTCGGGAGACTTTTGCATGCTTTTAGTTTTTTACCTGCCTGGTTTTTAGTTTGATCCGTAGAATATTTTTTAAGTGTCGAAGTGCCATTTTAGCGGGATCGTCTTGGGTTTGGTTCCTGCTTGGTTACGGATATCCATCATCACTTATCATAAGGTTACTCGTCTACTCGTTTGTTCGTTTAAAGTATAACCACAGAAGAAATAATAGTACTTGGTATAACTACAACAATTAAAAAGTGCTATATTAAACTTACGTTACTGTATGTACCAATTTAAAGACATGAAATGAGTAACTCGTTTGATATTGGTTCGCCTTTGTTCGTATAACGAGCTTCTGACTCGGACTTACTGAACCAAGTGCTAACGATACTGATAGATCCAGTTGAAGTACGTCAGCATTTTGTTTTTGGAACCCTTTTAGTTTCGTCATGTCCGTCCGTGCGTCTGTCCGTATGTCCCTCTGTCCGAAGGAAAGCGCCGAGACCCTTAGTGCTAGAAAGCTGTAATTTTGCATGAATATATACATATTTATTAAAACTCCAAAATCGTAGAAAATCGAAAAATCGTGAAAAAAACATTTTTTCTTCAGGTTACCTCCCCTACAGGTAACGTGAGGATGCATTTTTTATTCGTCGCATACCCTATAGTGTGGGGTATCGTTGAAAAGGTCTTTCAAAAATATTATAGAGCTTTTAAGACCATTTTTGGATTTAGGGATCCGTGTTAGTGTAAGGGATAATTTTTTTTTAGAGTCAAGTGTTCACCCCGCTGCTGGTTAAACGGTTGGAGTTGGACAAGTGAAAAAATTCTCAAAAATAGGTTATAACTATGATGAATTTATAAGGAAAACGGCTATGTTAACATAAGTAGTTAATGAGTAATAGTCGACAAACTTATTACTTCGGAACTCTACATTGCGCGTGGCCTGACACGCACTTGCCTGGTTTTTTAACTTAGTGACAACCTCCTTATAATTTACGAGTAGCCGCCGCGCCCTCGCTTTGCTTCGGTTTTCTTATCTTTTTACACCATGGGATACATTATTGGAGTTTTATTAAGGATCCCTAATTTTTTTTAAATATTATATAGCCTATGTTACCCGGGGATAGTGTAGCTTCCCAACAGTGAAAGAATTTTTCAAGTCGGTTCAGTAGTTTCGGAGCCTATTCAATGCAAACAAAAAATCAAATCTTTCCTCTTTATATATTAGTATAGATAAGTGAGGGTGTATGAATTACATATAATATAACAGCAGGAGAAACACGTTTTACTTAACATAAAATTGTACTTCGTACCCGTCCCATAGAGGTGCTTCTCGACCTATTTGATTGGTCCCGATCAAATAGGATCAACATGTCCAATTCGTACAAGATATCACGATTGAAGGCGATCGTGCCTCGCTACGAAGCAAGCAGTTAGGCATGTGTTTTGTTTCAAGTCATGTAACAAAAATCGAACTATTTGAAATAGGTGTGAGGTGGATCGCCATTAACAGGACAAGAAAGAGCCTTCGATGAATATCAATAAGAATAGGTATTCGCTCAAATTATACGAGTAATTCCTATCGAGCGAGAGCACTGCTATTGCTACATAAAATAACCGTGACTAATAACCAAGATCGATCGATCAAATCGAGAAGCACCCTAACTACCTATTTTGTATTTAAAATCCTCTCGTAATTCCTTAAGTCCTTTCTTTTGTGGCGCCTTCGTTGATGTCTGCTTAAGAATGATGACTGCTAGGCTGACTGGTGGAGAGATTGCTTTTAGGAATTATCTTAGAATGCTTTTAACATTAGTCCGCTTTTATACCAGCTTTGTTGTGGAATCAAATATAAATAAATGCGGAGTCCCGGGCTCCGCAGTGGGTCGCTAATGGGTTGTAGCCTTGTAGCTATAGAGCAAGCATGAAATGGAGAAGCCTTACCATGATTTGAGACAAAATTCAGTTTCTAAGCTCACAAATGGTTCACGATTATAGCCGAATGAGTTTGTTACTAGATATATGCGACGCAGGTTAATGCTGTCGGAAGCTTTTTATTTCGTTCACGCGAAGGAATTTCTTAAGAAAATCTCAGGCTTTACGCCATTGTATACTGCACTGTTCCTGGGAACTATAAAATACCGTTAGGTTACCGTCATAACTGAATTGCAACATGCTATCCTTATTATGAAAACGGATATTAAAATGACGATCATTAATTTTTTCTACACTACGCTACTTAGGATTATTTTCTTAAATAACGGAAAATTGTTATGCAGCTATTATTATAAAATAATGGATTATTATTCTAGGTACTAGGAAGTCAAAAGCTACTATTATTAAACATGTAGATAAGACTTAATCAAAAGTCCATATTAATATCTGTGTGTGAGTCAAGTCTCCATGGGCATACCTTAGTACTTATTGCTGGTTTGCAAAAATCTTCTATCTGGTTTCCACTTTCAATTTCGTATCTTTGAACTTTTGTTAATGTCAGTCTTATCAGGTTTTTATATTTTCTTTTACCACTACAAAATGATGCTGATATACAATAATACGATGTACGTATAAATGTTACGCTTACCTTACGTCCGTGCCCTTACCTTTATTCAACGTTAATATGTATTAAAGAATCCACTCGACAAGTTTATGATAGCAGCAAAAGAAAGTGAATGATCGGGGCCCAGTGTACTTAAACACTACATTTTAATAATCAGGGCCGCTCTGAACATTGTAGTTATTTTAATTTAATACCGATGCTGGAATTTAAATTCATAGGTAAGTATTGTATAGATTTACGACAAGTTTAAAGTTCATGCACTGATGTGATTATGACGTGATATTAAGTACATACTTTATCTTTACTTGACGTTGCCGACTCAGCGAAAAAAACAATCTAGGCCTCCTGGATTTGCTAAATACGCTAAATAGGTAACCATATTTACAATTTGTTTTTCAAAGCTCATTGGATGCATACCGAGCTATACTGTAGAACAATCGTCGCGTGGAATGTTACTTCTTTTTGCTATTAAGTAAATCTTGATAGTTTTCATGTGTGGGTAAAGCGCATAATGGTATTACCACACAATTATCAATGATGAGAACGTTGCGACACCTCGTTGTCAGCGCTGCGCCGGCCTCGGACCGACTTGTACTATTGTACGAAGCTTTTGCTGTGGATGCTGAAAGATATTAGGAAATATGTTACTTACTTAGTAAATAAATATTTTGTCAGTAGTTGTCTACCATAGATGGTAACTTCTAGTATTTGTGAAGATTGGTGATATGCTGGTAAATCGTCGCTTTGGTAGTGAAGAAAGTCAACCCACACATAACAAGTTCTGAGATAATGAGCATTTAAGTGGCGAGGTTAAACAAACAATTATTATTATTCTGTAATTTCCAAACCGTAATTTAGATTTAAAAATTAGATTACAAATGCGTACCTGTCCTGTTTCAAGAAGTTAACTAAGTTATGCGGATTATATTCCTTTTTATACTATGAAGTAATGTATAGTAGTTCTGTTAACATCTTTTCACCTTTTTGATTATTTTTGTAACTAAACTATTTAACAGTTAGCTCTATTCACCACCTTAAAAAACACATTGTTTTGATTCTACTAATGTACATAATTCATTTTGAACAAAGTTGTGGCTTGGCTCTCTGCACCACCAAAGCGACGAAATGGTACCTAATTACCTATGGTGTTAACTGGAGTTCTGATAAGAAGAGCTTCTAAAGAATCAAAAAATTATTCAGTACCTAACAGTAGTAAAGATTTGTATCACGAGATTCAGGAGTCGTCTACATCACAAATCTGTCGACTCTTCGTGTGGCCTTTTCCACATATGAGTACGGAAGCATCATAGTGGACCTTCGATCACTAATTATTAATGTTCGAAGTAGTGGAGACTCGGCTTCCCTAATCACGATGATATTTCGTTTAGCACATGCCTTTTATTAATCATAGCGTAGTTCTGAAAATGGCAAAAGTTAAAGTTTTTGCCAAATAATTGTTATTTCGCGTGCCCCCTCTATGCAAACAATTTGTTGTAGATATTTTTAGAGTTCGATAACAGTTTTTACCGCGAAACTCATAACAGCCTGCAACGAAGCATAGCGCGTGTGAAAATTCGATAGCAAGTCATTGCCTCGTGGCATGTTCAAGAAAAAGTAAATGTCATAATCATCGCAACAAGAATGATTGATAGGCAGTCCGCAGCAGCGCTGGCGAGAAGCGAATGTGTTGGGGATTCAATCAGATTACATCAGATTATGGGGATAGCAATAAATTTGTTGAAAAGTTATCATTGGAATGTCGTCTCACTATAATAGTACCTATTCCGACATAATCTTATTTAAGCAGTGACATGTTATTAAGGTGTGCGTGTGGATTGAGGGTTCTTTTTTAAAAGTTACTCAGATTTTTTCAAAATCAAGGAGGAATTTAGGAAAAAATTGTGAAAACATCGTGGTGAAGATAAAAAAAGAGCCCTCAATCCACACGCACACGTTATTAAGAGTAGACCATTATATTGATCGTCCGTATAGGTATATCTTCCATTTAGAAAAAGTTCCGGAAAGTTATGAATTCCACAAGTTGCTTTATAAAGCAACAATCTATAGACCGCCATGACGTCATGTATGTTTATTATGATGACCACCTTTTGAAGTTTATTGTTGGATATGGGCAGTCGTTTATTTGACGCCATTCCAAATAGTCGGGGGCTTTACGAATCCAGCGGCTCCACTCTATTTTATCCAAGGCTACATTAATTAATCTTAGAAAAAACTGTTGATAGAATTAAGTATAAAATGGAGCAGAGATTTGGCACACAGATAAAATAATTTAGAAAGGAAGCAACATACTTTTAAGGAGTAAAGAGAACTATTTCAGACAATGAAGGAAGCAGTGATAAGCCACCCAGCTGAGCTACGCGGGCGCTTATTGAATTTGTTCATAAGTAACTATTATGGCGCAGCTGCTTTTATACTGCAAAATATCCAATTTTTCTGCAACGCGACGCAAACCCATTACTTAGACCTCGAGACCGATTACCGTCCCCGGGCGCACAGTTTTATTGTTGCCGCCAGCTTTTTAATTCAACGTCTTTGCTTATAATAACATCGTCGCCCATTGTTGAGGGTACCTAAAATTTTTAAAGTATTTAGAATTAAAAGTCTGGAGTGGAGGCAGCTTCGTCCATCCTTTAGTTCAAGCCAACTTCTGCTTGTAGTGCACTCTGCTGATCAATTGACAATGTTATGTCTTTAGTTCCCTGCAACGTGATACATTCATAATAATATATGTAACACAGGGGGTATTTTATCGAGTTGCTTATTCAATAATATTTCTTTTACTTTGCTCCATGATATATTTCCAGTTCTCCTAACGTTCACATCAATAACAATCTGTACTACTCCGTGATCAGTAATCGAATCCCATAGAATGTCCCACACGTATTGTTCTAAATGGATTGACACATTCCTTATTCTAAATATTTAGTTTTTCTTTATGACTTCTTGTATAACAGCATCTTCATCGGCCGATCGTTGTAGAACCAAAGAGGTCGCTCCCCGACATATACATAATTTTTTTAATCTGGTAAATATGTACCTACCATTATGAAACGTCACATTCACCACCAAGTTTTATTCTTCTTTTGAATAGCGCTTGCCTTCTCTATTTATTTCCTGAACCTACTGATGTATATAAAGGTTTTAGATGGTTGCTCCTTTCACATAGCAAAAATATCCAGTTTTTTACAACGCAACACAATCCCATTACTAGACCGATTACTGTCCAAGGGCAAACAGTTTTATTGTTGCTGTCAGCTTTTTAATTCGTCGTCTTACGTCGATTATATTGTCTGTAGTTACTGTATTTAAAAGCAGAAATTCAATCAAGCGTAAATTATTTCCAGAAATCGGTTAAGTAATAAATAAAGTCGATGATATAACTACAGCATAATACTTCTGTTATAATGTTAAAGGACTATTTACTGGGCTCGAGATCCTTGCAATAAGGGATAGTAATACTCCTCAAATAACTTGGAATTTTCAATATTCTTTTATCATATTAAGAAGGCAATAATTAATAGTATTGTACCAATAGTACAACAATACTTTATGTTCACATGTCCCGATATAAAATTCTTTGAAATATCTTACAAAATCGAGGTCATTTGGCGTTGAACCTTGAGCAAGTTTAATTTCCTGTACGTACATCTGAAAATGGCTAAAATGTTTAGTATTGGAAATAAAAGACGTTAATTTTGGGTTCTCATCTCATTTGCGTTAAACCTAATGACGACAACGATAGAAATAAACGTTGCATTGTCAACTCAGAATAGTATCAATTTTTAAAAATTCTAAAGCTGATTTATTTAAACACATGAATATTTTTTTTATTCATTTGTAATTTTTAACCAACTTCAAAAAAGGAGGAAGTATTCAATTCGACTGTATTTTTTATGTTTGTTACCTCAGAACTTCCGACTGGGTGAACCGATTTTGATGATTCCTTTTTTAATCGAAAGCTGGTGCTTGTTATGTGGTCGCACTTAAATTTGAGCTAGATCTGACGAGTAGTTTTTCAGTTATTTTGAAGTCGGTTATTTTTTTCTTGGTAAAATTCAGATTATCATAACTAGACTCTCTGCGATCATTCTATGTCAAAGTGTTACTTCACATTGACATTTGTGTGTATAATATGCATGTGTGTGTGTGTGTGTGTGTGTGTGTGTAAACTTTAACTGTGCCAAATTCATAGAAGACATAATAGTACATAAATGTACCAAGTTGCATATTCTTCTGTCCGCGCAATAGGCATGATGACAGATTTTGAAATACTGTTCTATATTGTTGGGAAATATATTACAATTAATGATATTAGATATATCATATTTCCGCAAAAAAATAAGGTTTTGTATAAAATAAATACAGTTTAATTTATAAATTTAAAATTCGTATCAAAACACTTCAAAGTGTCATGGCGTCGCTTGTGAAAATTAATAGAAAAGATGTCATTTTTATTATTGTCATATTTTTTTACTTAAGTGTGACAATTCGCTCTGATTGAGAATGAATGGCGTTCAAGATATCATGGCCGCCATGCCGTATTTTGTAATTTTTGTAGTTGTATTTTATCAAAATATTAATGTCGCTCATAATAATACAATAAATGCGTATTTTGTAATTCATTAACACGTTCGAAGCGGCACCCATTTTTTATTTCTTTCCATTACTGCGGAACAAGATGTTTTCAACCTGGTCCTAAACCTTTCATTGTGGCGATACAAGTTCTATTAGACCATGTAGCGTTTCAGAAACTAAAGTCTGTTTTTGGCATCATTTTAACAAAAAATATATAATTTTTTGCCTTGGACATTATCTATAATGAAATGATTTATATAAATCTGAAGGCGTACGTGAACAGCTTATTTTGTTTAGAATCTGTAGCTAAAATAAGTTACAATGTCATTTACGCCTTGTACCGCACTGAACACGGGAATTTTTGCACATATTTTAGAGTTGAAAAGTAAAAATATCGATAACTTTATGTAAGGTTTATTATAAAAGAAAAAAATTATTATATTCAATGTTTTTCATTAAAACAAGGTAAACAGAAGTATTTTTGACACTCAGCACATTTCGTATTTTTTTTTTACTTTTTTGTCGGCTTGTTAAAAAGGTTCGTAATTTTTCGTAACATCTGACACAATTTCTTTTCTTGTCACCCTTTACCAGATGGAGTTTACTTAGTTTCGGTGCAGGCTCTGAAAAAATATATGTATTATTAACGAATTTATATATGTGTTCGTGTGTGTGTCTGTGTGTGTGCAATCTTTCAATAATGGAAAACATAGGCGCGTGAATAAAATATATTGTTGATATTAGTTTTCAAAAATTACCTGTGTCAGTTTCCACGCTGTTTTCTAAAAAAGCTTCAATATTTTTTTCTACAATTTCTAATAATTAGTTATTAATACAATTTCTCTTATACGAGTAATACACGTGATAATAGGTCTAACCTATTAAGAAACTCGAACAAAAAGTAGATTTAGGTCTAAAAAGTTGTATGCAGTAACTAGACAAGTGGCTCATCTGCTTATAACCTTCTCATTTCACTCAAACATTGACCGTGTTATTTCAAAAAAGCTAGACATTCGTGGTACATTATACCTTTTTTTTTCATCTGCACGTAGGTTTTTTTGTTATAACACGGAGAACGTTTATTACGTATCTATTGATGACTTTCCTGTTTTTGATATAACAATCTATAATTTGATTTCATTTTGCTGTTATCTTTGTTGTCATCAACATCAAAGTTGAAATCGATCTTTTTTCGGCACCTTTTCTTTGAAGACATGTTGACGGATGCGTGCGTTTTATCGACTGCAACACAACACTGGCCGCGTAAAGCTAGCGCAGGGTGCGGTACAAGGTGCGCGGAGGTACCAGGTGCATTCTACCCGGTACCGCACTGTATTTATATTTTATTTCTTCAGTGCGGTACCAGATCTAAAAAATCTGGTAATAAGCTGGCCACTCCTTTGAACTCTACTTTAGAAGCACATCTTAGATATATATTCATCTCCTTCCTACACCAAAGCAAACCGAAGTTATGCCTTTCGCACCACAGAGAAGTCTATGTTTTTCTTAGCCGCACTGCAAGCGAGTCATGTACAACATGTTTTCGACCTGGTTTCGCATCGAACGTGTTAATAGGGTTTCATTAAATAAGTAGGTACATAATTTTAGTGATTTTTACTTACTGTCATCATGCCTATTATCGTAATTTTGCTTCACGGATTAATATAATATTTATTTTGGTTCAAAATTTAAACTTAGTATTTACAGAGTTTTGCAGACAATGACGATACTACGTTAGTTTTAATCCGGTAAATGTACGGTACTATTATGGATCGCCAGATTCGCCAGGAATTACCGATGCTTCGTGATCAAACATCTTACGAGTACATTGCAATATTTAATACCTACGCATCTTCGCAAGTCGCAAGAGAATCCTGTACTGAACGGTCAAGGATGGCAGCTCGGCTAGAACTAGAAATGTTAAAGTTCAGTATACCTACTAGTATAGTTCTATAGGCTCGCGCGAAGTGTCACTCAACAGACGATCACGGAACAACACTAAAATTGCCGATTTAAATAACTTAATGCAATGAGGAAATTCAGACTATTTAAATCCAGTCATTTGTCTTGTTAACTATTTTTGGTCAGTGTGCACTGTGCATTAGCAGTTTGTCTTGCGCTACTAAATATTTAAATGTGTTAGAAAAAAGGTATAAAAAAGATTCGAAATTCGGTTATATATTGTTATACTCGTATTTGCCATACTTACTTTAGTCAATGGCAATGTCAATAAATAAAGGAATTAAAGCAATAAAAATGTATTCACGTAGAACTGATAATTATTTAGATATTATTTTTTTATGTTAAGTGCGGTTTACATGTATTAAGTAGTTAAGTAGTTAACTAAATTTTTGCAAAATTTTAAGTAAATTAATACGTGTAAACAGACAATTTAGTAACTTTTTAGTTAAAATTTAGTTACAGCGACTTAATTACTTAATACGTGTAAACCGAACATTAGACATCCTTTGCATTAACCTACAGATTTAAAAGTATATTTGTTTTTTACCCCAGACATGTCGGTAATCTTGAAAATAATGAAGTAATTTAGTTAATAGCATATTTAAGTGGTAGGTAACTTACTTTTTTACTTTAAATGCACAGTGATGTCATAGCAGAGGCACTCGGGTGGGCATTTAGGTACCATCCGGAGTCCACGCAATTATTGTACAATTTGCATTGGACAACAATAATTCTCTTCTGAGTACAGTGATTACATAATTATGTATTGTTTTCGATCCTGAACTTGTATTTCACTTTTTGGTCTTGTCTGAGTAGAGTTGTCTTCAGTGAAGAAGGGCCTGGGAGCTTTTACTTTCTTTTTTAATGGAAATAACCGGCAAACGAGCTTACGATCCACCTGATGATAAGTGGCTATCGTCGCCCATGAACATCAAAAACACCAGTTGCATCACTGATGCGTTGCCGGCCAAGAAAGAGAGAAGAAAAAGAAATAAATCTTCTTGGAGATTCTAAATGTTTTACTTATAGCTGTTGAGATATGCCGAAGGTCACAACACGACGAGATATAATCTAAATTTTACTAACAAAAAATAACCGACTTCAAAGTCTCAAAAACTACTTTTCAGATCTCGTTCAAATTTATGTGGGACCACATGACAAGCACCTGCTTTCGATTAAAAAAAGAATCATCGAAATCGGTTGGCGTGATATTGAGTTATTCGTCAATTTGTCGCGCGCATCTTAACACAAATTTACGACTTAAGTGATTTTCTCATGGATGCCATTGTCATATCTCAATAAAATTTATGTGGGACCACATGACAGCCACCAGCTTTCGATTAAAAAAACAATCATCAAAATCGGTTCGCCCAGTCCAAAGTTCTGAGGTAACAAACATAAAAAAAAAATACAGTCGAATTGAGAACCTCCTCCTTTTTTTGAAGTCGGTTAATAAAAGGGTCATTTATTCAAAGAGAAGTGCTTGCAATAACAGAATTTGAGGCTAATAATTGAGCCCAAGTCGTAGCGTAAAACGGTGTAGGTATAGGGATTAGGGACTTTACTAGTAGTATGTCTTCGTAAGCATAGCAGTTTTAAGTATTCAATAATAAATAATCAGATCAGATCTCACGGTTCGATTCTCGGCCGAGGCAGTTTATATGGCAGGTAATGTTTTCTCTAGGGTTGAGGTTGTTTGTGAAAAATGATAAATATTAGCATTAAAAATTAAATAGGTTCCTTTTACTACTTTGTTACTAGATAATCAATATCATTCGGTTGACGTTGCAAAACCTTGGCTAACCTAGAATATCGGTGTCGCCTAGCTAGGATAATAAGTATGTCGAGTGGGTACTGCCAGTAAAAGTAACTCACGGTTAAATCGTCTATACAATAATAAAGCGATAAATCTTGTAAGCTTGATTTAAATCTCCAAAATTCGGATTCGAAATCTATTATAAACAACTTTCAGCAATGATTCAATTGTTCTAATACGAACTTGTCCGAAATATCTAAATGTAGAAACCGGTAACTTAGTGTAAATAATTCACTTACGAACTGTATATGCTATGAATTATGTTTATTTCGAAACTAAAGTTCGCTTTTAAAATGCAGAGCTCCCAAGAGGTTTTCCAGTGGCGTGCGCTTGCAAACGTAATTACAGTATTTTCTCTGAGTGTTGACGTCCTAGAGATTTCATTGCGACGTGTCTCTGGAAAAAAAACCAGACGATTCACTTTATGCATCTCATATTCATTTAAATGTACTATGTATAATATATGTAACTTACGTTAGTATTAAATAAGTATAGCACAATGCATGATACTGCACTGCAATCTTTATCCTATCTTATTTTTTTCGTATCGCCTATTTCGCTTACCGGATCAGGTATCCATACATCTGGAGATACCAGTCAGCACGGCACATCACCAAGCTGCCGATCGCCATAAGTGTAGACAAGCTATTGAAAAAGCTTCGCGTCAAAGTCACGATCCTCAGTAACGAGACCTGACTGAAGAGATTTCGCTTACATTTTCTTTTCTGTATATGTACAAAATAGGAAAGAATAATAAATAAAAGTATAAGTACCTTCCTATATCAACATAGTAGCAGACACATTTCGAACGCACCATTTTCAGGCCTACTTGACTCTACGAAAGCTAATATACATAGCCGAAAATTAGATTCATACCTAATAACATTGGATTTGCCCAGAGAAAGACCTGTATGACCAACTGAATAAAAGTAAAACCGGTTGTATGCACAATATATTCTAAATTTAAACAACTTTATTATAGTAAAAGATTGACTTAATTAAATATATCTATAAGTACACTTAAATGAATGGAATGTTCCATTTGTAGCCAGAGCCACGGCAAGCTCTTGTATGTAAAAATGTTTGTATTTCTATGCATAAATGTTTTCCTTAAACATCTTGACCTACACAAATGATATCATCTCATAAAAAATCTCCACATGATTCTTTGATCTGCGTAATCAATTTGTTATTCAAAGTGAATCGTTCTGTGATTCAGGTACTTTAATATGTAGTCTTATGACATGCCTACTTAGAAGGTTATTGATGTTTAAGGGCTTTTATTATCATGTCTTATAAGGGTCTAGAACACGCTAATCCTTGGTCAGGGTCTCCGTATACTTATCAACGCGGAAAGCCGATTACAAAGTGACCGAAGGCTTCACGTACCTACTTATTTATTATGGCTATGACAAATATGATACAACGATTATACGAGTAGTACTCGTAATGTCGTATACAATGTTACATATATATTATCTTTTTACCTATGTTATACCAACTTGTATAATGCCGTAATTCTGTACTTGGACACTGGTTGCATTGGCAACTCTCCGTGAGTTCAATGTAAGTAGAGAACGAAGCTTATTGGATCAACACTGCTTGGGATTCCTCGCGATACTCGAGGATAACACCTGCATGACACGGCCAACTGAGATTACCATAAAGTTAAATTAAAATTAAATTAAATTAACGCTTAGGTACACACTCATACCCCCGCAGTAGGTTTTCACCTGTGTCGCGGGTAGCACGGACCACACATATAACACATCACAATAACACCCATGACCCGAGTACAAATATTTATCTGTCACATAAATATCTGCCCCGGCCGGGAATCGAACCCGGGACCCCTCGCTTCGCAGGCAGGTTCGCTACCAACTAGGCTACAGGGTCGTCAAATAATAAATTTTAATAAATAAATTTTATATGGGTATTTTATTAGGTAGATTTCTTTATTTATACTAGCAACAGAACAAAACATAACATAAGCAATGTAGCTTATATTTTTTTTGTCGTAGTGTGTTTGTTATCAGTGTATTGCTTCAAGAAAGCCGGTTAGATATATGTAATCGGTGATGGAACTGATTTTCATTGTTCGTCCTATTTGGAGAATTTTTTATCCGACTTCTAAAAATGAGGTTTTGTGTTAATATTTATGTATCTTCGAATGTATGCATATTTTTTATGATTTCTAGAGGAATACTTCCGTTATAATATTGTTTTCATAAATAAGCCACGTCAGGTTATCCTGCTACTATGCTGCACCCGCGCGGCTACCGCTGAATAATTTTGTTACGCGAAATTTTAATTTTGCGATAACTTATAATATTAAAATTTGAATTGAGTATATATTATCAAAGACAAATTTGTTCTAAATCAATGGTTATCTATACTAATATATAAAGAGGAAAGATTTGATTTTTTGTTTGCATTGAATAGGCTCCGAAACTACTAAACCGATTTCAAAAATTCTTTCACTGTTGGAAAGCTACACTATCCCCGAGTAACATAGGCTATATTATATTTTCAAAAAATTAGGGATCCTCAATAAAACTCTAATAAGGTGTAAAAAATAAGAAAACCGAAGCAAAGCGAGGGTGGTTACTCGTACAATATATTTTAATGAAGTTGTCTCTGATTTCTTATAAAAAATGAAACAGATTTTATATTTATCCTAAAGGTGAAAATAAAGCTAGTCGGTTATTGGAAATCCTAAAGTTAGATGTTCGTTGAAGATATAGGTACGTACTTGTTGACACTACAACATTCATTGTTAGAACTTAATAAAAGTAAATAAAAGTTTCTTAACGCTGACACAGATACAATTTATTTTTCTATATCTCAATCTAGAAAGGAATTAACAAAATTCAATATCGTTATCTTTTCAGACTAAGTTTATTACTTTTGTGTTTCTCGGGGCACCTTTGCCGATACTTGGAAGTTTTATTTCAATAACCTACTTTACGATATAACTACATAACATACCATCTTGCGACTAATTTACTTTTCTTTTGTTTCAGGTTTGTGTCTATTGCCGTTTGTTTTCGCACTGAAGCATATTTTTGTAAGACTTCTTACTGAGGTCTTATAAAAGAGCACTAGAATATACAAATAGTTGATCGGTAAGTTATCTTGTAATGCTATAAAGTTTTATTGGATAAAATAAACAGCCCTATATTGACTAAATGATTATTTCTTATCGGCAATATGGGTTAGATAAAGGGACCATGAAATGATTAACGATTATAAATTAATATAAATTTTCTAATACAAAAAGGATATCATATTCCTTTGATTAATTAGTTCTGAAAATTGCCTAGATGAATCAAATTATTGTAAAAAATAATTCGTTTCGTTACTCTGTTCTAAAACAACATACCTAAACAAAACTTATCGTTCTAAAATCGAAGGGGTTAGTTCTTGTTATGATGGGCTCGTTAAATATTAGGCTGGACCTTAATTACTTATGTTCGTGGTACGAAGTTACGAACTATTAGTTCGTTCATTATTGCACAATGGTTATATTATTAGACCGGGTTGAACCACCAACCTGCGGTTCACACAACCTATACGGGTCAAAGAAAAACAACTGTGGGAAATTTTACTTCATAGGTAAACATATGGCAAGCGTTACGTTCTTGTAATTACTGATCGGTTGAAAGGAGGTTCCAAACAAGTGCCAAGTAAAGTCGGAACTCCTGATTGTTAGAGCGATCGATTTCAATTTTTATATGAGACTAGCAGTTGCCCTCGCTTCGCTTCGGCAAAAATAGTAGGTACTTTAGTTAACTTACAGAACATACTCTCAAAGCAGCATGATCGATCATTAGAACCGCATTACAATGAAAGGTCAATACACCACATAACGTTTCGCTATTTTTAGGGTTCCTTACCTCAAAAGAAAAAACGCGGTTCCCATAAGATCACTCACTCCATTGCCCGTCTGTCTGTCAAAATCTTTTTCTCAGGAACGCATGAAGGTAAAAAATTAAAATTAATATCCAACACTCAGGTCTGCAATCCCTGTGAAAAGATCAATATTCTGTGTCGTCAACGCAATCAAAAGACACTTGATACTCGGCTAGAAGAGATGTCTTAGGTATAACACAGGTTAAAGAAAAAAATCTGAAAACTGAATTTGTAAGTAGGTATCACAAAGAAAATGATTTTACACCTATTTGTAGAACTTGGTAATTTGATCTGGACCCATGTCGATGCATGGAGACGACAGTTTTTCAACGGCAAAGTTAAGTTTGTTATTTAGTTCTGTTTATTTTTTCGCTACACAGCTATATTAGGTTCCACTAAATACATATACCTAAATACATAACCCTAGCTCGCACTTGGCCGGTTACTTTTACTTATTACTATTATGTCATCATATTAGGTATTTTCTCAATTTTGTATTTACTGTTTAACCCATAGTAAATACATTTAATAAATAGTTTGTATGATGCCGTTTGGCTAATTCATCAGTATTGCACATTATATATTGTAGGTACCCAGACTTTAAAAAAGTAGTAATCCTTCTCCAAGTTACAATCTATGTCTATACCCAAACACATCAAGATTAGTTCAGCGGTGCCTAAGAGTTAAGGTTAATTCGATAAGTTATGAGAGAATGGTAATAAAGGAGCAACACATTTTCGCATTTATTACATGGTAGTTTTGGCAAATAAATAATTCGGCAGAGGGAAGATATTGCTTCACAGGAAAGTGGATCGTTAGCTCGTTTGCCGGCTATTTCCATAAAAAAAATCACGAAACAGTTATTTCAAAGAAAAATCCTAAGCTTAATTTAACACGTCGCAATACGCTTTGTATGTGGAGTTATGTATTTTATTATCAATTGTTCAATTTGTTCAATGTCAACTGTTCGTACAACTAAATTACGATCTATGCGGGGAGAGCGATAACTAGTTAAACAGTAAAGTTAGTAACTTAGTACCCTATTACTTCCCCTCGTTGCCTTCGTACGATGTAATGTAAGTGACGCGTATTGGGAATTGAATTCGACTGGTAGAATTTAAAACAAAACTAATTATTTGTTTCGAAATTGTGGCGGTAAACGTGGCCGGGACGTCACAAACATTTTCTGGTTCGGACAGCGTACTTTATAACATTGTAAATTGAAATATTTTTTAGGGTTCGCAAATGTACCGGATTGACTGATACTAGCTCAGCTAAGTAATAATAAATAAACAGGGTAACCGGCTAGGTTTAAGAATCATTAGGTCATTAAATTTTGTGTGATTTGCTCATAATATAAACTTAGAAACGAATAAATTGATTCTTTTTTATGCTGATTGAATCGGGTTTTTTTTTTTTTGGAGGGGAAAAGTGAGGCACAGGGTTACGTGTTAGGCCTCATTTAGGGAGACGCGGGGCGTCATTTTTAAATTTTTAAATTAAAAATATTCGAGGAGAACAGAATATAATCAAATTACATGATACTTGTGTATTCGTGTAACCATTACATATAGAAA
Organism: Thymelicus acteon; assembly: GCA_951805285.1. Taxonomy (NCBI): domain Eukaryota; kingdom Metazoa; phylum Arthropoda; class Insecta; order Lepidoptera; family Hesperiidae; genus Thymelicus; species Thymelicus acteon. The sequence goes on along the minus strand of OX638221.1, from coordinate 5,195,828 downwards.
TATAAACGTACAGAACTGAAAAAGACCAACATTAGGGCGTCGGAGAACAATAACCGACCCGGCCGAAGAGGATAATATCTAATTGTGGGTACCTTCCATTTTCCGAGAATTATAACTGTCCTGTTAAAGTTTTATTACTTACCATTCTGTAGGCAATTGTTTTGTCGGAGATATACTTGTATTTAGGATTGTTTTATTTAACAAAGTAAGTCCTCACGTTTAGCTTTTTATTTTTATTTTAACGAGTCGTATTATGGCTTGGGCTTCCGTACTTGTATTTAAAGCAATAATAAAAGACCCTTATTAAAAGACTGATATTGCTACATGTCCAATATATATCTGCATTGTAAGTGACATCATCCATTTATGTAGGTACCTGTACATTTTGATAGTATAAATGTAATCTTTACAAAATATTGCCAAAACACTTTTTTGTTACTATTACAGCAAAATGCATAATATACCTAGTGATGATAGTATAGTATATCAAATAGTATATATAGAAAGAGTCCCGTCATATATTATAATCAAAACGTCCTCCTTCCTTCTCATGTTATCGCGTAATCTATAATAATTTCTTGACACATCATCAGCATTTTCATCTTGTATTTTATGCAAGAAAGCGGTCTATTGTGGAATTGATAGAAATTTGGGCATCAGTCAGGGTAAACTGAGAATAATTTTCTGAGAGAAAAACTTTTTATTGTCTTTCTTTTTTCATACACTTAAATCCCTGTAGGATTTTTTGAATATCCCTAGTCAAAAGTAAAAACATTAGTAAGTATCTCACATTAGCCATTTTGTTTGTTTTGTTACGTGAGTCAATATGAAGGACCATGTAATGGTGAATAATCTCTGCTTTTTAGCCTGTTTATGAATAGTAGGAACACAAAGGCTTGTGAGCCATTACTTTTTTTTTTTCTCTGAGCCGGTACCATTGCCTGAGGTGGGTGGTGCCTTTTGCCGATACTGGTTTCCATGGTCTACTAAACCACTTTGTAGGATGTGAAAAAAATCTAGGTGTAATTGATATGAGCTTCAAGCTGAGATTAAAAGAATTAGGTAGTCTGTGGATTTATCCGGGTCCGGGTACACGGTAGGTGTTATGTTTTTATGCTTTACACTTCAATAGTTCTATCTTCTATGCTATATAATAGCTATTCTGTGCCTATATATCAAAGATACAAAGCACGCTTAACTAACTTTATTCCTTAAGTGTGATGCCGCCGATATGGTTAATTATTCTATCCATATCAAGCTGCCGTTATTTACTGCGATAATTAATATAAAATAGGTAACAATGGTGTACTTACCATACATAATCGATTGGAAATAGGCGTTCCATGTAATCACCACATAATGGTAGTCTTACATGTAAGAGCTTTGTTTCCATCAGCTATTGCGACTAAAGTTCGATTGGAATCTGAGCGGTCTTACTGTTGGCTACTGTTGGCCTAACCCGAATGGTTGACCCCTAGGATTCACTTGAGTTTAAAATTCCTGTCTTGACAAGGTTGACAAACAACAGCTTTAAAATTCATTTTTGATATGCATAAAATTTAGGTAGACGCACGACATTCAGTTTGCGTCGCGTCTTAAGACTTCTATTTAATATTCTCGAAACAGAATCTGATTTTGATAATAGGTGTTTTGGATATGTTTTTGTAGTTTATACAGTTTCAAATAGTGTTAGATTTTATGGTTGTTATTACCAATACTTAATACTAATGCAGCCGTCAGTTGTTAAATACGATTTAACTAATCATTCTTATTTTTTGCAATAAAATTAAGATGGCAATGAACGCAATGATGCCAGAAACGTGCAGTAGCTTCAGTGTTATTAACCTGCTGCAGTAAATAGTTGTTGTTCTGAAGGTCTGGGCCAACGTGCAATTAAAGATAAACGCTGTTAAATATCCAACAGCAGAAACAATTGCCGGCGCGATTATGGCTTCCTATTGAGGCGTGCATGAATCATGTAACGTGTGGATAATTCTAAATTGCTTCTAGCTTAACTAAATGTTATGATGACATTTATGAATAAAATACCGATGTCAGTGACCTTCCCGGACGTTGCGACGCGACGTGAGCAGTGACGTGTAAAGCGTGGCTAGTGGGGCTCTGGCTACATGTGGCGGGTGCATTGGGCTGGCACCGACTAACCATTAGGCCCTAGTCGCCATCCGCCTTCACTGCTTCAGCACAGTCTAGCGGACTCTCTCAAACCGCCTAATCACGGCGACATTTTGAGCGTCTAGACTCTACACTCGATCTCAATCGGACGAGGATCGGAGATCCCACATTCTGAACACGGTTAAGGGTAAAATACATATGTATATTGTTATTAATAATTAGGTTTTTAATAATTTTATCATAAATGGTTACCTTTTCAAATACGCACTATCGATTGATTTAACTTGTGTAGCAAAAACCATCGTACAAATGTACTATCAGGATTAGCCCTAAAGCATAAAGTCTAGTAAACTTTAATCTACATCGCCGATAAGGACTTGATGCCATTGGCTCATTCGTTGTACTTCCGGGATCAGACTCGTGCGTAAGTATGAGTCAATTATTAAATATAGAAGGCCAAAGATAATAATTTCAAAGTTGATTGCAATGATTGCCTTCGTGTACGGATAGCACGCGAAAAGGTTACAACACCCAGATCTTCAGGCGATAAGTCTTCATTAACATCTTTTCTGATAATGTTAAGTAATAAATTTAATTATTTTTTAAACCTAATTCTTTTTACAAAAGGGTTCGAAGTTTTAATTTTATCTAACTTCTTGAACTTCTCACCCAAAAGTTGTTTAATTTCCCAAGAATTTTCACCATTAAATCGAAAGGTTAGGAAGTATTGTTATCGTTTAAATGAGAGCGGGTCATTAAAATTTGAAACTCCAATTTTTTGCTCGTTAAAATTTTTAGATAACTGATATCTTTCCCAGGTGGTAGTAATCTTACTGTTTGGAAGTAATAACGATGAAGATTTCATACAACAGTTTCTGTGTTTCGCCGTATGAAAAAAACAAGGTATGTATGGGGATCACAATCCAAGGTTCCCCGCTCGTGGTAAACTCGGCCTAACATATTAGGCTTGACTCATAAGTCAAGGCAGCGACATCGGCCTAATATTTTTGAGGCTGCTGGGTTTGTATCATGAAGATTAATCCTGTACGTCCTGAGGGGTTTTACATGGCTGGTTTGTTACCATACTCTTTCTTAAAAGCATCCGTAAAATGTTTTTAAGAGTCTCGGTGCAGTGACGGTGAAACAGGGAATAATTTGAGGATTCGTGTTTGTTAGTTTATCTTTTTACTTCATCTTTTGCTATAAGTTTCTTGTCTAATTTCTTGTTGATTGTGACCTTTACCTTTCGTTTAGTGTCATATCGTGCAGTGGAAAGTCGCCGCAGTTATTCTGTTCTTTAATTGTCGGATAACTTTCGGCTTTGCTTGGGTTCTGCGACCTTCGCTCGTCGGCGAGTCACTTGTCTGGTAGGTATCTCTTTTTATGCAAAGTATTATAACCGTGTCACATGCTAAGTTTTAAAATACATACATTAGAGAAGATAATGGTGAAACATAAAATTGCAAGTATTGAAAAAACAATAAAATAATAACACTAATTTCTGAAAGTTAATTATGACACACGACGGATTATCGATTCCGATAAAGTTTCTAAGCTTTTCTTTATTAGGGCGCACCTATGAAATATAATCAACGATGTTTGAAAAAGAGTCAAAACCTGTACCAGGGTTTTAGTAAAATTCATTAACGTATAAATTTACAATCGTTTTAATAATTGTAACGATTAAATGAAATGTTACTTGTTTTTATTATTGTAAAAATATACTTTAAGAAGTACTAAAATGGAAAGACAAGCCTGAAGGTAATATTAATGGAACTAATGAACCAACTTATTACACTTCCTCGCAAGTTATTTACTGGAGGGTAAATAATGCAGTTGCGTTACCATTACCAGACATACCAGTTGTGAATAACGTTTGCATACAGGTTTTACGGGAATCACGCCTCATTGAGCCTCGTATTGATTACCTCGACACATTCATCGCGTCCAAGTATTAAATTAACTACGAAGGTAATAAAACGAACAAATACCTTGATGAAAATAAGATAAACAAAGAAAAGTCCAAGGGTAAACTTATTTAAATAGGTTGCTAATAATAGAAGAGCTTAATAAAGGATTTTCTTCTAATTATGTGTAGACTGTAATGAACTATTTTAAAGTAAGATAGGTACCTTGGCTGCAATCCATTAGTAGATGTGCATGGTTACAGTCATTGATCTAGATATTAAGAAGGCCTAGCTAGAGCTACTCTAACACACAGCCTTGAGAAGATTTGTCGAGAGGTTAGTGGTTCCCAAGTGTCAGAAGATTCCGCACGTAGCTTAATAAAACATTCTACTAGGTTTATCATGTAGATCGCATTGAAACATAATATCTACCTAAAATGGTTATAAATTCTGTAAGTACATATTTAATCATTGTAAAAAACGCTTTGGTTGAAATAAATAAATAGAAGCCCTTAGTTCACCTTGAAGGAAAACTTAGGTTATTTTAAGCATTCCACGCACGAGGCAAGCTATCACGCTTTCATAATTTCCTTCATTGTATTCTTAAGCTCCCCGATATTTGTATCTTTCCCACTCAATTTGTACCTTCTATTACATTTCCTCTACGGAGCTCGCTTGAATATTGATGAGTCGGCCTCTTGTAACTTTATTAGGAAAATAAGAAGGTATCCGTTTAGACTGATATATTTCATCGACTGTAGATGTTGTTAGGTCTTCTCTATTCTTGCAACGATCTTCCCCTGAGATTGCTTCATTAATTTTTGTAAGTAGGTTTTTAAAAATGAATTCTTTCGAAATTTAATTTTGATTTGTGAATATGTAGAACAATATGATATTAAAATTCTTGCAGTAGGTGTAAACTTTTAGTTAGGTAATTTTTTGACATCTGGCAGGTCAACCCTCAATCAAGCTATCTTTCCCCAAGGTTGATCCGCTACTTACAGGACACCCTGTACTTAATACTGTGAATTCTTATTTGCTGTTTAAATTCATGAAGCCTTCGAATAAATGGCGATAATGTTATCGTTTACTGAATTTATAATGTACTTTTTCTAATGTTCTAAAATTTATTTTAAAGGACCCGTATCAGCCTGCTCTTCTAAGTAATACTATTCGTCTGAGACTACTCCTAAATGCGTCACCAATTTAAAATGCACGAATGCAAAAACAAATGTGGTATTTTCTTTCTATTTTTTCACATTAAAGAGGCGCTGAGTGGAGGAATTAAGCAATTTGGCCGCTAAGAAGCTTTCAATGTCGTAGATGATGCGATGACACTCGTGTGGCAAGTCGTGAGGCCTTGACATTATACACTGTTAACGAATATCCGCGAAACTGCGTTAATGTCTTTGCTAGTGTTGGGATGATCGCAGCCGATTCGCTCTTCTCGTTTTTTATTCATAAACAAAACATGCGTCAAACATGAAATAATAATAAGATTTGTTGTCTTTCAAAAATGTTGAGTTTGTAAAGGCCTTTTTTGGATTGGCCCGACTTCGAAATATTAAGGTTAAAAGCATAGACTTAAATGTATAGACGGGCTGTTACGAACAAAATCCGTGTCACATTTTTTGTACTCACTGACAGCTTGGTGACAGCGCTTCGTTCGGTCAAATTCGGTTCAAGATGTCGGATATCAAATATTTTGCACTAAATAATAGTTATTTACCAATTATGATTTAAATAAACTCAAATAAAGTTCAAACGTAAATAACGAAGACGTTTTAACTGTGCACAATAAACAATATCCGTTATTATGTGTTCTTGAACGGTCGGGGTTTTTAAAAAATGACATCTACTTGTCTCACTTGCTCGCAGACGACTAAAATGCGTTGGCACCACATGGTGTCAACGTAGGTGTCGAATCTTTTAGTACTGAACAGCCTGTCTAGTATAGTATATACTTATAGGTCTATGGTTAAAAAGTGATATTTTTGGTTAGTCTAAAATTCTAAATCAACAACTGTCAACTGTCAACTCGTACTGTCTGGAGTACCTCGTGTTTTCAAATATACCAGCTATGTAGATACCACGCCGTTACTGTCTTCATTAATTAGGTCCAGCAAGGCTATACTGTTTTGTAACTTGACAGCGGAATCCGCGATGAGTTTCAAATTTGAAGTTCGAGTCCGAGATCTTGATATGTGATTCTCTAATCATCTGGTACGCACTTGCGAAGTGAAGGGAGTCTCGAATTCTAACTTCAATTTAGAAACCCATCGTGGATTCCGCTGTCAAGTTACAAAACCAAAGTGAACTTGCATCATATTGACATGTCATTATCTAATCATCTAGTACGCACTTGCGAAGTGAAGTGATCCTAGAACTCGAACGTCAATTTTGAAACTCCGCTGTTAAGTTACAAAACAGAATAGCCTTCCAGATATGCATGAGAAATCAGCCCAAAGTCCCTAAATAAATTAGTTTGTTATGTGACTTTGTTGAAACAAAATAAATATCCGTCATTCAGTTCATCTCAACAAAACTGTCACAAGTGATCAATTAATTTACTATTGAATGCTGTTACAATAGTGTCTGTTTTATCTCAATGGGATCCCGAAATTATGTATTGGGTCCGATCTTAAACAACTTTCTAGTTTCTCATTGTTTTGAACTAGTTCTCTGCGTGGTTATCTAAACGGGTACAACGGGGACCGAGCTATTAAAATGAAACCCGCTGCTTATTGTATTTTTTTACATGAAACGAAACTAGTGCTTAATAGTAAAAGTAAAAATAAACTTGACCTAGATCTTCCAAACTATACGTATCAACACAGAAAATGTATTGATGGAGACGTGACAAATTACAGAGAAAACAAGGAGTGACTTACTATTTTAGAAAACCTTGATTGGATTAGATGTGACTTACTATTTTAGAAAACCATGATTGGTTTAGATGTGAATTATTTTAGAAAACCTTTATTGGATTTCATGTGTTTTGTAAAAGCTAGCGAAAATGTATTCTTGTTTTCAAGGCTTCGGAAGAAGCTCAAGGAAAATTCGTGGTCCATCCAAAAAACTTTCAGAAGTTTTGAAATTTAATAATTTTGTTACGTAATGGGTAAACGAAGAAGTACTCAAATAAAAAATTACCCTTAGATACATTACACAACACGTTTAGATAGTACTTGACCCCTTATATTAAGGGCTGTAAGGAATTCCTCCCACTAAGAACATGCGGTGACATTATCGTATCAGCAAACTCTCTAAAGTGTTTGTGTTATTGTGATATTTGTTAATTATAAAAGTAAAAAAGGTATAGGAGAGTATTTAATAATGAAGTAATTGTATTCTCTTTATCAAGAGATTATCAAACTGTTAAGGCTTAAGATTTGCGTAATCCCGTTCTGTTTAAGTAAATATTTAGGGTAGAACAGGAATTTGAAGTTTCTGAAATTCGTGACGTAATGCGATCAAAGTTCACGAGGATCTAGACACGCCTGGACTTTCTTTAATTTGTTTAATGCTCATTTAAATTTATGAAAGGATTTAACTTTCGTAGATTGTTACCTAGATTGCTGTTGCTTGTTATTTATGAATGCAATAAAAATATGTTAGAGTAGTTATTGTTATGTTTACTTCTTTTTACCCAATGATATTGCTTTTACCTAATAAATCGTTAAGCGGATAAGCATGCACATAGGAGCTAATAAACTCAAGTGTGACATAATATTCTTGTAAAAGATGATGCACAATAAATAATTTTTTATTTTAATTTTCATACAAGCGATTTGCTCGCAGATGCTTTGGTTGTTCTAGTTTAGTGTTCAGTTCTTCGTCGGCCTCGAGCACGTCTCTCGGGCTGTGACCTCTTAACGTCAAGGGAAATGCTGCCTTTGCTGCTTTTTAGGGCTTCATATCACGTCGCACGAGTAAAGTATAACCTGCATTACTTCGTCACTACGTTTTATTAAAAGTTGCATTTCGTAATAAAACTGTTGTGTCATTCGCATTTCACTTTCTTCAGATTCGCTCGTGCAATACTATAATTATGATAATATTCCTTTTACTTTCACGACCATTTATAATGCATATATTTAGTATTGTACATAATGTACATATTGATGACCGAGTCTTGATGGATTAGGGATATTCTCTTAGGATTATTCAACAGTGACTGTTAAGTAAGTATGCATACAAAATAAGGCTGCCATATACAGAGTAATTAGGTGAGAATTTCCGGTTTGTTTTGTAGTCTTGTGCCTAGATTAATCTATGCTTATGGTTAGTGCTAGAAATTTTTCTTGAATATTTTTTTCCTTTGTAATCTATATTTATTTAGTTTATATTTCCTTGTAGTCTGTAGAGCCACAAACGTTTTTACTTTATCCAATTAACTAGTCTTTTTCCGGAAGAGCTACAAGTCGCGTCGTATCGAGTTCAATGTAAACCCGAATGAAAAAACGAACGTATGTTGAACCACGGATTCGATTTTAGAATTCCTGATTTAAAAAAAAAAAACAGAATGATGATCCTGCAAGGATTGTCACATAGATAGGTAATACGATTGTTATTAGTTAATTCGGTTGCACAGATGCTCAAGACCTGTACCTAATATGTAAATGTCGATTTTTATAAGGATTGATTTATTGATATTTTGTTACTATGTCTTCAATTTACAAGTTTAGTGTCTGTGCAACGCTCTCGGACAAGTCGGTTTTATGATTCAATCACATTCGACATTCAAAATTCATGTTGCAATAAATATCGTGCTTTATGCCTTCAGGTGTAAGGCTTACCTTTCCTTACACGTCCGAAAACCGTTGTACGCTTCGGACCGCGTATTGTTTAGTATCTGTTACACCGTTTTGTTAAGAGCTAATAATAGTCGTGTAATGGCGTAACAGTAACACACGAGTGACGAAGAGTCTGCATAGTTCATTAGTCGATTACCCGCGACCGTTACCCGCCATGAATGAGTGGCTAGGTGAACCGTATCGCACGCTCCACAAACCGAACAAAAGCATAGCATATCGGTCTTAGCCGTCACGAACAGTTAGCTATGTCGTTCTAATATAATAATACGTGATACGCACCATAATTGGCCATAATGAGTGTTCCCACGCGGTATTGATATTTGAAACATGATTTGCCTGTTTTAGAACCCACTTTTGTCAACGAGCCAATCTCTTGTGATAGTGACGGGTTATTAATACATTGTAATTTGTATGTCGGAGTTTAATTAGTAGATTATGATTGCTTTATTAATATACCGAAACTAGAGGATAATCAACTGTCTGATGCTAATTTAAACACTGTATTTCAGGCGCACACACATGACATATAACTATTTCTCGGCAAGTCCACAATGTTAAGTTGTGAACTATGTTATGAAACAGTTACTCAGTCTATTCATTTAATTAATTTATATATATAAATTTTTCAGTTTTTCCTTTTTTTAATATTGTTGAAAGTTTTTTCAACCTAGGCTGACTATTATAATAACTGAGTTGAATAATATAAGTAATTTAATCTAAAACTGGAAAAATTGTCGTCCAAAACTTTATCTTGTTTTTTCTGATGGTAAATGGACACATGTCAAAAGCATCACCAATGGGTTGCCAGCCAAGAAAAAAGAAAGAAAAAACTGGCTCCCAAGCCTCCAGCCGGAACACGGAACATGACAAATCTATAGGCGGCTGACGCAAGGTAGCGTGATGAGCTAGGCATGGAAAGTTATCGCTTGTTTATTTAGATATGGCTAAGTTCCGTTCCTAAAGTTAGACTCGGTTACAATTGATACAATTCTAACCTAGTGTGATGAATATATAGTTTCCGTTTGTGTTTCGCTCACGGAAAATAAAACATATAAACGCCCCAATCATCCCAGGGGAGCATAGAACCGGGATAACATCAATCCTATTTTCTAATTCTAGAGATGGTCCATCCAAGATTCATTCTAATCCGTACAACGATTTGCACGTGATAGAAAGACAAACATTTAAACATCTTTACAAGTTTCACACATCAGTTGCTGTCACTCGTCATAAAATAATTCTAATTTAGCGTCAATAATATCACAATCAACCTCAAAGTATTATTACCGTGACCAGCAGTGACAAAAATACGAGGTGAATATAATAATATATTGGATAACCGAAGTGCAAAACAGACGGTGCATATCATCATCTAAACCCAGGCCTAAACCACCAAACAGGTTAGAAAAACAACACTTTTATTCCATGGTGACAGTTAGAGGTACCAACCTAACCAACGCAACAGCGGCCATAAAATACAGACTCTCCTGGTGTTGCTAATTTCAAGGTGGTGTTACCATTCCAAAAGAAGTGTTACCAGCTCCAAAGTAGTGTTGCCATTTGTAAAGTAGTGTTGCTATCTTCAAAACAGTGTTGCTTATATATAAAATACAAACATGGATAAACAAATGGAAAACTTTTGGAAAATAATGAAAGAAGAAATGGCGGCACAGACCAGAGAGATAACCATAGCAGTCACTAAAAACGTATCAGAAAGTATCAACGAAAAACTAACTGCCCTTGTTGAAGAGAATAAAGGCCTCAAGACAGAAGTTAAGATATTAAATGACAAAATCAAGGTAATGGAAGAACACAGAAGAAAAAATTATATCATCTTCTTTGGCATAAACGAAGAGCGAGACAGCGAAAAATACTAAACAGCCAATTCAAAAAAAGAACTTCCAGGCGTTGGACATGGATATCACCAGATGGGCGGTACAGAAACGAAATAGACTATCTTCTTACAAACAGACCCAAATCATTTGACGACTGTGGTACCATCGCGAATCTAAATTTTAATAGTAACCATAGAATGCTTAGAGCACATCTGAACACGTCATCTGCTCTAAAATTAAGTCGGCCTTTTAAAGTTAAAACCACAACATCGAGCAACAAAACAAGATTAACCACCATCAACGAAAACCTCAACTCTGTGGAAGAACCACTTCTTCAGCACCTGAACACTCAACAGAAGTACGATATATTACACAAAATACTAACATCAAGACCGGAAACCACCACTGCAAGCACACCTAAAGAAAATAGATACATATCAGAAGAAACGAACAAACTACTAGAGAAAAGATCCAAATTAATCAACACACGAAATAAAACGAAAACCATCAGAGAAGAAATAAGTAAATTAAGCAAAGACATAAATAAACAAATGAGAAAAGAAAAAGAACAGTTTAGACTTAAAACTTTTGAAAAACATATCAACAAGACTGGAGGTATAAAGAAAGCTCTTAAATTTCTATCAGAAACTACAAACTGGATACCTAAATTGAAAGACAGAAACTTTAAAACAAAGACTAAAAGACCAGACATACTATCAATAGCCACAAAATTCTACGAAAATCTATACTCAAGTAAGATACGATTAGCCAATACCGAACTAAATGACAAGGATCCTGTACCACCAATATTAGTTGGAGAAATAATCAAGGCAATCGAAACACAGAAGAAAAACAAGGCGCCTGGTCCAGACGAGATTCACAACGATTTGCTAATAACATGCAAAAACAACATTGCACCATTACTAAAATACGTTTTCAACGATATACTTCATACCGAAGAAATTCCAACTCAATGGACTGCATCGACAATTATCCTGCTACACAAAAAGGGGGCCAAAGATGAAATGAACAACTATAGACCCATTAGTTTAATGTCCAATATTTATAAAGTCTTTGCAAAAGTAATCCTAGGACGAATAACTAGAACTCTGGATGAAAATCAGCCCAGAGAGCAGGCCGGCTTCAGGACAGGATACTCAACGCTAGATCACATACATGTTGTAAGACAAATTTTTGAGAAGAACAAAGAATATAACGTACCATTTTACTGCTGTTTTATCGATTATAACAAAGCATTCGACTCAATAGAGCACGAAAGCATCTGGTATTCTCTGAAGAACCAAGGTGTCGAACATAAATACATCAGATTATTGAAAAACCTGTATGCTAATTGTAAAGCTAAGATAAAATTAGAAAAAGAAGGAAAAGAAATAAAAATAAACAGAGGTGTACGTCAAGGAGACCCGCTATCCCCTAAATTATTTACAGCTGTTTTAGAGGAAATCTTTCGCAAACTTAACTGGAGCCAATATGGACTAAATATTAACGGAGAAAAACTATCTCACCTACGATTCGCTGATGATATCATACTATTCGCCACAACAAAAGAGCATCTACAAAGCATGGTCACGGACCTGAAAAGAGAAAGTCGCATGATAGGCCTATCAATGAACAGCTCCAAGACCAAAGTCATGACCAACGCAATAGAAGACATTATCATCATAAATGGCAAGCCGATTGAGTATGTGAAAGAGTACACTTATCTAGGCCAACAAATCTCAACCACCAATATAATGTCAAAGGAAATAGATGTTAGAATCGGAAATGCATGGAAATGTTATTGGCGGCTGAAAGAAATTGTGAAAAATAAGGAGACTAAGATATCCATCAAATCTAAGCTGTTCAACACCTGCGTGCTGCCAGTTCTAACATATGGCTGCCAGACTTGGGCACTCACTAAAATACAAAACAAAAGAATGGAAACCTGTCAGGCAGCAATGGAGAGGAGTATGCTTAATATAAAGAAGGTAGACAGAATAAGCAACAAAGCCATTAGAAAACGTACAAAGATAGAAGACGTAACAATGAAAATAAGAAAACTTAAGTGGAAATGGACAGGTCACATAATAAGAGGAACTGAAAAGTGGAATAAGACCATTATATTTTGGTACCCCAGAAACAGAAAAAGAAAAAGAGGAAGACAATATAGGAGGTGGGAGGATGAAATAAAAGCCATTGCAGGAAATGCATGGACTAGGAAAGCGACAAACAGAACTGAGTGGAAAGAAATGGAGGAGGCCTTTGCCAAAGTTGGGCAAACAGACAAAATTGTCGGTGTCATCGACTCACCAGAGTCAACACTAGTTTAAGTTTTATTAATGTTAAATTTTGTGTCTGAATAAAGGCTTTTATTATTATTATTATTTATTATTACAAGTTTCACATTTATAAAATTAAGTAGAATAGTATTACTTACTATCCTAGGATTTATTACACTCAATGTATTTCTATTCCTTTGAACTGCGACGGAAAAACTTAGCTTATTAGCGATAGCGAGTAAGCGTCACTGACCTCAACACATTTACTAGGAGCGTTTCATCTCGGATATCAAGGAGAACCATATTGTATCTCTGATTGTTCAATGACCTCAAATAATACTAGTTCTATTTATTCTATATTAGAAGATAGAAAATATAATAGGGAGCAACTAGCCAATAGGGCAGGTATCTCGGCTTAGGGTGTACTCGCGAGCTTTGATTATATCGGAGAAAAGTAGGGCATATTGTTTTAATGTTTCATTCTATTCGAAGAAATAGTGCCAAGGTCTTGATTACTGCACTTCCTGGGCTTAAGATATTTTATTTCATTTTATATTTATTTCCATTGATATTTTTATAATATCATTCAACAATGTAGAATTGTAATGTTGTAATTGTAATCTTGAATTGTAATATTATAACATTGTAAATTAATTAATATAATAATGTAAGTAATAAAATTCAATTATCTTAACATGTATAAATAAATTATTATATAGACTATAATGTAAAAATCTGGGGGCACGGCAGTGCCCCCGCCAAGTCGAGCAAAAAAGCGGCACGGCCGTACCATCCTTTTCTCGAAGCAATTCAGGCCATTTTCGACACCCTATAACTTCGTTGTGGATAAAGCTAGAAGCCTGAATTTTTATTAACCAAGCAGGCATTGTATAAACACGTTATATTTCAAATTTCATTCAATTTGAACCAGTAATTTAAGAATTATAACTAGTCAAAGTTTCTTAATTTCGTCACTCACTGACTGACTGACCGATCATCAAAACTCTAAGGCACTTCTAGCAGACATAGAAGCTTCAAATTTGGAACACAATTAGTGTTTAGTGTATAGATCAAGGAAAAACTAAAACATTTTGCAATTTCGGTCTAGTTTTCTAGATACATCAACTGCATAAATAACTTTGTAATCCCATATAAATATATAGGATTACAAAGTTACATTTGCAGTTAATGAATTACTGTACCTGTATAACAAAGTAACATTTGCAGTGAATGAATCAGTGTACCTGTATATAATATAATGGAATTATAGGTGTAGATAGGTACCTAGATATAATTATATTCAAAGGTAACTTGTAAAAGAAAAAAAAGTAGAACTATCTACAAAAAGAAATGAGATGCCATCAAAAACAAAACTTGTAAAAAAAACCAAGTCTCGCAACTCAGTTCTTCTACCGTAAAAAGTTGTGAGATCCATGTAATACCAAGTCGGTTAATTTATTCAGTTCCTACTTAAGGGTCCTTCTGTCTTAAGTTATCACGTAATTAGCTAACCTAACAAGTAACAACATCTTATAGTGACCATATTATCAATATTAAATATCTTTTATGTTTTAAATAAATAGATCGACTTGGCCATCGCATGAAAATACAATATATCTCACAAGTAATACCTACATAATATTATATTAAATTTGATTGTTTAGTGCGATTGCCAAGTCAATCTATTTATTTAAAACATAAAAGATTTTTAATATTGATAATATGGTCACTATAAGATGTTGTTACTTGTTAGGTTAGCTAATTACGTGATAACTTAAGACAGAAGGACCCTTAAGTAGGAACTGAATAAATTAACCGACTTGGTATTACATGGATCTCACAACTTTTTACGGTAGAAGAACTGAGTTGCGAGACTTGGTTTTTTTTACAAGTTTTGTTTTTGATGGCATGTTATATTGACAGATAGATATAAACGTAAATTATTGTTACAATGAAATTTGCATGCCTTATAATCTTATATGGTGGAATGTGGAGGACATATATTATGATTAATTTTAAGACATTGTTACATACCCACTTTCGAGCAAATAAATGAATTTGAATTAGATAAACAAAACAAAATACTTCGCTTTCACGCAGCTTACCGGGGAATACGTATTATCAGTATACATACTATGTATATTATGTCTTTGGAGTGTCTGAAATTATTCAAGACGACGACTAAACATAGCAGTAGATCCCTTCATTTATATTGATAATACCCTATTTGCGTAATGCTTTGTTGGCAGGCTTTTCTATTTCCATTAGACGATACCATCTCAAGCACCTACAATGTTAAGTATCTAAGTTAAATTCATAACCTCCCGTTTTACTCACAGACCTAAGGTTATTTCACTATATCGCGCGAACAGCGAGCGATGAAGCGGGAAAAAGCGTCACATCTCCGAGTCTTCTGTGCCAAAAATCGTTGATATTGAGTATCATGCTTTTCGCTGTTGGGAGTTCTTGTAGGTTCTTTTTTTATGTGAAATAAGTTAGTGCTCGACAGCAATAAGACCGGAGGATATGTCGTAAACTGAACGCTTGCTTAAAAGAAATTGTAAGGAACAAGTGCTTCCCCGTTTTTCTCGAGGGTCTCGCTCGCTCTATATATATGGCGTACGGTAGAAGATCCTCAGTCGATCGATTTCGGCGAATCCCATTCCTACCTACTATCGATCGCTATGTAGATGGTTCCGTTCTAGGTATGACATGAAGCGCGAGCGAAGGCTCCATATTCTTACAGAGTACTTCAGAAATATCGCTCGTCGTATCCTCGCTCTCTATCCGACTAGGTAGTTAAGATTGTTCCGCAAAGCTTTGTCGTATTTAAGCGTTCACTTAATGAAAGCTCTGAAGGGAGGCATTCCCTTTCAATCCTCTTTTCCCTAAACTGAGAAAAGCTCCGATTTTTCAGGAGCATTCTTTATGCGACATTCACGTCGAGATTAACGGACAAATTGAAAATATGTTAGATATCTATTTATGCTTCCTCGCTCGTTTACGTATATTGAAGAGGTTCCTTTATTCCATTATTTAATAATAGGTACCTGGAATTTCATGGTTTCCCAATATGAGGCAAAATTCTTATTGCTGGTACGGCGCCGCAGCGCCGCCGCCGCGCCGGCGCGGCGTCGCGTAACAGTCAGTCAAAATAAGCATTACGAGGAAATACAAACAGATTTACTTTTGCTTTTCATTGAGGATAAAGCATTAAAATTGAATTAAGCAATCTGCCATGTGAAGCCAAGATTTTTTATAAATTGGATGACTTGACTTACCTTTAACTTGTTTGTAACATGTTTTTTCGTATTTCTCTGTTACTGTCGTGTTAATGTAGGATTGTGTGATATTAATTCAAATACTGCATTATCACACGTAAGCTCAAAATATGCATGGATATACGATGGGTGCTGAATATATTGCATAGGTACTATAACGGATTTTACAGGGCGAAATGTAGTCTATGCAAATGATCACAAGCCTTGTTTATTGCGTTTTACCTAAAATGAAGTGAATAAGAGTAGGCGGTCTGTTCAATTTTCACTTGTACTCAGATAACTTAGAACGCTATTGCAACTGCAAGCTATGCGATTGAAATTCTATTGCTGAATATTGTTGTTCCTTGGCAGATTGAGCGCGCAGTACACGAAAGTGAAGCCACCAAAGCAAATGCAAACATTATTTACGTACATAATCTAAATTTTACTAACAAAAAATAACCGACTTCAAAGTAACTCTAAAACTACTTGTCAGATCTCGTTCAAATTTATGTGGGATTACGTGACAAGCACCTGCTTTCGATTAAAAAAAGAATCATCGAAATTGGTTGGCGTGATATTGAGTTATTCGTCCATTTGTCGCGCTTACTTAATGCAAATTTAAGATTTATATGGTTTATCATGGATGCCATTGTCAGATCTCAATAAAATTTATATGGGACCACATGACAGTCACCAGCTTTCGATTAAAAAAAGAATCATCAAAATCGGTTCGCCCAGTCCAAAGTTCTGAGGTAACGAACATAAAAAATACAGTCGAATTGAGAACCTCCTCCTTTTTTTGAAGTCGGTTTAAAAATTAAAATTATCTACATGTGTGACTTTATTTTAGTCAGGTACCTAACCAATATTAAGTAATACTTGTTACGTGTTTTTCAGGGACCATACGAAGAAATAAAGTAATAAATGGGAACAAATTACGTTTGTTCTGCTATTCTCGTGTTCTCTTTGTAATTAAAACGTGTTTTGTTTCAAGCTGTAATATTGTAGCTCGGTATTTTCCGAATAAATCTCATAATGAACATAGCCTGAATTATTAGATGCGCCAGTAAACGATGATTTTAAAATAGTTATGGAATTTGTTTTTTTTTTCACCTCAAAAAAAAGAGGAGCTTTTCAATTCAGTTGTATAGTTTTATGTTTGTTACCTGAGAATTCCGTCATTTATCAACCGATTTGGAGAATTCTTTTTTTATCTGAAAATAGTCCTTTTTCGGAATCTATTTCTTTTAAGTCGCTTATTTTGTTTTTGGTCAAATTCATATTAATTTAGTCAGATATCGAAACCTGCAGTCATTGTTTTTGTTTACAAACCTTTTTGTACTATTAAATAAAACCTTTTTTTATACTCAGACCAGTTTTAAAAGTTAACCCAACATAACCTTACAAATGAAAAATATCATTTGATTTTCCCATTTGTATATGTTTTTTAATTTCCTGCTTTCTCGCAACCGTAACAAACTCGGAGGTTAGATAAAATGATTTGTTCATGAAGGTTAATGTATTCATTATTCAGTATTGACGTCACAGAAAAATATTGAGCATTTTTGAAGTGAACACTTCTTTAGGCGCGTTGGACATTTTTGAGATGGGATAAAACCAATCAGCTCGTCACACTGTAATCATTTTAATCGACACTTACCTGTAGCGCCATCTCTGAGAAAGGTACAGAATTATAGCTACTTAATTTACAGCTCGTATTAATTGTTAACACACATAATTGTTCAAGTTTTCACTTCTGTCGGTACTGTCTGGAGTGCATTTTTTTTTTATTTGAAAGTGTACGACAATAACTTTTTGTCGATATTAGCTGCTGTAAACTGGAGTTTCTTATTATTCAGAGTTTCCTTTCATCATCTCACGTACCTAACGCGCGTTGCTCAAATATACAAATCATTATAGCTAAATACCCACGCTGTCTGCCCTAATTATTATAGATAAAATGCCGCCGCTTTCCCACGTGGACTGAAACTTATATTCTTGTAAAACACGACCCTGAGTGTAGTGTTCTGGAAGAATCATAAAATACTGATCGTGAATTTGCCAGTTTTTGATCATAAACAAACCTGTTCTTGTCCTTATATGTGTGAGCGGCAAGGTAAGAGTGAATAGGTTGTTACTACAAACTAATTACTTACTTTTTCCTACTTATCACCCTAGACGACATATTCCCTCAACATTAATGGAACTGTATTCAAGCACTTTAAATAACGAGTAAAAAAATATTCGACTTTATCAATGACGAATATACTTTTAAGCATTTTGTTTACAAATTAAATTTGTCCTAATCAGGGAACACGTTTTAGGTAATTCGTATTCCTGGAATGTTCCATACCGACAGTTACTGGCACGTACTTGTAGTTCAGCGCTAATTACTTTCCCGAGCAAATTGAGGTGACGGAACTTCTTCAGGGAATCGGGTTTAGCACACGGTACTAGGCTATCTAGGTTAGGTAGCTAGTTTGAATAACCAACAGTGGGCAGTAACCCTTTTGACTCGTCCTCAACCCATTAGTATCTTATTGTACTGGAAGGGATTCATGATTGACGTCCGGAGCGCTTTCCATATTGGCTGCTCGTTTGGTAAGGTTGGAGACCAAGAAGAAGGTCGAATTTTGCTGCCTAAAGTCCGGTTTAGACGTATTAAGTAGTTAAGTAGATAACTGAAGTTGAAGTTTGAAGATCCCGATAACTTATATAGGGCCCTCTTCGATACTATAAATAATGAATTTAATAAAATCTTTAAATATAAGCAGGTTCAACTAAATAAAAATTTGAATTTTAGTGATTGGGCCACAAGAGGTATTTTTAAAAGTAGGGATAGATTATTTGAGCTATATGGAGAAAAACAATATAACCATTCCCCATCTTTCCTTGAACATGTAAAAAGTTATTCAAAAATTTTTAAAGCCGTGTGTATTATGGCTAAGTCTATGCATATCAAGGAAAAAATTGTCAAATCAAGCAATAAGATAAAAACCACTTGGAGTATTATTGGAAACGAGATTGGTAGTAATAATTTACGCGATTCTAAATATGAATTATTAGTTAATGAAAATAAAATAACCTCTGATAAAGAGGTGGCTAATGCATTTGAAAATTTCTTTCAAAATATTCCGGTTAGGTTGACTAAATCGCTGACTTCATCCCCGGCAGCAGCACATTCTATTTTAAAAGATACCGTTGATGAATGTAGTGTTTCGTTTCAATTTAAATATACTTCCTCATTGGAAATAGTTCGAACTTTTCGAGCATTGCACATTAAAAATACGGGTGATTTGTGGGGAATGTCTGTCAAAGTTATAAATAATATAATAGATGTGATAGCCCCTTATTTAGCTAGGTTATTCAATAAATGTGTAGATTTAGGTACTTTCCCAAATCTTATGAAGTATAGTAAGATTATACCGATTTTTAAATCTGGGGATAAAACAGACGTTAATAATTTCAGACCTATTTCTATTTTACCAACTCTCAGTAAAGTATTCGAAAAAATTATATTAAATCAAATGCTGATGCACTTCAACACTTGTAATTTACTCCACCCTGATCAATACGGCTTTACCAAAGGCCGTAGTACAACAGATGCTGGTGCTAGGCTTCTCAAACACATCTTTGAGGCCTGGGAGAATTCACAAAATGCCATAGGGGTATTCTGTGACCTGTCTAAAGCATTTGACTGTGTTGAACACGAAACACTTCTACTTAAGCTCAGCCACTACGGTATCAAGAATAACTCACTTAACTTGATTGCGTCGTACTTAAAGGGTAGAATCCAATGTGTTAGCATAAATGATACCAAGTCATCGGGATCTCAATCTGTTATGGGTGTACCTCAGGGCTCGATTTTGGGCCCCTTCCTTTTTCTAGTATACATAAATGATCTGCCGTATTATATTAAGAAACATGCAGAGATTGTCCTGTTTGCTGATGACACTTCCCTTATATTTAAGACGAATAGAAATAAAATGAATTTTGACGACGTAAACAGTGCTCTATCTCGTTTATCACACTGGTTTACAACAAACAATTTGCTACTTAATGCTAAAAAAACTAAGTGTGTTGAATTTACACTACCTAATGTACGGAATATTAGTAAAAGCCTGAAATTAAATAATGAAATTCTAACTATGGAAACATCCACAGTTTTCTTGGGTGTCACCTTAGATTCTAAACTACAATGGGGCACCCATTTAACGGCTCTCGCGAGTAAGCTAAGTAGGTCAGTTTATGCGATTAGAAAGATAAGACAGTTTACCGATGTAGAAACTGCGAAACTTGTTTATTTTGCATACTTTCATAGCCTCATGTCCTATGGTATATTGATGTGGGGTTCAGCGGCTAACATTGGTTCTATATTTGTTTTGCAGAAAAGGGCAATCAGAGCCATTTATAAATTGAAATCACGTGATTCTCTGCGTGAGAAATTTAAAGATATAGGCATATTAACAGTAGCCTCTCAATTTATTTACAGCAATATTATATTTGTAAAAAACAACTTAGGTATGTTCAAGCAGAATAGTGATACGCATAATCATCTAACTAAAAACAGACATAATTTGGTGACGTCATCTTTTCGCTTAAGTAGGGTACAACGCTCTTATATGGGGCTCGGTGTACGTTTTTTCAATAAATTACCCAAGTCAATACGTGATTTACCTATCCAAATGTTTAAGAGATATGTGAAATATCAGCTACTAGGCAAAGGATACTATAGCATAAATGAATATATTAATGACAAAGACGCCTGGAAGTTAGTGCCGCATCCAGTTCCGCGTAGGTTAGAAGATATTATGTAACTTTTCATGATTTTAAAAGATGTGCGAGGAGTTTCTTTCGGTTTTTCTTCTCCTCTATGACAAAGCACCTTTCCGAAAAGCTGGTAGATTAAAAAATGACGTGCATAAGTGTATCAGTGATACCTATATGAATAAAAGATTTTGATTTGATTTGATTTGATTTGAACTAAATTTTAAGTGAATAATTTTAAGCGCGTCCAAACGTAATAATTTAGTAAAACTCTTTAGTTCGTACAATTCTTCACGACCTACTTAATTACTAAAGGATTTTACTAAATTTTAACTAAAAAATGCCTGTTCAAATGTGTTAAGTGATAAGCCCCGCCCACCTACTTAACAGAAAATAGAAAAACATCTAAATTACTTGTTTACTTGCGTATTAAATTTTAACTATTAAATTGTCCGTTTACACGTATTAATTTACTAAAAAATTTAGTTTAAATTTAGTTAACTACTTAACTACTTAATGCGTGTAAACCGAAAATAAAGGACTGTAACTAGTCTTTATTGTATTATTACAGAGATCAACAACTTAACATTTTAAGCTACGAGGACTGTCAAACTACGAAGTCGTAGACGTAGAGTGCTACGGCGTAGAGCGTAGAATGTATCTATTATCTATACATCTATACAAATAAATAAAACTGGAGTGTCTGTTTGTAATAATGAAATAACCGCTTTTTATTAAGTGCATTTGGATGGATACACAGTTTATAAGTATACCAAAACAACATTTTTTAAAATTTTTGTCTGTCTGTTTGTTCCGGCTAATCTCTGAAATGGCTGGACAAAATAGTCAGCTAGTGATAAATATTAACGACTCATGTTCTTATACAATTGTTTTACTAAGCACATGGAGTTAGGAGCGTATAAAACTTCAATTAAAGCCTTAAACCAGTTATAACCACACTAATTAATAAATATAAATAACTCTCCTCCTGTTATAATATTAATAATTCAATATTGTATCTAAATTAAAGACAACGTTCCTAAAATGTTGGCCACATTACCTTATTGAGTCATCAATTTAAGTGAAAGGTTATTAAAAAAGCGGCCAAGTGCGAGTCGGACTCGCCCATGAAGGGTTCCGTAGCAGCAAGTAACATAATATAAAAGTTCTTGTACTTCATTGTAACTTTGATCGATGTTTTTTGCGGTTTACGATTTATGACGTATTAAAAAAAAAACTACTTACTAGATCTCGTTCAAATCAATTTTCGTTGCAAGTTTGCATGGTAATGTACATCATATATTTTTTTTAGTTTTATTATTCTCTTATTTTAGAAGTTACAGGGGGGGGGGACACACGGTTTACGGTATACATCTACTGACCAAGTTTCAACAGTATAGTTCTTATAGTTTCGGAGAAAAGTGGCTGTGACATACGGACGGACGGACGGACGGACAGACAGACAGACAGACAGACAGACAGACAGACAGACATGACGAATTTATAAGGGTTCCGTTTTTTGCCATTTGGTTACGGAACCCTAAAAACAAAAAATAACCAACTATCCCACCCATTACTTTCCTTGTAAATTAACAAGCACAAAAATAATAGTGTTTGGAAGCAATCTTCAAAATTGTACCTATTACCGACCTTTATACAGCAATTATTCAGAAAAGCCCTCGTTTACGTAAATGACTACCCATTTAACGAAATTGCCCCAAAAAGCGTTATCACAGTCAACCTACCATGCTTCACTTCTTCCTCTCCGATAATTGCCGACTATAATCGAAAACAGCAAAATACATCTCACTTCGAGGAAAATACGCCAGGACATTAAATATTAAAACTGTTCATTCATTAATTGTTTCAAATTCCATTCCATTACTGGTAATTAATTGATCGCAGAATAAATAAATAAGATGTGAAATCGCGATTGCATAATTATTGTGGTCGAATTCGTTTACTAGCAATTTCGTGTAATGGATAAATCTCAATTAATTTTGTATAAAACCAAAAATAAAGCATTGAGATAGTGTATAATAAAGCACGAGTAAGACTTTCACACATAAGAGACTTGTGCTGTCTCTCAACTCAATATCTTAAAGACCTGAATCGACCCAAATAAAATAGGAAACCATAGTTCTATTGAATCGAAAATCAAATTAAGTTTTAAAATTGTTTTATGTAAATATCCGGTAAACGAGTAGACGGACTATGTGATGCAGTCTGTCCATCCATCAGCCCTTGGAGGTCCACTGCTGGACAAAGCGTCACCGATGCGTTGCCGACCGTGAAAAAATCCACGATGTAGCTTGTTATTTGACTCTCTGATCTTGCAAATGAAATAGGTACGTAGAACCAATTTAAGGTGTAATTATAAGGTAAGTAGCTTCGTATCTAGGCAGGTCATGGTCATGTCTTTACCACCAACTAAACTTAAGGTCGATGCATACGTAACGTGGACGGGACGGGGACGGAACGGGACATAGAAAATGTAAACGATAGCGCATACGCCACGGAGGCACGCACGGGATGGAAACGGGGCACGCACGTATATTTATGCCCCGTCCACGTCCCGTCCCGTCCCGTCCACGTTACGTATGCATCGACCTTTAGAGTAAGGATTTAACTGGGTGGGTGAGATACTGCAATCTGTAACAATGAGCATGGTACCCTTATTTCGTCCGTTGGTCTGCAGTTTACTGACAATGAGAACAAGGAAGCTTAGATCGAGACTGAATGGTGCCTTATACACTGTTTTTGGAAGTAAGAAACTAGGTCACAAACATTCCATCTCCGGCGAAGTTTACGTGCCGTCTCACACAATAAATAAAAAGTAGGTGGGTATATAATGAAAAGGCAATAATATAAACAAACAGACTGTGACACCCGACAATTTTTTACAAAAGTTCAGGTTGGATACACTCCATTTGTATTGAAATTAATGGGAAAAGGTGTTATTTTGTGAATGTTCAATAGCTCTGTACATAGCGTACTTCGTAAAAAGTAAACTGTTTCCGATATGTTGATACAGCTTTTTATCACACGTATAAAAATATAATAACCATATTTCCCACGCCTCGTCTTGGGTGGCATTCGTCCCTTTAGGGAAACTTTTTGCCTACACAATTATATTTCACGCCTTATACGACGTTGTCTGAGTTTTGATCGTTGAAAATATTTTTCTGAACAAATTTTTGCATGTGATATGCACATTGTATGCAAATGAACGCGCAGGCATAGGAGATATCAGTATGAGATCTATTCTGTGGTAAAACATTGAATTAAATATAAGCTATGTAAATGTTTAAAGAAAATTATACTTATATTTGTATTCTTATCTTGATGCGGTTATAAACCTTATACATATTTACTATTTCCATTTATTATGGTTGTTAATATCGCCCATCTTAGATGCTACATACATAACAATTTTTTAAGTTTCAGTATTGTCATGTTTCAATGTAATTGAGTCGAAATATCGATATTATAAAAAATTAATCGAGAGTACTTGTTGAATGTCCTAATACCCCGAAAGTAAAGAAAATATTCTTTACCATTTTTATCCGTTAAAGTACTTATTATAAGTACTATTATTTCTTCTGGGGTTGAAGTAAATAAACGTTGTTGTAAATTATTATCATAATAATGTAAAATAATTAACAAAAGCAACCAAGTTATCTTTGGATTCTCAAAATCTGTTTTGGGATTTTGTCAACAAGGCATACCCAAATTCCAAATAAATAACCACGCTGGTATTTCGACATCGGCGGCGTACCGTGATGAAGAGGCGGCAGTTAATTTCACTCATAATCGCAGCGATATTGTAATTTCAGAGCTACTGTAGGCCCTTTGATTAATGATCCTTCCGCTTCCCAGAACACAGGACGCGCGTGGATCACCGAATGTGTAATCGTTAGCGAAGTGTCAATAACTAATCAATAAAGTCAATCGATGCGGGGACCAGGGTTAATAAACGTTGTATGTTATTTTTAATCTGCTGAGGTTGAAATCGTTGTTACGTGAAATCAGTGACGATTTCGAATATTTAAAAGTGCTTATGCTTTAAAGAGACAGAACAGGTTTTGCCGTATTGGGGCGGCTTAGAATATTAACCCCAATCCAACGCCGGATGGGTATCCTAAGAGGCAACTAAATCCGACCCACTGGTGGTAGGGTCCCTCGGAGAAATTTTATTGGTAATATTGATTTTAATTGCTAATTAATACCATTACTACTAGATATTATTATTTCTCCATGGGGTTCGCCTGGATAGTTACCACCATTGTCACCTCGTCGCGTCATGTTCCGACTGGGGACTTGAGAGCCAGTTCTTTCTTTCTTTTTCTTCTCTCTTTCTTGGCCGGCAACGCATCAGTGATGCCTTTGGTGTTGCTGATGTTCATGGGCGACGATAGCCTCTTACCATCAGGTGGATCGTTAGCTCGTTTGTTTCTAAATAAAAAATAGGTATCAACTACAAAACTTTGTCACACTTTCATTCAAATAATATTATAATAAGTAAAATATTATTATACTTATAAGACGTCCCCTTATTTTAGGGTTTTTTAAAAGTCAATAGATTAAGCCATGGGCAAAAAGGTTCAATAAAACTTAAAACACTGCAGCATAATATTCCTGCAAATATCTCTTTTACAGTTTCTTTGCAGTATTAATAGGCAAGATTAGAGGTACATTTAAATTCTGGTACGTATACCTATAGTTATTCTATTCTAGTGTATGTTCCAGCTCTCATATAATTAGGTCACCCAGTGGAGCATGTTATTGAATCCATACCTGCATATGATGTACGCTTGCCTATCATCAAATTGCAATTGCTTTGACAGCTTTGATGGTGGTAGAGTGAACCGAATAATAACAATAATGTATTTTATATTCGCCTAGTAGTGGAAATTAGGCTATATTATAATATATAGGTTCTTCTGAAAATTTCAGGAAAACCTTTGATCTTTCTTACTCAGAGTAAAACGGATAAGGGGAGAGAAAGTGAGAGGGGTTAGGGGTTTGTTTGTTTTTTATTCTGTTTGCAAATTTTTTATTGATGTTACAAAGTTCTTCAATAGGTACAATACCATACCAGAAGTTTGAAAACAGGTTGACCTACATGAATATTTAATTTTATTCATACAGGTATCGCCAATAGACACATTCACTATTTTTTTTTAAATCTACCACCATTTCGGAAAGGTGCTTTGTCATGGAGGAAAAGAAATGACGAAATACCACACACTTACAGAGGAGAAAATGGTGTAACGGATTTCTGATAGCCTATTCAACAGATTATTTAAATGTTATGTAATTTTCGTATAAAATTGTTGTATCGTATACCGACACAACTAGAATATAAAGTCTCCATAATAAACACACTATTTTGGGTCAGCAACACCAAATTGTTTACTGTCTTGACGTCAATTTCGATTATCAGTCCGTCTGTATTCCTGTCGTGAAAATGGATTCAGTCTTGTGTATTCAGCTTAACGGGCGTCGAGGAAATTCACTTTGTAGGGTTATTGCCCACTGTCACGAGACGGCTCGCCTTGTCGATACTTTCTACTTATATCTTTTTCAGATCCATAAGATACTGGAGAATAGGTTCCTTACTATTTTAGGAACTTTATTGGAGGTTGGGTGAGAAAATATAATTGGGGAAAAAATAGGCTTTGTTCCCACTAGACTACGCTTGCTTCGAAAGAAAAAGTATGAAGAAGTGATATTATAAGGATTGTTTTTGACTAGATTTAAAAAAAAATATAGTGATATCCTAGCGGTTACAACATTGGTCTCCCGAACGCAGGGGCCCAAGTTCGAATCCTGGCACGCACCTCTAATTTTCAAATATTATGTGCGTATTAGAAGTTAATTATCACTTGCTTCGGGGAAGGAAAGCATCGTGAGGAAATCTGCACACCGGAGAGTTCTCCATAAAGTTCTCGAAGGTGTGTGAAGTCTACCAGTCCGCACTTGGCCAGCGTGGTAGACTATGGCCTATACCCCTGACATTGTGAGAGGAGACCCCGAGCCCAGCATTATGGGTTGTTGCTTTGCTTTAGACATTCGTTTGCTGTCTGGATGTATTGGGAACCATTTCATTCATGAACATCCATCGGTCTTTACAAGTCTATTGCTACTAACCAATCCTGAGCCTTCTGAATCTATCAGATACTCGCTGTCTTCTTAAGTTTTTTTGGTCCACCGAAAGAATCAACTTTTTCAAAATGCAAAATTTTTTATATGCGTCCATGCTTTGGAGGGCATGTTACTGTCACATATGTTGAGGGTAAAAGTGAATTAATAAAATTATCTTATCTCGTTACCATTATTAAGCAATCATTTAGCCATGTTAGGGTAAGCTGACATGGCTGTTGGGTAAACGATGGCTATTTACTTTACCACCTTTCTACTACACCAATGTTGTGCAGAATATGTGTTTGTGAAGATGGAATGCCCCTGGGACACAATGGAGAAATGTCCCCCATTGACAGTTTAGATTACAATCCCTGGCTATTTTAATATGTAAGTAGCAGGATTCCGTCCATTTTTAACAGAAACTATGTCATTCCTTAAAAGCGACCAGAGCTGGCTTTAAATATTTCATAGTTAGTATGCTAATAATGTTGGAGCTGGCATTATGATAATGTGCCAGCTCTGGAAGTGCGCTCGTCCACGAACTGGTATTTATTCACAAAACACCTCGTTATGTCAACTTGTACACACTCGGAGCGGTTCGTTTTCGTCGTTTTAGCGCCAGGCGCACAATGGGCCACGCTGTGTTCCGTCGTCCCGCGCACTGCCGACACTGCCAAGTCTGCCAACTCGTTAGGAGACTTCCACTTCGATGCGCCAGCGATTCTTGTTTGCACAACTCGGAGAAGGCGCTATTGTACAAACGTTTTTTTTTTGTTTTTCTTAGAATATTCCTCGCTTCTTCACTTTATTGTTGAGCTAAATTGGCCTATAACTTCTGGGGACGGAAATTTAATTCGATTTTACGCTAATTTGTTTTGTATGCCGTTGAATACGCTTTTTAAATGCAACATTCATTAACAATAATTTCTTATTCTTGACGATGGTAATTGTTAAAGTTTCTGTACTAATTACTGTACCTAAGGAGTATCAATAAAGGAAAATTAAGTGTAATTAAGACTTCGTATTCCGGATTTAATCGCCCCGAGTTTAATTGCCTCAGAAATGTACGCCAACTATTTGACTATAAAAATTAAAATATTTATTTCAATTAGGTAGGTATACGGACATAATATTGCATGATAAATATTTTTAAGTAATAAATTTTAGAAGTAGGTCACTGCATAGGTACCTATTATGAAAGTTACGAAACTTCTATAGGAAAAATGAAGTTTAGTAATCCTAATAGAATTCAGCTGTTCATGGTAGAAGTTCTACCACGAACAGCTGAATTAGAACCGAAGATCACGCGATATATGGTTTAAAATAATTTCTATAACACGATAGATGGCTACTGTTGTTAAAAATTGTTAGATTTATAGTTAAGTTACACTGTTTACTTTATGCAACCCAGGTACATAACTCTTTTAAGTTCATATTTATAACATTAGTAGAATATCTTTGGGATTATGATGAACACATATTTTCATCCACTGTGCGGTAAATTATTCGTAGTGTACTCTCCTCCCATTTAAAAAATGTTGATGAAAATCATAGCACTAACGTTACAACTTACAAACCCGCTCCCACTACTAATTGCGTTAACGTTGTCAGGGTGTCTGCTTAGTAATCTTATTATTAAAGTCTGTTTCAACAGAAAATAGAAAGTCAATAATTAAGTTTTCTATAAATTAAATTATATAAGTGTATCTATCGCGTGGAACATTGATTTTCTGTGAACGCAGACAAGGTCGGTAATAAGGGACAGGATTGATCTTCTGATCCAAGAGGTCCAACTTTTCCTGCACCGAGGATAAGTGGTCTACAGACCCACCGACAAGTCATGTCGCAGAGTTCTGTCTCTGTTCTCTTCTGTCGCGGCTCTGTATGTACCATCTACTCAGTTTAATTCCGAATGTACGCCTGCATCGTAATAAGGTCTTGTCTAACCACCACCGTACTTCTAAAATAAACCGTACCGAATCTTGGAAGAGCCAGTTAATATTACTTTGTCTCTGGGGGTTGGCGCTCAATTATAAAGATGTTTTCTTTACTTCAGCGTTTATTTTCACTTCAAAACAACTATCTTCACCAATTTAAAAATATGTAACGTCTTACTGATTTTGATCGTCTTTCACTTTGATGATCTGAAAATGAGAATAACCAAAGTTCCAAATTGAATTCAAATTATTTCCTCCCCTTTTACCTATTCCCCCATTACCTCACTCTTATCCACGTTCCGTTCTATTCACTCTGAATCCACAATCCTACACAATGACATATGCCCCAACCATGGACCTAAAAAAAGACGGACGTAATCCTAAGAACAAATTCAGTGAAGCACCCATAGTAATACCAACTCTCTAATCGTACAAGTACACACACCCACAGACACCATATTGCTTCAATCGCGAATCAAAAATTACGCACACATGGTAAGCGGGCGGCCATTGCTATGAGTCACTCTCGATTAGACGAGGTTCCGTCCGTCTTTTTTTCAGGTCCGTGGCCCCAACATAGTTAGGTAATTGTAAGCACGGTTTGATTTTGAGTATGTACTGTTTAAACTTTAAACGATAGTACGGTACATCTGAATAAATAATAATTATGTATTATGTTTGCGAGCTAACCCCGTTGAAAGACATCAGGACAGCTTTATAAAACTCCAGAAAAATCCGCAACTATTATATTAGAAGCGACCCATTCAATGGGCAGATGTTTACTGTTTCAGTAAAATGGAGCGGACGGCTGTCGGTCCGTGAATAGATCCCTGAGGGGCCTTCGCCTCATTACCAGCAAAATAACACTTTCAGCATTCAATAAATGGCTACTTCCCATGTGGTAAACTTCCCACTTGGTAAACCTCAAACTATACCTACTAAAAAGTTGCGTTTGGTATTATATATTTCATACATTTAGTCCCATTTCGAAAACATTTCAGTAATTATATGTGTTATATCCCGTTTGGTAAACTTTCAGTTGAAATGAGTACAGTGAAGTAAAAAAGAAAACTAGACTACACTACAAAGTTAAAAATCAATTAAAAAAATTATAAAGTGATACAAGCAATCCATACTAATATTATAAATGCGAAAGTGTGTTTGTTTGTTTTGTTTCACGTCACAACGAAGCTATGATATGGTATGATTTTTGTGTGTGGAGATAGTTAGGAGGGTGGAGAGTAACGTAGGCTACTTTTTATCGCGGTAAAACATGTCATTCCAGTGGGAAGATCGATGTTTTGTATGTTATGTTTTTGTTTTGATTTCTAATGACTCAAACGCAAGTACAGCTTTTCAAGAGTGTCCTCTAACGCCCAAGCGAAGCGATTAGCTCGATCGCTAGAATCTCTTGAAAATGTTGAACTAAGGAGGCAAGAACAGGCAGAACATCAAGCTGCTTTAAGAGCTGCGGAAACATGAACAATTAATATTCACGTCGTAACGGAGCGATGTAGTGGTATGATTTTTTGTGTGGAGATATTTAGGAGGCTGGAGAGTGACATAGGTTACTATTCACCGCGGTGAAACATCTCATTCCCATTAAGTTGCGTATTTGAATCACTCCATACTAAAAGTTAGTAACAATGTTTTGGTCCTTCTATAAGTTCGTAAAGGATCTATGGATTGATATCAATTTATATTTAGAAATATTAATATAATATGTATATAAATATTGATATAACTTTATATTTATAGTTGGAAGGTTGAAGTGCGTCATAGGTTTTACATTTGGTTTCTCTTATTATCTTTTTTTTCGAACTGTTTCTTATTTATTCTTGCACCAGGAATGTGTCATGCATATTAAACAACTCATTGTTATCTAGTTCCCTTTGAATACGCGGGCGAAGCCGGGGGTAATAGCTAGTTATTTTATAATCAGTCATACCCAAAGGCTCTACTACCTTCCCAGGTACTAGCAAAAAAGCGGTGCTTTAGGAGGGCTCGCGAAGTTTTCTTACCTAGTAATTCTGAAGACAATTTCAATTTATAATACTAAATGGTTTATTTTATTTTTAACCGACTTCAAAAAAAGGAGGAGGTTCTCAATTCGACTGTATTTTTTTTTATGTTTGTTACCTCAGAACTTTGGACTGGGCGAACCGATTTTAATGATTCTTTTTTTAATCGAAAGCAGGTACTTGTCATCTGGTCCCACATAAATTTGAACGAGATCTGACAAGTAGTTTTTGAGTAACTTTGAAGTCGGTTATTTTTAGGGTTCCGTAGCCAAATGGCAAAAAACGGAACCCTTATAAATTCGTCATGTCTGTCTGTCTGTCTGTCTGTCTGTCTGTCTGTCTGTCTGTCTGTCCGTCCGTATGTCACAGTCACTTTTCTCCGGAACTATAAGAACTATACTGTTGAAACTTGGTAAGTAGATGTATTCTGTGAACCGCATTAAGATTGTCACACAAAAATAGAAAAAAAACAATAAATTTTGGGGGTTCCCCATACTTAGAACTGAAACTCAAAAATGTTTTTTTCATCAAACCCATACGTGTGGGGATAGGTCTTCAAAAATGATATTGAGGTTTCTAATATCATTTTTTTCTAAACTGAATAGTTTGCGCGAGAGACACTTCCAAAGTGGTAAAATGTGTGTCCCCCCCCCTGTAACTTCTAAAATAAGGGAATGATAAAACTAAAAAAAATATATGATGTACATTACCAAGCAAACTTCCAACGAAAATTGGTTTGAATGAGATCTAGTAAGTAGTTTTTTTTAATACGTCATAAATCGTAAACCGCAAAAAACATTGATCAAAGTTACAACGAACTACAAGAACTTTTATATTATGTTACTTGCTGCTACGGAACCCTTCATGGGCGAATCCGACTCGCACTTGGCCGCTTTTTTGTTAGTAAAATTTAGATTATCGCTTTTCAGTTTTTTTTTCGTTAGTTTTATTTATTGTTAAAAAGTAATTTATGAAGAGAATTATAGTCCCCCTATTCAAATGCCACGAGTAAAAATGGTACGATTTGAAAATTATTCTCATTCAACTTATAATAATAGCGGTTGTGTTCCAATACCACCTATAACTAAATTTTGGAAAAGTGAAAATATTAATTGCTCTAGGAAACAATTTCCATTACAATTAGCTTTTGCCATTACAATACATAAGTCACAAGGTTTAACATTAGACAAAGCAGTTGTAGATATTGGAAATAAAGAAACGTCTCTTGGTTTAACATATGTAGCGTTTTCAAGAGTAACAACAATTGAAGGATTAGCGTTACATAAACAATTCTCTTATGATAAATTAGGTAGTATTAAAAATTCACATAATATGTTAAAATGTAGAAAAGAAGAAGAAAGTCAAATGAAAAAATTTATGACGAAATAATAATTACTTTTTAACAATAAATATAACTAACGAAAAAAAAAAGTGAAAAGCGAAAAATAAAATAAACCATTTAGTTATTATAAATTAAAATCCTAAATTAACAGTAAATAAATAGTCATACTCAGTGACTTTAGTATCTTTATCAATTAAGATCATAATACTTTTCAAGTTTTTCTATTCACCGCAAGATGGCAGATTCTACGTATAGTCTCAGATCCGACTTCAGAATTATTGCGCTCATTGGTTTTTTGCTAAAATCCAAATGGTTATACATATTCATAATTAGAAGAATATATAATTACCAGATTGCCTATCAAAATTTGGCGGCTAGTATTTTTAATGAAATTATTTTTAATTTATTTTTGGGAAAAAATTTCATTATTATATTATATTATATTATTATATTATATTGTTTTATTGTCGCTAACAACTTGTTTAGGTATTCCCTACCTAGCCCATAGTTGGTATTTTGACAGGCTTTATTATGTTTTTCTTTACTGCTCCTTGATTAGCCGTTCTTTTTGATGATCGAGATTATATTTCAGGACTTTGAAGCTTTTAAAAAACCTATATCTAATTTCAATGTTAATTTGACACTGACTGTACCGTACAAAAATAACAATACTAACATAGTTTACCAAATGGGATTAAATGTATGAAGTAACGAAATGTTTACCAAACGCAACTTTTTGGTAGGTACAGTTTGAGGTTTACCAAATGGGAAGTTTACCACATGGGAAGTAGCCCAATAAATTTAGAATTTAATAAAACATTCCATAAAGAAAAGAAATTAAAAGAAAAAGCGTTTTGTTTACATTAGAACATTTTATAATTATTTGTTTAGTCAGCTAACTAGGATTAGTTAGGACGTGGTTGTATCAAAATCTTCAGCATTTTAATTAACCTACGTACCAAAATAGCTTTAGAGAAAACAAAAATTTTATTTTAGACTACTCATTTTAAAAAACTGCAGCTATCTATCTACTTTTAAATAATTAATTCTTTCATCTGAGTAATTAAGTATCTATTCTATAGAACGTGATTAATAAAACAAATTTAAAACTTGTACCTACTGCCTACTTATAAAACAGTCAAATAATAATTATTCAAATTAAAAAAGATATAATAACATTTTTGTCTTGCTTCCTTTCTATAGATCTTCTATTGCCAACATTGAAAATGTTCCTTTTGGTTCCAGGTAATCCCCGAGTTCCCCGACCGCTGTCTCTGTGAAAGGTTTTAAGCGTCAATTCCATCACCCTTGCAACTGGGTTATCCGATTGGAACTAGCAATCACGTCTTAAACGGATCTGTTTGTATTCAAAGGTTTGTCCTGGCACGAGTCTGAACCTCGTCTGAAGTGTCTGAACCCGCGTATGAATCATTCTCCAAGTTGAACATTTCGCCGGAGATGAGTTAGATTCAAACCATTAATTCAGTAGCAGTACGCGACCATTTCTTTTGTGTCGAGATACTCGTATTGTGACATTTACTGCGGTCATGACATCATAATTCTTGTTAGCGATGCACTGGATGTAGGGTTACCAAGTCAAAATTAGGAGTCCAGAAAATTTGTTATAAATAAATTGCATCACAATGTCGACCTAAGTCTTTGTTCAGGGTAGAGCAAAATGATCTTTGAATGGTCGAAATTTTCAAAAAAGACACTCCTCGAAACAGCTCGCCTGACAAATGAAAACGCCGAACAGTAGGCCGGAAAAATCTTCATGTTCGGAAAAATCTGAACAGTTGGAAATCCTAGCTGGACCTACGTATGCCATACATAATTTCTGCCATCAGGTAGGGCATGAGACCGAAATCGAAATGAAATAAACAATGTTTTTGTAAGGACACTTGTATTGGACGTTAATACTGCTGTTTCCGGGCCAAATAAATAATGAACATAAAAAGATTGCCTGCGCTTCAACTGAACGCAATCAATTGAACGCTGGACATATTTCTTATGTTTGACATTAGTTTTACCACAGAAGAAATAATAATACTTATAATATGTAATTTTACTAAATACACAGCAAACATTCACATTTGATTAGTAAGTGGGTATTTCAAGATTTATTAAACTTAATCCTCAGTCATTTTATTAAAACTTAAACCGATTTAATTATGTTAAAAATAGAACTCATTATTTAATAAAAACCAGACAAGTGCGTGAGCGTGTCAGGCCACGCGTATGTAGGGTTCCGAAGTAGTAAGTTTATCGACTATTACTCATTAACTACTTATGCTAACGTAGCCTTAATAGTTTTCTTTGTAAATTCACCATATAATCTATTTTTGAGAATTTTTTCACTTGTCCATCTCCAACCGTTTAGCTAGCAGGAGGGGGGGGGCGACACTTGACTTTAACCAAAATTAGCTCTTAAAAGCCAAATATTCCGCGAACGGATCAATAATTCCAAAAATGGTTTAAGAAGACCATAATATTTTTGGAACACCTATCCAACGATACCCCACACTATAGGGTACGTGACGAAAAAAAATCATCCTCACGGTACCTGTAGGGGAGGCACCCTGAAAATAACTGTTTTTCAATATTTTATTCGACAATTCTGGAGTTCTAATAAATATGTACATACATATATCCATGCGAAATTAGTTTTCTAGCACTAAGGGTCTCGACGCTTTGCTTCAGACAGACGGACGCACGTGACGAAACTATAAGGGTTCCGATTTTACTTCGGACCCCCAAAAAAGAACTAAGATTCAATATTGTTTTGTTTATTGTCCATAAAAAAAATCCGAGCTTGTTATGCAAGAAACAACACAAGCTTGACTCTAAACAAATAAAATATATAGAGTGAAGAAACAAAGGAGTATGACAACAATATGAGCAAGCGATGCGAGCGCAGAGTGCTTGGAAAGTCGTAATTTAGTTAGACATGTCATCATTACCGCTGTCACGCCACACGCCATGCGTTATGTGCTCAGACTGAAGTGTCGCACACGCATTATGTTTGTGTTACCTCTCTTACTTTCAGAGATCTGCTATATAAAATGAGATGAAGGCGCACATAGATATGCGCACAGCAACTTTGTTAATTAATTAATATTTTAAATATTATTTAGCGTTCTCTGAAAGGTTCATAGTTACGTCACGTATCTAGGAAAAAATAGGAAACATTCTAACGATGATAATGGTTTTTGGATAGAACCCGTTAGATATCAGTATCTTTTAAAACCATGCTTTACTTATAAGGGATTAAGGTCATGGAGGTTATGGTAGGTACTAAAATAACCCTTTTGGACCACAATGTTGAATTTGCAAAATCTTGAATTCTTATCGTATATATCATGTTGAAATGAGTGTTCTTATTGCTTTGTTATACTTACAAAAAACCGGCCAAGTTGCGTGTCAGGCAATGTAGGGTTCCTTAGTTGTAAGTTTACCGAGTAAGTTTATCGCTACTACAAAATTTGTAGGTTAACATCCAGCATCTTTTTTTATTCACTTTTCATACATACACTGCACTACTCTGATTAGATTCTTCGGTAACGCGTTAATATATGTACATTTTGGTTTAAGTTTTAAGCATGTCCATTTGGGTGGTGATTACTTCCCATCAGATGTGACGTATTTCGTTTATCAGCTTTTCACATAAAACAACGAGCGTGCCATAAAGGAAAGGTAGTTCAAGATGAAAAAGAATTTTCAGTGTTTACTAATGATACCAATTTTCATTAAATAATACGTATACATACAGTCAAACGTTAGTCGTTAACCTTTGTTCACTCAGTCGAATGAGATACATCAAATGAGCGGGTTCGCTAAAAAAAGAAATTGACTCAAAGCCGTCTTTATGGCCAGGAATAAGCTTCGGCTGTGTCATCGCTCGCTTTACTCATTACTTAATTAACTGTGAGTATTCAATCGTTTACTTATCTTTGGAGTGAATGAAACTGCTAAAAATAGAAGTGTAGAGTCTTACGAGTTTTTACTAGTGTATGGGTACTGGGTAGTATAGCAAAGACAGTGAAGTTTCTTGATTCTTCACAGTTTTGGGCTCTTTCTGTTATACAGGTCTTAAGTTACAATTTAACAGGCATTTCTAATTTTCACGTCTCACTCTAACTAGGATACTCTTGTCGACTTATGAGAAATAACACAAATGTCTGCTCCGGCCGGTAAACGAACCTATAGTCTTTATTCCAGCATTTACTCCAAAATAGTCTTCAATTCCTTGCTATTTTTGACGAAGTACCTTGGCGCCAGCGCCTCTTTCGTTAGTTACTCATTAGCAAGACACATCACAAGCAAGAAAACCTGACTTAGTCTCCGGGATAAATGCAGCCAAAAATCTTTCAAATCTAAAGAAAAAACTGATGTAACGTTAAGAACAAATGAGATTTTTCTCCTTTGACTTGTCACGTAATTCTATCCCAAGCTCATACATGTTAATTCGATGTTTGGAATTGCAAATGGTAGTGTATCATCTTAACTACATGTTTGCGTGTGTACAATCAAATAAATTATTTCCTTTAAGTGGTATTATTAGCTTGATTTATCTGAGTTAAACGGCGTGACCAAACAATAGTGGAGTTTCTTACGATCACTAAACTTTCATACGGACAGCGTTTAAACTTTAAACGGAGGTGAATCGTTCTATTGTTCCTGGGAGAAGAGAAGGGATATCGCATTCGCGTTTAAAACTTTACGGAAAAGAGTTATGCTGGTCGCGGGATATAAACATTTGTAGTAAAAATTGTGATATACAATATTAATAAAATAGAAAGAATTAATAGTAGTAAAAATACCGAAACTGATTACGTATAATTCAATAAAATAAATAATGCTGCTTCTTGTATTATGTTCCTCTAAAGTTCTAAACCTTTGTATCATTAATTATTCAGTGGAATATTGTGAGTTATGAAACTTAAATCAAAAGCAGTAAATATTACTGAAATACGGGACTGAAACACGACCAGTAAAGTAAAGCTTGAAAATGTAATTGCCAATTAATTTTCATGGAAGTTAACGTTGCTTTTGGATTCGTATCAAAAGGCGAATTATAAATATTTTCTAAGGATGTAATAAAAATCTGTCAAGTATAAAACTGCGGTTGAAGCAATTTGGCTGTCTGCCCTTTAAAAACTCCATGAAACGAGAGTTATAGAAAACGAAACCTATTTTATGGATTGTAGCGTCAGTTTTGTCACTGACTTTCTCTATTTACGGTACACTGGGCGCGATACGAGTCAATGACATGGATATTTTTTGTCATTACAAATTAAGCACGTGTACATCGGTCATGCAATTCAGATTATTTTACAAAAACAGATAATTTGGTGTTTCTCTCCCTGTTAAATAAGAGAAAACATTACATCTAAATACGGTACTGTTTTTTTTTGTTAGTTGTAGTTTTAACGGCTATCTGGGCTGTCTCACGTTTCCTCGTATCATTTCTGTATCACGCTTTCAATTTACCCCACATTGATTGATGTAGTGACCTTTGAGTGCGGTGGGCGCCTTTAGATGTGATAGAATAGAAGTCTTGGAAAATCAAGCAAAGAATTATCTAGGTCGGAAAAAAAGCGAATAACTATTTCCAACCATCATTATTCGCAAAACACAGAATACCCTAATTAAGGGTAAAATTACTCCAAGTGAAGGGTACTCCTAAGAAAAATCTGTTGTGTGTATGTAAATCTATTTTACCTATAATGTCACTTTTTGGAAATCATTCTTGATGAAATTAAAACGACGTATTAATAACAGACGCAATGGGTCAATATTTCAGATAAAACCACAGAAGAAATAATAGTACTTATAATAAATAAAAAACTTCAACAACTATTCAAAACGCCGTAACAAACGTGCCCCTAGAAGAGATTTTATCTAAAATTAACTAAATGTGTTTGCGTCTATATATATTTCCTCGCAATGAATACATTTCATTTGGTTCAAAATGTTACCTAGTTTGCTTTTATGTACTGTACAAAAGCAAAAAGTATCAAAGTTAAAAAGAATTTGTGCGCTGTTAGGATAGGTAAAGTAGGTCAAAATAGAAAATATAATGTTGATTTTGTACTCTGTGCACTGTTTAATTGTTTAAACACTAGCAGAATAAAGTTAACCCATTTAGACCTGAAACTATTTTTTTCAAAATCAAATGTTTTTTCCTAGATTTATCTTATTAAAGCCTATCATAGAATACAAGAAAAATATGAAAAAAAAAATCTTTCAGGGGGGAGGGTGCTGAAAAGAGGCGTATCATATGTGATGCAGTAGGCTTATAGACACATAAAACTCACAAAAACCGGAATAAAGTTATAGTTGTCTTTGTTGATAAAAAAAATAAAAAAAAATAAGAATATATAATTATTTTTTGTGTGGCAATCAATAATACACTCAACGTGTAGACAAACATCGCACTTGACGCATCTTGCAGGGCACAATTGATGTCATAGACCATATCTCGTTCTTTTATCTTGAGGGTGTTTCATGTCATACTGTCCTTCCTCATCGATTCTAGTATCCCTGGTCAGTGACGATGGTCGACTTGAACTTGGGTTTGCTCCACATCCTATTCGATTCGATAAGTGCAATAGATACACGGCGTCTGAATGTTAGGACATCCATACTGCCACCGTTATATGTATATAAAAAGTAACCAGGCGTTCTATAGAGTCATATCAATACAGTGCAGAATAAGGGGCATGTATCATTTTTTGCTGCGAATCAAAGATTACCGCGAATGCTTGTTCTGAGCGTCGATATGTTTTGATCTGAAAGACAACGAAAAAAGAAGAAAGAAGACTGAAGACCCGCGTGGCGCAATGGTTACCATGCCGAATCGCCGCTCCAAGAGTCCTGAGTTCGATTTCTAGCGAGGCAGTTTGAATGATGCGTTTGAATTTCTGTTATTGGTCTAGGTGTCAGTCTTCTTGTGTTTGTGTGTTGTCCATGGCACCCACGACATAGGGAATCTTATTGTGGGGCTATAAGTTTGTTAAGAAAAGATCAACTCCTACCATATTTTGATTATGCTGGTGCATAAAATGTGGTTGTGAAACAATTATTTTATGCAGAGGCTTGCATAGTTCTGGATCTTCTGCAGCTGGAAAACCTTCTTTCTGATTGATCTCTTAAATCGTCTGCTTCGACTTGTGAACTTGATTGATATAGCTTCTGTTCTTAGTAAGCTCGGTGGTAGGTTATCAATTTGAACGCTGTCTTCTTCTCCAGAATCTTCATCTGTCAAATCCTCATTTGCATTTGAAGGTGGAAGTAATAAAATGTATTTCCTCCATATATATTTCCAAATTCTTCGCCTTCTAAAAGTGTCACGATGTCATTGAAAAATAAACACTCGAAATAAAAATGTGATGTGTATGAGCCTACTGTACCAAATACGATACACTACATTTCATGACTAAAATTTTTATCATAATAAATAAAAAAATAATATACTAATTTCTTATATTGGTGGATTGGGGTCTATTTTTACTGTAAATAAAAAAAAATACAAGATTTTTCGTGAAAAATAAATAAATCTTGCCGTTTTGGTGACATCTTGAAACAGTAACGAATAATGCACTACAAAAAAATTATGTAGACACCTTTCGAAGCCAACTACTACAACAAAGCTGTTTTTGTAGTATTGTTTATAACCTCCACTTGACATGCACCATAGATGTAAACAAATTGTTATCGAGGGTACTCAACAATAATTTATTATTTCTGGTGTACCGTATGTGATACGGTAGGTCTAAATGGGTTAAGTATTTTAATGAAATCCTAAATGGGGTATAAATAATTCTGTTATTTCTTATTTTATTCTCATATTAATATAGTCTTCGATTTTATTTTTCCGTTCGCATTCGAAAAATAAGACACTTGACTGGCATGTTTTATCTAACGTACGTTCCGTCTATCAGCCATTAACATAGAGTTAACTCTTTATCACGCGGATGACCTCTCTCCAAGGTGTCCCAGGATAATTTAGGCGAGGCCTGTAGTTGTTTTAGGGTAAAAGTGCGTTCAAATTGACCTCGGCAACGGTCCTTCGGGACGAGCCTCATTTCGAGGTCAGCGAGCATTTTTGTGAGGAAATCAGGGTTGCAAATAAGATCTCCGTGATTTATAGAACGTCTTCAGATTGGGAAGATTTTGCCTTCGGAAAGTAATGGGGTCCCCATCATTTTGTTTCGTAGAAAAAGTGAGGTAAACGTCGGGCTATTGGATATCGTCTTGATAAATCTACTTCAAAAAATGAAAGGAAAAATCACAAATACATTTAAAGATTACTCGATGCCTAAATAAAAAGAACAAATGTAACTTTGAAATAAAAGGATTGTACTTCGTAAATTTGGCACGCTGGAATCGTTTTAAGAGATAGTCTTAAATGCATTAACTCAGTTACGATACAATTGATTAAATACGATACCCTAAAGCATAAAAAATATTAAATAATATTTTACGCGAATGTATTAACATTAGTGTTGTCTAGTTTCTGACCATTTATGACCATTTGTGAAAAAAAAGCTGACGGAGGTTCAGAAATACTACATTATTTTTGTGCGTAAAGAAGGTTTGATAGCCCTGACAAACCTGTGAATATTGCAGGAGCGGCGTGCGGCGTGCCTCACACGTCGGGCGGTCGGGCGGCTGTAAAAACTGACACCCGGCCATAGCTCGTGGCTCGTACTCGTATATTGCTCGGCTATTTTACATTTACCCGACTCGGTAATTTCTATACAACTACATATTTGTTTATCTTCATTAAAAACTCTTGTTACAAACATTTTCAAACGAAAAACATTTTTGTCTGTACCGTGGTTTATATACATATAACATTGTCAAAGTAATTGAAAAAACATAAAGCTTTATGTTTGTTTCCATTAAATAAAACGTGTTGTCTCATAATTAAAGGCGCATTTAATTTTGCTTCTATAAAGAGTCGCCTCTTGCTTATAAAAGAAATAACTTAAAAGAAACATTTTTCTAATAGATTTTTAAAAATGTTGCTTTCATCGTTTCAAGATTATTGCTCCCTGGGGACAGTATAACATTTTTATTACTTCGTTTGAATATTTCTGAACTTAACGCAAAATGAAATGCGACTCGTCTTACAACAATTGGACTAATTGAGAATAGAACCTGTGTTGATTTAGAACGTGTTTGGTGATTCAGCTACCAAATTCACCCTCTCTCAGTAGGTAATCTATGTCCCCCTCGTTTCTCAAAATCCGTTCATGTGATGCCCGAAGAGACAAACAGACAGACAAAAATTCTAAAATATGTAAAAGTTTTAATACAGAAGACATGATAGTACTTATTCTAACAAGAAATGAAACGGATAGTGGTTTGGCCGAATACCGAATATTCGGCAAGCTACGAGGACATAGCACCGGATATCCGGCGACCGAATATTCGGCCCTTTATCGCGTTACATGACGCGATCAGTTTTGAATATAGGCGCGGTTAACAAGTTCGGAAATATTCGGGCGCGCTTAGGTGTTATCGCCTTCGATCACTAATGAAAAACAAAATCCAATTGCTAACGAGATTGACTTTTTTTAAAGACATCTTGAATCGATCGCAATCACGACCCATACATTTGTTGGTCAGTTAATTCAAATCGGTACCCGCAGTGTCAAGGTTTGCTAGAATTTATCTTTCAGCACCTGGCAGTAGCGTTTACAGCGAAAGGCTATTTTCAGAAGCTTGTCTGGTCCAAGCGGAGTCGCCTCTTATCAACAAATGCGGAAAATTTGCTATTCATTTACCACAATTTGCCTTATTAATTTGAGTACTAAACTAATTAATAAAACAAACATTATTGACGTGCAATTATATAAATAAACGGTGTCCTTAACCTATTGTGATATGATTTGCCTTGTGTAAAATAATGAGATTTTTTTAAATTTTACTATTCGGTATCCAGCCGGATACTGATCCGGTGTCCGGCCGGGTAGTAAAAATAAGCCGGATAGGCCGGATACCAGATAGTTACCGGATATCCGTTTCATCTCTAGTTCTAACTAGTTATTTACGTACTTCCAAGGAAATACTTTAATAAATAATTTAAAAAGAAACATAAGGGGTTTAGGGAGACATTTTAAGATTTTTATGTAAATTTTTGATTACTCATAAAACCGTGAGCTAAAGCTACGCTAAAATCTGGTATTTCTGTGACATTTCCCCGAGGATGTAATGGAATATTTTTCATGCCAATCAAAAATTTATGATGGATTGTTCTTTGTTTAATACCCTAAGAGCACTTAGTTATTCATTGCTATCGGGCCGTGTAAGCCGTGTTGTCTCATTTAGTTTACGGAAAGAGCTTTATTATCAGCGAGGGTCGAGGTTCGTAGAACGTCTATGTTGATTGGTCACCTATTTCTCCGGCAAGCTCCATATATTTTATTAGTCTCGTGTCTTGCTTTATGAGTGGTGTTTACGGTAATAAATTTCTTCCTCTCTCGCAAACAACCTTTATATTAAAACGGCGCATCCCGACATGAGTCGTGTAAACGTGTTTTATGACTCAATAGAAGGTTACGGACTGGTAATTGCTTTGCAATTGCAGATTTTACGTTGCGTTTGGTTCACTGAGGTTTAGATTAGATATTAGACTAATATACAGTCCGTGTTTAATTAAGGCATTCAGCTGTTAATGGCGCTTGCTGTGTTAATTACATATCGCTAACGTTGATGGCTCTACTGTAATTATGGTTAAATTGTTGCTCAGCACATTGTTGTACTGCACGCGAAGGGCTCTGAGGGTCCGCTGC
The DNA here is from genome assembly GCA_951805285.1 of Thymelicus acteon. Lineage (NCBI taxonomy): Eukaryota > Metazoa > Arthropoda > Insecta > Lepidoptera > Hesperiidae > Thymelicus > Thymelicus acteon. The sequence continues at coordinate 5,152,578 of OX638221.1, read as the reverse complement.
TTATAGTCCGTCCACAGACTGCACGTGTAAAAAATCTGAAAATATGCTCTAAAGTTAAACAGTGACACTTTACCTGCTTATTACATCGTGAAAATCTGCGGGCCAACATGTTGCCTCAGACCGACATCGCCCGCCTCTCTCTCTCTCTCTCTCTCTACGTCACCGTCGCGGCGTCGTCCTCGAGGTGCTCGTCGAATATTTGTCCGAGGTACCTGAACTCAGCCACCTGTTTCAGAGGGGATCCACACAGCGTGAAAATGGGTTTAAAGTTAGGTTTGTTTTCCCCCTGAAAACAAGGATCTCGCTCTTTTTCACGTTGTAGCTGATTCCATTTACTCGGGCATACTCCTCATATATTTTAATAGTTTTCGGAGGCCACTAACTGAGGGACTCAGCAGAACCATGTCATCAGCATAACTTATGGTGTTTATAAAACCTCCATCAATCGAGCATCCGATACCCGCCCTATTGAGCCTCTCCATCAGCTGGTTGACGTAAAGGTTGAAAAGCCTCGATGACGTCAGCCCTCCCTGCCTTATTCCGCAACTCAGATTGTAGGGGTCGCTCATTGCGTTTCCCCACCGCACTACATTTAATTGATTGCCGTGCCAGTACTGAAACAATGATAACAGTTCCGGCCTTATCTTGGTCTCGGTTCTAAGCTTGTGCCATTAAAACTTTATACGAGTATGACACCAGGTTTAGGGGCCATCCATAAATTACCTCACACTAATTTCATGACTTTTTGACCCCTCCCCCCCCGTCACAGCTGGTCACATTTGTGAGACCTCCCCCCCTATTTTAAACCTGGAAATTATTAAATTAAAACAGCAGTTCCGAAATAAGTTTTATTTCCATTAATTGTTTTTTTTTTTAATATTTACCTATATATGTATACTAAATATTCAATTTTGAAATGTGACGTCACAAAATTTAGGACCACCTCTCACCCCTTGTCACACAATGTCACACTTCATCGACCCCCCCCCACCCTAACGTGTGACGTAATTTACGGATGACCCCTTAATACATTTACAGTAAAATTAAAAGGTAATAGAGAAATCTCCATCTTGTGTCCAGCGAGAACGGCTGTGCATAATATTACACCGTTCTTTAATTATTTTACGTTATTTAAAATTAAAAGCTGAACGGCCGGTAAATTAAAAGAATTTACTCGAGGAAGGTTAAAGGAAGCCCCAAAGGCTTCGCCGTTGGACCGTAACTCATCTGGGACAAGGACGAAACATCCTCGTGTTATTAATAACTATGCGGAAGTTCTTGCGTAGTTCGTTCCTTAATAGCATATCTTGGAAAGTGTCCTTCTAGCTGTCAAGTTAAACCTCGTGGGATGACAAACATTGTATAATGTAGCTACTAGAACTAAACTACGCTCAACAACTTAGCATCAACTGTAATGTAAACTAAGGTAGCACTATGTATAGTAATAGCTGTAATAAGTTCCAAATTACAATGGTCCAGGGTTTGACATCAAAAGTAAAACCAACATCATTTACATTTAGAAGCATTCGCGTTATTTCCGTAGAGTTATCACGCGATACTAATTAGTATTGTAATATGTATGTATATGTAATAAATAATCTATATCTATACAAATAAATAAAATTGGAGTGTCTGTTTGTAATATTAAAATAACAGCTTTTTACTAAGTGCATTTGGATGTATACAAGGTACATACCAAAACAACATTTTTTACAATTTTTCTCTGTCTGTCTGTTTGTTCCGGGTAAACTCTGAAATGGCTGGACCGATTTTGACGGGACTTTCATTGGCAGATAGCTGATATAACAAGGAGTAACTTAGGCTACTTTTATTTTAGAAAAAAAAATAGTTTTTAGGCGATACGATGTTCGCCGGGTCAGCTAGTTTATTATAATGCTAGTCACTGCTAGTGGTTCTTCCCTAAATGTTGTTATAGTTTCGGGAACACTTCTACCCCCCACATACCCAGCCCAATTGACCTGTCTAGACGTCTCCTTAGCCAGCAATATTGAAGAATGTAAAACAAGTGCAGTCAATACTTTTTGTATTTACTTTTGTTGTGTATTTATTCATGCCTATAATGTAAGTTACAAATGGAAAGGTATCTAAATATGTTTCCCCGTTCGCGGCGTATAAACAAACCAATTAACGAAAAATATATGCATTGTTTGCGTCTTTTGCCAAAAGTCTCATACTAAGTCACTGTAGCCTATGAACATCCGTAACACCAAAGCTGCAAAGGCATCACATCATCACAAATTGGCCTTCCTATCCTTAAATATTATACGTTAGTATAGATTTAGGAATGGATGTGACCACTGTCCTGCCAGGAAGCAGTAACGCGGTGGACACAAACAGCGCGTGTTTCGTGATCCTAATGGCATATCTTAGAAAGTCCTTACGTCCGGTCGTCAGGCGACAGTTTAGTGCGGGTCGATGGCCGCGTGGACACTGTGCCCTGTGGAGTCTGTGGACAGCGGTGAGCGAGCCTTAATTAATCAGGGAGTGGTATAAGTGAGACGCGTAAGCGATTGTCTAACGATCAATCTAGACAGGATTAGACAGGATAGAATATAGTGGCCCTAAATCAACCTCAACATTAGCCGTTTTACATGATTTTTTTATTTTTTTCGTACGAACAAAGTGTCAGTCAATTGACTGTTGTCAGAGCAAAGTCCAGTGTAAGATGTACTCTCAGATGAAAGAATAAAAGGGATGTACTGTTATGTCTTTTGTGGTGTAAGTGCCCTTTATAGATATCACCCGTAACGCCAAATGAGTAGATTCTTATATTATTCTTTCCATTACAAAATTATATCATTTCCCATAAAATAAAATTGCAACCATTCCCTACACAAGTACCAGTACCACTACATTAAAATCTAAAACATTATAATATGAGCTGGAAGAACTATTTTGTATTCATGGATGGATGACGCCTCATACATCCTAATGACATATTTACTTGATAAGATATGCATTGAATTAAAGTTCCACGGCATGGCCTCTTTATTGAATCTACTTTTTCACAAACATTTTAATGCAGTTTAAATGCATTCGTGGTGTTTTTAAATGTGCTTCCGTTTTGCAAATAGTTGATGAAGCACTTTGATGTTCGATCTGGAATTGGTTTAAGCAAATTTGCTCGCTGGAGAGTCCTGAGAATGAGTCGCTGAAGAATAATGAGTAAAAGAAGGGTCGTATTACGTATTCAAGTAAATTAAGTTTATATACGTAATCGTAATTATATAGATATTTAAATCTGCTAACGATGCGAAAAAGAAATGAAGGTGAAAAAGAATGAATCTATTCGCGTATGATTCAAGATATTTAAGATTATGTTGCTTTTACTTCCTGTGAATAAAATAAATCAAAATGTAAAGTAAATATTGGAGCGTAGCGTCATGCGTCACCTTCTAAGTACTTTTGAAATTCCGTTCAAGCAGAGGATTTGAGAGTCATCTCTCAAGGGGATGTAGGGCTGATGTCAAAGCTTGCTTAGCAAAATTATTAGTTTAATCCGAGCGTGTATGTACTCGATACTGTTTATGTTGTGTTTCACAGCAAGCTAAGACGACGGAGGCTACACCCAGCGGGCTTATTGTGCATAGTATATAATGAGACCTCTCGCCGACCCTTCACACCTAGTAGGAATGCCTCGCAGAGAGACAAAACTATATAGAGACAGAGAAACTTATTTATTATACTTCCCTTGGCCGCACTACATGATCAGTTAAGTCAGTTGGAAAAAATGTTACGTATATCACTGTCTTACGCGCTAATCTGAGAGTTCATATAATATTTTCAAAGACATGAAATCGTCCAACTTCGTACTTGGTGGCGTGTTACGTAAACTTCTCTCATTGTGGAAAGAGACAAAAATTTTGGATCAGTCATAGATTATGATGATGATGATGATAATAAAGTGCGTTTCAGTTAAGAATCTTCATTTTCGTACTATTAGTATGACAGCGTAGAGAATTCTTTCTAGTAATCGCGTGACACTGAACAAAAATTATTTCATTCGTTATGTTATTATATTCAACAGAATCAACATAAATCACTGCATTATCTGATACGGGTTTTAGGGCAATTTGCTCGTCTGTTGTTATATTTAACTCACTTCCGGAACTACAGCTGCGCCGAGCCAAAGATTTTTTGTATACCTATCCCTATTATTCTATCGTGGGATCGGCCGCTCCCGGCGCGTTAAGCAGAAAACCACAAAAAATGTAATCTTTCATGGTCTACGCCACGGCAGGTATCCTCACTACTTAATTATCTGTACTTAACTCTGACATATTGCTATGCAATTTATCTTGTTCTATTATTAGTACCCTCGTGTCCCTTCAGAAAACGATTCTTTCGCTCACTGTCACCGCTTTTTAAATATTTGTTACGTGTTTTAACAAAAATAGTTTTTATGATCACCCGCCTAAATCTTAGATTCTCTGTGTAGAATCTATGTTTTAACAAAATTCATGCAGTAGTTATAAATTACATAATTATGATGTTTTCCGCAAACTACAGCAAGGCTATACTGTTTTGTAACTTGACAGCGGAATCCGCGATGAGTTTTAAAATTGAGTTCGAGTCCGAGATCTTGATATGTGATTCTCTAATCATCTGGTACGCACTTGCGAAGTGAAGGGAGTCTCGAACTCTAACTTCAATTTAGAAACCCATCGTGGATTCCGCTGTCAAGTTACAAAACAAAAGTGAACTTGCATCATATTGACATGTCATTATCTAATCATCTAGTACGCACTTGCGAAGTGAAGTGATCCTAGAACTCGAACGTCAATTTTGAAACTCTGCTGTCAAGTTACAAAACAGAATAGCCTTTCAGTATTGAAACTTCTAGCGCATATGGTAATTATAATGTGTATTTATTCTCCATCATTATTTATCAAAGTCTATTAAAACCACAATGCGCTGATATCATTTTTCTTTTTGCATTTCATTTCGATTTAATACAAAAAAAGTGTTGAAAAATAGTTTTTAAGAATAATAAATTCAATATTATGTTCGCACGGGATAAAGACCTCACGTTTCGGCAAAAGAATCACAGTAGATTCTAGCATAACCCATTGAACGTCGTAAAGTCATGCAACTGAATCGTAAAAGACCCGCAAGTCATTACCAGGCTAGAACACTTCAGTTTTAAGAGGTACATCAATTCAGTATTAACAACGACGAGTAGATACTTAGAAGAACTTCGATTTAGTACTCACTGCACAACTCGCCTAGGCAGTGATAGCCTAGCGGTTAGAACGTTGGTCTCTCGAACAGAGGGGCCCGAGTTCAAATCCTGGCACGCACCTCTGATTTTCAAATATTATGTGCGTATTAGAAGTTAATTATCACTTGCTTCGGTGAAGGAAAACATCGTGAGGAAACCTGCACACCTGAAAGTTCTCCATAAAAGTTCTCGAAGGTGTGTGAAGTCTACCAATCCGCACTTGGCCAGCGTGGTAGACTATGGCCTAATACCCCTCTCACATTGTGAGAGGAGACCCCGAGCCCAGCAGTGGGACAATTATGGGTTGTTGCTTTGCTTGCTTGCTTTTTTTCACAACTCGCCTAGGATTCATCCATATTGATTGAACTTGTGCAGAACCTCTACGGTCTGATTCTAATGATTATTTTGTACCTATGAGTTTCTTCAGAAACAATTCTACGTCAGGGTACAGGGTCGGCGTCCCATTGGCAACTCTTGAAGAGTTGCTCATGTGTTGCTCATGTCCATAGACGACGGTGACCATTTACCATCAGGTAGCCTGTGTGTTTTTATTAGCCCTACATGAATTATAAAAAACTTAACCTATCCTAATATCCTTTTCTCCCTTCTTCAACGACATCAAACGTCTCTAGATCAATTGTCGGATATGGATGTATATTTTGGTCCTTTATGACGTCGTACTAAATGGCACCTAATTTACATTAAAACACGACTCCAGGCCAATTGGAAGTGACTGTCTCCACGGACAATGGACCTCGGGTTAAATTTTAGGTCAGAAGAGATTTATTATATGACATATAAATGTTTGTTCTTAGGTCTTGGTTGCTTCCATTCCGTTCTGTAGTGTCCATGCTAACTACAATGGACATCGGACACACGATTATAAGGTGTACGTATATGTATGTTAGATTGTACGCGAATGTGTGTACAATTATGTATTTAACATTTTGACGTTGTTTTAACAACGTGTAATTATAAAAACCATTTCATATACATATAAGTGCGAATATTAATGTCCAGTAAACCACTAACAAAGTAACAAAATTTCTTTTGGGTTTCGTGCATAAGAGGCGTAAAATAATATTGTTAATTGCTTTTGGCCAGTACTGCGAGTAATCGTAGCAACGTAGCAACGTCACGAACCGCAGTTTTGGCCATAACTCTCTACATTGTGCTAAAGCACTACACTACAACTTTCTACTAATTTGGCCACAAGGTGAACATTTTGGTTGCACATAACTTCTTAATTGTGTCGTACTTCGGGAGCAAATCCTTTGATCCTCTTTTACGGATGAAACTTTGTTTCGCGTTAAAATTGCAAGCGGTTGTATACCAAAATATGAGATATTTTTAGCCTTACTGCGGTACCTACAGTTTTTTTGCTTAAATACTATTTCGGAATGAACTAATTCTATTATCATCATGAAAATGTGCACTGCGGATATTATGCATATAGCCCTGGGTTTATCATGACAATCTATCATCTATGCAAAATATCATCACTATCATTCGATATTATTACTATCAAATACCTAATAGGTATATCTAACTGTTTAAATGAGACACATTAGTTTAAATAATCATTTACCTAACGACATAATGATAAGATCTAATTTCACGCAAATACTCGTAGCAAAAGTAACTTGGTAACCTTCATGAAACCTGAATGAAATGATTGATATATTGAAGCCGAAACCCAAAATATTCTAGCAGAAACATTAAGCTAAAGGTTTATGAGCGGCGAGCCTTATGCGTGCTATGAACCGTCGAGATGTGAAAATTATGCGGGCGCTGCCCGTCGCGCGTCGTAAACATTTGCTCCACTTCTAGCTACGAGTAAAGCGTACAAGTGTACATCTACTTGCTTACAGGGTGGAAATAGTCATGGGAGCAGTTCCTCAACACAACTTGTATAAAACATTACGGGATGCTCCATATCCAGGCTATCCTGATTCCTGGTCTGGCCATCATTTAAAAGAAAAAGTTTGTACTCGGGTCGAACGAAGTTGTCTCGGCGGGGGACTTATTTTTATAATAAAATTAGCAGCGATGTGAGCACTGTGCAACACCTATCATACAAGGAAATAAAGTTATATAGAAAAATAGATAATTATCGCAATAACCTGTGCACCCTGTATACAGGTAGGATTAAACTGTTATGTTACCTATTCGTGTAAAACATCATTCTGCACTCAAGGGACTACGCCTACCATTTCCACAACAAGGTGCTCCGAGTAATTATCTTAGATTTATGACGTCAATCGTGTAGTAAGCCCAATGAAGACATCGACATACCTGTATTGAGGGCAGGTTAATTGTGTGGGTTTGTGTATAAAAAGTAATTGTTACCTCGGTCGGATTTCGCGCAGTGGTTTTAATTAGGCATAGGTAGGTATTAGTAGTGTATTTTCTTTCATCCATGGTGATAATTTACATTATAATGTATTTATTACTGATTTATTTATTAGATCGGCTAAATTACTGATACATAATGTTTTAAAGTAGATGTGTCGGTTTTTTTTTATGTACTGTTGTGAATTTTCACTTTTCTTGTAAAATTTTCACCGAGACATTTATAATACATGCATGTTTTGTACTTCCACCTATATCACACACTGGCATAAAAACCAAGCAACTTTTGACACAGCATGTTACTTGTTAGGTCGAGCATTAGCTAATAAAAGTTGTTATCGAGAACATCTCATTATACTCAAGGCTGTTAACATGGATACGGTGCTTTTACGCGCTGCTATTTACTCCCTTTTTATACGACTACAAAAACTCTGCTAATGAAACATCAAAGGAGGATCGTAAGTATCGAAACGAAGTTCCGTAATACGATCGGAAACTGACTGAGTGTGTACTTGCCTTTATCGGAAAAATCTCATTGAGTTCGTGTAGTATGCGGCTGTAATGCAAATCTATACTCTATACAATACTCTATACATACTCTGTACATACATACAAATAAATAAAATTGGAGTGTCTGTTTGTAATATTAAAATAACCGCTTTTTACTAAGTGCATTTGAATGTATACAAGGTACATATACCAAAGCAACATTTTTTACTATTTTTGTCTGTCTATCTGTCTGTCTGTTTGTCTGTTTGTTCCGGCTAATCTCTGAAATGGCTGGACCGATTTTGTCGGGACTTTCACTGGCAGATAGCTATAGATTACCTCCAATAGATACCGCATACAAGGCAACTGACGCGCGCCAACACATACGTGCATTTGCAAGTCGACGACAATAGTGTCGACCAATACTGACCCGTCAAGTCCAAGTATGAATAAGAAATAGCCAATCACAGCGCATTGTTTTGTTCCCCGCAACCCGCGCCTTCCGCCAAATTTCGTGAGTTCAAACTCTAGGAAAATTTCACTTATGCGGTATCTATTGGGGGTAATCTATGCAGATAGCTGATGTTACAAGGAATAACTTAGGCTACTTTTATTTTAGAAAAAAAATATTTTGTAAGGCGATATGAAGTTTGTCGGGTCAGCTAGTTTGACATAAAATTGACGAGAAATAGGTTTAAGGAACAAATCGTAGACACGCAACTTCGAAAGGGCAATGTGTGTCGAAATCAGGTTTAACAGATTACAGAAAAGAAAGAGAATAAACAAAAAAAAATAATAGTAATAAAAAATAATTTTCTATACAAGCTTTCAAAATATTTGTGTTGTTGGCCGCTGGGGAGATTCCTCGTCTAAACCCAATCCTAAGTTCAGTATCAGATCACCATTATTACTAAAATGCATTGTCATCGGAACCAAAGCAATATGTGAAATTCCAAGTCCGTAGGATGAGGATAAAGAAAGAAAGAAAGAAAAAAACATTTATTCCGTCATAAGCATAGCAACAACATAATTATAATGCTTTTTTATACATCATCGAATAAGACGATAATAACCATCATTTAATGCTATCTAACTAGTGTTGAAATAAATCCAATATAGCACTATCAAAAACATTCAAATTAAATTGAGTTAATAAATACTGTACACAATAATCCACATAAAAACGTCTATATGTCTGCTCTATTCAAATATTGCCTCTCGTATGTTGTTCTTTCAATTTGCATAATCAATCTGCTTGTAAAATTGTGAGCTAAATATAATTTTAATTTGTTAAACAAGCAATTTATTAACGATTTAACATCGCTAGGAAACCTAAGTCCCTACATAGTACTATCTATATGAGCCCAGTTGTGGGACATTGAAAAAGAGAGAGAAAATGTTATGTTTATAATTTTCGAAAGTAAGAGAGGCCTATTCTTGTGTAATCTAATAATAATAATATAATCAAATAAAGTATACCGGATGTTTTGTTAACAAAGTGCTTCCGAAATACAATTTGTGTCAATTGTTAGATCGACCTAGATAAACCCAACGTAGGGGCCCATTGGGAGTTAACGGCGATTGCTACTGGCTATCGGCTTGATTTTAATATTATTTAATTTATAATCAATCTATCATTGCCAGTTGACTTGCACTTCTTAGTCACTTCTGTCCGTAGGGGATATCTTCCCTTGAAAAAACCCTTTTTTAATATTTTATTTTACCATATTGTTAAAGTAATAAGTATGTCATGTATACTATATCTATATGTGCCTAATGACTGACAAATGACAGTTTTCTAGCTCGGTCTTTGCGCAACGCTGTGAACGGACGGACGGACGGACTTGGCGAAACTATAATAAATGCATTACGTTATTAGTAAAAGGTGGATAACTATAATTGGCATACGTTAAATAATTGTGTAATTTGTTCAGTAATTTAACGCTGTTGTTATCCTGAATAAAAAAAATAAGGGTTACGTTTTGACTACGGATCCCTAATAATCTGTATTGTTGCCAAAGTCACCGTAGGTTATTGAGGTATTGTATATTGAAACGGCTTTTCAACTTTAATTTGTTTGACACAAGTTTATTGTCGTATAAATTATTTTAGGTTTTCAATGTAAAAACATTATTTTTGCTAGATACATTTAAATTGAGAAAATGACAATCTCCAGATATGTTAATATATGAGAGGACAATGTTCAGATGGTAAACGGTTTTTGAGCAGAATACAAATATATCTCGAACAAAGACGATTTTGTGAGAAAGGTTCTATCAAGGGTGTAGTGTTATCGACGAAGTTTTGCTGACAAATTTTTATACACATACGTTGTTGTCTTCGCCTTGACACGTTTGGCCTAAAATTTTGCTCATGTTATCAAGACCACAGAGAAGAATATATTATCTTCACTACCCTAACTTTAAGAGATTTTTAGGTTGCTACGACAGTGATGAAAAGGTAAAATCGCAGTTACTTAGTTCTCACTTCTCCATCTATGCTGATGATGTGTAGAATATATTAATATGAATACTATAGTGTTTAGAGGGTCAAGAATTTATTTTCATACTGTTTTATCTTCATTAAGAAGACTCCACATGCTTAAAATTGCATAATTTATTCTCTGGAGATTTAACTCAGCCCCGCTTTCCTGTGCAGTGGACAAATAAAACCTTAATATGCTTATCAAAAAATACCAACGTGCAGCGCGCATTATGTTTTCAAGCTATTCCTTTGTGTGGTCCTCCGTACCGGGTAGTGTAAACAAGAGCTCTGTAGTGTTTTCGTCTACGCTCATGGCTCTTAAGTTCGCTATTTGTGGAAAGAAAAATATTCTATTGAATCCTTTTATTGTTGCTTTGAATTTCTGATACTACTCCAACAATGATTCTACAGAAGCGCTCTACGAAACCAAGACGTTTGATAAAAATACAGTTATACATTTAACTTTTAACTAAGTATTTCGGTTTTATAGTTTTACTCGGGATAGTTTAACGTTTTGATCATTCATAAGCATCAGTCACATTCAATCACAATTTTTATATGTCATGTATTGGTTTTACAACATTGGTTTTATGGATTTAATCTTCTGGTACATATATTTACGTGCAAGATATACATATGAATAAATATTAAAATAAGTAAATTAAATATTCAAATCTCAAAAAACTTACAATGTGTATTGACAAACTTTTATTGATTTATTTAATTGTTTTTTAGGCATATCATTTGAATTATGAGACAAAAACAATCATTGGATCTATTATTGCATTATATTTATTTATCTTTTCCGTCAGTGGAGGAGTATTCTAAATATCGTTTATTACCATAGAATCTCATGGACGATTGTGGGAGCTAGTCAGATGCAGTTGGGGTTCCTGAACATGTATCGGAACATAGGCAAAAAAGGAAGGTACGTAGTAATCAAAATAACCTCTATGGGATGCATATGGCGCCGGAGCCAGCCAAACTATTACCGTGATTTCGACTAAATTGGGATTCCTGAACATTACGCGACCTATACGACAAATTAATCTCTTTAAATGACCCGAGAGACTTTACGTGGGGCTCTAGCATTTTTCCCAATTAACACTGTACTCCGGTATCATTTATTAATTCACTTGTTCACATGTTTCTAATAATGGTGACCTGGTACGCTTAGGGTTGGCTGCTCATGAAGGAACTTCTCGTCGGATGACACCACAGACATTAAAATATTTTTCAATTATGACAGCTTATTCTTAACTTCATCATAACCGCGCTCGTGCATAGCTCTATATCAGAAATCTCAAAGTTCTACAGCACAAAAAAATTAAAAGTTTGTTTTCAAATTTTTTTTTAAATATGGATTTTATTACATATTCCACAGGTATTATAAATATGTGAAAACTTGAATGGATGCATTAGGGTAACCACTTTATTACTTCGCCGTATAAAGTGACCTGGGTCTGAGTTGGCCTCGGTGAAAAGAAGAAAATGTATTATTCATGTTGCTCTAGCTAATGAATACTTATAAGGTGTCAGCTATTCAACTGTTGTCGCACTGAAATATTCTACTATTATAAGTATAACGGAGCTGAATCTACTCATTGGAAATTCCTATCATATATATAACCTTATTATAGGTAGTCTTTGTTTTAATACAGATGTCAAAATAATTTTGTTTTTTATTTTTTCAAATTATACAAGATTTCAAGGAAAGTTAAGCGCGCAAAACTTTAAAGAAAATGAACTTACGTTCTTAATGGATTTTTATTCAGGGTGAGGCCAAACGAGCGTATTTTCTTGAGCTGTGAGTCGCGAAAAATGAGTCTCGTGCATACCGTTTCATACTAAAGTCCTGCTTGTACCACACGGCGACGCAAAATGAGTTTCGACTTTAGTATGAAAACAAATGCAGCTGACTTAATTTACGCGACTAATACGCGAAAAATACGTTCGTTTGGGAAACATATTTTCTATTTTGAGAAAGGGATCGGTTGCCTCATGTTATGAGATAAAATTTTGTATAAAGGGAATAAAGTTCATAGTTACAAAAACAAAAATGTTTATAATTTCAATAACGCAAACTGCAACTTAAACATTTAAAAGGGTAAATATGACGCGTGACTAATTTACGAATTTATACTGTACTAATTAAGTTTTACGTTGTAGGTAGGTTAGTGACTATAGTGATGCGACCGTGAGAACTAAACTACGTTTTTTACTTACTTAGGTATTTTACTTTGCACTTACCGAAACTGACTCGGTCCCTAGCCTCAACTGCAGTGTTAATCCGTAGCACTTGCTTCTACTGAACGATACGATCTCGGATCTACTCCAGAATAGAGCGAATAACTAAATACAGATATGCAAATAATATTTCGTCATTGCGACTTTAAGACCTCTTATGTGTAAAAAATCAGCTTTCCGAGAGAATCGATAAAAATTGATAGTTTTTTTTAGCAAGAACATAGGTGATTTTGAATTTGGTGAATAAATTACGACGGAAACGTCGTACACACATGAGAGTTTTTGAATTTGATAGCGCTTCAAAATGTAGAATCATTTGACGTAAAAAAGTAATTTTGCTAAAAGTGGCAAATAACACATAAGAGGTCTTAAAGTCGCAACGACGATTTGTCCAATGTAATTGTATTAGAGATGAATGTAAATTATATGTCTCTGTTTTGTATCAAACTGATTCCTAGTAAATGTGCTGTACACATATACATAATTTTGCACACTTTATACAAAATAATGTTTAATACATGAGAATGGCGTCGTTCACACTGAAACAAATGATTAGGTACTTCAATATTAAACGATGAACCCTGAATCGGCTGAATCCCGAGCTCTCGTAATGATTTCATGTTTTCAGCTAGTCTGTGAATACTTAAATAAGAGCTGTTTAGCATTTATTATTGACGTGTCGTATAACAGGCGAATAAGGTATAGGATATTATGCGATATTGATGATCAGTTCAATGTTTAAGAATATTTGACGTAATTTGTAGTGATCGGATTGCTATCGTTAAATTATCAATAGATTTTCAAATTGTTATACATATTTAACTTTATTATCATCAACAATGCGTTGCCGAACAAGAAATTAAAGAGAGAAAGGAAGAACTGGATTCTAATTTATTTTTATGAGATGTGGAAGCAACTCTATCTCATAAATTTGGTCTCCAAATGGACTCCAGTATAGGATTTTAAAATATATGCCACGAAACCATTGACGTAGGTCGCTTCATTGTCCTTTGCATATTTCAGTTCTATGTCGAGTTCTTCATATCACAATCGATTATTGTTTTAGCGCTGTTGTGCCAGCCACTTACATTTGATATTATAAAAATGGATGATTTAATAAAAGATAAATGAATAATACATTCACAGCTTCGTAGGACAATTCTCTACGTAACATAGGTAATGTAACAGGGGGCATGGACCTAAAAGATGCAAAATAAACTTACAAGGCACGATCACCACTGGCCACCTTTTCCAGCCAGCTACCGCACCCTGAAGGCTTCGAAACTAATACGTGTAACCCTGGGGCAACGAGCTGTGTATCTACCGCTTAAATTAAATTCACTCGGCGCTGCAAGCGTCATCGTAAACCATTAAAAACATAATTTTTGACAAAAAATAACCGACTTCAAAATTAGAGATAACTCAAAAACTGCTTGTCAGATCTCGCTCAAATTTATGTGGGACCACATGACAAGCACCAGCTTTCGAATAAAACAAGGATCATCAAAATCGGTTCACCCAGTCGAAATTTCTGAGAATATTCGCTACATACATGTGCTTATTTTTATGTTATGCTCTTAACAGAATCTAGCCTCTAGTAAAGCATATATTTGGTATTGTAACTGAGCCACAAGTCTAAGAATAGACGTGGACGTTTTATCGTTGCTAGTTACCGGTTAGGCAGGTGCTCAACAACTGTGACGAGGTGGTTACAGAACTATGTTGGAATGGAAATATGTATGCGCTGACCTACTTCTGTTAGCAGACCTGCGGCCAGCTGAGTGTTGCTATCGAAAATTTTTCTGTTTAATTTTACTTTGCGCACTGTCCGTTTCAGCAATAACGGACAAAGTGCGGTCTATGTGTAAGTGATGAATTTTTACAAATGAAAGATTTAAGTAAAGACTTTCTTAGTTCCTACAGTTACTGTTTCTTGACTAGCTCATTTTCGGTTATTCTTTTAGATAAAATATAAAATACTTTCCTGTTCTGTTACGTCTCACTAAATTTTATCCCTACTGTCAGAAATACTCATCTCCCTATTAAACTACGAGTAAATAGACTAAATAGGTATATTACCTAATTAGTTCCTAAGAATATTTCAGCCCATTTCCCTAACACCTTCATAAAAACAGACGATGACTTGAAGACAGTTCCTTTTTACAATACAACTCCTTCTAATGTATACGCGAAATATACATTAGATGGAGTTGTATTGTTAACGGCTTTATTGGGGTCTATAGAAAGCAGGTGAGTGCTTTAGATCGGCTTTACTACAATATATTACGTCAAATATTTTTTTCCGATAAAAATAAACTCAGGTATAAAATAAAATAATAACATTTATTTTTCTTCTGTTAGAAAATAAAAAGGACATTGACATCAATTATAAAATGAAGCATTGTTGTACTTCTTAAATAGGTATTACGAATATTAATAAATATATGAGGGGCGCGTAGCAACTACTATAAATAAATAAAAAAAAAAAAAAAAAAGCCTTATATTTCTTACTAAAAAACACAATAAAACATTAAACTTATAAGTGTAGACAGTTTCCATGCATAGTAAACGAAACAATTTTATATCGACTAATTTATACCTATTACTATTATATAAACCTTTGAAATCTTATTTACATTTTTATTATTATTATTATTATTATTATTATTTATAACAATCTTTATCTAGCATTTTTTGACTGCGATTAGTGTAGTAAGTAAGAACCCCTCATTGATCGAAGGTGAAGGCCTCCTCTAGAGATTTCCAAGTGTCCCTGTTAATTGCTGTGTTCATCCACTGTACCCCAGCCACTTGGATTATGTCGTCTGCCCAACGAGCTGTCGGCCTACCTCTCTTTCTAAAGCCTAATGGCCCGATCCACGAGGTCAGTTTTTGGGACCAACGATTGTCTGTCCGTCTGGCAACGTGACCAGCCCAGCGCCATTTTAATTTCTTGCAGTATTTTAGGGCATCAGTAACATTTGTCGTTTTTCTTATACTTTTATGAGGTATTTTATGAATCCTTTTGACCTTTAGCAAGCTTCTCTCCATACTTCTTTGACATGATCTAATTTTTAGTTTCATTCGGTATGTGAAACTCCAAGTCTGGCTAGCATAACTCAATGATGGTAGAATGCAGGTGTCCATCACTTTCTGTTTAATTTTGATTGACATATTGCTTTTCACTATTTCTTTTAAGCTCCAAAACTTTTTCCAAGCAATTGTAACCCTTCTCTCTATTTCGTGATCGTTTCGTAGCTTATTAAATGAAATTTGTTTGCCCAGATATATATAGGAATCGACATACTCTAGCGCTTCATTTTCTAGGTAAACTGGTTTTTTAATGTGGTTCGTCATGATATTAGTTTTACTACGGTTTATTTCCAGGCCAACTCGTTTACTTTCTGCGTGAAGGGCGTTTAACATCGATTGCAACTCTACCGTATTTTCAGAAAACAGGACAATGTCGTCGGCGAATCTTAAATGGCTAATGTATTCGTTGTTTATATTGAGACCGATTTTTTTCCAATTTAGTTTCTCAAACACCCATTGCAAAACCGCAATAAAAATTGTTGGAGAGATCGGGTCTACAACAACTATATACTCGTATAAAACAACCTACAATCCTTATCTTGGTAATATGTTTTACATGTCTGCTTATTTCCAAACGGCATAAAAGTTATAAGCTAAGGTAATAACTACTAAGTATTGTCTTATTACCAAGCATATGGTCCCAAGTGACTACGGTCCCAATTCCGGGCGAAGGAGTGAAGTATCGTCGTAACGTACGGGCGCCACGACTGCCCGGGACTTCGGGAAGTGGCTAATGCATTCTGCCAGCACGCATGTCACATGTCATAAACAACTCAAGGAGATACGACCGTGGCCACGACGCTACGACCTGTGATCTTCTCGAATGCGCGATTCTGGTTGTTAATGTTACTCATCTTGTACGTTCAGAAGTGGTTATGACACTTATGACATTGAGTAAATGTCGTCTAGGTACTTTTTTATGAAACGGACTTGACTTTGCGTGCTCAACGTTAATTGGATTCTATGAATAACCTCTTAATGTAGGTTTATATTAATACGTGCCACTCGTGCTTTGCATCATGGTGTAACTTAAGAATTCATAATCGAGTAGAGATCGTCTAATTATTAAATAAGAAGATAATTTATTAACATCAATAATTTATTAAGATCTCTACTACGAGTACATACTTTTACATGTTAACCTGCTTGATAGCAAAGAAGTATGTTAAATATTTCCTTTATTAGAGGCCCACTGCAAGTCCCGGGTCTATACTCTCCTAGTCTATTCCATTTTTCGATTGAGTCGTTGCTGTCGGCCTTATTGGCCTTTACAGCTTGAAGAAAGCTTGTACCGAAGCAGTGTACTGCGGTGCAGATTGATCATGATTTATGTGAATTCCATTAACTATAATAATTGAAAACAATGGCTTACTATGCACTCAGAAGCGTAAGAGCTCATAAATTTTGATACAAGCAATCCCCCATCCAACTAGCGAATGTATTCGGATTTGCTTAACTTGGTTGATCAATTACGTTTGCCATCAGCCTGCAGGGTATGAACGCCAGAACGTTAATAATAAACATTTATTTCTGTTTATGACTTATAATGTTTATTATCCACTATGAATGTATAATGTGATGTTTTCAATACACATTATTGAATCGAGTTTTTCAAGCTCTGTTAATGGACGAAAGCCCGATGATAGCACCACATTAATAAAACCATTACTGGCCATTAAGGTTAATAATACATGCCGCTGACTCAAAGCTGCGTTTCAGATCATTTATGCTCGTAGTGAAGCAGTGGTATGTTGTTTGTATTTTACTTATTTTTGTATTGTTTATGTATTTTTCTATTTATCATTTCTTACATGTTCGTAGAGGAACAATAAGAAAGCGGAATTCTATATGTGGACAAAGGCATGGCTTTCGACAGTGACGATTTGCAAGCGTCTAATAAGAACAGATAACAATAAAGATACTATTATGATAGAATTCATCGATAATATTTACACTTTAATGGGTTTAAAAAAAGTTTATAACACGTCTGTCATAAACTTTTTTAATTCAAAATAAGTTTTAACAAACACGTAAGGTAAATTACGCCATTGCTTCTACAAACTCCTACAACAGCAAATATAACACAGTCACAATAACATTTAATTAATTACACAGAGTTCACATTACGAGAGTATTATAGGTTCTATAATTTATACAAATGTAACTATTATTTACCGACTGCTTAACAGAACGATTTAAAAAAGCGGCCAAGTGCGAGTCGGACTCGCCCATGAAGGGTTCCGTAGCAGCAAGTAACATAATATAAAAGTTCTTTTAGTTCGTTGTAACTTTAATCAATGTTTTTTGTGGTTTACGATTTATGACGTATTAAAAAAAAACTACTTACTAGATCTCGTTCAAACCAATTTTCGTTGGAAGTTTGCATGGTAATGTACATCATATAGTTTTTTTAGTTTTATCATTCTCTTATTTTAGAAGTTACAGGGGGGGGACACACATTTTACCACTTTGGAAGAGTCTCTCGCGCAAACTATTCAGTTTAGAAAAAAAATATATTAGAAACCTCAATATCATTTTTGAAGACCTATCCATAGATACCCCACACGTATAGGTTTGATGAGAAAAACATTTTTGAGTTTCAGTTCTAAGTATGAGGAACCCCCAAAATTTATTGTTTTCTTTCTATTTTTGTGTGAAAATCTTAATGCGGTTCACAGAATACATCTACTTACCAAGTTTCAACAGTACAGCTCTTATAGTTTCGGAAAAAAGTGGCTGTGACATACTGACAGACAGACAGACAGACAGACAGACAGACAGACAGACAGACAGACAGACAGACAGACAGACATGACGAATCTATAAGGGTTCCGTTTTTTGCCATTCGGCTACGGAACCATAAAAATCCATCCATTATTTTAGAAGCCAAATAAACTGAGACACGCAACCGTTTCGAACGACTTCGTTTTATTCTGTTAGGGATGTACCTACTGTCTCTGTGTCTACCCGACTCATAATAAATTGAACGGAGCGTGTACCTACTTATTAACTTTTCAGTTGTGAACCATCACGAATACATTGCACCAGCAATCAATTTTAACTGCTGGTTTATTGATGTTTACGAACACCATTCGTATATTTCGTTTGTCGGTATTGGTAACATTTTACTGTCCTGTTTCCTGAGAAATGTTTTGTACATTTTTCATTGCGGAAACCCGGAAAACTGCTTCTTTTTTCGAAACTTTGGTGTTTGTAGTACTAGTTGTTCATTTTTGTCTGTACTAAATGAAATATAAATTGATAATCTAAGTACTAAATCAAGTCAATATATCTTTTTTTAGCTTTCATCCATCCTTCGAAGTGTCTGCGCCAACTAAGAGAGGCGTGCTTTAAATAATGAACGGAGTAGCAGGTTTTAATAATAAGATATGCCTTGCTGGTCTATTCGGTCTATACCATAATATTAATCTCACCCATATTCGTATGTACAGTAATTTATCTCGCTTTAGCAATTAGACTGTAATTATATTCGTCCACGCAGCTAAATGAACTGATCTCATAATTGATGTAGCGGTAAGACCGGGCGGCTGGGACGCGGACGCACGGACGACGGACGTGTATGACCCGAGCCTTAATTTTGTTAATATGTTTCAAAATTTGTGAAGCTTTTGTAAAATTGCAATCTCAGAATACACTGGTACTTCAATTCAATCGCTAAAAGTCTACGTGAGTAAAGCTATAAAAATCTCAGATAAAATGTAAGGGTAGGCGATCGCAAGTTACTGCGCTGTCACGTGGAATTGGATTTGTGTTATATCAGCCGAGACAACTACATTACCAGTAAGAACCATAGCAAAGTGGCAAATCCTCTCAAATAAAAGTTTTTCTACGTTTAGTCTCTTTAGTTTTATCGTGCCTGCTGTGCCTACTGTACTGTAAAATATTCGTCACTTAGTTTAAAATCGTGGCAAACTAATATGCCCATTTTATTTTAACGATAGAGTGACAATAGAGGTGTACCAAAAGATCGATATACCAATGAAAACAATTTAAAAAAATCGTTTCAATAAGGCGTTCATTGTACTTATAATATCGTTTCTTTAATAAAATTCTACAGTGATAATAATGAATGTTTTAAGTATAATTAATCAATATCGAACTATAACAACATTTATAATCCCATCGTGAATTCAGCAGTGAATTTCGTTAATGTTGAATCAGAAACTACTCGTTGTTCTTGAATATTCATAAAATCATAACCAACTACGATTAGCTCAAAGGCACCTTTGTAGGAAGTTAGGAACTTTGTGTTAAAGTCGTATACCTACACAAGTACACCAGGCATCTGGTTTTGATCAGCGAATTGGCGTTTTAAATGACAAAGCGTTAATTTGTAGCGTCATTATTCACGCCGAGTAAAATGGACTGTTACATGGTAATTGCGTAGCTGCCTTATAATACAAAGCGTTTTGTACCTTACAATAACGACCTTATTCGCTTTTTTACGCATTGTGAATAATCGACGTCAAAAAGATAAAATTGCTCCTCAATTAAGGCGCGCTTGTTACAGGACCGATGATTTTTCATGTTACCGCTAAAATTATAAGCTATTAGTCGATATTGTAAGAATGGCGAATGTCACTAGCACTCTGCCCGCGGTTTTGTCCGTGTTTTCCGGGATAATAAGGACCGTATGTCTTATTGTACATAATGGTCTACCTGTGTGCAAAATGTAATGAAAATCCGTTCAGTAGCTTTTAGTTCAGTTAACGTAACGTTCAGTAACTACTGCTTAGTTAATATGGCTGTATGAGTGCAACACAGGAAGATATTGAAGAGGGTGCAAATGAATATTGCATAACAGTGATGTTACTTTAATTCTCCATTGACAGAGCTCCATCGCGGAACATAAGATAAATCCCTTAAATTCACATAATTAGATGAATCATTATGAGAGTATTGGAAACCGCCCAATACAAAGACGGCGATAACAACATCAACATTGGGTTTCCCGTTTGCTGTCTAGCAAAACAAAGGCATATTCAACAGTATTTTAGATGAGAGTTTAAATTATGATATTGGCCCCTAGTAAGTTATGCGCCAAGTAGGCGCCAAGATCTTCGGCGTCTGGTTCCCCGTGCGTTGTTTACGCGTACGACTCGTCGACTAGCCACGTCGACGCCAGAGTACGATCAATAACCTTTGTAAGTCCCTATCATATAAATTGCAACCTTTGTCAGTCGCTATCACTAAATTGCAACCTTTTTCAGTCGCTATCACGAAATTGCAACCTTTGTCAGTCGCTATCATTTAAATTGCATGAACTCCAACTTAAACAATATCCTCGAGCTCACCAAATTGTCGAAGTACGTAATTTAATTAACAAAGTATGTCGAATGACTTTGTCGAGTGCGACAGTTGTTTAAACTTTATAATATCTTTACTTTATAATTAGTTGTTATAAACTTGATCGATGTCTTTAATAAATTAAACGTAAATATACCTAGAATAAATAAGGTTCTATTAGTAAATTATAATTTTTATTCAAAGTTGCTTTGAATTTATTTAAGACTATTATAGCTTTAAAAATTGGTACAATAGGTGGACTTAATGTTAGAAGCATTAACGCCCCAATTCAGAGTCACTAACGGTTACTTAAATCGCTACTTATAGTCAAAATTATCTAAGATGCCCATAATGATAGCTGCTATTTATTAATATGAACTAACCTTGTATGGGTGTCTTTGAGCGAAATGGAATATTCATTTACTTGACATGAATAGTTGAATACTTACGGACAAAGGATTTTGCCAAAATTTGTTAAAAATCCCTACTCATATTCATTGGCGTTGATTATAAATCATATTATACGTTAAAATCTAGTAAAAATCTCATCACATCATAATTTATGCAAAATTTAATAAAAATATATGACGTCCAAACAATCTTATATGAAGAAGCCTAAATCTAATCTGACGTAGGGTGATGTGACGTCTTGAAACCGTTTATAAAACCAGTCATAATCGATACATTACTATAATCGAAATTTAAAAATGAAAATTGATTAATTTAATTTTATTAAAAATTATTTGCTTGCATTTGAATTTAAAATTAGGTACCCAATAATACCACGATGAATTGGATGCTAACAAAGGACATTTTCCATTATGTATGGGCACTTCGCCATCCATGGACAGTAACTGCAGATAAAATGTTATATGTAATTATTTATTTAAGGTTGCGGTAGCCATTTTTTTTTCAATAAAATAATAATTATGTATACATGAATGTGTCTTACGAAATAAGCAAGAATTTACTCACTGTAGTTTTTTCCTGACGCTCATAATATAATATTATGTCAAAATATTATTATGAAACTGAGCGGGACTTTCATTCTATCATGATCTATCTTTCTTTCTTTTTCTTCTCTTTCTTGGCCGGCAACGCACCAGTGATGCTTTTGGTGTTGTTGATGTTCATGGGCGAATGGATAAAAGAATATTTTATTGAAGTCGTAAATAGGTACATATTAAGAATACGCGGTACGAGATAGCTCCATCGAGGTAGTAGGTAGGTAACTAGGTACCTAAATATTACGGTTTTTATTTTAAAATTTAATTATCGAATCGATTAGAAGGTCTTATAATTTTGAATCGATTTGTTGTAAAAATTGGTTTCTTTCGTAAACAGATTTTTTTGTACATCTCTAATGTCACTGTGATGGCAAACGACAAATTGGGCTTCTTAGTTCGCGGTGACTATAGCACAGAATTTGAATGGTGATTCTTTACTAAGGAGCGATTTAAGTAACAGTTAGTGACTCTGAGTTGGGACGTAAGAATTTATTTGTTTAAAATAAAACTGCACGTTCGATACGAAGGTTTGCCCTAAATTGGTTGTTTATTTGTCCGGCGAAAAAGGAGTGCCGAGTATCCTATAAGGGACAATTATACGAATATTTTTTTAGGTAAGGTAGTTTCATAATTTTCTTTTATTGTTTTATTACCCATCGAATTATTTATTTTTTATTTTAAATGTTGCTATAAACATGTATTTCATCATTCATGTATTTTGCAATTTCTATCAGGTCAATAGTTCAGGAAACTCGAATCATTTGTCCAATAAAATTAGTCTGTGGGAACTACGAGTAATACTCTCTATCAAGAGCGGTGAAGCGAACACGTAGCGGTCTGGTCTGCAAACAAGATTCCTGGACCTCAGTTAATATGGGTAACGAACCATGGTTATGTAAACAATTGTGTGTATTGAACTTGGCACATGACAATACAATAATGTTGTTTCAATATGTATATGTATAATGTTGTTACAGCAGCAGTGAAGTTCGGTTTAGACGTATTAAGTAAGTTAAGTAGATAACTAAATTTTAAGTGAATATTTTAAGTGCGCGTCCAAACGTAATACGAGTAATTTAGTAAAGCTCTTTAGTTCATACGATTCTTCACAACCTACTTAATTATTTAAGCATTTTACTAAATTTTAACTAAAAAATGCCTGTCCAAACGTGTTAAGTGGTAAGCCCCGCCCATCTACTTAACAGAAAATAGAAAATATTCTAAATTACTTGTTTACTTGCGTACTAAATTTTAACTAATACGACGACCCTGTAGCCTAGTTGGTAGCGACCCTGCCTGCGAAGCGAGGGGTCCCGGGTTCGATTCCCGGCCGCGGCAGATATTTATGTGACAGATAAATATTTGTACTCGGGTCATGGGTGTTAATGTGATGTGTGTTATATGTGTCGTCCATGCCACCCGCGACACAGGTGAAAACCTACTGCGGGGGTAAATACTCCACTGCATGGCGCCTATAGTTTTTAATTGCTTAATTGATACCGAGAGTAAAAAAGGATTATTATGAAACCTACTCTTAAATTATTGTAGGTACTACTACCACCATCGTAAAATTTAATCATTTAATATAAAAGGTTTAAAAAATAATTAATATTAATTTCCAGTCTCTCATTTGGAAGCGTTGCTCACATCAGCATAATTAATGATTCCGTTGAAAATAACATTAAACCCATCTATTGTGCGATCGTGGACAATGAAGCGCTTTTCATTTGAAATTAATTTTAAAAACATGGCACAAAACGAATATAACGTTGCCGCAACATGGATTTTGCTCGTTTTTAATTTGTTCTTGTGTCTGAGACACGCCAATGAAATGGTATTATAATCATTATAATGAACTGTCTCCTAGGCCACAGTTCACGCTTTTCTGGGAGTCAGGGCTCTTTGTTTCAAATGTACTTTCATTTATGGTCAATAAAAATTATTATTATTATTAATGAACGAGGGTGAATTTCCCGATTCCAAAGGGAATCGTAGAATGGGTTTCATCCTACGATTATTTTTTTCGTTTCAATTATATTCTCTTCCAAAATAATTCTCTTCCAAAATAAATTATATTCTCTTCCAAAGGGAAGAGAATATAACGAAAATTAAGGGAAAAATTATTTACGGGCGATCTGAGGTTGGGAAGTGGGGGAGGGGGGTTTAAGGGTAAAAAATAGTTTATCTCAATTTCCGGCAAAACTCAAGTCCTATAGAAAAAAGTTAAATAGCAATGTTGTAAGTAATAAAAATATCTAGATCTTTTTTTTTTAATCGTTGTGTACAATTTTGAGCTATTTATTAAAATTTACACTTTAATTAATCGAAAAACGTAAGATTCCATGTTACTTTGTTAGACAAAAAAATGACAAATCCATAAAACATAAAAATTGCAAAAAACATGCGAAAATAGTTGTCGTTTCATTGCATTTTCGTAGAACATTTGCCATAGTAGTTTATAGTTAGTATTTAGTAGTAGTAGTAGTAGTAGTTAGTAGTTTATAGTTTTTTATACATCATTAGAAAGTATAGATTCTAACGAACAAAAATCTCACCGATTTTTTTTAAAAGTAGACATTTTGACGTGAGAATTTTCGATTGAAAATTAATAGTAATTGCTTTTTCGATATTAAGTAAAAATAACATGAAAAAAGAAATATTTTAAATCAAAAAAATTACAGTATGTTAAGGACATACAAAGGTAAGTTTTCACTAAATTTCATGGAATTTTTTTTTGTAAAAGAAAAATAAAAAACCAAAAAATTGGTTATTTAAATTTTTCACATAAATTTTGAGGTTATGTAAAAAAGTGTAAATACAAAAGTTGTAGATCTTTTATTACCTACAACTTTGCCATTTAACTTTTCTCCATAGGACTTGTTGTTTTGCTGGAAATCGAGATAAACTGGTTTTTTTACCCTTAAAAAACCTCAGATCGCCCGTAAATTATTTTTCCTTTAATTTTTATTATATCCTCTTCCTTTTGCAATGGGTTTCATCCTACTATATTTTTTTTTCACTTTTTAGCGTTTTTGAAGCGAAATCACAAGCATATAAACATTTTAATCATCCCACGGGAACATACAACCGAGGTTAAATATATCCTGTGTCCTTATCCGTGACTAACAGACATGGTTTGTGTACCAAGTTTCAACTTAATACGTACAAAACATCATCACAAAGTTTCACATTTTGTTTTATAATACACAAGCAGGACTAATAGGATTAGTAGGATAATTTAATAAACAGAAGACAATCCATTTCTTATTCTATATTTTAATGAAACTGCAACAGAACACAGCGGGAGATCATAAAATACTTTAATACTTTAATTTATTTTATTTACGCCGCGCACAGAACTCGAATAATACGGAGCAGAGCGAAATGGAAATACAATAATCAAAACTTAATTAATTGGATTAAAATACGTTGTAAGTATTTTAATACCCTGAATCACAATCTTTTATATTAGATACCTAGTACCTTATACAAAGCTTTTCACTTAATGTGTTTGCACTTTTAACGCTCACACATTCTTAAGTTCCTGTGGTGAGGGTGTCATGAACAATGGACATACAGCAAATGAGATATCGTAAATATCCACGACTTGCAATATTGTCACATGTCTGTTACAATATTGCAAGTCGTGGATTTTGTCACATGCCTCGACGGTTATCGAACCCAGACCGCTGGACAGGTATAGTCACAAACAATTACTGTGCTACAGGATCGTCTTTTTCGTTTTTTTCTAGATAAAAAAAGTTTGTTATTTCGGGTTAATGTAATATCATTTAATATTGGTACAAAAATATTTTCCCATCACCTCCTAAAACACATCAAATCATAGTGCTATGATAACCTATCAGGGATCCATTTATTCCAGCAAGATGTGAGTGAATGTGACTATTTAACCTGCGCCGTTTCCCTTCCACTTGTTAAAAGGAAGGCATTTTTCAGGGAGCGAACCGAGACCCGCCGCAATTTGTGTTACTTGACGTCGCCGTCGCTCGCTGAATACAATCGCGGAATTTCCCCGCTAAATTACGAGAATACGCTATTTATTCTCCGCGACAGATCGATCCAACTTTGAGAAGCCCGCGTATCGGATTTCACAACCATTACTTTTATTATATTATCTATTCTGTGCGTCTATTACAGACGCATTACGTCACAAGCGGGTGTGCCACGACATATTTTTGTAACTTCGCTCGGCACGGCATTTTCATATCCTCCTCATAATAAATAACATATAGAAAATCAGTCTTACAGCCCAACTTAGAGTCACTAATGGTTACTTTAATCGCTTTTTAGTAAAGAATCACCGTACAAAATTTGTACTAAGGAGCGATTAAAATAACCGTTAGTGACTCTGAGTTGGGCCGTTAGAAATTAACCATTAAAACCAAAAGGTAATTTTAGGAGCTCATTTTCAGATCCATCAAAACGGGAATGTAACTCACGAGCGGTGATTTGTTAACATAACAATCACTCTACGAGGGTCAATGAGTTTCCTTCGTTTCCGCTTTCAAATACGGAATATTACAAGAGCTTCGTTCCGTTTCGAACCCTTTTTTGCTAGCTCCCATTTTTCAGTAGCCTCCGAACGGAACACAATTTGTATAACTCAGAGTCCGTCCGTTCCCAGTCTACTGCGTTTGCTCTCGTCCCAACCCAACACGAAAAGTTCTTCCTTATTGATGCCTTCCAGACATTTTTCGATATGACAAGTAAAAACTGTTAACATTTTTTAAATTACTTTTAGCTGCCCTGTCAACTTGACGTATTGCTTTTTCATTGTTTTGAAAATATTTTCCGCGCAAGGGAAAATTAACTTCCCGCACTTTTACAAGTTAATAACTTCCAGGGAGTAAGGAGGTATAAATCTATGTAGTCATAAGATTCGCGGGATGCTGCTCTGCAAACTTTGTGAATGGCTGCCAACTTTTTTGGTTGAATAGCGACAAATTGTAATAAAGCGGAATAATATAGTAAGTATTAATAATAGAAAGGTATATCTCCATTTTTTTTGCAATAATCCGATCACAACAACAAATGATTTCCTGTGAAATCGGATTTCATTTATGATATTCGGAATACGTTTTTAAGAAAAACTGCTCATTATAATGTAGGACTAATCGACTTATTATTAAACTGATTTCCCAATGAGTTAAAGAAACAAGCACAGAAATGGATGAGAATACACAATGAATAAATATAAAAAGGTTTATGGAGTAAAGTGAATAAGCGACATTAACAAAACTGCACTAGAGAGTATTGTTTTTATGGAAATAGCCGGCAAACGAGCTGACGATCCACCTGATGGTAAGTGGCTCAAGTGGTCGCCCATGGAAATCAGCAACACCAAAGGCATCACTGATGCGTTGCTGGCCAAAAAAGAGAGAAGAAAAAGAAAGAAAGAACTGGCTCTCCAAATCCCAGCCGAAACACGGCGAGTCGTTTGGCGGCTGACTCATGCTCAAGGGTGGTAGCTATCCAGGCGAACCTCATGGAGAAATAATAATAGTAATAATGGTATTAGTTAACAATTAAAATCAATATTACCAATATAATCCCACGAGAGGCCCTACCACCAGCGGGCCAGGTTTAGTCGCCTCTTACGACATCCATCCGGCGGCGGCGTGGGAAAAAACGTATAAAAGAATTTTTATAATAGTAATAACTTTTAACACTCGTTACAGTTAATACTTAAAATATTTAAGTGTTTGAGGGTTTATAAATATTATATTATTATATTTTGGTCGGTATTCCCAAAAAATATTATTTCCAAAAATATTGTTTACGGTAATTTAAATCGTAAGATAAGTACAGCCAAATCACGTATTACCGTCATGCCTCTTTACAAATGATGTCAGTCGTGTCATGTGGGTGTAATTTATTGTGAACGTCGAGCGAGTATTGACTCCTGATGACGAAGACAGGGTTCAATAGCCCGTCTTCATCATAATTCTAATTTGCATGTTGCTGGCGACTCCTTACTCGTTCCTTTGTTCTACTATGTTTATTGAGATCACGACGCGCGTCTAGAAGAATCCTTTCTTTTAGAGGCTTGTTCCCTCGTTTTCGAGTCTGATTGATTGAATCGGAGGTACACGTGTCTTTTTTGGATTGATTGAAATATTTGAGGTACATGACTTATACGTGTGTATGTGGAACACACCGAGGTCGTGTTCGCGGTCGGTGGCTGATTGGATCTGTGAGGTGCAAAGGCGGCATGCGGTCATGTGACCACGCCTACGTCATGTTGACCAAACACAAAGCACATGCGAGTGCTTACACGCTGAATTGCACTGTTTGGTGATTGGTCGTTTAATTAGGCCAGTGTACAAAAGATGGTTCGAATGTTGCGTGAAATCTAATGACGGAAAATATAGGAATAGGTTGCACTTATTGTCATTTTGTGAGAAAATGTCAAAAGATGCGAGATAATAGATCTTTTCGAGGCTAGCATACATGTGGTTTAAAATGCAGTCTTTTTAAGCGACTTCAAAAAAGGAGGAGGTATTCAATTCGACTGTATTTTTTATGTTCGTTACCTCAGAACTTTCGACTGGGTGAACCGATTTTGATGATTCTTTTTTTAATCGAAAGCTGGTGCTTGTCATGTGGTCCCACTTAAATTTGAGCGAGATCTGACGAATAGTTTTTGAGTTATCCCTAATTTTAAAGTCGGTTATTTTTTGTCAAGAATTATTGATCGTCTCCTACCTACAGGCTACAACCCAGGTAATGCTGTGGGCTTACTAGATCTCTCACTTGTAGAAGTGTAAAGCAAAACAGTAGACTTTTGCTGTACACTCACAAAGTATACACACAAATGACTGAAAAGAACTGTGTCGTCCTTTTTGAAATAAAATGTTTGCGTTTGATATGTTTGCGTTTTCTGGTTCGGAGTTACATGCAATTGTTATTGTTTGCTGGAATTTCCAAGCAATATCGTTGAAGTTCTTGCTGCGGTACAGATATAATAGTAGAAAGTTTAAACACTAAGAATTCACCAAAATCATTTTTTTATCTCAAAAAGTCACCTCCATACTAAGACAACCTCAATGCAGTGTATTGACTAATCCATACCTACTGATTAAATTACGTGTCACGTTGTTTGTCCGCGATAGACTCCTAAACTACTTAACCGATTTTAATCAAATTTGCACACCGTGTGCAGTTTGATCCAACTTAAAAGATAGGATAGCTTACATCTCCCTTAAGGCACACGGAAGGTTTTATTAATGAAAAAAAACTTTTGGCAGAACGAAGTCTGTCCGGGCAGCTAGTAATATTATAGATTTGAATGTTTTTATTTTTTTTTCCTTCACATCAAAGCAGAGCGACCAATTGACGTGATTTATAGGTACTGGTGAGGGCTGGGGAGTGACATACATTTTTTACCGCGAGGCATTATATCAATCCCGCGAAAAGGCTTAATAATTATATGTCACTCATAGTTACTTTTGCTTTGCCCTACTTTGCCTAGTACTTAATAATATTGTCAATATGTGTCAAAAACTTACAGCACTATTGCGAAGCATCGAGTGCTCCAATTCAGTTCGCACTCGTCCCGGCCCCGTGTCGTGGCCCGTGGCTGTGGGTCGCTCGGTCAGTTTAACAACTAGTATGGACCGCGCCATTGTCATGATTTGCGGACGCCCGTTCATTTATTATCATCAATGAAATACTCTCGTTGGAGAATATTTTTCATAAAACTCCAAATTGCACCAATAAAACGCTCAAAGCGGCATCACAAACTATCTCCTCGCCGCCCCGCTGCATAAAACTTCCTAATTACCATACTCGCGCTCACCACCTCTCCACATTTTACGTTTAACCGCCTCCCTAGGGCTCCGGATGAAAGCTGCGAAAAGAATTTTTATTGTCACCTAGTTACCGCATATCCGGAATGACGCTTTATTCCTTTGTCGAAAAAGACGCTGACGCCTCTGTATTTGAAAGAAGGAAAACGGGGCGCGAGACGCAAATTGTGCTGAATTTCGTTATTATTATTTGGCACCGGTGGAGATTCCCGATAGCGTAAGGGTGTTGTGAAAAATGTAATAAAGAACAGTGTGCACAGTTCGAGATTGGAAATATCGTTTAATGCGTCGCAACGCAGACGGTGTTGGAAATTATTCTGGATTCAGGGCGGTCGCGGTGCGTAAGTAACGTCGCCTTAATAAAATTTATTGCTTGAATATTTTACGGCGTTATTTTTATTCGAATCGTTGAAAATCCCGAACAGCCATTCATTAAAACAAAGCAAAAATGTTACCCGCCATCTTTAGACACTTTAATTTTTGCGAGTTAAATTTATGTCGGTATTGTTGGTTGAAGTTTTTGACATTTTTAACAATTTTATGAATTAAAATTGTACTTCAGGAACAATTTCCAACATCAATAATTTATTAAACTTCAAAATCAAGCAAACCAAAAATAAACCTTAAAAATATCCTTTAAATTTGTGACCAACCTTTTGAAAAAAAAGCCTAAGTTTTTGTTTAAAACCCGAATAACAGCCATAACTGTGTTTCGGTATGGCAATCGTGTAATACCCTAATGTGGCAACATAGGCAACTAGCGATTTTTTGCAAGCTGGCGTCGCCGGATCGGTCGCGCACCATTACAGGCCACCACAAATACCGTCTGAAGCAAAAAAGATCCTTCCACGTTAGTCCATATAAGCCGTCTTTCCTCATACAGCGAACATATTAAAGCGATACATCAGTGCAGAGATTTATCTGTCGTCGCGGCTCCGACTCAATATCGGCAGTGCTAGTCGTAAGCGTGTACTCTTATCAACATGGGATGTTGATATTGAATATAGACTTTACATTCGCAATCTTAGATTTTGTAGAATTATTTATAGCTATTTTACAATTTATTACAAACTTAGATTGAAATGAAGAACAATTATAAGACAACCTTGTCTTATAATTGTTCTTCATTTCATTAGCCTCGCAATTAAAAAGGCAATTACTCGTATTAAAAAAAGAAAATATCGTAAAACCTTAGCTAGCTAAAGGTTCCGTCCTTCCGACTACGACTGAAACAGGTAAAAACATTTTACAGTCGGTTTTAGGGAATAGAAAGGCAGTGGCCGAGAGTGCAAAAAAAAACCACAGTGAACCATTTTTTTCAATATTGTACGCACTGGCAGATTGGTTCAAAAAGGAAAATAAATTTATATTTTAAAAATCGTTTTAAAACAAGCTTTAAAATTGTTTTTCTGTGATCTTGGCCGCAGAGGACTTCCCTCGTCTAGAGCCTTGAGAACTAGTAGCAACACGTCACAAATGCCTTTTGAATCAAAACCAAAGTCTGCCTAAACGCCAAAACCGAACCAGCTAAAAGTTTTCACAATAAACCCGCACCAAAGGGCCCTAATTCCTAATCTGAATGAAACTCTTTGTTCAATGCACGCTGAGTGGAGAAAATTAATAAGCCGTGAAAATAATCTACAAAAACCCCAACCGTTTGAGTTTTTCCCTCAAAACCTCGGCACCAGTTTGACGAATTAACGGAGAACTCATTAATAAAAGTAAGAAGTTGGCGAGTGGCGGTGACGTTTGAATGTGACCGCTCGACGGCCGCCGCGCAATCTAGCGGATCCGCGTTTGATTAAAAGCAATCAGCCAGCTGTTTAGACGTATTGGTATAAACTTCTAAATTTAATTATTCCAGCGATGAATTTAATTATAAACCATAAGAAATTTTATAAGCAAAAGTTGGAATGGTTGACTGACCGCAAGTGACAAATTGATCATTAGGGGTATTGTAAGGCGTAAAGAAAAGAAAACGCTATGTAGGTGCTCATTATAGAGTCACCATTTTACTACTATTTATTATGTCTGTCTGTTTACTCGCGTGTACAATAAAGAACATTATCATTAGTTTATTCCTTCATTAATTTTTCTGTACGATAACAAGGACTATTAGCAATGCTAACTAGAAACATTAGTGTACAGCAGACGGAAATGTTAGTAAATATTGTATATTTAACATAAATCTCGCTGACAGTGCTATCTTTTGGATGCATAATTAAAACAGGCACGCTGTGCTAGTTGCCGGCTTGCGTCCGCATTTATTACAGACGAAACATTTTTAAACTCGACGCGTTTTCATTTGCCGTGGTGTGGCTTCAGAGACCGCAGCTACATTACGGAAACGTATGTCTCTGTCGTTTGAGCACCTTGAGCAATAACTTGAGCCAAGTAGAGAGGAAATTATGGTGTGTAACTTTAATGTAATGACTAAAGTTCTGGATCCTATGAATGCATTTTAATGCTACGAATGACTCAGAATGTATGATGATAAGAGCTCTCCAAGACGTACCTACATACATAATTGCATTATATAATTAACTAGCTTCTACCCGCGACTTCGTCTGCGTGGACTTGAGAATTAGTAATCAAAAAAGATCCCGGCCAAACGCGAGTTAGAGTTGCGCACCTAGGGTTCTGTCCAAACTTACAGAACCAAATCACCTGGCTGCATAGGTGAATAAAGTCTACTAAAAGTAGTAGAAGCGCTCATAGCCCGGCGGCTTGCGTCGATCTTATGTGATCGACAAAGTTAAGCAACAGCGGGCGCGGTCGGTAGTTGGATAGGTGACCGCTAGTGGCAAAAATTTCTTGAGCGTTTCTGTGCTTCGGAGGGCACGTAAAGCCGTCGGTCCCGGTTGTTATCATAGGATAACAGTCATTAAGCCATGTTGGAGGCCCTCGGGTGGTTTGAAAACTTACGACACTCGGGTTGGCCACTAACACCTCCACCAATCCGCACTGGAGCAGCGTGGTGGAATATGCTCTAGGCCTCCTCAAGAGGAAAGACCCGTGCCCAGTAGTGGGTCATTAATAGGTTGAAGCCAAAAGTAGACTTAAGACACCTGGGTGAATGACACCTGGGTCAAGTGAAGGCAAAGTCGACGACACCGAACATAAGAGGAATGTTAAATCATTCAGTAACAAACTTAACTTTGCCGCTGGAAAACTGTCGTTCCCATACATGGACATAGCGATCAATTAACCAAAAACTTAAACTTATTTAAGTTTGTTTGAAGTTATGCCTCCACACATTACTAAGATAATAGGGTTGACAGACAGACAGACGGACAACGAAGTGATCCTATAAGGGTTATGTTTTTTCTTTTGAAGAGCAATACCTTAAAAAATATACAATAAATCTATGTAGTAAGTAGCAGCACATACATAAAAGGAGTCAAAATAATATTATTAACCTGTAAACACAACTTCCATGCAAAATTATTATACCCCTTTTTCTAAAGGAGTAGGTCCATCCCCGAGCCTCGAACTCGAACGACCCAGTCCCGACGAACATGTGCCCTATTTTTTAATGCGGGATATGAAATAACTGGGAGCCAAATTTCTACCTAAAAAAATATCTAAATATAAATTTAAGAAATATGGGATTTTATATACGTACACCATCAGATCCTGAATAGGTCAACGTTGTACTGGTTTTGCAATGTCAACGTTACCAACAACAAATATTTTTAAAAACGTTTAGTTACTCCCACCCATTCTAGAGTAACATTCTGGGAGTAATATTCTGTCTCTAAGATACACGACCATAACCTGAATTGGTCAACGATGGACTGGTTTTATAATGTAAGTATCGTCACTGGAAAGGCAATAATAATAGAGCTCCATTTTGGCGAAAATGAGTTACATAAATCGGATATCTCGGATAAAATAATCCAAGTACTGGAATACTGGACTGCTCCTATTTATTCATATATGTCGAAAAAATTTTGTACGTAACTATAAACAGCCAAACCTAACCCAATCGAATTCTTCTTCCATTTGAATTACGTAGTGTTTTCTTGGCACTACCTACTTCTTCCATCTTTTTGACTTAATGTGTGTTAGGATTATGTTTTTTTGTTTTTATCTGACCAAGTAATAATGCCTGTAAGACGGTCCTCATTCTGTTCACCAGATCACGCAAATCGGATGGTTTAGCAGGTACCTGAGATGTACTATATTATTAAGTTTTTCGGTCAATGTTTGATCGCGCCGACCACGGGCCATGTGAGTCGCTCAGGGACGTCTCGCCCCTCCACACTTGACTGCCTGAGAGATAAACGCTTCTGTGGGAATTCAGAAGTCCGAAGAGGCCCCCGATCATCTGGGGGGTTTCGCAACCGCGACACCAGCTATATTTATGGTAATGAAAGGATTCCCTACGAAATATCAGGGCCCGCCTCTCAACCGGAGGACTCTATTCTCCTGAATTTATTCCTAAATAACTCTGGGGTTTTTAAGTGTAACTTCCAACTACGTAAGGCCGAGCTTTTCGCCCAAGAACCTGGTCCAAATGCCAGAAGTATGTATTATACCTGGAAAACGTTTTAAAAGAAACTTATTGTTTTTGACTGCTTTGAAGTTTGTGGATTAGACAGCGTGTTATTAGTTTATTTTTACTACTATTTATATAGCTCAATATACCTTAATTAACTCGTTAGAATCGCGGCGGCGGCGGTACCTTTGAGTTCGAACGTGCATCCACGTTCCCGGTAATCGACGAGTTAAAAGCTTTGCTAGATCATAAACAACTGTCTCTAAACTTGATAGAATGGAAATTCAATCAATCATAATTTATTATTTTTTCTTTCTTTTCATTCTTGTATGACAACGCATGGATGATGCCTTTAATCTGATCACGGACGACGCACTCAGTCATCCATGGAAAACGGTGACCATTTACAATCAGGTGGCTCGGCTGCTCTAATACGTGGCTATTCGCAAATTCAAAAGTATTTTAGTTATTTGTATTGCACTTACGTCCGGTCATAAAATTTGCCTATGCCAGCTTGGAACTAATTGACCAGTATCTAGGTGACAGCAGTAGATGATTATTCGCAAATATTTTAATTTCTTACTCATTTTTAGGGTTCCGTAGCCGAATGGCAAAAAACGGAACCCTTATGGATTCATCATGTCTGTCTGTCTGTCTGTCTGTCTATCTGTCTGTCTGTCCGTCCGTCCGTATGTCACAGCCACTTTTTTCCGAAACTAAAAGAGATATACCATTGAAACTTGGTAAGTAGATGTATTCTGTGAACCGCATTAAGATTTTCACACAAAAATAGAAAAAAAACAATAAATTTTGGGGGTTCCCCATACTTAGAACTGAAACTCAAAAATGTTTTTTTCATCATGGATAGGTCTTCAAAAATGATATTGAGGTTTCTAATATCATTTTTTTCTAAACTATTCAAGTTTGCGCGAGAGACACTTCCAAAATGGTAAAATGTGTGTCCCCCCCCCCCCTGTAACTTCTAAAATAAGGGAATGATAAAACTAAAAAAAATATATGATGTACATTACCAAGCAAACTTCCAACGAAAATTGGTTTGAATAAGATCTAGTAAGCAGTTTTTTTTTAATACGTCATAAATCGTAAACCGCAAAAAACATTGATCAAAGTTACAACGAACTACAAGACCTTTTATATTATGTTACTTGCTGCTACGGAAACCTTCATGGGCGAGTCCGACTCGCACTTGGCCGCTTTTTTATAATTAAAAATGTAAACGATTTGTATTTTTAATATTATCTCCTACTACTACATTACGATAAGGAAATCTAAATTATAATACTTTTCGGAATTTAAGATTTTTCTTTATTTACAAAAAAAAAAAACATTTTTTGGTAAATGTACTAAATTGTGTCATAGTACTATCGCTAACTCTGATCTACATCATCATACAGTCAACCTATATTAATCCGATAGCAAAATCTATCTTAGTTATGTCTTATTAATTGGGTAGGGAAACTAATTTACTTAAAACCGCAATGTTTGACGACCTTGTAGCGTAGTTGGTAGCGACCCTGTCTGCGAAGCAAGAGGTCCCGGGTTCGATTCCCGGCCGGGGCAGATACTTAAGTGACAGATAAATATTTGTACTCGGGTCATGGGTGTTATTGTGATGTGTTACGTGTCGTCCATGCCCACCTGCGACACAGATCAAAACCTACTGTGGGGGTATGAGTGTGTAAGCGTTTATTTATTTTAAATATTTTTAAATATATAGGTACACATTAATTTCAATAAAAGATTTATTCACGGTCTTGTTCTCAGACCTACTCAGTTACCTAAACTGACATCTGTTGTTGATTAGCAGAAATAATTCACTGCAAAATCATAAATTAAAAAAAAACATGTACACATTGATTTTTTTTTTAAGAAATAACGAATATTTCCGATACTAAACAGTCTCTTTTATCCCTCTATCGGGTACTTTCACAATTTCTTGCTGTTATGTGGCGTATCAAAAAGTCCTATTTGTTGATATCTCGGCTTTTAAGCAACGTATCACAATAAAACGTACACCAGATTTTAAGTTAGACCACCAGCAATACAATTGTGAAAACTGCATTCAGTTTCATCCAGTAGTTATGGCGTGATGCGGTGTCAAACATACAGACAGACAAGATTTTTAAAAATGACAGATTTGCAATCTATTGCTCCTATTGAGTCCCCTGATATCAAATTTTCTTAAATATCTTCAATGTACAGACATTATCGAGTTACTGTTTTATAATATATATAGATTAAAGAGTACAAGTATCTGACCGTCATACAGCTCAATTCGTAGTGCAGTATGCCTGCGAACAAAAATTGCTGGGTTCTTCCGGTTTTGCACAATTTTTGCACAATCCAAAGATTAGTAAATTTATAGTACTTATTATAATTTTGCTACTTACCTTTTTAAATAATCCATACAGTCAGATACTGTATTATAAAAGTTAAAGTTACATTTTACGTATACTTTATTTCCTTTACAATAAGAAAGAACAACTTATTACGGTGGATTTAAACGCAAGTTTTTCCTGAGCGCGGATAATGCTGGACCCCAATATAAGTAACTATTGTTTGTTAGCGCCGGGACAATCACTTTGTTTCCCCACGAATAAACCTCGCAAGATTTACAAAGGAGTGAAGTATCGGTGTGGCGCCCGGGCGCTGAGCCTGCGCCCCCGGGGAACGATCCACAATGTTATGTTCACGCGTTCGCGAGAGATTTTTTACAAAGTATGCATATGAAACGAGATGTTTCCCAAGTTTATCCGGCCCGGATATACTTCACCTACGAAACTTTTCCGTCCCTCGTAAATATGCAGGAAATTATATATGAAATCATCCTTTTAAATTGAAAATGCATAGAAAGTCTCGCTCGCTTTATTTATATTTTATACATACATTCCAGCAAGAATAAAACTTGTACTTTATAAAACGACTCCATTTAAGTAACATGGAATTCAGAGGTACTAGACTAGACATATCATAGATTGAGACATATACAATACTTAAAATAAGAATAAAATAGAATGATATTGTAAACAATGATTTATGGGGTTTATACCTAGTCATTTATCATAATTTCGGATCGCATTGTACTTTGTGATTTTTCATAAATTCTTAGGAATTTAACGGTTAAAGACAAGGTTCAACCAACATAATATGTGTACAGGTAACAAAGTAAATATTTTTAAATGAAGTGTCATATTAACAAGTAAGTTAACAAGGAAAATAGGTATCAAACTATCAATGTACACCTACTAGGAGTACATAATCAATTATGGAGGTCTTATTAATTTCAGTGCTAACATAACGAAGCTTTCAGTTATTATAAATAATGGAACGAATATTCCAGTTTTCCAAGTTTCCCAGAACAGCTTCACTAAAACTGTCGTAGATATTTTCATCCGCCCATTTTACTGACCATCAGGTGGCCAGCCTACTCGTATATAGTTAAGTGCAAATCGATCCTAACTAATGTCGCGAGCACTTAGTTCTTACACGAAGGTTATTTATTAATATTGAGTTTCACAAGTTAAAGCTTTTTTCCATTAGGCGTAGGCAATTCGTTCACTGGGCGTAGGTAAGTACTAGTTTGTTTGTTTACGTCTTTGTCTAGCAGCGATTAATTTAGTTATTCGCCTTTTTAAGCTAAGTGCTACAGCAACGCCTAATTTTTGCGAGGATTTTTCACAGGATTCTTTTATAACGTCATTTTCTCGGATAAATTATCTGGCGGGCAATATTTAGTTACCACAGCATATTGTGTTGAATGCTAAGAAGCTTATTATTCAAACCGAAACACCTCAAAAACATGTAGATATTCTAGATGTAAGGTGGTAGCAAGCCAGATAGTGGAACAGTTATAGGATACGTGGTCTCAACATTTCTAACTCATAAATAAAGATCTTGATAGTAATAAATAATGGATTAGCTGTAGGTGGGTAAAAAAGTGATTAACTTGTAGTGGGTGTACTCGTATTAAATAAAAAAGGCTTGAAGGCGTCGTGGGAGAGCGAGTGAACGAACTTGCGGTCACAGCATGCCCTGATAGTTTGTCGGTGACCTGACGACGTGACACCCAGACAATCCTTAATGATGAACGCACATTTATCCGCACCTAGGGTTCGAAGTATCGGCCCTGAAGTATCGATACTACTCAATATCGAGTACTCGCGAGGATCACGTAAGAGCTAAAAAAAGGTCATCGGCAGTAAATTTCATATCATTTTGTTGAGAAATAGAGGCCCGATGACCTTTTTTTTGTCCGAGCGCTGAACCGATACTAAATACTATATTGGCAGCACTGAAAGCAGCCCACAGTAATGTACACCGCCGTGTAAAAACTTGCATTGACAACACTGAAAAGTACTCAGTATTATAAAAGTACTCGAAACCGACGTTTCATATGAATACTTGCGAGTGAATACCAGGTAAAAGTATCGAGTACTTAGTATGGAGTATTGCCAACAAAAGTATCGATACCTACTCAGTATCGAAAGTACTTATCGTTCGATCCCTATCCGCACCGTACGCGCCGGACGCATGCGGCCGCATATGTTATCCGCATCTCGCTCTCATATAATTTCATACAAATACGGTGCGTCAGGCGCGTACGGTGCGGATAAATGTGCGTTCACCATAACGCAGAGTTATTTCCTTTCTTTCTTTCTTTTTCTTATCTCTTTCTTGCCCGGCAACGCATCAGTGATGCCTTTGGTGTTGCTGATGTTCATGGGCGACGATAGCCACTTACCATCAGGTGGATCGTCAGCTCGTTTGCCGGCTATTTCCATAAAAAAGAGTTAATTTGTTAAGACCATAAGACAATATAGATACAATGTACATCAACAAACAAGGTAAATTGACACAATAAATTGACGATCGTAGCTAATTTCTAACTGGACCATTAATACACTTACATGAGTAATCTATATTATATATAAGAACATTATAAGAACAATGATATGCAAATGGCGTACCTACAAATTATTCCCAGCAACACTGAACAATTCCATTAGTACTTATATAGGTATTGCATTTAAATGAAAGAGCGACGGCGACGAGTGGTCTTGTAGATATTGAGCTAATTAAGATTCAATTCGATATTTTAGGTGCTGGAACTTTGAAATCTCAAGTGGTTTAGGTCGAATTTTGACATTAATATTACACTTTAAATGTCAAATAGTTCGGTTGAGTTAAGTGATTATAAATATTAATAACATGACTATTATTATGATAAAAGGGGAATGAAACTTAGGTCATTACAAAGGTACTTATTGTGCCGATGATCTGGAGAAAATTAAAATCATACTTGTAATTTTTCGTTAATGTAAGACTAAGAATATAAAATAATTAATGACTCATTAGCTTTGTAGGGACATTATGTGTAATCAGTATGAATGGCTGTATAAGCGGTTTGTATGCAAGCGTGACGTATGCGAGGGGCCAGTTAGTTACTGCGCGCTAACTGGCACGAGTAGGTGTGTTGCTCGGGGCCTTAGGTTTTTGGGAAATAAATTTTATCTAACGTGTTTGGACTATTATTGGTGGCGGCAGTAACTCCCGGTGTAGGCAGGGCACTCAAGGCACTTACCCAATAACTGAATACGCACGAGCATCCCTATATTCCCCACATTGGTGACCCCGGACGGCGTTTGGACTTAGTGCAATAACGAGTGTCGTGCTAAAATTAAAACTGTTACCGTACAAATATGAATCCGGATGTGCCTATATATAAGCCCGCGCCCGCGCCTGTGCCTGCACCGGTCGAGCTTAATAGTGATTTATCACAAATCACCGTGTCTTCAAGAATTCCGGAGTTTTGGACGGATACACCGCGGCTATGGTTTATCCATTTCGAGGCGGCCATAGCGAACCAGAAGCTCAGCGACGAGGTCAAGTACAACTTAGCGATCACCAAGTTATCAAAAGACAGCATACAGCAGGTAACTGATTTGCTTCTGCAACCGCCAGCGAAGGAGAAATATACCGTTTTGAAAGAAAGATTGCTTACCATTTATGAAGAATCGGAGTTACGTCAGGTGCAAAAATTATTAAGCGAAGTCGACCTGGGAGACCAGAAGCCCTCGCAGCTTCTGCGGCGTATGAAAGATCTAGCGCGTGAGAAATTTCCGGAGGATACATTACGCATACTGTGGACGGGACACTTACCAGCGGCGGTACGTGGAATTTTAACGGTTAGTGAAGTCAAAAACCTGGAAAAGTTGGCGGAGATAGCAGACAAGGTGATGGAATCATCCAGATCGAGCAGTACAATCGCGGAGGTCACTCCTTCCACGTCGACGGCTTCTAATGAATTTCTGGTGGCGGAAATTTCTAAACTTAATAAGAAGATTGAGCATATGCAGAGAGGTAGACAGCGATGGCGGCAACCTTGGAACCAGCGTGGCAGATCACAATCCAGGGGACGACGCAGTAATTCAGCGCAGAGGCGGAATCCCGAATCACCAGACTGGCTATGTTTCTACCACTTCCGTTTTGCTAATCGAGCTCATAAGTGCGTTAAGCCATGTAATTGGAAGGGAGGAAAGGAGCAGAAGGAAAACTAGAGTCGGTACAGTCGGCGGCGGGTAACTGTATCGATACTAGTAATCACCGCTTGTGCGTCACGGATGTTAATACCGGTGTGCGATTTTTAGTGGATACAGGGGCGAATGTGTCAGTTTTGCCCGTGACCAAGAAGATTAGAGACAAGAGTGAGTGTCATAAATATAAGTTGTACGCAGCCAATGGGACTGAAATTAGTACGTATGGTGTTAAGAATTTAGTATTAAATTTAAATCTTAGGAGACCATTTCGGTGGCAGTTCATTATTGCCAATGTAAAGCAGCCTATAATTGGTGCAGATTTATTACGTCACTATGGATTATTAGTAGATTTAACAGGGAAAAAATTAATTGATAGAAATACTGATTTGCTAACAATTGGCAGCATAGTTACTCATACTGATCCGTCAATTAGCACCGTTGACTCTAATCATCCTTTTCTTGATTTGTTGTCTGAATTTTCAGAAATTACCAAGCCTATTTTATTCAAGGAGTGCGAGTCTAACAACGATGTCTATCACTACATCGAGACGTCGGGTCCTCCAGTGCGAGCACGAGCGCGACCTCTTCCGGCTAACAGGTATCATAAAGTTAAAGAGGAATTTAGATTGATGCAGGAAATGGGGATATGCAGACCATCAAAGAGCGAATGGGCGAGTCCCTTGCACGTGGTGATGAAGAAGAACGGGGACATCCGACCCTGCGGTGACTACAGGCGTCTCAACGCTATCACCAAGCCGGACATGTACCCCGTACCACGTCTGCACAACTTCACCTATATTTTGGCAGGTAAAAAAATTTTTTCACGCTTAGACATAAATAGAGCGTATCATCATGTCAAAATAGCCCCGGAGGACATCGAAAAGACGGCTATTATCACTGAATTTGGTTTATTCGAATTTATGCGCTTAACTTTCGGATTGCGCAATGCTAGCCAGACGTTTACACGATTTATGAATAATAGTGTACTGAAAGGATTCGATTTCCTATTTAATTTTATCGATGATATAATTATTGCGAGTGATAATTTGGAACAGCATAAAATACATTTACGTAAAGTTTTCGAACGCTTTAAGGATTTTGGCATAACAATAAATTTGGCGAAATGTGATTTTGGCAAAACTAGTATCGAATTTTTAGGATATCAAGTTTCAGTGGACGGAATTCGACCGCTTAAACATAAGGTCCAAGCGATAGTCGAATATGCGCGACCAAAAACGGTTGAACAGTTACGACGCTTTTTAGGAATGATAAATTTTTATAGAGCTAGTATACCTCATGCTATCGTACATCAATCAGTTCTTAACGCTTTTTTGAAAAATCCTAAACGTAAAGATAAGTCTTCTATACCGTGGACCGAGGAATCAATTGACGCATTCGAAAAGTGTAAATTAAGTCTCAAAAACGCAGCCATGTTATCATATCCTGTACCAAACGTGCCTTTAGCCCTCATGACGGACGCTTCGGACAAAGCGGCCGGAGCAGTATTACAGCAATGGGTCAACAACAAGTGGTCACCGTTAGGATACTTTTCTCGCAAGCTTACCAAAGCTCAAGAAAAG
Organism: Thymelicus acteon; assembly: GCA_951805285.1. Lineage (NCBI taxonomy): Eukaryota > Metazoa > Arthropoda > Insecta > Lepidoptera > Hesperiidae > Thymelicus > Thymelicus acteon. Next base: position 5,109,890 of record OX638221.1, on the reverse strand, counting down.
TACTCCACTTATGATAGAGAATTGACGGCAATTTTTTTGGCTATTAAACATTTCAGATATCTTATTGAAGGTTGTCAATTAACTATATATACAGACCACAAACCATTAATTTTTGCTTTTGATAAAATACAGAGTAATAATGAGACCCCAAGACGGACAAGACAATTATTATTCATAAGTGAATTCTCAACGGATATTAGGTACATTGAAGGCAGCAAGAACGAAACGGCTGACGCGTTATCGCGCGTTGAAACCATACACTGTCCGACGTCAATTGATTACTCGGAACTGGCCAACGCTCAGGAATGTGATGTCGAGCTATCACAAATTTTAGGCGAATCAAATAACAATTTTTCTTTAAAAAAAATATTTATACCTAATTGTGATAAATTCATGTATTGCGAAAATTCAACTTCTACTAGTAGGCCGTATGTACCAGAAAGTTTTAGACGAATTGCTTTCAATTCTGTACATGATCCTAGCCATCCTGGCATTCGTTTGTCGCGTAAGTTAGTAGCGCAACGTTTCTTTTGGCCAGGATTAAACCGCGATGTTGGACGGTGGGCAAAAGCCTGTATCCAATGTCAAAGGGCAAAAGTTAGTAGGCATACTGTATCTCATTTAGAAACATTTCCAAATGCTAACCGATTCGAACATGTACATATCGATATTGTCGGTCCGTTACCCACTTCGCCGGAGGGATATAAATATCTAATTACTATGATAGATAGGTATAGTAGATGGCCTGAAGCAATTCCGGCAAAAGAAATAACAGCAGAGGTAGTGGCTAAAATATTTTATGATGCTTGGATCATACGTTTTGGTTGTCCTGACAGGTTGACGAGCGATCAGGGTCGTCAATTCGAGAGCAATTTATTTACAGAGTTATTGAAAATAATGGGTATTAAAAAATTTCGCAGTAGTCCATACCATCCTCAAAGTAATGGAATCGTGGAGAGATGGCATCGATCTCTCAAGGCAGCCCTTACAGCGCGTATGATCAACAATCATTCATGGTATAGCGAGTTACCTACAGCACTACTAGGGTTACGTGCGGCCAGTAGAAGTGACAATGGTGTAAGTCCCGCGGAATATGTTTACGGTCAAACCATTCGTTTACCGGGAGACTTCTATAATGTCTCAGATAAACGAATTGGTGACGACGTTGAATTTTTGAAAAATTTAAAGTGTACCATTCAGAATTTAAAACCAGTTTCACGAAAAAACCGAGACTCACACGCATTATTTGTACATAACGATTTAGATAAATGTGACTTTGTATTCATCAGGAATGACGCGGTTCGCAGACCATTATCACCGACGTACGATGGTCCGTACCGAGTCATCGAGAGGAGAAGTAAGACATTCCTAATTGAATTACCCAACAGGAAGGTAAGTATATCTATAGATAGGTTGAAACCTGCATTTATAATTAACGAGCAAAGTCATGAAACGCGCAGTGGTAGTAAATGTGACGTCAATGTTAGCAAACAGTCGGTAGTACAACCGTGTGATAAAAAATCAGAGTTCAGTAAGGTTACTAGAAGTGGCCGTAAGGTCAGGCCACCTTTAAGATTTAATTGTTAAATGATATATTATGTATACTTAATCATGTATTAAAACTTGTTGCAATTTTGATTGCAAATATTTTTATACATGTGTATTAACTATGTAAATGCAACTTAACAATATTGTATGTTCCTACATTGCACCCATTGTGCATTTTGAATAATGTTAAATCATTAATTATGCTGCAAAACATATTATGATTTCATTATAATTGAATTGGAATGTAAACTTAGTCTTAAGCAAATTTAGCAGAAATACAATAAGCGGAATTGGTTGTTTGTTACTTAGTTGTTTACCAATTTAATTGCAGATATGCAACCTACTTTTAATAAATCGTTAACATTGCAATATGCTCATCACCGAATTTTACATTAAAGTAAATTATAATATAATTTCATTACTTTAACGCTCTTCAAGCACATAACAGTGTTACTTATTATTTTCCTCTTTTCGTAACTCAAAGTACCAACTTTAATTAATAATGGGCAAATCGTACAGTAAAGAAGAGGTTATCATCGCTCAGAACGCGGCAGTTGAGTTCCATATGTCGAAATACAATGTTATTATGTCCATTTTAGCCTTAATGCTGGGCATAATTGTCATCTTTGCGGCTTGGCGATTGTGTCGTCATCGTGCCAAGAAGTGGCTTAGGAAGGAGATAGTGCGAGTTCCAGGAATGAACCTGGCGGCGGCAGCGATAACGCGCACGGTACCCGTGCAAGCGCAGCCACCTGCAGCCAGCTACGCGTAATATAACCCCAGTGTTTAGTCTACTATTCGTGTGAGTGTTTATTGCAATGGATAACAGTATGATATTTTGTAATGTGTAATGTGTAACATCATGATATGTTGTAACGGTAATAACATTATATTGGTTGTATTGTGTATCAATTTTAACAATAAAATATTGTAAAAATTTGGGGGGTGTACTGTAGGGACATTATGTGTAATCAGTATGAATGGCTGTATAAGCGGTTTGTATGCAAGCGTGACGTATGCGAGGGGCCAGTTAGTTACTGCGCGCTAACTGGCACGAGTAGGTGTGTTGCTCGGGGCCTTAGGTTTTTGGGAAATAAATTTTATCTAACGTGTTTGGACTATTATTGGTGGCGGCAGTAACTCCCGGTGTAGGCAGGGCACTCAAGGCACTTACCCAATAACTGAATACGCACGAGCATCCCTATATTCCCCACAGCTTAATTAAATCGAATTAAGTACGAAGATGGACAAAAGTGACGAATCATTAACCAAAACAAAAGTTCAGTTAGTTCACTGTATAACATACCAGCATTATACTGTATTTATACTTACATACATACATACATATAGTCTTATCTTATTATCATGTCTGCAAACTTGGGACTGATGCTTCTAAAGTCGAGGGGTTAAATATTTGAGTTAGTTACCAATGTCGAATGGTTCCGTGGTTGCGGTTCCGCCGTCAAAGGACTTCCCGGCTGTTCTGCTTACTAGTATTCCACTGCAGCAGTATTTGCCGTTAGAACTTTGCATGTCAGCGCTACCTTGATTCTATTTAACTTTGACACGGACTATTTACTAGCTAAAATTCCTGCAATCCGGGGAATCTCGAAAAAGATGAAATCGGCCATTTAAATATTTAATTCGTTATTGAATTAGGGACTAGGGTCTCCTTTGCTTATCTGCTTGTTAAAACTTAATTAAGTATTTAAGTAGGTACACGCCTATTACTAAATATACATTACAAAATATTTAAAGGTTGCAATAAGAAACAAAACAGAGCACATTAAGAAAATATAATTAGATTTATGTTATATGCAGTCTCATCGCTAAGAGCGATCTCTTTCAGACTAAGTAAAAGGTAGAGGTGCACAAAAAATAAAACACACAATAAATAATAAAATAATAAAACAAACACATTCATCATGTTCATGGACAAAGCCAAAGGAACTGACACTTAAGAGAAGAGAGCGGATAGATTATTGATGTAAGAAGAGAACCTCTGGACACAATGTACTCACATCGCGTACACATGAACAAAATGTACACAAAAGAATCTCGTGATTCTCGTGTTGTGTGGACTCGTGCGTCATTTACGTCACACGACCAGTGTCCCTCTTGATCGAGTTATTCGCCGATAAAACGAGCATTTCGACAACTCAACGTGTTCAATTGTTCGTCCCGCTTTGATCCTGTTTGACATGCCACATGCCAATGGTATTATTGGTTGGAATGTAATTATTGCTCTCTGGATTTAGCATTCCTCTGAGATAAACGCTCCCAAAAGGCTGTAATTTGTAGAAATATTCTGTTAATTTACGGGAATTATTGTCGTCCGTAACAATTGCGATGTCGGTGCCTTTTTTAATAGCAATCCTTATAAGAATTTATTTAATCAGATAAATTTTTGTTCGCTAGAGTATTTTGCCAGAATTATGAAGCAGCTATAGTCTGCATTGGGTTACCCCACCTAGGGTTAGAGTATATTTAGGAGGAGGATTAGAGTACCTACTGTTTATGTATCCAAGAATAGTCCTTGTATTGTGTAAAAATGAATGGGCTACATAATCAAAAAGCGTACATTTTCAATAGAACTATGACCCGTTTATAACAACTTTTAAAATTACAATAATTTTCACACTAATTTGTGTCCCTCACAACGAGCTTAGATTGTTTATATTTTTTCCAATTTACAATTGTTATACAACAATTACCTGCAATCTACATATGTATGAAATAGCATTATAATCTTAAGATTTACGATGATAACAACATTTACAGGATTTTTAATGGGTTTCAGCATTACAAAACCTGTTAAATTATTATTAATGTGACGAAATTTTTGATGTTATGTTAATAATAACTCAAAACCGATTAAGTATTTATAGAATCTATCAGTAGTGAACTAAACCATCGATTTACGTAAATAAATGCCACGCGACGCGACCAACAAATATTTCAAGCAATCGACGATCAATCATCGAACTAAATGTCAAAGTAAAGACGATAGAAAAACCGAAGCTACATAGCGTTTACCTATTTATTACAAGGTTTTTCCCCTGATACAATATACAATTGATATTAACTTACATTACGTAAATTCTCTTGCAGAGAAATTGTACCAAAATTTATCAGCATAACGAGTAACCCTTGTTATTACCATAACATATGAAGATTTATATTGTGTACTAATACTTTCATTTTCTTTTTTGTTCCAGGTACCATAATCAATTGGCTCTCCTTAAGAAAAATAAATATAACTAGCTGTCAGCTGAACACATTTCGCCACTCTCCTGCCACACCTATGTATGTATGTCGTACAATGAAATTAAGGTGAATGGTTACATCAAAGGGTTTTATTTATTTATTCCAATAAGTAATTACTAACCCGGCCCCGGATTTCTTTTGGAAATTTTTACCTACTAGTATGTATACGCATACGTACTAATCGTTGCTCGTTTTATCAAGCATTTTGTAAATAAATTTTTTTACTTCTAATTTTTGTACCTATGTGTATCAATATTATCTACTATTCCACGGAAATCTATGGATGTCCCGCGTGGAACACCAGCCTTAATGTCTCCGAATTATGCATAATGAATTAAGTCACAAAAAATATCGATGCTAAAGCGCACTTGCATTACAGTTGATATTACTTTTCTCAAAAATGCATAAGTTTCATATAGTAGTTTAGTGTCAGCGTCAGAAAATAACAAAACAGAATTGGTTCCTGTGATATCTCCAGCAGTGATTGATGTGGTGGGCGAGCCCGCTTAATTGCACGCCATCATTTATATTGTTGTCATTTAATCATGGCCGCCAGTCTGCAGCCGGACGGCGAGAAGCGAGGTTGCTTAGCCATTTAAAAAATCGTTAAAGACATCACAGCCTTAGGCTACCTCAATCTCATCGCATTTCCGCCTTTCCCTTCCGGTCCCGGATTAATTGTTTTACGCAAACTACAAAATTCCCAAATTAAATCTTACCGGATTTGTTTGTAAAGCCCCAAAACAATTTAAAACCAATTTTAAATTTATTTCGTTAGGACAGCGAAGTTAGACTTTATGTTGTAGCCGAAATTTTGGCTTACGTTTTAATACTTCTATATCCATTCAAATATTAAAGCGGAACAATTTGGTTATATTTATTAATAGATAAACTCTGAACCGATTACAATAATTCGTTTTTTCGAAATTATAACACTACGGGCTTGTTTCACCATCTTCAAGTAGAGTCCTGAATAAGCTATTCGCCGGTTAAAGTGACGTTAAAGTGTCATTTTACATACACGAAATGTCAACTTAACCAACGAATAGCTTACTTCGGACTTACTTGAAGATTGTGAAACAAGCCGTACATAGTCCAAAAATAGCAAAGGTGTCTCACTTATGTTTTTAACATATTTTAACTTGTTAAAAAAGTCTGAAAAAAAGCGGTACGGAAGCCTTTACAAATACTGCAATTTCAATGAATACGTTCTATACTTCATAGAAACAGAAAACCTAGCCTCTGAAACGATAAATAAAACTTAACAAGTGCGAGTTAAACTCGGTTGGAGAGGGTTCCGTACGTTGATTATGTACATAATTTACCGTTATTTTTCTATTTTTTTTTTTGCCGATTTTTTAAAACCATAGACTTCTTATAGGTTTTCCTGTAACATTTAAGTAAAGAACTATTCTTTGTATTTTTTTTCAAAATTCTAGCGTCAGTAGTTTCGGAGATAAGGGGGAGTATGGTCAATTTTTGGCTTTAATTTTCGTTCTTTCTTCGATAGTTTTAAAACTATAACAAAAATATATTTGAGATCCTTACAACAAGCCCTTTCATTTGACATACTGCACGATACGGTTGTAAAACAGTTTTTGTTTAATTTTGATTTCGTATTTTTTTTTTAATTCAGTTACATATTTACTTTATACCTTTGTCTTTGGATCACAAAAAAGTACATTAGTATCAAATTTCAACTTATTTTGTCCAGTAATTTCGGAGTAAATTGGCTGTGAATGGCGGTTGCCCAGACGCACGAGTGATCTATAAGGGTTCTGTTTTTCGTTTTTTCGTACGGAACCCTAAAAAGTCTAAAAACTTATTTTGTATCTGTTGTTAACTCAGACTGGCGCGGCGGCGGACACTCAAAGGAGAGTGGTAACAATTAATAAGATGATGACCCATGCCATAATACCGGGTGACCGCGACCTAACGTTGCCGTTATGTAGCGGTAAAATAATATTTGCTACGTAAGGACATAAGGAATTATTCATACTTAAATCCACCGAATCAACGCAGCCAGCCACCGAACATAGAATATGATTTGGTGTAATCATAAGATTATCATCTAGATTATCTAGGAAAATGGATCTGTTCCCGCACAATAAGTCTCTTTATTAAATAATATTTTTCGTTACAAAGTTTTTTTTTTCGTTTTTTTTTTTTTTGTTATTGTTAATATGTTAATATTACTATAATAAGTAAGAGCTCAGTTTAGGGGTGTTCCTAAAATAATAAAATATATTTTTAACACTTTTCGGAGTTTGTGAGGGTTAGTTTGTGAGCAAAACAAAAGTTTAAATGAACCAGAGTAAATAAATATACCTCTATTAGTTTGATTGTTACCATAGAACAACGGAGTGGCTTCGAACGAGAATTTTTACGTCCCAAAAATACGCGTGAGTAAAGTTTTGGAAACAGGCCTCGCCTAAAACCTAGGCCATATATCTTTTTGGCGCGGGCAGTGATTTACTGCAGCGAGTGTGACGACATGATCCGCGTTTTAAAAAAGGTTTAATTGTATCTTTGTTTATAGAAACAACACGATTTACTATTACTCTTTGAGGTTTAAAACTATTATGGTTTCATTTAAATAGTAAAACACTTGGCACTAAGTCTTATTGTGTCGCGGGTGGCATGGCCAGACACAAAACATCAGGCCATAAACAAATCAGGTACTAACTACTAAGTCAATAATAGGCTTTCAGAGTAATAATATCCTATAGATAAATAGGTACATAGGAGACGTTAAACTCATATTCCTGTAAAGAAACGGAGCTCGCAAAGTTATCCTATATTTCTCTTAAACGAAACTAAGTATAGTAGGTTAAGTTTGCTCATACTTTGGTTTGTATTTCGTTTCAATAAGCTGGAGCTGCAAATATTTTGTTTATGTCTTGAAGTTGGTTGTTTATGAACAGAGCACTCCAGTTATGTTAGAAAACGTTGCTTATTAAAATTCGAAGTCAATTATTTCACAAAGAGATTTGCTGAATATTAGCCGCTCCAGACCTACACTCTTAGGTATATGTATATACGTAATTACAAAAAAAAAACTATAATTCTTTTTATTCGTCGCATTTGCATCCATTTATGCATCTATCTAGAATGAATGGACACAAAAACAACTCAAATTTTCTTCAATAAAATGCAGCGATTAAAAATTACAGCAACTAATAACTTGCTTCGATTTCTAACGATATACAATTTAACATCGTCACCGGGGGTGTTAAGTAATCTGTCACGTATGCCGGGTGTCAGGATTGGGTAATGTAGCGTAAACGACTCGATATTTCAATGTAATACCCTACCAAGAGTACCAAGTAACTTAATGTCGGAAAGCGGGCTATAATTCGTGTGGATATACTCGTAACTCTTAAGTCCGGTTTACATGTATTAAGTAGTTAAGTATATAAGTAAATTTTAACTAAATTTTAAGTGAATAATTTTAGTGTGCGTCCACACGTAATAATTTAGTAAAGCTCTTTAGTTCATACAATTCTACTTAATTACTTAAGCATTTTACTAAATTTTAACACAAAAGTGCCTGTCCAAACGTGTTAAGTGATAAGCCCCGCCCACCTACTTAACAGAAAATAGATTTTTTTCTTAATTACTTGTCTACTTGATTACTAAACTACTAAATTGTCCGTTTACACGTATTCATTTACTTAAAATTTAGCTAAAATTAGTTAACTACTTAATACGTGTAAACCGAACATTAGGGCGTATACACGTAGAAAGGCGGCTACCAGCGCTGAACTGCCAGTGTTTATCGACGTTTAACGCGCTGGTAGTCGGCGCAGGTCAGCACCAAGTTACTTTGTTACTTATTTTGTTACGGTGAGTCACTTTGAGGAAACCAGCGCCGAGAAGCGCTGAGCCTAGCTGACCCTAAGTACGCCCTACTGACCTGACAGTAGGCCGTCTTTTATTGGTCACTAGCTGAGCCGGCAAACTTTGTACGGCCTAAAACTCCCCCTCTTCCTCGACTGCCAGTTATAAAAATGATAATAATAATCTATGTTGCTAAGGTTACATTAGAAATTTAATAATATGGTCGTTAAGTTTTCATAGGTTCGGACCTCATACTACAGCTATGAAACAGGCTTTTTGAATGCACCTTTAAATATTTGACAACCAAATGACAATTTGACAAAAGACATCAAATGTTTCACAGCTAGGAATATTTTGTGTGGAAAATTAAATTGCCGTTTTTAGTGTTTTCCGTTACTGATTATTTATGTTTCCCACCGTGTTTAAACCTTTCCTGAAGTTCCACAAATATTTCAAGATCAAAATTAGCCAAATATCGTTCCAGCCATTCTCGAGTTTTAGTGAGACAAACGAACAGCAATTGGTTTTTATGTATCTATATACATATTAAATATTTCAGGGGAATATGGTATTATTTTCTTATCGCGTTACTGAGATAGCATAAACCCGCTTGCTTTATCTACTGTTTTAAAGATTTCTATGTGTATACGCCCTTATATTCGTTTCAAGACACCGTCGATTGTTTGTTTCTAGAAAGTAACATTCAGAAATAACAGTCTTCACTGCTGGGCTTAGGTTTTACGATGTGCGAAGTAAAGGCCGTAGTCCAGTATCCAACCTATGTGCGGATTTGCAAACACCTTAGGGATTTCTCACGCCGACTCGACTGACATGGAATGCTTTTAGTATAAGTCCGCCTTCGTCTCTGTACTGATATGTTTTATGTACGAAGTTATGTGAAGCGAGACATACCTAATTCGCACAATCCATTGAAATCTTATTTCTTGATTTGAAATCTTATGTAAACTTATAGTAGTTGACTAGTAGTGCCCAGTAATTAAATTAAATGTGTTTAGAGGTATAATAATCATGATAAGTCAAGAGTAAATCCTTTGCGAGAATATATAAAGTTAATATGGAATTTCTATTTGAAAAAATATGCGATTTTTTTGGCGTAGATAGATAGGCCAAAAACTGTCTACTGAAGCGAGGGTGGATAACTAGTGCACCATAAAACTTGTTTTTGCCCCTAAAGCACAACTACGTAAATAGTAACGGCAAAATCTCTTTAAATTCCAAAATCCACCTAGAATTCCATGAGCTTATTTTTTAGTCCCAACTGCGAATGTGCCACCGGACTTACATGGCGCGACCGTAAACCTCGCCCACGCGTGATTGAGGAATACACCACTACAAACCTGTACCACCACTAAAATACGAACAAATCTATCCACGTAACTCTTATTACCATGCAATAACATCTAAATTAGCATTCCAGCGTATTCTTCACACACAAACCTTCGTTTGGTCCCATCGCTCGTTTCGCACACACAAGAGTACATGCAAACTTGCCAAGTCAGTTATTTAAATTAAATTTGCATAATTCAGTAAAAGAAAAAGGTTTGACATAAAATCCGATTTAAAGGATAGTCGGAAAGCTACTTGATTTCATGTTTGTATTAGTGTGGAACGTAGCACTAATTTTTGAACGTTTTTTTTGTGGGATTGTTTGTTTTGTTTGATATATAAGGCCTGTTTTAAGGAATTGATTGAAAAATAGTTTATGAACTGTTAGTAATGTCAAAACGTCTTTCTTATTCAGAAGCTTTTAAAGTTTGTTCTTCATTCTCTCAAATAAAATTACATTATCTGTTTTGTGCCTTACCTAAGTGGAGTATTTTATTAGAACAGCAAACAACTTGCAGTGAAGTAATAAAGATAAAGCAAAGAGTACGTCTATATATTTTAGTAACGGCGCGAGACTCCTTATTTACTTTTATTTATTGTTCTTCCTATCGATGCGATTCTTCTAAAATATATGTATAAACAACCTTAAATGCCTGGATAGGCCTTGACACATTCGCTCTTTTAGACCAACCATTATTAGTTGTTGATAGTTCAACAGCTCAATATAAACCCACTGTTGACATAGTCTACACGAACTACTTCATTTTAATAAGTGACTTAAACTAACTTAAGCCCAATGCACACGTAACGGGGTTTTTACCCGTACGGGACGGGACGTGAAGTTTTGGAAACATCGTTTCATAGAAAATGTACCTACATATATGTTAGTGCATACGCAACGGAATTCCGTACGGAACGTGGTCCGTACGGGACGGGAAAAACATCGTCGGCGACACGTCGAGAAAGCCCGTTACGTATGCACTGGGCTTTAATTAGTCATCACTCTTGTAGTCACCTCACTGTCTCACTCCTGCGCTAAGGTATCCTTTCACGTCTGTGTGCCGGTTTAAGAACGTAGTCTCTTGAGAACATTATAGAGAACCAAGGTTTCGTTATAATGTGGAATTACCCGTATGCCTCCAAATTTACTTCACTTTACCTAATTACGTGAGTGACACCCATATATTTTGCTACTTCAAAGACCCCTTTTAATGTTTGTTATCAAAAAATTGCTCGTTCTTGTTGATACAAGTATATTTCTTTGACGTCCCACGGGACCCCACCCCTCCCGGGATAATGGAATACTGGGCCATTAAAATAGCGCTTGCGAGTTCTCTCACATATGTATAACTATAAGCTCTGGCAGTGTTGAAATATTCGATAAAAATATATTTAAGCCATTGAAGTATAATATCATAGAACAGACATCTCGAACAAAATGTGTCCCGTCGGGAGGTTCTATTTTCAAAATTGAGCCCCCGTTCTCCTTTCAAAATCGAACGAACCCATTGAAAATTGAAGCCGATCGGCGCCAATTCATTGGGACATACTTTGTGTTCGCGGTGTCGGTTCTATATGTTAGTAATAATACTTCAATTATTTTTTGATTGATGATAATGTTATTTTGGAGTAACAATAACAATATGTATACCTCTATTATGTATGTGACGTAAACAATAGTACAAAGTTCTGCCCTACGCGAGCACAGTGAATTCCGTTTAAAATCTAATTTCATAGACAGTTAAGTGAGTCAAGTACAATAAAAGAAAAGGTAAACGTAAACCTATTGTGTGAACGCTACGTAATATCGCGTAACTCATACGACAATGCAATTTTATTGTTCCCACGCAATTATACGGTCCGCTTCATATCGCTAGTTTGCTACAATTGCTATGTATTCGTTGAGAACATGTTAGCGGCCCGCTCGAGTTTACTTAGGACCGGACGTAGCTTCTCAAAGTATTGGGAACGTGATTGGGCACGCGGGCCATGTTTATTGTGTAAATAAATCTTTTACGATTTAAGACTTATACTTTTATCGGACATGCATGTATGTAACTTACTTATCTACATTACGTATCTTAAAAACTTATGATATATTTTCTGTGGTCCTCTGTGTTCATCAGAGTCAGGTAACTCGGGTATAAGTATCCTTAAGCACGGATTTTCATTTGTACTTAAAACTTATCTTTCGATATTCTCTTTTTAGGAGTCTGCCCACTAACACGTACTATACCAGTAAGTTTATGAATAGTTCATTGAATCAAATAGTATTTGGTGATAATTATAATAACAAAATACACACTAAATTGAATATTATTACAAAAAGGTTACAAATCCGAAATTTTTCGAACGATTGATATGGGTTATTTGATAGATTACTAGGACGGTTAAAAAGCAATTTGTGGGAAAAAATATAACTTTTTTATCACAACCCTATTACTACGAAACGAAACCCACACTGAGCTCCAATTTACGGTTCTGATCGACACATTATTGGAAAGGTTTAGAAGTTTAAGAATGAAAAAGATTTTTCAGTACAAAAAAGCCACTGCGAAGTGGAAGGTCGGGTTCAATTTAATAAAATGAAATAAGATTATGAGGAGATTTTGTAGTTGAGAGCTACTGGTCTAAGGTCCTTCTGTTCTGTCGTATATTTAGTGTTTTGCTGAGCTGATGTATGTGTAGGCTTTAGGGAAAAATAATCGAGAATCACGATTATTTTGTGTAGTTATGGTAAAAGTTATGACGACAAATAGGATAGTGGCCGTTCTAGTGAACTAAATCATTATACTTTATTGCTTCAATACATACGAGTAGATACGAAACTAAATTAGAAAACAATCACTAACAACGCACGGTACAAGTCTTAAACACCGTCGCCGTCGCGTTGGTACGAAATACGAATGCACACATTAGTAAAATTATTAAGATCTGCTAGATTTTACAGCACGTCGAAAATACAGATGAACTGTTCAAACACAACAATGATTGGTGTTAGCCGTGTTGGGGCTCAAATCCGGCGTACGCCAATTTATATGCCATCGCACGGCGCGCGGCTACCAGTGATCCTGTTTGCACATTCCGTTACTACCCGCAGTGGTAATTCCAATGGTATTTTCCCGCACATTTAAATATTTATGTGGTTTTCATCGATCATAAATTTACAAATTTTAAAAGTAAATATTTATAAACAGTTAATATTTGCTATTTAAGTAGCTTTTAAATAGCAAATATTGTTTTTTTTTTATTAATTTGTTTTATTTTATAAATAAACTGTAAGTAATAATTTATTTTCTTCCTTTCAAGGCAGTTGCCATTAATGGTGGTGCTTTTGATTTTGTGTCCATCGGCCACGATGATCATTTATCCTTAGTTGGCTCCTCTGCTCGTCTCTCAGCTATTTATATTATAAAAATACCAAAAGATAAAACAAAGTAGTCAACTTACAAGAAGTTACCTCGTTTCTTTCATAGTTTGATAAATACAAAAGGGCGAAGAATACTTTAAGAGTTTCGTTCAACACGAAAAATAGCTTAGCTCTTTAAAAGTTTAGCAAAGCCGCAATTCGGAATAATTTACGAAAATAATTCTCGATTCAGGTATTAAATACTTTCTTAAAGTTAGTGAAAGAATATCCTTTGTGAAGTAACTAACTGAATCGAAATACCTACCGAAATTGTTGCGAGAAGTTTCTCAGCGGGCGCGGTTTCACGGCTCTCGTTATAAATTAATTAGGAATCACCTCAGCCTCACCTCACCTACCGAACAACTGAATTTCAAGTAAAGTACATAAAGCGAGTTCAAATTTGTTGACTAACTACAGTTGTTGTGGAATACTTTGAAGCAACAATGCGAGTAAACAAACGGGCCATATTAATAAGTTGGTATTAGACCTCGCCTCTAATCAATAATTGAGTTGTTTCCTAAAATTTTTTTTTGTTATAAATGGAAAGTTCATATATAAGTTTTATAACAAAATTATTTTAGTTTTTTTTTATTCGCTATAATTTAAAAGTTACATCAAATCAAAAATACGTTTTTGAATCCAGTACCGAAAACACGCCGACAATTCCCGAATAGACCCGAGCGCGCGTGTGACGTCACTTTGTTAATTGCTATTCATTGCAGCATACAGCTGATACTGTGATTTGACTTTTAACTGATAAAATCTTGATATTATCGTCAATATATTGATAAATATATCAAAAATGCTAAACCTTAAAAGTTATCGTGCTTGTTTTGTACAATTACTTGTGAATATTACAAAAAAAACACCCCAAAGTTAGTGTTAAATGTGTACCTGTGACCTTTTCGGTTTTCCCGAGGAGTAAGAGGTAAAATTTTAGTTTTCGTTCATAGATTCGTTTTTAGGGTTCCGAAGCAAAATCGGAATCCTTATAGTTTCGTCATGTCCGTCCGTCCGTCCGTCTGTCCGTCTGTCCGTCTGTCCGTCTGTCCGAAGCAAAGCGCCCAGACACTTAGTGCTAGAAAGCTGTAATTTGGCATGGACCATTTTTGGAATTAGGGGTCCGTTTGCAAAATGTTTGGCTTTAAAGTGCTAATTTTGGTTACAGTCAAGTGTCCCCCCCAACTGTTGACTAAACGGTTGGAGTTAGACAAGTGAAAAAATTCTCAAAAATAGGGTATATGATGAACTTACAAGGAAAACTATCACGGCTATGTTAACATAAGTATGAGTCATAGTCGATAAACTTACAATTTACTTCGGAACCTTACATTGCCCGTGGCCTGACACGCACATGTCCGTTTTTTTTATGAAACAACTCATGGTTTTATTTTATAAGGTTAGGAATTTTGCAACGTTGATCCTGCTCAAATTCAATGAGGATCTGATGATGAGTCCTGGGGCTACAAAGTGGAACAGGTGGTAGAACAATGGTAGAGTAAAACGGAACCGTGTTTGAAGATATTAGTTATTATTATCGTTAACATTGTAAAACCAGTAGGTACATAAATAAATAAATAAACGCTTCACACTCATAGCCCCATACTAGGATACCCAGTGTCGTGGGTGCCATAGACAACACAAGGACACACACTCAGACCAAGAACAGAAATACAAACTAATCATTCAAACCATCTCGCAGCATCCACCTCGCATCGAATCGAACCCAGGACCCTTGACTTAGCGATCTGGAGTGGTAACGATTCGCTACACGAGTCGTGATCATTGAACAACTTAGCGTATTTCGGAGACAAAAAAAATTATATATTGTACCAGTTTAATGTACAAAGCGCGTACAGACCCATACCACCGCAGTAGGTTTCCCTGTGTCGCGGGTGGCATGGTCAACACAAATAACACGTCACTATAACACCCAAGACCCGAGTACAAATAATTATTTGTCACATTTTATTAGATATGGCCGGGAATTGAACCTGGGACCCTCACTTCGCAGGCTGGATCGAATCGCTATCAACTAGGCTATAGGGTCATCATATGTATGTACCTACTACTAGCATAGAATTTCTGTAGTATTGCATTGTGCATTTTTTTATTAATCACATTCTTCACTTCTCTCAGGATCCATATTATTATGTGAAATTTAGGTAGACGAAGTCGCGGGTAGAAGCTAGTTGTATGATAAATGAAATATAATTTTATCATACAACCCTGATTTATACCCTTAACACTCCCAGACACGATTTACCAGTAAACAGTGTAACCTTAGGTATCTTAATTTATTTAGTGTGTACAATCAATAGAGAGTGTTATTATAATATTTAATGAAGAATAAATCATTTAACATTTACATTTACAATAAAATTACGTGTTATGAATATCTTTTTGCACTAAATTCCGGATATTTTTACTCAATGCACGTAGAAGCTTCTAACACTGTGTAATTGCTTTAACAAAATGACGTCACTAACATGGCGACCAAATCTGGAGCGTTTGTAGTCACGTGATTCTTTTTGAACTTTTATCAATTTTGAATTCATTATTATTAATATTAAAAATAGTTTTTAAGCGTTTTTAACAATGCCAATTAATATAATTTGTGTTAAAGATTTAAAATACATTTAAAAAAAAAATATTTTTTTTTAAATGAACAACTCAATTACCTGTTTCAATTTTATTAGCAGGACGAGAAATTTAAACTTACAAACTTAGAAACATAAAGGGGACTTTCGAATGATATATCTTTTAACAATCGATGCGGACTCATGTAGTACAGAGAGTTGCATCACTTCACGTAAGGTCAACACTTTATTTTATTGCTTTTACAAAGGTTAGCATCTGTATCAGTACCAACCCAACAGAGATCTCTGCTGTCTTTAACAGGATTGTTATTGGCCATGACAAGAGTACAAAAATTTATCACATGTGACATAAATGTCTGCCCCGGTCGAGAATCGAAACTAGAACTCTTCGCTTCGCAGTTTCAGTCACTAATCAGAACGAGCCTACTTGGTTGTCCAAAAGGATTAAGATGGAATTTGTCATACAGAGCAAGTCCAGGATAGAACATAGGATAGGTCTTATCCCGGTTGTATGTTCCCTTGTGATATGGACGGTTATGTTTGTAATGTAATACACACGCTTTTCCGCGGGGGAAACCATGGGCGGAAATAAGTTAAATTGTTCCAGTTTAAAGATAAATCACCAGGGCAGTTAATAATGAAACCAATAAATTTTAGCTAGAGTTAATTTATTGCAATATAAACTATTTTATCTTTTACGACTTCTTTTATATGAAGATAAGCTTTGAACAAACATTCTTTTTGAAATACTCGTACTTGACGGGAAAATGTAAATTCAATTCATATTATAAATGGATACGTTATTATTAAAACATTCTCGAGATACCAGGACCGTGGAATATCAGTTACTATTTGCCGTGACGAATATTTGCGGGACCGTATCCACCGGGACGTAATTTCACGAAAGATTGATCAGAAACGACGTTAACAGGAATACGGTTATATGTAAAGTATTTACACATTCACGCTTCAGTCACTATCGTAATCAAACTTGCAATTATCTTTATTTATATCTTGGTTAAATGTGTGTATTGTGTTATTATTTTATTAGCTTCGTTATCGAATATGATATTTTTAGAATCTTGTAAGATTTTTCTAATGTTAGTATGAAAGTCTTGATGTTTGTTTCGCAATCATGCAAAAACGGTTGAACTGATGAACCGAACATATATCATGAAATAAATCAATGTTTTCTTTAATCTGAAAATTAACATAAATAATAGCTACCTAACTAAATAATATTAAGATAGGTAGCTATTATTTATACAGAAACAGAATGGAGAATCGATCTATCTGAAAATTGCAGGGAATGCGAAAAGTTTTAAATAAGTAACTTGTTCAGTGGCCAAACTTTACCAATGCATTAGTTTGAAATTTAAACTGGAAGGAAGCACGAAATTTAATTCCACAATAAAACTACCTATCTGATTCGAATGACGTGTTTCCTATCACTGTTTTATTGCTAATATATTTTAAACGTAATTTGAAATAAATTATAGGTAATGTCTACGAATCTTGAAGCTGATCAAAATATAAAATAACAAAAGATATCATCTATTTCTAAATACACAATTCAACAAACAAACAAATAATTCAACAACTCAAGTTATACTTCGGCCGCTGTATCTTGGCGCGTCTGAACTTCGCGCAGAAGGCTGCGCAGTAACATAATTCGCCAATACTCGATACGCGGTGTATTATGTCTCAGTCATACTTTAGCATGTTCGTGTTGCCATCTCTGTCTTACATGCGCTAAAGTTCGCAAAGCCTATGTTCAGACGCGCCAAGATACAGCGGCCGTACTGTACCAGTGCTGCAGTGGTACGCACCAGCTTTAATTGTAGCAAGCAACGCATAGATATAGAAGATATCGAGTCGGTAAACACTTACCATAATGCTCATATCGATCATTTCAGTTTTAGCTGTTTTGGCAACTAAATAGAGGTCTTAAAATACTTATCATTTAGTTATGCTAAATGATTTTGGCATCAGGGACGTCCGTCGTAAGGTATTTAGTATTTCCATTTCATTAACAAAATCAAAAGTCAGAAGAATTTATTTTCGTCGAATTCAGGTAGTGTACATTTATTATACTAGTCAGTCAGTGAGTCATTGGATCTTCTCATAATCCTGTTAATTGAAATCGTTCATTTTTATAGTGGACTAGTGGATATCTGGCGTGTGCTACAACGCTAAAAATATAATACATTTTATCGAATTTTTTTGTATGGGAAAAGTCAAAGATTTACTTCATGAATGGACCGAATAAAACCGTCTTCGCATTATTGCCTTTCAAATTAATCTGGTTTAGATTACATCGGTTGGATGGTTTTAAAGTTGTAATATTATGTACTTATAGATATAGCCAGAAACATTTTTTGTTTTATATATCTTCTTATGATATCGACAGAAGTTATTTGAGAGTACCTGCAGGGTGCAATGACGCGTATCGGATCAGCACGCTTGCCGGCTGGTCGGGAGTGGTAACCCGTGTTAACTCCGCTTTGCTTTTCACACGTACAGCAGGTAAAGAGCTTTCTTGTCACCGGTAAAATATCGCTTATTTTAAGCTACACTGTCGAGTATATTGAGGATTCCGCTTGCCTCTCACAAAGTGAATTCGTTATGTTCTCATGTCGGAGAAGTGTTCAAGTTGTAATTTTTTAAAAGCTATAATTTACTACCACTGACTACTTACTATTTACTAATTTACATATGAATTATGCTTGTTTACTAGTATGCTACTGCTATAGATTTGCACTCATTTTATTGACAAATATAAACTGTAAGTGTAAGGTACTATTGTCTCAACATATCATATCCGCATGTTTAAGATATAGCATATAATATATTTCAGCAACGGTAACTATTCATTTTATAAGTTCATACTTAATTTCTTTAATTATTCAGTGAAACACATTTTTTTCATGCTTAGTTAAGAAGCAGGTGTGTTTCCTGGATAATGTGACTCAGAATCACTGTATTCTGTTCCGTAAGTTACGAGTAACAGTGGCATAAAGTTAAGTAAGCAAGCAAGAGTACTTTGGTTTGCTACTGGCTTAGTTTATTTGCTCTTATTAGTTTTTAAAGTTTAATATTCTTAAAACATTCTCTTAGAATAACTGCTGATTTTGCGGTGTGCCGTTATTGTTCTCCTTCCTTGTGCTTTTTTACACGCTTTATGTTAGCTTCACCTGTATGTATGTTTGTTTGTTTGTAACTTGTAACTTGTAACCAACTCTTTTGGACTTGATTTTGACCACTTCAAACGGTCAGATTTATTTCAAACTTCGTAGACTTTTCGAGGACCGATGACAATTCAGAAAGAAAGAAAGAAAACAACTAAATTTCATATAAAAAAAAATCAAACTAAAAAATGTAAAATAAATAATAGTAAAAAAAAATACGCTTTTATACAAAATCCAACAAAAAATAGAAAATAAATATGAATTAAGAATCGTGAATTAAAAGCGTGGGGTGCATGGTATCAATGAGTAGAAGGGATATTATGTATATTAAAAAACTTTGTGCCATCTTCAACCAACTCACAAATTCTGTTTGCGCTCATAGACCGGCGGCTCGTGTCAATCCTAAGTTATCGACAAAGCGGACGCGGTCAGTAGTTGGATGGGTGACCGCGAGTGGCAAAAGTTTCTTGTGCGTTTCCGCGCTTCGGAGGGCACGTAAAGCCGTCGGTCCTGGTTGTTATCGTAAGATAACGTTGTTGTCTGTTGAATAATAAATAAGTTTAGTTGTAATTGTTAACAGACTAGTTGCCGCGATCCCGTGGCTCGTATTCTGAATTTGTTTCGCTTTGTCGTTAGGTAATATCCATAAACTCTCTAGGATAATCAGTATAGTCACCCATTGTGCCGTAATTATAAGTTATTTACATTTTGCATGTGATGTTTGCCTGTAATAGGTTGTGCACGTAGTTATAAGATTCTTGAAACTTGTTCATTTCCATGTTATAACCATCCATGTTATATCCAACCAACCATGTTATATCTATAAAAAATAACAGTCGTTAAGCCATGTCGGAGGCCCTCGGCTGGCGTGCAAACTTCCGACACTTGGGTTGGCCACTAACCCCTCCACAAATTCGCATTTGGACGTCGCGGCGTGGTGGAGTATGTATGCTCTAGGCCGGCTTACTCAAGAGTATAGACGCGTACTCTGTAGTGAGATATTAATAGGTTGAAAACAAGTAGGTAAGGTAATTATTAAAATTAATAAGCTTAACGTAATATTTCTAAGAATACCTTTTTAACGAATCAATAACGATTATTATTTAATACTAGCAGACCCGGCTAACTTCGTATCGCCTAAGAAACTTTTTTTAAACTAAAAATAGCCTGAGTTACTCCTTGTTACATCAGCTATCTGCCAGTGAAAGCCCCGTCAAAATCGGTCCAGCCATTTTAGAGATAAGCCGGAACAAACAGACAGACAGACAAAAATTGTAAAAAATGTTATTTTGGTATATGTACCGTGTATACATCCAAATGCACTTATTAAAAAGCGGTTATTTTAATATTACAAACAAACACTCCAATTGTATTTATTTGTATTGTATAATGTCACACGTTTTCTTCCTGTAGTTGAGACGTTGAGTAAGTTCGAGCATAATAATAAGCAAGACGCAGCGTTTTCTCTGCAGCAGTTTACCACGTTTATGGAGCTCGCAAGTCGCAACTTCCCTGCTCGTAAGAGTCAGAGCGTAATAGCACAGCTGAACACAAGTGCCTCTGTATACCTAATTATTAATCTTTACCAAACGACGTAAGGAGTGCTTTAGAGCAGATCTTAAGACGCGTCCTATATAACCAGGATATTGTATTATTGCGATTTATATTAAAATAAAAGCTTACTCGTAGGAGACGTTTACACTAAACTATATATAAATAGGCTAGGATATAAAACCCATCCTATTGCTTGGGTGTCGCATGATTTGTTTATTACTTTTATATGTATGTATGTACCTCTAAATCTGTCGAAACTCGAAATATACATTTTCACGATGCCAAGTCTAAGATGTCTTTTATGGCAACGAATTCTATGGTTGTCTCTAGGTCAAAGTCAGCTCTTTGGCGTCCTTCCAGATATCTTATACCAAGGCCACTTTTTGCGGTCGACTGGATATATGGGGGCCATGATCTTATAACGATGTTCACGCCTGCCAAAATGGTACCCTTGAGCTATAAAATTTAAAAAGATAATCAATTATGTTGAAGTTATGCTTGGTTTTGCTAGACCTAGGTACTTAACTAACTTTAGCGTTTGTATTAGTAGGTAATGGAAATTATATTACAAAATAAGTTTCGAAGTGAACTATATAATCAAAGACCAACTTTCAAATTCGATTATTAAAAAAACAAAGTACACAGTGTACCCAGCTTATATTGAGCAGAATATTTAGAATAGCTCTAGTTTATGTTAAGATTACCAAGAATAAGCATTCCATTAACAACGCACGAATAAATAATCGGAAGCCACGCTTTGAACATAATCCTGTCGTATTTTCGTTCCATAAGCGTCATCAGGTTTCACCCCTGAGCGGCGCTGCAAGCGCACGGCGGATCTCGTTCCAAAAAATTCGTTTAATCGAAACGAGGAATATTGCGAAAAAATCTAATAAAAACAGCTGGATGGAGGGCTCGGAAATTGGAATCTTGACACCCAGTAGGCAGCGATGAGCCAGCCACACCTGGGACAATTACACGCGCCGGATAAATCGAAACATTCCATTGACAAAGCCGAATTTATACAAAGGAACTGCTCCAAATTATTTTTTATTATTTATTCAAATAACGGGAATGAATAATATAATTACAGTCGAAAATTAATGAATAATTTTTCAACAAATAAAACACTCATCACCCACGTTTCCATTACCACCTGCTAATTACGCTGAAGGAGTAAGTGACTGTATAATCTGGGGGCACGGCAGTGCCCCCGCCAAGTCGAGCAAAAAAGCGGCACGGCCGTACCATCCTTTTCTCGAAGCAATTCAGGCCATTTTCGACCCCCCATAACTTCGTTGTGGATAAAGCTAGAAGCCTGAATTTTTAGTAACCAAGCAG
The DNA here is from genome assembly GCA_951805285.1 of Thymelicus acteon. Lineage (NCBI taxonomy): Eukaryota > Metazoa > Arthropoda > Insecta > Lepidoptera > Hesperiidae > Thymelicus > Thymelicus acteon. The sequence goes on along the minus strand of OX638221.1, from coordinate 5,087,796 downwards.
GCATTGTATATACACGGTATATTTCAAATTTCATTCAATTTGAACTAGTAGTTTAAGAATTATAACAAGTCAAAGTTTCTTAATTTCGTCACTCACTGACTGACTGACCGATCATCAAAACTCTAAGGCACTTCTAGAAGACATAGAAGCTTCAAATTTGGAACACAATTTTATGTTTTAAATAAATAGATTGACTTGGCAATCGCAATAAACAATCAAATTAATATAATATGTAGGTTATATATTAGGTTGTATAGTATTACTTGTAAGATACATTGTGTTTTCATGCGATGGTCAAGTCGATCTATTTATTTAAAACATAAAAGATTTTTAATATTGATAATATGGTCACCGACTTGGTATTACATGGATCTTACAACTTTTTACGGTAGAAGAACTGAGTTGCGAGACTTGGTTTTTTTTACAAGTTTTGTTTTTGATGGCATACACTTTACACTACTGTAATAAATACAGGTTACACTAAAGGGGACTTCTTCGTGGGGATTTTAGGAATAAACCAAAAATACTTCATTGTCAACACAGATCAATTATCGCGTACATTTGCTCAATAGGCAGTCGTATTCACACCGCGCTCCCAACGTGATATAGGAAACTTGATCTTTCACCGGCTCGCATTTTTACCTTCATTTCCATTGGTTTTTCACCAACGAATATTGAATGAGCACTCGACAGTCATTGCTCGCAATGTCTGTCACTCCGATTCGAATTTACAACTGGCATTCGGCGACACATCTATTTTTGCTGGCAAGTGTCGGTATGTAAGTTAAGTGTGCATTTTCAAAGAGGAGTAAATTTGGAATTTGTGCGAACTTCGGCTATGGAAGTATTTTTTAGGGTTCCGTAGCCGAATGGCAAAAAACGGAACCCTTATAGATTCGTCATGTCTGTCTGTCTGTCTGTCTGTCTGTCTGTCTGTCTGTCCGTCCGTATGTCTCAGCCACTTTTTTCCGAAACTATAAGAGTTATACTGTTGAAACTTGGTGAGTAGATGTATTCTGTGAACCGCATTAAGATTTTCACACAAAAATAAAAAAAACACTAAATTTTGGGGGTTCCCCATACTTAGAACTGAAACTCAAAAATGTTTTTTTCATCAAATCCATACGTGTGAATAGGTCTTCAAAAATGATATTGAGGTTTCTAATATCATTTTTTTCTAAACTGAATAGTTTGCGCGAGAGACACTTCCAAAGTGGTAAAATGTGTGTCCCCCCCCCCCGTAACTTCTAAAATAAGAGAATGATAAAACTAAAAAAAATATATGATGTACATTACCATGAAAACTTCCAACGAAAATTGGTTTGAATGATATTTAGTAAGTAGTTTTTTTTTAATACGTCATAAATCGTAAACCGCAAAAAACATTGATCAAAGTTACAACGAACTACAAGAACTTTTATATTATGTTACTTGCTGCTACGGAACCCTTCATGAGCGAGTCCGACTCGCACTTGGCCGCTTTTTTATTAAAACAATGATACATTTTGAATCACCTGAAAGCCCGTTGTTATTGAAACTGCCTGCAGAACAATTTGTTTCGGGTTCATGCCAGTCGGGTTTTAGCCGAAATCCTGATTAAAAAGAACTAATCTCGAAATTCCATTACTTTGAAAGTATCAAGATGAAAAATTTTCTATCATGATTTTGAGACGAAAGACTGTTAGTACTGACGTAATTCATAAGCTGTATTTACATAAGAATAAATGAATATGTACTTACATTCAGAGAAATTGAAAACCTGGGGATAATATTTATATATTTTTGTTGCCCTCTGCTCTTTACAAAATACGGAGATGATTTTATAGCTTGTAACATAAACTATCAAATCGCGGCTTCGGTAACCTTAAATAATAAATTTTGTAATGTACAGTCTCGATCACAAGACTGGCGCTGAACAATATATGCCATAGGTACATACACATACGCACAACATACTTGCATCGCATCAATGTTGCATGTATTGTAATATCCTGCAAGTGATGGGTTTCCTAGAACGCGATATGAATTATTATGTTTCAGTTTTACTGTGGTTTTATGACACTACACTACAACTACAGTATAGGTATATAACCTTTATTTCGTGTAAGCTGGTGTATAAAAGCCAGATATTAATCGCTCTATCATTGTTTGCTAAATGGATTTATTTTTACTACGTAAATAGATACAGTTAATATAATAAGGACGAGGAAAGTAAGGCTTCATTCATTTGTATTGCTAACAAAGGAATATTATACTGCTAACTTAAGGTAAGGAACCCATTTAAAGGATGAAATACTCCAAGTTTGTTGGAAAATATTTTGTGTTAAATAACTTTCGGATCTTTGACTTGTTTTATTGCCGTAATTTATGTTCGATAACAACAGTATATTTCTACCAATTTTAACTGCCTCGAGGATATTGTATTTTTGTGTTTTCCTTTACTTACTCCAATAATAATAGATACATATTTTTTAATATTCGTTGTACCTTTAGGCTAACGTATCGTTTTAATATACGCAGGTTGAAAACATTCAGGGGCCTAGCTACCGCCGTATCAGCCGTATCAATTATACGGGGACCCCAGCATATAGGGGCCCCCACTAACGCTCCCAAAAAAAAGCTCGCCAGCGGCCTACGACCGCTATACAGTTGGCACTCCTTTTATATTTGACACAGCTGACGTTGAGGGGGCCCCACAACAAATATTGATATGGGGCCTCCTTAGGCCTAGCCACTGGTGACATTAGAATATGCATCCTCTCAATTGTATATTATTATAGTATATGTATCTCTATAATTATTATTATCTCGTAGCAAACCAATTTAACCAAAATTTTACATCGAATGATTGAACTAATAATATTCTTATATAGCACGAGTAACCGCCCTCGCTTTGCTTCGGTTTTCTTATTTTTTTTATACCTTGGGTTACATTATTGGAGTTTTATTAAGGATCCCTAATATTTTTTTTGAAAATATAATATAGCCTATGTTACTCGGGGATAGTGTAGCTTCCCAACAGTGAAAGAATTTTTCAAATCGGTTTAGTAGTTTCGGAGCCAATTCAATGCAAACAAAAAATCAAATCTTTCCTCTTTATATATTAGTATAGAAGTATAGATTAAACATCACCAATAACATCAACGTTGGTTTAGGACTCATCCACAATTAGAAATACGGTGCCGTCGACTTTGTTCACTTAATTCACTCAGGTATCATAAGTCTACTTCTAGTGTGTTTTATTCACCTATACCTTTAAAGAAGAACTCTCAGAAGAACTCTCAGAAGTGTGTTACTCAACATGAGTTATTTCGTACATTATAACGTAATGCACGGTCAACACAACAAGAACAAAATATATTAGATATACCTAACACAAATCTACCTTACCCTGAAATGGAATCCCTCAGAGAGATTCCCTCTCTTATGACCAGACAGGTTCACTACAAACCGAGTCAATATGTTAATATTGACAATATATTTATATTTTAGTTTTGGTTATATATTTTTATATAATTGGAAAGGCACACGATGTAATTATATAGGTAAATACTATTTAAGGTGCAGCTTGGCAATGTATACTACTAAATAAACATGATCGTCATTTAAAAATAATCCGACTTGAATTCAACTAATCTTCCATGACCATAAGTGGATAAACAAGATTATTTTCTCCCGCATATGTCATCAGTCGCTTCGCAAAATTAAATTATGCTTCTCACTTTCAAATGTGATTAATCTCTCACGCGTGTCATTCTGTTCCCTTGCTCACTTGCCTCTCTTGCATTCATTATTAGATTATGACTTTGTAATGGTCGCATATGCTCCGTGCGGAATAAGTCCTTGTTTTTCGAACGTTTACTTCTATTCTTCCTGTACTTCACTTTCAAAGCCGGCAAGTGTGGTATCCGAAACATAATCGACCAATAAAGCTTAGTAGTAGTATTAATCGTATTCCATTTCCGAATCATTAAACAAGCACTTACTAAGTAAGTACTAGTATTTTCGTAATTTGCAAGGGTTCATTATTTATTTCTAAAAAATCAGATAATTAGGTACACAAGTAAACTTGCGAAGCGAATGAATATCTAGAAACAAAGTTAGGCACGAGAGTTACTAATGAGCTTTTCCTTTAATTTCAAAACTATATTTGCTAACTCTGTAACAAAATAGGAAAATTAGTAAGTTCTAAAACTTATGTAACGTATAAAAATGGTTTAAGTAAAACGTTATTTAGTCGCCCACTTCCCCCCTTTCCTCCGGTCTTTGCTTTCCACGTTAAAGCAAAGATAGCCGACTAGATATCGGCCAGTAGCTATTAAGGAATAGCTGCTACCCTTACTCGGGTATGATGGTAACATGGCCAGAAGCCACTGCAGCACTGCTATAAAAAATATCACATTGATATGACGTATATACCTACTATGGGAGATACCTCTTAAAGTCACTTAAAGAATTTTAAACGCACAGAAGTGTTAATAAGTCCCATTTCCTATTTATTCCGTTTTTATTACTATTTTGACTTTTTGTTTACTACTTCACATTTAATCATCGATAGTTTATTAACATCCTTTATTAAATACTTAGTATTCGTAACTAAGTTGTTTAAATTATATCTGTAACTAATAAGTGTAGTTTTGTAAGCAATCTTTTCAATCCGTGGCAAATATAGGTAGAGTAAGCGAACTATTTTATAACTATAGGTAAGCATGCTATTAATATCTGACTTCATCAATAAATTAATTGATTATAGATAAACACTCGATTTGAGCTACTTCGGATAGTGAAGTAAACCCAATTTATATTGTCCTACACACAGAACATCTAATTATTAGATGTTCTGTGGTCCTACAGTACCTGTCTAACATGAAACGTGACGAGAAAGTTTGAAACCCGGAAAGGTATTTTGATTCTTGACATAATTCGTAAACGTTAGAACAATGCCCTTAAAATGAGTTGATGGACGGCGAGTCTTTCAATTTAAAGTACAGGGTTTAAATTTATGTTTTGGTCGAGTCGTTGCGTTAAAAGTTTCACAGCGACGCGTAAAAATAAACTGTACTTGTAAAACATGTCTCACTGTTTAGGGTTCCATCTAAGAATTGGAATCATTATTATGTACATACAATAATATAAAATAAATATCGTTCATGACAGCGTTTTGATACCCTCGTACAATATAAAGCAACGAAAATGAAACACCGATATTTCAATGCTTATAAATGCAAGAGTAACGAAAGTTACGGTATCGAGGTTTTCTACCTTATAAGAGTTAACACATTTCTATGTACAAGTTCTGAATATATTAGGAGAACAGTCCTTCTCAAGATATTTGGTAATTGCAAAAACAATCTAAATTTTACCTAATAATAAATTTTACTAACAAAAAATAACCGACTTCAAAATTACTCAAAAACTACTTGTCAGATTTCGTTCAAATTTATGTGGGACCGCATGACAAGCAACTGCTTTCGATTAAAAAAAGAATCATCAAAATCGGTTCACCCAGTTGAAAGTTCTGAGGTAACAAACATAAAAAAAATACAGTCTAATTAAGAACCTCCTCCTTTTTTGAAGTCGGTTAAAAATACAGACTAAACGAAAAAGAACCCCTAAATTATCGCTGAACATACATACATATGTAGTAATCTCTATATCAAAATCACCATTATGTATACCTGTAATATTTCAGGGATTCCCTCAGTTCCTCGTGGACCCCATCATCAGACCACACTCTTGATAAACATGGGACCAATATTTTTAGATAATAAAATAATTATTTAAATCAGTTGATAAATGACGGAGTCGTGTGGCAACAAAAATAAGAAAATAAAACCAAATTAAAACTTTTTCATGTTTTTGAATTCAGTTAAAATGAACAAGTTCTGAATTTACCAACATTCAATCCATTTATAAAGTCAGGTTCACGCTACGAATTAACCTGAAATGAATGTCTGGAACCTATTTAATTAAACTAAACGCGAGTAAAGCACGTTGTGTACGGAAATCTCTACGCAAGTCGGTTTCGCCTTTGACCGCCTTTATACTCTGCGCCAATGAAATTGTTAATACACTGGATTAAGTCACTCAACTTAAGTGGCCTACTAATAAATATTTCATAGAACTACCTCATGACCTAGCAACGTATCTTCCGTGAAAGAGAAGGCTTTCGAAGTCGGATGAAAGCCTCCAAAAACGAGCGCGTACAAAGATTTTCAAGAGAACCTCTTCTCTGACGGGTCAGGTCAACAGTTAAGAAAATTGTACACATGATAGCTTTCAGCGTTCACGATACAATACCTGCGTCACTTTGATCAAAGTAATTGATTATATTATCCTGCTATGAGATATAATGCAGGTAGCATTATAAAAGTGATTGATTTTTCATTTGTCGATCATGTTAAAATGGCTCAATGGATTTGGATATAATTTTGTAATTTCCGCACACACACAGTTTATATTAAAGTATGGATTACATAATAGTATACTGTGGTATTACTATAAAAGCAGTTCACCTTTAATTCTAGGACTACACGAGACACCGAAAGGGGTAGTTACAGGATGTCTAGTTCGATTGAAAAGGTTTACCAAATCCGAGAAGCGAAGCACTATATCATTTGCATCTGCTGTAAATGTAGCACAGTTGCGGGACCACAGTATCAGTAATAGTAAAAACGATTCATAATATTCGCTGCGCGCTCTCAAATATTTAGCGTTATAAATAATTCATAGGCAGTGACCCTCGGACTCAGTAACGAATGCGTGATCTAATGAAACAGTGATTCGGCACTGGCAACGCTATCTGATCTAGCGGAATTCATTTCCACTTATAAGCAGGCCGGCCCCAAATGAATTACATATTATTTGTTTGCTTTCATTAACGTTTACCTAACCAAGTTGAATGAATTTCTAGCCTTGACTCACTAAATCGATTCCTGATAATGATAATATTGTAAAGTTAGTTTTGTATTTTTTAGCATGTTTTACAAATCAAATAATTTTTACTACTTAAGTAGTTTGTGTACTTTTGAGTTCGCTTTTTTTTGGTCCGCTGCGTCAGTGATTTATGAGACAAAATTATGTTTCATACATCACGGACCTTTGGACGAGGTGACATTTTGAAAAGGTATAATAATATTAATAATATAGTGGTCACGTGGGTATATTTTAGATATTTTTATAATTAGAGCAAATGATATAAAATCTATTTATTATTTTACCAGACTCTGCCTTATTATATACAAAGTTTATTCAAATATATAAAATTTATGTTATGATAATTATTTTTAAATATGACATTCGTGAAAGCGTTCGAAACGTGCGGTTGGCGTCAGGTCAGGAGTATTCGAATAAACATATTCGATAACATCTTCAGTGATCGATCACTTATTTACTAGGTCTAATAGTAATCTCTGCTAATGGCTGGCCGAGTTGCATTTACCACTGATAGTCCGGTCAATTTAGACATTCGAAGGTGCATAAATTCCCAACAAGCTGAAAATCAGTAAGATTGTTCAAAACATAATTATAAATAAAATTGTTAAATTCTCCATCATTCCCGTGTATGGAAAAAAAAATATTCAAGGTCATAGGTCAAAAAAATGAGTTTTTCGCGATTTTCAGCAAAACGGTAAGTTTTATCATAAAGTACCCCAGACAAAAATTGTAGATCATAAAATTATCTATAAAAATGTATCAATACTTTTTTACTATGAAGTACCGTTTCTGAGATATAACAATTAAAAAACGCGCTAAGTACACTACCCTGAGTTAGCGCGGTGAACGTGTGCATATTATAACGATAAAAACTGACAACTTTTTGAATCGTTGTATCTCAGAAACGGTGGCTCGTAGGAAAAAAATATTGATACATTTTTATAGATAATTTTATGATCTACAATTTTTGTCTGGGGTACTTTATGATAAAACTTACCGTTTTGCTGAAAATCGCGAAAAACCTTTTTTGACCTTTGACCTAGAATTTTTTTTTTTTTTTTCCATACACGGGAATAATGAGGAACTTAAAATTTTTATTTATAATTATGTTTTGAACAATCTTACTGATTTTCAGCTTGTTGGGAATTTATGCACCTTCACTATCACTTTTTGGTCTAAATTGACCGGACTATGACATGAATTAAATACGTAGTAATCTATTCTGTGCTAGTTGCTACTAGTCACTATAACGTTTTCAATAATAAGTAATTCCGGCTGCTATAATAAGTATTAAGTATGTGCTTCATAGGTATACCTTCGAAGTTGACGTATTTATTTAATTATCTCAAATCTGGTTATTTTTCAAACTTTCTCTGAACTTTAAATCATTATAATATAATCGATCCTTTGCAGTTGATGGTCTCTCATTTCCACTACTGTGAGATATGAAAACACCAAAGAAAGGACAAAGCTTAAAACTTAAAAGTACTGGTAGCTGTCGATTGACGGAATCTTTTCAACACAGAAGCCCCTCTATATGTACTTTTTTTAGGGTTCTGAAGTAATATCGGAACCCTTATAGTTTAAATTTTACTTTTTCTGGTGTATTACTTAAAGAAATAAAATACGATGAACTTCCGATAGAGTTGAATAGTAAGTGGTTAATGGTATGTAAGTTAACTATCAGGACCAAAATTTATTAGTTACTAGCTGCCCGGACAAACTTCGTTCTGTCAAAAAAATTTTTTATTAAAACCTTCCGTCTATCCTGTCTTTCAAGTTGGATCAAACTGCACACGGTGTGCAAATTTGATTAAAATCGGTTAAGTAGTTTAGGAGTCCATCGCGGACAAACAACGTGACACGTAATTTATGTGTATTAAGATTAAACCAAACCAAATGTTTCTTGAAACTATTAAATCTTTAGTAAATTAGCGCCTTGTGGCCGTCTTAACTCTTAAGGCTTTTAGGTTGTACGTTTATAATTAATATTCAAGAAGCAATCTCTGTTAGGTATTATCTGTGTTCCCTAAAGGATAATCTCTTAAAGGTACAAACCCTTTGCCACATATCCATACCCAAACGCTTACTTACACATTAATAAATTTTAAATTATTTACATCTGTTGATTAGCTCGTGCAAGTAGACGAGTTCAGTATTGTTTGTTGTAGATATTGGTTTCTCAAGTGAACTGATTGTTCTGTAGCTCACTAAATCATCTGTATCTATACTCTATACAAATAAATAAAATTGGAGTGTCTGTTTGTAATATTAAAATAACCGCTTTTTACTAAGTGCATTTGGATGTATACACGGTACATATACCAACACAACATTTTTTACAATTTTTGTCTGTCTGTCTGTCTGTTTGATCCGGCTAATCTTTGAAATATCTGGACCGATATTGACGGGATTTTCACTGGCAGATAGCTGATGTAACAAGGAGTAACTTAGGCTACTTTTATTTTAGAAAAAAAATAGTTTGTTAGGCGATACGAAGTTCACCGGATCAGCTAGTATCAAATACTATAGTTGATTCCGCGGCTACCGTGAAAAAAAGTTCGAATCCCGGCCGGGACAGACACGCTCGTGTGTCTGATAAAAGATATGATTGTTCTCGCTTGATATCTCACTTGTGACTGTTTACTGTGCTAGTGATTTATTAAGAGCATTATAGTCACCGGTAGAATGTAGGATAGAACTGATAGAAGACACGTAATTTCTACCAGCGTTACATCCTGCGAGATGTGTCAGCATTTTTAAATAATTCACAATTACGTAAGTTAACTAACAATATTATTATGCACTCCGTTTTCCGAGAACAATTTATGCGGCATTCTTGCCACATTGCCGCATCACGTCCCTGAAAACTGGAGAAGCGACCTGCCAAAGCAAATGTAGGTACTGGAATTTGTATTATGCTATAAACTAGTGCAGCGGCCTTTTGGCAAGCTCATCCAAGGACAATGCATCCATCCTAAGTAGCTTTCCTTTGTACACAATTTATATTTAAGTTCGGCGTGTACATTTCGCCTTGATCTATTTTCTTCTCTATTGAAGAATCTGCTCATTGTTTTCCTCTCTTTATTTCGAAACTTTTCGGAGACAAAACAAAGTGAAGCAGGAAAATAAAGGCAAGAAAAATGCTATAAAGATATACGTTGACAGTATTTGTTGATGGCTTGGAGGATTTAATGGCACTAATGTGTTAATGAAACAAAATTATAAACGGTTGGATGTTCTGTTTGTGCCTATATATAGGTACTATAGTAAATATTAAATAATAAATATTTTGTTGTTTCATTTAAGCCTTTGAAAGCCGATATCGAAAATCAAATGAGAGTCACGCGAAATTCCATGAGCTTCCCGCTTTTTATTCGCCGACTGATATCGAAGCACTTAACAATTTACAATGATGAATAGGTTTTTGCGAAATATACGCAATTCATTTTATTAATTTAACGTTGGGTGTATTGTTTTCATTGCTTGTGACGTGAGCAGTACTTACACTGGGTATGGGTATTAGGCCAATGGTTTGATTGGCGGTCACAAGCATGATTTTCATAAAAAAACAAACATACATATTACATTTGAGAAGGAAGCACAAGTTTACGATACACTTGTTATATTTCAGTTCATTTCGGACCATGCTTCAATTTACGTAGATTAAAACTTAACGTGAAATATTACGCAAATATGTAAATTGTGCGCCAAGTGTGCTGTTTTAATTTTTTTTGTATACATCACCCGGTGCTGCGATGGCAGTGCTGGCACAGCTTGGATAATGTTATAATTCCAGATTTTTAAAAACCACTATAATTTTTAGTTTTTCTCGTTCTTTACAAGTTAAAATTTTTTATTATATTATATAGTCACAAAAACTCGAACATTGAAAGGTAGATCTTTGGTAACTCTTTTTAAAACTCTTTCTCGGCCGGCAACGTATCTATGATGCCTTTGATGTTGCTGATGTCCATGGGCAACCACAGCAACTTACCAACAGGTGGAACGTCTGCACGTTTGCCGGCTATTTCCATAAAAAATATTCAAGAAAGTATAATCAAAATTAAACCAAATGAAAAACTAAAAATCTGACACTTGATTTATTTCTACAAGTTAACGCCATACGCCATACATATCCGTGAATATTAGAGCGCGGCTCAACAACATAGACCTATATGTATATAATATACTAGGTATACTAAACAGGCGGTTCTACTAAAAGTTTGGACACCGACGTTGACACCATAATAATAATATGGTACCAACGCATTTTAGTGCGAGCAAGCGAGACAAGTAAAAGTCATTTTTGAAAAACCCCGACCGTTCAAGAACACATAATAACGCATATTGTTTATTGTGCACAGTTAAAACGTCTTCATTATTTAGGTTTGAACTTTATTTGAGTTTATTTAAATTATAATTGGTAAATAACTATATTTTTACTTACATTTTTTAAATATATTTACTGCAAAATATTTTATATCCGCCATCTTTAACCGAACTTGACCAAACGAAGCGCCGCGCTGTCACAGAATATGAAAAATGTGTAATAAAGAAATATATTTAAATCTATGCTCAACAAAGACCATTTCACACTTTCACACAGTAACGTTAGTAAAAGCATATTTATGTAATTCAACCTTATAACCTACTAAACTATAAACATAACACGTAGTGCGTGAATAGCGTGAATGAAAACACGCCAGCTATTTACTTTGCTGCTAATTCACGTCTTATGCGGCGGTAATAAAGCACAAATTGTGTATCTATAATTACATTTTTGGTGCAAAACGCCGAGTGCGGTACGTCTTTGTAGAATATAAATGTGCAGTTTATCCATAGTTATCTAATGCCTGCTCTACATATTGGTGAATTATTCAAGCGTTTATAAGTCGTGTCACGGTCAGATTAAATTTTGTCATTCATTATTATGAAATCGATTTCCGTTTATTCAAAGAAAAATCTGCATCCTTATTGTAAGTTAGTAAATATATTTAAATAAATAACAAATAACGCTTCACACTCATAGCTCCACACTAGGATTCCCTGTGTCGTGGGTGCCACGGACAACACACAAGACATATATATATTTACTTATACATCGTGCTAGAAACAATAAGATTAATTTAGATCCAGTTATTTCTTTCGTTTCCATACAATAGGTTATAGTTCCCATTCTGACACTCGTAAGTAATAGATTTATTAATTTAATATTTACCTGTCATCATTGTCAGTATCCTGAGCCAGAGTGAGTAACGTAACGTAATTAGTAATGTAAACGAAACCGCCTTCAGCAATATGCACCTGTAAGATACCGAAGATATAAGAATCGATATATAAAAACACCACCGAAATTAACGCACGTACGAACAACATCACGTACTGTAATGAAATATCTGCGCGCATAGCTGCCAGTGCTGCCACGATTTGTTCAGCGGAGCTTCTGGAATTCCCAATAGAAGATATTTTACACAAATACAGATCGACTTTGTTTATATCAACATTCTGCGGTAGACAGAATACGATAAATGAAGTGTCATAATTTATGCCATCTCATCTCCTTCGCACATGAAAGAGGTTGTATGCTTGCTCATTTTGCCTCTCATAGATTTTTTTGCATTTCTGAAACAAAATAATACGGTGAAGTGTATTGAAATTAAATTATTGAAGGGTCGTAATTAATTATGAATTAAAATTTAAGGATTTTTTCCTAGGAAACAGAATTATTAGTTTACATAAACGTACTGGACAAAAAAAACTATGAGTATACTCATACTATGTATGTATCTGACCTCTTTCACTTACGCCCCAACTCAGAGTCACTAATGGTTACTTAAATCGCTCCGTAGTATAGAATCACCATACAAATTCTGTACTAAGGAGCGATTTATGTAACCGTGAGTAATCACCATACAAATTCTATACTAAGGAGCGGTTTTAGTAACCGTTAGTGACTCTGAGTTGGGGCGTAAAACCCCATATAGTCGCATTGACCTATTATTACTAGTATAGTCGTCTCAATTTGCACACACATTCCGGCCGGCATCCATTTAGCTACCATCGGAATATCACAAATTGTTTTGCTAATCAGCCATACCGGATGTCGCCCATAAATTAACGGAATTTTGATGTAGAGAGTAGCTTCACAATTACAACTAAAACATTAATTATTAATTGAATAATATTAAATTTAATAAACTTAAATAATGTAAGTTACACTTAATAATACACTTTATTATAACTTTTTCGGAAGTTATTTTAGAACAAACTGCGTATGATAGGTATAGGTATATCATAACAAATTTCTTCGAGAAAGTCTTTGCCAGAAATCTCACTACAGGTAATTAATTTTTTACAGACCTGAAGTAACATGGACATTTTTTTCATATCCGTTAAGTTCTTAAAACGATAATTTTGTTATAAAGGTTTTGTTTGAAATTTAATTTAAACTTTTTCTTTGGTAATTATTTAATCTTTAGCTGAAGCCAATCAGTTTTCCCTAAATGAAAATTTTAGTATGGCAATTTTACCTAAAATTAGATTTAGATATAGATATATATCTAAATCTAATATTATAAATGTAAAAGTTTCTGAGGATGTTTGTTACTCTTCCACGCAAAAACTACTGAACAGATTTTTATAAAATTTAGCACACAGGTAGATCATAATCTGAAATAGGACATAGAGTACCTAATATCCCGGAAAACGCGGACAAAGCCGAGGGTAGACCGAAGCCAAGGGTATCTTTATCTTTATTTCTTCTTTCTTTATTCTTTATTTATCTTTGAGCTTACTCGTATATCGTTGATTCCATTCTAACTGGGATCAACTATATCAGTTCTGTTATCCTATTACCCCCTTATTAATAAAAATAGGCAAAGTTATATAGGACTTACAGGTGTTTTGATTTTTTCATTCTTATGAAAAACGATAAAGATAAAAAATATGTTATGAATATACTGTTGAACTATAAGTACAAATTAACGAGTACATATTTATAATGCTTATGTGTGTATCTTTAAAATATCGAGTGTGCACACTGTGCACTATGCAGTCTGTGCATCCAGTAGTCTAAATTAATAAATATTAACCAAATCAAAATAATTATTGTTTAAAATTGAGGGAAAACATCAAATCTTATATACGCTTGAAACTCATACCCCCGGCAGTAGGTTTTTACCTGTGTCGCGGGTGGCATGGACGATACATAAAACACATCACAATCACAAACATGACCCGAGTACAAATATTTATCCGTCACATAAATATCTACCCCGGCCGAGAATCGAACCCGACACTCCTTGCCCCCAGGGTCGCTACCAACTAGGTAAGGGTCGTCATACATTATTTACTTGTATATATTATCTTTGAAACCACTAGTGTTCCGGCTAGAGGCTTGTGTTGTGAGTCAGTTTTCTTTCTTCTCCTCTTTTTTGGCCGGCAACGTATAAGTAATGCCTTTGGTGTAATTGACTTCCATGGGTGACCACTTACTATAAATTTACTTTTCTGGTCATTGGTCGGCTAACTCGGCTATTACACAACAAACATCCATGATACATATGTATATCGCTTCTTCATTTTTGGAAACTGTTTGAACTTTCAGTCGAGTTTAATTATTTATTTACCAGCGTGGCTCAACAACTGCGCGTACCATATCGGTATTGATTGATCGTATCGCTGTGATCCATGGCCCGCCGTGTCACTAGCTCACTGGCTCACAGCTCGCACCCGGTTTTTAGTTTTACGTATCTCGTTTTATGCAATCTAAAGCTTTCAGCTGCGATTTGATTAATTTAATAGTCATTTTTTCATGGTGTTATACTCGTGTACGTAGCGGAAAACTTGCCCCTTTTATATAATATAAGGAAATTTTAATATAAGGAATATTAAGGCAGGCAGGTCGAGTGAGTAATTTATTTAAACAAATTAACAATCAACATTCAAAATTATCAATGTGATATAACCCATTGACTAATTCGCTAAACATAATATATTTGTAGTCATAGCGTACTCTCGCCAAAACATCATTTTGTGTAATTTTGTATCTGGTTAATTCATGATTATATACGAGTACCTATAGCTACTTTCAGGTGAAAGCGGCGAAAGATCTTCAGTTACGTTACATTGAGTGGCGATGACAACTCTACCTTCAACTGTTGATATCAACATATAGGATGTTACTGCTTCTGAAGACAGGAAATTACAATTCTACATATTTCAGAAAGTGAACCCAAGTTCACATTTTATTGAAGGTAGATACATAAATAAATCAGGAAGCATAGATCTCTACTACTTATACCGTTTACAAAACAAGAATAAGACGAAAATAAAACAGATCGGAAGTTATCTGGATCTAAATATTATTTAATCTGTATATATAAAAATCAATTGCTGTTCGTTTGTCTCGCTAAAACTCAAGAATGGCTGGAACGATTTGGCTAATTTTGATCTTGAAATATTTGTGGAACTTCACGGAAGGTTTTAACGATGAGAAACATAAATAATAAGTAACGGAAAATACTAAAATCGACATTTTAATTTTCCAATACAAAATGATTCTAACTTATCACTAGGTTGTCAAATATTTATAGGTGCGTTCAGAAAGTCTGTTTCATAGCTGTCCGATCAGTCCGATCTCTAAAGACTTAACGGCCATATTAACTTTCTAATGTAACCTTAGCAACATATTATCAAACTTTTTGTTTTATAACTGACAGTCAAGGGAGAGGGAAAGGGAGAGGGGGAGGGAGAGGAAGACAGAAGGGAAGGGAAGGGAGAGGGGGGCGTTAAAGATCCGGCCATTAAAGATATAACTTTCAGACGAAGACACAGACAGACTTTATAAAACATCCTAAATAGCTACAGATATATGTAAAATTAGGTAAGTACAGGCAAAAATTAGAATAAAAAATCTATTCAAAAAAGTAAAAACCCATCGTAGCATCAGACTTTTTCAAGTCTCCTTAGAAGGTAAAACGCGGAGCTCCGACTGTGCCTTTCAAGTGGCTCTCCTGGAAAATCTAGGTTGAGCCTTCCCGCATAGACTCTGGGATATGACGTTATCAATCGTACGTATACCTCAGGATGATGTCATGGGCCGTAATTACGGTATGATAATATGTTTTATATCTCCTATTTAAGAATAATGCACGCATGTATATAGAATTCTGTGATTTTGTATAGTTTACTTCATTAAAAGTTGTTGGAATTTACTTTATCATTATCAGTGTGAAATCCCTTGATTAGTTGAATTACGAGTAAAATAAATTTCAAGTATAGAGCGGGTCTCAACCATAAATTATTTTTAAGCCAAATCATCAGCGATGACAATGTTATATTAATAAAAAGAGGCAGGTTATTTTATTAATAACCATACTTTGTAATTATTCCGTTCTTGTATTTTCCACTCTGTTAGTAGTGCTTTGTTCGATGGATAATTACACTGTATAAATTGAAGAACGTTTCGAGTTTATTAATATGTTACGGCTTCCCACTACGGCTGTCATTAAAACGTCATTAATAACGATTTATTAAAACGGTCATAAAAACGATCCTTTAAAATGGATACTTATCCCCACGGTCTCCCATCCATCTTTTATATTATTGTGACAGGTGCCCGTCAATAATATTTGATAATAATGTAAAGCATTTTAAAGCACTAATTTGAGAAGGTTAAAAAAATAAAACTCATTCACGTGTGTTCTTGTCTTTGTGTGTTATCCATGGCACCCACGACAGGGAACCCTGGTGTGTGCCGTGTGGCTATAGTGTGTAGCGTTTATTTATAATTATTTTATTTTTATTTCTTTTGTAGCGCACGCACACTTAGAAAAAGAAGTAAAATAACACCGTAGATATAAGTTCAACCTTTTCATCCACAGCTACCCAAAGGCAGGTAAGTACTTTGAAAGATTGTCATGTTATTTTCCTCCGCCATAAGAAAAGTCCTCCATGCAAACGGTGCCGGTGTGCCGCCGACGTTCAATCAAACTATTCAGAGCCTGAGATTTATTCGAACACTCGGATCGCTGCCGTAACAAATTTCTTTCTCCCGGACCCGGTTACCGACGCATTTCTCGTCCATTCACAAACATGAGTAAAAGGGAAAAGGGATTGTGACTGTATCTAAAGCCGGTGAATAAACAACAGATGTTAGGCACGTCACTTACCTTGAAACGCCCTTCTCGGTTCGGAAGTATCCAATTTGAACGGGTAGATCGCGTTTTGAATACGGATGCGTATCGGAAGTATTGTACTAAAACTGGGTTTTAATCTTGAAATAAAAAAAAACACATTCTGTTTACGGTATGGATGATACTATAGGCATATTTGTAACATATTATTATGGGACACTATGGGGAAGACAAGAAAAAAATCTCTCATTTAAACAAAAATAAAAACAGACGAAAATGAAAAATGTAGAAAACACGAAATTTGGTTAATGTCCGATAAAAAAGAATAGCAACTGTCGGGTGCAGGGATTAAGACGCAATATTTCTAAAGCAAAGCGATAAACAAAATAAGTAGGTAAACTAACGTACAAACAAGTTAAATAGTATTCTTAACGGATAAAAAGCTTGGCTTTCTATGTTAGGAAATGTGCTGCATGAACTTGTACAATAATTGAACTGAACACGTCTCGACTGAGCCGTAGTTGGATGGCATATAGAGCAGCTATAGCTTTGGTGCCTTTGGTGGACAAAAACATACATAGATGGGGATATTCAAATGTACTAACAATAAGTTTTAAAAATTAAATTGTCTAAGAGCAACCAAAACAAAAAAATAATGCGTAGCTCACGGACCTAAAAAAAAGACGAACGTAATTCCAACAACAAATTCAGTGAAGCACCCATAGTAATACCAACTCTTTATTCGTACAAGTACACACACCCACACATTGACACCATATTGCTTCAATCGCGAATCAAAAATTACGCACAGATGGTAAGCGGGCGGCCATTGGCGCCATTGCTATGCTTCACTCTCGATTAGACGAGGTTATGTCCGTCTTTTTTTTTCAGGTCCGTAACGTAGCTGTATATAATAATATCATTTTCTTTCTTTTTACGATTGCGCGACGCAAGGAAGGGTAATGTGTTTATCACAATGTATGTAATGTGTGTATTTATGTATGTTTGTTCCTATGTGGCATTGTAGAGACCAAATGTGTTAACCGATTTTGATTGACGAACTAAGTCAAGTGGGATGTCGTCGAATACGTTGTTGAATCGTTGAAATGTATCTTAGTAATTATCATTGAAAAATTCGGAAAATAGACCACTTGAACCACTTGACATCTTGGATTAATAATTTTAAATGGCATTCTAGTAGTCAATAGAAGGTATTATTTTATAAATTATTGCTATTATGCCGTTGAAATCAGAACCATTAATCGGTATAACGCTTCTGTCAACTTCTGGCAATCACCACAATAAATGGTAATAATTACATTGTTCAGAATCGGTTAATGGTTATTGGTATAATCTAAATTTTACTAACAAAAAATAACCGACTTACAAATTACTCAAAAACTACTTGTCAGATCTCGTTCAAATTTATGTGGGACCACATGATAAGCACCTGCTTTCGTTTAAAAAAAGAATCATCGAAATCGGTTGGCGTGATATTGAGTTATTCGTCCATTTGTCGCGCACATACTTAATGCAAATTTAAGACTTATATGGTTTTCTCATGGATGTCATTGTCAAATCTCAATAAAATTTAAGTGGGACCACATGACAAGCACCAGCTTTCGATTAAGAAAAGAAAGTTCTGAGGTAACAAACATAAAAAAAAAATACAGTCGAATTGAGAACCTCCTCCTTTTTTGAAGTCGGTTAAAAAAATACATTATTATATACCGTATATGTATTATGGTGGTGTTTAGATAGTAACCGATATGACTTCATAATCCCGTGTGATCATTGACAAAATGTCTCCCTGTTCCTACTCACGTACGGCATACGAGTATCTAGAATTATTTACGCGCAAAGACCACGCGGCCACGTACAGTCTCCGGGTGGGAATGCAAACTAACTAACATGTGTTTCCTGAAGTGTGTCAGCGCAGGTATGTTCAGAGTAGTTTTACCCGACAACTACTATCTCGACACTTTTGTATTGTTCCCGACATCATTTTGCTCTTTGTAGAATTACCTACTGAGACCGGCACGCGCTGGCTGGACTTTAATATGCCAGTATTAACATAATATGTTCATGAGTCGTGTCTGTCTATTGTATTGAGATTAGATTTTGGGAAGTTTTCCTCTAGAATTTTTGATTTTGATCCCGTCATAATATGTACATGTGTATCTATTAGGTACAATTAAATACAACAACACGTATTACATTAGATTTTCATATCACAAGGAGCATCTGTTTCATAGTAATTCATCCTTAATGGATGTATATTTACTAATTATTGAATGTAATAAGTATTATCAACGTTCGGTTTCTCTATTCATTAAATTCAAGTCAGGATCGTCGCAATTTAGCATGTATTCTTAGGAATATTGACACAACATGATTAATTAAGGAGCTACACGTAATCTTTTCGTTATTCAACACGCGTCAATGCGTCAACACAAACCTACTTTCCATAAGGTGACCTATCTCTAATTTGTCAATTAATGGCAGTTTCGGTGGTCTAACGCCAATCACTATCTACTGTAAAAGGCCGATTTCCTCTCCGGCTGCGAACCAATCAAACAGCACACACGAGAGCCAACCGACTTCAGCGAGCGTCATCACAACCTCCGTAATGTGGAATCTAAAGGTACAACAATATTTTGTAATTGATAATTTTTATCTTGTAGAGTAGAAAAGTTATGCACAAAGAAGTGTCACGCTTTTAAATTAAAAGTCATGTTAAGAATGAATTAATTTTGAAGTTGAACATGAGCTACTAATCGATATAATTAGATTTCACACGAACTAACTAATCGACATAATTGTTATAAGTTAAAATATTTGTTAAAAAATTGCTCTAATTACGTGTATCACTTGATGAATAGTGTTGTCCTGGTGATAATAACCGTGCTTGCAAAAAATATTAGATTTATAAGTGTCTACTGAAACAGAGCTTTGCTAATAAACAATACCGGTGTCGTTATTCCTCGACGGGAGTTCAACGTACAGCGACACTATGAGAATTTCGCTTTAAAACTATTGATGTAATTCTTTATTCCCAGCCAGTAGTCCAACATAATGGAAAACCCATTCACGCGAAGCCGTCTCGCGTGTGCTCCGCTGTATTACCGACGTCTCCTACACCCCACGAACTCACATCAAAGTGGGAAAAGCCAATGGAGTAACAAATATCGTATGTTATTCGATATTCCATACAAACTTCCAAGCTCCCATCTCCCTGTAATGGTAGTTTAAATTGCTACTCCCACCCTAAGGATCATCCTTGCAAAGTTGAACTGAAACTATAATATTAGACTTTTAAAACGTTTTATTCATAAACCCTCAAATACTGTCTTGATATTTTTTAAAGGTTGTAAACTTATCTCTTTATAGTGACTT
The DNA here is from genome assembly GCA_951805285.1 of Thymelicus acteon. Taxonomy (NCBI): domain Eukaryota; kingdom Metazoa; phylum Arthropoda; class Insecta; order Lepidoptera; family Hesperiidae; genus Thymelicus; species Thymelicus acteon. The sequence continues at coordinate 5,067,325 of OX638221.1, read as the reverse complement.
GTCGTTTATTATTAATTTGATTTTCATAAAAATATTCTAACTGCGTGAGTGACTTATCCAGTGTAAAATATCTTGCGTAATCTTTGGAAGAACTTATGTTTTAAAAAAAGGAACTGAAACTGCCCGTGAAACGAGGGGTTCCGGATTTGATTCCCGGGCACTCGCTTGTCTGTTCTCGAATCGTGGGTATCACTGACGTTTTATTTGTTTTGACCAGGAGAATTCTAGTGTGTTTGAGTGTTGAATTTATTTTTTTAACAGCTAGTTTTTTTAATAATCTGATGAGTTCAAATTCATGAGTGCAACTACTTTGAAATACGGCTCGCTAAGCTGACAAGACGTAATCCTTTTAGTATTCCATTAAATCTCTTTTTCCGAAGTCAGCGCCGCGGTTAATAAGAATTCAAGCGGTCTTCATTAAGCCACAGCTGAGGGAGACGCTATTGATTTTCAGTTCGTCTAATAAAGGTAAATTCTGTTCAAATTGACGCTCGGCAAGTTTCCAAAAGAAGCCTCTGTATCGCAGCCGCTTTGTCCTGATCCTAACGAATCTAAATTAATACAGCGCCGCGATTGTATCTCGCCATTCTCGACTAACGGGCTTCCCCCGCTACTCCATATTTCGGTTTCTGTATGAGCCACATTTAGAATTATATATAGATCCCTTTATTATGGAACTTTCTATCAGTGAATATAAAACAAAGTCCGCTGCTAGTGCTAAGTGCTGTTTAGCAACGAAAGAGTTAGTTCATGTCACAAAGTCAATCTGGGACAGTCGCTTGGCTTTGTATAACCCAGTAGAACCCACAATCCTGATCGTATGTACATACGAATATTTGTAATCCTTAAATCTATACTATAAAATCTGTAGTGTAAACTATTTTTAAAGTATTTCAGTTGCAATGTTGAAGAGCAACAACGACCAAGTGATTTGACAAATAGTTTGACCCTTCGGATACAACCCGCCATTCGAGTGGTGGTCACCACTTTGCAGGTGACCTACTACTATTAGTCAAGCTTAAGATGGGGAGAGATTAATGTTGTTGGTTATTATTTATGCACAATTAAATTTAGATTATAATATTGACTTGTAAGGAATGTTTAACAAATGTATTAGCTATATAAATAACTAAAAATTAACATGTTACTTAATCTGAAATACTCTGACTTAAATAAAAATTCGTACCAGTAGGTACTACCAGTAAAATGATAGCGTACTAGTCTGAGGCGCGCTATACGAATACTTTACAGAAATGTCGCGTATTTCATGGAATCGTTGCTCTCGCTATTGGTTTCAGAGGCTTCTAAAAGGGCCTTATGGTGCTTCGAAAAAATGATTTCCTTTCTTCTGCGCTTCTTTCCGATTCATTTCGCGGTTATACGACGACTGCATTGTATATTCGCTCTTTGTGATCATGGCCGCAAGTAAATTATTGAGGTATTCATAATAATATTCGTCTATTTAACAAAGTCAACTAAAATTCATTCATGCTACAGTGGCCATGGGCACCGCTGCCCATGTACATCAGAAATACCAAAGGCATCACCAATGCGTTGCCGACCAAGGAGAGAGAAGAAGACAACAATCTTCCAAGACGATCTTATCAACATTATAAAGTTGTAAAAAAATTGTCTTATTTTTGTATAATAATTATGTCCATAGAGGGCTTCAGAAGAGAACTTAACTGAGGCGAGATCACGTCGCCACACGCTGACGCCGCGCACGTCTACAGCCAAATGTTGCGAAAAATTATACACCACCAATTCGCTCCCGACCCACACATATGGACGGCAATTTGTTTTGGCAGGATTTTACGAACACATCCCGCGATTTACTCTGTACTCGGTACCCCGGCTTTATTTGAAAAAACCCGTAACACTTTTATGTAACGGTGCAAACGCGGACGTGATTCGTAAACATGTAACGAAGTCGGCTTAAACACGCACTCCTGTTTGTACACCGGTATATTTTATCCTTCCATTGTTACATTTGTTATTTTAAAAACATGTAGGTACAATAAGTAGGCTTTCACCAATAAATCTGAAAGAAGGGGAACAGCATCCAGAAATATTCGCTTGGTAAGCATGGTAAACCCGCACTGTGTAGGTAATATTTGAATTAAAACTTCTACGAGTATATGGATGGGGGAGGATTAGGATTTTTCTGTCACAAAAAAGCGTTACGGCCGCGTGGAGGGAGTAACGATATATCGCGTGGTGAAAGAATATGAGAGAAAGAGAAAGAATATTTTTTATATATTTTTTTTTTAAATATTTTTTTATTTTATCGTCGGGGTCGTAATGCGTGCGATTCATGCGAGTCGTGCGACGCCCGTTTACACACGTCTTGACAACGTGAAGCCTTCGCTTTAGCCACTTCAGTGCACACAAAGATGAAGTAAACAAACTTCGAGTTAATGCCTTTGTCGCCCGAGTTAGGGCTTCAGATTGGGCGCACTTCCAGCGAAAATAAGCCCGCTTTTTCGCCCACGATCCAACTAAAGACTTCAACAGATCACCTTTTTTTGAATCGACAATTGCTATTGAATTTTAGGGTGCTCTAATACAACACCTCACATTAACGATGAGCACCGATCTCTCTTGTAATGGAGGAAATTATGGCATTCTGTTATGATTAGTGACTGCTCCAAATGGTTCCTAAAGTCTTCCAACTGCTAATTCACGGTTAGCGGAACTGACGGGTTAATATGTCCGGTGTACGGAAGAAATTTTACCATTTAGAACCCGCGCAGATACAAAGTGTTCAGCCGTTCTAAGTTCTTCGTTCTGCTTTCTCTCATCCAAATACCCTCGTAACTCCAATACTTCCCTAAATTACTAACTCGGCTGAACACTTATAATAACTACAAACGATGGGGCTATATATATGGCGTCCAATTGTAATTTTAATGTGAATCCTCAACATAATGTTTGTTACATTACAGCGATATGAATATATTACAAGTTACAACTGTGATTGCGAACTAAGCTCAAATTTATATGAAACCCGAACTGCAAACAAACTTTGTAGATAAGTATAAAATTATTGGCGTAGCTCATGTGTTCCCGGTAGGTGGCGCGGCTAAAGTTGCAATTTACCTCCTCAAACGGAAATATGAACCTCAAGTTGCACCTAATTGGAAAATCAAGAGCCATATATTTCCCGTAAGCCTTCCTCGGGGACTCGTACAATTTATATGGTAGTGGCAGTCTCGAGTTAGTCTAGGTTAGGGAAAGCTGGATTTATTGAGCGTTTGAGCTGGATCATTCCCTTCACTCACTGTCACAGACGTAATATAAATGTATTAAATATCTTAAAATGTGAAATATCTCTGTAAATAATCTGTGTATCTCTAAATGAATTCTAAATGATTGTATTAATTATGCATTCCGTACTCTAATACGCAAATTGAAATTAAATTTTATAATGGAATATTTTGTCTACTATTGATTTTCCATTATCATTCCCATTTTTCAATAATTAAGATTAAAAACGCAATTTTAATACCCTAAATCGAATAATTTTCTAATTTTTTTTAGTTAAATGCCTACAAACCGAAAAATAGTTTCACTTGCATCGTGGTTTCATATTTATATATTTAACATTGCGTTATTGTGTATGTATGCCAATCGGGAGTTTCTTAAACATTCATTTCTCTTCATTGATTCGATTCTATCGTACGGGCTAAGGCAAACCCGTGCTTGTAGCCGTACCTTTTACTCTCAGTCTTCATGAATCATTCGAGCTGCTTATAAATAAACCAATTTCCCGTGCTGTTCTTAGACGTATTAAAAACCCATCAGCATTGATTTATCCGGATGTTAGAGTTTTGGGAACTTTAATTAAAAACCGTAGAAGGCACGTAACGATCACTTTATGCAAATGGAGAGCCACCTCGCTCGCCATTCAAACCATTAATAAGTAATTTATGTAGATGCGTAATGGTACCTGTTTCATATTTATGAAAAATCGATTTGCTTAAATACTAGGTCCCTGATTTTAATACAAATTATAAACATACACGACCTGTACCACAGAAGACATAATTGCCTGTACACGAAGATTCCCTTTACTGCGGATGTCAGGTATTACAAGTTATTTTGTCACATAAAATGCTCGAACTGAGAATCAATGGCGGACCCTTTTATGACACCAAGTTTAGCAAATGAGCAACAAAATTGTATCAAATATTTTTATTGGAAAAATATCCTTTAAACAAATATCTTATTTGGTTTTGTCATATTTTTAAATTTTAATACGTCACAAAATTAATTCAGATTAGGTATCATAATTTTAATTTAAAAGATGAGAAATCTTTCATGTTTTATCCATGTATCTAAATAATAAAGTATACAACTTACCTATAATAATATATTGTAGTGGTAATTGGATGGTAAACATTTTGTCTTAAATATTTTTACAACCTATTTTTAGTGTTTTGTAGATACCTTATAGAGATCCATCTGAAGTTTTTTGACCGTCTGGGATTGGACTAATAAATCAATTTTGTGCTTCAAAAATTAAATGCCGATAATGTTCGCAGCTGGTAAAAAGAGCCACTAATTTCCACTCCTAACAGGAGTCAGGAACAATGAAATGAAGTATCAAAGACCCTCACATAAAATTCATATGTAATGTTTCATACATTCAGAATATCATATGCACAACATAAAGCAGGTTCAATAGTGCTGTAGATAATAATTCATAGCAATGCATCACAAATCACAATCAAATTCACGCTAATACAGCTCGTAGCATTGTGTTTTAGTAATGCAGAATTTATTGACAGATAAAGTTATAATATAGTGATTTGACGTAATATTATTTGTATAACAGCTGTAGGGATTAAAATGAATAAAATACATATTGTATCTTCTTGTTTCCTAACATTTAATTTATTAATTAAAAAACCTTTTTTTTTCAGTGAACGGTCGACGTTCGAGTTGCGTAGACGCGTCCGACTGCATCGATTGTCCGTGCATTCTTATCTGTGCGGCGAGTCGAGTTGTTTACGTCGTTGCGCCGGCCGCCTAGCCGGTCGGCTACGACTGAGGCGTTCTATTAAACTTGAACCTTATTTCAACATGGATACAGCGCATGATGTAAACGAAGACGAACGAAGTTATACAGACATTATAATTGCGGAGAATGAAGCAGATATAAATCAAATAAGAGATGACAGAAGTATGATCAGTGAGTCGAGTAGGAGGAGTAAAAGGGGAAGAGAAGACGACGAAGATGAGTGGACCCGAGTAAAGAGCAGGAGAGATAGAATACGAGATATTCGTGAAATAACAGAAATAAGCATAACATCCAAAGAAAAGTTACCAAAACAATTTGCTTTAGCCAAATTGTTTAAGAGCCAAAATGTAACTAACATAACAAGAGTGAAATACATAAACCCATACAAAATAATTGTAGAAATAAGTGGTGAAGAGAATGTTGAATACTTGATAAAATGTCAGCATCTGATAGAACTGGGATGGAGGTTTCAGAGACCGTTAGAAGTAGGCCTGTCGTACGGGGTGATTAAGAATATAGAACTGGACCTTTCAGAAGAAGACTTACTTAAGTCTATTACTTGTAAAGGTCAAGTGGTTAATGTTAGAAGGCTGAAGCGACGTACTGATGGCGTTGGCTGGACGGACAGTGAGTCGGTAAGGGTGGGATTTGCAGGTTCATCCCTTCCGTCCTACATACACATTTTTGATACACAAGTTAAAGTCGAACCGTACCTATTTCCAGTCACGCAATGCTCACGATGTTGGCGATTTGGTCACACAATCAGAATGTGCCCTTCTAAGAGAATATTCTGCCCGAAGTGTGGAGGAAAACATGAAAATTGTAACGCGACTACATATAAATGCATTAATTGTACTATGAATCATATAACACTAAATAGGAATTGTCCAGAATATATAAAAGAAAGAAAAATTAGAGAAATAATGGCTGAATTTAATGTCTCATACCGCAAAGCCGTTACAATGTATATCCCACCTCAAACACCTGCGTACGAGCGAGAAAGATCACCGGTGAGGATTGATTTAAGTTCGAGGGGGAACCCCGAACCCGTTACCCCGCGTACTTTCTCTGCTGCCCCCGACGTCCAAGAAACCCCAACGACATACGCACAGGCGGCATCTAACTCTAATACAGAAAAAAATCACCAGGAGAATAAAGAAACAGAAGAAAATACACATGATAAGAAACAAGGAAAAAAGAAGAAAAAGAAGAAGAATCAAAGACAAACTTCTAATTCAGAAGGTGAAACCCTACAGGATGAGGCGATGTCTACGGATGCAGAAGATAGTAAGAGTGATAAGTCACAATGTAATGATCAAAGTCAAAAGAGTCGTGAGTCAAGAATTCCTTTTTTCAAACTGTTAAAAGATATTAAGAATATTTTTTGCCAGAAAAATATATCGTTAAAAAGTAAGATTGAAAAGATTGTGCAGCTAGTCATTGAGTGGGTTATTATGTGGGTTTGCGAAAATATTGTAAGCATGCCTTTTTTCCTAAATCCTTTTGATTAATATGGGTAATGTTGATATTAATATTTTACAGTGGAACGCTCTTAGTATCAAACCAAAATTATTAGAATTCGAACAAGTTTTAAGTCAGGAGAAAATCCACATTGCAGCATTGAGCGAAACTTGGTTAAACTCGGAAAGTATACTTACCTTTAAAAACTATAGTGTATTTCGATTGGATAGGGTTGACTCATATGGAGGAGTAGCAATATTAACTCATAAATCTCTTAGAGCTCAATTACTACAAGTACAGATAAATAACTCAGCAATTGAAGTTGTCGCGGTTAAAATATCTAACTGTGAACACGTTCAACAAATAGTTTCTGTATATTGTCCACCAAATGCTCTTACATCATACTTAGATTGGGATTGCCTTTTTTCAAATTTTAATTCTAAAACTATAATAATGGGGGATTTCAACGCGCATCACTCTACCTGGTCAAATAGAACTGATACCAGAGGCACACAAATTTTCGATGCATTGTTAGATCACAGCTTTGTAACATTGAATAACGGAGAAGTCACGCGTTTAAAATTAGCTAGCGGTGTTTTACAACAATCTTCACCGGACATTACCATGGTATCCTCAGATATTGCATTAAAATTTAATTGGAAAGTTACAAACGAATCGTTGGGCAGCGATCATCTTATGTTAAAAATTTCAACCAGCATCCAATATTCCCCAATTCTCAAGAAAAAGCGTAACTTTAAAAAAGCTAATTGGCAGAAATATCGAGAAGTAGTAGAAAGTGAATGTTCGCAATTGACCGTCCCTAGAGAGCCTCAAGAAGCTTACGATACCTTTGTAAAAATTTTGAATAAAGCAGCCGATAACTCTATCCCCTATTTTAAGATATGCATTAATCCTAACGCTAAATTTAGCCCGAAACCCTACTGGAACCCTATTTTATCCATGAAAATTGCTCAAAGGAGATTAGCATTATCTACTTTTAGGAAAAATCCAACACCAGATAATTTACAGAAATTAAATGCGAAAACAGGCGAATGTCAAAGGCTATTAAGAAACGCTAAAGGTAAAAGCTGGTGGGAATTTTGCTCTTCATTGAATGAGTCTTCTTCTGCCTCCGAAGTATGGCAACGAATGAGATGGCTTAAAGGACACAAGTCGTCTAAGTATTACGTTGAAAAATCTTTAGCAGAACCATTTTTATGTACCCTTACTCCAGATTTTGTGATTCAATCCCCACCACATTTTAAGTCATCAAACTCTAAATTAGAAAATATGATTTCGATGCAGGAACTAGAAAAGAGTTTAAAGTCAAAAGATACTTCACCCGGGTTTGACGATATTTCATACTCAATGCTTTTTAATCTACCTGACAGCGCTAAAATGCTTTTATTAAAACTTTACAATACCTTTTTGACATTAAGTTTTGTACCAAACCAGTGGCGGCATATTCGTATTATACCCATACCTAAACCTGGGCGGGAATGCAACTCTGTGTCTGTATCATCCTTGAGACCCATATCACTCATATCATGCCTATGTAAAACTTTCCATACCATCATAAATAACCGAATAGAATGGCACCTAGAAAAGAATAATAGTTTTTCTGTTGATACCCATGGATTTAGAAAAAACCGTTCTTCTATAAATAATTTAACAGATTTAGTAACAAAAATTCAAATAGGTTTTACGAAAAAATGTGTTACTGTAGGTTGCTTCTTAGACTTAGACAACGCATACAATAATTTAGATATTCCCTATCTTCTACGCACACTAGATAGTTTAGGAATAGGTTCGAAATTATGTAACTATCTTTGGTCATTCTTGCAACAACGATTTCTCATGATAGAAGGAATCAATTATAAAATTGTTAGAAGTACTGGACGAGGATTGCCACAAGGTGACCCTCTATCTCCACTATTATTTAATGCGGCGACAATTCAAATATTTAAATATATAAATTCGATAAATAATATAAATATATCGCAATATGCTGACGATTTTGTGTTGTTCGCTACTTCCAAGAAATTAGTAGATGCTCAAAACCAAATTCAAAATTCTTTGAACAGTCTATATTTAATGTTCTGTGAAATTAATTTAGAAATATCAGCTTTAAAAAGTAAAATTTGTATTTTTACAAGAAGTCACAGGGGTGGTCAAGTCAACCTTAAAATTAAGGATGTTGGTTTGGAAGAAGTGGATAATTTAAAATACCTTGGAATGTGGTTGGATCGTTCACTAAGATGGAATAAACACATTACAGAGACCAGCGCAAAGGTTTTGAAATTTATGAACATTTTTAAGGTGTTATCGGGTTCTGGTTGGGGTGTTCATCCGAAACATCTGCGTAGACTATACATATCCAGTATTAGAAGTAGGTTAGATTACGGTTCTTTTTTATACGATAATAGCTGTAAAACAAATTTAATTAAATTAGATAGAATTCAGAATAATGCGATGAGAATCATAGGCGGCTTTATAAGAAGTACTCCTATCCATGTAATGGAGTGTGAACTTAACTTATGCCCATTATACTTAAGAAGACGATATTTGGCAGGTAAATTTTGGTTTAAAAATAAAGCAACTCTTAATAATAACTTGATTAATGTAATATCGGAATTGGCTGACCTTAACTCAAATAGGTATTGGATCAACAAAAAAAAACCTTTACTAACATTAGTTCATCACAGTTATAAATCTTTGCCTATACATGCGACCTCTCAGATATATATGTTTTCTTTAGACGAATGGGTTACAAATATCAAAATTCAAAATTCACTTAAACTAGATATAAAAGGAATTAATCAATCTAAACATAACTATCATTCAATAACTTTGAGAAATAGATGTATTAACTTTGTGAACCAAAATTATTCCCAATTCCATAAAATATTTACAGACGCTTCAAAAGATAAACATGGTATAGGAGCCGCATTTTTTGATTTTACTTTAAATATTTCTTCAAAATTCAAAATTAATACAAATTTATCAATTATGGAAGCTGAGTTAATAGCTATAAACGAAGCGTTATCATATATAAACTCAATAGATGAGAGTAATTTCGTCATTCTGACAGATTCAAAGAGTTCGCTTTATCACCTTGCTCGGTGCGCCTCGAATTTTCGAGGTTTGCCTGTAGCCTATGCAATCATTAACCTTCTTCTAGAGCTACAATCAGATTCTAAAACAATATATTTTCAGTGGATTCCATCGCATTCAGGGATAGATGGCAATGAAGATGTTGATCTGCTAGCAAAACAAGCAATATCCGATGGATTAGATTTAGATATAACACCGTCATTCCAAAGTTACTTAACTACACTAAAGCATCAATGTTTAGACCTTTGGAGGGAATATTTTGACGAAAGATCAAAAGAGAAAGGAATATGGTACCGAACGATCCAGCCGCATCCATTAGGACACTCTTGGATAGACAATACGGTATTAAAACGAAGTCAGATTGTTGCAGCTTTGAGACTTAGATCTGGACACATTCCATGCAACAAATTCTTGTACATGATGCGCAAAACGACAACACAAATTTGTTCAACTTGCAATGTAGTAGATGACATATACCACGTCCTAATGGAATGTGTTCAGAATTCTGGTGAGCGTAGAAATATAGGGTTAAAACTTAATATGATTGGACACTGTAATAGCATACTTGCAGATCCGTTATCGGAGGATGCAAAAAAATTATGTAAACTTATAATATCTGTAAAACATAGTTAATATTATTTATTAGTGCTAAGTATACTTTACTGACATGTTTGTAACCAGGGCGACATAATCGCTACAGCGACAAAGCCCTTTCTTTTGAAATAAAAAAAAAAAAAAAAAAAAAAAAAACCTTTTTGGCTGCCCTACACGACTCTATTGCATAATTATTATGATCTTCTCATTGGCTGGCTTAGGCTCGGTACTTATCCATCTAAATAACGTGACAGAAATGTGATTTTTTCGTCACTGGAAGCACGTTGAATGGCACTTGACAAATGAATTACCTTACAGGTAAGAAATAGATATATTTTATTTAAAGCATTTTTTTTTTTGTTCCAGGGTTATCGCTGTCGCCATTCGTGCGGCACTGGCAGCCGGCGGCGTACGAGCCGGCGCCGGCGCAGGCAGACTCTCGGCGCCGACGGTCCGCGCCGACCCCACTCCCGCCGCCCGCACATCCCGCACCCCCCGCCGCGCCCGCCTCGCCCCTGCAATCGCTTCGGTTCGTCTTTCGAGCGCACAACAGGTAACATGAATATCTATTTATTGATCTAATTTAATTTTCACTGAAGTCCTTATGGCCCGGCGGCTTGTGTTGATCACTTAGAATTGACAGAAACAGTAGGCGCGGTCGTAGACTGCTAGTGGCAAACATTTCTTGAGCGTTTCCGTGCTTCGGAGGGCCTGTAAAGCCGTCAGTACCGGTTGTTATCATAACAGTCGTTAAGCCATGTCGGAGGCCCTCGGGCGGCATGTAAACTTCTGACACTAACACCTCCACCAATCCGCACTGTTACCAATCCGCATAGTTGTTTTTTATTAATTTTACGTTGTATCGGTCCATCAGTGAAGACTTCAAAGGGGTAAGAAAATCCTGCCAAGAACGCTATAAAAACCAGTTAAAGGGATTTAAAACGAGGTTCACATTACCACGCTACGTCATTAAAAGCAATCTCAATATCTGAACGAGGAGTAAAATATTTGTATTAACCGAATAAAGTACATAAAACAAGAATACGAGACATGTGTTAAACTCTGCACTCGGCAGGCAGCAAAAAGCCACAAGTTATCGCGTAGCTCGGTAGAAGGCAAACGACCACAGAATGCAATTCCTTTTAGTACAAAGGCAACAGCTGGGCTGGGTGTATCCGGAATCTTCGCTTAGTGACACTTGTTGTGGTTCTGTTCACAGTTCTATCGACACATAAATCTTGTTGGTACAATCACCTTCTAACTTCATATAACTATTTTTTGTCGCACATATCTCAGTCAATTATTCCCCTAAATCGATTTGTAAATCAATACGACTACTAATTACTTTGTAATGAGTTTATGCTCTGCAGTAATCTACATAATTCAATACAATATTATACAAGCCCTGATTACCCGGTGATAAATTTCCCATTACACTAGACGCACATATATTAATTTGAACAAAAGCTCAATAGCTCAACGTGGCAGCACTGGCAGCGGCCAATCCTAGGGGTATCGCAGCCGTCAATAAACATAAGTCAGCATTAATAGATGCATTGCGTGACTTGCTGACGCGTCATGTAATTTGTCCGCACGGGGTGGAAGAATCCTCATAGATTTAATCAGTGTTTATCTTTGAAGTGAAGAGTGAATGTGTAAGTTCTATTTTTTCAATGAGTTTGACGTTTTGTTACAACGATACCAAAGGTATCACTGATGAGTGGCCGGTCAAGAAAGAGAGGAGTAAACGAAAGAAAGAAAGAACTGACTCTCAAACCCCCAGCCGGAGCACGACGAGTCGTTTTGCAGGTCCTATCACCAGCGGATTTAGTCTTCTCTTACCACATCCATCCGGCGTGGGATTGGGGTTAGTATACTAAGCCGCCCCAAAACAGCTCTCTGTCATTTGAGATGCCTCAGCAGTCAGCACCAGTTGAACCGTGGTTGTAGCTTTAACACCATAACAATATACCTATTATGTTTTTCACTTGCGCCTTCCTTTTATGCTCATCCATGTTGCAATGTTCTAGTTGAAAAATTGACTGCTCCCTCTCTCATGCCGCCAGTCGGTGATGTATATGGTAATGCAGAAAGCGGTTTGTCTGCTTGTTGTCGCAAATATATAAAAAAAAGAAATAGCGCTAACTGAAGCGTGTTGTGTCTGTGACAAATCGTCTGTTTAACGAGTTTCTGTAGGATACGACATTTCTGCGTCAAACGACGTCACAAAATGCTTTTAAGTTCCATATTGCCTTCGTTGCCTTCCATTACAAGGGCAACGTTTATGATTATCTTCAAGGTTTATGCTGAAGTCGTTGGCCAACTGTTGAATTATCTGTGATTTTCGAGACGCCTGAAGCATTTCTTGTAAGTTTTGTAACGGTACGAGCTATCAAGAGTGCAGAACCAAAGTGCTTGGGTGCCTACACATAAAATCTGCAGATATACACTATTCTGCGCCCACTGACGCAAATGCAATATTTTCGCCAACAGCGGTAACGGAATTCAAAAATAACAGTTATCGATAACGTAATAAACGGTACCTTTGTCTGTTAAAATTTACGGGTTAGTAATTTTTTAAGAAAAGACGGAATTATTTTAAGATTATTTGTGACTAGCTGTGCCCCGCGGTTTCTCCCGCGTTAATTTGTGTAAAAAAGTAGGTACTAAAATATATGATGTCCTCGATGATCCTTGATGTCCTTCCTCGATAAATATATTGATATAGTCCATATCAAACACAAAAATATTTTTTCAATTTGAACCAGTAGTTCCTGAGATTAGCACGTTCAACCAAACAAACTCTTCAGCTTTATATTATTAGTATAGATTATGAGTTGAACAAAATTTAAAATTACGTAATAAACGTGTTATAGCACAGAAGAAATACTTATATTACTTATATAGAGTACTTTATAGGTACGTACTTACATAGAACTGGTATATGTATAAAATGAATAGGCACTTTTAAGGGTTCCGAAGTTAATCGTCCGTCCGTCCGTCCGTCTGTTCGAGGCATAACGCCGAGACTAAAAAGCTGTATTTGGCATGGATATACATAATATTTATTAAAACTCCAAAAAAAATTTTTTTTCAGGGTAGATACCTCTCCTACAGGTATTAACGTGAGGATGAATTTTTTTTTGTCGCGTACCAGATAGTATGGGGTATCGTTAAAAAGATCTTATGCCTTCCTAAGACCAGTTTTGGATTTAGAGGTTCGTTTGCGAAATATTTGGCTTTAAAGTGCTAAGGCTGGTTAGAGTCAAGTGACCTCCCAAGTTCTCAAAAATAGGTTATGATGAATTTAAAAGGAAAACTATCACGGCTATGTTAACGTAAGTTGTTTGTGAGTAATAGTCGATAACTTACTACTTCGGAACCTTACATTGCGCGTGGCCTGACACGAACTTGCCCGGTTTTTTATTTGACTTATTACATCGATTACATAATGTTTCTCTTTTTTAATTCATAATATTAATTTTTCATTGTACCTATGTAAATCCTATAAATTTTAATATTTATAACATCCTATACAAAGCTCTATAATTACTCGTTACTGAATAAAACGAAAGTATAATTTAAAGTATATTTTAATCGCTTGCCTGTGATTACAAACTATGACAAAGGAAATGCGAGAATACAGAAAATACAGAATACCGATTACTTCGAAGAAACTGCTTGAAACTGAATCATAATTGAAACATGATATTAACGACAATACATACCCGACGAGGTTCAAAGCACCCCTAGACGTGAATAATGAGTTTCGTATCCAATTGCATGAACATAGGTTTATTTCGATGGCTTTGTATATTATTTATAGACCTGAAAGGTTTTATATAAAAGTACCAACTTAGAGTTTATTTTTAGCTGACCGTAGTGACCGTACCTACATCACTGGGCGTAAATTTTTACTCATGCCAATTTTTATTAATCTCAATCAAATATAGCCTATGTTACTTAGGAGTAATGCAGCTTTCTATTAGTGAAATATTTTTTAAAATTGGTCCAGTATTTTTTGAGTTTATTCGTTACAAATATATAAATCATTCCTCTTTATAATATCAGTGTAGATGAATAAGAAATGCGTTAATTCAATGCACTATCAACGAACCGCACTTACTATACAGGGTGAGTTGGAAAGGTATAATGATACTTATGTATATTTACACATAAGATACATTGTAAATTTACAGCATATCATTTTGGGATTTTACGTATTTGTTTTGATTTTGTGAAAATAAATAAATTTAATGAAAGTATCAAATAAATAATGCCGCGCATACGCTAGTAGTAAAAGTTCATTGGCCGCGCGCGTAGTAGGTATCAGCTGTGCCTCAGCACCACGTCGCCGCGCCGCGCCGCCCCGAGCCGCGCGACCCGCGTCGACCAACTTTTCCTTCATACTTTTATCGGCTTAGGACGATCAAAAAAACCATGAAATATCAGAAAATTGGACAACAACATACCTAGTAAATTATTATTTTAAAGTGAAACATAATAATTTATTACGTTGGTACCTACTTAATTAACTTAAAGAAAGTAATTAATATGGTATTCTTGGCGTTATTTAAAAAGTTGGAATCACGATATTTACGTTTGATTATTTACATAAACTACGAACTAAACTTACCCACTAACTGTATTTTAATAATTGTTCTAAGTGTCCACCTCCGTTTTGGATGCACAGTTCAGCCCGGCGCGGGCGCAAATTGTCTTTTAAGTTTTCTTAACACTAACCTATTCGATTTAACGACCATAAAAGCACTTATAATTTTGTCTTTTAATTGTTCTACACTTTGACACTCACGTTCGCACACAAGTCTTTTAATATCTCCCCACAAATAAAAGTCCAGAGGCGTTAGATCTGGTGACCGTGCCGGCCACGCAATGGGTCCACTACGACCTATCCACCGATTGGTAAACTCCCGATCTAAATATGCACGAACTTCACTATGGAAATGTGCCGGAGCTCCATCCTGCTGGAGGTACATGTCACTTGTCAGATAGATAATGAAAGCGGTACTTCCAACAATTCCGTCACTACGTGTCTCAGAATGTCAAGATTCCACCTCCCAGTTAGTCTGCCCTCGATGAAGTAGGATCCGATAGCACAGTCATTTATGTAGGAACTGTTCGTTTGAGAATGGTAAAGGACCGTTCCTCCTTGTTCTTGGCGTGATTATTTTCACTCGTTTAACAAATAAATCGCAACACCAATAATTATTAAAATCGCAAACACTGCTGCGCTCACGGCGGAACAACTGTTTGTGTACTGTGTATGTGTACCTACCTACATTGCTTTCGCACGGCAACGCGGCAGACGCGGGACGGGGCGGGGCGGGGCGGGGCGGGGGGGGGGGAGGGGAGGCCGAAGCGAGCGGCGCGGCGGTTTTTGGCCTTTGTCGGTACGTTATTTACGACGGCGGCACAGGCGCCCGAGCGGTTTCATAGAACGGCGAAAAAGCATTGCGAAACGTTCATTTATCGCATAGGGCACGAAAGCCGCTCGCCGCGCCGCAGTCCGCGCCGCCAGTAGCTGTGGCCGGGCGGTAAGCTAGACTAGTAGTTCAATGACCACGCGCGTTCTATCAGCTGTGCCCCGCCCCGCGCGCGTCGCATCCCGCAGCGCGCTACGCTATCCCGTAACTTTTCATTCATATTTTTATCGCTTAGGACGATTAAAATGAAATAAAATATCAGAATGTGCAATTGCACAATGACCTGCAAAATTATTATTTTAAAGTGAAACATGACATGATAAGGTAGGTAAGTAACTTAATTTAGGTAGCTTATGTAATGTAGGTAACTTATGTAATGTAGGTAAGTAGCTTATGTAATGTAGGTAACTTATGTAATGTAGGTAAGTAGGTAGGTAGCTTATGTAATGTAGGTAACTTAATGTAGGTAGGTAAGTAACTTAAGGTAGGTAAGTAACTTAATAGCGGGGCCCGGATAGCTGTCGAGTCCACCATGAAGTATCTGGGATTGGTGCTCGACAGCCGATGGGAATTTGGGCTCCACTTCAGGCGACTGGCGCCCAAGTTGATGGGCGCAGCGGGCGCGCTTTCAACGTTGCTTCCCAACTTGGGGGGCCCGAGTGCCTCCTGTATGCAGTTGTACGTGGGAATCGTGCGGTCCATGGCCCTGTATGGGGCCCCTGTGTGGGCGACGGACATGACGGCCAGCACTCTCGCCGTTCTACGCAAACCGCAGAGGGCGATGGCCGTCAGAGTCGTCCGCGGGTATCGCACGATTTCCTACGAGGCGGCTTGCGTCCTGGCCGGATCCCCGCCCTGGGACCTAGAGGCGAAAGTACTCGCGTTATTATACCGATGGCGCGAGGAAGAGCGGGTACGGGGTTCGAGGCCGGTGCAACGGCAGATTGCGCTGCGCCGAGAGGAGCTCCGTCAGGTCTTGGTGGCGGAATGGCGGCAAAGGCTTCTGCGCCCTACCGCCGACCTCGCTACCATCGAGGCGATCCGGCTAGTACTCGACGACTGGCTCGGGAGAAGGCACGGCTCCCTGTCATTTAGGGTGACGCAGGTGCTGTCGGGCCACGGCTGCTTCGGCAAATACCTGTGCCGCATAGACAGGGAGCCGGACGCTCGGTGCCACCACTGCGTCCATTGCGGGGAGGACACGGCGCAACACACGCTCGCCGAGTGCGTAGCTTGGGAGGAGCAGCGCCGTGTCCTCACAAATGAAGTAGGAGGCGATCTGTCGCTGCCGGCCGTAGTGTGGAGGATGGTCGGTAGCGCAGAGTCGTGGGACGCGGTGGTGTCCTTCTGCGAGGACGTGATGTCGCAGAAGGAAACTGCGGAACGGGAGAGGGAGATCTCGACTCCCTTCCCCGGCCGCAGAAGGCGCACCGGGCGCAGAGGAAGGGCGGACAACGCCCTTTTCCGGCCCCCATGAATGGGTCCAGGGGCGAGGGACTTGGGGAAGTCCCCGCCCCCCTATTCGATGGACCCGAGTCGCAGGCGCGCGTGGGTGTCAGCGCGCGCCTCTGAGGCGATGCACGGGGTAGTTCAACACCTCACTACCCCGTGCAGGAGACGAGGCCCGGGCAGACCCGGCCAGCACCAGTGTGGGGCTGCGGAAGAATTTGGATTCCCGCGGCCCCGCGCGCACGTGCGAGGAGACACCGGGGTGGTTTTAGCCGGTAAGAGTCCGGCACGCCCCTCCGCCTTTCCCCAAGCGGAGGTAGTCCATGAGGATTTCCCCCCGTAAAAAAAAAGGTAAGTAACTTAAAACTTAATAATACTTAATCTTGGCGTAGGTATTTAAAAAGTTGGAATTACGATATTAACAACAATTGGTTATTTACATTAAACTATGAATTAAACTTACCCAATTAATTATTCAAAGTTTCCACCTCCGTTTAATTAATCGGTACATTAATAGGTATTGTTCATTTGAGAACGGTAAACGACTGCTCTTTCTTCTTCTTGGCATGATTTAAAATCACTAGTTTAACTAAAAATTGTCAATGTAAACAATACGATTAATTAACCGACTTTTTGTTTAATTGCTTTCGTTCGGACGGCCAGACGCAAGGGAGCGTTTCACCCCGCTCCCCCGGAAGGCCCCGGAAGGCCCGGCCGGGCGAACGCCGGCGCATACGTACGTAGTAAGTAACGACGGCGCGGGGCGGCGGCACGGTGCCATAAAACGATAAAACCGAGCTTCGGGAATAGCGGCGAATACAAAGCATTGCGAAATTCATTCATGTATCGTATAGCGCGCGCGACTAAAATGATACTTTTAACTATTATTTAAAATATTAATTTTATTATGTTTTTTTTCTTTTTGTAAAACATCTTAATATTAATTCAAAGTAATTAATAAGGTAGTCTGTGTCACATAACGTGATAAGGTTCGTATTTTTTTTTACGATTTAGATTCGTAAAATTTTATGCTAGTTCATCTCAGTTGCCTCTTCGGAAACTATGGTTTTTTTTTCGAGACACCTTTTGGAATCATCCATATACATAATATTTAGTTAAATAATCTCTTAACAAAACTTGCAAGCTGACTCCTATCCCCTATCTCACGGGAACAGATCCATTTCTCGTACGCGTACACGCGTTACGAAGTATTGACCCGTAATTAAATAAATATAAGCTATACTGCCGTGTCGTAAAGAAAAAGGGCACAACTAACATTTTTTTTGGTTTTATTTGGATTTTTGAACTCGATTTTCTCGTAATTTACAAAATGTTAGATGTGCCCTTTTTCCTTATGACAGCAGTATAGGTAAATGGACCCAGTTTCATCTTAATCTGTTTAGTGGTCAAGACCGTATTGCCAGTGTTCCGCATAAAACTTCTTTTCTTCACAAGACATTTAGAGAAGTATTTATAGTAGCAGTGACCACTTAGCATAAGACGGGTCAGACCACTCGTAGCAACTTGTTACTTAATAGTTAATGCATAGTATAAACAGTAATTGAGTCATCTTACTTGTAAGCTTACCAATTTTCCAACCAAGATTTCTAACCAAATCTTCTCAAGTTAGGAACTATATATACTTCCTGTATATTACCAATACTCCATGACGTCTGTAATAACAAGAATAGACAGGATAATTTAAAGTATTGTTTAATGTAGGTAATATCTACTCACACAAGAAAATAAATATAGGAAAATAAAGGTTTTAAGTAATTGGCAGATTTTCTCATAAAATATTACTGAAGCCGAGGGCTGCGCAAACACGGCCCCAACAATTGCCGACTTAAAGACAAATATGAGTAAGAGTTCTGATAAGTTTGTTGGAAACGAAAATACTTTTGTTTTATTTCTCTTATATTGCGTCATGGGAGCCTAATTCTTTGTTGTCAGATAACTGACAGATGATTTCATAATTTGCATTATAGGAAAGGAAATCACATAAACTCACTTAAATTTACCTAAAATTGAAAACGAGTTATAACTTCATCTCTCATTTCACAACCCAAAAAATACTAGTCCTACAATATCATAAATGTAAAGTTTTTGAAGATGTTTGAACTTTGGCCATTCATCATGCGCTAATCGTCGTGTTGCACAGATTAGGATAAAACTAGACAGAGAGTCCATGTCCAGGACTATAGAATAGGGCAGATACTATTCCGGTTGTATGTTCCCCTGGTATGATTGAGACGTTATATGTTGGTGATTTCTTTTGAGATACTACTCTTCCGCAGGCAATTCGACGGGCGGAAACTAGTAAATAATAAATACTGCTATACATTCATAGGCTTCATAGCGACACAAGGATTTCCTATGTAATGAGTGACATGGACAACAAACAAAGACAAGAACAGCTAGACACACCCAGAACAGACTTTCATCAATATCATACGAGTAGAACCAAAGACAGCCGAACGGAAGCCGACATGGCAACTGTACAGTAGCTCCACATGGGTCCCACACGGTCGTGAGTCAGTCCAAAGTCCCAGAAACAGTCCCATAAAACCAGAAGTTCCCCGTTAAAACCAAAAGTGAGAAATGTGCGAATTACCATGGAAATTGACGAAAGGTATAAAACAATAAATCAACATTGATTGATGCTTTTATAATAAGTTTGTAAATAAGATTGTTCCAATAATTTTAACAACTGAAACTGATTGTGAGATTAACAAATAAATAATGAATTATTTTATCAAAAATAAATTAAGTAACCGTCAAGTTTAATTATTCTGTATTCTGTATTCAAACTAAAATTGTTCGATATTAATAATGGTATTCATAAATGTAGAGAGAATGGGCGCTCAACATTTTTAATTAAAGTAGTTGTTGTTAATAAAAATCGACAAAGAAACCACACACAGATGGAAACAGCAGTTAAATGAAACTGGTATAACCCAGTTCAATAAAATTAAATTCTGCGCACTAGTTAAACTTAAACTTTTACTAACTTCATTAACTACAACATCGAATAACCTAAATCACAATAAAAGTGTATTGCTTAGTAGTAAACATTTTCTGTCCGTTAACTAATACCTAATTAGTTACGACGGAATTGTATGCGATTTTTATGTACCTTTAATTTATTAATTCAAATTGAGTTCAAATCCTGCATACACGTATAATTTTTAAAGTTATTTATGTGTTAGAAATTTATTTTGACACTAAAATCGGTGAAGGATAACATAATAAGAAACCGACGCACCTGATTTCACGGAAGACATTTAGATTTCCCTATAATGTATGTTAAAGGTGTGTGAAGTGTCCCATGCCAATCCACATTTGACCATATGAAATGGCATGTAGACCTGTACCTACTTGAGAGGAGACCGGAATCCAACAGAAATTAAATTTACCATTTTTATGTGTTACTGTTACACAGATTTCAAAGAAATAGTCTTCGAATAAGTCCCACTAAAATTAACTAACATGCTATTTGTGGACGTGAGGTTTATGTTTCACGGAGCGAGACGAGAGCGGGTTACTAGTTTAATATAAAACTAACAGATTAAACAAAGGTCGGAGAGTGGAACTCGGCAAGTACCCAACTACACGTCCCAGACTAATCCATTTGCGACGACCACGCGTGGCTTCAGCTCCGTACAGTCCGTACTGCATCTGTGTAATTACAATGATTCACGTCGGACACCAATTTCAGACCCCTTTATTCCCCCTCTATCGATCTCTATAAACTGAATTCCCCATTTGGTAAATTAAACTTGTGAATAGGCTTTTCAAAATACTACGCTAGGGGAAAGGGACTCCCCTCACAATGTAAATACTTCACACACCTTTGAAGGCAAGGTGAAATATAAGGTAGCCCAAAAATTACGTATGATTTGAAATTATTAGAAAACACAGTTTGTTTTTTATTATTGTTATTTAATTATTATTGGAATACCTATAAAGCACATAAATGGAATATTACTTATCGGGGCATCAAGAATAGTCACAGCTCGATTAGCACAATGGTGGAAGTCCATACTTCTTCCATTGGACCATTGGACCATTTCAATCCATATTGTTACATATTATGTTTGAAACAAACGTGGCCACTAAATTTTCATTATTTTTGAAATAATGAAAGTAAGTGGTTTTTACTAACCCATAATATCAAGTGTTAAACTGCTTTAAATATTTTTATCATAAAGACACAAAACTGACAGAAAGTTCAAATCTAAACATCTTCTGTAATTTTTGGATCACCCCATAAGTAGCATGTGGGATAATTAATTAATTCGCACACAATTTTGGTAAATTAGAGACACGTTTTATTTGAACCACGCGAGTAAATAATTGAACCATGGCGTTCTGTGCGGACTGGAAGACGAATTAATTTTTTTCTTTATTTGAAGTTGAAGATAATTATTTCTCAATAGAACATTACATTGTTCATATACATGAGAAAGTTTACAATTTAAACTTAAATATTCAAACTTTAAACAGATTATAAAGTATGCATAAATCATTAAAGTACGTGTACAATAAGTTTAATTTCATTAAACAAAGCCGAATAACATTTTATATTTATGTTTATGTATTTTAAAACAGTCTATAAAGATTTTATACGTAACTATTCCGTGTTATTTTAAACTTTTGCAAAATAAATATTATGTTTAAAAAGAAATTAAATTATAAAGAGTGGAACGGAACGCGACTTGCGAACTCCGGATTTAGTTCAAACGCACTATAAACGACAAAAAGTTTCATGCACCTGTTTGTTTGTGGTTGCTAGGCAACACAATATTTATGTTAATTCTGATCCCAATGTGAATATAGTGTAGATAGAGAAGTTGTGTTTCATTTTACGTGCACCAGTTGAATTTAAATGAAAGATAACCTAGATCGAACAATACTTACCCACCAAAGTCAGAACAGCACAACAATTGGTGAGTAGATAATTCTAACTCTCCCAGGAAGTGTTCAATTGAGGTGATTGCACCAGCCAGCCTCAAATGGGTAGCAATTCAGTAGTTAGGTTCCTTTTGTTAACGGAATCCTGCTTCTCATGTCAGCTATTTCATTTCAATGCTTGTCTTGTCCAGAAATTTATATGAGTGTCTCAAAGGTTTCTCAAAGATTCGCAATCTTGGACAAAAACAACAGGCAGCAAAATCTACCAACATCTTCATAGTGTTAAACGTATCATAATTAGATGAAATGTATATTATCTAGATACGTGGTAGCGTGTCAAGCCAATTTCAAGCTAACAGAACTGGCGAGCAGCATCGTGTGTAATATTACACGAACCATTTGGAGCCACTATTGACCCCCTCATAACTCAAAAACTGTTCCACACATTCACTATTCACAAACCTGTCAAATTTGGCAAATTTATTGAGACTTGCGAAATATATATATGTTTGTGCTCAAAATTTCATAAACACGCCTCAAACGGTTATTTAGATATTAACGTCCAAAAATCGTAATTTTTAACACTGGCTGACCTATAGATCAAAACTCTAACCCAGTTCCAGATTACCTAGAAACTTGATATTTGGCATCTAGGTAGACTGTTACGCGTATGTAAAGGTAAAAACCTAAAAACTGAAAATTATTGATAATTAGTGAAACTAGTGAATTAGCGGTTCCACTGTATAGAGTAATTTTACAAAAAACAATAGGTATACAGGGTGTCCCAGCGCCAAGTGACCGCCCGGCGTCTATTGATTATTTGGACAAAACTATAAACAAAATTCCAGTAAAGTACAGGTCTAATCGGTTTAGTTTTTTTTTATTAGCTTTTTAATTTTTTTGGAAAAAAACCTGACTTGCTGCACTATTTTCGACATATTTTTTTTGTTTTTACATTTATTTTCATTCTGTTTTTTTTATTTACCAGTTGTTATCATAGTTTATCTATTCGAGGTATAAAATCTACCCAAAATTAAATGGAATATATTTTTTAAAGACATTAACTGATTTTTTTTTTTTGAAAAAAAATTAACCTTTTTTATTTAATTTCGCTAAAAAGTTGGAAAAATGCCCCATGAATATTATTATTTTATCAATTATTATTAAATAACATGATATTACCTACAAAATGTCAATAACATGTTTATAGTTATCTAAATCATTTACCGAACTACAAACTCTTCAAATATGCACCCTATTTTCGATAATACGAAGAGTAGACTTTTAAAACCAGTCTAGTGGAACATTTAAGTGTCTTACTATCAAAAATACCTTTTGGCTGTTGATAGAATAATTTTAAATGTAAGGAAACGATAAAAACAAGTGCAAATTTAAATCATTTATTAAAAAAAAACAGTAATTAATTCATAACATTTTCGAAATTATCGCCATTGGCGTTAATATAGGCTAAGGCTCTAAATGACATCCTTTGACTCGTTATTTGCACTTCAAAATCTTCGCTCCTATTTCTGTAGCAGCAGCATCAATCCTCTGTTTCAATTGAGACCTTGGAGGACCATGCTACTGGACCACCTCTCTCTCGGTCTCCTGATTTATGGCCTCTTGATTATTATTTTTGGGGCTACATGAAACAAAAAGTGTATGCTGTGCCAATAGCTACGAGAGAACAATTGAAACAGAGGACTGATGCTGTTGCTACAGAAATAGGAGCAAAACCTTTCGGAAGTGCAAAGAACGACTGAAAGGATGTCATTTAGAGCCTTAGCCTGTATTAATGCCAATGGTGGTCATTTCGAAAATTTTATGAATTAATTACTGTTTTTTTTAATAGATGATTTAATTTTGCACTTGTTTTTATTATCTCCTTTCATTTAAAATTATTCTATCAACAGGCAAAAGGTATTTTTGATAGTAAGACACTTAAATGTTCCACTAGCCTGGTTTTAAAGGTCTACTCTTCTTATTATCTAAAATAGGGTGCATATTTCAAGAGTTTGTAGTTCGGTAAATGATTTAGATAACTACAAACATGTTATTGAGATTTTGTAGGTAATATCATGTTATTTAATAATAATTGATAAAATAATAATATTCATGGGGCATTTTTCCAACGTTTTAGCGAAATTAAATAAAAAAGGGTAATTTTTTTCAAAAAAATTTCACTTAATGTCTTTAAAAAATATATTCCATTTTATTTTGGGGAGATTTTATACCTCGAATAGATAAACTATGATAACAACTGGTAAATAAAAAAACAGAATGAAAATAAATGTAAAAACAAAAAAAAAGATGTCGAAAATAGTGCAGCAAGTCAGGTTTTTTTCCAAAAAAATTAAAAAGCTAATAAAAAAGAAACTAAACCGATTAGACCTATACTTTATTGGAATTTTGTTTATAGTTTTGTCCAAATAATCAATAGACGCCGGGCGGTCACTTGGCGCTGGGACACCCTGTATTCAGTATCTATAAACACTTATATCTGTAGACAAAAAGTAATGATATCTCAAAAGCTTAAAATTTTACTCATAAGAACATGTAATTCAAGCTTTACTTGGCTAGTTTTTATTAGTTAGCAACCATTTTAGAAAAGTAACATATGTATTACATCAACCTTAAACGACTTAACGAAGATAATTTTATTATACAAATATAATATAGCCTAGGTAGGTACGTGAAAACTAACCAAGTCAAATGTAGAGCTTGAATTACATGTTCTTGTGACTAAAATAGGCTTTTCTACACAGAACTTGGCACCCATTTAGATCTCAATTCTTTTTTTTTTAATTGGCTCTCATTTCACATTTATGTTTTTAATGAGATAATAGTTACCTATGTGATCGATGGACATGGATTTAGAAGGATAAAACTGGATGGTACAGGAATGGGCCTAGCGCTTAGCCTCGTCCGTTGTTCAGCAAGGGGCACCACAAGGGAGGTTTATCTTGAATTCAGAATGGTTGAAGCCCCATACACCGCAATGATCTATTTAAAATTACAAACCCATAAAGCAAACTCTCAAAAAAAAAATATAAGACAGTACGTAAAGACATAAAAATAATAATTTTAACGTCGCTTGTTTCCTAATTAAGCGAAGTTTTGAGCACGTTAGCTAGGCTGCTGCTAGTATGTATATTGTACAGTCTACCTGAACGCGACGGCCTCGAATATGTTTCAGACTTTATGAGCCAGCCCTTGTTCAGAGAAGCACTCACCGTAATTCGCACGTTTACTTTATAAACTCTATGCCATGGTATATTCAGTACCTATTTGCCCATGTATTAGGCAAATAAATTTGCCACAATAAACGGTAGCGCATAAAAACATCCCGGGCGGTAATGAGTTACAGAATTGCGAATAATAACCGTCGGAAGCTAATACACATTGTGGTTGAAATGGCACAAACATAAACCTTAAAACGAGGTGCACTTTGTTCAATGGGTCGGAAGAGCGGCTAATCGACAGTTGTGGATGTAACCGGCTAATGGCATGGTTTCGCCGCGACTACGAAAGCGGTTAAAGGATTTAATATCAAATCCACTTAGGTACCTATATTGTTGCAATAGACAATCCAAAATGTTCATACTAAAAAGTTATAGGAAAGTGGTAGAGTAACGTAAACCACATAAGTAGGTTTTGTGGCCATACTTTACGTAATTTTAGTAACGGAAAGTTAAGAAAAATAAATGAACACAATATAATTCTTGCGGCTTATTTGCAGTGGAAAAAGGGCCATAAATATAACCAAATTACTATCGAACTATACAAATCCGGTTTTTTCGATTAAAGTGTAATAACGTAAGCTAATATATTAAGTATGTTTTGTCTAGTTGTTATCGTTATGTGTTAAACCTTGTAGGAGGCCTTCCGATGTTCTGATGATGTTCATTCACACCTACGATTCGGCCAATTTATACTGAAGAAGCGTGATAAACTACTCTTCTTCAGTAATTAAGAATGTACTGTCTGAATCTGCAAATTACACTTGGTTGTTGCTTGTAGCCACATAGCTTATCGCCTATCGCTTGCAGTAAGACAAGCCGGTAACACATGGTCGTATTGTTGGGCTAATAGCTTTTGTTTCTATAACTATACAATGGTGACATTAGCTTACTTTTAGTTCAATTAAAGTTTGTTATTTATGTTTGGTCCTATCGGTGTGCGCGCCTTAACAATAACGTTATGTTACTGTTAAATATTAAATAGAGTTTTAATTGGTTCACCTGTGCGATTAGTTCTACTGAACAATCGAAAATGTAACAAAAGATAACATACATTTTATTATTAACGGTTTATTTACTCACGTCGTGGTTTAATTAGGGTTACTCGACACGACTGGGTTTTCTGAACTATTATCTCCATTGTTGAAATTAACTTATTGTTAGTTAATAGGTATTGATAGTTTTTTCGCAGAAATAATGATTGTGAAATGATGCTTTCACTAATTATATTATTTATTTAGATGATCAGTTGAGATATAAAATCCTTTGCTAGACTTTGATTGAGTATTTTTTTGTTAACATTTTAAGTTACATAGGTAAGTAGGTATACTAAACCTTACAGAAAATTTGACGTTGAAAATGTAGCGGGGCAATATTCTGTATCACATAAAGAAGATCAGAAATGTCAAAACCTGAATTATGCTATAAAAAATTTCTATGAAACGGACGCGGCGACGCGCCGAAGCTGGCATAATATTATATAGTACCCACGGACGTAAAAAAAGACGGACGTAATCCTAGAACAAATTCAGTGAAGCACCCATAGTAATACCAACTCTGTATTCGTACAAGTACACACACCCACACATTGACACCATCGCGAATCAAAAATTACAAAATTACGCACACATGGTAAGCGAGCTGTCAGCTGTCAGCTTCACTCTCAATTAGACAAGGTTACGTCCGTTCTTTTTTTACGTCCGTGGTAGTACCACATAAGAAATAATAGTACTTATGTAGTACTTATCTATTCTGTGATAATAGATATAAGTTCCAAACAAGTACTTTCGGCGTCCGGTTTCCCCCAGACATTTATCACCAACCCTAGTATCTTTGTCACCTAGCATGGCGGGAAATCTCCCTTTCAAAGTAAAATGAAAATTGTACAGCTAATTCCAAGCACAAAAAAATGTATAATATTTCAAAATAATGTCAACCCAACCTACATTTATATTCAAATACATAATGTAATCGCTGAATGGCGTACGAAAACGATGAATGTTCAACAATATAAGGTAACTCTAACAATAAAGTAAGTTTTCCGTTTCAAATAAGTATCATTCCGTCAGGAGTCGCGCGGCGAGCCGTTTGTTACCAAAAAATGAATAATGACTTCGGGAAATTGCGTTTCATAACAACTTCTTAGGGACTTCTCAGTTTTGAACCCTCGCAAATGAGGATGGATGCGAGAATGTGGGCGCCGCCGGTTTCTAATAAAAGTTCTTAATTTATGCTGTCGCTTCCAACTGACTTAAAGAGGCTTTATTTAACCGACACTAAATAATTTTAGGCGGCAGAGATTTCCTAAGTCTTCCTTTTAGTGTCTAAAATGTTAAGTGGATTCTCTTGGATTAGCTGGCTCCCTGATCGTTTGCAAGGAACATTTCAATAAAGTAACAGTATAAAATAATATTATTATAAATATTTATACCCATTCATATATAATATGACAAAAAATATCTATGCGTTAACAAAATTAAGCCGTTTTGTTAAATTATATCCCGGCAGACCGCCTTTATCAATTATAATTTTGTTCATCGAATAAATTAGTTAATTAATTATTTTAACATTCAGCAGTATGAAATAGTACCTATTTGTGTCTGATTAAGTATCTGATATCGCATTGGTTGTCAGATTTGAAATTGCATTTAATTAACTAGCCAATTTAGAATTGTTTAGTACATTGTGTCCATGTATTTATCGTTCATTATTCTCGGATTAATCGGATTGTTCCTTACGTTCTAATATAACTAGATTTACATTGAAGGATTGATAAAAAAAGTAAGGGATAAAATACACATTATATTATATGTATTTTATTTTATTAAAAAACTAAGGGATAAAATACATATTATATTATATGTATTTTATCCCTTAGTTTTTTGAATTACATTATAATGTAATTCAATGTAACATAAGATAAGGGAGTCCAGACCATTTAATAAAACAGTGATTGTAGACAAATATTTTTTTTTATATTGCACTTTTTTAATTTATACGGTCCTGTTATATGTAGGTACCTATGTTACAGAACAGTGTTAAAAATTGATATGAAATGTTAATTAAGCTGGCCTATCCCTAAGGAATTATTTTAGTTCCAGTATAATCATCCGTAGCAGTATTTTCCTAATCAAATCTGGTAATAAATAAATAAATAGTAAAGAAAGTAACCCAAAAGGTCAAGACGTGATAAATCTATTCGTGGTTGTCTTGGATATTAATTACGAGTTATAAATATCCAAGTGGGAAAACGTTTTCTTAATATAAACCACAAAATGCGAATTTCCCAAAATATTTGGAAAGCTTATTGCAAACTTTGGCATTAGATAATTTTAGCTTTATTTTTATACTAGTAACCGCCCTCGTTTTGCTTCGGATTTCATATAGATCCCAATATTTTCTAATAAATTATAGACCATGTGTAATAAATAAAAATTAAATTGTATTTAGAGCTTATTGAATCAATTTACTTTGGTTTATTTTCATACAGCTATAAATTTTACCTAACAGTTTTGAACCAAATTTCGTTGTTACTCGCAACTGTGTCAATTTACTCTACTTTATTAACCTCAGATTTTCTTTCATTAATTCATATCTGTGCAATTACCTACATTGCTTTCAATGGTAATTAGGACTTGCGTATTAATTAAAACGTATATTTTTTAAATTCCGGTTTATACTTCAGACACAAAATAAAGTCGATTGAAATGTAGTTAAGGTAGGTAAAATTAATGTTATTTTTAAAATCTTTGTTTCTATTTTATTCTCACACTCTCCACACCAATCCGTACTGGAGCAGCGAACTCTTGTAGTGAGACAATAATGAGTTGAATCAATCAATCAATCAATATTTTAATTTATTTAAATTCAATAATATTTTATTTGTGAAATAAGGTACATCAAGATGGTAACATTAAGACAGTTCGTTTACTCTGCCAATATTGGCGTACAAAATTAATTAAGGTTAATTTGAAAATCATTTTATCAATTAACATGTCACGTTAATACTATTCAAATTTTAAAATGTCAGTAGGTATAAAATTTAATTACATTAGTCAATTCCAACTACAGCGAAATAAAAAAATATAGTCAATTAATTAAAACTGCCCTTGAAAACTAAAATCTCTTTATCCCAAACTCTTATTCGACCACTAATAGATTACGCTGATGCCTGCTACTTGGATGCTACGGAGGAGCTCCTTATCAAACTTGAGCGTCTGCAAAATCTATGCATTCGTTTCATTTTTGATATTGGCAAATTCGACCATGTTTCTCATGTTCCCAAAAGTCTCAAGTGGCTCCCCATCCGTTTTCCCAGGACCACCAGGATTTTATGTTTGTTGTGGTTCAATATCCTTCGCTGTCCAACGTCTCCTTCCTATCTACGTGAGCGTATCTTATTCGCTCGTCCATGGCTGTATGGGAACTCTAAAGCACGGGAAAGTTCGATTTTCACCTTTAACTTAACTGGCCGATCTTAGTATAGAAACGAAACAAACCACCGGGCTATGAGGTACAAAGATTTGTGGAATAAATACATATAAATCTGTAACAATTCGGTTGTAATCAGTTTTAGACTGACGAGAAACTAGTTTTGCTTAATCGCGTCGGGACAAACTAGTCTGACCTAGGCCCAACTAGTTTGGCCTAGGCCATACTATCGGATGACCTAGGCCAAACTAGTTTGACCTGAAATCAGGTTTTGCCTGTAACATTAAGTATACTCATATATTGTTATAGTTATACCTCAGAAAAGATAACAGACCATGCTCATTAAATGAGTAGACCATGCCCATTAAATGAGTTTGTGCAAATACAATTTATACTTTTGTATTCATTGTTTTAATTTAATGCATGACGTCATGTTTTTTTTGTTTGCGCGTACCTGTTACCTACGAGATAAACAAGTCAGAGTGGTGAGCCAAATGGTTTATCGTTCGGTCCGTGTTTTCCTATAACGAAGTTGTATCAATCAAGGGGACACGGGGGTGCGCTGTAATGTTATTACCCGCAATCTGCGGCAATTGTTGCCTCCGAACTGTAGACACTCCACTCTCCGACACGTATGGTGTGGGTAAAATTCAACAATGTATTGAGCTCTGATATCTCCGCACCCTCTCTCGTCATTATTGTGGGATTCAAACCCTTCTAGTTACCCAATCAAAATGTAGATACCTAAAATATCTTACATGATATAGATAATAATAGGTACTATAAATACAGATTTAGGTACTAAAATAATTTACATGTTTTTATTGCGATTGATTGACTAATAGGTAATTTTTGCTTGGTACCTATCTATATAGCAGCATGTTAAATAAAAATTCCAAAAAGATGCATCAAATTCGTAATAGGGGAGGGGAGCCCATGATGCTAAATGTGGATTTACTTGAGCGTCGTGAAAACCTATTAGATTTGATAGATTAGATGATAGGTAGAATCCTATGATGATGATCCTATGAAGGTCCTATGATGTTTCCACTTTCAGCAGTGAGGGAAGCGTCTACAGATTTTCAAAATTAAAAAAAAAAAAAACAATGACATGGGAATACTTAAGCGTGTCAGATATTATTGATCTTTTTATGTAATATATTTTAATCTGCTAATTTGCGTGGCCATGCGAAAGGGGTGAAAAAAAAGGAAAAAAAAATACTCGAGCGCGTCAGATTGTCAGACGAGGTGTTCAGCGAACCCTAGAGATGCTCCCATTTCTTAGACTGACGATTTGGAAGTGGAAGACGATTCGCAAGCTCGCAGAAGTGAAAAGGACAGGCGTGGGGTGGGGAATACATGCTTTACCCTCGCTGTACGCTCTGATCTTAATTGACGATTTTTATTACTTTCGGCTTGCGAAAATCGTCAGCCTCCCACTCCCTTAGGTTGCGCTCAAATCGACAGATTAGCAAAATTGACCCTGTTTAGCTAGTAATTAACCCCCTTATCTTAATCCGACGCGCTCGAGTATTTCAGACGATCGATTTTTTTTACTAATCTGACGGGTTTCTCCCTAGCGTACCCCCCATATGAAGGGCTCATACTGGCTGGAGGAACTTATCAATATGTAAGGTATCCTCCCTTATATTAATCTACCGCGCTTGAGTAAATCCAAAAATCCCCTCATACTCCCGCAGTACACACATTCATACATCCCCGCAGTACGTTATTACCTGTGTCGCGGTTGGCATGGATAACACATATAACACATCACAATCACACCCATGACCCGAGTACAAATATTTATCTATCTGTCACATAATTTTTTTTCTGCAGTTGGTTCTCTTCAGAGACTAAAAATGCCCATTCCGACTAAAATTTTGCTAGCTCAGTCCCTACTTCTTCCAATAATTGACTATGCCGATGTGTACTACCTTGACATCACCGAAGAGCAGCTGAATAAGCTTGAGCGCCTTCAAAATATGTGCATGAGATTCATATTTGGCCTGCGGAAATATGATCACGTATCGGAATTCCGCACTAAGCTCAAGTGGCTCCCTATACGCCTTCGCAGGAATGCTCACATTCTATCTCTTCTCTACTGTGTATTATTTCATCGATATTATCCTCCTTACCTTAAAATACGTTTCCAGTTCCTCCATCTCACGATCGAACTCTTCGATCCTCAAAAAATCTGTGCCTTGCTACTCCTGCACATTCTTCTTCCTTCTACAAACATTCCTTCACTGTTACAGCTGTCCGTCTCTGGAAAGCCCTTCCCTACTGTATTCGTAACGCAAGTACTTTAAATTCTTTTAAAAATCAAGTAAAATCCCATTCTCTCTAATTAATTCAGTTTGCATCCTTCCTTTTCTCTCTTCTTCCTATTCACCTATTCACCCAGGACTCCTCGCTTCGCAGGCAGGGTCACTACCAACTAGGCTACAGGGTCCTCGAGAACTAAGAAGCTTTCGTTTCTGAATGACGTAAGAACTAGGTATAAACGCAAAAAATAAGAAAACATGGTAATGAGGTCCAATATTTCCTGTATGGTAAACCAAAACATTAAGTATTTTGTTTTTTACATGTTCACGCATCACTACGCAACTTCTGTTTCACACACAATATAGCTAGACCGCAGAGAAAATTTCCAACGTGGCCATATATCGCTTACATTACGCTTACGGCACGTAACGCGTTAATTATGACAAGAAGAGCACAGAGCCCAAACCGTAGGTTTACTCCACTTGCGACTACCTAATAAACCTTTATTACCTATCCACTTAACAAGATTGCCACAATTTATCGCGTCTTTGTAAACTTATTCAGCCTGTTTTACCAACTAGGGCCATTTTCATAAAATATATGTGTAATTTTGCGTATCTTGGAAAATTATGATTCTTATAGCGAAAACCTTTCAGCGTAATTATTGTACAGTGACTACGCAAACTGTTAAAATTTCAAATGCATCTGTTTTTATTATATACGAGTAACTGCCCTCGCTTTGCTTCGGTTTTCTTATTTTTTTATAACTTATTGGAGTTTTATTAAGGATCCCTAATTTTTTGAAATTATAATATAGCCTATGTTACTCGGGGATAGTGTAGCTTCCCAACAGTGAAAGAATTTTTGAAATCGGTTCAGTAGTTTCGGAGCCTATTCAATGCAAACAAAAAATCAAATCTTTCCTCTTTATATATTAGTATAGATACTTGACATTGAAGTATTTATTACTAGCGTAAGTTAGTACAATATATGTATGTACTTGAATGGCACCTTTACATTATAATACTTACTAAACTGATCCATGTCTCTACATGTATATTTGCCAAAAAACTAATTAGGGTTGTTTATTAATGATCGTATAATAATACAGTTATACAATGCAATATTCTTTATTGTGCGTGTACAGAAGTACTTAGAATATTATAAGGCAAGTAGTATCGACACAATAGGCGGTCTTATTGTTGTAACAGCGATTTCTACCAGACAAGCTAAGTATAGAGGACACAGATGTTCAAGACATGCGAAAGGAGAGGCGCAAGCTAAGAATTTTACGAGCTAATATTTAAAACAAAAGAAAATAAAAAATAAAGTAAAATGTTTTAATAAAAATAATGTTTTATAGAATTTTCCTTTTAATAACGCTACACATTATTAGCCCTACACTAGGATTCCCTGTGTCATGGGTTCCATGGATCACACACAAAGACAAGCACAACACACCCAGGCCGAGAACAGAAATTCAAACTCATCATTCAAACTTCCGCCTCGTTGGGAACCGAACCCAGGACCCTCGGCGTTGCGATCCGGCATGGTAACTATTGCGCCATACGGGTCGTTTTGTCTGTTCAGTTATTCGCTAAACTCAGAAGTGGGTAAGCTTAAGAAAACATTAAGTGTTTGATTTCAGTTGATTCGCAAATAAAAAATTATAAAAAGCACTCCGGGAGTGCCGACAGAAGTAAAAACTTGAACAATAAATTACGTGTGTATTTTTTGAATCGTCAGGAAATATTTTATTGTGCAGGAAATACTTTTAAATGAAGTGTTTTTTATTCATTACATTTTTAGTGAATGGCTGCCAATGCCTCGTAAAGTACATATATGTAAACTACAATCTTGATTATTAATACGAGCTATCAATTAATTGTAAGCAACTATAGTTCTGTACTTCTCTCAGAGAAGGCGCCACAGGTAGGTGTCGATTAAAACGATGACAGTGTCGCGAATTGTATGGTTTCATCCCATCTCAAAAAATGCCCAACGCGCCTAAAGAAGTTTTCACTTAAAAAAATGATAATTTAAGACATCCAGTCTAAACATAGGTTTCCGCAAGTAAAGCACGGACGGTTACTAGTATGAGAGTAAAATAAAATATTAGGTTCTCTGTAGAAGTCTACAAAACAGATTACGTAAAATTGGGTAGGTAACATACTGAAGCGGCCGCGATTTATTTAAAGGAGGGCATTATACTAGAATAGAATAATAGATTGGCAATATAACACGGGCAGCAAGCGGAATAATTCAACCTGTAGGTGTTAAAATGTAGAACAGCGGTGTAACGGCCATAACTCAGTCTAGTCTTGTGTAACTCTGATATACGGCAAGCACGTGACCACTTTATACACTAGTTAAAGTGTTAAACTTACCCAATTTTATACACCTATGTCTAGTTAAAAGTTCTCCGATATTGGACGATCTACTCGTGCGACTTGGCAAACTAACTCCTCGAGCGTTTTCTTCTCCGTCGGTTGCATTTGCAGGAGAACGATCTGAGCATTGCACTTACTATAGTTAACAAATCAAATCAAATCAAATCAAAATCTTTTATTCATATAAGTATCACTGATACACTTATGCACGTCATTTTTTAATCTACCAGCTTTTCGGAAGGGTGCTTTGTCATGGAGGAAAAGAAAAGCCGAAAGAAACTCCTCGCACATCTTTTAAAATCATGAAAAGTTACATAATATCTTCTAACCTACGCGGAACTGGATGCGGCACTAATTTCCAGGCGTCTTTGTCATTAATATATTCATTTATATTATTCATGCTACAGTATCCTTTGCCTACTAGCTGAGATACAGAAGAGAGAACAACAGAAATAGTTGGTCCATTCATAGATATAATATTGTTAGCATTTTGCTTTGAGTACGAAATCATTTCTTACCTTTATTTATGAAACCGAATCATGGTTACTTTAGCAATGTTGGTGTCCATTTAACTCTGAAGTCAGGTACCTTAAAGTGCATCCTGAGACAACCCCAGGCAGTCAGGGTTCCTCTGTTCATTGTCGCTTGATTTTTGGATCACGCAATTTAATATCGACGGGTATATAAGAATGGCTGTCTAAAGGTAACTAAAAGGTACGCTATCGTTGGCTTCCAACCAACCAAATGCAGTTCGTCTTGGCACGTATGTATTGTCAGCCTGCACTAGCTACAATTAGATGCGTTAAAACATTTTGTATTGCGACAAGCTCGACACGTGGGTAGTATCCCTGCTATAAAGCTGTTATACAGTAGCTTTGAACGCAGCTATCTGGAGCCCACATGAAGCTAACTAAATACAAGTTTATGTTGGAAAAGCTCTAAAAGAAATTTTTAAGATTTTTATATTTTCGTTACGTATGGATACCATGTTGGGTATCCTTGCATTTATGTTATGGGAATGTTGAATGGCTTATTATAGTGACATGGGATCCGTCCATTGACATATTTTGTTCACCTGTTGTCAATCTTATTGGCACGGCAGGAAACTACCTAGCTAGGGTTGCCAGGTCGGCCAACCAAAAAGCCGGACAGACCAGCCAGTTTGGCCGGACATTTGGGTAAAAAGGCCGGACACCCTAAATTATCAAGAATTTTATGTATTAATATTATTAAGACAATTTTTTAGAACTTCTTCACTAATTTAAGGTGACTAACTAACATTTAAAGTAAACAAACTAAAAATATTAAATATTTAGCAAAAACGTGCTTTTAAAGCTCAATATTTTTCAAAATAAAGTTGTAATAATCTTTAAACGTCAAATATTTTAAATTAAAAGCCATCTGGACTACTCTCATCGATTTAAAATAGGCTACTCATTTCTTTTATACTAACAGCTTCTTGAAATCAACCATCAACATTCCCATTTTTGATCAGAAAATATTTAAAGTTTTGTAATTGGTCAAAACCTTTGCTATCGTCAACTTTAACGTTTTCTTCGTGGATAATAATAGTTTCGAAAACTTGATTACATGCAGGAACGTATTTTAACAGTCATCAATATAAATAGTTTTGTGTTCTTGTATAAGTTTCTTATAAGTTGGTAAAATTTAAAAAGCCTAACAAAGCCGGACAAGCCGGACACCGTTAAATTTGGCCGGACACGCATTCAAATAGCCTAACCATGTCCGGCTTTATCCGGACATCTGGCAACCCTATACCTAGCTGAGCTTTAAAAACGAATTGGGTAATTATTAACTGTCATGTTTTTATGTAACTTGTAATAAATAAATAAATAAATTTTCGCATACTCAAGCAGTCATTGTCAGGCGTTCGCTTGATTAAGCAAAAGCATCCTTTCATATAGTTACCATGATGGGTGTCAGCAATTCAGCATTCTTGATTGAGATAATACAATTGAGTGTTCCACTTTTCCGCATTTAAAATACAAAAATGTGAAATGTGAATTGCTATAAATAAAACGCGAATCTATCTTGATAAATGAAATTCTGGCCTAACTTTCGAACACAACACAATACTGATTTTCGATGTGAATTGGCTGGGAAATAATTCGTATTAAATTGAAGTACGTAACAAAATGAAATCTAATCAAAACCATATCCAGTCAATGATTCCAATAAAGTGAAGTGGAGTGAACGACTGAGCGAGTGGCTAGCGAGTCTAGCGAATCTAGCGAGTCAGCGTGTGTAGCGTGTGTAGCGAGTCTAGCGTGTGTAGCGTGTCTCGATGCAATCTTGTGGAAGGCAAAGACCACTGTGTGAACGTAAATGGAGTCGTGTGTCCATTTGTCAATCAGCGCCAACCGCAGCCACTTACGGCTCGAGTTGCTATGGTTCCGCTTACATTGTTTTGGAGTAATAACTAAATTGGTTTTGGAAATGTGTAGTAACGCAATTTCACAAATGGAAACTTTAGACAGACGCTTCTTGTTTTGCGGATGTTTATTAATAACGCAACTATGAGGTTGGCATACCTGATAATTGTGTAGACCTTTTGTCTGTGTTCCGTGGTGTAGACGGTGTCCCAGAAATTCGATTCATATTTTAGTAGGCTTTTTTTATGTAACTAAAAGATAAACGCTCTGACAATCCACCTGGCATAAGTGAATTTGAAAGGTAAGTGGCCACCGTCACTCATGGACATCAGCAACACCAAAGGCATCAAAGACGTGTTAGCGACCATGATCGTTATTGCATCAATTCAAGCTCTTTGTTACCCATGTTAACCAATGGTTCGTTTGTCCAGAGAGTTCCGGCTGGTGCTGCAGCCGGACCCGAGCTCGGTGTTCGCGGACGGCGTCCAGTTCCACTCCTCGGCCGGCCCGCTCGCCTACAACACTGCGCAGGTCTACTCGGGGAAGCTAGAAGGTAAGTGTCTTCTAGACAATGATTTCAAAAGATTTCAATTCACTTAAATGATCTTTACACAAGCAAATAGTAGCGCTATATTTCTCTCTCTCTTTCTTTCATCTCTCTATCTCTCTTACGAACTAGGTATCTTTCGAACGATGTTCAACTTCCTATTATTAAACAAGTTAATAGTGAAAAAAATAAATACATTGTTTCATCAATCATCAGGTAATGCTTTATATCACAAAACAGAATATGTAAAATGTCAACTCCTTAGGATAAGTGAAAGTAGTATAGTATTGGGCATTCTGCCCCACTTGTTCGCTCAGGCGTCCGCCTTCGCGTCGTGGGGCAGAATGCCCAATAAGATTTCTGGTAACGTGGGACAGAATGCTTCATTAAAATTTCATAATTAGAAATGCAAAATAACTGTTTGTTGTTGTAAATAACGCGGGTTCAGCTGAGAAAGGAAACAAAACAATATGTAAAAATTATTTATTCATAGTTATA
Source organism: Thymelicus acteon (assembly GCA_951805285.1). Taxonomy (NCBI): domain Eukaryota; kingdom Metazoa; phylum Arthropoda; class Insecta; order Lepidoptera; family Hesperiidae; genus Thymelicus; species Thymelicus acteon. Next base: position 5,029,560 of record OX638221.1, on the reverse strand, counting down.
ACATTAACGTTAATTACAGATTTCATTTGATATAAATGTAGGATGGTCCTCACACAGTTCATCCACCGAGTGCACCAAAGATTGAAGTTTTCGCCATTGCGGTGTATCGTCTTGTGTCTGGAATTTTATTCGTACTAGCGCTTTCTTCCAGAGCTCTTGTGCATCAGTATTGCGCGCATCGTTGGTTTGATATACTTTTAAATCGATAAGGTAGTCCCCCGTTGTGTTAATCGCCCGACGTTCGTTGCCGTTTGCAACCCTGTTGACGAAGTACGTGGACAGCACGCGCGATGGAGGATCTTTGGATTTGCCGCCATCACGACTAAGATTGAATATGTCCACAGTCTTCCCCTTTTTTCTGTAACAAACACAAATAATCCGTATAAGTATACAATAACTTACTGATATTACATGGTGTCGGTTTTCAAAATCATTGCGAAAAATAACACAATGAATACATACAGGCTCATTGCAGTATGTAAATTAATACAAAAATTGTAGTGATGGTCATGTAAATACATTGTTGTTACTTGTAAGTGAGAGTAACAATTAAATAATATTAAGAATCAATTTAATCTACCTCAAAAGTCAAGTTTACCGAAGGCGAAAGAAAGAATTTTTTTCTGTGCAATCATAAGATTAGATATTAAAATAAATCCTGAACAAGAATAAACATAAACTTGATCGACATTTGTAGTAATAGCGCATAGGCACTGGTTATTTGAAAATAAATAAAAAAATATCTCCCATATTTATATATCATAAACTATTTCAGTAACCGTATGAGTATCATTGAACAGTAAAAATGTATTTTTTATCTCCTGTAACTTTACATTTTTATATAGACAACATAAATTCTTAGTAGTTGGTAAAAAATTATTAAGTTATAAAAGTGTAGTGTTACTATGGATTACATATTATTATGCGAACACTGACACGAAAATGAATGTATAATAAAAAATCAACCACTGACCGCAACGCCACATAAATATATCGAACGTAAGTACATAATTTGAAATATTATAATTTAAATATAACGAGTAGATGTAAATTTAGTATGATTACCTTATAATGGCAGTCGATTTCTTCATAGATTTACGCTTGCTTGTAGGAGTAGAATGTTTTCGCCGGAGCTCGGCACCGTGTTCAACATCTGTAGAGTTGCTGCGTTGATCGCACTCAGAGTCCGACCTGTAAATTGTTAAATTTTAATTAATTATTATTACTTGAAATATTATTATGCTGAAAAAGGATAAAATGTTAAGTTAATGTTTATCTACTTGGACTGAACTAGTAATAATAAAACTATTTACTCGCACTTGTAATTAATCTATTGACGATTATAATAATTATGAGTAAATAAAGTTAGTGAAAAAAATGTCAAAGTATTTGGCTACATGTTGTATCAGAAATATAAATTGGTTGGAGTAAAATATGAAAATTAATAAAAATGATAAAGACTTACATTTTAAATGGCAGCCACTTGAAGTATAATTACCAGTACAACCACTGTTCTATGGACTGAACTGCAGAGTGGAGGCACTCGGCGCTGGTCGCACTGTAGTCGTTGTAGGAGTACTTTGTTCCTAGCCGAGGCTCGAATTTGATGTACCGAGCTCCGAAAACGTTAGCTTATAAGTCAGAAAAGACATGTAAATTTGTTAAATGAAATGTAAGTGTGTTTAATCAAAATAATACACAATTGAGACATTTCTTATTTGTACGTATTACATTTGTAAAAAAATTATAACTAAGAATTTTCTAGAATCATTATTTGCTAACGCAACACAAAGACTTAGGGCTACCAAAATAATTATCATACATGCTACGTACTATGTATGGACTGATGATCCCATTTTTACACTAAAATATGTGGAAGTGACATCCATAACCAAATTAGCAGCGTAATAATAAAAATTCGTATTGCTGAATAACACTTTTAAATAGGTGTGCAATAATCACAAGTATTGTGTTGAAAAATATGATATTTTTGTTAGGGTTGACAAACGATATAAATTTAAAACATCGCAACCTTAATTGTAAAAATCAAAATATATGATTTGGAATGTTTTAAATTTATATCGTTTATCACTTTTAAATAGGTGTGCAATAATCACAAGTATAGTGTTGAAAAATATGATATTTTTATAGTACTATTCGTATCAATGACAACGTTGAAATTATACATTCCTGTTTCAAAGGACGTATTACAAGTTATCGGATTACTACATCTAAACCCGAAGCAAATATTTACCCAGAATGTTTCTTAAAAAATATTCATGATCAAGTTAAATCTTTAATTGATAGCTCGCTTTAAAAACATTTATCTGTTAAAATAAATTTTGAATATTTCGGATTATATCAAATGAAATCTGTAATTAACGTTAATGTTATAACTATGAATAAATAATTTTTACATATTGTTTTGTTTCCTTTCTCTGCTGAAGTTGCTGCGTTGATCGCATTCAGAGTCCGACCTGTAAATTGTTAAATTTTAATTAAATATTATTACTTGAAATACCTATGCTGAAAAAGGATAAAATGTTAAGTTAATGTTTATCTACTTGGAATGAACTAGTAATAATAAAACTATTAACTCGCACTGATAATGAATTAATGTATTGACGATTATAACAATTATGAGTAAATTAAGTTAGTGAAAAATGTCAAAGTATTTGGCTACATGTTGTATCTGAAATATAAATTGGTTGAGGTAAAATATGAAAATTAATAAAAATAATAAAGACTTACATTTTAAATGGCAGCCACTTGAAGTATAATTACCAATACAACCACTGTTTGGATGGACTGAACTGCAGAGTGGAGGCACTCGGCGCTGGTTGCACTGTAGTCGTTGTAGGAGTACTTTGTTCCTATCCGAGGCTCGAATTTGATGTACCGAGCTCCGAAAATGTTAGCTTATAAGTCAGAAAAGACATGTAAATTTGGTAAATGAAATGTAAGTGTGTTTAATAAAAATAATACACAAATTAGACATTTCTTATTTTTACGTATTACATTTGTAAAAAAATGATAACTAAGAATGTTCTAGAATCATTATTTGCTAACGCAACACAAAGACTTAGGACTACCAAAATAATTGTCATACATGTTACGTACCTACTATGTATAGACTGATGATCCCATTTTTACACTAAAATATGTGGAAGTGACATCCATAACCAAATTAGCTGCGTAATAATAAAAATTCGTATTGCTGAATAACACTTTTAAATAGGTGTGCAATAATCACAAGTATTGTGTTGAAAATATGATATTTTTGTTAGGGTTGACAAACGATATAAATTTAAAACATTCCAACTTAAATTATAAAAATAAAAATATATGATTAAAAGGACTCGTTATTTACGTTTCATTGGGTCTTTTTAACCGACGAAAAAAAAGGAGGAGGTTCTCAATTTGACACGTTTTTTTTTTTATGTATGATCACGCAGCAATCGGCACAGAGTAGTCCGATTTTAACGATTCTTTTTTTATTGGATAGGGTATGTCTTGAAATTGGTCCCATATTTTTTGAAAATTTTATTCCTACCCTAAAGGTACAAAAATAGGGGATGATTGATTATTCACCCACGGAATTTACGGGTTTTTACCCGTTAACCCCAATAACTTTGTACTGGATGATTGGATTTCGATGATTCTTTTTTTATTCAATAGTGTATACCTTAAAGTAACTCTTGTTTGAATTTCAAAACAAAATTTTACCCCTAAAGGTACGAAAGTAGGGGATGATTGATATTTCACCTACTACATTTTTACCTGGTAACTGAATCTACCACCAATTATTTATTATTAATTATAAAGTATTATAGCAACTAAAAATTAAAAAATAATTACTTTTTAACAAAAATAAAACCAACGAAAAAACTGAAAAGCAAAAAATAAAATAAACCATTTAGTATTATAAATTAACAGTAAGTAAATAATTTTGAGGCGGTGCCAAACCAATGAAAAAAACGGTGAAAAGATGTGCGCCGCGCTGCTGCTGCCGTGTGCATCGCATGCCGCTGCCCTCATAATATGTAATTAATTTTGGTTGTTTGTTTGGCACGGTCTCAAAATTATTTATTTACTGTTAATTTTTGATCTTAATTTATAATACTAAATGGTTTATTTTATTTTTTGCTTTTCAGTTTTTTTTTCGTTGGTTTTATTTTTTGTTAAAAAGTAATTATGTATTCTAGTTTAGGTAATTACATATCGAGAAAATATTGAATAATCCGGTATATTAACAGACCATTAGCACTCTTAAATAAATATTCTATACTTATTTTTAACGTAGATAACTTTGTATGTAATAATTAAGTAATAAATACAACATTTTTGTTCCAGTAAATAGGTAATAATAATACATAATTATTTGCATTTGGATGTCAACCCTGATCGAAATGAAAAATCTTGCAAAATACTGTTAAGTACTGCAACCGGATGGAACACGACACTTTTGTTTTGACAAAACACAATAGCTATTCATACTATTTGCACGCAAAATGTGTATTTTAATTTAAATTTAATTCGATTACTGAGTACAAGTTATAGGTATTTATAATAATGGTAAAATCGATAGCAAAATTATTATAAGGTAATTATTATGTTAAATATTATATTCTATTATATTTCATTAAATTTTTGTTGTCATTATCAGTATTATTATAATAAGTTTGTGTTTTTTTTTTATTTCAGACCATTGTGAGGCAGCAGAGGTGCTGGTTTAAAGCAAATATTTCATTTGTTGACTACATTTACAGGTATAGAAATACCTACTTAACGAGGAACATAATACTTTGGACATAATTAACAGAAACGACATTATTTTATTGTGAATATTGGGTATGTATTTAGTTGTTAATTCATATTACTATGATAGTGTGCCATTTAAAATACCTATCGGTTATAGTTTTCATTATTTTTATCTGATTGAGTATTTTCGCTTTTCCTAAAAGAAATTATCCATTCTATGATGAATGACAAAGTGGCTTCTAATATAATTATCTCCTCGCCCTGCTCGTGGGCTAAGTATTAATTGTTGGTTCGATCTCCACATTAAAATAATATTAATGTTCTTAGATCTATTCTATTACAAAATCAATTGTAGATGTGTCTTAGTGATTATTTTTGTATCTGTTGTTAAAATTTATTCCCGTATCAAAATAATTAAAAGTGTATTAAAATTATTATTTAATATATGTTATTAAATTATGTTCGTATCTTATTCCAGAGCACGTTACTTTGATGAGAGATTGAGAGATGCAATTGAAGATGTGAAGTTTTGAAGACCTACAGCAGTAATTGGTAATAAAGTCTGATATACTTAGCAGCTAACTCAATAACTATACACCAGCCGACTATTCCAACACGCGGAAACAGTAGAAAACGTAAGGCAAACAGTAAACTTGTGTTGCTAACGGTTATTGTTAAATTTGAACACTAGCTATTGTTAATTTGTTCACTAACCTACAAGGAACTTACTCTAGATATTTAAAGGCGCAACTTTGTATTCACCTTTAAGAATGAATTTTCTTAGGCAAGCCGCGGATACAGTTAGTCATGCAGGTATTACTCAGGATAATGTAGTTAACGCAGTTGCGGAAACGATCGCTCAGCGACAACACGGGCACAACCCCTCTTCTATCGTCAACCAGGAAGGTCACATACAACAAGACCATACATCTTCATTGCAAGAAAAAGCAACTCCCACTATCCCTCATTACGATTGTGAACCGTTCCTTTGTTTTCTGAAAAAAAGCAAACCGCGTTATTTAGCTCCTCCTTCAAAGAGTACCCTTCATCGTGTTTCACAAGCAAGCACGAGCACGCAGGGAAACATAAATTTTTATCCCCTAACCTCTGCGACGCAAAGTAACGTAGCAGATGATAATTTACCTTATTTGCCATATTTATACATAGAATATTTAGATGCCAACTTTTTACTGGACACGAGTAAGGAAAAGTCATTTGTAAGCCGTAAATTAGCTGATAAATATTTCGCCAGTCATAAAATTTACGAACCTTTTAATAATGAAAACACTCTACAGGCAATAATATTACCAATGAATAGACTATTCCAAAGGAACATGTGTTATAAGTTTTATATAAAAGACATTGATGATTTTTACGACGGATTAATAGGAATTGACCTGTTAAAAAAACTTAATGCCGAATTTGACTTGACCCTCCATAAACTATGGACACCACCTAGTAGTTTCCCAATTTACTATAACCCAGTTTATAATAGTAAATAGTTATAATAATTGATTCAGGGTTTTTCGAAAATTCTATTCTATAAAATATGTACCTAATTAGGTAAATATAAAAAATAATAAAGTTAATAAACATTTCTGTAATTGATTTTGTAATAACTATAAGTAACCTATGATTTGTATTCATTCAGTGTCCAAGTTTCATTACAACTTAAAAATGTACGTAAATAAGATTGTAAATTATAGAAGTTATTAGTAAGTTTTTATGTAATATTATATACTTATAAATAAACAGCCTTTGTTAAAAATAATCTTTGTTTTATTGATCTATTTAAACTAATAATATTATAGTTTTTTTTTTTTTTACCGAAGATGGCTTCTAACTACCTATGTCTTTAGAAGGATTTCCTTGATATTTTTTTGTATTTTCTTCTTAATACCTAAATATTTAACTTTTACAATTCATGACAATAACATAAACTTGCGTAATAATAATAATAATAATAATGCTCCGGAATGGTAGGTATTATTGATACACGCAACATGTTATAACATGTTACAGTTCATCGCACTTTATGAGAAGGTAAGATATATTTATGCAGACTTGCAGTTTACAATTCATACTAAATTATTTTAATATATTGAACTATAAAACTATATCTGAAAGAGTGATTTTCAAACAACTAATCTATATCCTTGATTGAATGCTAAGTTAACAATTTTGGATTGATTTGAATATATAAAGTTGATAGTTTATTTTTTATTATTTACGGAATATTAATAGAATTGAGAAGTTGTTTTTACAGTATCATACCTAGTACTTGTGTCATTATAATAATTATGTGCACGGTAAGTAAAGTACCTATTTGAATCTGATATAATATTAGTGATTTTTGCGTGTGCACATCAGATTTGAAAATGGATAATTATTTTTGTTTCAGGTATCTGATTCAGAGATTGTGTTTAGCCAGTATGCTCAGGATCCTTACGAAGGATTTTCCGAGCTGAATCGCTGTGAACCCGAGCAATACAAACTAACGAAAGAGAAAAAGTCCAAGCAACGTCGCCGAGAAACTTTGAAAAAACATAACGCTACACAATCTTTTGTAATGAGCCGATTACAACGACGAGGCATTAGGTTAATAAAAATTTCTGTTATTGATCTCTGCAGCAACAATTCTCAAACAAGCTGCAGCGATAGTGAAAGTGAGAACGTCGTGATAAGTGCGCAGTACATTGTTAAGGATGCCATGGATAGTGTTATGGACGATACAGAATCGCTAGTTAAGAAAATATCGAAATCTTTAATAGACAATGATTTTTAATAAAGATACTATTGTTATTGTAAGTTATTATTTTATTATGTTTAAAAATAAAAATGCATTTTTACTGAAGAAATTATTTTTATTTATAAAACCAAAACAAAACATTTTAGTGCCACCCTAAATGCTTTTTTATACATAACACATTTTTTAAAGCACAATGATTTGTGTGTACATTACAATTTAAATTGTTATCACAGAATTTTTTATGTAATTCAAACATGTTAGGACACTGGTCTTCATCAAGATCTGACACTTCACAATTTTCGCAAATGTTTTTTATCCACATAACCTTCTCCAAACCTTTCACTAAGATATTTTTGTTTTCTAGATAGGGAACGATTATACGATGAAATTCTCTATAGTCAATATGTCCTTCGTTCTAATGAATACCTCTATTGTTTTCCAGCCACTTTACTTGTCTTTTTTCATCAGTTGTTAAATATTTGAATAAATATGGGGGGTTTTATTAAGAATAATTGCGTATAATCACGTGTTGCGAACGCTAATCCTTGAATATCCACTATGATGGTATCCTGTTTCATGATAATTTTTTACAGTATTACTCAGTGGCTTATATTCAATTATACAGTCGTTTAATATAAGACAGTACGCGTCGGTTTGATCTGGTATATCAGAATCAATTTCAATTTCCACTCTAACGTCCACAACCGGACCTGTCTTCAAATTGTCTACTTGTCTAGAGCAGTCGACAACAAATAACGGAGCTAAATCTTTAAATTGTTTTTCACTCAACAAGGGCTCTGGACGACGACCATAATATGACTGTTGAAATCTAACATATTGTTCGTATAATAAGGCAATGTTGTTGTTTGCGAAGTTAACATTTAGGTTCTCATAAGGGAAGTATGTTGAATTGAGATAGACTCTAACACTGCGAAGAAGACAGTGATCGAAATGAGACATGTCAGAACTTGCATTATTTTTTCTATTTGTTTGTAGACCAATAATAATATATCTTGGTTTTTCTATTTGTGACGAAGTTTTAATTGCCCAAGTATGTTTTGTAGTTTTAGGTAAAGCTGGATATTCATACAGATCCCAATTTCTAAATATCATTTGAAGCGGTTTATCTCTTTCTAACAGTTTCAAAAAATTAAGCTTTTCTTTGTCAGATATTTTAATGTGTGGTACACGCCAAATAATTTTATTTATTTGAACGTCTTCTACAAATTCACCGGTATTGAGTTTCACAGCATTCAAGTTTATGTTACTTCTTAGTAATATTAGTTCTAATGCCTCGTCGTTGTAATCGGCTCATTACAAAGATTGTGTAGCATTATGTTTTTTCAAAGTTTCTCGGCGACGTTGCTTGGACTTTTTCTCTTTCGTTAGTTTGTATTGCTCGGGTTCACAGCGATTCAGCTCGGAAAATCCTTCGTAAGGATCCTGAGCATACTGGCTAAACACAATCTCTGAATCAGATACCTGAAACAAAAATAATTATCCATTTTCAAATCTGATGTGCACACACAAAAATCACTAATATTATATCAGATTCAAATAGGTACTTTACTTACCGTGCACATAATTATTATAATAACACAAGTACTAGGTATAATACTGTAAAAACAACTTCTCAATTCTATTAATATTCCGTAAATAATAAAAAATAAACTAACTATCAACTTTATATATTCAAATCAATCCAAAATTGTTAACTTAGCATTCAATCAAGGATATAGATTAGTTGTTTGAAAATCACTCTTTCAGATATAGTTTTATAGTTCAATATATTAAAATAATTTAGTATGAATTGTAAACTGCAAGTCTGCATAAATATATCTTACCTTCTCATAAAGTGCGATGAACTGTAACATGTTATAACATGTTGCGTGTATCAATAATACCTACCATTCCGGAGCATTATTATTATTATTATTATTATTACGCAAGTTTATGTTATTGTCAGGAATTGTAAAAGTTAAATATTTAGGTATTAAGAAGAAAATACAAAAAATATCAAGGAAATCCTTCTAAAGACATAGGTAGTTAGAAGCAATCTTCGGTAAAAAAAAAACTATAATATTATTAGTTTAAATAGATCAATAAAACAAAGATTATTTTTAACAAAGGTTGTTTATTTATAAGTATATAATATTACATAAAAACTTACTAATAACTTCTATAATTTACAATCTTATTTACGTACATTTTTAAGTTGTAATGAAACTTGGACACTGAATGAATACAAATCATAGGTTACTTATAGTTATTACAAAATCAATTACAGAAATGTTTATTAACTTTATTATTTTTTATATTTACCTAAGTAGGTACATATTTTACTAAGAACATTTACATAATCTCTACATATTATTATAGTAATATAAAATAAATGATATTTATATGCCCATTAAAACCAATTACGAATATCAATATTTAGAATTGAAAGATCCTTTTAAAATTGAAGAATGCCCCCACGCTCGGGTTGCAACATTGCAATTTGATATAGCACGTTTATCATCATTACTTGATAGTGCTATTTTATTCACGCTTTGTGTAAATATTTCATGCTTAATTAAATAAGATATTTTTTCGATGGATAACATCTCTATTAAATAATACATTCTAGTAATTCGCACGATCCGTGTCCATTATGAATTCCGCTTCAGAATAGAATTTTCGAAAAACCCTGAATCAATTATTATAACTATTTACTATTATAAACTGGGTTTATAATATATAATATAATATAAATTATAGTAAATTGGGAAACTACTAGGTGGTGTCCATAGTTTATGGAGGGTCAAGTCAAATTCGGCATTAAGTTTTTTTAACAGGTCAATTCCTATTAATCCGTCGTAAAAATCATCAATGTCTTTTATATAAAACTTATAACACATGTTCCTTTGGAATAGTCTATGCATTGGTAATATTATTGCCTGTAGAGTGTTTTCATTATTAAAAGGTTCGTAAATTTTATGACTGGCGAAATATTTATCAGCTAATTTACGGCTTACAAATGACTTTTCCCTACTCGTGTCCAATAAAAAGTTGGCATCTAAATATTCTATGTATAAATATGGCAAATAAGGTAAATTATCATCTGCTACGTTACTTTGCGTCGCAGAGGTTAGGGAATAAAAATTTATGTTTTCCTGCGTGCTCGTGCTTGCTTGTGAAACACGATAAAGGGTACTCTTTGAAGGAGGAGCTAAATAACGCGGTTTGCTTTTTTTCAGAAAACAAAGGAACGGTTCACAATCGTAATGAGGGATAGTGGGAGTTGCTTTTTCTTGCGATGAAGATGTATGGTCTTGTTGTATGTGACCTTCCTGGTTGACGATAGAAGAGGGGTTGTGCCCGTGTTGTCGCTGAGCGATCGTTTCCGCAACTGCGTTAACTACATTATCCTGAGTAATACCTGCATGACTAACTGTATCCGCGGCTTGCCTAAGAAAATTCATTCTTAAAGGTGAATACAAAGTTGCGCCTTTAAATATCTAGAGTAAGTTCCTTGTAGGTTAGTGAACAAATTAACAATAGTTAGTGTTCAAATTTAACAATAACCGTTAGCAACACAAGTTTACTGTTTGCCTTACGTTTTCTACTGTTTCCGCGTGTTGGAATAGTCGGCTGGTGTATAGTTATTGAGTTAGCTGCTAAGTATATCAGACTTTATTACCAATTACTGCTGTAGGTCTTCAAAACTTCACATCTTCAATTGCATCTCTCAATCTCTCATCAAAGTAACGTGCTCTGGAATAAGATACGAACATAATTTAATAACACATATTAAATAATAATTTTAATACACTTTTAATTATTTTGATACGGGAATAAATTTTAACGACGATACACCGCAATGGCGAAAACTTCAATCTTTGGTGCACTCGGTGGATGAACTGTGTGAGGACCATCCTACATTTATATCAAATGAAATCTGTAATTAACGTTAATGTTATAACTATGAATAAATAATTTTTACATATTGTTTTGTTTCCTTTCTCAGCTGAACCCGCGTTATTTACAACAACAAACAGTTATTTTGCATTTCTAATTATGAAATTTTAATGAAGCATTCTGTCCCACGTTACCAGAAATCTTATTGGGCATTCTGCCCCACGACGCGAAGGCGGACGCCTGAGCGAACAAGTGGGGCAGAATGCCCAATACTATACTACTAGTGAAAATAGGTCTAATTAGGCTCGCAAAAAACAAACAGGGTAATCCATGTAAACTAAATAAAACCCTTTACAAAACACTTAGCTCTACCTAGGATATTAACAAAATTAACAAATTAACGCAATTTACATCGTCATCACAATTAATTCGTGGTCTTCATTTACAAAAACAACAACCTACAATTTGCAACTAACAAGGAGCATAAGAAGTTAATATTATTCCATTAATAAAGCATACGGTTAGTGCGAATATTAAATTCTAGTGCAACATGTGTTGGTAATGTTCGGAGGAGGGATGCAAACCGCCGGTAGCGCCGCCATTAGCGATGACTTATGTAACATGTGATGGTAGGAACTTGAGGCAGCGACTGTTGCGGTAGTACAAGAACCTTACTTTTAACCTGGTGACCTGACTGACTATTCAGAGTCTTTCTCGCATTTGGTTATTAGGTCTTTAACCACTGATTTTTGACAGGCAAATCAACGTCAACTAAGTATTAACTTATATTTATTTACATTAGGAATGGCACATTTTACTCATCACTGATAATATCACTTGTTACAACATAAATCATTTGTCACACCAGTAACATGCATCGAAACCGTCTGTTACGTATAACGCGATGGTGACTTCACCACAGTATTCCTTTTACTGTGACTTAACGCCGGCCACCGGCCAAGGTACATATAATTCACAGAATTCCATCGTGCGAAAGCAACATTTGTGACTTGAGCCGTGTGTGAGCGGCACAGCTAGAAGAGAGAATTTGTTTAAGTGAAATTGCATCTTATTTCTACCGTCATTAGACTTTAGTTTGTCTGATTTGTTTCAACTTGCTTAGTTAATAATATCGCTACGTCACAAAAACTTCAAATGAAAATAAGTCTTACTTTAAAGAGGATAAGGTTTTAATTAAACTATGTAGGTATTTGATATTTATAACCACGTCGTGACTCGGTGAATTCGTGATACGGTGAGATTTCACTTCACTAAATAATGTCACTGCGACATGTAACAGACGGAATAAAATGCACCCACTGTGACAATAATCGTTACTAATGAAATATGACCGTGGTGATTTATCACCGGTGATATAACAGTGACAAAAATAAATATCTTCACCGACTTGATAGTGAAATAAAAGTAGCGATATTTTCCATTACTAATTTTCATTAAAACTGGAGAATTGTCATAAGTAAGTAAGTAAATAACATGCCGGAAATGAAAAGCAAATGATACTTCTTTGTGTTATTTTATTATTTTCTACTTAGTCTGAAAAAAATTCTATTTTTTGGCTTTCTTCGTTGACCAATATCTTTATCAAAGATATCGTTTCTTGAACGATGCAACATTTTTTGCGTTCCATGATGCTAAAGTTGTAAACATTTTACATTGCACTGAACAATTTCAAAAGTATCTAATAATAATAAATGTTAAGTGAGTTCTAGGTAAAATTGCACTCTCATACTAGAATTACTTATACTTATTAACATACACAAGACGAAACAATCATGACCCTAAAGCACAGATTTGGAATCGAACTGAACACAAACCCAATTGATCCCAAAGGGTCCGCCCATAAGGTATGGTTGATGTGGAATACAGGATCTTTGGTTATATTTTAAATGTGTATAAATACCTACTAACGTCGGATTCGACAAAACTAATAATTCTTATCTTGCGAATAAATTTTAATTAGTTTGTGGAAAAACTATTTTTATTTTATTTTTACAGTTTTAGGAAAACTTACAGCTAAACAAAATACTTACAATGTAGTCACAGAATAGTAATGTTATAGCCAATTATAAGTTTCCACTTATAGTTAGATAATAATATTGTGTGAAGCACTAACTTCACACTACGCTACACTAACTAAATAAATTTAACCAATTGATCATAAGTTTGCTACGCTTTACTAAAGTCTTACAAGGAGTTTTAAGGGTTGTTACGAATAAGTATTCAAAGTGAAACTTAATCATAAAAATGTAAGCTATCTTTTTTAAAAAAAGCTGTTAGCAAGTATGTATTCGATGGAACTACTACAATATATTAAATGGAAAATCGGAAATTATGTTTAGAAATTTATTTTTATTATTTTCAGAAGGCTTGAATTCCGGAAATACTTAACCAATAGATAATTATGCACGGAGAGGAAAAATACACGACAAAGATACTTTCTTTTGTCTATGATCATTTAAATTCAAAGTCCACTATATCAGCAGTTATAGCGGTGAAGCGAGATGGAATAACTTTTGCTTTTATACCCTTATCAACGGTGCTTTCTCGACGAGCGCAATTATTTTGAAATTATTGCTTTACTTATAACAACGTCCGCAAGACAGGTAGCCAACAATAATAAAACTTCTGACAATCTCCTCGTGTAATCAGTGTTATTTACGCAATACGGACTATCTGTTCGTGCGTCCAGGGCTGTGACTGCTGTGAGTACGCCTTAAAAGGTTCGTATTGAAATTAAGTACTTTTTTGGAAAAAAATAGGGGATAAACGAGTAGACACCTGATGGTAAGTAGTCACCGTGGAAAGAAGAAGCTTTCTAGACCGATTCACAGAGCTCAAGAGTGGACAGCTTTGTCAGCTTGAAAACAAATATTAAACTCTAGTAGACTCTACTTTTGTAAATGTTTTCGAATTTATTTAAAACGACATAATTATGTCATCGTCACTATTTCTTGACTGCGTGAAAGGTGCGTCCATAACATATTTGTAATTACAGAAAAAATATGTTCAGCATTAATATAAAACGAAATAGGACGTTCAATTAATAACCCTCGAGTTTCGCCTTCAATAGCTACCATTCTGTAAGCTACAGAGCCGTAACAATTGAATATTCTGGTAGTAATCAAATCTTAATCGACATCTTATTGGCAATTACCCGTAATGCCCGTACTACACAAAGCTCGCATTTACCATTTCGTAACATCAATGAATAATTAGACGGCGTGTGATTTGATTATGATTGTATATTCGACAAAGCGTAGAATCGGCACATCATGTCTGATTAAGGACGGTTTATATTTTAGTAATGGGTGAACAAGTAACAATGTCATGGAAGCCATTCAAATGTTTAACAGGGTAAACTTACCCACCTAAAATATGACACCGTAAAGCAAACGAAAAAATTTTGTTGTCGCTGGAAATATACAATGAATAAATCAGTAATTCAATGTCTACAGTGTGACACATCGTTACAGAATTATTCCCGTTGAGTAACAGTGTGACACATCGTTACAGAATTATTCCCGTTGAGTAACAGTGTGACACATCGTAACAGAATTATTCCCGTTGAGTAACAGTGTGACACATCGTTACAGAATTATTCCCGTTGAGTAACAGTGTGACACATCGTTACAGAATTATTCCCGTTGAGTAACCGTGTGACACATCGTTCCAGAATTAATACCGTTAAGTAATAGTGTTACAGAATTACTTAAGTCATCTATATTAATTAAATGTGTTTGTGAAACATGTTCAAAATTGTGTCATTATTTCTTTTCGTGGTACAAGAAATATTGAAGTTTTTGAAAATCCTTATTCGAAGATAATGTTAAACCGTTTAGGTCACCACTGCCACGAGTAGTACACTCAAAGCATAATGTCCTATCGTGTTGATCTCCAGGTTCGAATCCTGTATACTTACGTAAATTTAAAAAATTACGCTCGCTCTTCTGATGGAAACATCGTGAAAAAGATTTGCAGGCAGTTGAAAGCTGCTAACATAATTTATGTGATGGATAAGTCCGAGTTTTTGAAGTTCATTTAGCCTAAATAAATAATTCATGTATATCAATGTGTTTAGCAAACTTCGTACCTTTTTCTCTACACGGCCGTCGACAGACAAATATGAAGAAAATTGATTGACTACTATTTGTAAACACGCAAAAATAGTGTATAAATATCTATTTCAAAATAGTACCAAAATATAATACATTTATTTATACATTTCGTCAATATAGCCTCTAACTCATTCTGGAAAGGAAAATTTTCTTTGTTTATTTAACCCTTACAATAATATGTTGTTATTTATCGAGGGTTAAATTGTTGAGTTGTACTAACCCTAGACCCAGGAAGCTTCAACGAAGCAGGTCACGTGCGCGGGTCGTTTGCGCCAATTGACGCAACCTTATCTAATACATGATGCGAATCTCCATCAAACTTCAACCTACTGTCATCGTTCGGAGAAACTCTGGCGCTTATCCAAACATAGTTGTATGGTTTCGGCATTAGAACCTGGAAGTCTTTAGAAAGATCCACTTATAACCATGTTTTCAAGTCAAGAGGTTTATGCTTTTTGATACAATGCACACATCACTATTCCCTACTGCATGAGATTGTTAATAATATACTAATAATGAGTAGAAAAATAAATAAATATTAAATAAAAATAAATATATAGCCTTGCCTCATAATTGAGGAGTCATGGCCTTCTGGGCTTATACTGCACCATGATGTAGTTATAATAATTTGTTACAAGTGTCCACGAGTGTCTAAAGTCCTCATTCCTCCTGAAAGAATACGACCAGGGCTGACGACGACTATCTGAAGCTGAAATCCAGGAGCAATGAATTTTCTTGTCCCCCTAAAACAACACCCCCTGTATCAACAGTGCTACCAACAAAACCTACAATATTGTCATATTTTTAAAATACCTCTTCCTGGTACTGTGTTGTTGTTAATTTATATTTTTAACCGTTGAACTAAGGTTTTCTTGGCCATTTACTCATCTCTCAAAAACACAATTATTACCGGCGGGATTTATAGCGCCCCGTACGTGGCCATTGCCCATTGCAGACTCTTATCTCAGTCTTGCCGTAATTGCAAGTCGGCGACATTAATTAAATTGTTTTCTTTATTATGTGTTCCGTTTTATATTCTTCGTCGTTTGTCATTAATAACAGGTTTTGTCATTCTGCCTAAGGCAATACACAACGCTGTCATTTCTTATATTAAACTAGCTGACCCGGCGAACTTCGTATCGCCTAACAAATTTTTTTTCTAAACTAAAAGTACCCTAAGTTACTCCTTGTTACATCAGCTATCTGCCAGTGAAAGTCCCGTCAAAATCGGTCCAGCCATTTCAGAGATTAGCCGGAACAAACAGACAGACAGACAGACAGACAGACAAAAATTGTAAAAAATGTTGTTTTGTTATATGTACCGTGTATACATTCAAATGCACTTACGGCCGATCTCAATAATGTACTAACAGATGGAAGACTGTGGATAGGGCTACCATTAGTATGTTATCTGTCATATTTGTCAATTTTTGCGTCTGAAAAATTGACAATTATGACAAATAACATACTAATGGTAGCCCTATCCACAGTCTTCCATCTGTTAGTACATTATTGAGACCGGCCGTTAGTGATAAGCGGTTATTTTGAAGATTACAAACAGACACTTCAATTTTATTTATTTGTACAGAAAAGACAAACTAAGTGATAAACTACAAGGTAGCTAGTGATGAAAATGTAACAAAACTTAAATACGTAGCATTCGTTTCGATGTAGCCCTTACTATTTTTAGTCCGTTTTTTTCAGACGGGCCATCTGATGATGACTGTTTATCCTCGTCTATGGACATCAGTAACACATCACCGATGAGTTGTCACCCACGATAGAAGGAATAATAAAAGAACTGGCTCTCAAGCCAAATATAATTTCTTACATTACAACTTTATTTCTGAACTTTATACAATAGAGAAAGATCGTGAATGGTAGAAAATTAACACGGACAATATGATTAGGAAAAGCTATTGTCTTCACAAAGGTTATTGTTCAAGACTCTTTGAATATTCGCCAAAACACAACATGTTCCAAGTGAATTTGAAGCTCAATTTAATTTTGGATATAGGTGTGAACTTGTGGAATTGTAACCGTTATTTCGAAGCCGTTGAAACAATAAATTAAACAGGAGCTGAAGAAACTTCTATATTCAGTGAGTAACTTAATAAAACGGAATTACGAGGTGCGACCCATCTGGTATGACGGAGGCAAAGTGAATTTTGATGAAATTACTTCACAAGTTTAATGGAGTATGCTTCTTCGGAGTTTGAATGTTTTAAAATAAATACAAACACCTCACTCCTATCATATACTGTTCTAACTGTTTTTAACACTACTTATGCTGATTTTTAGGGTTCCGAAAGAAAAATCGAAAAACAGAACTCTTATAGGAGCACTCGTGCGTCTGGGCGGCCGCCCTTCACAGCCATTTTCTCCAAAACTACTAGACCAAATGAGTTGAAATTTAGTACTCATGTGCTATTTTGTAACGCAAAGACGAAGATGTAAAGAAAACAAATGAATTTTGAAAAAAAAAAAATTAACGAAATCGAAATTCAAAAAGAACTGTTTTGCAAACCGTATTGTGTAATATGTCAAATGAAAGGGCTTATTGTAAGGATCTCAAATATATTTTTGTTATAGTTTACAATGGATAGGTACTTTTAAATTTATTTATACGGAACCTCTCCAAGCGAGTTTAAATCGCTCTTTTTAAGTTTTTTTAACGTATTTTTAATACGGACAAAAATTATTATATTTTTCTATAAATTAATAAAGTTATAAAAAATGTGTATCAAAAACCTTATTGTTACGAAAAAAGTTTAAGTTAGGTAATGGGGATAAAAAATAAATATCGTTAGTCCACAAAATTACCTAAAATTAAAATATTATCACACAAACGTAAATAAAGGTTTCACGAGTTTCACGACGACCAAAGTAGATATTTTTTATCTAATTCGATTTGAAATTAATTATAGTTTTGAACGGAATTTAATTAAACATAAAAGGTGGTAATATAAAATTTTCACAAAAAACATTTTCTCAAAACGCCAATTTGTGGCATTAACATATCAATCATTCACCTAAAGTATATTTTACCCCTTATTCCATGCAAAATTCAGCCAAAGATACTTTATAAACGAGTTACGTCTCTCTTGATGCCTCGAGTTAAGTGGGGAATTCACTAGACAGACATCCCCACGGGCAAGTCTGCAGACAAGCCCGCCGGGCCTCGCTACTATAGGACTGTGCAATGTTTGCTAGTGTAGGGCCGTTGCAGTCAGTCTGGCAGACTTGTCTGTTGCTTGTCCGCGCGATCTCATTTTGTCTGCGGGGGCACAGACATGTCCGTATGTGAGTGGACACCGCGGGCTGCTGTTCACAGACCCGAGAGCGACAGCAACTAGGACAGACGTCCCTATCTCATTTTATTTATCGAACTGTGGAGTACATGCGTATAAAATGAGTTTTAATGAAAATGAAACAATCTGGACAGAATTCCTAGCGGAATATAGAACATATCCATGTTTATGGAAAATGAAAAGCAAAGAATTAATGAACTCCGAATTACGAAATGCTGCCTATCAAAATTTAATAAATAGATGTAAAGAAATATACCTCGATGCTAATTTAGCTTACGTTAAGAAAATTAATAAAAAAAATAAAAAACAAAAAACATTGCTGCGTAAAAAAAACTAAAAAGAGAAAAATAAGCCCAGTAGTTTAGAATGTTGTTAAAAGTCGGAACCCATTTTTCAACTAATCAAATCTTGTTTGTTTTTTCCAGCAGCCCTGTAAAATTTAAATGGGTCCCAACTGTAAATCCTTCTATGGTTTACTTGTTCAGTATTACTTTTAACAACATTCTAAACTACTACTTTTTTATTTTACACTTTTTAGTTAGGATTCATTGAATTCTTTATTAGACGAAGAAAATCGCAATGTTTTTATTTCATTAAGGGAGTTAATAAATTAGCGTGAATGGTTGTTTAAACAACTTTAAGTCGTTATAATATATTCTAATAGTCAAACAGTACATATTAATGCAGCACCAGCAATTATAGCGATTTTCCTTCGTTGCGTTGTCATTATATTGTGTACGCACAACACAACTAATCGTTACGCCGCTCCAACACAAACTGATAAGTCTGTGTAGTGTATTGTGGCGACAGACATGCCCGGCCAGACTGCCCGCGGGCAAGTCCGCGTAGTGTATTCCCCGTTTTACACATCACTGACTAGAGCTCATTTGTTTTAAATTCTATTCAAACGCCCGCCCTCATTAAAAGTCTTTACTCCTATCGCAAGGATATTACGTTCCTTGAATGGAATTTGTTCCTGAAAAAAAAACAAATTTTCTATAAAATTCGTAGACATTGTTTTTCACTTAGGCTTCTAAGACAAATATTCTATCTTTCCCTTTTTATTAATGAAATGAATAAGAGTAGCACAGGGGAGAGTGGGTTCGTAATTACAGTTATTTATGAGCGGTTTCCATCCCTCCCATTGCGACTGCAAGTTGTGATTTTAATTCATTCGGCAGTCCCGAGCACCTCGAATTAGTTTGCGTAAAATATCGCCGGCCATTTATTTGAACGTCTCTTGCTTGTTTGTATTTCAAAAGCTTATTTCAGGATAGTCATCGCTGTCGCTTGAATAAGCACGTAAAGCAAAGTATAGTGAACTTCATTCATTAACTTTAAACAATTCGGATTTCGGCGTCAATTTATAAATTACGCTGTTTATTGTTTACTTGGCAAACGTGAATAAATTATGAATAATTACATGTCGTTACGTTTC
This sequence comes from Thymelicus acteon, assembly GCA_951805285.1. Classification (NCBI taxonomy): domain Eukaryota; kingdom Metazoa; phylum Arthropoda; class Insecta; order Lepidoptera; family Hesperiidae; genus Thymelicus; species Thymelicus acteon. Next base: position 5,009,265 of record OX638221.1, on the reverse strand, counting down.
ACAAGCGTTTATTGCCAATACATTACATTTACCACTTAATATACATTATGTACCTACTTAATCTACACTAGATTAAGAAGTTACATGTAGGTAACGATGCGCAACTCGATTAGTTGTGATTTGTTAACAAGATTTTTACTATAATTATGTAATATTAAAAAGGAAATATCTTTTATTTTCAGATGACGACTCGTCCCACGTGTACGGCATCATTACAGCGGACGGGCTGTTCGACGGGACAATATGGACGCCCACTGAAGAGTACTACGTGGAGCCATTGTCCCGGTACAACGTTGACCATCCGTCCATGCACAGCGTTATCTATAGGAGATCGGACGTGGAACATCCGCAGGAGAGCGAGGACGCCCCGCCCTGCGCCTCACATCTACTCCACATCAAAGGCACTCTCGGTCAGAAAGGGGAACTTTTTAATTATACAGACGAACGGAACGCAAAAGAAATACCCTTTAACAATTACACGGAAGACTTGGGCAGCGAAATAAACAGACGAAAAAAGCGATGGCTACCCGAGGACGAAATGCAAGACGACGAGCCAAAGAAAAACCCCGATTTGCCCTTAGACTTAGACGTCCCTTACACGAGCAACAGCGATCCCTTCGATAAGTTCAGTACGAGGAAACCGAAAACCAAAATCGATAAGAGCAACCTCATAACTAAAGTGCGGCTTGATTCTGAACCAAAGACTCACGTCGAAGTGATAAAAACTAAGGCCGGTGTAGTTACTGTTAGTAAGGATATCGTTAAGAAGGAGCCGATAGGTTATCCGGTGCTGCTAGCCAACGGCACAGATGATGGCAGGCACGTCAACAAAAGAGCTACTGTCGATCCCAGGAAAACAACTTGCCTTGTATATTTACAAGCTGATCACATGTTCTTCCAACGATACGGGTCGGAAGAAGCGTGCATAGAAGTGATGACGCGTCACGTACAAAAAGTGAACGCAATATACAAAGTTACTGGTGAGTATTACATGTCCAATGAATAGATAATAATATAATAGTCGTATATTTCAAAGGATATTTTATGCTTGATGATTTATTGATTAGAGACTACTACATGTAGATACTTGATTGTATATAATGCAGCGCATTCATGCAGTCGACTTAGGGACTACGCACATTTATTCAGCTCTATTCAGCTTATGTCCATAGAAAACAATGATTTGGCGGCAAGCAAGTAGAAAATGAGAACAAATGTGTTTTTATCATGCGAGTGCTGCAATAGAGTTCAGCGCTGTTTTGTCGCGTTCAGCGCTGTTTCGTCGCGTACAGCGTCCGCGTCAGCGTCGAACGCAGCGGAACAGCGCTGTACACGGATGGTTTTCGACTCCTTGTCGATAGGTTGCGACCTGCATAGTTCGCAACATATGTACGTCTTCACAGCATATTCAGCGCCGTACGCAGTAGATAGAAGCGTTCACATTCTTACGACGCTGTAAGCAGCTGATAGAAGCAGAACTGAATAAGTCTCCTCAAAATCGTTCAGCGAAACGCGAATGGTACTGAATAATTGTGCGTAGACCCCTAAACGTACTACAGTGCTATTTAAAAGAAGTTACGGCATTGATACTACTCTGAATTTAGTTGAATAGTCACAATGCCTCCTTTCATCTTCACCCTCCGATCAAATCTAGCTGTTTCATGTCATAAAAGGGAACTACAGAGTAAACCAATCGAAGCGTACTTATGTTCTGCTTCAACCCATTAAACTTTGTAAAAGTTGAATAACTATTTCAACGCCAATTACACGTTTTCAGATTTCAACCAGGACGGAAAACCGGATAACATAACATTTATGATCAAGAGAATAAAGGTGCACACGTTAGACGCATTAAAAGATCCCGCGTATCGATTTCCAAACAATTACGGAGTTGAAAAGTACTTGGAGCTGTTTTCTGGTAATTAATTTTGAAGTCCTCTTGACCTGTTTGTCGCTTGAACAAATTTTTGTCAAAACATAATTCTATTCTTACACACAATCGCTCTCTTGATAGATTCTTTTAACAAGTTAAATTGTTGTTAACGATTCGTTTTATTAAACTTTTCAGAGGAGGACTACGACGCTTTTTGCCTCGCTTACATGTTTACTTACAGAGATTTTGAGATGGGTACCTTGGGACTGGCATGGACGGGAGATCTCAAGAATGCCGGCGGCGTTTGTGAAAAGAACGGGGTAAGTAGGCGGGGCCAACAGAGAATATTTTCATATTCATTCTTTTCAAAGCGTGTTAGAAATTCCTGATCATTTTTATTGGACAATAGACGGCAGTTATTTTAATCGTTTCTTCCAAAATTATATCTTCATAAATAATTAACAATTGATTCCATAATCAATTAGAATGGAAACCATTCTATTCGCATCGACCCGCGTTCGCGTACTCACTTTAACGTAGAATTTTATTAGCGTTAACGCTATAAGCATACTGAATTTGGTCCTTCGTATCCGGAACCTAAAAACTAAAAGGTTATAGTAAAATCAATCCTATTAATATTATAAATGTGTGATTGTGATGATGTTTGTAACTCTATAACGCAAATACTACTGAACAGATTTTCATTTAGCACACCTGTAGAGGTGGACCATTGTCTGGAATAAGATATAGGGTACTTATTATCCCGAACATCGCTTGCAAAGCCGCAGTCAGAGCACTAGTTAAAAATATATCCTACTGGTTATTAAGATAGAAAGCCAAACTTTATATAAGTGCTATTGAGTAACATTAACAACATTTCCCCAGCACTACCGGGGTAGCATGAAATCCCTGAACACGGGCATCGTCACGTTGCTGAACTACGGCAAGCACGTGCCGCCCGCCGTGTCGCACGTCACGCTGGCGCACGAGATCGGACACAACTTCGGCTCGCCTGTGAGTATAGCGCACACTTCAACCCATTAGCGATCTCCTATAGGGACAAGTCTTTCTTCGTTTAAAGCCTTGGGCGTACCTACTACTCCACATTGCTTCAGTGCGACACTGCAGGGGACCAGTCTTCTCGTTTAAAGCCTAGGGCGTACTTCTGCATGTTGCTTCAATCTGGAGAGATAAACTTTGTCACCAAGCCAAGTACCGGAAGTTTTTACCGAAAGACTAACATGGCTTACGGACTGCTAATTCACAATAACAATCGTTGTTTATGGCTTAATGTTCCGTATGAAGTAATTTTACCACTAGTTCTCACACGCTGTTGCTGAAATCGACGGAGTCCATCTTTAATATCCCCTATCAGAAAAGAGACCTTTTTCTTCACGGCATTTCATGGCAGGCAGTCTACAGAAAATTTTTTATGACATTGCAAATGTTGGTTCTATCTATATACATACTAGCTTCTGACCGGGCAAATGTTGTTGTACCAAAAAATGTTTGAGGTAGGGGGATGAAAAATAGATGTTGTCCGATTCTCCACTCTAGCCGATATGCACGCAAAGATCCACGAAAATCGGTCGAGCCGTTTCGGAGGAGTTCAACTTCTAACACCGTGACACGAGAATTTTATACATAAGATAGACGCCTGAAGTATGAGCACACCTATGAATACGACAACTATGCAATATTCACTGAAGTTAGTCGCCAAATACGTCTTCAAGATTTGTTGGCGATCTCTCCCCCGGGGTGTCTTGTCGAGCTCGCAGGCCACGAATTCATTGCATATTTGATACACACTACGTGCACCTTGTTTGCTGGCTACACTGCACTCTCTCACACTAAATATGTATCAAGAAATCAACCGTATATTCCTGATCCCTCACTCTCTATAGACAGGTGCTGTTTGTATCACATGTTAGGAATTAATAGAATAGTTGATGCACTTGACTACTTGGCTAGAATGTCGATTATTTTGGAATGTTCTCGTAATGTTGCTGTTAATGCGGACAGAAGGTTTATGAGGCAACATCAAGCAAATGTAGTTAGATATGACGTGGACGCAAAGTTGCTTCAGTGCTCAAACAGTCGTCATAGTACACACATATTGGAACCCCTTCTTAATTCATTAAAGGAAACATTTGAAAAGTCCTTTCATAATCTCCTCCGCACTGTTTATGGAAGCTTTGGTACAAATCTTCACACTTTCTTAAGTTGGTTATGTGCATGAAACAACCTACACCTAAATAAGTTAAAATGATCATAATTTTGAATACATGTTATTCTAGCACGACCCCGAAGTATGTACTCCGTTCGGCGAGGACGGCAACTTCATAATGTTCGCGCGCGCCACCAGCGGCGACCGCAAGAACAACAACAAGTTCTCCCCGTGCTCGCTGCGCGCCATCGACCCCGTGCTCAACAACAAGGCGCGCTCGCCTAAAGGATGCTTTACTGGTACTGCTATTATTATCTATGTCTTAAGTTTCACGGGTCCTAGATGTTGAACCCCATCCCACCAAACACATTTTAATTACAGGATTTATAAACTTTAACTACCTACGAGAACAAAAATCCAACTTTTGAGTCTTGGAGATTGTCTACCCGTGAGGGGGGAGGTTGCTCGTTTTACCTCTGTATGTTGATATCTATACCATAAAGTGGGTCATTTATACCTTATCGACGAGGAGTAGATTAGATAGAGTAGATAGAGTATGTTGCTTCAGTACGGATTGATAAATAATTTTGTCACCATGGTCGTGACATGACTCATGATCTCCTGTACTGACGTCACAACACACTCGCTCACAGAGCCGCAGCCGGCGATCTGCGGCAACGGCGTGGTGGAGGAGGGCGAAGAGTGCGACTGCGGCTGGGCGTCCGAGTGCACGGACGTGTGCTGCCGCCCGCAGGCCGCGCGCCCGCACTACAAGCCGTGCACGCTCACCGAGCACAGCGTGTGCAGTCCTAGCCAGGTTGGTTACGTCAACGTGCGACATCGTTTCTGTTTATCTGCGAAGATGTATTTTCAAGAAAGTCAAGGAACGTTTGCTATGAACTGAAATTGCAAGAAAAAAGTTTAAACTGCATTTCCATCCAAGAGTATATTGCTACCTACAATCAGTTGAGATTTTAGTCGAGCTTTAACTTATAATTTAACCAGTTTCTTCCCGCGACTTCGACCACAGGAGAGTGGTTTTAAGAGTGGTTATAACAGAGTTAAATTTATCCTATATTGTAAGTCTGGACTTGGTCTTTCTGTGTGACAAATTTCATTTTTATCCGTAAAAGTTAGTGCGTAATTAAAACTTAACAAACTTTCGTATTTATGATATTAGTAGGTAGGAGGATTTTATTCTCCTTTTGGATGTTTGAGTAACCGTCACGCTCTAACCTAAGTCTAAAATAATTGAATAAAAACATTGAAGTATAATGTCATAGAACAGACATCTTGAACAAAATGTGTCCCGTCGGGAGGTTCTATTTTCAAAATTGAGCCCCCGTTCTCCTTTCAAAATCGAACGAATCCATTGAAAATTGAAACCGATCGGCGCCAATTCATTGGGACATACATTCTGTCCGCGTTCATTTCCTAATGTCGTCTCCGTCCCCAGGGTCCGTGCTGCACGGCGTCCTGCACGCTGAAGTTCGGCGACAAGTGCCGCTCGGACAACGGCTGCCGCGACGCCGCGCACTGCGACGGCAAGCGCGCCGCCTGCCCCGCCTCGCGGCACAAGCCCAACCGCACGCGCTGCGACAAGGAGCTCGTCTGCTTCATGGGGGTAACGATCGATGGCTCCAATAGAGAGACAGAAGTTTTACGAGCAACGAACACATATACACAGCTTCCAAGCACGAAAAAAATTATCAAAAATCCCATCATGAGAACTTAATTCAGAACGACGTTTATTCATCAACCAATTTGGAGAATTATTTTTAGTTGAAAAGATAATACCTAATATATTTTCAAATTGATGCCATATTTATCAAATTCAGTGACGATTTTCTGCAAATACTATTTCTTTGAGGTCGTTTAATTTTTCGGCAAAATGTTAATACTATGATTATCTCATAGGAGTGTACGGGCTCAATCTGCCTGGCATACGGGCTGGAGTCGTGCCAGTGCGCGCCCCGCAAGGACGACCCGCGCGCCGCGTGCGAGCTGTGCTGCCGGCGCCCGGGCGGCGCGTGTCTCTCCTCCTTCCACTGGAACGCCGCCCCCTACGACGTGCCTGACATGTACGCCAAGCCTGGCACGCCATGCAACGACTACAATGGGTAATGATATTGATTTTACTAATAACTTTAGTACTCAACAGTAATGATAAACATAATTACTTTTTTTGGTGATATTCAGTAGCATATCTATTGATGGCATGATTGGCATGTTACAAACGTGTAAAAGGTGCTGTTTTTTTACAATGCTCCGGCACATAATATACCTACTAGCTGAACCTTGTTATGCAACCTTTTTTATATATTTTATAAGATTAAAAATATCACTAATCACAATCAAATATGAGAATATTATGTCACTCAAAAAGAATGTAGCTTTCTGTGAAAGAATTTTTGAAATCGGTCTAGTAGTTTTTGAGTTTTTCAATTACAAACCAAAAAATCAGAAATATCCTCTTTACGATATTTTAACGCTTAACGCTTACACACACATTAAAAGTAAGATAAATAATAAAGATAAATAAAGTCGAAAGTTTAACGACCCGTGTGCCGCTATGGTTACCATGCCGGATCGACGCACCAAGGGTCCTGGGTTCGATTCTCAGCGAAGTGGAAATTTGAATGATGAGTTTGAATTTCTGTTCTCGGTCTGGTCGTGAATGTCCTAGTCTAGTGTGTTGTCCATGGCACCCACGACACAGGGAATCCTAGTGTGGGGCTATGAGTGTGAAGCGTTATTTTTTTCAAAGTTTGTATTTGTGGTATGCAGGTACTGCGACGTGTTCCAGCGCTGCCGCGAGGTGGACCCGTCGGGCCCGCTGGCCACGCTGCGCAAGCTGCTGCTGTCGGACGAGAGCCTGGCCGGCTTCCGGCGCTGGGTGCTGCGCCACTGGTACGCCGTGCTGCTCATCCTGCTCGCCGTCGTCGCGCTGCTGGTCAGTATCCACCGCCACAGACACGCCACGACACGTATCCACAATAACGATAGTAATAACATCACCTTCGTCGTTAACATCTCTCCTGTACGGCGACGCGCTTTGCTTCGTCATTTATTATACGTACTGCGAAGGAATGGAATACCCGCGTCGGTGTTTCCTTTCGATTATAAAGTGTCTTCAAGGCAATAGTGAATAGGCTCTTACTAAGTTAGTGCGTCTTACCACAAAATACTACATTACCACTTACCATCAAGTGGGATTGTAGTAAAGCATTAACTTATAAGTTACAAAAAAACATACCGCTGGATTCTGAAAAAATATTCAACGAAAAATTAACTCTCAAATCTATTGTCACTCGTCATGATTATTTCAACATGTCAGTAATTAAAAGAGCTGTCAAATTGTACCTCAATTAAATTGTACGTCAAAAACAAACTACTTTCTTTAATCAACGTTTCAAAAACTCTATTTTACCTTACGTACGTATTAGTTGATTTTGATTATGAAACCGGCGGTTAGCTTAAATGTTCTTCATACAAGCAAAAAGAAATACCATCTCCCTCTCACCGTCTTACGAATGAAACTTACGGTTCACTATTAGTGAATCAGTAATATAATGTAGCCGGTTCAGTGGCGGATCCAGAAACACATGTCTTTTGGTATTACTTTGTAGTATTTTGTGTATTGACATAAAATTATAAAAAAATATTATTTTGTTCTCCAGCGAAGTTGCAAGACTTTAGACGCAGCAATTATACACGACGTTAAACAATAGTATTCCTGGGACGTAGCTCAAGTATGTTACTTTTCTCCCGCGGTCCAAGCGGCAGGTATCAGTTAACGCTAGAAGTGTGCTCTCATTTCGACATCTTATTTAAAGACATTTATTTATATATCGAGTATCGACTATGGTATAACAAAAGCTAGTTACAAATCATTATCATCGTCTGACATATTCACGGAACAATGTGCCACCTTTTTAAAAGCGTCATTAAAAACAAAGCATCACCAATATCACCATATTCATAAATAACATTTATCAATCATTAAACACTCTGTATTGTGTGCTACACTGAACGTAATTTAAGACTGCCACAAAACATCTTCATCTGGAATCTTTAAATGTTACGTATACCTACATTTTATCACAATTAATGCACACAGAGAAACAATATAAATTAAAAATAGGTAAGAATATATGAAGGTACCTTATATATTTGTATATCGTAATGATACAACGTCCGTGCCTAATTAACAAGCGGGCTTGACCATACCATAAAAATAATAGTTTTATAGAACTACATAAGACTTATACGGGCAAGATAACTATATTTATTCTTTATTGCACGTTTAAAACATAAAGATACAAAAGGCGGACTTAATGCTAAAAGCATTCTCTGCCCGTCAACCTTAGGTCAGGGAGAAAACAAAGAATATTGACTGAAGATCTGGAGTCAGTGAATTTCATTTATTGTATATAATATTTTTGAAACAGAATAATGGACTATGGAGTGTGAATAATCGGCTTCAAGGCCAGTGCTATTCTTTCTTTGTATCTTCTCTCACACCTTGCGGTATCATTAAAAAGTGTAACTGTGTATATAAATATGTTTATCTGACCATTTGCAGGTGGCGAGCACGCGGTTCCTCGGCCGCCACAGCAAGAAGCTGAAGTCGGTGACCATCATCCACTCGTCCACCACCGAGACCGTGCGCCTGCCCGACGCCACCGACCAGGGCCTGATCGTCCACACGGCTGTCAGGTATGGACAGACGGACAGCGGGATATTATGAGCTAGTGCTGTGCCCGGGGTGTTGCCCGCGGTTGCCGGGATAATAAATACCCTATTCCTAGGCCAGATCATGGCTACCTGTGTGCTAAACATGAAAATCCATTCGGTAGTTTTTGGGTCAAAGAGGAACGAGTAGTGATAATAGAATTAAATGTATATTTTGAAATTTATACATTTATTTATGTTACAGGTCCAAAGTTCCTCTTAAAAAGAAAGTTGCACTCCGTACCAGAGCCTATCGCAGCAAGAAGGAACATCAGAAAGGGGACAAGGGATCGCCGTCACACGCCGTCAAAAAACGGGTATGTATTTTACATCCCTCGATCACAATAACTGGTAATGTCTCGAAGCCATCTAATAACATTATTTTATTTCCAGAAACCAAGCGCCCAAGCAAAAATAGATGAATCTCTTAAAGTCACAAAAGAAAATACAGCTATTGTAACGAACGCTGAAGGAAAGTCTCCCAAACATGTAATTCTTTCAAAGCATAAGAATAAGGTAAAGAAGCGAAAAGTGAAGGTGAAAAAGGAGACTATCGACTACAGCTCCATGCAAAAGCATCCCTCATCCCCGACTAAAGATACGGAAGCGTTGACGAAAGTCCAGAAGTGGCTGCTGAGCTCGCCGCAGCCCGCCGCCATTCCCAAATCGAAATCCATTCCCCTCGGGCTGACCGACCGCGCGGCGCACCGGCCCGCCCCGAAGGGGACACGGAAGACCAGACCGTCCAAGAGCGCAACCAATCTTCTCTCCGGAGAAAAGGCGCGACTGCAAGTCGTGTTCAAACCGCCGTTCCGGTTTAGTGTTAAAATTTGTAAGAGCGATAAAACAAAAGTCGTTCTCGATAAGTCGTCCAAACCCGATGTAGATAGAAAACGCCATGACGTCCTACCTCAACAGGCCTGCACCGGAGATCCTGCGAAACTTAATCCTCCGCTGAAAGTTCTGAAACACTCCAATGCTTCCAAAAACATTCCAGAAAACCTTACGCCGCCCAACGTTAACAAAAGTGATAAGTCACAAGGCACAGAAAACGACGATCACGGGTACGCGAACCTCCTGCCGCGCAGCGCCAGCGACTGCAAGCTGGGTAAAAAGCTGCCCGATCTCAGGATTCGAGGCGGGCACAAGAAGAGCAACTCGGTCGGCCAGCGGCGGGACACCACCGAGAGCAAGCAGAATCTAATATCGCAGGAGGACTTCGACAACAACACGCACGTGTACGAAAACGTCATGATAACGCAGGACGCGTTCGTCCCCAAGAGCTGCAGCATGCCGCGCCGGCAGCCCGGCGGCGTGTTGCGCCAGGGCAGCTCCGGGCACCTGCCCCGCGCACAGATCCGGCCGCACCGGCACAGCACCACCAACGTCAGCCGCTCCCGACCGCAGAGCACGACCGGCGCCACCGAGCCCGAGCACTTCTACAACATCATCGACACCCTGCGGCTGGACCCCGCGCCCGCCTGCGGCACCAACACCAGCAGCTCGTCGGGCAGCAGCCGGCCCGCGCGCGGCGGCCCGCTGCGCCGGCAGCTCAGCGAGGCGGAGCTGGGCCGCGGGCTGCGCGGCTTCCAGCTCGTGGTGGGCAAGGACAAGCTGAAGCGGCAGCTCAGCGACAACGAGCTGACGCGCTCGCGGCTGCAACTCGCCATGCCCATGTCGGCGGGCGCCGAGCCCCGCCAGCCCTTCTGTTGGGCGCCGCGCCCCCGCGCGCGCTCCGCCAAGCGCACCAGCTACACGTTCGGCGAGCTGAAACACACGGTGCCGGACGCCGCCGCCTCGGCGCCCCCCTCGCCGCCGGCGCCCCCCGCGCCCGTTGCGCCCCCCGACCCCGCGCACGTGTCCCCGGAGGACTTCCTCGAGATGATCGACAAATAAACCCGCTTGAGTTTTTAAGTACGATTTAGTAATTAATCGATGTGTATATTAGATATTTGCGAGGTGTATCTGCCGGCCGATGTAAATATTGTAATTTGCTTTTAATATTAGGACTAACATACCCAGGCATTAAAACAGACCATTGCTCAGTTTCTTTTTTAATATAATTCGGCTTAAGTGCCGTAAAGTCTGATACGTCGAATTATAAGTAAACATAGTTTAAATTAATGTGTAATATTTCTCAAATATAATTTTAAATTAAGTGGAAATTAACATCGAGTACCTAATAGCAATAAACTATGACATGTAATTTTTGTAAACGATATTGTCTAAATGATTAAATTTGATTTTTTATTTTCCCTCAATTGTGGCGCTTGTGACGACTGGTGATATTTATTAAATTATAACATAAGTACTTCAATAATCTTCATATCAAAAATTGCGAAAGATAAAATATACGTCCTGCCATATTTTTAATTTATCACAAAATGTTCCAATTATTTATTCAGTAGAAGATATTATTTTACGATTTACTGTAATATAGGAATTTTATGTATATTAATTTTATTATAGCCATTGGAAAGTATAACAATATTATTATTTCATTTCGTTGTGTAGCGCTGGCAATGGTCTAGTTTTACTGAACCATCTCTATAAATGAATCTCTATTTTTTCTACATACTAGTACCTATTGTACAAATTTACTCATATTATGTAAAGTGTTCATATACCTACTTATAATTATTTTATTAATTATTGATATATATTATATATAATAACAACACGTATAACAACGTATTATTTTTATGTTATTTTGAGCAAGCTTATAATTGGAACATAATTGCTTAAATAATGTATTCACTGGCTAAACGATTTTGTACGATGCGTGTGTAAAATGCAACCGCTAACTCTTCGTTTCGCCGATAGCTGTCAATTAATACGTCAATCTGTTAAAACTTATAGATATCTATTGAACTATATTTCGCACTATTATTCTTCAAGAACAAATTTTTATGTAATTATAAAGTATATGTAATATAATAAATTAATGTTTGGTCATTATAGGTTTCTCAGCAGATAACTTCTATTATTTTACTTGTTCAGTAAAATTGTATAAAATTTTCTTGTTAAACTTTACAAAAGTTTTGTTTATATCTCAAGGTTGTGAAATGTTCAGTTTGACTATTCTTTTGTTACAAAAATCACATAAACCTATACTCACCAAACATGACAATCATTTTGAACAATAGTGTTAAGAAACGGAAAATAAACTGTCTGTAAGGATATTTTTCTATAAATATTGGATTTAACGCAAATAAAAATATAAATTTTGTATAGTTAATAGTATCAGGCGTTACTTTGCGGAAATCCATTGTTCCATCCATCTTAAAGTAAAGACATGCGATGTCTTAAGTATATACCATCATACGAGTACATGTTAACCGCGGATTGTTGCAAAGTAGACTAATACTAATTTAATATAAATTTTGTTTTAACACTATCGAAGTCAAGGGCTGTAACAATTTTGTTTATGTTCTGCTATATCTGGGATGGAATATAATTTTACACCTAATTCGATGTATTAGTGTGACAATATTAAAGTACATAATGGTAAAGTTAATATTTAAATAATGTAATAATTCTTACTGTTAATGTGCATATCTAGTAGGTAATCGGTACAAAATTATTGTTGTTTAAGTTACCGCCTGAGTTCGAGAAATGTGATAGAATTATAACCGCGGACTTAATTAAAATAACACTGGTGTAAATTAACCATCTAAAGTAAGGTCTTCGAAACTCCAGACATGCCAACTTTACACGATTAAGAAAAAATATACTTGCACTAAATATTCCTTTAATATGTAACTAATGTATAACGGGTTATCGTCGTGTACCGCGTCAACCTTTTGTTTTGAACGTACAATTAATCTAGATACAAGTAGATTCCTATCTCAGATAATCAGAATGTGTTCCGATAAGTATTTGAATGACGCGAAAGGGTCGCGAATGCTTTGCGGCTGTGCCACAGCGTCTATGAGCTTCGTCGTAGGGAGGTAAGGGTAAAACGTAAAAGCTAGGTATTGTATTGTATAGAAGACGATTTCTAAAACGATACTAAAAGTATTGGAAGTGTTACAAATTTGTATTGCGACCGGGAATATGGATACTGTGAGAACGTGCGCGGCTACGTTCTTGCTGTGTGGCATTTAACTCATTCTGTTATTAGTATATGATAGATATATAATAGGGATGTCAAGTAACTTTTCTTACAGTATCCATGTAAGTTGTAAACCTTAAAATACCTACATTAGTAAACGGGTATCCGTCATTATGTCGCCCTCATTTATTGCTTCTCTAATATTGTGATCAGAATGTAATGACTACTTATTTAAGTTTATTATGATTCCGTAGACTATGAAAGTATGTCGTAATTGCTGTTCGGGGAACATTCAGATTTAATCTTAATACACAATATTGTCTTTCTCTATCTATTGATAATTTCACTTTACTAAAAGTAAACCTTTGGTGTTATCCAGATTCAAAAGATTATACGATCGTATGAACATGATCTCACTGTATTTGTTCCAAGTGCCTTATGAACAAATCGAAGCATTCCTACTCACATTCCGTATTGAAAAATGGTTTACTTGTATACCTAGTTATTTTTATTTTACAATTTTGTTAACCTTAAATGAACTAAAGTTTAAGAATTATTAAAATCGAATATGTAATAGGTACAACTAAAGATTTATTTATAATAATTGTATCCCATGTTCAGTTCAGTTTCAGTACTTAATTAGTCTGTGATATATAATTATTATTTTATATGTATATTTCTCTATTTAAGATTTTAGTTACCTATCTAATATTTTGTCACCTATGTATTCAACAATTGTTTTGTAAAATACAAATTTGTAATAAATTCATTTTCTAATATTTCAATTTTTTTTCTGTATTATTCAAATAATAAACGAATGCCACAAATGTAATTTACCGCTGTATTTTATTATGCCCCGTTTAGACGCGCGCGAGCCGCGAGACGATCCGCGAGACGCGCGCGAGCCCGCATGTGTGAACAGGGCGCTCCCGGACAGTGTTGCCAATGCTACGGCAATTACCGTGTTCTACGGCTTTCAGGCCCAAAAAAATCACAAAGTCTACGGCCTACGGCTGCCCTACGCCCTATAGCCGTAGCCAATTCTACGGCTTCTCGCATATTGGCAGCTGTGGACACGGCCTACAGTTGATCTTTTTCCATATAAACACGGCTTTTTTATCTAATGTACACGGCCGCCTAAAAATTTGCATTGGCAACACTGCTCCCGGACCAGACCGCGGCGCGTCTCGTGGCTCGCAGGGCTCGCGTCGGGAGCGGTTTTTTGGGCGCGAATATTAAAAAATGTAAAAACCTACTCTGCATAGATTTAACAAAGTTAAAATATTTTATCAACCCAATCGTTTTTTTTTTGTAAACATATTTTTTTATAATTTTAATTTCAACACGACTAAAAACCTAAAATTAGGTTTCTTAAAAAATATCTACATGCTAAACCTTCCTAATGTAATTAAAAACATTGAAGTATTATGTGTAGTACTTTAAGGCCAATAAATTCTTTTTCGCCATGCATACTGAATACTGACTGGCACGTTACAATCGTTCCATTATTTTTAAATGTCAATTTTGATGTTCAGTCACATTTCAATTGTTTTAACTTTTACCTTTCATGTTTGTAACAAAACTTGGTTGCATGTTTATTTTACGAGTTTTAATTAAGATATTGATCTTCTATGGCTCCCATACGGTATAGTCTTCATTATGAAGATTATTCGGAGCATTTGATGTCAAGATTTGGGAAATTATTACAAATGCAATCTTTAGTGGATATGACGCTTATGTGTAGTTCTCACACTTTGCGAGTTCATAAAGCTGTTCTTGCTGCCAGTAGTGTCTACTTTCAGGTAAATATTTATACACAATTATTATACACAAACAATAATGTCTAGTTATTATTTTCTGAACAAACTAGGTATACCTCACGGACGTAAAAAAAGAACAGACGTAACCTTGTCTAATCGAGAGTGAAGCTGACAGCTGACAGCTGACAGCTCGCTTTCCATGTGTGCGTAATTTTGTAATTTTTGTTTCGCGATGGTGTCAATGTCGTATCAGGATGGTGTCAATGTGTGGGTGTGTGTACTTGTACAAATACAGAATTGGTATTACTGTTGTTGGCTTCACTGAAATTGTTCTTGGGATTACGTCCGTCTTTTTTTTACGTCCGTGGTATACCTATGGTATTTCTCAACTTGTAGGAGGTATTACAAAAACAGGCTGGTGAACCGTTAATAATATTGAAAATGCGCTTTAGCGTGCTCAAGTCCCTGGTTGAATTTATGTATTGTGGCAAAACTCAATGCCTAGAAGAGAACTTAGATGAATTAGTCTCCGCTGCACAGTTTTTGAAGATCAAAGGTCTATCGAAAGTAACTAAAGAAGGGCTTGGTATCACTAATCAAAGTAAGTTTTTGGATAATGACAATCTCGATTTAGACATAAAAACATGAAACATAATTTAATTTTACTTTCAAGGTGAACTTCCTGTTTTTACTCCACCAGTTGTAATAAATCGGCCTCCCCAATCTCTTATAGACCTCCATTCTCAGGTAAGCCTTTTCGCTATAACAACATTTTTTATGGGAATAGCCGGCAATCGAGCTGACGATCCACCTGATGGTAGTAGCTATCGTCGCCCATGGACATCAGCAACACCAAAGGCATCACTGATGCGTTGCCGGCCCAGAAAGAGGAGAAAAAGAAAGAACTGGCTCTCAAGCCCCCAGCCGGAAAGCGACGAGTCGTTTGGCGGCTGACTCATGCTCAAGGGTGGTAGCTATCCAGGCGAACCCCATGGAGAAATAATAATAGTAATAATACTATTAATTAACAATTAAAATCAATATTACCAATATAATCCCTCGAGGGGCCCTACCACCAGCGGGCCGCATTTAGTCGCCTTTTACGACACCCATCCAGCGTAGGATTGGGGTTAGTATTCTAAGCCGCCCCGATACGGCATAAAACATGTTTGTTCAAACCAACAAATTTGAATCAAACCTTAATACAATCTGGGACTAAAATTAACGGGACCATAAAATGTTCTAGGACCATTTTTTACATTATATTATTATTATTATTAAATCATCCTACATAAAGTTGCAAAATAACGTAATGATACTCTCCGAAAGGATAATGACACGATACCTCAGCCCACGCCGCTACCTCCGCCGAATACAAGTCAGCCGTCGGATACCCTCGCTCGAGCCAATAAGGTATAGATACTGATAATACGAACGATATTTTTTAATGTATGGGTATTTGTATTATTGTGAATGTCGGCGTTTATCAAATGGATGAGCAGAGCAGGCTCGATCAAAGTTGTTGCGATGCCAATGCTCGATCTTGGGTCAGTCAGTGCCTACTTGCCGATAGCGTAGAAATCGATAAAGATCTAAATACTTACCGCCACTCATATGATTTGTAATAGATAACCATTTGAAAGACAAAGCAGCAAGATGTGTTGTGTGAAGAACTTTGTGACTACCCTTGTTACCAGTTACTGAATATTCCTGGCCATTAGGACAAAATCTTACCGTTTGTCGAAAGTAATGGCCCGTTTTAAAATTATCACAAAGACCAAGACACCTATAAAGTTCAGAAAATCAGAACCCACTATCTGTAGACTCTGTTTAAGTACCTACTGTGAACCGGTAGTACCTATTAATATATGCTAATATAAAACCAATCACCTCAGGACATGGTGGTACGTATACCATTCGACATCGAGAACGGAGCGAGCAACGCTGCGAGTGGTGGCGTCGACTATGACGGATTGCATCCCGTGCGACCGCGACGCGGCAGGCCTAGCGTTAGGGTAAAATGCTTTCATGAAAAGATACGTAGGTAACTTAGTTAAAGTCAAGATGGTAGACCATGGATCTCTACTACTTTACTGTAACTTCTGTAAACGTTAATGCTATCTAACGGTGCAGAAAAGGCACGTCCTCATTTTTCCGCACTTGGGCCCGTATTAATAAACCGGTCTCAGCTCAAGGCAGGATTTCACATTACACAGATGTCATTTTTTCATATACCTATTTTGACACATTTCAACATCTCAAACCTAATCTTGAGATCACAGAGATCGTAAGATCCGTTTATTAATATACATGTTATTCCCATACATTTTGAAGGCAGCGTTGGACGTGAAAATAAAAAAGTTTTGTCAAGAGGCTCTTGCGTGTCTGTTTAATGTCTGTCCTCGCAATATTATGCGTAGAAATAGTTAATATCCACTAGATAGGTATGCATTTTAGGATTTTAGATACCTACCTACATGCATACTTAATACAGAATCCAATCCATAAGATAGAAACGTCTATCTTAATTCATAGAACTGTTTAACTATTAACGAGCTACTCTAAATGTTTTTTAATCTCATTTCGTTCATTCATACCTATTTTACATAATATACCAAGATACAGTTGATAACCTCACAATTAGCTAATAAAAACATCTTGTACATCTGTATAAATTAAATTTTATCAGAACACATAATAGAACATTAATATTTACATAATATTCCTCAAATTATATTGTAGCATTTATGTATCTTAATTTGTAAATTTATTCCATATTACACCTGATCTTACATTTCAAAGACAATCTCCAGAGCCCGGATAGCTCAGTCGGTAGAGCATTGGACTTTTAATCCAAGGGTCCAGGGTTCAAGTCCCTGTTCGGGCGGTATACTTTTTCGTTAAAAAATAAATCAGTTGCTACCTAAAAAAAAAAAAAAAAATTAATATTAATAATGTTTTTTAGTAATTTACAGTAATATTTTTTTTTTAAGTAAATTTTTATTTCGTTGCAAGTTTAGCCTGTTTCTTACTTCGTTGATAATCTAATATTAAATGAAATGAAATTAATATTACAATTACGTATTTTTATTTTATTAACAGAATTCATTTTATTTTCCTTTATTAATTTTATTACGTTCATACACTTTTATTTTGAGGTACCCACAGAAAAGAATACATGGGGAATAGATGTTTTGAAACATACCCTGCGACCATCGCAGCAGTCGGCACTTAAAGAAAATATTGCTCGCGAGATTAGTGCTATCCCAACGTCACTATTTCAGCAGGTGGCACGGAATACTGAGGTCACATTTCAAGTGTCTGACGTGATGGTCTACATTTAGATGACATAATCTAAATGAAATCCACACTTCTCTTCTTTATAATTTTATTGTTATTAAAATATTTTTTTTCTCTTAGTTTTTTTTTTTAATTTCAATTTGAAAACCGAATTCTGCCACCGGACACCCAATACCTACTATTATTTATATTTTAAAACATAATTCCATTTAATATCTCTATCCCTGTGACATAGATGTCATCAAGAAAACGTGAATAGGCTTTTACTAGGTGCGCTCACCATCATGGATCACATACTCACTTTCCCGCCATGCCAGTGCAAATGGAGTCAAGCACTAACTTATTTTTGAATGTGTAAATTTATGAGGAATATACATTGAAGTACTAGAACAGACATCGCGAAGGCGACGACACAGCCGCAGGCACGGCAGTACGGGTTGCGCTTTAAGGGATAATAAATCATAGACAGAGCTCATGAGCTGCAACTCACTGGGCGACCATCGAGTTCGCGGTGTCGATTCTATACGCCAGTAATAATATATAATGTGAGATAAATATATTTTTGGTATTCGTGCAGAGAGCGGGTGGCTGGGACGGCAGCAGCGCGCTGGGCCGCGCGGCCGAGCGCGCCCTGCTGCGCCGCGAGCAGGACTCGCGCAAGGCCATCCACCAGCTAAAGCATCTGCAGACCAGACATATGCAGGTTCTACACATATTTCACTTCTAACTTTATTCACGTTCACTTTCTTTCTTTTTCTTCTCTCCTTTTTGGCCAGCAACGTATCAGTGGTGCCTTTGATGTTGATGATGTCCATGGGCGACAATAGTCACTTACCATCAGATGGATCGTCAGCTCGATCGCCAGCTATTTCCATTTAGAAGTATTTAGATTAGATTTAAATTTTATTTTATTTTATTTAAATTTAATGGTTACTTTCGCAAATTTTTGTTAGATTTTGGTGCACCACCAGAAAAAAATTTCAACTTGTGATGTGACCTTAATCAGATGATCCAAAAAGATAGGCGAGCACTTAGTACTGCACATGATACTTGCACAAATTCCATTCCAACCGTAAGACTACGGCATTTCATTTCGAAGTGGGAGTCCTTACGGTACTTACATTACAACAGTGTTACATATGTATATGAAAAAATGTCTTTTATTAGCCGCTGTTTCTAATATTCCTCTATTTTTTACAGGACTACATGGATCGTGTTACCCTGTCGCAGGCGGTCAATAGCATATGCGATCCTGATTCCTCATCAAGCCACAATTTCATGAGCGTTGACAGCGACCTAATGTATATGGATCAACCCGTGAGTTCTAATGCTTTGGATCAGAACATTCCATTCTCTAAGAAGCCCACAATAGGAAATGAAACATTAACATCGAGTTACACAAATCCAGTAAATAGTTCTACCAATGATCCAGCGAATAGCGGAATTAGTAGTGCGATGTCTCAATATGTAAACGCTTTGAAAAATGCTGGTTTACCGACCGATTTGCCAATACTGTTTGAATCCGGAGATGGTTCATACATAAATGTGAATGAACAAGTCCTACTTGATATGGTTCAAAGTAGTGAAATACAATATGAAGTAATTGAACAACCGAATATTATAGAAAAGGTCGCAGATCCAAGTGAAATCAAAAGTATAGATGAGCTTTCTAAATCGATAGAAAGAGGTGAAATGTTAATAAGCAGTAAAAGTTTCCCCTGCGACAATAATTTCGGCAAGGATAACATCCAAATAAATTCTCATGAAGATGCTATAAGTAGTTTAAATGCTATTTTACCAGATAACCTAGAATCATTTTCTGATCAGCAAAATTATGTAGTTTTAGATCATAATCTTCAAGATAGTCGCAATCCTATTGATCATGGAAATACTAACGATTTTGCTTGCATAGAAAATGACATGCATTTTTTTACAAAATCTATGAGCGATGATGTTAAAAAATATTATGAAGATCAACAGTTAAACGATGCTAGGGTTATGGAACAACTGTGTCCTACAAGTTCTTCTTTAGACACTAGTTTTAACATGTCACTGCTGGATTCTAAAGAATCTCATCTGAACGATACCCAACAGTTTACTTCATTAAACACTGAAGACTTTCGATTACAAGATTCATTTGATTGCTTAATGTCCACATCAAAACCAACTAATGTAAAAAGAAGTTTTGACAGTATTGAAACTGTAGATAATAAACAAGTTCAAGACCAAGATGAAATCATGAAAGATTTACTAAATATAGAAAGCAAAATAAACAATGTCAATCACGAATCCAGCATGCTAAACGAAAGTACCAATAAAGAACTCGTAGCGCAGATTGATTATAGTACTAATCCATTGAACTCTGTGTATGACGCTGACAATAATAGTTTGGGTAAAAAAATTGAATCATCAAAACCACATGAAAATTTTGCATCGACACTCGAAGAAATGCAATGGGATACAATGATAAACAAAGAAGTGGATGAACGGGGAACCACTGAACGTGAATTATCGTTAAATCACAATTACGGTGACGCAATACCATCAGGTACTAATTTCCCAGATACTGAACCAGACTTACATTCTATAAACTACAAGCCAGATGAATGGGATAGCAACAAAGAAAATGAACAGAGTTCTACCAATGACCTGATGCAAATGCAAACATCGGGGGACGATATACCGTATGCAGTTGGACTGCTACCACGCAAGCAGGTTCAAGCAAATGAAGATGATTTTACTAAACGATCAGATTGTGCAGAAATGAGCCCATCTGATAATCCGGATGCAAAATGCTTGAAACGTAAAGTCAAATATAAAAAACTAAGTTAACATAGGCTTCCTGTCTTCTGAACTTCACTTTATTAAGTAGTCCAGTGCCGATAGCTCTAAAAACGGTAAAAAGTGGAAGAAAATTATAGTAGAATGAAACCTATTGCAAAAGGAAGAGAATATAACGAAGATTATAGGAAAAATAAATTACGGGCGATCTGAGGTCGGGAAGGGTGGGGGGGGGGGGTTAAGGGAAAAAAATGGTTTATCTCGATTTCCGGAAAAACTACAAGTCCTATTGAAAAAAGTTGAATGGCAAAGTTGTAGGTAATAAAAAGATCTACAACTTTTGTATTTACACTTTTTTACATAACCTCAAAATTTATGTGAAAAATTCAAAAAACCACGTTTTTGGTTTTTTATTTTTATCTTTTACAAAAAAGATTTTTTTGTTTCACGAAATTTGGTGAAAACTTACCTTTGTATGTCCTTGACATACTGTAATTTTTTTGATTCAAAAATATATTTTTTTTTCACCTTATTTCGACCTTCTATCGAAAAAGCACCCTTACTTTCAGTCAAAAAATCTCACGTCAAAAAATCTGATTTTTAAAAAAATTCGGTGGTCTCTTTGTTCGTTGGAATCTCTACTTTCTAATGGTATATAAAACTATACACTACTATGGTAAATGTTCTCAAAAAATGGAATGAAACGACAACGAGATTCCAACGAACAAAAAGACTACCGAATTTAAAAAAAAAACAGATTTTTTGACGTGAGATTTTTCGACTGAAAATAAGGGTGCTTTTTCGATATAAGGTCAAAATAAGGTGAAAAAAAACATATTTTTGAATCAAAAAAATTACAGTATGTCAAGGACATGCAAAGGTAAGTTTTCACCAAATTTTGTGAAACAATAAAGTTTTTTTGTAAAAGATAAAAATAAAAAACCAAAAACGTGGTTTTTTGAATTTTTCACATAAATTTTGACGTTATGTAAAAAAGTGTAAATACAAAAGTTGTAGATCTTTTTATTACCTACAACTTTGCCATTCAACTTTTTTCAATAAGACTTGTAGTTTTTCCGGAAATCGAGATAAACCATTATTTTCCATTAAACACCCCCTCCCCCCCCCCCCTTCCCGACCTCAGATCGCCCGTAATTTATTTTTCCTATAATCTTCGTTATATTCTCTTCCTTTTGCAATAGGTTTCATTCTACTATAATTTTTTTTCGTTTCAAAAATTATCGGCACTGGACTAAAGATCTAATAGTAATAAATGTATTGATGTATGTAATGTACCAACCAATTGTTTCAAATGTTACACCTTTTAATCATTTTGTATTGTTTAATTTAGTACAAAAATAATCAATTAGATCCCACTAATCACTCAAGTGACTAAAAGTAGCTACATATTTCTTGTTACGATTTGCAGCTGTATTTTATGGACATTATATCATAAATCCTCCAAAAAATCATAGCAATATCTTCACACACATAATTAAACCCAACACAGGTTCATTCTTTTTAATGCAGTGCGGAATTTGTTGGTAGAATCAATAAAGAAAAGAAATATTGTCTATGTGGGGCTTTATATTTTTATGAATTACTGATTTAACATTAGTAAGGCATTATTGTACACATTCAGGCAGATTACAAATCTTTAAGAGTAAAAGTAAAAAAAATATTTTGTTATGGAAATTTTCCATAGGCACTTAATTTTAACAAAATTGTACCGCGTAAAATCAGCTTACATAGACACTACAGTTATTAAACGTCTATTTTACAAAAATCTATAAATACATGGCTCGGATTTAATTTATATTAGAAGATTTACTTCTTAAGTTTACTCAGATATACATATATAATTATGATATGGACGTCACATTAAATATAATAATATTGTACATAATCATGACAATAAGAGATTCATTTTAACATTTTACATAGAGATCCATTAAGGCTCATCACTACACTAACAGATAAAATAAAAAAATTAAAGCTGTGAGAGATGTGTTCCTGTTCATGTGGGTAATTTCCTGTCAATCATTACATATTCCTGTCATTCTATACATAATACAATAAAGTTAAGAGTTTGATTGTTTAAACACGCTTATCTCTAAAACTACCCAGTCGGATTTGAAAAATTATTTTTGAGTATGATAGCCATCATTCATGAGGAAGGCTCCTATTATAATTTCTGACAAAAAGGAGTTGGTTCAGAGATACCATCATGACGCGTCAGGGGGAACCTCCGATACCCGAAGCGAAGCAAGGGTGGTTTACGTGTCATTACATAAACCCTTAAATTTCAATCACATGATTATTATAGTCGGACCACACACAAATCTCATAATTATTGTCAGTAAGTTTGTGCAGTTGTAATTTAAATTGTAATTATTTCGATAGGTATCAAAACAGTTAGTCTAAAAAGTAAGTATAAATCAATAAAATGGTCGGAGAACCATCACAACCTATTTAACATAAGTAGTAGAATTAAAGCATAAAATATGTATTCAATATGAAATGCAAAAATACAAATAATAACTAAAAAAATACATAACCATATAAAAATATTTTGTAAAAACTGACATTATAAAAATATTATAAAGTTTCCTTACATTGATAAACCTAATTCTAAACTATCGTTTATACATAGAATATTAAAGGATCATGAGAACAAGAAGGTACGTACTGATTGTATAACAAATATTACTAAAAATAGTGATTCTATACCCATCGAAGGAAATTTCGTTGCCGATCCCCTGACGTAGTAGCCATACGCGTCGCTGTGATAATCACCCATTTGGAAGGTGATAGGAGGCGAAGACATGCGCCCATCGCCACCGTTCGAGTAAGCCAACACTCTGAGGTTATAGGATTTACCGGGCGTCAAATTTTTAACGTAAGCCTCAAGCTTGTGTTCAATCGGCACCAGGGTGTCATTCGCAGTACTCATGTCTTGATCGATCTCCCAAACCCTCACCTGTGAACAATGATGAAAATATTCACATTAACACGCTTTTTGGATTTACGTTGCGTATAGTGTATTTAGTATAGTGGTGTATTTTGTGACTTATCTAAGGCATTTGATTGTGTTGAGCACGAAACATTGCTGTTTAAACTTGGCCACTATGGTATAAAAAACAAGGCCCTTAGCTTGATCGAGTCTTATTTGAGTGATAGGATACAAAAAGTTAGTATAAACGATATTAAGTCATCGGGGTCACCGGCTGTGTTGGGTGTACCGCAGGGCTCGATCTTGGGTCCGTTTCTTTTTCTGGTATACATTAACGATTTGCCACATTATGTAAAGAACCAAGCGGATATTGTACTATTTGCTGACGATACATCATTAATATTTAAGTGTGATAGGAATAAAGTAAATTTTGACCACGTAAATAGTGCTCTTTCGCATGTGTCGCGTTGGTTCACTATCAATAAATTGCTTTTAAATGCAAAAAAAACTAAATGTATAGAGTATGTACTACCTAATGTTAAAAAAGTCAAAAAATCTCTCAAACTAAATAATGAAATATTGCATATGGAGGAATCCACGGTCTTTTTAGGGGTGACCTTAGATAGTAAACTTCAGTGTGGCCCACATATAACAAATCTCGCGACTAAACTCGGTACGGCTGCTTATGTTGTTAGGAAAATAAGGCAGTATACTGACGTCGAAACTGCCAGGATGGTTTATTTTGCATATTTTCACAGTATTATGTCTTATGCCATCTTACTGTGGGGCAAAGCAGCCAGTATAGAACAAATTTTCATATTACAAAAAAGAGCTATTAGGGCTATTTATAAACTTAGGTCTCGGGAAAGCTTGCGTGCGAAGTTCAAAGAAATAGGTATACTTACAGTAGCTTCACAATATATTTATAGTAATGTGGTTTTTATACGGAATAATATAACCGCGTATAAACAAAATTGTGATATCAATTTTCGCCAAACAAGAAGAATGCACCAGTTAGTAACGCCATCTTACCGTCTTTCTAAAGTGCAGCGATCTTTTATGGGGCTTGGTGTAAAGTTCTATAATAAAATCCCAAAGTTAATACGTGATTTGCCAGTGGAATTGTTTAAGAAACATGTAAAATCTAAACTTTTAGGCAAAGGTTACTATACTGTAGATGAGTACATAAATGACAAAGACGCATGGAAATGACCAGCTCTACAACCAGTTCCGTACAAGCTAGTGATTGATACTTTTTTGTAACAAATATACCGATGTATTTTTATTTCTAAAAGATGTGCTGAGGAGTTTCTTTACGGCTTTTCTTCTCCTCCATGACAAAGCACCTTGGCGAAAAGCTGGTTGATTAAAAAAATGACGTGCATAAGTGTATCAATGATACCTACATGAATAAATGATTTTGAATTTTGAATTTAGACTGTGCAATACGCACGCAACGGAACGCTTACAATCAAAGTTTGCAAAACTATGCGAAATGATAATATGTTGCATAAAGTAATAAATAAATGATGTACTCGCCTTATAACCCATAAGTGGTTCCTCCTCATCCGTAGGCTGCACGTACCGCCACACCACGCGGACAGTGCTGGGGTTGATGGACCACACGTTGACCGAGGCCGGCGGCTTCTGTGGCGCCTTGCGGTACGTGCGCTCCAAGAACCGCTCGCTCTCCGGACCTTCACCCGCCGAATTGAAGGCCATTACCTGGAAATACATCGGAATTTTCTTTCATTACAGTCTTGATTAAGGGCAATTGAGTTTAAAACCAAAATTATTTTTCGCTTTTTGTGTTTCGGTTATGTCGTTATGTTATATCGGTATACGAGTATAATGCTGGGTCCCCGCTTCCTTTATAGCCGGCAAGACGTGGGTGATGTCTTCCGGCTTACTTCCATGCAACGATGACCCAACGATTCCCGCGCGTCTGCTAGTTTGACAGTTTCCAAAAAAAAATTACACGTACCTTTACATAATAGTAGGTATCAGGTTGCAGACCAACAATCAGAGCCCAGTTACGTGTTGTCCTTGACAAGAAATAAATGCATTCTTCTTCCTTATTCGACTGCTTCCAGTATTTAAGACGATGCCCAATCAATTTTCCTCTCAAACGTTCCCGAGATTGATCAATAGGGTTCCATGTAACATTCAGAGCTGTCGAATTGTAGGAACGAGCGTACACTTGTTGTGGAGCGACATGCGGCATGTCCTCGGCTGAGTAAATTGTTACTATATCACTTTCTGGCCCCGCGCCGACGTCGTTGAACGCTTGGACTTTTACATTATAGGGAGTAAAGAAGTAGTCCAGCGAAATATGTACCACGTGCATGCCTATGTTACCATATTCTTTCAACAAAAGAGATTGGAACTCGACTTCTGTACCGTTACGTCTCCAGAATATCTTATAATGAATACCCGGTCCGTTTTGAAGCCATGGTGGCAGTGGCGTCCAAGTGATTGTAAGATCACCAATCTTACCACCTCCTCCGCCGATATTACTAGGCGCTTGGTAAGGCTTATCGGCTTGCGTAGAGAACTGCGGGCTCGGAGAAGACGGTTTACCGACGCCTAAAGTATTGATGGCTTGAACTCTAAATTCATAAACCGCCCAAGGCAACAGAGCTGTAGTTACAGTGGCTCGTTTGCGGCCATTGTAACGGTCGATCTCGTTCACATTAGCGATGTTGTCTGTGATGACAGTCCAAGTAGAATTCCAATGAGTGCGGCCAGTCAGAATGTAACCTGTTATTGGTCGTCCATTGGGGTTGCTGTCGGTCCACTCCAAAGTAACAGAGGACCGCTGAATATTTTGTATTTGTAACCCACCAGGAGGGCCTGGAGGTCCTTCGATTCGCAGTTGGGTGCGACTCGAGATGCGACCTATAGCCGACTTGACAACACACTCGTACTCCCCGACATCGGACAGGCTAACCTCATAAATCGTTAATTCTCCACCGTCTATCTTTATTCTCTTATCAGCATAAAGATCCGCTGCCTCTTTCATACGTATTCCGTTATGGTTCCATAAATAAGCGGTATCTAATAGGGGGTCCACGTCGGCATTACAATGTAGGAAGATGACTTCATTTACCTGAGTCGTAATGCGCGGCGGAAGCCGTTCAATAAAGCGTGGGGCGCGCAAAACAATCAAGCGACCTCTGCTCTCATCTGACCCGTATTGGTTTTTAGCCACACACGTGTAAACACCCTCGTCGTCTCTGGATAGCTGTCTAATAATAAGATTGCCGTTTTCAGTGATAAATCGTTTCCCTCCTGCCCCAATTACAACATTGTCTTTTTTCCATGTAAAAGTAGGCTTTGGTGCTGCTTCAGGATTACATCTGAGCGTAACATTGCCGCCTTCAGATCCGTAAGTCTCGGATTCTAAGGGATGCTTTTTAAATGATGGTTTTAAAGATAGCACCCGAAGTTGCCCTGTGGAGTAGCTGGCTTTTAATTGATTTTTAGCCTCACATTGATACATTCCAGGATCACGTGTGGGATCCAGATACTTAATAATCAAAACATTCTCCTGTATGATATATCTGTCACGATCTGGTGCTTCTAAAGTATCCATAGATAATTTATTTCCATTTTTCCACCATGTATAATTCACATCAGGTATCCCAAAAGCTTCACAGTTCCAATGTAAATCACCCCTATTATCCATGTGCCTATTTGACAATGGGATTGTAAAGTTTGGTTCAGCTTGTACTTTTAAGAAAACACTGTTGATGATATGTGCTCTGTCATTACGGACATCACAAATGTATTCACCTTCATCTTCAACTGCAACATTTGGTATGGTCAAAACTCTATCGAAATTACTCAAATGAGCTTTCTTAGGTAGATTACCATTTTTTCTAGTCCAATTGTATGAGGGCACAGGGTAGCCAAAGGTTATACATTCAAATCTCACTTCTTGTCCCACGACTGGAGCATCAGGAAATATTTTCGGAAAATTTATTGGAAACTTCAGCTGCTGGTAATCAGAGTGAGGATAGACTAGTAGAGGAAAAAATGGTCCATTTCTCCCTGCATCAGAAACTTTGCTCATTACATTACAACTATAATTTCCCCGATCAATTGTTTCTAATGCTGAAAAGTAAAGTCCTCCATCATAGGATACAAAGACTCTTTTATCTTCTTCAACCAAATTTGGAAAGTAATTGCGAGCCCACAGAAAATTAACAGAAGGATAGTAAGAAGGAGGGTCACAATCCATTACTTTGCCCCAATACTGATTACCACTTTCAACTGGCCTATGCTGATTGAATTCTCTGATAAATCCAAAGGACAACCTTACTGATTCTGACCGAATTGTGCCAAACTTGTTAGTTGCCGTGCAGTGATATTTTGCATTATCTTTATCAGCATCTGGAGAATATATCATGAGGGTTCCACCACTTAATATGAATCTTGAGTCAGACAGTGGATCAATTTCAGTGAATATAGGGTTGTCAACTTGGTAGTCTTCTCGGTACCATTTGTATGTGGGCGCAGGGTACCCTTCCGCAATACATGTTAACTGTACATGATGATTTCTTAATGGATCATAGACAACATCTACAGGCTCTTTTATGAAGTATGGACCCCTCGGAATCCTTTCTGGGTCATAAGTCTCCAAGCCATAAGTAAATGACCTCTCCTCTTGTATGAGATAATGCAATCTTTGAGTTTGTCCTTCACAAATAAAATGGAAATATTGAGTGCCTTCTACCGGTGCCAGTCCCCAACGTCCATCTTCATGAGAATATCGATACACAAGATAATCACGGGGCAACAAATTGTAACTTGTGTAGGTCAATCTACGGTCATCAAAAAATGCATTTTCTAGTCCAGTCAATTGCGAACCATCTCCATCATTAGCCCAGTAGTTAGGAGACTGCTGATGAGCTCCAATATACCAGGAGCCACGCTGGGGGTCCAATTTCATTAGATTTGTGATGATGAAACCATGTTCCTCAGGGTTATTGACGGCGACCAAGTCGGCTTCAAACGCTTGACAGATTTTTCGTGCCTCATTACGTGGACGGTCGGGTGATTTTGTAAACCGATAGCAAGATTCCCTGAAGCGTATCCAGTTGGGCGGACATCTATACCTTTCCTCGAAATCCAAGCCCGCGTAGTAGTTCGAAGTGCTTTGTGGGTCTACTTCGTTGTCGCCATCTCCGTACACGTCGGAGTCGCTATCGTGATAAAACGAACTTTGGGCTGTGTGAACATAATCGTTTTGGTTTACAGGAAAGCTGCCGTAAGGCACTTGCGAATTGGGCCGATATACTGTCCCATTCTGAGACTTTTCGGTTTGATATTGCTGCGGAAAATTCGAATTGTATTGTGACTGTTCCAATCCTTGGCTGCATACACTACTCACCGCCGCCACCAGTAGCAAAGCTACTTTTATTTCACAATTCCACATATTACAAAATTATATCATATCCGTGAGCTTAAATAATGTATGTAAGTAAAAAAATCATAAAACAGTAATACGTTGATAGAATTTGAATTCAACAATTTGGCGAACAACGATATACACAAAATATCGCCTCGCCCCATACATGACAATACATGTCAGTGTTACCAGAAATATCAGTTTTTTTTTTTCGAATAGCCTTGCCCGCGCTCGCGTGTAGCCCCGAGATATCCCCATCATGGCGCACGCCGCACAGGTATAGGTGTACCAGAATCTCATGGCATTTTTGACAAGCAGAAAAAAGGGTTTTTATTATGGCAATGAAAATTATTAAAACTATATCAAATTGTCAAGTCAAAAAAAGAGTTGTATGGATTTTTTCTTTTTGAAAATGATGATTATTTTCGACTTAATACCAAAAAAAACCTTTACGATCACAAACCAGAAATATTATATTCAATGTTTATCGAAAAACATGTGAGAAAAAAGGTGTATTTAAACGACAATCTACAATATTATCCATCTCGTTGGATTGACTCGTTTTGATACTTTGTTTTCTTGATTATATTTTCTTAGTAATTAATCTAATTATGATTTCTTTATATGTAAATAGATTCGCAAATGATATTAAAATAAATGAAATGAAGAATACAAATATTGTTACAAATTAAAGCTTGCAAAAATGTTGTTTATATGACATGAAAATTTATATCATGCAAGTTCACATCACTGAAATGTTGGAGGAGCAATTATTCATTATTATCATCTATTTATTTTCTTCATCAAAAATACCAATATATAATACCTATACAGATGGAAAATTTTAAACTGTTGTAGCATAAATTACCTAGTCACTCTTATAATCAATTATAATATTAAAAATTAATGTGCTTAATTTAACATTGTCTTTTATATATTTTCTCTGAAGGTAATAAACCAGACTTTTAATGTAACCTAGAAACTAACACTATGATAAAAATATCAATGATCAAGAAGTTTTATTCAAATTTCCCCACCGCTGGGGAGTGTTGCGTCTCCAATTTTAATTACCCCATTTTGCCATCAGATGCTGGTACACCTGCATTTACATAAAAAAAACTATTGAAACTGATTGTTGCTGTGAAAGTTCTTTTTTTTGCATAAAAATGATTTTTTAATTAAATATTTCTCAAAAAAATATATAGCTGAATCGGCTACCCGTAGCCAGCGGATAAAATATTATCGCCGCTCGGTAAGGGAGATAGCCCCATTGACGCTAAATAGCCCCATCTGGTAACACTGATACAAGTATGTATTATCTATGCCTCGCCCACCCACTAGCCATAGAGTACTTCAGTGGCTTTACCACAGAGCACTACACACAACAGACTTAGGACGATATATTTTTAGATAAGACCATGGATATGTATTACTCTATCTGGACCACTAACTTTGTAGAGGTGCTTGAAGTCCGATGACGTCATATCGGAATGACCATTTTGTATTGTGTCCATGTTATCCTATAGTCCCAGGATCCCAAACGTAATTATTATGTGTTATAACTTTTTTTTGCCGGACGGTGATTCGATTGTGATTTTTTTATAATGATATATATAAAAACATCTAATTGTAAGATAAATAATATTGAAATAATACATTTAATAAGATTTCTTCAACATTACCGAATTTAACAACTTATCTGTGAATTGGAAGAGGGCGCTGTCGGACGCATTGGACCAATCATTGGACGCAATTCGAGACGTAGTGCCTTACTTTAAAAAATACTTTAAAATGCTAGATAAATTAGCAGTTAAGTAGGATTATAATTAGAAATATTACGCAAATAAAATAATTTTTATGTTATTGTTTTTATTGAAAAACAAATATGTATAGACACCTGCGTAGAAAAGTAACCCATCTGTTTATAAATATACGAACAGCAACGTTTCCGTTGCCTGTTGCGTTGTAAACAGATGGATTCCTTTTCTCTGTAGACGACTGTACGGTACAGTCTGTACCATACCTGTTTATAATAATAGTTAATTGTGGCAGCCCTAGCTTTTTTCTTTATTCACCCCTCTGCCGTATATTTTGAAGCCAGTTTCCAGGTAAATAGAAACCGCCTATTTTACAAAAAAAATCTCGATTTTTCTCATATTTTAAGCATTAGGTACTATTTATGTAAATTACAACAAGACTCACAATTCCACATACTTACAGAATATGCAAGAAAATCAGTGTGGAAGCACAGTGTAGAAATACAAAATGCGCCACCGGTATTGCTTTTTTTTTGTAGGACATTTTTAAGAGATGTTTTAAGAGCTGTTGCACTATCTTAAATTGCTCCGTAAATAGGTATATATTAGTTGTGTTATCTAATGTATTTCTAAAAAACATTCCTTTTCAATGAAATTATTTTCTAAAAAAATTAAATTAATAAAATATGTAAATAAATGGAGTTCGGACAGTACACCGGAATTAGATTTTAGGTCTTAGATATTTTTTTTATTAAGAATCTATGTATTAAATACCTCTGAATACTTTACTATCGTGTAGATCACTATTTAAACTACGTATACATAAAATTATGCATAATTGTAGTTTACCTCCACACATTAATTTTCAACCTCGCCGTCTCAAAAATGCACTTGGGAAATTCACCCACATAGAAAATATTATTGTTGAAAATGTTAACGCATGTTCTGAATGGAGATATCCTTTGGATCAATATGGCTTAAGGCTGCTTTTAAAAAAAATTTTAGATAAAAAAGGTGTTCAGTGCAAAAGATTTAATGACAATATGCCTGGAGTCGATTTTGCAATAGGATTTTTAAAAAGGCACAAGGATAACATGTCTGAAAAATATGCACAAAATATTATAAGGACACGTGCTAACAATGATGTTTTAGTATAGATACGTTATGCCCTTACAAATCAACCGAAAAATTTGTTCCGAAACACACACACGTTTATGTTTTGTTTTCCTACACTAATCAGGCAATCACTACATTGGTAAACTATGTAAAAGGGATAGCTTTACTAAAACCATAATAGTGAAAAAGACAGCTAGTGTTTATCGTTCGCGTCACCAGACGTTGACCAGTGTTGCCAACAAATGAAATTG
Organism: Thymelicus acteon; assembly: GCA_951805285.1. Lineage (NCBI taxonomy): Eukaryota > Metazoa > Arthropoda > Insecta > Lepidoptera > Hesperiidae > Thymelicus > Thymelicus acteon. Next base: position 4,977,106 of record OX638221.1, on the reverse strand, counting down.
TGCAAAACAACTTAATATTACGTTAAGAAAATTATACTTATATTCGTAAATCAACTTTAAATCTTAACAATTTCTACTAAAACTGACTCGTTTTCAATCTGCACATCCTCTTGATATTCAGTTTAAACTAGATTTAATTTTGGTGGTCTAAAGTAAAAACTGTGAAGATAACGAAAAAAATTTAGAGTTGGCAACTCTGCCCATTTCCACAATATTGTAGAGATTATCGTGCAGATGATTTGATTGGCTGGCTTCGGCAAAGACAAATTCAGTACAGTCAGTAGATTGAAAGTACCTAAAAATAATCTTAAGTAAGGAAGTTGTAATTTCAAAACTATTTAAAGCAATATTTTGGGATTTCGGTGATGAAGTATTAAATATGGTGACACATTTACGAATAAAGTAAATACGCGTATTTATAGGGACCACAGCCTTTTTCATGTGTAAGTCAGCCTAAGCAGTAGGTATGGCGTCTTATTCATTATTATTACATAGCATCTTATTTATTCTGTAGGTAGATAATAAAACGCATTTCTTTAAAACATTAATTTTAAACAACAACGATCCACTTTTTAACCGACTTCAAAAAAGAAGGAGGTTCTCAATTCGACTGTATTTTTTTATGTTTGTTACCTCAGAACTTTGGACTGGGTGAACCGATTTTGATGGTTTTTTTTATTCGAAAGCTGGAGCCTGTCATATGGTCCCACATAAATTTTATTGAGATCTGACAATGGCATCCATGAATTTGTATTAGGTATGTGCGCGACAAATGGACGAATACCACGCCAACCGATTTTGATGATTCTTTTTTTAATCGAACCTACTCCTAAACTACTTAACCGATTTTAATCAAAGCACACCGTGTGCAGTTTGATCCAACTTGAAAGATAGGATAGCTTACATCTGAAAATAAAAAACTTTTGACAGAATGAAGTCTGTCCGGGCAGCTAGTATTATTTATGAATTTCTTTTTGCTAGGCTCTATTACAATACTCGATACTAATACGGTACGGCTTTATTACAATACTGGTACTCGAGAGAAAATTATCCATCGTTTCTTTTGTACTTAACAATAAACATACAAATGGGGATAGCATCAATATATCGTCACTTCTGTATGTTAATCTATGTCCGCCCTTCGTTCAGCCGGCGTTGTCATGCCGCCATATTTATTTTGTTAGAGAAATAATGAAATTAAATAAAATGCAATAAATCATGTTAACTGACGAGTGGTATGTTATTCCATGAATTTTATTTCTTTTGCTTGTGTAATTAGTGCATTTACGCATAATACACGAGGGCATTTTAACGCTGTATGACAAATCTCAAGGACTTCTGACAACAATAAAAGCGTGCGTATCGACAGAGTATTGACAGAGCGACTGCGAGCAGTTGGGCTAATTAGCCCAAGTTACGCTCTTCATCTTCGGCGCGCTAGTGACATATCTACCTCTATTTTTATAATATCATTGCGTGCTAATGGATCAGCGGAAACTATTAACGATTACTTTGATGAATTAGAAAAAAAATTGAAAGATGTTCCAGCAAAAAATATAATTAATTACGATGAAACAAATTTAACTGTCGACCCAGGGAGAAAACATGTTATAGAGAAAAGGGGATCAAAATATCCTGAAAGTGCTATGAATAATACAAATTCTTCAATAACTTTAATGATGGCTGGCACAGCCGAAGGATACCTTTTCCCACCCTATGTAATTTTCAAGGCACAGAATCTCTACGACTCATGGACAACTGAGGGCCCTGGGACTAGATACAATAAAACATCCTCTGATTGGATAGATATTATTTATTACCTTTGAAGATTACCATTGTGATTCCTTATTCAAAGGAAACAGAAGGACCAATTTACTTGATTGGCGATAATATTTCATGTCATCTTTCTTTAGATGTTATAACAATATGTAAGAAACATAGTATACACTTAGTATTGCTACCCCCAAATACAACGCACTTGTTACAACCTTTGGATGTGGCGTTTTTTCAAACCCTCACAATGGCTTGGAAAAAGACATTATTACTTTGGAAGAAAAAAGAGGGGCAAAAAGAAAAGTGTCTCCTTAAATCTGTTTTTCCACGTTTTCTCAAATATTTATTTTCAATAAACGGCCCTAATGCTAAAATCAATATAAGATCAGGTTTTAGAAAAACTGGAATAAATCCTTTAACAGGCAAGAAGTCTTAAGCCGATTAACAGAATATTTCGTTGATGACTCGTTAAAATCCAAGGGATATAGCGAAGAAGAACAGCTAGTAAGAAAGAAGAAAAAGCTTGATGTTGCTTCTGAAAAAAGCATCGATGATGAAAATATAGTCACAGTAAAGAATACAACGGAAAAAGATGAGCCTCAAAAAACTCAGAAAAATAATGAAGAAAAGGATTCACGTAATTACAAAAAGACGAAAGAAAAGGAAATGGATGGTAAAAAAAAGCCATAAACAAAAAGATAAGTCAAAATCGGAATTCGAAATTAACGAAACAGAATCAGCAAGTAATAAAATTGCTGTTGATTTCAAACCAAAAGCAGGACTCTCAAATTTAATGATGTGTCAAATTTGCCATTGCTTAAAAATCAAGACTACGACACCTGGATTAGTTGTATTGTGTGCCACAAAGAAATCTGTCGTGGTTGTTTTGGTGATGTCATAGAAATATAATTTATTTGCCGTCATTCTTATGGAACCGACAGTGAAGATAGTAATGATGATGATGAAGATGATGAAAAGAGTTTATCAGATAAAGGAACAACCCATAATTGTCCCACTGCTGGGCTCGGGGTCTCCTCTCACAATGTGAGGGGTGTTAGGCCATAGTCTACCACGCTGGCCAAGTGCGGATTAGTAGACTTCACACACCTTTGAGAACTTTTATGGAGAACTCTCCGGTGTGCAGGTTTCCTCACGATGTTTTCCTTCACCGAAGCGAGTGATAATTAACTTCTAATACGCACATAATATTTGAAAATCAGAGGTGCGTGCCAGGATTTGAACTCGGGCCCCTTCATTCGGGAGACCAACGTTCTAACCGCTAGGCTATCACTGCTTTATCAGATAATATCTTTATTATTATTAAAGAGTAATATTATTATATTATCATACCTACATAATTAAACGCAAACGTACGACGACCGACAAAGACATGAACCATATAACCTAGAAGAATGATACTGCATAGAGGATCCCCGTATAGCGGTAGGGGAGCACTCGTAGAAGGGCATTTCGTAGAAGGGTAAAAGGGGGAGAAAAAGTTGGCATAACGAAGTCGCAGGCATCAGCTCGTTAATAATATATTGGAATACAATTCAAATTTCAATACTGTTAACCCTCATTCAATCTTTATTTTCTCCCTTTAAAGCAATACAAATTCAATATTCATTTTGGTTTTGCTTCGTATTTAAAGATTAATGTTAGGTTAGGAGTATTAATGTTAAGTGGTTAATAACTAATACTCGATTAACTTACCACTACGGAACCCTACATTGCGCGTGGCCTGACACGCAATTGGATGGTTTTTTTGTTTTATTGCTGTTTATTTTGCAATAAACGATGACGTTGTTAATGACCACATTTAAAGGGTAAATTGCAACAGGACATAGTAAATAATTAATAGTACTACTCGACCGAAATATCTGTGGACCTGGCTCAATGACGTCATGCAAACTGGAGAGATAGCAAAGAAAATCGAGATGTAAAGATTAAAAATATTATTTTGATTTGTGTGTATCTACTTTTTTGCACTTTTATACAACTTTTAAACCAATCTGTAGTTAATAGGCTTCCGTAGTGAAAGAGCCGTGTTTTTTTCATTTTCAAAGAATTGGATTACTTTGAGCACTGAATTCCGCTCTACACTATGTATCGTCCTACCCATCTTACAAAACTAAATAATAATAAACAACAAGAAACAATAAACATCAAGAAACAATAATGCGATTACGAAGCAAAAATAATACACGTGCGTCGGCGCTTGTTTTGGCAACGGTACTAGATAGGCGAAAACAGGGTGAGGTCCGAGGAAGCGGGAACGGCATTGAATTCCAGCGAGGTCCACAGATATTTCGGGCGAGTTATAGATATTTATGTCTGCTTTGTGAAAGCTGTGTAGTGAAATGAATACACTGCGTTCCATGAAAGTGTTCCTTTCTACTTTTCTAGTATGACTGTATAAGTCTTAATACCGGTACCCCTGAAGTAATGCCTTTTTGTCAGGTAATAATAATAGCCTAATACTTAGTCTTCCTCTTGAATGTGGCTAGCTATGAGGGGCGTAGGTACCGCCATATCAACCGTATCAATTATACGGGGCCCTCAGCGTATAGGGGCCCCCACTAACACTCCCAAATAAAAAAGCTCATCGGCGGCCTACGACCGCTACGTAACAGTCGGCACTCCTTTTATATTTGAGAGCTGACGTTGAGGGGGCCCCATAAGAAATACTGATATGGGGCCTCCTTAGGGCTAGCTACGCCACTGCTAGCTATCATACATAAATAGTTACATTACGATAAAAGATACCATAGATCAGTGGCGTAGCTAGCCCTTCCGGGGCCCCGTATCAAAATTTTGCCGGGGGCCCCCTCTCGACTCGAGGGTAAATATCTTTCTCAAAAGAAATAAAAAAGCTAGCGTGAATTAAAACAAATATAATATATTAACATCGATTAATAAACCACATACAATCAATACTCTAAAATTTTATTCTGGGTGCAGCTCTTTTTCGTTTCGGGAGATCCGAACGCGAGCGCAGACTCAGTAGCCGATGTGATACGACAGGGCATCATGGTCATTGTCAACGACATGGTCATCCGCGTGCACACTGAGATCCATCTCAGGGCTTAATACAAAGTTTAACGCTGCCTCCTGGTCAGCAAAAAAGCAGACTAAAAGGAAGGCAATTTAAAGTTCATCGGCAGAACTGGCTAGCGAATGGACGATTACCCCTCTGGTAGTCGAGAATTCTGGTCGCTAGCTCAAGCTGCTGAGGGTAACTTCTGTCGGTCGTCTCTTCCACAACTGCGTAAATCGGACGACTCCGTGGTCCACACGGCAAAGGGGAATGCTGAACTTCTTGGCATCATTTTTGCCGCCAACTCAACTCTTGATGATAGAGGGATCGCCTCCGCCTAAAAATCTGTGAGAGCTTGATACCAAGAAGTTGAGAGGACCAGACAGTATTCACGCAGTGGTGTTAAAGATGTGTGCTCCCGAGTTGATTCCAGCCCCGGATCTAGGGGGGGGGGGAGGGGCAAACCGGGGCACCCGCCCCGGGCGGCAATTCAGGGGGCGCAAAAATCATAATATAGTATGATTAAAAATAAAAAACGTGCTGCACAAAGCGCCTAGCATGCGGAAGCCTGGTTGGGAGAATAAATAAATTTATTAAAAAAGAGTTCTTATTGTCCCATTCACGAAAAATGACAGCTATTATTTATTTGTGAGGTTTTTTATCTTATCTCTATCACTATCAAGTTTCTGCCCCGGTTCGAAAAAATTGTAGATCCGGGGCTGGTTGATTCCCCGTCTTAACGTGTGTCAAAATTTCTACCAGTTTGACCCACGTAACATAACATTTAATAGAATCAGGTCACAGTTTAACTAGTAACCATACATACAATATATTACATAAATCGGAAAAGGGTTTTAAATTAAATATACTAGAGCAGTTAGAAATAATAAAACATAATAATAACCCAAGTTTTACACTGCTGAATGAACAAATTAATGTATCCAACTCGCCTTTACTGAGGATTTCCAACAGTAATAATCACCAGATTACGTCAGACCCGGTTTCTGCCGGCGTGAATCACTAATTATCAACAACGTCATTAGATAACCAGTGGGCGAGTAGGGTATAAATAGGCCACGCTCAGTGAACGATGTTCACTTTGCGACTAACCATCGTAGAGTCAACTTACCCTGATGATGCTCCGTTTCGGGGCGAAACACGTGTTGGTGCTGGTATGTATGTTGGTATATACTTTTAATTATTGTAGTGCATGTTTCCGTTGTGGGAGGGAGGGAGGTGCCACGCATGTCTTAAAGTATATACCATCATACATGTTATCCGCGGATTGTTGCAAAGTAGACTAATACTAACTTAATAACAATGGATTTCCGCAAAGTAACGCCTGATACTATTAACTAATGATATCCAGAGATCTTCGTCGACCAGTTTCAACGATCCAACGCAGTATCCAACGGTTCAGGGAGACCGGTACTTATGTGAGAAGACCAGAACAAGGCAGAAAAAGACGCACTTCAAGTAGGGATGATCGTTTCTTTCGGCTTCGTGTACGTAGGAACCCCCGTTTGACGGCAGTCCAAGCCCGACATATTATGAGTTAGAAGCAGTGCGGGTGTAACCGTAAGTGAGCGTACGATACGAAGAAGGTTCGAAGATAAGCCTATAGCCTCCCTGCTTGCAACGGTAGGCATCGTCAGGTTATTGATCGCAACGGGGAAGCACTATCAGTCAGCCTAGATTTCGCTAAAGCCTGTGACCAGGACTGGCACAGGGATGTCTCACGAAATAAACATCTTACAGTCGCTGTGAGAGGTTATGCAGTTGGGTAGTCAGCTTTCTATCTGAGCGACATATCAATATACTACATAGTAGATGGTTGTTGCTCAGATATGAAACCTATAAAATGCTGGTGTTCCCAAGGGTCTGTGGTATCCCCTACGCTGTTCATTCTGCATATCAATGACATGGCATGAGTGGCAACTGTTGCTATGCAGATGACAGCACAGGGGATGCCTACTACACAGCCCCCCTTAATTCCTTTCAGTTGCAAAACTTGCAAGTGGCGGATAGCAGGCTTAAAATTGTGTCTGAAGTCGAGAACTCTCTGGAGCAAGTCTCGGAATAGGGTTGACTAATTTAGTCGAGTTCAAGCCCACGAAGACACAAGTTGGCGCGTTTACCACTAAGAAAACCCCATTTTTCGTAGTGCCTCAATTCCAGGGTACCGCGCTCATCACTAAAAGATTTGTAAGATTCTGGGAGTTGACATCTCGAGTGATGTGTAGTACCAGCGTCATTTGGAAGCCATGGCTACGTTGGCTTCCAAAAAGCTTGATGTTTTAAACCGGGCTAAGGTGTAAGGCACTGAGAGCGAGGCACCTGCTCATGCTTTACAAAGCTCATGGCCGAATTGAAGTTTTATCCACACCGATGAGACTCGTGGAGAACTTCTACGGTCCGATTCTCCCGATCATCTTTATCACGCACGTGCTACGTGTAGAATGAGCTTCCTCCTGAGGTATTCCCGGAGCGCTGTGTCATGGGGTTGCCGCCGGCATGTTCGCGCAGCACTCAGTTCCGGAGAGCATCTTGAGTCGTGTAGAACGTAATTTTTTTGTACATTAAATATTTTGTTTAAATTCTGATGAGGGCATTTAAATAACTGATTAGAAGTTTTTCTTATTATCTGTACTGCCTGTTTGTCTTCAATTCGTCGAGTTTCCAGATTTAGAATCATGGCCTCTTAAAAATAAATTGCATGATGCTAAAGTAATTAATGCATTAATACGATGAAAGATGGTACAGAAAGTAATTTTATTGTTGATTTCACTTTTCAATGAAGTATCGATGATTTCCGGAACATTTTTCGAATCATAATAATTAATTTCCGGATCATTTCACGAATTTTTTCTCAGGCGCATTGGGGGCCCCCTCAACCCCGGGGCCCCGTATAATTGATACGGCTGATACGGCGGTAGCTACGCCCCTGCCATAGATATAGTTAGACCTAGATAACGCAAGTATCACGATCTGTATGAAAACCAAGCGTGCCATTTTTTTGACTCCTACTATGACCCCACACGGAAGCTGAAGAAGAAGAATTTGCGGATGCGAATATTCGCAACATCCCTGGTGTGAAGTACCGCCGCACCTTTGGTAGGATTCCAAGCTTCCTAGCAGCTACTTTAGCTTTGGGTTCAATGAACCGCACAAAGTTAGGTTCGAGGATACCTCAACACCCAATAACTGAAGGCAGTCTGTGTATTCCAGGGTTACATTCTGAAGAGTAGGAATCAAGATGAAAGAACTTCTTTAAGCGGTGAATAGACACGCTTGTTTTTGTGGCGTTGAATCCCACAAGGTTGGCAACGCCCCATTCGGAGACTGCCTGAAGTGTAAGAATCATACGCTCCACCATAGCCTCTCTTTCAGACTGTATGGTCTTTTTTCAATCCGACGACGGAGAGTTCAAAAGATTAGCGCGTTCAAACATACAAACCAACCCTTCAGCTTATTATATTAGCAAGATAAGATGATGATGATTTAAGTAACCGAATATATAGGAAACATTAATAGGAAAATATTCAGAAAACAAGAGGGTAAAAATAATACGTTCGGATTATAGTTGATCACTTTTTTTATTATTCCGGGTTATCAACAAGAAATATTGTGTCAATAGTAATTATAATAATACTTAAATCGTAGGTACTGCTATTAACAGATAGGTAGTAGATTTCCATTTTGATACGTTTTTGTATAAATTATTTTAGTTTTGATTCCATCTTCCGCGCACAATATTATTCTCCTAATATTACTGCATCACAGATTAATCGTGTACTTAATTGTTTCTGGTCTCCATAAAGAAATAAATCAGGGCGGAACATGGTTTTTAAAGTTTTGAACTACGGAATATGAATTGCCTTCATTCGTACATCTCTCCAAAATGCTACAGTATGCGCGCCACAGAATACGTGCTAAGGAATGTGTAGAGAATGTGCTTCGTTAGCAATATTCTAGTAACGCGTCACAATAAGTTAAAAAATAATCTGTTTACAAATAGTCCTATTTATTTACAGTATTAATAGTTTTTGCGATATGCATAATAGGATTTAATAAAATTGTCTAATTTTTACAGGGATGTATAAATAAAAACATAACTTGATTCAATAAAAAGAAATAATTACACAATAATAAACATATTTAAGACAGACAAAGATTTTATCAAACATAACAATGAACAAAAATCTACGTAGATCCTACCAGTAGAAGATCGATAAAATAATAACCTAATAGCATAATCTCAAACATAATTTTAATAAAAAAATCATCCACTTGAAAATTGTGTTGTCGTCTGTGATGTTAACAAGAATAAACCACTGGGTGGTACTACCGAGTCTACCGACATTTTTTAAACGCATTTCGGCAGCTATCCAAGAATCGTTAAATATTACTGTATTTTAACTATCTAAGCTCCACTAATAAAGTTCAAATACGATAATAGTTAAACACATCGAGTACCATATCAACCACATGTGAGTGTTGGCGATCACTGACTGACTGCCGCAAAGCATCCAGACGTATAATCCAAGTGCGAGAGATGCTCGCGCAGGTGTGTGCTAAGCGGTGCAATGATCGCGAGCTACTCGTGTTAAGGCTACGTCCGACCCTGTTACAGGCATCACATCGATAACATACTTTATCTATAAAACATTTAAGAAACATGCACGTATACTATTGCACACATAGATCAAGATTATGCTAACATCTTAAATTAGACTATGGTAACTGTTTTTGATTATTCTATTAACATTAACGAGTTGCCGCGGCACTTCCCTATCCTAACTATCCAGATAAAAGACCATACACCAAAGTTAAATAGCACCCATGAGAATATCTTACACTTAAAGCAACAATTTGTTATGTACACTATATTTACACTATTTACAAATATTCATATAAGTAATAAGATAACTCTCACTCAACCCGACATCTTGAGTGTCTCGAATATAAATCGATTATGTAATGGTTAATGGCTGCCTTAAATTACACAGTCTCATAAAAATAATATTTTGTTTGTTCCTAAATGAGATACATCCTTGTTTCATAATAATATGATAAAATCAGTCACATTATAAAACTTGCTGAAGCAATCAGCAAAGTCAGGAAATAATGTTTCACAATGAAATTGGAGCAAAAAGTTTCAAAAACAATGTAGGTACCTACTTCTCCTCTGAACATTGAAATCGACCAACAAAAATTATGATGAGATACTTGAAACACTTGCAGGTGAGTATATCAATATGGAATAATCTGTCTAAATTAAATGAACAAGTTCAAGCCGACATAATGGTCAATAAATAAAAAGGTAAGATTAATTGAGCCGTCTAGAAGTTGATTCAGTGTCAGCTAACAAGGACGGTTTCGATCTTGAGGAGTTGTCTGAGCTTGTCGGTGACGCGGACGAGCGCGACCTTGGAGGCGCGCACGTTGACCTTCTCGCCGGCGCCCAGCAGCTGGTGGCACTGCGCGCGCTCCAGGAACTCCTGCGTGCGGATCTCGCGCAGCAGCTCCTTAGGAGACCCCGACCCGCAGTGGATTTGCTTCAATAAACTTTCTTTTGATTTTATCTGGAAAGAAAAATATTATAATGAACTATTTTTATGTTACGAGAGAAAATACAAAAACGCTCAAACAGATCCGATAGGAGGACGACCATTTAATTAAGCAGAAATTCTTGTCAGGAATATTCCAGTAACGATAGCGAAATGTTTATACCAAATAGTTTGTCGTATTATTCTAAATTATTGAATTGATTACAACTCAATAATAAGGGTATTAACCCTTATTAGTATTATTCTAAATTGACCATATTCATTATAGGAGTGGCTAACCGTTGGAATGTTGTTTGTTCCTATACCTGTAATGACACTTTGTATATTTACTACGCACTCAATGATATTATAGATAGATGATAAAAATAGAGGTAGATATGTTACTAGCGCGCCGAAGATGAAGAGCGTAACTTGGGCTAATTAGCCCAACTGCTCGCAGTCGCTCTGTCAATACTCTGTCGATACGCACGCTTTTATTGTTGCCAGAAATCCTTGAGATTTGACATACAGCGTTAAAATGCCCTCGTGTATTATGCGTAAATGCACTAATTACACAAGTAAAAGAATTAAAATTCATGAAGTAACATACCACACGTCAGTTATCATGATTTATTGCATTTTATATAATTTCAATATTTCTCTAACAAAATAAATATGGCGGCATGACAACGCCGGCCGAACATAGCTGCCGTCCTAACGAAGAGTGCAATAAGTCCAGGTTTTGGGCAAATTAACTTTAGACCATATCCGTAACTACATAAGGTCTTAAATCAATTTGCCCAAAAACTGGACTTATTGCACTCTTCGTTAGGACGGCAGATAGGGCGGACATAGATTAACATGTACAGAAGTGACAATATGTATATCGATGCTGTCCCCATTTGTATGTTTATTGTTAAGTACAGAGATAATTTTCTCACGAGTACACGTACCTATTGTAATAAAGCCGTACCGTATTAGTATCGAGTATTGTAATAGAGCCTAACATAAAGAAATTCATGAATAATCTATACTAATATATAAAGAGAAAAGATTTGATTTTTTGTTTGCATTGAATAGGCTCCGAAACAACTGAACCGATTTGAAAAATTCTTTCACTGTTGGGAAGCTACACTATTCCCGAGTATCATAGGCTATATTATATTTTCAAAAAAATTAGGGATTCTTAATAAAACTCCAATAATGTAACCCAAGGTGTAAAAAAATAAGAAAACCGAAGCAAAGCGAGGGCGGTTACTCGTATAATATAAATTAAAAAGTATATAATACTTAAAACTATTTTGTATCCGTCGATAAGCAAATAGAAAAATTTAACCCTTATTGTAAAAATATTCGTATAAAATATATATAATATAGTAACCCTTAGTGTAAATATATATTAGATGTGAAGTATGTATTGATGAGTTGTTTACATGCAATAAATTGTGGTTTCATAAATTAATCGTATTCGTATTGAGTACGTCTTTCACCATACGCGATTAAGGTTCAACCACAGTAAAGGAATCTAATATATTTATACTGTGGTTCAACCTACCTACAGAATAAATAAGATGCTATGTAATAAGTTAATGAATAACACGCCATACCTACTGCTTAGGCTGACATATACATGAAAAAGGTCGTGGTCCCTAATAGTTAGCGTATTTACTTTATTCGTAAATGTGTCACCATATTTAATATTTCATCACCGAAATCCCAAAATATTGCATAAAATAGTTTTGAAATTACAACTTCCTTCCTTAAGTTTATTTTTAGGTACTTTCAAACTACTGACTGTACTGAATTTGTTAGTCTTTGCCGAAGCCAACCAATCAAATCATCTGCACGATAACACGATAATCTCCACAATATTGTGGAAATGGGCAGAGTTGCCTACTCTAAATTTTTTTCGATATCTTCACAGTTTTTAGTTTAGACCACCAAAATTAAATCTAGTTTAAACTGAAAATCAAGAGGATGTGCAGATTGAAAACAAGTCAGTTTTAGTAGAAATTGTTAAGATTTAAAGTTGATGTACGAATATAAGTATAATTTTCATAACGTAATATTAAGTTGTTTTGCACAATTTTATTTGTTGGCAACACTGGTCAACGTTTGGTTACGCGAACGACAAACACTAGCTGTCTTTTTCACTATTATAGTTTTAGTAAAGCTATCCCTTTTACATAATTTACCAATGTAGTGATTGCCTGATTGGTGTAGGGAAACAAAAGATAAACGTGTGTGTGTTTCGGAACAAATTTTTCGGTTGATTTGTAAGGGCATAACGTATCTATACTAAAACATCATTGTACGCACTATCTGTACCTGTGATAAGGTTCATTTTGTTGCTGCAAAATTTAAAATAAACTTGACAATTGCGAGTTAAAACTCGCTTGGAGAGGGTTCCGTACGTTGATTATGTATTTACCGTTATTTTTCTATTTTATTAATTTTTGCCCTTTTTCAAAGATTTCTAATGGGTTTTCCTGTAATAGGTACATAAGTAAAGAACTATTTTCTGTATTTTTCTCAAAATTCTAGCCTTAATAGTTACGGAGATAGAACCATTTTAGAACTAACGAAAATATATTTGGAATCCTTACAATAAGCCCTTTCATTTGACATACCATAAGATACGGTTTGCAAACCAATTTTTTTCTTATTTTGATTTCGTTAAAAAAATCAAAATTCATTTGCTTTTTTTATACCTTCGTCTTTGGGTTATAAAAAAGCACATGAGTACCAAATTTCAACTTAATTGGTCCAGTAGTTTCGGACAAAATTAGCTGTGAAGGTCGTCGCCCAGACACACGAGTGATCCTATAAGGGTTCCGTTTTTCGTTCGGAACCCTAGTAAATGAACAAACAAAGTTTCCAACAACCCACCTGTAACACGTTAGTGACATCCTGCAACAAGCACCAAAGCCCGTCAGCCGGCTGCCCTGGCACGGTCCGCAGACTGTAGAAGGGCGGCAGGGGCGCCTCCGTGCATTGAATCTCTATGGTGGCGTCTGGCGGTGGCGGGGGAGACGCGGGCGGCGGGGACGACAGGGGGTCGAAGCCAAGCTCCTCCCGGTCTGAAAATGTAGACAAACATTAAGCATCAACTATTCGGCACTTAAGTTAAAATGGGAGATTGGTACCCCTTTTATTCTTTAATCTGAGGGTACAACCCTTCAAAAATCTCTGCTACGTGCGCGCGCGCAACTAATTTAATAGAGTAGGTACTTGCTGGTGGCCCAGTATTTCCAGCAAAGACGGAATTAAGCATATCCCAACTTGCAAATTTATCGAGTCATGGTTTGATATAAAGAAGTTGCTTTCCCCCGAAGGACCTCGCACCTTTGAAACTGACAGCTTCAGGGGTTACATTTGACAAAAATGTGCATTAAGGTATGACTGTGAGTGAGAACCATGAGTTTACTATTTTACTATGGTTATGCTTACCGATAATATCAGCTGGTGACCAGAACCTCCACGGTTCTACAGCCTGGCCTTGCACGTCTGCTATGTGTAAGCGCAGGAGTAAGGCGGCCTGGCCGTCAGCTAGTTCTTCTGGAGTCTGCCCCGCGTAGGTGCCCAGCAAAGGATCAGCCCCATATGCGAGTAGGAGACGGATTACTTCCACGTGAGAGTTCTCGCAAGCTTCGTGCAGCGGTCTGAAAACAAAAATCGTATGATTTACTAATTACTATACGAACTACTACGATTAAATATTTATTTCCGGATTCCATTTTAACTGCGGATCCCTTATAGATATTTTTGTCATATCCGTCTGTCGATCCATCAGTGGCTTCCATGGATTTTTTGTACTTGAAAGCTGTAATTTAGCATGATTTTTCATTGAAATCTGTGAATTCTGCATCATTGAGTTTGAAGTTCCAAAATAATCACTAGAGTGCTTTACTTCTTACATTATAGTTGTAAAGATGAAAACATGTTAAACATCCATAAAAATCGATGGGTAGTGCTCCCAATAAAATGTTCCATTAGCTACTAAGACAAACAGAACTAGCTCTTTCTTGGAACTTTCAACTGTGTCCAACGATTTGAGATAGGAATTTATTGCATATAGGGGAAGGTTGGTTAATTTGGACCACTTTTTTTCAACTGCATATATTGCACATATTTTTAAGTATTTTAAAGAATGTTTTTACATGGAATGAAACAAAATTTAATTGGTTTTATTTTAATTGAATAATAATCAACCAGGCATTTATATATTTCTAAAAATTCAACAAAATGTGAGATCGTGTCTTAGGTCCAAATTACCCAACCAGTTCGATTAATTGGACCATGGGGTTGTTAAATTGGACTTCAGCATAAAAGTAACGTAAAACTACATTTTTTTATAATAATTTTGGATTGCACGTTGCAAGTCTATTGCCTGAAGGGTTGATGAAAAAGCAGATGGTAAGTGGTCACCGTCGCGTCGCCTATAGACATGAGTAATACCAGAGGAATTGCCAATGCATCGCTGGCCCTGAAGGAGAACTCTTTTTACATCTTTTTTGAAGAACCCCATGTCATAGCACTCTGAGAATACCTTCGAAGGAAGCTCATTCCACAGTTTGCACGTGCGTAGCAAAAGTGAGAACAGTACTCGACATGTAAGGACTGGCTTTGTAAAGCATGAGTAGAAGCCTTGCAGTTAAGTACTGCTTATAGCCCTATTCAGGATACCAAGCTTCTGAAGCTTGGCCTCCAGGCCAGCATAGCCTTGCCTTCTAAATGAAGCCGTCGTCGAACATCACTCGAGGTGTCAACTCCCAGAATCCCAACACTTTTACTTACAGTGAGTGTGGTACCTTGGTGGCCCACTATTGGGCACGAGACTCTCCTTTTCAGGAGGCCTAGAGCATACTCCACCACGCTGCTCCAGTGCGGATTGGTGGAGGTGTTAGTGGCCAACCCAAGTGTCGGAAGTTTTCAAACCGCCCGAGGGCCTCCGACGTTGCTTAACGACTTATGATAACGTCTTATGATAACAACCGGGACCAACGGCTTCACGTGCCCTCCAAAGCACGGAAATGCTTAAGAAATTTTTGCCACTAGCGGTCACCCATCCAACTACCGACCGCGCCCGCTGTTGCTTAACTTTGTCTATCACATAGGATCGACGCAAATCGCCGGGCTTTGAGTGCTTCGCGGGGTTGAACTCGACCAAATTAAGTTGACCACATTACGGACTTACTCCAGAGACTTCTCGACAACAGATACAAAGTTAATTCTGCTATCCGCTACTTGCATCTGAGAGGCATTAGCGAGGGCTTTGTAGTAGGCATCCCCTGTACTGTCTGTCATCTGCATAGCAATGGATACCACTCTTATGCTGCAACATGTCATTGATATGCAGGATGAAAAGCGTAGGAGATAGCACAGACTCTTGGGCATTGCTAGCATTTAATAGATAGACTAGTTAGGTAAATTGGACCGGTCCATTTTATCAAACTTCATGTGGTCCATTTTAACGAACCATACAATTTTGCAAGAAAACACACTTAACCAAAACATAATCTCTTAAAGCCGACAAACGTTCATCACCAGTTGATTGCATGTAAATAACGGAAATACAAACAAAATTTAAGAAAATAAAAACATACCTTTAATTTAACTATGCCCTTAGCACAACCACTCAAAAATAACATTCAAAACATTACAAATTGTTTTTTGCAAATAAAAAAAAATCGTCTCATTTAATGCCGGATTCAAAATGGCCAATGTACAATGGAGTTAGGAGCGCATCTTTTGGTGTAGTCATTTTATAAATAAAACATCTACTACACCAATTTTTGAAGGTGGTCCAAATTAGAGAGCGGTCCAATATTACCGACTTTCCCCTATTTGATATATTACAAACCTGATTCCCCCTTGTGCTGCTGCAGACACGTTAGCGCCGTATTGAAGCAGAAGTCTGGCTATTCTCACGTGTCCCTTTGCAGCTGCGACGTGTAGAGGTGTGAAACCAGCGTTGTCTTTAGCAGAAGGATCTGATTCCATCTTCTCCAAGCAGAACGCAACACAATCCTAAATAAAAGTAAACAAAGTCAGCAACAATTTAAAATTGATAGTACCTAAATTATGAAATTTTACTAAAAGTGTATGTAGGTATATATTATATACAATACTTACCGTAAATCCAAGGCGTGCCGCGCGGTGGAGATGTGTCTCGCCGATGCTCTTATTAATAAACCAGCCTTTAATTTCCTTTTGAATATCATGGACGGACTCTGGATTTGGTTTAGGTGCTGGTCGGCGAACTTTATTACAAGTTTCATCTCTACGGATTATTTTCTTCTTTTTTCTGATATAATCAAACCCAGAGCTAAATTTCCTCCGCCCAAATAAACGTTTTAATCGTTTTTTGGTGTGAGCCTCTGCCGTTCCAGGTACACTGCTTTCTTCTTTTGTGGCAGTTTTATCATCAGGAGATGGACTCTTATCCTTTTTAATTTTGTTATTGTCTTTAATTCGTTTAGTGGTAAATGTTTTCATCAAACTGTTTCTCTTTTTCAGACGTAGCAATCTTCCTTTTGCATCGTTCCTTTTCAATGATTTAGTGCTTCTTAGGCCATCTCTTATTGAACTGGATCGTCTTTTAAATTTATCTTTTATTATTTTCTTCGGTTTAAACTTAGGTTTAGTTTCTACTTCCTTTTTTACCACTATCGGTGGATCTTCTTCAGTATCGTGAGCCTCTTCTCCACACAATGGTGGAGCTGAAGCCGGTCTTTCGTCTCCAAACACCTCTTTAATTGTAGCTCGTTGTTTCAAAACTCTACTTTCAGTCCTTGTCCTTGATTTTAAAACAACAGGAGCAAATTCTTCGGTAGCACCCATCAATCCATCAGTATTTTTAATAAAAGCTGTTCTAAATGCAGTGACAGTTTCTTTTCTAAAAGCACCTAAATAAAAGATATCTTCCATCAACTTCTCCTTCTTCGCACTCAAACTTCCTTTATTTCCATTTTTTAATAAACCTAGACTTGGAGTTGCGAGTAACTCGGTACTATTAGAACTCTTAGGTATAACTTTGGGTAGCTTTTCGTCCTTTTCTTTTGATTTCTTTTTTGTGTCTTCTTTTTTTCCACATTTTTGTATTAAAACATCAACAATAGAACTTCCCTTTTTTCTTATCTTTGTGGCTGAAAATACTGTAGATGTAGATGCTTCTGAATCGTAGTGTCTATTAGCGGCAGAACAGCTGGAATTGGATTCCATATCACTATCTAGAGTAAGCTTATCTGGCCTTCGGTACAAATCATCAGTAGCTGCAGATTGCGCCGAAGACGGTGCCGGTGAAAGAGGCATTGGATCTAAATCAGGGAGTGAAGTTGAACCTCGTGTAAATGTAACACCAGATCCTTTGCCAAATGGGCCACCTGATCGGCCTCTAGGAATTGCAATTAATCTGGTAGGCATACGGAGAGATCTCTTGTACCTGTATAATTCTTCCTCCCAACCTGGGTGGAAGTCTGAACCATCGCCAAAGCCAGGTTTACGGATGCAAGTTGAGGAATTACTTACGCTACTAGAAGTATCCATTTTTTTCGAAGGTGATGTCTTTAAAGGACTCTTAGTATTTGAAGGACTTTTGTTATCTTCTAATTTTAAATTTTTACGTACTCTGAGACGACTAGCTACAGTTAAAGCATCATCATCACTATCTGTACTTGAATTTCCGTTTTCGTTTTCAATATTGCCATTATCTAACGACAACGATTTTCCTTTGGACCGTGAAATTTGCTTTGATTTTCCTTTATTTTGTTTTTCGTACGTATCTTTTGAAAATGAATCTGTTGATTTTCTTTGATTATTCATACGTTCATCACAACATTCAAGTTTCACATAAGCCGATTTTTCGGATAAGTCCTTTAGCAGTTGATACTTCATACGTTCCGTTTGTTCTTTTTCTTTAAGTATTTTGCTTTTGATAAGGGGTTCATCGTCATCAGTAGATTCTTCTTTTATTACTGTCTTTATAAGTTCCGGCTCTTCTTTTTCCTTTTTAATAATTACTGTGGAGGTTGAAGGTATCTCATGTTTGGCAGCTTTATGCTTGGGTTTAATTTGTGCCTTATTCTTATTACTAAGTTTCTCTTTGTCTTTGTCACTCTTTTTATCACTTTTAAACTTTTCACTCTTGACTCCTTGTTTATTTTTATTAATGACCGTTTCATTAGCAGTACTAGTAGAAATTGTACTGCTTGGAACTTCTTTCATTACAGGAATTTCATCTTCATCAAGCGGTTCTTGCTTAATTTCAACAACAGGCATAGCTTCAATAACAGATGTATTTTGATGAGGCTGTGCAGCATCTAAGGCAGGTAACGGCTTCATTGTGGTACTTTCAGAAATAGGATCTGGCATTTCTGTAGCTGGGGTATCCAACTGTGAAGGTTTTTCAACCTTTATCTCAGTATCGGGCTCAATAGTATCATTACGTTTTCGTTGATTTTTCTTTTTATGACAATTAGTTTTGAGTTGCTCCATAAAGCTGTCACATGCATTAGCCCAATCTGTGTCCAGCTCATGGGTAGGTGAACTAGGGGTCACTTCAAAGTTATCTCTTTCAAGTGTTTCCAAAATACTTTCTGTTTTGATGGGTATCTCGGCATCTTTTTCAATCTCCTCTATATTCATTGGCTCCGATTTGACTTCTGGAACTATAGTTGTATCTGCCGATGTTTCAGTTTTTATTACGGATTCCAGTCTTAAATTATCTTGTCTTATTTGATTGAAAAGGTGTTGTTTCTGCGATTTTGGCAAAAGTTTGATTTTATCACCTCCAGATGTGGAACTGGATTTTAAAGTAGAATCAGATTTCATGGAATTATCATTAGATGGTGGCATCACTTTCAGTTCAGCTTTAGTTCTTATTCTGGATGCAACGTCATTTTCAGGGGATTTACTTTTCGGATCTGCACTCTTATCGTATCTTTGATAATCCGTATCTCGTGCCAATGAATCAACGGCTTTAGGCATCTGTATATGATGACCTAAGCTTGGACCAATTTGATTAATTACAGGTTTATAATTATTTTTGACAGCAGTATCTCCCTCATTATCTTTTGTAAGGTCTGTTATTTCTATAACAGAATCTTCCACATCATCTATAACAATGAGTTCTGGTATCTGTCTAGCTACTTTGTTATTTTCTACAAATCCAGTTTGTTTTGTTTCTAAGCTGTTCCTAAGTATACTTAAAATCCTTTTGTCAGCGGGCTGTACTCCATTATGAAGTTCTAAATGTGGATGGTGTGGATGTAAATCTCTATTATGGCTCGGAATTTTTTGTATAACTTGACGGCTAGTAGTAGACGGATTCCTATTATGATAATTCACATGATAGTCATTCAAGTCTCGATGTACAGGTTCGATAGGATATGTGGTATTAGAATACCTTTGACTCGCATGTGAAAGTTGCTCACTATAAACATTAGGTACAGCGGGTCGTTTTTGGTCACTTTGATAGGCCTCTAAACGTTTGTGACTCGCATAGCTATAAACAGGCTGACTCATAAGGTCGCGTTGTTCTCTTGCAGATTGATTCATTCTTTCTATCCGGCTATCTGCTGACCAGGTTTCATACCGAACCATTTTTTCCGGAATGTTACTTACAATGGCCCCTGCAGGTCTTTTACGCTCTTCTATAACATAATGTCGATCATTTCTTATCCTACTATCTAGTTGACGTTCGTCTACAAGCGGTTTAGTGAGATCTATTCGAGGGATATAATCTGTTCTGGCAACTGGACCATTAAATTTACTACGTTCAGGGTATATTTGATGTCGAGATTCTCCAGGATATGACTCCGCGATCGGTTGCGTAGTTTCATATCCACCATTGTATCTAGTAGGATGTCCAGATTGGGGAGAAGAACTGTAGCTGTGACCAGGATTTCGCTCTCCTCTGTATTGCGCAAAATCCGGTGCAAAATCTACCTTATGAGATGCAGCATAACTAGACACAGAGGGAACGAGTCGACTATTTGTAGCAGGGCGAGATAGTAATACAGTTTTACTGTCTGGTGTGCCCGAATCCACTATATCGTCTTGAGTCGTTGAAGAATCTGCTGTATTTTTTACAGTTTTTACTGACAAATCAAGTGGAGATTCTCGTTTCTGTTTGGTTTGATTCATTTGATTTACTATTGAAGTAACTGATACTGTCATCCTTGATTGTTGACTAGGGTACCCAGGTTTTATTGCCGATCGAGACGGCGACGACTGCACCTGATTTGATGATGAACAATCAAAACTACTTTTAGGTGTAGCCGCTGGTCGATAAATGGGTTTCGAGTGCAAATTGGAATTGTTTTGAGCAACAGGTGTAGTCGGTGTACTCTGCGCGAACCTTACCGAGGAAGTTGAGGGTGTAGGGTAGTGATAGTTATTTCTAGAGTCGATACTCCTCGACTTGGTATGAAAATCTGTACGCGGCGGAAGACGAGCAACATCGTGAGAATGAGATTGTGATGCAACCGGAATACGTTCCGGCTGTCTCGCTGCGTAATGCGCATTCAGGGCATCTATTGCATCCTGTTTATATTGAGATTGATGATGATGCGATTCCATGCGATGAGATTGTATAGACTGCGGTGCAGCTGGGGATCGATAACCAGAATAGGCTTGTTGAGGATCATATTTCCGCTGAGGTATCGCAGCATGTCTATCATAATGAGATGCTCTTGAGTACGATGATTCTCGACGTTGAATAGTCGAGTACGGCTGTGATGCTCGGCTATCGATGGGTGGGAGCCGTTGCTGGACCGCTTGTGGATGCAAAATTGGCGGAACACGATCATTATGAGGCGGCGGTGGTTGTGGTACTGGTATCGGGTAACGATGAGTTGGCGAACTGTGTGCGGCAGTATCACGCATCCGAGAAGTCGCATGCTGCGGGATGGATCCTGACATTCTTGCGTATGTTTGAGGGGTACTCCGCACCGATGCCGACGGTTGAGGGGAAGCTGCTGGTGGCCCATGCGTGTTCCTACCCCCATCAGATAAATTTGATTCGTATTGATAGCGCGAATATTGTTCCGGTGGGCGGGACGCCGAGTAAGGATCTGGTGGTCGGCCAGGTGCGAAATGATCGGGCGGTCTCGCAGTCGGCGTTTGCACCCGATGCACAGGAGCTCGATATTGTGCAGATGATTCCATCTGATGGTCCGTCGGCGTCGTAGAAGGATGTGGAGCATTAGAAGGTGGTCGAGCCGGCGACGGGCAGGGAGCCGCCGGAGCGGGGGCCGGCGAGGGTTGCGTTCGAGGTGTAGGCTTGCGTATTATGTGCGACGGGGGCGACAATGCACCGACCGATTCCTCCTCATCTTCGGGTTCCGGTTGTTCTCTACGTTTTTCTGCCGCTTCCCGCATCACGGTGGCTTTATGAATGATGTGCGGTTCGGGCTCTAGCGGCTCAGAGGGAGGTCGAGGTGGCATCGACATGCTCGAAGGCGTGGAGGGAGGAGCGGCGGCTACAGACGGGGGCCGGGACGACGGCGCCGGCACCCCGGACAGAGCGGGGGTCCCTTCCTCCGGTGGTGGAACGCCTGAAGGCCACACAGACTGTCCACTGCTCTCGGCTGCCTGTTTCGGTACCCCCATGAAGTACTGGCGCGTCCCTTCCAGTACATTGCTGAAACTGACGTCCATACTACGCGTTCCGTGTCCGATCCACCTGAAAAAGAAAAAAATATAATTAAAAACAATTACTAAGCCAGAAATATTTCCAAAATGTCTTAAACATATGATAACAGGACAAAATATAATACAATAAATTAATAATATTATTTATTCCTTACAAATTTTGTAATACACGAGTAACCGCCCTCTCTTTGCTTCGCTTTTCTTATTTTTTACACCTTGGGTTACATTATTGGAGTTTTATTAAGGATCCCAAATTTTTTTGAAAATATAATATAGCCTATATTACTCGGGGATAGTGTAGCTTCCCAACAGTGAAAGAATTTTTGAAATCGGTTCAGTAGTTTCGGAGCCTATTCAATGCAAACAAAAAACAAATCTTTCCTCTTTATATATTAGTATAGATAAATTCATCCGCCATGTAAGTAAGAAGTGATAAAAAATACATAATAGATTAAGGCGAATGACCCGTAGAAATTCATCAGACGGCGGGGTTGTTGCCCGACAGCTGCCCTTGAAAGTACTTCACCCTCAGACTACATGAATGTGTACAATCAACGCATAAGTTTAGCTCCGATGTAACAAAACAAAAGAAATCGAAAATAATCTTAATATAATAAATTACGTGTCACGTTGTCTGTCCGCGATGGACTCCCTAAACTACTAATCCGATTTTAATCAAAGCACACCGTGTGCAGTTTGATCCAACTTGAAAGATAGGATAGCTTACATTTCCCTTAAGGCACCCGGAAGGTTTTAATTTAAAAAAAACTTGACAGAACGAAGTCTGTCCGGACAGCTAGTATTTTGTTAATTTTAACGTTATTGACAAAACAAATTAAGTAAATTAATAAAAATTAAAAACTAATTAACTAAACGATGTTTAGGTATATTTTGGTGAGTTTTTTCGGTCATTGACATTTGAATTGTTATAAATATCTACAGTCTGTCACCAACACACCCACTTTGAAACAACTTGATTGAGGACAATAACGATACAAATGTTTTGTCGATAGGACGGTTCACACAGCAATGATGATCCCACACACAGGTGGCACTGGCACCGTCGCGTCATCGTGTCGTGTAACGTGTTGCTTTACATTGATGGAATGTTTAAAATATACTAACTACGTTTCGGAACAACAAACCGTCATAATCAGTAGGTACGAATACATTCGTTTAGAGTCTTAGTTCCCAAAGTGGTCCAGGTGACCCCCAGGGGTACACGAGAGACTCGACGGGGGTCTACGTTGGCGTGACAAAAAAAAAACAAATGAAATTCTCACTTTTTTTCGGAAACTCTAAATAATCTAAACTTAGCCGCAACGCATAGTTAGATCTAATATCACATTTTTTGTCGAGTTTTGAGAAAATGGTAGAAATGTAGCTGTAGGGAAATAAATACCGGAACCAGCTAAATTTTGAAAGTGGTCTAGTAGAAGAAAAGTCAGGGAACCTCTGGTCTAGAGATTCAAGAAAAAGAAAAAGAAAAAGTTCAAAAGTAACGGTTAAACAAATACAATGAAGAAAAGCCGATTGCATAACTTCATTGTATTCATTGCTCACTCCGGTAACTGTACAAATACCAACTTATTTCAGTAAACAGTATTAAAGGTAGGTACTTCGTCATATCGAGTTCAATCACACGATGATAGATGGCGCTTATCTCAAGAGTGCTTTAGCTTAGTTATGCATGAACGCGTCCAACCTAACGTAAGCCGGAAGCTGTATCGCCGTATCCCTGGCAACGGCAATCGATTGCAAACCCTACACGACCTAGTACCGTCAACAACACATGGGTTTCATTTCCTGTATTATTCTGTAAGATGCTAACAAAAATTTAGAACACGCAAAACGTTCTAGAGTCTCGAGTTCTCGACTCGCTAGTTGTTTCGATAGTAATTTGCAAATAAACTTAGCATATAAAATGTTTCGCAATATTTCTCGCACATAAAAAAAATAAGTAAATTAAACAGCAAAAATTAAAATGTAGGTAGGTATGTTCTTATTTTAAAGAACTCGGTATCGAAAAATTTAAGGAGGCGCTCAAAAGATCAGGTAAAGTTTTCGTTACCGTATATTGGAATCGACTTATACTATTATGAGTACTTTTATTTCTTCTGTGCTTATACTGGAAATGTTTTAATATTCCTGATCGCCACTAGTGCAATTAGACAAAACCTTACTAATTAAATTTATATAATAACAGTTACTTGAACAAATTCATTGCGACAGACACGTGCGTTGCACAAGCTGAGGGGCATTGTTATATACTACATACATGTGGTAACTGCATAATTATGCATCCATACATTTCAAGATGCTTATGTCTGTGCACTTATGTGGATTCCGTGATGTCATGACAAAACTACTATTTCTCGTAGCGATACCGGTTACACTCACGGACAGAGAAGTTAAGCAGCATAATTCTCACATCTCACGGACCAAAAACATTGCTAATTTCGTGACACATAATAATTAATGTGCACTTAAATGTGGAAAATTTAACGATAATAAACGGTTTAACAATAAAATTGCTATATTCGTTAAAACTCCAGTGCAGGGTATAAAAATATCTTCTACAATATATTCTCTAGAGCAGGGGTAATCAACCTTTTTTCATACAGGCCACAAACACGTGTTAGTCATGCTGTCGCGGGCCGCAAAACAAAGAAAAAAAATTCCCACTGATTTGTTAGGTTTTCGCAATTATTATAAAGTAACCCCAGATGGGCCAACTACAAAAGCCTGGCTCGGGCGGGCCGCACGTTGAGTATAGATGCTCTAGCTAGAGTATACTCTACGCTTCTTCCATCCAACAACTAGAAAAGAGATTTTTATACCACCTAATAAATCCTGTGATGGCTTAACGCCTGTTATCTCAAGATAATAACCGGGACCGAAGATTTAACTTGCTCTCCGAAACACTTAGAAACTTACAACGTACCTAATTAGCCTTCAGACTATCTATCAGTACCTCAGACATAATTACGTACGTAGGTAATTTCAAATATAAAATCCTTGAAATATATTTATAAAAGCAATAATACCCACTGTTGTGATTAAAACCGGCCGTGTAAATCATTTGGCAGCCAAAATTTACACGTGCCATTAGTTGTTGTGACTTTGATATTGCGAAAGCATGTCGTTGAGGTTACAATGTTGCCAACAAATGTAAGCACGCGTGAGGGACGCGTAATTATTATTATCATGATAATATTAATAATTATAGATACATAACAGTGGCACTATTGAAAATTATTGTTACATCACATAAAGACGTCTAAGTATGCAATACAGATAACAAAAGTTCGCAAACATAATTTTTTAACTCAATAATAGCTCAGATTAGAGACGGCGCGGCGCGGCGCGGCGCGATCTTGTATTCGTGAATTTTGCGAAGGTCAGTTTTAAGGTCGAATTAATAATGAATATACTTCTTAATGTAACATATAATGATTTTATGATTAATAAATAAAGTTACTATATTTGATTATATCAATACGATCCCTGGAATCGTCTTCTTCAGCCACTTCATTTTATTTATCTAAATAAGCTATTTTTAATCCTTATCAATTATCATTAGCCCTTAGTAGATATTTTATTCTAACTTCAAGTCGTCTAAGCCTAAGGCATTCGTAGATTCAGTAGAGACAGTCCATATCTTTGGCAACAAAGTTACATGTTCTAGTTAGATGAAAATATTGCTCATCTGACCCTGACCTATGGTAATTTAGATTTAACCTTGACCTACTTTACTGAGTCGTATCACATGTCGCATGACGTAGAATAAAACACAGATGCAATTTACTCTCTGCAACTAGAATTTGAAATTCATATATCCACAAGCAAAGATTAAACTATTTAAAATTTAATTTGTCTATTTTACTGTAATGTATTTTTATACACCTACCTACCAGATATAAAATTTATTAGTAATAAGTAATAATAATGATTATAATATAACTCGTCCGAACATCGGGAAATTTAATCTTTATGTTTTTACATACAGCTCGCTTGCACCCGAAACACTAATTTATAGTTGTTCCAATTTACCATGGCGAAAACTCACTGGTTTTCGCATGATGTAATATTGATAGATAAACAGAAACAAAAAAAATGTTGGCTTCTATTCTAATATGTATAAGTGTGGTAATGCTACACATGCTTGAAATAAGCATGGTTGGTGCTGTTTTAGCATGCTTGCATTAATATTTAAGTACATACTCAACACATTCCATCCGCGCCTCAGTAAGTGCATTGCATTGCGCATGCCACGCGGCCACGGTACAAATAACGTGCCCATGCCCCTGTATTAATAAGTACGCGTATCCTGAGATAACTTAATAACACATTCAAAAAGTGTACTCGCCTGTGGTTGACAGCTATCCTGCTTGATGAGAATGGCAATCTGTGACTGCAGTCATGTCTCGATCGTTACATTCCTAGTCACCTGGAACCAAACAGAATGTTATATTAATTTACGTGTCAAATAAATAATGTCTAATAATAATAAATAAACTCTATCTTCTTACTACAAAAAAATGCACAAGACAATTTATCGGTAATTAACTCCCTGCACCAGTAGGAACATTATAGTGCCAAGTTATTAGGTCAATAATAACCAAATTTAATTAGCGAACAATAACTATCAATAAATAGATATTTACGTAATTAGTGCGAAATTGAGTAGTTTATTTACAAAATGTAGATATATTAACAAATCTAATGGTAGTAATACCATATGTATAGATAGCTACCTTCTTTTAATATTTACTGCGAAAATGGAAAAAATCTACAAAATCTCGTTGAATCTAGTACCTACTATACTAATCAGTTAGCTTTATCTATTTAAAAAATGCATAAATAAATACCTATATCATACCTAAAATAATTTTAGCATATTTTTTTATAAAATATAGGCATAAGTTTATTAAATACCGATATGGATTAACAACTTTATGCCCTTATTTTACACAAATAAAACAAGTTTTATGTTATAACAATTACCTAACAATCGATTTCCTGTTGCATGACATGCAAGTAAGTCACCCCACTTGGAATCAGCCGGAAAAATCTATACGAACATTGGCCCAGATAAGCAAAACGATTCAACACGTCATGTGAATTGACTCCTCAAGCGATCTGCTCAATGAAAAAAAGAAATAGTGTTTTGCATATTACTCGTATTCAATCGCAACAAAAATGTAGCGAATGTGTATAACATTCAAATCTTTAATTCAAATGTTTAATGCCAGCAGCCCAGTAGGTTCCGAATTTCAAATTTCGTCATTCAATTTCTGTTCGGAAATGAATCTTCATAGCTTTAAGTCTGCGACAAAAAAGGAAAGAAGAGAAGAGGATTATACCTATATTCTTATTACGTTTACATAACATACATATGGAATGCAGGGAAAATATAAGTTTGTAATTACATAAATTTGTTACGTTAATATTTATGCTGCTATATTGCCTATATTGACAATTAGTTCAACGAAATAATTAGAGATGAAACGGATATCCGGTAACTATCCGGTATCCAGCCTATCCGGCCTTGTTTTCACTATCCGGCCGGATACCGAATAGTAAAATTCAAAAAGTTCTCATTATTTTACTCAAGGCAAATTATACCACAATAGGTTATGGATACCGTTTATTTATATGTATATAATCGCACGTCAAAAATGTTTTATTAATTAGTTTAGTACTCAAAATTAACAAGTGGCAAATTGGTGAATGAATACCAAATTTTCCGATTTGTTGGTAAGAGGCGACTACGCTTAGCTTCGTATACCAGACGAGCCTCGGAAAATAGCCTTTCGCTCTAAACGCTACTGCCAGGTACTGAAAGATAAATTCTAGCAAACCTTGACAACTGCGGGTACTGATCGATTCGAGATGTCTTTAAGGAAAGTCTCGTTAGAATTTGGATTTTGTTTTTTTTTGATCGGGACAATCACTATCCGGCCTTGTAGCTTGCCGAATATCCGGTATGGAGTATCCGGCTAAACCACTATCCGTTTCATCTCTAGAAATAATTATTTTTGTTAACGAAGCAAGCCATGATTTTTCTTTTAAGGTAAAAGTTGATAGGCGTACCGCTATATAATTGCCAGGATGTTTTATTGTCAGTAAATAAAATAACTAAATTAAAGTAAGAAATCTTTACATTAAATAATGCCTGTTTTTTCATCGGCACGTCCCGCGTAGATGTAGGTACTCGTATGTAGTATAGGCAACATTATTTACGTACAAGCGCTCTCACAGCTGTATCGGGTCAGTGACCCGCGAGTCGCGCGAAACAAGGTGAATCGTAAGTCGCTGCTTTTTGTCTGCGAAAGGGGACACCGCGATGATTTTCAATATACATATTATTCGCTATAGGTGACGTCATCCGTTACATGTGTCATGCATATTAAATTACATATTAACTCAGACGGGCCATATGAGATAAGCTGGTTTACGAGAAGGCTCGTGATCTCATTTATTTCTGTCTAAGTTTTATTAAGAACTAGCTGTGCCCTGCGGTTTCACCCGCGTTAATTTGTGGAAAAAACTATTTTTTTCGAATGACTAGTTGCTGTTGTCCCTACTGGCCTTTACTAAAATATATGATGTTATATCGATATATAACATCATATATTTTAGTAACGAAGAGACGATTCTCTTTGGTAGTGAAGAGAGTCAACCCACACATAACAAGTTCTGAGATAATGAGCATTTTAAGTAGCGAGGTTAAACAAAAAATAAGTATTATTCTATAATTTCCAAACCGTAAGTAAGTTAGATTTACAAATTAGATTACAAATGCGTACCTATTTCAAGAAGTTAACTAAACTATGCGGATTATGTATATTCCTTTTTACACTATGAAGTAATGTATAGTAGTTCTGTTAACATCTTTTCACCTTTTTAATTATTTTTGTAACTAAAATATTTAACAGTTAGCTCTATTCACCACCTTAAAAAACACATTGTTTTGATTCTACTAATGTACATAATTCATTTTGAACAAAGTTGTGGCTTGGCTCTCTTCACCACCAAAGCGAAGATATATAGCCTATAGCCTAATGACGCCAGAACAAATGACAATCATCAGAACACATGACAGTTCTCATATTCAGTTTTGTTTATTTCTTATGTTTTTTTTTGTGTTTTCTGCTATATTTTTTTAGTTATTCTGCTATTCTAACGAACCAAAGATCATTAAAAAATCGGTTCAACCGTTCTTGAGTTTTAAGTGTTCTAACACAACTTTGTTATACACCGTGTTCCTGAGGTTGTGCACAAACTTCGGCCTGTTATTCAGACCATTAAATTGGTCATCTTTCGTTAAGGATTCATTATTGAATTCTTTTTTTTTTTCATTTTCATACAAACTAAATACTTGAACGTAAATTGCCTAACGTGTAAAGATTTTTTTATTAATTCGATCGTGGCTTCTTCGAGACGAGAAGCTCTCCGTCTAAATGGGCCTTTATTGACAAGTCAAGCCAATAATGACATTTAAAATGAAATAAGTGTAGTTTGAATGATTATGACCGTACTGAGCAGCAACATAGCACAAATAAAGACCCTTTTACAATGTACACCTATATTAAATGGAATTACCAATAACTTAAAAACTAAGCTTTATAATGCACTGGTACCTGTATAAGATATGTTTAGTAAATGCTATAGAATCATTTGGTAAAGTTTGTGCACAACCTCAAAAACACCCGGTATAATAATAATATGTATAGATATTGAATCATATCGGTACGAGTGAAACAAGTGTTGCAGTGTCCATACTGTCCATAAACGTACTTAGACTTACCTACTATAGAAATAACTGAATAAACATTGTTATTGTATTAACAGTTTTCAATAGATTAATAATACATTTATGGTAATTTATAACACCCGAAACATTGTTATGCTAAGTTGAGTACAATTGCTGTAACCGTATTAAGTTTTCGGGGACAGAAAAAAATTAAAACCTGGAAAGTTTTATCCGTCCCCAATATTATGCCTTAGGGATAAATCATTATACTACTATTACATGTACATGTACGACAATTCTATGTACCTAGTGAGTAGTGGGAGAAGATGAGATTACAGCCAAGTTTTGTTTAAAGCCCACAATTATGTTGTAAGTGTTGTAACGACACAATTATGGTTTATGACGATGTCAAGAAGATGTAAATTTATCAGGCAAGATATAAATACGATGTCCACAGGCCTACTGCAATAAGACCATGTCGTTCGTTATATACTAGCTTCTTAGTGTAGAGTTCATTAACATTAAAAAATGTTTATGCCATGACCAGAACTAACAAAAAGGGGTACTTCGTCTAGCGCAGCTATACTCAACGTGCGGCCCGCCAGGCTTTTGTAGTTGGCCCATTGTGATGTATAGAGTTGTGCGCTGGTGTCGCTAGATGGCGCCTCGCTCGATGATCGAATGAACTAGCTCATTCGATCATCTATTCGATTATTATATTATACGATTACTCGATTATCTATACACGACCTAACTCGGTCAGTCAGTCACTACGCGATACCCCACACTACAGGGTACGCGACGAATAAAAATTCATCCTCACATTACCTGTAGCCTGAATAAAAAATGTTTTTCAATATTTTATTCTACGATTCCGGAGTTTTAATGAATACGTATATAGATGTCAAATTAGGTACAGCTTTCTAGCACTAATGGTCACGGCGCTTTGCTTCGCACAGACGGATGGACCGACGGTCAGACGGAGGGACGGACATGAAGAAACTATAAGGGTTCCGATTTTACTTCGGAACCCTAAAATGGTAGATTACCACTGGTCTTCCGAGTACATTAGAGAATCCTTTTTAGGGTTCTATAGTCAAAACAGAACCCTTCTAGTGATAACAGAATAGGTAGGTAACTGTATGGATAAAATTAGGAAAATATTATTCGGGTAAGCCTGAAAAAAGTGCTATTACCGCTGTGGTCACCTTGAACTCCTGCTTTATCATTTAATGGATAGGTATAAAAAAGTTTGTATAATCGTGAATAATATAAATAAATAATGGTTTTCAAAACATAATTTAATGTTACCATTTACCATAAACGGGTTAAACTCATACAGCAGGGGCTTATATCAGCCAATGGTGAGACTGAATTATAGCATCACCCGTATTGAATTTACATGAACGATAAGCAAGTAGGTATTAGTTTACTTTCACTGAGGCATAATATTCTAACAATGTACATAAGTACATACTTATTGTGTATTTTTTACCGACGAAAAAAGGAGGTTCTCAATTCGACACGTATATATTTTTTTATGTATGATCACGCAGCAATCGGCACAGGGTGGTCCGATTTTGATGATTCTTTTTTTAATGGATAGGGTATGTCTTCATGTTGATAGGGTATGTCTTCATATTTTTTTATTAACACACCTTATAGCAATTTGGTCAATAACTTAAACAACTTAAACAACGCAGAGGTACATAAGTCAGATTTAACCAGAATTTGCTGTTTCTTATCTGTCTGTGTGTCCCTCTATGTTACTATGTATCATTAAAAAAATTCAGAAAAAGTTTCCGATTTTGTGCGTACCAAACAATATAGACATGAAAATTACATGGAACGGGAAATATATTAAACCCCACGAGGTAAAATTTGACGATACCTACTGTTGTATCAATAGCCCAAGTTTCCCTGTTACTTGTACAGTACAGATGTTTCTTCTTTTATCCCATACAAATAGTTTGTATTATTATAATATTCTTCGACCTTTCATAATGACTTTGTAAAGGCTAATTGGATTATAATTATATGAAAAGCGTATTGTATCGAGTTTGTGAATTGGAGATATGCACCTATGCTCCTCCTATGCACTTACATCAACCGCACGAGGCGGTAAAAAGCCAGAAATAATATGTTGTGTTATTATTGCTGTTAGAAACTTATATTCACCCACTCATTTATTTCCATTTTTTGCTAAATGTGAAATACTCGCATTAAAATAGTTTGCAAACGTAATTTCAAACATCATTAATCTTCACGCCCTCGTACGTTTCGCGCCAAAAGCTTATTGAACCCCTCGGTAAGGTACGTGGAGCAGCTAGTGGCTCTATCAATGCGAGGGGAGTGAACCGAGTGAGCTACGGAACATAATGTCGCCACTCCTTCGCGATGTGAATGCTACTGAATTACTAAACACACACGGAAAACAACTAGATTCAAATTGGATTCTACAAGAACATAAGAATAGCTCGAATATTTTGGTCATAAAAACAGTGCACTGTACTACTTATATTTTTAATGTTATACATTTCCGAATAACTTTTTATAAATGCATTATTGTTGTTCTTAAGTAATAAATAGAGATGAAACGGATAGTGGTTTGGCCGCACACGAATACCGGATATTCGGCAAGCGACGACGCTCGAGCGCCGGATATCTGGCTACCGGATATTCGGCCCTTTAGTAGTGATTGTTGCGGTCAAGAAAAACAAAATCCAATTGCTAACGAGACTGACTTTTTCTTAAAGACATCTCCAATCGATCGCAATCACGACCCATACATTTGGTGGTCATTAATTTGAATCAGTACCCGCAATTTTCGAGGTTTGGTAGAATTTATCTTTCAGCACCTGGCAGTAGCGTTTACAGCGAAAGGCTATTTTCAGAAGCTGGTCTGGTATACGAAGCCAAGCGGAGTTGCCTCTTACCAACA
The DNA here is from genome assembly GCA_951805285.1 of Thymelicus acteon. Classification (NCBI taxonomy): domain Eukaryota; kingdom Metazoa; phylum Arthropoda; class Insecta; order Lepidoptera; family Hesperiidae; genus Thymelicus; species Thymelicus acteon. The sequence goes on along the minus strand of OX638221.1, from coordinate 4,944,392 downwards.
AATACGGATTTGGTATTCATTCACCACAATTTGCCACTTGTAGGCCGGATAGTTACCGGATATCCGTTTCATCTCCTGTAATAAAGTTAATATAGGTTATCTACGACAAGATCAGTATCAATATCAGTTCTTGAAGGTGAAACTCATAGTTTAAGGACTACAGCGTTATACTGATAACATAGTCGGCATGGTGGGCACCTATTGTCATAGGTCATTATAGATGGTGCGTGTAATTTGCGCAGTGTCGCGGTCGTGACGTGATATGAGCGAGACCGCGACTATCGAGCGATGCGCGGGCGCGGCTGTGGCCTACATTTCGCGTTCTATTTTTCGGCTCGCTCTAGCCTGCGCTCTAGCGACCTCTATAATTAGATCCGCATTGTTTATCGAGCGACTGACTGATTTACTACACATCCTGTATTGAGTTTTCATTCCAACGCCGCGCGATTGAATTGACCAATGTTTTTCAAACCGTACTAAATTACACGTGTCACACTCAAACACGCCATTAACAATATTTTTTCCTTAAAGGACCTCAACATCTAGAATATTTCAAAGGTAAAGTATGCAACCTTGGCTACGTTAGTATTTGTATAGTAAAACTGGTTTGTAAACACGACATCGAAACAAAGAAAATCTGATCTATTAGCGCACGCTGCACTGGTTGATAAGCTCGCAAGAATGCCACGTATTCGAAACAAAAGCAACGCCGCGTGGTATTAATAAACCCCATTGCGAGTCGGTGTAAAGGACTCGACATCTGTCCCAACTCCCACCGCAAATAGGTCGTGATAAAATACCTGCTCGTGGGAGCTATTTTAAGATGGAACAACTAGAGCTGTCCGTTTGGACCAACTCCAACATTTACTTCTAATGAAAATTGAACTGCCCGATTTATGTTTACGTAGAGATAGCGTTGTTTATATCAATATGTCAGACATATCAATTGTTTTTGTTTTATCCCACAAACCTCAAAGCAAGAATATTCGTATTCAAATTCAGATTATTCGTTACTGGTTGTCTCGTTTTATGATTAGTAAAACATTTGTTAAAGTATTCAAGTTGGTACGGTAATACCAATTGAATTAAATTAATACAAAAAAAAAAACAAGTTACGTTATTACAAATTTTTATTCTCATTATTCTCATTATTATCATTACTAAAAAACCTGGACGTCCTAAAATTAAAACTTAGTGTCGTAATTTCTTTTTTAATGCATGTGTAATCTGAATATACAATGCCAGTAATAATAAAAAAATCAATCGTATAATAAAAACAGCAACTTTTTTACATTTTACCAAATACCGAAAAACTGTTAAAAGCAGTAACAAAAACATTTCCATATTATCAATTTTCAAAGAGGTGAAAGTTTAAACTAAAAACAGGTTATTAAATGTTATAATGAATCCAACGTGAGTTGATTGTGACACGCAACTAAGTTGTTTTCCTTCTGCAGTCGTTTCTGGGTCAGTGGGTCAATAGCTAGTACCAAGCGAATAATTTTCTAAGTACTTACGAACCGGTTAGTGTATTACATCAGATGGACCTAAATTCCAACTCATCGAGGCAAATACGTTTTTGAGAGGGAAATTTAAAGGCTCTTAATTAATTATTTACGACAACAAGTCACAACAATTACTCGTAACGGCTCGCCCAGAGCCATGTTGAGCTAATTACAATTAACGACTTTAATCTAATTAATTATCAGGGAAATGGAAATAGATAACTAAAATGTTAATTATTGGACTAATTACGAGGGTAAGTTGTATTTCTTTGTTGTTATTATTTATTCAAAGCTTAGAAACGTGTTTTTGCGATAAGATCGTCTTGTAGCTATATTCTTTTATGTATTTCCGTATTTCGTTTAATTTTAAGATGTTGAGTTGGTATATAAACCTACTTATATATTTAAAGTATATTAAGATTACGTGAGCCGAAAAATACCGATTGAATTAAAATAATACTTTTATATTTCCACCGTATTTGTTTCAACTTACGTATATTTATCGTGCAGGGCACAAGGTTTTTCTCATAACTCCAGAAAGCCTACTTTACTCTCCCTTATTGCTCCATTGCGAACTTGACGAATCCGACCCAATTGTTGGAAGTTCAGATTGCTGTCTTCGACTACTATCTAACGATCTTACCATCTAACGACAACAACTGACGCGATGACGGCTTGAACGACGGCTTTGACGTGCACTGAAGCATGGAGCTTAAGAAATGCTTCCACCGCAACGGAACATTCTAAATCGGTCAACATTGTATTTACAATTTTATTATTTAATTTAGCTTAATTTGGTAATTACTAGTTAGGTAATAAACAGATTAAAGCATCATAACAATATAGTAACCCAAATTTCTTAGTGATGTGCTTCCGACTGTATACATCCCAGTTAAGCGACCATACTAGATATTAGCCATATTGAAAGCTTGTGGAAACGTGTGAGCTAAACATTGTAGTAGGTCAGCGTGCCAATGTCGCTCGCATCTGACCTGCTTTATATAGCGGCTAGTTGACTAGCTCCTGTTCAGGTCATCGAGACTGGTTGAGTTTAAAGTGTAAGATTGGCCTCCATTACACGTCCGGTCTCCTGTAACAGACGCCTGGAACGTACTCCTCCTTGCTGCTTAATACGGATTTATGTCTATCTGAGTGTCGGAAGTCAGCCCCGACAAGTCTTAACAATTTGATGACGCATCCGGGTCCAACGGTTTTACGTACGGTGCTGCATGAAATCGCTTCAGAATATGCCAGAAGCCTTCACCTAAATATCGCTCGCGCACTATGTCACTCCACTTGATCGATAGTTCGCGAATGACAAGCTTTAAAGTCGATAAATAGTCTACATGAGCGGTTTAGAACCTATAGTCCGGTCAAAATAGATATTCATCCTTACATAAATTCCCAAGAAGCTAAAAATTTACATGAACCATTCTTCCATTATAATGAAATTGTGATGTAATGTTGAACTCCATGCACTCCCCTCTGTGCTAATTTTTTTACTGTCACTAAGATAATAACCAGTATTTTAATTATCTTCTATATTTATCCATGCCGCCATTTCGTTGTGTTCATACTGCCTGAAGGTTGACTGGGAAAGAATGCTTTAAGCATTAAGGAGTCAATATAGTAGGTACACGTACGTATTGAGGGAGAAATTAAACAAATTTTATGAAATTTTTGACTTTAGATCTTCAATAATTGATTCTAATAATCTATGCTAAGTGCTATATTTGATACAATATACAATATGGATAAAAACAATACACCTAAATGTTAGAGATAATTAATTATTATACCGACTCGCAGCCGATTATACCGATTAGCAGAAATACCAAATACTAGCCGTCATGTTGATGATTTATTATTTGTATCAATCAATCAATCATCTAACACAGCTATCCCATTTTTATATTTTGTAATCTCTTTGTAGTGATTCATACAAGTCTTCGTATCAGTATTAAAAACCTACAAATTACAACATAGGTAAATCGTATTATATTACATGTAACCAGAGCCTTACAGGAACACAATGTTATCATGATAAACTGTCGTCATAGGCTCGATTGATATGCGATATTACAGTTACAAATAATAAGAGGTTAATGTTATCTTATATGATTAATGTCATTGAAGATAACTTTTAATTACGTAAACATACAAATACTTCCGATTACTTAAATAATATCTTGTGTTACGTCGGTTATGTAGCTTTATTGTTAATGTTATGTTAATAAAATCATTAAAACGTTCAAATGCCAAATGTTGGTAGAGACCTTATTAGTCCTTTTAAATGCTAAAGGCATTTTTTGATAAAGACAATATTTTATTGCAAAATTCAAAATAATTTATTCGAATAAATTTGACGTGCATAAGTGTATCAGTGATACACACATATGCACGTCATTTTTTTATCTACCAGCTTTTCGGAAAGGTGCTTTGTCATGAAGGAGAAGAAAAGCCGTAAAGAACTCCTCAGCACATCTTTTGAAATAAAGTTTATTGTTATTTCATGTTTAAAATACCTACTTAGTAATGTATCTGGCAATGAATATTAGGAGGTGACTACCTAAGAGATAAGAATTTGGTAAGGGCCTATTTATTATTACAGATAAAGCTAAAATTCGCTCAAGTTATATACAAAGAGGTGACACTAAATTAATTATATTATAAAAAGGTATTACGTACAAAATTTTTACACATTTTTCTCTTAAAAACGTATTTTTGTGATTTTATTCCGTTAAATATTTATCACTTGTCTTGTTTTGTTTAGTTCTGGTTTTTCATTTTAAAAATGTCGTAGATTTCATAATAATAGTTGGCGAAACACCTGACCTGATGGTAAAGGTCACCACCGCCCACAGCGTTACGCCCACTTCCGTAACTAGGGGCGTCACCAGTATTCAGGCAAGATGGAAGACATAAGTGAACTTCTTAACAAGTACAGGATTCCTGAAAATGTACATAATAGTTTCGACCGAAGGAGGTGGAATTACAATCCGAATCCTCATAAAAGCCTCATAGTCACAATCATTAATTAAAGTTTATTAACCGACTTCAAAAAAAGGAGGAGGTTCTCAATTCGACTGTATTTTTTTTATGTTTGTTACCTCAGAACTTTGGCCTGGGCGAACCGATTTTGATGATTCTTTTTTTAATCGAAAGCAGGTGCTTGTTACGTAATCCCACATAAATTTGAACGAGATCTGACAAGTAGTTTTAGAGTAACTTTGAAGTCGGTTATTTTTTGTTAATAAAATTTAGACACGCGTAAACTACTGAACGGATTTACATGTTTGCACACCGGTAGAGCATGATCTGGAATAAGATATAGGGTACTTATTATCCCGGAAAACGCGGGTCAAGCCGCCCTCTTTGTCACAGCTGGTCACATTTGTGAGACCTCCCCCCTAGTGTGACGTCACATAATGTGAAATTTTGCACCTAGAAATTATTAAATTAAAACAGCAGTTCCAAACTGTTTTATTTCCATTAATTATTTTTTAATATTTACCTATACATACCAATTATTCAATTTTGAAATGTGACGTCACGAAATTTAGGACCCCCTCCCACCCCTTGTCACACAATGTCACATGTGACGTCACACTACATCGACTCCCCCCCCTAACGTGTGACGTAATTCATTTATGGCCCGTAAATAATACATTCGATAACAAGATTCATGCGAAATGTTAGTCTGTTACTCCACAGTTCGCATAGCCCGTTCGTAGTCAGTAGCGACGCGGAAGCGCTGGTGAAAGTGGGGTGAAAGCGGCGCGCAACATTACCTAATCACGCGGGGAGTGGGGGGGGGGGGCTGCACGACGCAGTTACATCAATGTGAAAGTCAATGTTATAGCCGATGACTGCGCACTGGCATGTGTTGAAGCGACCGAATTCTTCAGTTACAGATGACGGTGGATAAATGACGCTGTTTTGATTTGAGATGAAATACGTTATGTCATCGACCTACTTTTAGGAAAGTTGACTGGCGTTCAATTCTGAATATCGTCGTTACGACTTTAAGACCTCTTATGTGTTATGTGTCACTTTTGGCAAAATCACTTATTTACGTCAAACGATTCTACATTTTGAAGCACTATCGAATTCAAAAACTCTCACATATGTTTCCGTCGTAATTTATTTACCAAATTCATAATCACCTATGTGCTTGCAAAACTTTATCGATTTTTATCGATTTCCTCAAAAAGCTGATTTTTTACACGTAAGAGGTCTTAAAGTCGCAACGACGATATACGGAATTACGGAGGGATTATGCTTGGAAGGATTAATTATACTGGTGATATTGATTTTAATAGTTCAGTAATACCATTATTATTTCTCCGTAAAAAAAACTGGGCTTCAAAATAAAATTAGATTTTATAAGCAACAGATCACAGAATAAAATGTTTGTCCATCTGTAAGGAGAGTCGACTGTCGAGAGTGGCGGAATGTCATAAAATAATGTAATAGTGTCAAGGATTGGGATTTGTTTTCATCTAGTTAGTTATAAAATGTCTAGTTTTACAACTGCAAAACTGTTTACTTTAGTTTATATTTGAGGCACGAGCTTTCAGTAATGGGGCCGCCAAGTCGTTGACCGAATACGATTTAAATCTTTGCAAATATCTAATTTAGATATGTATTTCTATGCATTTCACGTCATTTATTTACTACACACGACAGTGAGAATTAATTAAAGATCAGCATTATTTAGTTCTATATAATACCTATAATATACATATAATGACTAATAATTATTTCGTAGTAGATTCAATAGGGTCAAAAATTAGACGTGTATCAGTTACTTACCCTTTCCTTCATCGATACTAGTCATAAAAAAAAGACTTTCGAGAAGGTTGCTTTTACCGAGAAATCATTCGATTTTGATCCGACGATTACCGAGAATTGATGTGAATATCCGAATTCCGAATAAAATGACTGACATTTAATTCGGAATTCATGTGTACAGATCCTTTGAATGTAAACAAATTCCCGTTAAATGCTCGTATTCCCTACGTACCTATATTCTATTCATGTGCCTATATTTTTCAAACACCAAAGACTCGTTAAATTGTTCGGAACTAAAAGTTAGCTTTTTTATATTTCTAATCTGGAACTAATTTATAATTATTATAAATTTTCATGTTTTTAACTTCAAAAATGACGAAGTTGCGTACTAAGTTCTATCCCCTAAATTATTCCTTTATGGAATGACTTTCCAAAAAATTGTGTGAAAGTTAACTTGTGTTCATCTATAAACTTGCATAAAATTTTTCATATTTATAACTCTAAAACTGACGAAGTTGGCTTGTATGAAAGTGACTTCCAAGCCCTATTGACCCCTTTAGGGGATAATTTCCAAACATCCGATAGTCTATGATACTCACAAATAATGTGGCTTTCTATTGGTAAAAGAATTTTCAAAATCGGTTCAGTAGATCCAGAGATTACCCCCTACAACCTCATAAACTTTACATCTTTATAATATTAGTCTATACTAATATATAAAGAGGAAAGATTTGATTTTTTGTTTGCATTAAATAGGCTCCGAAACTACTGAACCGATTTCAAAAATTCTTTGACTGTTGGGAAGCTACACTATCCCCGAGTAACATAGGCTATATTATATTTTCAAAAAAAAATTAGGGATCCTTAATAAAACTCCAATAATGTAACCCAAAGTGTAAAAAAATAAGAAAACCGAAGCAAAGCGAGGGCGGTTACTCGTAGGAGATAAAGATGAACTGGTCATCAAAATTATACTTATGTATTCTCGGGTTCGACATTCAAAAATCTGCAGGATGATGAAGTCCGGAAACGGATAAACCGAATTCCGAATACCTACTAAGAATAACTTTATGATGATGCGTCAGAGAAATACGAGCGCAATGTTGTGAGAAATAATTTAGCAGATTTAAAAATAGGTTAATTTTAAGTGATACGACTTATCTTTTCTACCAAAATATTTCTATAATACGATTGGTAGAGTATTACATAACAATGCCAGAATGTAGACTATATTAATTGTCATACAAATTTTTAAGAGTACTACGAACTGTCGTAATGAATGTAAGTTATACACTTACATCAAAGTTTATTAGGTATTCCGTCAATTTAGTCTCTAAGATTTGTGGATGGACTATATGGTGAGTGGAGATAGTCACCGCCACTCAAGAGATACGGTTGCAGGTCAAGAAGGAAGTATCGTAGGAGACCTAACCTCGCTGGAGGCCGCTTATTATTACATGTGTGGTGACATGCCACTTTAATTTATTAGGTGCCGACTGAAATATGTGAAGTGGCGTTTGGGGCTTTAAACAACCCTTACCAGCTCTCACAAGTCAGTCGTCCTAATTCCGCGTTCGGAGCACATTGTGCTATACTCGGGGTGGTTTATTATTATACAATCAATTTAGGAGTAAGTTACAATTGTGAAAAGTACAATATATCATTTTAATTTACCTAAATACATCTTTTAATTTTATATAGTCTTCCATACACCCGTACTAGAGAACACGCAAAAATACTACTGTCTCTATAGTAAACCTAACAACATCTACAAACTTCTATATTGGTGACGTGATTATTGAAGTGAAAACTTCTTTAGTACGGGGGTGATTTGAAATTCCATGAAACGAAACTGTCCAGTAAAAAGAGACAGACACATTAATTCTAAAGTGAGATAGGAAGCATTGTACAGGGGTAGGGGTAGGGGAGGGGGAGGGGGAGTTGAGATGAGATGCAATTAGAAATGAAATTAGTTTTATTCGAAGTAGAAGAAGGGAGGGGAGGGGGAGGGTTCATCTCATTACCTTGAAAAGTAAATTTTTGAAGGTTTCACTTCTACCACGTGTGAATTGCACACATTTTAATTGTCTTTACATGCGATGTCTTCTAACTTCGAGGACCAGCGAAAGTTGCGATTGACCTCCGTCAGGCTCCGTCACACTTATTGCCAACACCTAAATAATCATTATTTACATAAATGAGTCTTAAGGCGCAAAAAGAATGTCTTCAATCCTTCAGCGGCCCAGGAACGGGTCACTTCTCGTTGAGGTACACTCTAGAGAAAGTATCAGGGCTTATCATCCAAGTGATAGCGACTATCTATGTGGGTCGGCGGCGGTGCTCAATGCACGCGACTAGTGCAAACTGCGCTTATCACAAACTATAGGCTGTTTGTTTACTAGCCAGTACTAGCCACCCACTGACTCACCCTTCCCGCTCCCCTCCCCCCCGCCTCGTGATAACAAGGAAAAGCCTAATTGCCGATTTCATACAACTATAGGTACCACTTATCTTTGACATCCTTGACCCGAAATAAAATTAGATTGTGTTATCGACTGACCCACTGAAACTGATTTGTTACTTGAAACTGATTTTGTTGAAACTGACTAGTTTAGTGTTAGTATTGTCATGTACCATTGTAAAAATAATTGAGCTATAAAAGATCGATTGGCATGTACATTGTACGAGTATCTATTCCGCGTTTATTTTGTGTAACATGCAATTTTATACACGGTTATTGTAAACTCCGTCATAACTCGTTTATCTCATTATTTTCGCATAATAGAGATTAGCTGTTTAAGCGACGGGGATTAGTGAACCAAGTGAAATCGAAAAAACCACCCGTTGCGAGTCTACTATACGACTTTACAATATGACATTATTCTTTACTCTAATGAATTTCAACTTACGTAAGTCAGCTTAACGTTACGTAATAAACTCAAAACGACAACCGACAGTCGGTTGTTTATTTGAGTTGGTTACCGACTGAACGTTATTGTGGCTGACGGGCTGACTGGCGGGAGTGGTGGATGTTGCGTGTTGTAGCGTTTTGTTTCAATGGCGGCGATTCTCGGGCGCGAGTAACGAGTTGCTTCCTCATGGCGAGTAGGAAACGCGGTTTGAACGCGCCTTGACCTACTTAATGTTCTCGCCTCTCTAGTCTACCGGCTAGGCGGCTGTACTAACTCGCTGACACTAGGGCCGCGCACTTCGAGCCCAATTTACATTCTGAATTATTCATTCATGAATCATTCATTCTCCACATGAAGATGATTCCAAAATTTGAATTTTAATTGGATGATTCTGATAATAATAGAATTTTACCTATTAATAATTATATTATTAATAATATTGATTTTCAAAAATATCTTTGATTCGAAATTATCGATTGTAAAATCAAATTAACGCATGCCTGTCAGCAACATTGTAAGTAAGCTTACAAACATGTCACGATGCACGATGTCAAACACAAACATATTACGTCAATTTGTTGTTGGTAGTATGTATTTGCCCTATCTGTACTCGTTGACTCTTCGACAATCGAGGTAGCTAAAAGCTTTTACTATGGCAATATATACCCTTACCTTCTTTATGGTGTAATCTACTGGGGAAACTCTGTTGACGTACAAAGAACTTTCATCCTTCAAAAGCGTAGCCTGCGAATTATTTACAGTAAACCAAGGTCTGAATCACTACGAAAGATTTTTTCAGAAGAAAGATTTCTTACTGTAACAGGGATATACATACTTGAAATCTGTCTTTTTGTGCGAAAACATATGGAGATGTTCAAGAAAAAAACAGAAATGCGGATTCGGAATGTCCCACAAAGACATAAAAATGAACATGACTTATATATACCTGTTATGTTCAACGAGCCACGAGTATTATTATTTATAATAAATCAATATTATAAGTATTATAATATTCACTGCAATTACGCACAACACTATAGGGACAACCGTCCGCCCCGAGTTCCCCGTATCGACTGACTGTCTTGTACCGAGTTAAGTAGTCGATCATTACTTAACATCGAGTAATCGAATAATACAATAATCGAATAGATGATCGAATGAACTACTTCATTCGATCATCAAGTGAGGGCCATCTAGCGACACCAGCACACAACTCTATACATAACAATACCCATGATAAAATGCATGATCTATCAGAAATCTACGTATATTTCCGCCATTCATATATACAACAAACTGCCAAATGAATTTAAAATTCTATGTAACAGTAAGTTTAAAAATACATTAAAACAATGGCTTATCCGAAAAATATACTATAACTTAAATGAATTCTTTGCTGACATGGAGCCTTAATTTATTGTGATTATTATTATTCTGTCTGACATATATAATTTTTCTTATTTTAATACATTTCGATTGACTATTATAATTAACAAATTATCATAAGCATGTAAAACAATCAATTTAAGTTAGAGTTAGTTGAGATAAGTCTAAGATCTAAATTTATACAATTTATATGTACAGCCTGCATGCCGACGAGGTAAAATAAGAGGATTGTATGTTTATATTGACCAACTATTGTAACCTTATTTGCGCAAATAAAGAATTTGAATTTGAAAATTTGTTTAATAAAAGATGGGATAAGGACAGCGTGCGTTATAAAAACATTATGTTACGACTTACGAGAAAAAATTTCATACGGTTTTACAGTACACGTAGTAAGTACAAGCCGTTAAGAAATTTCACTGTTCGTAGTTATTTATGGCGCTTAAAAACTTAAGCTAATAAGAAACAAACTAGAAAATCTATAGACGATAAGCTCTGTAGCGTCATAGACATTCTCTTTCATGATATTCAATGTCATCATAGATTTAGTATTGACATCCTTAACCAACTCGGAGTTGTTGGAAACCGCAACATAGCGATGCAATAGCCCCGAGACCGCAGACCCAGCGGCCGCTCCGACACAACTGCTCAGCGACTGATCAAGAGATCTGACCGCCCTAGGCTAATTATGAGGACGCGCCCCCGCCAAAAAAGTAGTGAGTAGAGTAGTAGTGTGAAAATTTTAAGATGGTTCATAAAAGTTTTCAGATCGATCTGCAAGCGAAACTAACGTTGTCCTTTAATCTGCATGATATTCAACCTTAGGGTGGCAAACCATTTTTAAGCTGATCGTACATAACGGCGAAGTACCTCATTAAAAAAACACGGAAACACTAACGCGCTGTCCTACGTGGGCGAATCAATGCGAAAGCGAAGCGACACGGCGCGAAGCAAAAATAACAAACACTCGAGATGTATTGAAGTGTCCTACGTGACCAAAAGCACGTAGGGGGCGTTGCTGTGCGGCGCGATTTGAAGCGAACGCGATCAGTTGGTTTGATATTTTCGCGCGAACTTCAGCGGCGCGGCGTATGTCGGTGGCGGTGAAGTGACAATTCGCGCGCAAGTAGGACAGAGTCGCTGCTTCGCTCCACATCGCACTGAATTCGTATCGGATCGCTTCGCGATCGCGTTCGCGTTGAGTCGCCCACGTAGGACACGGTGTAAGTAAAGGACAATAAATATCAATCACAATATTCGCGAGTGCGTGATTCATATGACGGACGAACGACGATTTCAAAAGAGATAAGACAAATGAATGAAGCGAGGCAAAATATACCTACTAACTATTAACCACACCGGGGTGTCCCCGCACATCGTTGATTTGTTTCATTGCGCGCGGCAAGCTGCGCTGAGTGCCTAGTGTGAGTTTTGTTTAATTCGCCTCACGCGCTGTCCTACGCGCTGTCCTACGTGGGCGAATCAACGCCAACGCGAAGCGACGCGGCGCGATGCGAAAATAACAAACAGTCGAAATGTATTGAAGTGTCCTACGTGACCTTTTGGTCACGTAGAGGGCGTTGCGGTGTCCTACGTGGGGACACGTTCGGCAAGTGTCATATACAAAGTTACTCTATGGCAAGTGTGCAAACGAGGCTTCTAGTTTGAAAAGAGAACAGAGGGCAAGCCGGCGGTGGAACACACATTTTGTTTGAGATGTCTTTTCTATATACAGGGTGGATTTTTGAGACGGGTCAGTAAGGGCAGGTACCTTAACCAATTATAGTTACATATAAACCGAACATTATTGCGAGGCGGATTAATCAAAACGCGCACTAGGCACTGAGTGCCTGGCAAGTGGCACTCCGTTGCCAGCTCACCCACTCGCTCGACCACCGATCGATTCGAGTAACAAGTCAGTGTTTGTTTTATGCGCGCTTTTTAAAATTTCATTATTGTTAAAATCAGGGACTCGTCTCTAGGGACTAGACTGTCTCGGTCTAGTTGAAATGTGTATGGTAGATGCAGTGATGCTAGATTAGTGCATGCGAAGACACGATTTTAGCGCTCCCCCCCCGATCCTCGCGCCCTAGGCTGCAGCCTAATTAGCCTAAGGGTTAATCAGGCCCTGCAACTGCTGATGTTGACGGAAGGTGGTAAAAGTAACAAATATATGACTTACATTGTTGGATAACAACACAATACAATTATGAGGACTACAAGAGCTAACTGGCCTTAATATGCGCGCACACATTAACAATTTCCCATTTTTACAAAATTAATATCAAAGTACCTTATTACGCTATTATAACATAGTCTTTTATATTCACAAGAAAGAAAATATTTAGGGAAAGATGATATAAAACAATGAATTCACAAATAAAACTTTACAATAACAATAAACAATAATTCTGGTGGAAATAAATCGGCAAAACACGTCCGTATAGCAACAGGCCTCGGCCGGCACTGTCAGGGGGATGAATGAAACTTTCCTTGAACGGTGTCTATCAAAAATTAATAAAACTTCGCGCCATCTCTCATGCACATCATAAACGAATTCACTGATTGTTACTTCAAAATCCGGCTAGATGGAGCGCTTTTAATAATAAAATTACTAATCTTTGGTTGAAATCTCAAAACCAATATACAAAATGTACAAATTTACATCATAACAAGCATATAAAAATTTGAGACTATTTTTGCTTTCAAAAATACATTATTATGTTAATGTAAAATTAACTAAATATGATTTAAAAAAGCTAATAGTAAAAATTTTGCATGTTTGTACAGTATTCTGTTTTACACAACTATAATCAGAGCAGTGGTAGCCTAGCGGTTAAGAAATAGGATTCCCGAACAAGGGGGCCGGAGATCAAATCCTAGTACAAAGTTACAAACCTCTATAACCGATCCTAGGTAGTGCTTTTTTTGACTTTGTTTTGTTTTTTTTTTTGCTTTTTGGCTAAATTGTATGCTTTGAAATTAATGATCTGGTCTGGATTATAGTCAGGTTAGGTTTTTATTACTATATTATTATTGTACGTGATTATACTGCCATCTAGCGAAAGGAATGATAACTAATTAGCGCCATCTTGTATGCACTTCAATGAACTATTCGCCATCATCAAACACAGAGTTGCCTATCTATTTCGGGTATATAGTGTTTAGTCTATGGGCACTGTCAGTAGTGTCAGTACACAGGCGTTTACGCAAACATGCGTACGTATTATGTTCGGGAATAAGAATATGCGATTTACAAAAAATCTATTGATTGCATTAAAAAAGTAAGACTGTATTATGTTAGTATTTTGCTTGTAGAATTATTTTCTAAAAAATCTGAATAATCGCATGTATTTTAGTATGGTTTTTAATCGTTAACAGAATTTTTTAGATGTGTCTTCGTGATTTTGTTCTATCGAGTAAAATTTGTTGTATTATGTTTGCAACACACTATCTAACTAGCATATATCCTGAAGAATATAATATATTTTTTCTGATTTGTTTTACTGCAGTGAATCATATCCTTTTAAGTCTTATAAAACTCGCGTTTAGCTCCTGTAGTCCCCTTAACGATTAATGATTTACATTTATCGAATCCAGTGATACATTTATTCCTGCTATGGATATAATTTAAAAATTATGGAGGTCGTGAGTGTTATTAAGACAAGATTTGAACACCGGGGTCGATTTGGGTTTGACGATAAAACGGTATAAACAATAAACCTAATAAATACCTTTAAACGAGCAATTCCTGTATATATGTATATATTCTCGTAATCTTGAAAACGGCGCCTACGATTTTTATGAAATCTAGTATGCAGGGGGTTAATCGATCTAGCTAGGTTTTATTTTAAGAAAATGTCGTTTTGAAAATGTTTTTTCAGGCAATGAAAAACTGCTACAATATCATTGACTCTTCCTGACATCTATTGGCGTGTAATACTATTATTATTGGGAGCAAGTAACTGCTTTAATGACACAGAGCTACTTCAGTAGATGGCGTTGTTAAGTAATATTAAAGCAGGAATAATCCCTTCCATCGTTGCCACCACAGAACATCTAATAATTAGTTGTTCTGTGGTTGCCACGTTGTAAGGTTCGGGCCCAACGTTGGACATTGATAATTGCGATACTCTAGTACTCCTTGACAGTTCTGGTATAAAATTATTACGGACTTCCCAGATTTCTATACCCGTAACAGTCAAAAATCATCGTAACTCTATTAATAATTATAAAATAAAATCAATCCACAATTTGAACTTTCATGGATGGTCTAAAATGGGTTTAATTTACATGTTACGTAAGCATATTAGGTAGGTACTTACATATTTTTCACAATATCCAATAAACATTTCATTACACATATAAATCTAAGTAATTTAAATTTTGCTTTTTATGCAATTTTATTACAATACTTATTTGTAATTTGTGCATATCCTACTACCGACGTTCTAAATAAGTTATCGCGTTTTACTGTAGTAGTTTTACGTAATAATTAAATATTCAATCAATTTTAATGGTCAAGAACTAACTGTAAAAGTATCGACTCGATGCGATAGTTATCTAGATATTATTAAAAAAAATGCAATTTGGCATAGTAATTTAGAAATTTATTTTTAAACGCGACAAATGAAAAAAAACGTTTATTATTAAAACATTAAAAGCATTGTAACTAATTGAGCTATGAATAAGGAAGTTTTATAATTAGATAAATAATTATTTACTGAACGGTTATAATGATATTAATGATTCACGATTTTGCTTTCGGTCAATACCCTATTACATTATTTACCGTCTTATAATTAGGCACTTTAATTAAAGTAGCTAACTTCTCAAAATCATTATCATTGAGTAAACCCAGTGATTTTCCATTAATAGCACTTAGACAGGTCATTACATGCATTTCGAAGATATGTTTTCCTCTGGTAATGAATTCAAGGCTACCGTTATACTGCCTAACTGCCTATTTGTACTTCTCAAAATCTAGTTTGTAGAGGTCAGATCAGAAGTCAGAACTAGGGCATGCAATTATCCGTTAATTTTAGTATCCGGATAATTCGGATAATTCCTGAATACTATCCGGATATTATCCGAATATCCGGATAACACTTTTAGAAGGCTAAACTCAAATAATTTATAGATAAAATCAATATTTTTAATACAAATACTTATTCAGAATTAAATTCAAAACTTCGGTAGATGTATCAGCGCGTTGCTAAGCTTAATTAATTTCACCCTGATATTGCATTTGGTAATTATGAAGTAACCTAAGGATACTTCATACTTTTCTACCACATCGAGCTGGTACTGTCTTTATCTAAAACCTAACGCATACCAATATTTCTGATCTTGTTACTAGCATCACTGTTTTTATTTCGGCCGACGAAAAAGCAGACGTGCCACCTGATGGTAAATGGTCATCGTCGCCTATGGACATGAGCAATACCAGAGGAATCGCCAATGTTTCCGGGCCCTGAAGGAGAACTCTTTTTACATCTTTTTTGAAGAACCCCGATGTTTCTCTTACTTTCCGAAGGTTGAATGGCAGAGAATGCTTTTAGCATTAAGTCCGCCTTTGTACCTTTTACATAGTTGTAAGGCTCAAAAGTTTTTTAAATAAATAAATAAACCCCATGTCATAGCGCTCCGGGAATACCTCAGAAGGAAGCTCATTCCACAGTTTGCAGTGAAGTAGACATCAAGTCAAACTATTCCTCGGAGCACTAACCATTGTAAAGTCGGTAGAACACCCAGATAGAACCGATATTTCTTCTGAAACTCGGGTGTTTTAACCTGTGAGTGACTCGTGGTTCGTTGATAACTCGGACCGCGCGTTTCTGTATAGCATCGAATGGGTTAAGCTGGTATTGTAGTGCCCTTGCCCAGAGATGGGAACAGTATTACATGTGAGGCCTGAACTGAGCTTGTGTAGGTGCCTCGCAGTGAAGTACTGCTTAGCCCGGTTCAGAACAGAAAGCTTCTTGGGAGATTATCTTGGCTTACCTTCTGAATGACGTCGATAATGCACACATCACTCGAGACGTCAACTCCCAGAGTCCAAAAACCCTGGAATTGAGGCGTTATGACAAATGGTGTTTTCTTAGCGGTAAACGCGCAAACTTGTGTCTTCACAGTCCCTTGGGAACGCCGGCATTTATAGGTTTCATAATTATCTGAGCAACAACCGTCTACAGTTACCTTGATGTGTCGCTCAGATAGAAAACTGGCTACCCAACTGCATAACTTCTCAGAGATGGTAACTTCGTGAGAAGGCCCCTGTGCCAGACCCGGTCTTCATCCCTTAGCGATATCTAGGTTGACTGCCAGAGCTTCCCCATTGCGATCAAGAGCCTGAGCTCATCAGCACTTTTGATAAACTAGAAGATCACCAGCTAAACGACCGTGGCCAAAACCGTATTGTCGATCATTGATCACCTAATGATCTTCCACATATCTTAAGATCTGCGTGTTATTTCTGAAGCAGGGAAGTTATCGCTATAGGCCTATTGTTAGCCGGGTCACTAAGATCGCCATTTTTGGTCGTCTGTTTAACTCGACTTCTTGGTAAATTGTATACTGTCACCGAAGGCAAACCCTCAAGAAGGAATCCTTGTTCCGGGAACACAACTATGCACGGATGTGTCCTTAAAAAGTAAAGTTGTCAGTAAAGTTGACAACTAGAACAGAATTTTTTACTTCGTACTCTGTCACTCATTCTTTTCAATATTTATGGGGAGTATACCATGCTGAAAGCCTTTGTCGTAGCTTAAAGATCAATAACCTGAGTCACAGATGATACCAATGGTTTTGCATCAAAGGAGACGGACCTTGCTCACCTTTTCCGCAGAGCAGAGCGAAAGAGTGAACTTATCGGACTCACTCTCGACAAAAAGAAAACCGAAATAATGTTTATCGACAGAACTGATCAACTCTCTAGGAGTAGAGAACTTGCGTACGTTGAATTCATCAACGAGTTTGTATACCTCGAAGGGGTACTTAATATCCAATCAAAGAGGATGTGGGAAGGAAATCGAGTCAAAAGCAAGAAACATGGCTAAAAATGCTATAAGCAAATTAATGAAATATGGCAAGATCTAAAGATCTCTAATGTCACCAAGACCAGCTCAAGACATTCGTTTTCTCGATATTTTATATGCCAGGGAATCATGGGCGCATAGAGCAAAAGAGTGAAAGAAAATAGATGCTTTTGAAATGCTATGTTCGATCAGGAAGCGTTGCATACCACGGTCTGTCAAGATTACGAAAATATTATCAGGAAATCCTTGTGTGTTTTGGTTTACTGTTGCAATGCAATCGTCCTGAGAAGGTTGGTCACCAGGAAAAGTGAAGGGAGTTGATAAGAGCAGTGAAGGACCTTCATCAAGGGCACGACCCTCAGTAATAAGGATGCGACACAGAAGTTAAGTATCAATTTTTATAATTGATATAATTTTTATAAGTGATAGTGGCTTTGCCTTTTATTTCTCCCTCCAGCAGTTCCCAACGCTGTTCGATTTCTATAGTCAATTGCTATACAATCGCTCGACTTCTGCTCAGTTTTTGAGCAGTGCTGTGCTTTATAAGTAAGCTTGGCACGGCATGTAGATTCGCCAGAACCAGGTTTCTCCTCGAAGGAGCACCGTGAGCGAGTGCTCAACCACCCAGACCAGACGTTGCCTTTATTACCTACCTACATATGATGTATTAATTACGTCGTCTTTTCTGTGTTACTATTATTGAAATTGCGAACATTTTTGGGACATGGCTAGTACACTTGCATTTATTGTGAAGAAATATCGGGTTGACGTTTCTTATTTGACATTAAGTCGTATTTTATGCGAATATTGTATCTATTCTACAGTAATACAGTTTAAAATGTTATATCTCGGTGCTTTTTACATATTTCAATTGAAGAAACGTATAAAATAATAAAATTAATTATTATCCGGATTATCCGGATAGTAAAAAGCCCAATATCCGGATATTAAATTCGGCGGATATCCGGATAATTCGGATATCCGAATATCCGGATAGTAAGCCCTAGTCAGAACACAGGCTATTGAATATAAAAGGTCACTGAATGTTAAAATTATAAAAAACTGGTAAAACCAGCGGATTGTTACAAGTTTCAGTTACAGGTACTGAACCTATAAATAAAACAAACTCATGTTCTCGACTAGATATGTACAAATTATAAAAAAATACCTTCATATTCATTAATAACGAACGGTAATATTTAAAATTCAAATTTATTTGTCAATTTAAATAAAGTGATTAAAGTTTTTTTTGCATACCTATAGCAATAACTGTTCTATTTAAATGTGAGCAAAAATATTGGGAGTTTCTTGCCACTTCTTCTTCAAGTAGTACCGATAGATTAATATTTTAGGATATTAAATATAATTATTACAATAAATCAAAAGCAAAAAATTAAGACCCAAAATTGAGCCTTGTAGCACTCCTATTAGTCGACGATCCGAATTTTTTTTTTTATAATATTCACCCACATTATTCACTTTATGCACATATATAAAGATTTATAAAAAAACTTTCACAGTTGCTGGTGTTTCGCCTTAGATACGCATCAAAAATCAAATTCCGCAAAGTCGAACGCCTTAGATAAGCCGAAAAACACGTTCCTACTTTCATATTCATTGAATATTAGATTTTATAACTATAATTCAAAAGCCTTCCATCTGCAATAATGCGCTTTCATCGTTAGGAAAACTAAAGACTAATTTTAACAACATAAATTTGCAAATTATAATGAATTTGATTTTAGTACTACTTTTTCCTAGAAATTGTAAAAAATCAATTTAAGCGATTCTTTGCAAATATACAGGAAGTTTTAGAAACGAATCAAGCAATTTTGGAATACAAACTATTAACAAAATGCGTTTAAATTTTATCTTCAATTTTATTTGAACTGTTGAAGATTACCTCACTCAACTTGTCCTCGTATACAAAAATAAATTTACAACACAAGGCGGTTCAAATCCCGTAAAAAAATTGGCAATTTCACTTTTTAAGTTGAAGTCTGAAGAGGTTTTTAACAAGCTAATGCTAAAAATGTACATTATTCAAGTTCAGATGTTGAAAGAAGCAGGAAATCTAATAAAACTCACCATTAAGTCCTGTCTTTTCAAAAACGTACTGTAGGCAAATCCTCTATATTTCTCGCACGGACACAAATATTCACTTGTTCATTGACCACCGAACCAAGAGAGCAAAATTGTCGCGAACACTTCACTTATATTAGATACTTCATTATCGCATTCTTTTCCGCTTTAACGCTTCGCACACGGAGCGGATTGTAAAACACACACTTTTGCCTATAACAGTAAGTATAAATAAATACGATTACATAAAGCTACACACACCGTATCTAGGTTCACACCCAGTTCCAAGTACCTGTAACAAGACAAAGCGGTAGTAGTAAGTCATACGCTTCTCAAAGAGCACAAATCTTAAAGCTAAAACTGCACTCCAACCACTAAATTCAAAAGGTTTTCGAGTACTCACTTGAACTGTCTTTATTCGAAACTGGGTAAAAAATAAACTAGGACGTAAAAGAATACAACTTCAGACGTAACGTACGTACAACTTGTCTGCCGTCTGAACGCTGACTGGCCTGCTGGCTGGCGCAACGCAACAGAGGGGGGAAGGGGAGGGCAGACGGAGGACGGCTAGTAGAGGGAGGGAGACCGTCTGGCCGACTGGTTGGTCGACCTATTGGCTTGGCACGCACACAACTCTACCGTCTGTAAATTCATTCCTTAAGTTTCTTGTGATTACTATTTAGCAAGCATAACGTCTACTGACAGTGTTGGTTCTCAAATCTTTTCTGTAAATATATTTTTTAAGAATTTCAGGGGGAAATAGATGAGAACCGCGAAGCACAATGTTGATCGAGTATCCGACAAGAACAGTAACCTTCAGGAGTTCTCATGGCCACGCGCTCGAGCGTAAAGGAAGGTCATCTCACCTCACACAGTTGCTACAGCAAATAACAATGCTCGTCGAATCAACTCAAGCTGGGAAAGGACACCGCGGTTTCGAAACATCGAATCGTGTAGATAATATTATACGAGTGTGCGAGAGATAAGGCAGTTAGTTATCCAAGAACAAGTGAAAGAAACGCTGAGATAAGCGCCTCCGATAAGCGATACGCGTGAACCACATTACAGAGGTTATTTGTGACGTAGATCGTAAAATCTAAATCACGAAGTGTATAAATAGAAACTGGTTTACATCCTAATCCTTCGCGTTTTATCCAATGGCCTTTGTCAAGGTTTCAGCATCGTAATTTTAGTTTAACTTGAGTGCTTGAGGTAAATTAAACGTGGCGACGCGACGCGTGCTCGCCATAACTACTGTCAATCTAATTGAAACGAAAACATTATTATTTATTGAATTATTAGCGCTTTGAAATCTTCTAAGTTTTAAAGCCCAAGATGGGGTAGTATCTGTATGAAAATATGATACTAGGGAATAGGGATATCTGCGAAACTGAACAATTTTATAACAGAATTAAGAAGGATTGAAAGCAAAAAATATTTTAAGGCCTGTCCGTAATCGTTGATTGCATTTAGCGCAGCTGAATCTGTGACTACCTTCAGTTCATAATAATCATTGCAGTAGAGTCTGCATTAAACGACGCAAACCGGTTGTGCTAATTTTAAACAAAACTAATTAAAAAGATATTCTAGCCACGATAAGCGAAGTCATCAAGACTACTTACTAGTCTGGGTGGGATTCTGATTGTGTTCTAGCTATCTTAACAGAATACTGGATGTTTGTTGTGAATAATCTGTAAGCCACAATCCAAATTTATGTCGTATGGCGAATGCATAATGCTCTGCTTTCGTTTTTTTTTACAATTAAATAAAACTTCAACTTAACCGCTACGCACTGAATAAAAATAAAATGAATAGTAGATAATCATCGTGGGGGTAACGCACTTGTTTGGTTCTCTACATCCGTCTCTCTCACACTCGAGCGTAAAGATTTTTTGCTCGTACGCCGAGTCATCGCCATCGCCACGAGTTCTTTACTTAGTTACAAAGCTACTTTGGCGAAACCTTTCACTGATCAGTGATTAGTGACTGATCAATTATCCGTTGGGAGTCTACTAAAGAGTGCCTTGCAATTTCAAAATCTATAAATTCCTCTCCCACAGCGCTATCTACTATAAGATAAATACTTACATTAAATTATCCTAAGACGTACTCCAAGGTCTTAATAATTGAGCGCGCATCGTCGATTGTAGGAAGTTTAACATTATTAGTAGGTATTCGAACTTACTTATTGATTGGAGTTTCTCGAATAGCCAATACACATTGCAAAATCGGTAATCACAAGGTTGCGCGAACGTTACCACAGAAGCGAGTTTTAAAGCGAGTCACGTATGGACGGCGAATTTTCATTTCAAGTAATTCACAATGACAGGCGCAGGCGGTGTGAAACTCGTCAGAGACAAGGCACACGATACGACCGGCACACACGACACGTCGACGTCGCCATGCGCTGGCATCTGGCCGGAGACTAAAGACTCGTTCAGTCGTTCTGTCTCCGCGTCCAAAGAGAGAAAGTGACCGTTTTCGACCGATTACTTTCCAAGCGGTCGTCCATGCTGCACTGGGGGCTACCGTTACCCCTTTTTGCGCAAGGAGGTCACCTAAAGTTCACAAATATGCTAGTGAGTAGTGACAATGTTCTGACCTGTTTTGCAATGTCGAGCCATTTTGTTACATTATCAAAATAGAGCAATGTTTACATTACCATAGATCACATGATTGATGCTTCAGCAAATCGCTTTTAAATATTGTATTACAAAAGGTTGACACGTCACCCGATTACGTAACAACTAACAGCGCAAGTAAAACTGCACTAATTATTTTGCAGAGCGCGATAAACTCAGGTATGACATTATGTAAGCGCATAATAGTAAGAATTAGCACTTCCGATCAGATAATTCAACGTGAAATACTTAATATTATGCAATTATACGAACTAACGGAGTCAGGTTACTTAAATATATTGTACCTATGTGATAATTTTTCAAGTATAGAGTCAGCAAAGTCCGGTCATTTACTTTTGAAAAAACATTTTTTTCTGCTACTAGATAATTTTGTCATTAAAGCTATACTACAGTAGAACCTCTATAAGTCGAAAATCAAGGGAGACGCCAAAAAATTCGAGTTATAGAGTTTTCGACTTATAGAGAATTTCGAGTTAAGCGGATTTTGATTCGACATAAAGAGGTTGAGACAAACGACTTCCGTCGCTAAAGTTCAAATGAAATAAAAAATTATACAATTAAACATCTGACACCAAGCAAGCAAACACGTGTTAACGTGAGTCATAAGTTCGTAGTAATTCTATTCATTGTATACTCCTAAATTGCTTTCTAAAAAACAATGGGTTACTTACACTGTCGGCGAATTCTAAAGTCGGTAACTTATTTTTCTTTGAACTATAGAGGTAAAGAAGCTCAAATAATCAAGTTGTAAAGGTTGTAAAATAAAGTAATTCGAGATACAGAGGTAAAATTTAATTTTTCGAGTTATGGAGGGAAAATATGTACCAAAATTGCTTGGAGGGACTTACTGATTATTTCGACTAATAGAGGGTTAAGATTTCGAGTAATAGAGGTTTTGGTGTCTGAAGGGAAGGGAACAAAACATTTTTTCGAGATTTGGAGGTTTTCAACTTATCGAGGTTCGACTTAACGAGGTTCTACTGTATTAGATTGAAAGATTAAAATAAAACTATAAGTACACAACACACATACACGAATAAAACATTTGCAAGAGGAAGGGTGTGAAAAATTTGCGGAGACCTAGGACGAAAAGTCATTGTCCTAAGCCCGTCGGGGAGATTGAAGGGAATGAACCCTCCAGTTTATCAAAGGCTTTCCAGCTTAATGCCAAGTTATTTGTCACAGGCTATTAATAGCCCATAAAAGTCAGACTTCGTTACATTAATTTCTTGACGCAGACTTGGTCATATACTTACTACCTTAAGTGCGCATAAAATTTTATTTAGTAAAATTTATTTACGTTTAAGGGTTAGTTTTTGTTACGGGTTTTTATATTTTTATTTTATGGTAAATTTCTGTATCATTTTCGCAGTAAAGCTTTTACTTTATTCCTTCGTGATGATTAGCTTCGATTCATTTAATCGAGGGCATGTGATCCATAACAAATTGTAGACCTTGAAAATGTATCCCTAGATCTCCTTGAAATAATCCTTTCCACACTGCATTAAAAATTTCGTTCATAAATGTTTCTCCGTTCTTCATTGTGGGATAGCCTTCTCATAATTCTTAAGTCATTCACTGAACCTAATCTACAACACCTACAGTCTACAGTTCATCTCTAGTCTTGCCTTCTTAACCATTTATTCCTATGTTAACTTCAACTTCACTTCAACTTGGTATTTTTCTTTATCTTTTATGCACTCCACCTGCTCTTATATGTGCTTTTACATGAACTATAATACAATGTCGTCTGACCGCCCGAGTAGTTAGAATCGATGAGAAACAACTATGTATGAAGGTGTTGACCTCTGATACGTGGATTATAGCTTACAAGAATCATTCTCGGGCTTCTCTTTAATTTGGAAATATTTTTAATTACATTTATTGTTGGCATATTTTGGCTACAATAATTTTAGGCATTTTTAAGGCAGGTGTCTTAAATTACACCATTCTCTTTCAGAAGAAAGTATTTATTCAGTATCCGTAATCAAAAGTAGACTTGTTTTTCAAGCTGTAACTGAAAATTATTAAGGGGATCAATGAGGTTAACCCAGAGGTTTAAAAATAAAAAAATATAAGTCAAATAACATTCGCTTACAACTGCCCTCTTTCGAAAGTACATAATTCCTTTTATTTTCCTTATGCTTATGGAAGTGAAAAAGTATAAGTTTAAACGTCTTATTTTTCACATGTCGTGTCGACCCTAAATGATGAGATAAAGGGAATAATGAAGTCGCGTCGCAACGGAGCCCGCTTGATGGTACGTACCATATAGAGCCACCATCAATCGGTCTACCACATCGCGATGCGTGGGTTAATCTGTTCGCTGTCACTCACACATCAACGTTCCATGTGTACGTGTATACTTCAGCCGCTGTATCTTGGCGCGTCTGAACTTCGCGCAGAAGGCTGCGCAGTAACATAATTCGCCAATACTCGATACGCGGTGTATTGTGTCTCAGTCATACGTTAGCATGTTCGTGTTGCCATCTCTGTCTTACATGCGCTAAAGTTCGCAAAGCCTATGTTCAGACGCGCCAAGATACAGCGGCCGTACTGTATGCATAACAGCTGTCTAGTAATTTGATCTATTTTTTGCTAATATCTTTAGGTAATATTAATAAAGCTTGTATAACCCACATATCCGACAGTGAATGAGGATTTCTTTTTATTAATTTATGTTTGATTAGACATCGACAGACCCTTGGATAGAAATGGATGGAGCCTTTTACACCGTAAACCATTATGATTTCTTATTTAAGGTAAATAGTACGTCCTGTAAGTTTCGGAGATAAAGATAATATAGGTTACGAAAACAGAGTGAAACACACAGGTGAAACACACAGGTGAAACATCATAATTCATACGTAAAGCGGTGACTAGTTAATCTTTAGTATGATACGCAAAATTATATAATCTCATCAGAATTATGATTTAAAGAAAAACGTAGCGGAAACGATGTTTTAAAAAGAACTTGTTTAAGGATTCAGCAGTGATAGCCAGTAACTGTGATAGTAGCTGCTTGGCATTTTTTGCCGTTACGTAAAACGGTGAACGCGAATGTATCTACATATATTCGGGTGTTCTCATGTTCAGCGATCACACAGTGGCACCACTATGTATACTATATAATGAGTAGTGTATTTTAAAGTGAATATACTTATGTACAAATGATTATATTACTATCGCTAATAGTCAAGTAATGTTTTAATTTGTAATAATTTAATTTGATTTGTGTAGAGACCGGAAGGTAGAGCTATGTCGTACGCATCATACTCATGGCCCAATCGTTATGTTGATAAAAGCTTTCAGTATGTGAATTGACAGAAGTCAAGGTTCAAGGTTATTGTCAAACGGCAACTGGTTAAATGTATCATGAAATTTAAGCACAATACCTACATAATATTGCCTATTCTAGGATACTACCTACCGTGATAGCTGCACAATGCAATACCACAGAATAGATAATACAATACATAGCAATACTGTATTCCGCTGGTTGCCAATAACAAAGAAGTCAAGGAAAGATGTCCTCGCCCGCAGACTGAGCGTGAAGTCTTTCATTGCGAAGGGCAAATAAATAGCTTATAATAAATTATATTTAGGTATCGGGCCCTAGCGTAAGGGTTTTAAAAAATAAATAAAATACGACCGGTCAGGCCCGCCTGTTAGGCAGAACTGAATATTTTAATTTATAAATGCATGAGGTGGGATTGTTTACATAAAGTAATCTTAAACCTAATTACTCAATTCAATCTTAGGACTAAGGTTGTTACATCAACTTAACTCCAGCTATGCGTTAAGTTTTGCGTTAAGGTTGCGGAAGGTTAGAAGATACCGTTTTCATACGCGAAAAGTAAAATAAAGATAAAAATGGTTAAGTTTTATTCCGTAAGTAACGACATTAATTACTGCTTAACATGATTTTAATATTACACTAAAACGTACCTACAAACAACAGAACATAATTTTTACAAGTAGAGCGAATACATTTAAAACAATACAAGCTAAGCAAAGTCTCATCATAAAGAGCGAAATATATTCATAATAAGAAATAAAAAAAAATATTCTATTCTATTCCCATGAGAAGCAACTGTATCTGTATAACAGCGACAAACACGACGAAAATTATAGTTAGAAACATAAAACAAAATTGTTAGTGATAATGTTACAAAGTTTCACGAAAGCTCCGCTGATTGAAAAGTTCTTTAGCGAGTGTCAAAGTTTACTCGTACAATGTTATTAAAGTCAATAAAGTGAATAAAGTGGAAGGTGAACTATGTTAGTAATTTAATTCTACTTAATCCTACTAACGTTATAAATGTGAAAGTTGGTATGGATGTTTACTACTCTGTCAGGCAAAAAAAAACTGAACGGATTTTAATGAAATCTAGCAGACAGGTAGACCAAGATCTGGAATAAAACACAGGGTACTTATATCCCGTAGAACGTGGGTGAAGCCGCGGGTAGAACGCTAGTTATACATGATACATACACCAGTTAGGTACCGGTTAACTTTGAATCTTTGTAGATCGTGAATAGCTGTAATACTCCTTAACAAAATAATAAGAAGCTTTATCATTAATTTGTTTCTTAGCATTAACCAAACTGCAGTGGAGCAGCGTGGTGAAGCGCACTAGCCCTCTTCAATTACGAGAGCTCATGCTCAAGGAAACCTGTGTTTGATGAGCTAGGGCCTAAGATATCATAATTTTGTATAACCTGCGGACCCTGCGGTACAACGGTACACTACAAGCCACCAAATAGAAAACAAAAAGCACTTGCTATAATAATGAAACATGATAATGCTAACAAGTTAGTGGTGTGCTGGCTGCGTGGCGTGTGGCTGTGTGCGGCGCGCTGACCTTGTCTCGCTCATGGACGCCACAATTGGGTCACTGGGTCAGCAATTTCGCACTTTTTGCTTCGTTTACAGGCGACTCGACTAATCCATACGTAAATAAACTATCCTTTTTATAAACTACTTTGAATTTCAATTTATTCATTTGCAATACAGAACTATAACTTTAAGTGTAAAAAATTGTTTTTTGAAATCACAATACCAGATTTGGTATCGCATATTTATGATTTCGTAAGACTACTTACTATAACTACTTCAATTGTATAATTCAATGTAATTGTTCTATTGGCTTATTATGCAATACTTAACTAACCACATTGAGTAAATATTAATTTATTTACACGGTAAAATTACCGATTCTTCACATACCTACTGATGAAGCATTTGATTGTACACAGGTGATTCAGGTGTATAATCTATTATTATTATTACGTCTAACCAATAAATTAAACCAACAATAACTATTCATTTTTTGCCTATTCTATCTTAGATATCTCTTTCTCCGATACAACACGTTGCAGGTAGTCCCGATCTCCCACTTCACAAAAACATTTTAGTAATATTTTTTGTGAACGGGAGAGAATCTATTGAATATTTTGTACGGCATCTGGAATCTGTCAGCTCACGATAACGACACTTTGTACTTTGCTCTGCGTCGGTTAACTTTTTGATTTAAAATTGTCAAAGGCCATTTGATCATTGATGCGAACTAACTGTACGTTGTCGATTAGAACAAAGAAATATTCTGCTACCTAAATAGGAAGGGATAAACCACTGATTTATTTTTCAACTGTTAGGTGGTGCAGCGACAATTCCACTGATCTCAAAAGTGGATAATTAGACTACGGTAGGATTGCCAACCGTACTATCTAATATATAAAATTCTCGTGTCACGGTGTTAGAAGTTGAACTAATCCGAAACGGCTCGACCGATTTTCGTGAATCTTAGCGTGCATATCGGCTAGGGTGGAGAATCGAACAACATCTATTTTTCATCCCCCTAAATGTTAAGGGTGGTCCACCACAAAATTTTTATTTTTTATTTTTTTGTCAATTTTTTTTGTTTTTATTTTTTTATGATACAGCATACAAAAATAATAATATAAAAAATCTTTTCAGAGAACGAAGTCTGTCGGGGCAGCTAGTAATATATAGTATTCTACTGTATTTCGGGTCTGCGTACTATATACTGTTGAAGAAATACATAGTACGCAAAAATATTATATTTTCAACACCGAAATCTAAAAAAAAACAAATCTTTTATTGTAAAAAATTATGTACGTGCCTTTTCATTAACTTTTGACTGATGTGGTAGCGTGTAACGTATCCGAACATACAAAACCGGCAAAGCCCAAGAAACTAAAATTGCTGAAAGCATTTCATTATGGACTGTAGGTAAGAGAAGAACTTCATGTTAGTAACTAGATTTCCTTGGAATATAAACTACCGACTTCCTATTAAATCCACAAATAGGTGTGAACTGTGAGCAATTTTATATCCGTCCATCAACATCTTTAAACAATTGTCACAGACGTTGCATAATGCGCTCATATGGCGCGCATTTCTGCCGTCCGCGTCATTAGGAAAAAGGGCACATCTTACATTTTGTAAATTGCGAGAAAATCGAGATTAAAAATCCAAATAAAATCAGTTATATCAAGTCTAAAAGGCCAAAGCCATATATGACTTTTCGATGTAATAATTTGCAACGTAATAATAAAATATTACAATGAAAAAGCACTTTTATTCACTTTATACCTTTTCATTGTAGTAAAAAGTGATCATAATAGTACATGTAATATGATACATGAAGGTATAACTGCCAGTTGTGACTTTTCTTTTACATTACATGTTAAGATTTACTCTTGGTAAACATTAAATAAAAGAGCACATTTGGCACAGTTCAGTTGTGCCCTATAAGCTTATGGTATTTCCTGTTTAGCGTGGTCCTAAAAATCTACAAAAAATTAGGCAGCAGATAGGCATTTTTTTCCTGATTCCGAATATGTATATATAACTCAATTTCGCAAAAAATGTTAGTTGTGCCCTTTTTCCTTACGACGGCAGATTTGTACTTTTGCTTCGTCGCGGACGCTGCGCCTGCGCAGCTCACATAATATTATATGTCATTCGTATTGTTACCTGAGAGCGTCTGCTGCCGCTATCTATGTAAATGTTTTTGTTCATAATATAACCTTAAAATTCAAATGCATAATTATTTAATAAAATGGACACAATAGTATAATCTGAAGGTACTCTTCTAATAATTTTGTAGCAAATTGATTTTAAGTCCGTAAGCTTGATTGTCGCTAAAGAGATACGTAGAGACCAAAACATATTTATTTTTTCTCTGCCGATCTGTTTGTCCGAGTGTCACGTAGATCTCAATTGAATTCTGGATAATACGCAGGTACTGGGCATATTAGTACTTACCTAATGAATAGAACCATTATCTGGGATAATTTTAATCCTGGGAAATAGAGTCTGTCAAATAAGGGGTTAATAACATTGAACTAGTATTACTAGCGTATAGAACAGACACCGCGAACATTGGGCTCGGGGGTGTGCATTGCAGCCGGCCGGCTGCATTTCATTTTGTCACTCGGCTGTCACTCGGCTGCGCTCATGGCGGCCGCATGCCAAAATTGTTTATGAAAAAACTGAAAAAATACCGTCGTGCGTAATAAGAACGTATC
This sequence comes from Thymelicus acteon, assembly GCA_951805285.1. Lineage (NCBI taxonomy): Eukaryota > Metazoa > Arthropoda > Insecta > Lepidoptera > Hesperiidae > Thymelicus > Thymelicus acteon. Next base: position 4,914,477 of record OX638221.1, on the reverse strand, counting down.
ACAATTGCACGACAAAAAACAAAAATGATAATGGTATCACTTTATCATCGGTAAGAAAACAAAATATTAACTTAAAGGAACTAACACATTTTGTTTGAGATGTCTCCTCTATGTATGTATCTCAATGGTTAATAACAGGTTTTTTCGAATGGACAGTTGCTGTTAGCTCTAGTCGCCTTTACAGTTTCACGCGGATTTATAAGTATAATTAATGCCTACTAAAAAAAATGACTTCAATTCACTCATTATTTTATCCAAGGTTTCTCGAAGCAAGCCGAGGGTTATTAGTATTAGTAGTATCACAGAAGAGATAATAGTACTTATAATGGTAGTACTAGTATCTATTTAAATAAAGTAGCAACTATTGAGTGTCATTGAACTTTAATTGTCTTGAAGTAACAAAAAAATTCTAATACCCCATTTACACGCGCGCGCGAGCCACGAGACAATCCGCGAGACGCGCGCATACGCGCGCGTGTGAACAGGGCGCTCGCGGACCAGACCGCGGCGCGTCTCGCGCTCGCAGGGCTCGCGTCGGGAGCGGTTTTATAGGCGCGCGCCAAAGGGGCTCGCGCGAGCGCTCGCGTGGTGTTCACACGCGCGTAGGGGGCGTGGCTTACGGACGCGCCACGAGACGGTCCGCGACACGCGCGTGTAAATGAGCGGTAAGATGGTTGCTGTATTTACGCCTCAATTACACCTACATGCTGCTCATATGACTGAGACTGACGAACAAAAAAACACTAGAGTAGTGACTGACATTTCAGCTACGCCTAGACCACTGACCTTCTATGTAGCTACCTAAGTCTTCTTCTTGACGTTCGTCTGGTTTCTTGACGATCGAGATTTTGGGTTAATGATACAATACTATTCTTGGTTATGGTCACTGTTGGAAGTGTTGGACCACCACGCTTACCAAGTAGATATTCAGTGTTGTTAGCACTTCAACATAACATTCTATATGGCTCTAGCAGCCTAACGAGATAAAATCCTATCTATCTCTAGCCAGATAGATATATATACCTAAGTATATCTACTATATTCTTACTATTAAACCAATGCCGATAATTTTTGAAACAAAAAAAACTAATAATAGTGTAATTTTCAATCGAAAATTCACACGTCAAAATATCTGCTTTTTAACAAAAGTCGGTGGGTTTTTTATTCGTTAAAATCTCTACTTTCTGATGGTATTTAGATAAGTATAAAAAAGTATTTAAGTATAAAAAATCCGTCCATTAACTCTTGAATCAAAGTTGATCACTTATAAAAATGCTTGTCTGTAAAGTCGGTTTACGGACGGTAGTTTAACGCTCCGCTCCGCTCCACTCAACTACGATCGCCTACGGCTCGTCTACGGCATCGGCTACGATACGCCGATCGTAGCCGATCGTGCCTCTCTCTCGCTTTTGCCGCTCTCTCGCTCGCGGAACGCTACATTTTTTCATGCGTGCGCCCGGCGTTCATCGTTTTAATAGACGTTACCACGTCAAAATATACACTACTATGCAGGGGCGGCCTTAGCCATTGCGAGGCTCAGGGCGGCAGATCTTTGCGAGGCCCTTGTGCGTTCCGTAAAATTGTGTGTTTGGATTTGATTTGAATTTTCTTTTTTTAATTGTGGCCAACCACAATGACTGCCCTGATAGAAAGCAGTGCAGATCAAGCATATGGGCGAACGCCACGTGTACCTTATGCCACGATATTCGGCCATATTACTACTGCCTGTGCAAATGCTTTTTCAAACCTCGTACGCTCATGGATTTAGTCGTTCATTCCCACTAGTTTTACTGCTTAGTTCTATCGTAGAACTTAAATATTAGATTGCTATGTGTCACTTTTAGCCTGTGTTGTGTTTTTAGAGGTTTCCTGAAGTTCATTTTTCATAATAATTATAAACACGCGCCCACGTAGGTCGTATTGAAGCTGTTTTCTTTTGAGATGTTATTAATCGGGCGAATAATAAAAAAAATGTAGGTAAATTTCTTAAAGGTAGGCTATATACTTTAATACTCAGTCAAACGGGGTAATTATGTACATATGTATTTGCGAAAAAATATCTTAACTGGCGATAATGAATATTCATTTATAAACACAAAAAAAATGCTGGAAGTGCAAAATAAACTTGACAAGTGCTCGCTTGGAGAGGGTTCTGTACGTTGATTATGTATTTACCATTATTTTTCTATTTTATTTATTTTTGCCGTTTTTTAAGACTATATAGTCTTTTTATAGGTTTTCCGGTAATATTTAAGTAAAGAACTATTCTCTGTATTTTTTTCAAAATTCTAGCGTCAGTGGTTTCGGAGATAAGGGGGGGGAATGGTCAGTTTTTGGCTTTAATTTTCGTTCTTTCTTGAATAAATTTAAAACTATCCATTGTAGAACTATAACAAAAATACAATTGCGAGCTTTAAACTAGAATCACCTAAACTGGGATTGTTTAAAACAATTTTAACAATTTTCATGCAATAAAATTATAGAATGTGGTATATCATTGGAAAGGTAATTTTATTGGCTATCGAATGCTACTCGTAGTAAGGAAAATAATTTTATTTTCTATTTCCTACTAAAATTTTAGGAATTAGTGCAACAGGTCGAAATTGTGGACATCTAAATGAATAGAATAAAATGAAAAGACATTTAAATTTTATTTCCAATTTTATTTTCTTCCCCCTCAATATTTTGTATTACCCCCCTTGGCTCTAATGACTGCTCGTAATCGGTTTGTCATCGACGGGATGAGTTTCCTGATGGAATCTTGTGAAATTTCCTGCCACTCTTCGACTAAAGCAGTTTTTAGGTCCTCAATCGACGCTGGAGCTGGCCATCTTCTTCGTACTCGCCTTTTCAACTCATTCCACAAATGTTCAATGGGATTCAAGTCAGGGCTACAGGCTGGCCAGTCTAGTATGGGAATCCCGACTGCTTCCAGGTACTGTCTTGTCTCAGCAGCGGCGTGGCAGCAGCCATTATCGTGCATTAACAGCATATCCTGGCCAATATAACCGGTGTATCTTTCTGGGGTTAGCCCCCCTCCCCTACCTCCACCGGGTACGAATATGAGCTCCGTTTTTGCTTCGATAGAAATCCCTGCCCACATCATACAGGACCCACCCCCATATGCCACGGTTTCCGAAAAACAGCATTGTGCAAATCGCTCCCCCGGTCTCCCTGTAAACACTTCCTCGACGGTCGCTACCATGCAGACACATTCTGGTTTCGTCCGAGAACAAGACTCGGCTCCATTGCTCTATACCCCAATCTAAGTCATCGCGGGCAAATTGAAGCCGGGCTTGTCAGTGGGCTGCAGTTAATTTGGGTCCCGTGGCTGGCCTTTTTGGGGTCAAGTTTTGCTTCTTTAAGTCTTCGGCTCACTGTCCACTCGCTAATAGCCCTCCCTCGAACTTCTCTGAGCCGCTGCTGGATGTCAACGCCGGTCAGGTGTCGATTCCGGAGCGAAGTGGAGACAATAAAACGGTCATCTCTCACAGAAGTATATCGTTGACGGCCAGAACCTGGTCTTCGCACTAGGTTTCCAGTCTCCCTGAACCTCTGGTATACTTTTGAGACACAGGACTGATTCAGATGAAGCTGACGAGCGATAGTACGCTGAGACAACCCTTGCTGGATTAGAATGACGTTTGAGCGGCTTTTGCAGGTGTGGTTTCCATTTTTTACTTTGTGTTCCCAGGGGCGTGAATTATTGGACTGATGACAATTTTTTCACACACGGCCCTTTTTATAGGGTTTCAGGACTTCCAAACCATCTTTTGTTTTATTCTAAAAATTAAATAGTTTTGTTTTTACGTTCCATGACATAAGCTGAATAAGATTTGGTTATGATATCAAAAGAGGATGAAAGCCAATAAAATTACCTTTCAAATGATATAATACCACATTCTATAATTTTATTGCATGAAAATTGTTAAAATTGTTTTGAACAATCCCCGTTTAAGTCCATTCAAGTTTAAAGCTCGCAAGTGTATATTTGAGATCCTTACAACAAGCCTTTTCATTTGACATACAACACGATACGGTTTGCAAAACAGTTTTTGTTTAAATTTGATTCCGTATTTTTTTTAATTCAGTTGTTTAATTTACCCCTTCGTCTTTGGGTCACAAAAAGTACATGAGTACCAAATTTCAACTCATTTGGTCCAGTATTTTCGGAGTAAATTGACAGTGAACGGTGGTCGCCCAGTTTCGTACGGAACCCTAAAAATACTCTAAACAAGCATATTGAATTTAAAAAGGGGGCTTGGGGAGCGAAGCCCATTGTATAATAAGAATGCTAAAGCTACGACATAGGTACATACTCGTATTGTAACGAAGGTTTCGATTTTATTTTATAGTTTAAAACAGTCAAATAACCAAAAGTTTGTGTATTTTTATTGTTATTTCACTGTATATTATGGTATCCCGTTCTTGAATTTATACAATCATATTTTTGTTTTGCTATGTAAATTTTTTGTAACTCGGGTGATGGCGCGAGGCCCCTGCAAGTGCGAGGCCCCGGGCGGTTGCCCTGTTCGCCACCCCCTAAGGCCGCCACTGCTACTATGGTAAATGTTCTCAGAAAATGCAATTAATATATATAATGGTCTAATGGGCAAACAATTCGTTGCCGAGATGTTCTGCATTGTAATGTCGTGGAAATCATGTAATTTGCAATATTTAAGATCGATTAAAAAGTGCAAACATCGATGAAATCAGTGAAATGTATCGATTTTTCGAACGCATAACATTCTGACATTTCTGACAATTTAAATGTCAAACTTCAAATTCAATGTTCTTCGTAGCAAAGGCGACGCGGACGATCCTATTCGTGTTGCGGTGCGGGGTGCGCTAGCCGCTTAACAAATAATAATATCTCGTAGCGATTACAGCGAGTCATCGACCTTCGAAAAATCTGACCTGCGCCGTGCCGCGCAAGGTTGCGAGCACGACACTACATCACGCTTGCTGTTCGAAATTCGAACAGGGATTTAACATGTATTTAACCATTCCACTCATTCAATCAAACAGTTTAAAAAACAAAACATTTATAAGCGCTCTATACACGATTGATTGATTAACCCACGACGATTTATTGAACTAACATGCAATTATTGCTTGCTTTACAATAGTTACAATACTGACAAGTATTGTGCCAAGTTTCTCGGAAAATGTTTAATAATAAAACGAACAGAGGTTACTTGTATTCGCGGAAAAATAAAATGTTTTACATATTACAAAACAATAATAGGCATTACCTACCTACTATGATAAAATAGCTAGGTAGTCTATATCTAAGTTATTAAATTATTACAGACTCACTAATAAATTCACTAAGTAATATTGAGTTTTTTTTTACTTTGTTCAGCTTTTTGGAGTTTAACTCCTTACCTGTCGATTTTCATATTTAAGTCCGAGTATGAAATTTTATGGGGAGTAAAATCAAACTTTCTCCGTTACGTTATGCGTTATGTTTGTAATTCTTAACATAGAATCTAGATGGCGTTGGGTGGCTGATCAGTAACAATGCCATCTAATGATAATATTCTTGGTATATCCTATTCTGATAATGTGAAACGTCATCATCATCATTATTATCATCATCCGTTGTTATTGATTTGACGATTGCAAACTAGATGGCGTTAAACTCCAGTCGTGTGTCTGAGCTGACACACACAATTTTTTTACAATAAAGATAAGATTGCTTTACTTATATTCGATAGTTGAGTACATACCTACATACCTGGAAAACCTATCGAATTAGCTTTCCGACCATTTATACAACATGACAACACCTAAATCGAGTAAATCTACAGGTAAATAGGTAATAGCTACGTAAATTGCTTGCTACGAATCATTGGCAACCCTTATCGTACATTCACCGCCGATAAATTTATCTGCCGTCGATTATTTCGTTATTATTATTATATTCATAAAACTACTTTTTACAACATTCGATGACCTTTGGCTTCAGTTCCAAGGCGTTCAATGAATTTGCAAAACCCGTCCGTCTTGAAAAGACAAGTGGCGATATTACGAAGGTCATTCGTATAGGAACTCGCGAGGTTAGTGACGCTGGTTCGGTAATAAATTTTATAAAGGACTTTTTCCGTTCACCTGCATGCATTGTACGTAAATGAAATTGACCTTAAACAATAGGTATACATGTAGGTAGATAGGTACACACTACACATAATATCTACAGCGGTTCATAATGAGAATGACACATTTATCAAACAATTACGTACCTACCTACTTTGAGTTTTCTTATCATTAGAAGATTTATGTCTTTGCTCTAGGTTATATTAAAATGTCTCATTAATCTCATTATTACTTATCCATAGGTGTTATTACATCGATGTGTTTACATTGTGTGCAGAAAATTCACTTGCCGTTTCCATCGTAATATAATTATTATGATCCATATCCATAGCATAAAGCAAACTGGTGTGTACCTTGGTCCTTGAGACCGGTCAATAACTTTGTGTTATTGCAAACCTAATATCTGATATTTCCGATATACTGCGTCATAGATTTACAATCATAAATATACATCATTCCACTGAATTAGGGATCCTCAACCAATATTTTAATAATGGGTAGCCAGAATCCAGATATAATCTGAATCGTCAAATAGTATAATTAATTAATTACAGACTAACGTGGGCACAACGTGGGTTAATTTAGATAAATTCGTCAAAAATATTTCACCTTCTGTAGATGCAAATCTTACATCAAATAATTTATTTATGTTTTCAGAAGTCAAATAAGTGCACTGAATAAAAAGTAATCTAGACTTCAATCAAACCAGTGGGTTGTTAGTGAGCATGCCTGCAAGCGAAGAGCGTTTATTCCCACTTGTCCTGTTGAGTAGTCCTGTCGTATAGTGAGAAGAAAATACCCACTAGTTCTGTGAGTTGTAAGACTATGCTTGACACCCGATTTTAGTACCTGTATCGATCCCAACCCGGGATAGATATTTTTAAACGGTTTTATTTCACTTACCCTATTTGCGTGGGTCAAATCTTGTGAGCCTAATTGTACATACCGCTGTATTTCTGATGACAATTCAATTTTGTGATAAGCATGACTTAATACTCGTACCTACTACAAGGTTTGGCTCCAGGCGAGGGAACTCCCTAATAACGGTTAATAGCACTATCACAATTTTTTTCCTTAGTACCTAAAACACTATAAAACCATTTAGTTTTTAAACTATTAACTTGTAGTAATGCAATAATTATTTGTGTTATCTATACCAACATCACCTGCGACACAGATTCCTAGAGCGGGTTAAGAGTATGAAAGCGTCTATTTATTGTATCACAGACGATTGTGGCCAATAAAAGTGATTACCTGATAAAAAGACGTATCATAGTTCCTCATTACAGTAACTGGTGCACGGTGCACGTGTCATCGTTCGCATCAGCTCGCAAGACTCGCGTGAGGGCGCTGGCCGCACGCCGTGACGGACCTAGGGCTGCCAACCGTCTAGATTAACTCGGATTACCACCTGTTACTTCCGGGACCTTAATTACTTTCTATGCTATGTGTGTATTGCGCAACGCTTACAACAGAACTGTCTCTATGATTCCAAATATCGCTGTTTTTTGCAGTTCTTGATAACTTTGCAGGTTATTTTGCTAATATTTTTTATTTAAGTATGAATTCCGATCTTAACTTTTTAAAACTAAAATTGTGTACATTATGATTATTTATTACAAACATAAAATGATCTTCAGATTATGGCGTCTGAAAAGATCTCGAAATGAGATATTTCATATATTCCTATGTTGCAGTTGGCACCCCTATGAAAACGAGTCAATTTTGACGAGCAAATACATGAACGAGACGTCTCGGTCGCCACACCTGCTCACTGCCTGGCTGCTTAGCTCACTGCCTGGAACAAGGGGGACCGTCACAGCAATTCATTTAGACCTGGAACTGCTTATTATGTCTCCCATTCCGAGGCATTTCTTGTCCGCTAGCTAGAACTAATAATCATTGTATGCCACTAGTTACTTTGTAGTTTAGTTAATTGTTTCTTTAGTTGCCATGTGATATAATATTACTATTTAAATCGTATTTGCGTCAATCGTAAACGTTTCACAAAGTAACAACGGATGCAATCGTGATCGGACCGGTAATTAAAACCCTGATAGCCGCTTCCGTGCTTCGGAACGAACGCCCGCGCAGCCGCAGCGCGGCGCGGGCGTCGCGGTCTCAATTGTTAACGTTAGATATGTTGTTAGAGATAATTAAGTTAGCTGTTAGTTTATCTCTCTCATAATCGCAATAATAAGCAATCAAATACGTAGGTTTAAATCGAATTTGCAATCCCTACTCTGAGTCCAAAACAATCTATAAATACTAACATTATATACATCATAGCTCGATCACAGAGCCTCGTGCAGCGGGTTCAAAATGCCTGTATGAGGTATTGTTTCGATATCCCTCCGCGCGCGCATGTGACTCCCTACATCAATGGTGCCAAACTACTTAAAATGAAACAGCGTAGAGAACTGCACTTTGCGACTTTGCTTTTCAATGTAGTCAAGTATAAATGCCCACCATACCTTTATAATAAATTAAAATGGTCTAAAGACGTTAACACTACTCACAACACCAGAGCATCACATTACAAATTAATATATCCTACATATAGCACCGCGGCGTTCCGTGGAAGCTTTAAGTACTGTGCCACCAAGTGCTGGAATAATCTTCCCCCACCTTTACGTTCATTAAAAAATACATACAATTTTAAAATTAAGTACAAGGCATACTTATTAAATATACAATTATAATCAAACACAAAGACACACACAGAAACACACACACACACGCACGCACGCACACTCACTCACTCACTCACACACACACACACACACACACACACACACACACACACCAGCACAGGTGGTGGCACTTAGGCTTTCTAATTTAATATTGTGACTGCATTTTATTTTATTTTTTTATTTAATACTTTATATACACTTATTTATCTACACATACTTATATGCACATATATACATGTTTTATTACTTTGGAATTACTAGCACAGCGTTTTATTTTTATTTTTTTATTTATTAATTATAATTTATAGATAATTTTTTTCCTTCTAAGGTATTAGAGCTATTTGTATTGTGTTTTTAGTATAGGTTTTAGCTATATTATATTATTATAGAATTAAAATACAGTATAGTGGCACGAACTGCACTCCAGTGGTTCGCACAGAATATCAGTGCTGTGGTTTCGCCATAGCAATCACTGAGTGTGAACCATTTCTTTTGTGCTTACTACGGAAAATTGTATGTAGTTGTAATTTAGTTATAATGTTGTTTTTAATTATTATATTATTAATATTCCAATTATCTGTAGTAAGTAACTTTTGAATAAAGCATTTCTTTCTTTCTTTCTTTCTTTCATTACTACTAGTACACTAGTATAGTAATAGATTAATCACATCCAGATTGCAGCCGATCGGAGTTCATACATGTATGTATTGACCGCGATGTTTGTACATTCCCCAGAGCAATGCTATAAATAAATAATGAGTAAGAGCTGTACACGGGAAAACATACTATACTATACATTGACCCGAGATGTTCTAAATACACCTGAACCAAATGCAGCGACACCTGTTACAAACATGTTACAATTAAAGTTTATTGGCATTAATTAATCAATAATTACTTAGTCGGTACTTACATTGATTTACGTTATCAAGATTATAAGGCGTTAAAATAATAAATAATACAATCAAGAATGAGAATTATCTAATCTATTAACAATAATATCATTAAGAGAAAACTTTTAATTTTTTGTTTGTTTGTAATGGATAAACTCAAATAGATAGATATAGATACACGTCGAGGGGACGTGCAAAACCAATGGACCGATTTCAAAAAATATTTTACCGACATCTAATTAAATTCCTCTATTATTTATTTCTGAATACATGAGCTTTATTTTATTTAAAAACAATTGGGATCTATACGAAAACCGAAGAAAGCAAAGGTGGTTACTAGTTAGGTATGAATACTTTTGGGTACTTGTACTCCAAGCATTACAAATAGTGTCCTCGAACATCATTAAGCGATCGCGCGCGACCTATCGGAGTATCGGCCGGTATGCGTGAGGCTTGAGGTTTTATTTTCGTTTAGTTTTGCCGTATGAGGTCGATCGAGGTGAACAGCCCTCCAAGGAGAACCGTTGACCCCCGATCACATCCGCGTGAGGCCCCTATGTACATTGTACAGTGTAGTCCAATATCCAATATGTACAGTGTACATAATATATGTAGGTACATTATTGTAACAATTATCTCTACACGCGTTCCGAAATTAAGTGACAGTTACAATCGGAAATATTTCTTTTAAGTGCAATTCGTAAAGTTTTTTTTTTGTACTTAAAAATTGTTAATGCTTGATCACAATCCCACGTGATGGTAAGTGGTAAAACTAACTTAGTTATGTGGATAACGTCTATTGAGAGTACATTATACGAACACTGTATATTGAAAATGATAATATGTACCTTACTTTAAAACGGGCATGATGGAACATTATACCAAGGTAGCGCATACTTGAAATAATTATATTAAAGAAAATTTAAAACCTTTTATTTCCAAACCTTTCCAAATAGTCTCCTGAGTTAGGACTTAGGACAGATCTAAGGCAGACTAGATGACATTTATTGGATACAGTTGCTAAAATTAACAAGTTTTTAAGTTATGCACTACCCACTTATTATGTTATCTATTAAGTACCTACCCTAAACCTTTAAAACTCCGAACTCAGCAATAATTCTTCGGCTCGGTTCGACATTGCCAGTAATAAACGAAATTAAGGGAAAATCCCCAAAGATACCTCGAGGATATTGAAATTATTTTTGTTCAGACACCCAATTTTCTTCCCGAGTACTCGGTAATGATTACTTATTTAAATGCTAACCACAATTCCAGCTACACTGAGAGTTTTGAGTCATTAAACATGAAATAAAAAGGTTTTTAATAATCGCTTACGCGCAGTCACATTGTATACCTATGGAAATCCCTGTGATGTGGTAATTGGCAATTATAGATTTACACACGCATGAGGGTACGAACAAGTGGAACAAGGAAAACCCTACATTTGTTTTTCTCGTAAATACCTGCCGTGGCTGAGAATCGCACCGAAGACGCTTCGCTCGCGATAGAGACTACTAGTGGATACCCGGCGTGTTCTACTACGCTAACTTTTCTGATAAAAATGACTGATCAGTGTTTTTGTGTTGACGTTGACGTTGATGCACCATCTTTACATATTATCTTAAAATTTTTGTATGAGAAAAGTGAAAAATTGAGTTTATCAATGGACAGAATGAATTAATGCATTGTTAGTGCTCTCAGACCACCTTGGGATTATTGTCTTTCAAAACAAACCATTTTGAGGCATATCGGTTGGATGGTTTCAGTCTATAAAGGACATCTGTACAAACATTTTTTGTGTTTTATATACATATACATACCTATGATAGATAGAGTCACCTCTGACTGTGCTTGTGCTACAGTCGACAAGGTCGTCTGCAAAACAGCAATTTTCGTATCTCACATAATCAACATGATTGCCGATTGGATGAGACTATTATAACGCTTTCAATAAAACCAGTATCAATGGAGATTTCGTTTTAGATCCTACACTATTGAAATTATTACTAACATACATAATAATATACAGGGGGATGATTTTGATAGCAAATCACGGCGTAAAATGTGAGCCGGTGCTGTACTAACTGTAAGATTTTATCTGAACTATGGGTTATTTAGCCAAATTAATCCTGGGACGATATACAATGTGCCTGGAACAAGTATTACCGGAGGTCATTACTGGAGGCAGAGTGAAGTACACAGGATACCGTAAGCGGAGTCGGTCCCGCTTGTTCTCCGCCGCACCGCCATCGCGCCACGCTGTATAAATAAACAACGGCTTTTCCTTCCGGGTTCATGAATCAAATACTCGTTAAAATGTTGCCTTATTGTTTTGTCGAATTCCGGACTTGTGAATTCGATTTACTCGTGTTTGTAATACGAAAAGTACACAATAATTCGCGTTAATCCATGCGATTCATACGCATTCCTTCTATCTGTGTGGACCACCTATTTTAATTGAGGATGTCCTATGTGTTCTACCACTTTGATCTAGTACGATTTAGAAGGATCAATTACTATGGATTACAAAACCCAAGTTCAGAAGATGTTATGTCCGTTGAGGCCTTTCATGTTTTTTAACTACTGATCTGATTCGACGGCTTCAAGCTGACTCCGAAGCACTTCAGAAATGTTGCCATACTTCAATCGGCTACCGATTATGTACAGGCCAACGCGCCGCCGCGCCGGGCTACCTAACTTTTTATTGACAATTTTATTATACCACGACAATACTGCACACATCACCATCAAGTGTTGATTCAACAAACATCTCCTCTCAATTATACGAGACTGACACTTCACTTATTTTGTCAATATCAAGAAGAACCTGGAAAACGTTTCATTACACGTAAACGTTTTCTCAAAATGTTTTTCTTCATAACAATATTTTCTTTCTATTTAACCTACTCGAACATTACTCGAACCGTGGTATATACCTAGTACCAATGATCTACTGTTGGTACGTAATAAAACTGTTTTGTTCTTATTATTTAATCTATAAATTATTTATTATTGAGACACAATAAAACCGCGATCGAATCATTCGTATTTTGTTATTTGAAACGTTTGTAACTTTGTACACAGATCACTATTTCCGCGTAACTTCTATTTATCATTGTACCTACATGTAAACTTGTACGGCTTCATGATATTCGATATGGTAAGTCCTCCTATATTTTATTGCCATCATAATATATACATTTATACTGGCCTTTAGCTTCAGTAGTTAGTGAGTAATAGTCGATGAAACTATGGAACCCTTTCCATAGTTTCATCGACCCAACACGCAGTTGACCGGTTTTTTTCTGGGGTTTCTCAAAATTTTGAGGTTTCAAATGTGTAAAAATTCCACATAAATCGGTTAGTCTGCCAAACTGGGTGTCTTCGGAAAATATCGGAAAAGTATCTGTTGAAAGACAACTCATCGTATTCCGACTGGGGGCTTGAGAGCCAGTTTTAATTCTTTCTTTTACTTCACCCTTTCGTTGCCTGCAAGTCCTGCAACGCATCAATGATGCCTTTGGTGTTGCTGATGTTCATGGGCAACGATAGCTGCTTACCATCAGGTGGATCGTCAGCTCGTTTGCCGGCTATTTCCATAACAGAAACTTTATCATAGCAATTAAATACCGATGGCTCATTTACCGGGTTCAACTCTCGATTGCAAGGACAATGAGCTTCCGGGTTCGTTCAACGTTTTTCAGGCAAGTACCGTGCAACGATTCGATTATAGTTTATATAAACGAATTGTAGGAAATGCGCAATTAAAGACTGGAACGACCATGGAATTTACATTATCGAAGCAAAATAAATGTCAAATCACGTTTCAGTGGGTGAAATTGCCGCTTATTTAATTGATTTCTCCACTCAAGCATTTCTATAATTACGTTAGTGAATGTTTATCGCAAAGTATTTCAACATCATGTCCTAAATTTTTGTTTATTAATAGATCACGATATGAGTTTTGAATATCAACATAGAAATAGACGACAGAAATAAATGTAGCAGATAAAAGTTACCTACATCCACGGACCTAAAAAAAAGACGGACATAATCCCAAGAACAAATTCAGTGAAGCACCCATAGGAATACCAACTCTGTATTCGTACAAGTACACACACCCACACATTGACACCATAAGGCTACGACATTGACACCATCGCCAATCAAAAATTATAAAATTACGCACACATGGTAAGCGAGCTGTCAGCTGTCAGCTGTCAGCTTCACTCTCGATTAGACAAGGTTACGTCTGTTCTTTTTTTATGTCTGTGCCTACATCGAATTTATCCGGAAATGAAAGCACAATGTATTTGCATGTTGATAAATTCTTGTTTTATCTATATTCAACTCCGCTATTTATCTTATTGTTTCCTTATGGCACGTAAGTTCAATAGGTTTTATTTTTAAGTCTGTGTATTTAATTTAGTGTAATAATAAATTAATGATATTTTAGTTATTTTTCGCCATCAAAAGAGTCTTTAAGCAGGACTAAAATCCATTAAATGTTCGACAAAGTTATTTTAAGATTGTTCAAGGCTAATGAAATCAACGTAAACATAAGCGGAAAAATTTAATTTGTTATTGTTAGCCCTACAAAAGATTAGGAAAAAATTTGAAACAAGATTGGAAAATAATTGATACACAATACATCAGTGTTATGATACTATTCGGCAGAGCGATTCTTAATTCTATATGTATCTGGGTCAAGCAAATAGATAAATCATAATATATTTAGCACGTAATAAATCAATATGGCTGCTATAATTAATTTCGTTGGAGTACCTCACAGAACATTTAATATACCTATTGATTAATAAATAGTCATCATGGCCGCTTGGGCAAGAATGTAAGCGCGGTACTGAACTCACTCGAACTGGTTTGTACTGTGTAGCGATGACACGTGTTCATGTTGTTTTTTTTACACAATGACATGATGGACAAGTCACAAGACACTCGGCGCTCCTTGTCAGCTGCGCCTAATCTTTTCTGAAAAACTTGTCTCTTCTCTTCTTTCTTTTTCTTCATTAACCTGATGTTGAGTTTTCTAGAACGTAATGAGATTCATTAGACTGTTTGTATGTAGGTAACTTAGCCATCGTTAATTTTTGGAAATATTAACATGACTAATTTAAATATAATAACGTAGGTGAGTAATGATAATAATTTACACTATTAACAGTAATATAAATTATGTGAATCTTACCTACATATACTCCAGTCACATTCGGTTTGGACTCGATGTAAACAAACCGTTGCCTAGCACTCACAAACAAACAGGTGCATGAAACTTTTTGTCGTAATAAAGTGCGTTTGAACTATCTGCAGTTCGGTATAATATTGGTAGCATTGAAATAAGACCACCTATCAAGACCGGTTCCACTGTTTATAAATCCAATCTATCAAATTCTATATTATTTATTTTGCAATAGTTTAAAATAACACGGAATAGTTACGTATAAAATCGATATAATTAGTCTGTTTTATAATACATAAACATAAATAAAATGTTATTCGGCTTTGTTTAATTTCTTATAAACAATTTTATGCTCATGTATATTGGGTGGAATGAAATATCTGTTTAATCTGTATTTCGAAAAATACCACGACCAAGTTGCGAAGCATGTAAGCGCCATTATAGCTGTAAGGTTTTCGTAGTCATTTCTCTTTACAGTCATAGGCAAGCAGATCTTAAAACAATAATGTTATGAAAAGGTTTGAAGTCGCTTCACGTAATTAAGGATATGGGATTGTGAGTTATTCAATGATGAAAATTGTTTTAAGATGTTGGTTTTTACCTCGTTTTCTCTTCGTTTGTTATTTTTATAGGTCAATAGTAAGATAATGAAGACGTCACAAACGTTGTAATGATTATTTAGTTATATAACACTTATTTCGTGTGCGATATACAAACCAGTTGTTGAAACCCTACAAAGGAATTTTAATGGTTTGTTTACATCGATTCCAAACCGAATGTGACTGGAGTTTAGATACCTATTCACTATGTTAAATTATGATAACTTCCTAAATACCTACTAACTATGTAGAGTTTTTAATATGATGAATTTGTAAATAAAATCAGTTCAAGGTAGTAAAGTAGGTAAATTGTAAATTTAGTAGTTAAATTGCGTCCGTTTGTTTGATTATATTAAAAAAAGATAATGTAACCTACACCTTAATAAATTCTTTTTATTGATTTAGTTACTCTAGAGCAGCTACACTCAACGTCAGGCTTTTGTAGTGGCCCATCTGGGGTTACTTTATTTTATAATAATCGCGAAAACCTAAGAATTCAATTATGTACCATTTTTTTATTTCGCTGTTTTGAGGCCCGCGATAGCATGGCTATATAACACGTGTTTGTGACCTGTATGAAAAAAGGTTGATAACTACTGCTCTAGCGGTACACTACTTATTAAAATATTTTGCATCCATCAATTTGGCACTTGGCAGTGACGAGGTACATCACGTTTGTAGCTAGATAGATACCTACTACACTACAATACTTACGAGTACGATATTATATATATAATTTTGCTTCAAAAAGGACAATAAATAATGATGAATTCATAAATGTACCTACTTAATCAAATTAAATTGATACTGTCGATAGTTGGTACCTTCGTATTTATTCATAAGTTCATCGTTGACTATTTTACTAATAATACATTGCTGTACGTACCTACGTATCTTGATACTAAATATCTACTAAATACATAGGAAGCTTCTACCTACTTAACGTGATATAATCGTGCAAATACATAAATGCCACACTATCGATCGCTACAAAATATGTATTTCCGTAGAGTTTGACAACAAGTCGAGAGACAAAAAATGTGTACCCACCTAGTTAGAAACTTTCGCCTATTTTCGGCTTAGTTTGGATTACGAAACAGCTTGCGAAAGCGATTGTTGCGCCACACACCGACGTCGCGGCGCCGCGCATTTTTAACCGCGCTTCAACCGCGATATCATCGGAACCAGTATTCAAATACCAATTAACACGATATCAGTCGACGTGGGAGTTCCGAGGCTAAGGTAGCTCTCGTTCACTCGGAGCCGCGAGAGCCGCGAGACGCGATTCCTTTGATACGAAGATACGTGAATATGCAAACAGAAAAACTAGCGCATACGCACATGCAGTGGATCCTAACAAGAATGTTGAGCAGGTAGGCGAGTCGAGTACAGTATCTTCGTGTAAACTAGATAGAGATGGTACGAGCGCCGGTAAGCTACATGACTTGGCCGGGAACTGGTTCAGGCGAGCGGGACGGGCGGGCCGGAGGGCGCGGGCCCCAGACGAGGGACGTCATTGACCTGCGCCCTCTCCCCCCCATCCCTCGCCCCTGTGGCGACACCCGCGCGAACCGTAACTTCATTGTATTGCTGCACTGCGAATCAAATTCGATGTAGCGGAGACGTTTTTGCCGCCCGACAGCGTTAGTCGAGGAAATTCTATTAAATACCTTTTAAGTATGACACGTAGACAGAGAGGACCGGAATGAAATTTTACGTTGGAGAGGTGATGCACTAAACATATTAAAACGTGACTGCTAAGATTAACTCGACAGAGTAGATCGCAGCGAGAAACAACGAGCGCAAAGGCACGATAAAAAGTTAAACAAAAACTTTAAGAAGGTCGAGCTAGGTAAAGCGAGGCATGTGAACACAATTTTGGATACCCCTGTCGCGATGTCGCGGTCCCGGTCGGTCCGTTCACGCTGGGTCAACTCCATTATTTATTTAAGGATATGGATCCCGTCCTTGTTGGTGTATCTTAGATGTAGTAAAAGGAAACTATTTTATTTTAAGTATTTTTGTTTGTATCTAATTAGTATCTAATTAGATACAAACAAAAATACTTAAAATAAAATAGTTTCCTTTTATACTTGCGACTCCGTATGAAGTTAAAATAATGCTTTTTATATTTATCGCTACGTAGCTTCATACAAATGACATATCAACGCCACAGACGTAATGCAGACGTCGACACTTTCGTTCATCTATATGTCGGACGTAAAACATTACGAGCGCGGCCGCGGTCATCTACGAAAATAAATACTGAAAACATTAAATTTACTGTGTGTTAATAATAGACCTAACTACAAAGGCGTTTCTTTCGATAGTAGGTACTTTTAAACATTGTCATCGACGTTACCGACTATATTATTATCACGGACGTAAAAAAAAGACGGACGTAATCCTAAGAACAAATTCAGTGAAGCACCCATAGTAATACCAACTCTGTATTCGTACAAGTACACACACCCACACATTGACACTATCTTGATATGACATTGACACCATCGCGAATCAAAAATTACAAAATTACGCACACATGGTAAGCGAGCTGTCAGACAAGACTCTTACTATACAGGCTGCAAGTAAAGTTAGTGATCACAGCACTGGTATGCCAGTAGGCAACTGCAATGGCAAGTGCATGATTGGCATGCCATGCCATTGCAGACTGCTCGAGTTAATTCCTAAGGCAAGGTAAGGTAAGGTCTATGACGGGGTTTAGCGATAATAACGATTGTTATCGTTCATTTTTAGCAGCGACTGATCAAGAGATCTGACCGCCCTAGGCTAATTAAGAGGACGCGCCCCCGCCAAAAAAGTAGTGAGTAGAGTAGGAACTCTTGATTGGCATGGTTAGAACTACAACATACCAAAAATTCAGAATCATTCCGCTGAAATCGAATAAATAGACTATGGGGGGAGGGGGGGGGGTTAGCGCCCCCTTAAGGAGAGCACACGCGATATGGGGGGTCGTGCCCATTGGGACTCTTGTTTGGCATGATTAGGACTACAACATAGTAAAAATTCAGAATCATTCCGCTGAAATCGAATAAACAGACTTGGGGGGGGGGGGGAGTGCCCCCTGGAGGAAAAAATACTCATTTGGGGGGGTCGTGCCCATTGGGACTTTTGATCAGTACGGTTAGGACTACAACATACCAAAAATTCAGACCAATCCGCTGAAACCCACTTTTCAAACAATTAGTCCTTTTAACTAAAAAGTGCAAACGTGTTAGAAAAAAATCTAAATTACTTGTCTACTTGATAACTAAATTTTAACTACTAAATTGTCCGTTTACACATGTTAATTTACTTAAAATTTAGTTACCTAATTAACAGGCATAAACCGAACATTATTACGAGGTAGTCTAAGCAATAAGTTCAAAATGATGAAAAATATAGATACTGCCCTTAAAAATACGTGCGATAGCTCATTCTGTCCGGAATGATGTCTAGAAATATGTTTCGGAAGCGTTTACCAGCACGTAAAAAATTGCTAAAGTTATTAAAAAGATTCTTAAAGAAAAGGAATTTCCAAAAAATAACTCCTGACTCCCAGAACTCTACGTACTTAACGAGATCACGCCATAAAAGTTAAAAAAAATTAATACTTTGTTTATAATAATTTTATAACTTGAACAAATAATTTTTTCGTTTTTATATCGAATCGAAATTAAAAAATTGAAAAAAGTTTTTAACTGTACTTTGTTATACATCGTTGTTTTTGTTATTTTTAGGAGTTTCAGAAAAAAAATATAAAAAAGTTGAGAATTTGTTTATAACACATTGTTAAGTTAAAAAACAATGAAATTTTTGATAAAAAAAATTGTTTTTTTACACTTCTATTGAAGATGGTCAATTATGATTTTAAAGAAAAAACATTTCTTAACTAATAATTTAAACAATAGAAATATTTAAAAAAGCGGCCAAGTGCGAGTGGGACTCGCCCATGAAGGGTTCCGTAGCAGCAAGTAACATAATATAAAAGTTCTTGTAGTTCGTTGTAACTTTGAACAATGTTTATTGCCGTTTACGATTTATGACGTATTAAAAAAAACTACTTACTAGATCTCATTCAAACCAATTTTCGTTGGAAGTTTGCTTGGTAATGTACATCATATATTTTTTTTAGTTTTATCATTCCCTTATTTTAGAAGTTACAGGGGGGGGACACACATTTTACCACTTTGGAAGTGTCTCTCGCGCAAACTATTCAGTTTAGAAAAAAATTATATTAGAAACCTCAATATCATTTTTATAGACCTATCCATAGATACCCCACACGTATGGGTTTGATGAAAAAAACATTTTTGAGTTTCAGTTCTAAGTATGGGGAACCCCCAAAATTTATTGTTTTTTTTTTCTATTTTTGTGTGAAAATCTTAATGGGGTTCACAGAATACATCTACTTACCAAGTTTCAATGGTATAGCTCTTATAGTTTCGGAAAAAAGTGGCTGTGACATACGGACGGACAGACAGACAGACATGACGAATCCATAAGGGTTCCGTTTTTTGCCATTCGGCTACGGAACCCTAAAAACGATTATAAACAATTAAATATTATTATTAGGAAAAAAATCTTTCAAAAATCATAATATTTTGTTTAGAATAAGGTATTAAAAAAATTCTTGAAAGTATTGAAATAGTCCATTTGTTTATTTATAAAAAAGTTATAAAAAATGATCGAATTTTTTTTTCAAGTCAGTATATGTCTTTTATGAATGCAAAAACGATTATGTAATAATAAATTGGAATTTTTTTTTCAATAAATTTTTTTGTTCAACTTATAAAATTATTATAAACAAAGTATTAAAAAATTTTAAAATTTTATAGTGTGATTTCGTTAAGTATGTATGTAAGAAAGGCTCCACGAAGCTTTTTTAAACTTTTTTTTAGTGTACAATGAAAATGGAACTTCGAGAAATTTTTTTTAATTAATAAAATCGTCTAACTTGAAAAATTAACTATAAGAAAAATTTCCTACGGAAGCATATTCTTTAAAGTGTTCCGAATAAATCATAATTTTTTTAAGTTTTTTAATTAATAATTAACACCTTGAAAAAAATATTGAGCGTGACGTAATCAGTTTTGACGCCGCGCGTGCAAGCTAAAAATGCCGCGTGGAGGCCCATTTTCAGTGTTAAATTAAAATTATAAATAATGGAGATAGAGTTCTGGGAGTTGGGAATTGGTTTTAGGAAATTCCCTCCTCTTTAAGAATCTTTTTTTTTAATTTCTTAAATATTAACAGTTTCGGGGTTATTAAATAAAAATGAAATACCTTTTTTTTGCAACTTCATTTTTTTAATAACTTTTGCAATTTTTTACGTGCTGGTAAACGCTTCCGAAACATTTTTTTAGACATCATTCCGGACAGAATGAGCTATCGCACGTATTTTTAAGAGCAGTATCTCTATTTTTCACCATTTTGAACTTATTGCTTAGACTAAGGCGGATTAAACAAAACTCACACTAGGCACTCCGTTGCCAGCTCACCCACTCGCTCGACCACCGATCGATTCGAGTGCTTTTTAAAATTTCAAAATTTATTGTTAAAATCAGGGACTCTCAAGCGCATCTAGTTATAGTGTTTTGTCTCAGTCTAGTTGAAATATGTAGGGTAGATGCAGTGATGCTAGATTAGTGCATGCGAAGACACGATTTTAGCGCGCCCCCCCAATCCTCGCGCCCTAGGCTGCAGCCTAATTAGCCTAAGGGTTAATCAGGCCCTGATTTTTAGACGACTTTTATTTGTACATAGTGGTAAGTATGTAAATAGATAAGAGAAATTAATTTTGACATGATATATGATAATATGAGGTCGTAAAGTATATTTCATACCGCTAAGTGTGTTCCTATCCCGAAAATGTTTGGCAGAACAACGTTTGCCGAGTCAGCTAGTAATTTTATAATAAATTATCACTGTAAATGCTTACTCTGACTACTACATTATTATTTACCGCATCAAACTCATTTCACGTTACGCTTGACACGTTTTACAAAACGAAAAATTTCCCTTACACAAAACGCTATAGGTATGTCGGAACCAGAGATTAAATACGATTTCCTTAACAGGGTTAGTTGAAATGAAGGCTGTCGAAATACAAGACGTTGCTAAACAATTGCCAAAGTGTAAATGGAATAAAGAAAGGTGTTTACAACAATTACAACATCAAAGGGGGCTTATGCGAAAGCTTGGAAGCAAAATACATTGTTTGGATTTATTTTTAAACACTTTTTATATTATTTCAGAAAGGTACCTACTCACTAAATATAGTTCCTTTTCGTGCAAACGACAGAGTCTATTTATCCTACCTTTAATATTTTCACACAGCAGATGTCTAAACAAATAATGAACCCTCATTTGTTTTCCTTCTACGGACAAATCTCATTTCATTCGGGGTAATGTTGAAATGTGGATGAAATAAACTAAATAATACATAAGTATCGCGGTATTATTTAGGTTGTGGTAGATTTATTAAGTTAGATGGTACATTTATTGTCAAACTGCAATGCTCGTATTAATTTGAACTCTTCATGAATCCGTGATTCGCAGGGCTCGGTAAAATTTCGAATCCAGTATATCGTAAAGATCGTATCAACAGGTATGGAATTTTTTTTACGAGTCTTATTTAGTAAACAATCTCATTAAAAGAAATGAATCTATACTAATATTATAAAGCTAAAGAGATTGTTTGGCTGAAACTGTCCGTCTGTCTGTCACCAGGCTGTACCCGAACACTTCGTGCGCGAAATCGACTCGCACTTGGCCGGTTTTAAGGCCTACGACATGATTTAACGAATGCTATTACAAATATAATGCTGTACTCTACTATGTTTCATTTACGTAACACAGATACATATGTACCTACTCGTACATACCCCCGATTGAATAATATTTATTCAATTCATTTTATTATGTAATCATCGTTCTTTAGACACAAAATATTGGAGACTATTATTTTACTTTACGAATGATCGTCTCGTTTAAAACGATCGATGTTTCGAGTTTATTTGTTAATGGGAACTATTCATATATATTCTAACAAATATTCAGAGCTGACGAAGGCTGCTCGATGTCCGTATGGTATTAAAGATTCTTACAGTTCCCTAAAGTCCTTAGTAGGTACTTACCTATTCTTATGTGAAGTCTTCTCAGTTATGGAAGGTAAACCTGCAACAAAGAACACAAATCATATTATTTATAACGCTCTACATACAACTACAACTGATGTTTGCAAGAATTGTGCTCAAAATATTTTCCACATGATCGCACTTTTGTACTTGTTATAGAAGTATCTACATAGTAAACAAATAAGTATATTATTTTTAAATATATTCAAGCTTCATAACAATAGATTTTTTAAGCCGTGAGTTTGGACATGAAAATGATCCCCTCTGACATAAGAAATAAATTTTGTGTTGAGAATATTTAAAAATCTACACATTTAAATTTCATTGTTCTTAATGACTTCCACGTACAATAATTAAGACTAGTACACAACCGCAATAATACATAATATGCCTTATGGAGTTCAAATTACCTTTAAGTGTAATCTTTACATGGGAAACATCCAATGATGTCTTTCGTGTAATACTGTGCGTAAAGTTACTATTATTAAAATAATATCATTTTAGGCAAAGTTAAAATAAAAAAGTGTTATAGTAGCGTACCTATTTCGCTTTATTATTTAAGAGATATATCTACCTAATAAAACCTGGTTTCATTCAAGAATATAGTCGCGTGTCACGAAGCTATAATTTTACTCTGTGATAATATGATAATAATTAGAGATGAAACGGATATCCGATAACTGTCCGATATCCGGCCTTGTCTTCACTATCCGGCAAGATACCGGATAGTAATTTAATATCCGGCCAGATACCGGATAGCAAAATTCAAAAATTAATAAATAAATACACCGTTTATTTATATAGTCGCACGTCAAAAATGTTTGTTTTATGAATTAGTTTAGTACTCAAAATTAACAAGTGGCAAATTGTGGTGAATGAATACTAAATTTTCCGCATTTGTTGGTAAGAGGCGACTCCACTTGGCTTCGAATACCAGATCAGCTGCTGAAAATAGTCTTTCGCTGTAAACGCTATTGCCAGGTGCTGAAAGATAAAATCTAGAGAACCTTCACAACTGTGGGTACTGATTTGAATTAACTGACCACTAAATGTATTGGTCGTGATTGCGACCGATTCGAGATGTCTTTAAGAAAAAGTCAATCTCGTTAGCAATTGTATTTTGTTTTTCTTGATCACGACAATCACTACTATAGGACCGAATATCCGGTATCCGGCCAAACCACTATCCGTTTCATCTCTAATAATAATGATATAACTTTAAAAGAGTATATTATCAAACTATTGTTGGTTTGCCGTAAACGCTGTGTTTGTGAAGGGCTTTTGTAATATTTTCACCTTGGCCTCTTTCAAACAGATGCAAAGCTTATAGGATTTATGTACGTAAATATACATATACTCGTAATTATTTGGAAATACATAGCTAGAATACCTACAATATTTTAGCTTTGCTTAGTAGGTACTTTTAAGGGGTCCGTAATCAAAACGGAACGCTTATGAGTCTTATGGTATAATTTTGTCATGTCCGTCCGTCCATCTGTCCGCAGAGTAGCACAGAATTGATTTTAAAAGGAAAACTATCTCGGCTATCTTAGCTTAAGTCGCTACTTAATTAATAACCGTCGATGAACTCACAACTGCGGAACTTAATTCCACATTTACGCGTGGCCTCATGGCATCCTGATGGCCTGACACGCACTTGGTCCCATTTATAAACGGTTTAATTTAGCTTGGCCTGATTGTTTGTTTGGGTCAAATCTTGCAAGCTGAATTAGACCTACTTCCATTTATTCTAAGGAGTTGAAATTATACACATTGCTTTAGTCCTGATGACAATGCATTTTTGTGATAAGCTTAATACAATACACAGGTTTGGCTCCAGGCGAGGGAACTCTTTAATGGTTAACAGCTCAGTCGCAATTTTTTTTCTTTAGTATCTATCTACATTGATGTTATAAAACCGTGTATTTAGTTTTTTAAACTATTATTTTATAAATGTCTTTATTTGGGCGGCAGATCACAACGCGCACTAGCTTTTTTTTATTTAATCTTCTACAAAGAACGTTTAACAATTTTACTGTAAGAATTTCACCTCAGTAAAGATCTTTTTTTTGGAACGAAGTTCCTTATCGCGCGTTGGAAAGGGGGCTAGTCGGAAAAAATTGGGACGAAAATTTGTAACGACATTTTTTGCCGTCGTTTATTAATTAAAGCGAGTTACTAGGCGACCAGAAGTTTTCGAGGGTGCGACAGTACAATCATAGTATGTGGCTGTCTTATTCACTCTTCGGTATTTAGCATAGGCACAACAGGGACGTCCATATCACGATCATGCACATTGGGGCATATTACATTGTCAATAATATCACGATATTGTGATATTACTGATAGTGTAATAGGCCGTATCGCAGTATCGTGATAATATCACAGAATATTCGGAAATCTTGAAATCCGCGATACTAAGGGGGCGTGGCTTCAATAATACGCTCTGTCGTTCTCGTTGATGACATAAGGAAAAAAAAGACTTGAAAGAGTTCATTTTTGTATTTGAAACGTTCCCGTCTTTGTGGAATCCGAACAATAGATCTAATACGAGTAGGTATATAAAATTCTCGTGTCACGCTTTTTTGAAGTTGAACTCCTCCGAAATGGCTTGATCGATTTTCGTGAATCTTCGCGTGCATATAGGGTGGAGAATCGGACAACATGTATTTTTCATCCCCCTACCCTTAAAATTTTTTTGGCAGAACAACGTTTGCCCGGTCAGCTAGTCTAATATATAAAATTCTCGTGTCATGGTGTTAGAAGTTGAACTCCTCCGAAACGGCTCGACCGATTTTCGTGAATCTTAGCATGCATATCGGCTAGGGTGGAGAATCGGACAACATCTATTTTTCATCCCCCGAAATGTTAAGGGTGGGTCCACCCCTAAATTTTTGGCAGAACAACGTTTGCCGAGTCAGCTAGTATAATATAAATACTATCAAAAAGAATGAAGACCTCAACAAGAACACAACCCTCGGTGCCAAAAACTGTCATTTCCCGGGATCTTTTTTAATTATTAACTCTCAATTCCACACAGACAAAGTCGCGAGTAGGAGCTAGCTATATAACACGACTTACTCTAGTAAATTCAACGACGAACTGATGATGATATTATTGAAAATGTAATAGCCCAATTTCAATACTTGCGATATTGCGATACTAGGATCGTGATAATATTGACAATGTAATATGCCCCATTAAGTTATTAGGATTTGTTCTATCACTGTCGCTCTTCCGCATATTGATTGGCATGACGGGAGAAATGGCAATAATAGCTTAATGTGCATGATCGTGATATGGACGTCCCTGTTGTGCCTATGCTAAATACCGAAGAGTGAATAAGACAGCCACATACTATGATTGTACTGTTGCACCCTCGAAGACTTCTGGTCGCTTAGTATTAATCGAAAGGAACTTCGTTCCATCCGGGTATCCCTTGACACCTCTCATTTTTAGGGTTCCGTAGCCAAATGGCAAAAACGGAGCCCTTATAGATTCGTCATGTCTGTCTGTCTGTCCGTCCGTATGTCACAGCCACTTTTTTCCGAAAGTATAAGAACTATACTGTTGAAACTTGGTAAGTAGATGTATTCTGTGAACAGCATTAAGATTTTCACACAAAAATAGAAAAAAAAAAACCAATAAATTTTGGGGGCTCCCCATACTCAGAACTGAAACTCAAACATTTTTTTTTCATCAAACCCATACGTGTGGGGTATCTATGTTTTCAAAAATGATATTGAGGTTTCTAATATCATTTTTTTCTAAACGGATTTGCGCGAGAGACACTTCCAAAGTGGTAAAATGTGTCCCCCCCCCCTGTAACTTCTAAAATAAGAGAATGATAAAACTAAAAAAAATATATGATTTACTTTACCATGCAAACTTCCACTTAAAATTGGTTTGAACGAAATCTAGTAGGTACCAAGTTTTTTTTTAATACGTCATAAATATTAAATCGTAAACCGCAATTTACCTCAATCAAAGTTACAACGAACTACAAGAACTTTTATATTATGTTACTTGCTGCTACGGAACCCTTCATGGGCGAGTCCGACTCGCACTTGGCCGCTTTTTTTATTTAAATAAATAATTTTAAAAAATGCCCGCATAGAAATAGTTTTTTTTAATAGTAATTAATTTTACTTCTGATAATGATATTATTACAAATAAATTCGAGGGTACTCGTTAGAAGCTATTTTAACAATTTTTAAGTTTCTCAACTAGTGGCAAAACAATGCGTGCTAATATGTAGCGAAGTGTGGACGGACGACAAGTCGACAAGATGGCTGACGGTGAAAGTGGACGGTGTCCGGCTAGCGCGGCTGTCCGGCTGGCCGAGCGGACCGTTCATTCCGATACACACAGCTAAATGCTCTAACTTGTTATTCTAGCCACTCCCAGCGATCTGCTTAGCTTGCAACATCGTAAAATCTGCGAAACTATTTTAAAACTCTGAATGTTGGATCCTGTGAGTTAGCTCATTATTCTTGCTCTAAGAATGTCCCATATTGTATAAATCTTATAAATATCCCAAAGAAATACTTCTTAGAAGAATTAATCTAGTTCTTAATACATGAGGATTCATACACCGAATAAATCTGTTGTTTAACGGCTACGCGGAAAACCTTCGCGAGTAAAAAAATGTTTGCAATATTTCAATGCTAAGTGTAGGAACAAAAAGCTTGAAATTTAAATAGTGACATTGATCTGAAACAATTCAGGTCACTCGGACGATTTCTCGGACTTGCTACGTATCCGGAAGGTGGCTGTCTATTACGACATGCGGCATTACAAGTTACAAGTATTCTGTCTCTGCCTAACTACAATCTATCATAGTAAAATACAATACTATTAATCTATACTAATATATAAAGAGGAAACATTTGATTTTTTGTTTGCATTGAATAGGCTCCGAAACTACTGAACCGATTTGAAAAATTCTTTCACTGTTAGGAAGCTACACTATCCCCGAGTAACATAGGCTATATTATATTTTCAAAAAAATTACGAATCCTTAATAAAACTCCAATAATGTAACCCAAGGTGTAAAAAAATAAGAAAACCGAAGCAAAGCGAGGGCAGTTACTCGTAAATAATAACTGTGATTTTATACACATGTAGGCGGCCTTTCTGTTGGGCTTTTTATTTTATACTTTTCGAATCTATTGGCTTTGTCACGCAAATTATAAGTATGTTTTTATCATAAAAAAAAAAATTAAAAATTAATATTTTGATTTTAGTGTAAGAAAAGAAAGGGCATCACGCTGCAGCAGTATGATGGTATGCTCCAGGGCTCCCTAATTACACCTTGCAGTGGGCCGCTAATTTCATACGGGAATGGGATTATCAAGCGAGAAATCATTTGCTAGTTAAATAAAAAAAACTGGTCTCGCACATGTCATGTTTATTTTTTAAATAATTTGATTTTTCTGATTATAATAGCTCGATAACCATTGAATTCCTGAACGAGCATTCTAAATCGGCAGATTTTTGCTCTATCACAAGTAGAGTCTATAATAATATGTTCGTGATAAGCGTATGCGTTTTTTTCACGTCGCCAGTAAGTAGATCCCTTTAACAATTCGAATAATGCGCGTTTGGTGGTCTAATAATCATAACCGAATCGATTGACGACTCAGCTCAGGTATGTTGTTTGAGATTAATCGAGTTTGTAAGAGCGGGCTGTACAAAGGAGCTTTGTGATCAAATTTCTCGGTACCGGCGTCCGACGTCACTCCGAGCCAAATTAACAAGTATGTAGTTCATAAACCTCTGTTCTGAAATAAGTTATCATACGTTTTTCTGGACTAATGAACATTTATAAATCAATAACGCTCTGCCCGCGGCGTTAACCGCGTGATCTATCTGTGTGCAAAATTTTATGAAAATTCGTTTACTAATTTTTGCGTGTAAGAGTAACAAACATCCATATATCCTTACAAACTTTTACATTTATTTACATTAGTAGGATAGAAGGATTTTTATGCTTTTTAACCGACTTCAAAAAATGAGGAGTTATTCAATTCGACTGTTTTTTTTAGTGTTTGTTACCTCAGAACTTTCGACTGGGTGAACTGATTTTGATGATTATTTATTTAATCGAAAGCTGATACTTGTCATGTGGTTCCACTTAAATTTGAGCGATCCCTAACTTTGAAGTCGGTTATTTTTTGTTAAGAACTATCTGATGTTATAATAGTGGCTCGAAAAGAAGAAAGTCTATTGTACCTATATGTACTTAATTATAACTTTGCAATGTGTGTATTTTATTAGGCTCTTTGTTTGTGGGTGTACTGGTGAACAAAGTCTTAATTTTAATCTCCCTCTTCATCGGATGATTTATATTTCAAACAGTCATTTTATTTAATTTCATAAATCTTTGTTAATTTTTTCTGCAAAAGGCCTCTAGAGCATTTAGATAATCTAAATTTTACTAACAAAAAATAACCGACTTCAAAATTACTCAAAAACCACTTGTCAGATCTCGTTCAAACTTACGTGGGACCACATGACAAGCATCTGCTTTCGACTAAAAAAAGAATCATCGAAATCGGTTGGCGGGTTATTGAGTTATTTGTCCATTTGTCACGCACTTACTTAATGCAAATTTAAGACTTATATGGTTTTCTCATGGATGCCGTCGTCAGATCAATAAAATTTAAGTGAGACCACATGACAAGCACCAGCTTTCGTTTAAAAAAACAATCATCAAAATCGGTTCACCCAGTCAAAAGTTCTGAGGTAACAAACATAAAAAAAAATACAGTCGAATTGAGAACCTCCTCCTTTTTTTGAAGTCGGTTAAAATGTTTTGAGTGTATGTACTTAGTACTTATGTGTTTACAACTTTGTAAAGTCCCTCGGGTAACATGTTCCCCTTGTATTTGAATCTATTGATTCAAATTGTCATAGTTTTAGTCATCGCACTCTTCGGCCCTTCGGGATGTGGTCGAGGCATGCCAAAATAAAACTTTTAATTAAAGCACCTATAAAGGACCCATTAGCCTACGTAGTACGTTATCTGTTATTTATCTATGTATCGTTAATTAAACAATTAAATTTCAATCAAATTGTTATAACGCACGCACATTCGATCTATATACCGAAGCAATTAAATTTAATTGTGAACAGTTACAATGGAACTTATGTACAATTTGCAATCAATGTGGTTTGCCCTTGACACTGAATTAAAGTAGTACCGAGACCATTTGATTATTGTATTATGATATTATGGTTCTGACTACTGTGTCAAGTCACGCTCATAAACGACAACTCGAGCCGCTGATAAACTAACGACTTACGTCAATAGTAAGTAATCGAATGTTATTTGGGACCAATCTGTGATAAAATCGTTGTATGGACTAGTATTCATGTTGTATGGACTTCGGGCGGTCGTAGGGTTATCATAGCATATTGATTATTACGGTCACTTCCGTTGACCACAAAACCGCAAAGGTAGTTTGATACAGTAGGTCTGGTAAACATATAGACACAGAGTCATCTTTTTTTAAATTGTGGACAGAATCAGTAGTACAGTTTTATAACAATAACAATGTGTGTAATGTAATGTTCTAACGCAAATACTAGTAACTTTACACATAAATCGGAACAAAAAGGCTGATCATGATCATGTAGATATCTCGCTCTCGCCTTTGAAGCTCAAAACGTCGTAACCTAGAGATTCTAGCGCTCATTTGAGAATTAATAGTTCTAAATCAGCCGGTGTCAGTTGGCGTTGAATTATGAATCATGATGGCGGCTGCAGCAATCTTGGTCAATTACTGAACTAATCTTGCCGCGGGTTCGCCAGGACGTGACGTCATTACTGCGATAGCTCAAATGCTCACTTCCTTTAATAACATGGACCAGCCATCGTTTTTTAATTACAATAATTTAAAACATCTTCCATAATTTCCTTTATGGTTGGATAGGTACCGTACATTATTTTAAAATAGTAGGTATACAAAGAACGAGTAAGTTTACGATCTTTAAATAAAGGATATTAAATTTCTAGCTTCGGGCGGGGAAATATCTCTACTGACCGATTAGAAAAACTTGATTACAGCGATAGGACATCATAAGTATTAGAAAATAAATGTATTTATACTAGATACTACTAAGTGCTACACAACCACATCAATTGTTTGGTAGAGTTGGCGGATAGTTTGCGGGTAGGTAGGCAATGATATTATAATGTAAAACAACGTCATGACAAAGCTCCGCTCCGCTCCGCTCCGCCCCGCCCCGCTCCGCTCCACTCAACTACGATCGCCTACGGCTCGCCTACGGCATCGGCTATGATACGCCGATCGTAGCCGATCGTGCCTCTCTCTCGCTTTTGCCGCTCTCTCGCTCGCGGAACGCTACATTTTTTCGTGCGTGCGCCCGGCGTTCATCGTTTTAATAGACGTTATCACGTCAAAAGAGGTAGATATGTCATTAGCGCGCCGACGATGAAGAGCGTAAGAACAGGCCGGACTGAACGTAGTCGCTGTGTCAATGCAAGACAATACGCACGCTTTTGTTGCTAGAAGTGCTTGACATTTGACATACAGCGTTAAAATGCCTTCGTGTATTTATACCAATGTGATTGGTGTAGTGAAACAAAAGATAAGTGTGTGTGTGTTTGTGGCTTTTTTCGGCACAGAATTTTAGGTTGATTTGTAAGGGTATAACGTATCTGTATTTTTTAAATATCATTGTAGGCAGGTAGGTGTGTTTGCGTTTCCACCTCTTTTTTTACGACAGACAGTAGGTATTTCAAAAACTCTTTATGTAACACACGGACGTCAAAAAAGAACGGACATAACCTTGTATAATCGAGAGTGAAGCATAGTAATGGCCGATCGCTTACTACGTGTGCGTAATTTTGGGGTTACCACAATATGAACATTTCCCCATTTTTTCTTTATGTAATAGTAAAATCTAAACACTAAATGTATTACTTACTGAATAGTTATTCCGTAATGTACGGTTTACACGTATTAATTAGTTAAGTAGATAACTAAATTTTAAATAAATTAATAAGGTAAACGAACAATTTAGTAGTTAAAATTTAGTACGCAAGTAAACAAAAATTTTTTCTGTTAAGTAGATGGGCGGGGCTTATCACTTAACACGTTTGGACAGACACTTTTTAGTTAAAATTTAGTAAAAATGCATAAGTAATTAAGTAGGTTGTGAATAATTGTATGAACTAAAGAGCTTTATTAAATTATTACGTTTGGACGCGCACTAAAAATTCTTCATTTAAAATTTAGTTATCTACTTAAATAGTTAATGCATGTAAATCGAATATAACACATTCCACATTCAATAAATGCAAATTATTATATTTGATGAGATTAATGAATTTTATTAATTGAAAACAGATTAAATACACTGGTTTACCCATTTAACTTATAGGGGAGGTACCTAAAAATTTTTTTTTCAAATTTTGTTCTACCATTATCTTAACGTAATTAATATACCTTAATCTATACCAAATTTCAGCTTTTTAATATTGTTAGTTTGTAAGCAATGCCACGGACAGACCGACAGACATGGCAAACATATAGGTAAGGGTTCCTTGTTATTTAGTACGGAACCCCAAAAATATATACTTTTAAACTAAAGTAAGAAACTCGAGCATTATACTATAATTTTCCCACAAATTCTGGGTATTAGCATATGCAATATTGTTGGCAACACTGACTGATTTTGTGGTTACAATTTTTCTAGTTTTATTTTGTTAATAACTTTAGGAAAAATAAAAGAAATCAGTGATTAAATTACAAGCTTACTTGTGAAAGGTGATCCCTTTATGTTTTTTAACTGAATTACTATTTTCTTGCAACTTTTAACAGCACACAAAGGCATTTTTATTATTCTTTATAAACTCCCATTGTCCGTATGACTCGAGTGCGGTCCGGCGCCGGAATGGCGGCCGATGGTGTCAATGTGTGCGTGTTTACTTGTACGAATAGAGAGTTTGTATTCCGATGGGTGCTTCACTGAATTTGTTCTTGAGATTACGTCCGTATTTCTTTAAGGTCCGTGATGTAACATTTAATAAAATACTATACCTACCTAAGTTATTGGTCGTCGATACACCACCCTAAATATAATTTGGTGTTTAAGTTCTAAGTAAGTAGCTCTTAAAAAATGCAACTTTTACTTACTAAGGGTAATTTTTAATTACTAATAAATATGAACTATAAATTTTATATAATGTGACTATCGACATAAGTAGGTATTTCTAGAAGGTACGTGACGTCCAAAACTCCAAACATTTACTATATTTATTACTACGCCAGTCGAGGAAAAGATAAGTGTATTTTCAATGTCGTTAACCCTCAGTGATAGATAGCTACTTAAGTTAATCATTGCCCTTAGCCCCTAATAAGGCTAATAACATTATTCTCGTCGGAAAAATTACCTTAGAATTCCGGCAAGTTTCTGGGAACGAAAAGGGAAATCATTAAATGTTTTCATAATTATTGGCCGTTGCAATTGTTGGTTTGCAGTTGCTGCATTTAAGTTATATAGATAGCTATGATAGGTACCTACTAAACGCATGTTCCAAAAACAACATATTATGTAGTTATTTTGAGTTTGGTCTTACTTAGGCCAAAGGCATTATTTACACTTCTAAAGTCACATAAAAGTAAGCCTATACTCCAGTCACATTCGGTTTGGATTCGATGTAAACAAACCATTAAAATTCCTTTATAGGGTTTTCACCAACCGATTTATAAATTCGCGAACCAAATAACTATTATATAACTAAATAAACATTTATAACGTTTGTGACATCTTCATTATTTTACTATTGACCTTATAACAACAACACACTAGGAGAAAACGAGGTAAAAACCAACAATTTTCATCATTGAATATCACGCTCCCTCATCCACCACCATTCCACACAATATGCATGAGCATAAAATTATTTATAAGAAATTAAACAAAGCCAAAGGACATTTTATGTTTATGTATTTTAAAACAGACTAGGTATATCGATTTTATACGTAATTATACGTAACTATTCCGTGTTATTTCAATCTATTGCAAAATAAATAATATAGAATTTGAAAGATCGAATTTATAAAGAGTGGAACGGAACAAGACTTGACGGTCTTGCCAGGTGGTCTTATTTCAATGCAGATTTAGTTCAAACGCACTTTTACGACAAAAATTTTCATGCACCTGTTTGTTTGTGGTTGCTAGGCAACAGTTTGTTTACATTGAGTCCAAACCGAATGTGACTAGAGTATAGATACCTACTAACTAGGTATCTACTGTAAACGTCTTAGATCGCGAAAACCTATTCTACGCTTTTAACCATGGTTTATTAAACCCATGCAATTCTATGATCGCATAGATATAGACATACAGAAGAGGCGACACCTATGTTTAATTGGAAAATAAAAAAAATACAAAGGAAAAACAACAGGTTATGCGAGATTAATTTGAAATCGAATAAGTTGATTGATAACGCATCCCGATAGAACATCACGAATGTCAAAACAATTGAAATCGAACGAAAAACTAACCGGATAACCCTTTGACCCGCAACGTATACATACGGCTTGATAAGTGCGCGGACATCGAGACAAAGTCGAGGCCATTAACCCCGGCTATCAGCTGAGTGACGATATCGCGCAACTGCGGGAGAATTATCTTTTCACGCTGTATTTCGGTCGTTATACCATCGCATCGCCCTTTATTACCGTCATGGCCTGATCGTCGCGGCCACCATTCTGTGAATCTACGATAGCATTTAGACTGTAAAGAACTGTAAGAGAACTGTAGAGAAGTAACCCCAGAATCCAGATGGGCCAACTACAAAAGCCTGGCGCGGGCAGGTCGCACGTAGAGTATAGCTGATTTAAAACTATGTTTTATTTGGCCCCTTTATTACCCCAGGCGGCTACATTCGAAAATTTAAAAAATAATTGTGTGTGTCAGATCCGACGCACGTCTGGAGTTTATCGCCATCGTGATGATGATGTTTCACATCATCAGAATAGGATGTACCAAGATTATTATTATCATTAGATGGCGTTGTTACTGATCAGCCATCCAACGCCATCTAGATTCTGTGTTACGAATTAGACATAACGCATAAAGTAACGGAAAATGTTTGATTTTACTCCCCATAAAATGTCATTCTGCGGGCTTAAATATGAAATCGATAAGTAGATTAAAGGAGTTAAACTCCAAAAATATTGTTTTTTTTTTGTTTATTTATTCCTAAAGAATAATTCCAACTGTTCCAACCACAAATACGTTCCAAACTTTTGAGGTTTTTCTTTGACTACAATTTGCTGTTTTCGCAAATATATCCGCTAACACAGTGACCACGCATACCACTACTGAATTATATTGTAATTGATTTACTATTTGATTTATTATATTTACCTATTACTCTGGTTTTATTTATTTTGTGATATCGCTTCATTTTTACATTTAGGACCATCGAATTGATTGTAGTGAAAAATAAATGAAGCACATTTCTGTTCTTCTTAAGTCTCTACTACTAGATGAACTCATGGACTCTACAGACTACACTCCATGCTGCGAAGTGACCGATTAGACTGATTCGATCAGTCGACAGAATTGTCGTAATTGACATTTAGTAGTTTAAGTGGTACGTAGTGTACGTGTCATGTGTGAAGTTTTTATTGGGCTTCGAGTAGGTATTGATCATACAAACATCGCAAACAACGAGCGTCCGCGCAGGTACGGTGGTATCGGCGATGCGGTGCGGTGGCGGTGCTGTACGATGCGGTGCGGACCGTACGGAGCGCAAATATCGCGACCTAGTTCGCGCAGCCGCCTCCGCGCGTCGTATCGCACTGCTAAAAATAGACGAAATATTGAGAAAGCCGCGACAGCCAACAAATCGCTTTGTTCCAACATTGTTTGTATCGATCTTTTTTCCGATAAACAACCTCACAATCGCTGATATCTAGCAGGTACCGTTATGGGTACATTTAACATCGATCCTCCCACACTATTTTTTGACTCTAGTAATACATTTATGTTCTTGGAAACCTTTTGTTGCCCTCCGCAAAACCGTGTCGCGCCTGAACCGAACTGTTGGATGTTAGAAGGTAAACGTGTCTCTTGAGGAATAGATAAATGCCTTCATAATATAAAACACTTCTTAGATAAAACACACGTATAAACACTTCTTAAAAAAATATATCAGTAAAGATTTTTTTAAGTAAGCCCGGCTACAAAAGCCGAAAGTCACCTGCCCGATGCGACACCATCGGCGATCGGTGTTGAAATTTACTCAAGTGAGCAGTCGTTCACGATTTAAAAACTCGTCCTCGTAGGCCTTGAAGCACTTGGCAATATGCCACGTAGAAAATGTTTTGAATCTCACTCAAATAAACTTCCTAATTATTTCCTAATTGGAAAATAACAGTAAGTTGTCCAGCTTTCGCTATCATACCCAAAAAGCAATCATTAAAAAAAATAGTAAGTGACCCGATTTACAATTCAGGTGTTCAACGAACTGATTAGGAAACAATGAAATAAGTAGCGTATCGGCACTTCCGCGTATCAACGTAACGTCTACGCGTCTATATCAAGATAAAATGGTGACATTGAAAAACGCTAACGCGCTAACTACTTCCTTTTGCCACAAACGCCTTCGGACTGAGTTGTTTGTATTCTCATAATTTTGTATAGTTATTTACATCGCACTGATAATAAATAAGGTTACAACGCTGCGACGTGCCGTGAGTATATTGGGGGCGCCATCAAATAACTAACGGTACACGTCATTCCGACGACAACGCACAGCTTGGTCAAACAAAAAAGGAGGTAATCGCAAGCAATTTAAATTAACTTATAGAAAATAGGCTGCACAAAAGCACGGCATGGCACCGCAATCCGGTTTCCTTCCACGTATGCGATCTCGCTCGTATGTCTCGGTATTTTACCTCGCGAGAATTGGAGGAGCGACGTTGCCAGCTAACTCGACAGTCGACACGACGACGTATTGCCAGCACTCAGCAGCCAGCACAACACTCAGGAACCACTCACAAGTCACACAACACCTGTTTCAGTCACTTCCTAACCTTCCGACACTGACTGCCGTGGGGCCTTTGTTAAGTTTTATGCTGATGTCTATAGTTGTTCGCAGGGAACACACGTATCAAAAGTCGGATGCTATCACTGACGACGACCGACACGTACACTCACGAAGACGACTCGCAATAGACTGCCAGACCAGAATCGGCCGACAGCGGACCGATTGGACCTGGGGGAGGGAAGGGGGGCTTCGCATCGAGGTCTCGTTCGCTCTCGTATTGCGAGGCTCACGTAATCACGTCCAGACAGAGTAGGGGGCGCGAAGGCGGCCGATAGGTTCCGAATTGAGCCGAGGAGTACCCGGTAATCCCGCTATCATCGTCGTTCAGAGCAGAGCTACGGCCTACGGTACCGAGATAACCGAGACACGGAGGGCGTGACGTTGTCGGTAACGTAACGTATGTGTATCGGACGCCAGCCCTCGGCCTTCCACAGTCCTGTGTACCGGTGTACGTTACTGGATAACAACGAGGACACAAGGGATAACTAAGCTAATGAAGCATATAAGACGGACTACTTATCGAGATTGAGGTGGCACAAAACTTCAGATAAGATGTAACTTAGATGAAAGAAGTGGAAAATTACCTGAAGTCCCTGAAGAATTAGATATTTCCGCAATTTATGGCGACACTAAGTTTAAGACCGCTATTAGTTTTAACGACCTCTACATTTTAGTTGTAATTTAATTTAATGAGGTTGACGTTACTGAAATATCTAAATAAACTAACTGCTCTCAATATATTTTCTACTGTAAACGTCAACGGGGACTCGGGAAGCATAAGCTTTGGAGTTTCTGAGAAAGAGCTAACTTAGCTTAAATGACTTAAGTTTTGTAAAATCTACTACAAGGAAAAAGCCTTGAAGGAAAGAGCTTAATTTAGTTTTGCCTAATAACTTAGGATATTAAGAATTTTCAGCATTTTTTGTATTAACTCCAAACGAGGGCCTGGCGGAAATCAAATTTATAATTAAACCAAAATATGAATTTGTGTTTAGTCATTACCTAATTATGAAGTTGTGAATGTGGAAGTAATCCCAAACCAACCAGCGATTAAAGGAATATTAAAATAGCCTTTATGTTAGTTTGAATCTTAGCACAAAATACATAATAGTACATCTTAGTGCAATTTATGATAAAATTGGATTAATAAATAAATAATACGTTAGATTTATGATTACAAAATATGCAAAATATCGTAGTTGCCTTACTTTATAGCATTACTTAGAATCGATGCAACGAGTTTTTAATCATTGGGTCTAATCATTACGTATCATAAACAGTCACTCTGTCATACCCAAATCCAGATGATTTGGGAATCCTTTCTTAGTTCTTCAGATCCTCAGCTTGCTACGTTGATAGTAAAATTAACACTTTTCTTGTATCAATCGTATCATTCTCCACTGCCCAATTTTTTTTTTTCAATTAGTCTAATGTCTTCCATTAGAATTCTTCAGTCTTCCTATAATTCAAGACTCATTCTTTATCATTATTTAGAGTGGAGTTTAATATCATCAACATTAACTTTATCAAGATTCCACGACATCCATCTAAATACCGAACATTTTTCACAAAATTGGCATAACGTTTTTACGGATGTTTTACGGCCATGCAAAATGACTCTACCAAAATTTCATTATGATGCAATACAAGAGTTGCCACGTCATGCAGACGACAGGATCTTTTGGAGTTATTTTAATGACATCCTGTATTAGCTGTAACTCATCCTTTACATGACACGTAATTTCCTTAAATCCTTATAATAAATATCTGTACTCTATCAACGGTAGAGTTATGTTTCAAGTGTATAAATACTTTCGTCAGTGTTGTCTTCATTATTTAGAACGAGTAACCGCACTCGCTTTGCTTCGGTTTTCTTATTTTTTTACACCTTAGGTTACATTATTGGAGTTTTATTAAGGATTCCTATTTTTTTTGAAAATATAATATAGTCTAAGTCACCCTGGGATAGTGTAGCTTCACAACAGTGAAAGAATTTTTCTAATCGGTTCAGTAGTTTCGGAGCTTATTTAGTGCAAACAAAAAACAATCAAATCTTTCCTCTTTATAATATTAGTATAGATTGTATTGTATCATCAGTTAGGCCATTGCGTACAACAATCACTCTAGCGTTAAAAATCCGTTATGTATAAAGCAATTTGCATCAAACAAAAACTTGAATATAGAGGAAATTTCTCCGCGAGCAAAGTTTTTGCTTAGTTGCTCACGGTTGGATCGCGTTCCGCAAGGCGACCTGCGTTTAATTTAGCGTGCGCGTGAAAAAGACGCAGTTAATAATCCAAATAGCTTCATCTCGCTCTGGTGGCTGCGGCTGAAATGCTTGAATGGTTTCATAGCGTCTGCTAGCTCCCGAGTCGCGATACTTACAGATTCTCTCGACTTTCTTTGGCGCTGAGTTCGCACAACTTTCCGAGTCATTGTTCCCCGCTACACTTGTGAGACTTTTGTTTTTGTTTTGTTTCCATGTGATTTTCTAAAACATGTGTGACAGCTATTGTGTGCCATTATTAAGGTTATAGGTATTAGGAAACGTTTTTCTTTGAGTTTTACTGACACGCGAAACATTCAGCTAACTACTACGTATACAGTTCTACACCATTTACTATTCACATTTATAAACTTACCTCTTGTATGCTATTTATTTTGCTATTCTCTACCTCGATCTTTATATTCCATAGATTATTATTATTATCATCGTTATTTATGATAAAGTTATAATACATAGTTTAAAGCAATATTATCAGTTTAAAACGTTAAAAATTAATCAGGTTTGCTAGATTTTTTTCTTTCTTGTCGTCAGTCTACAATATTGCTGTAATAAAAAAATACTTTAAGTACATTGAAAAGCACATTGATAAGGAACTATAATTTGTGCAACAATTAATACTATGGGGAAAAGCCTTGTGTAAAATGTCGATGGAACGGAAACTATTATAATCTCGATCTATCGAAACAGGAAAATCGAAAAATAGAGTTACATAAATGGTTAACTGACAAATGCTACTATTCAATAAAAGAATTTATATGAAGATTTTAATTATTATTGTTTTCCCTTGAAATTTGATATTGAAATTTGTTATAATAGGATGTAAGTAATGTAAGATAAATAAAATAATATTCTCATTTAAAATATAATAATAAATAATGTAAATTTATTAAACTAAAACTATTTGTAAGCCATAATATGGCAAATGTGAGATAGATTGCATAATACTTGACCATCTTTGTAACCACATTTCTACAAATAAAGATATTTCATTTCATTTCATTTCATTTCATTTTATTTCAGGTTCGTATTGTACCATCATAATTTCCACTTCATTCTTAGTTTTTATAATTTCTATTCTTTAACTCTCGCTTTCGAGCAATGATACATCTACAAACAAATAATATAAATTAACTTCGAAATTCAGTCTTTATATCTTGTCGTTTTTGTTTGTTGCTTTGAGATGTATATAATTTTACGCTCAAAGACCGAAATAACTCATTGAGCGAAAATATAGCTCCAAAGTTCATCAGTGATCAAGACTAAGGAACACAAGGTGAAGGTTTATATTTTTTTGAATTTTTATGATATACCCTACGTTGACCTGGCCATACATAATAGGCTTGAAAGCGTTCCTTAAAAGCGAAAACAGGATTTATTTTTTCTGTTAGATTAAATCACTTCTCGAATTTCAACTGATATAAGAACGAATAAGTAATACATATTTTACAGTTCAAATCAAGAATTCTGCATTTTACAATCGATATTCTTAAAACTCTTTCTCTTATTTCGACTTCTCACAATCTAGGGATGTGGAATTCGAAAATATAACATTAACAACTAATATAGTGTTTACGTTTAACTAGGGTTGTCCTCACTTTAGAATAGAAATGCTTTACATTGTAGAGTCTACATTAATTTGTTTATTGTTGCAAAATTACTTCAAAC
The DNA here is from genome assembly GCA_951805285.1 of Thymelicus acteon. NCBI lineage: Eukaryota > Metazoa > Arthropoda > Insecta > Lepidoptera > Hesperiidae > Thymelicus > Thymelicus acteon. The sequence continues at coordinate 4,873,810 of OX638221.1, read as the reverse complement.
AATGTAAACTCTTCCTTTTATTTATTTCTTCTATTTATTTGGTGTCCTCGTTCGATAATAATGTAGATGTCTTTAAGGAAAGAGCGTATACTTTGTAGGTTAGGCTTTTACTAACAATAAGTTGTGCGGTTTTAAAACCCAAGCCAACATCGCCACTTACCATCAGGTGAAGCCGCGGACCTGGGGGGGGGAGGGGGATAAACCAGGGTACCCGCCCCGAGCGGCAGTTTCAGGGGGCGCCAAAATCATAATATAGTATGATTAAAAATAAAAAACTTGCTCCATATAGCGCCTAGCATACGGAAGCCTGGTTGGTTCTTATTTTCCCATTCACGAAAAATGCCAACTATTATTTATTTGTGAGTTTTTTTAATTTATCTTAAACGCTGGAAAGAGGGGGAAACTTGATAGTGCCGCTATCAAGTTTCTGCCCCGGTTTGAAAAAATCTTAGATCCGGGGCTGATCAGGTGGGATTGTAGCAAAGCATTAACTTGATAAGTCTTTTCTCTTTATTGATGACATGACTTTCGTTTGAGATAGATAAGGGTTACTTGCGAATCAGTGTCGATTGTCTTATGGCGTCCAGACGGTATGGCCTAACCATGGATATATTACTCTATCTGGATTACAGACTTTGTAGAGGTCTACGAAGTCTGTGATCCAGATAGAGTAACACATCCATGAGCCTAACGATTGTTTTCTAACATTTACAGGCGGCACTGAAACCTAGAAATATAATTAGTAATTTAAAAGAACTTTTGTTACTTTTTTATAAGACTTAGTAGTTATATTTACTGTTCCAGCAATGTGATCTATCACTATGTTATTCTTAACAAAAATGGTTGGCAACCCTACGATTGAGCAGTGAATGACGCGGCGCAGGCGCACCACAAATTAACAATTATACATCGTTGTTATTTTTTTGTAGACTTGGGAGTAAAATATTTAGATGTTTATATCAAGATTTGAAGACAAATTCCGGCGTGATTAATACCACGCCAATATCCTACCGGATAAGAATTACTAACACTACCTATAATATGAGGTTCCAAGTAGTAAGAGTATGTGATTATTAATGATCTGCCCGCGTTTTTCAGTTATAATTAATTATGTTGTTCCAGATTATGGTCTTCCTGTGTGTTAAATTTCCTCACAAACATATTTTCACATTTATAATATTAGTAGGATATGGAAGCGCTCGCGGGTTCGCAGTTCAACGACTGGCAGGGCAGTTGGTACCGATAGTAAGTTGTCGACTAAATAAGCGAAGGATGAAGGGAAAGTCCGAATAGCGCAGTTAGTAGGAGGATGGGTGACTGGCTGACTGCTAATGGCAATATTACCGAAACTCTAACGTAGGTAGGAAGTTACTTCACTACTTCATAGCATTCCGGTGTAGTTTATCCAGTAGACCGGTACTCGTGTAAGTTGTGTGTTTCGTGTTCCGACTGGAGTTTTGAGAGCCAGGAACAAGTTATTTTATGCACTACTATTGTCTATGGGCGATGGGGACCACTTACTAATGGCTCAACTCTCATTAGTCGAGTATTCACGTAAATCACGGCCCAAATCAGAAAAAATGTAGTCGCTAAGCCCTTATCGACGCAATGCCAACCAACTGGCTCCCGGTACTGCAGCTTAAATACATTAAAAACAAGCCCACATTTGTCTATAAAAGAAAGCGGTAGCCAGGCAGCTAGAGAGCATTTGTGTCCGTGACTTATTTCCTCCAATAGGCCACTAATGGCTCAAAATCATGCCGTCATTTATGTAATTAGACTTCCGCACCGCCTATTGCTATTGCAGTGATGTAATACATTTTATGATGCATTATCGTCATCGGTGTTTAAGTCCGCTATATTATTTTATCACGATTAGTTATATCGTGACTTCCACATTGTCACGTCTGCGGCAAAAATACTGTAGCTACTTAAGCAGTTATTAAGAAATTCTGAAATCAGTTGTGCAATCATTTCCATTGTATTACTAAGCGGAGCTGTTTTCAACGTAGATGTTAGCTGTGATGAGGATGGACCATTTTCCATTAGAAAATTATATATTAACTACAAAAATACAAAATTACAAGCATGTTAAATACAGTATACCATATGTTGCATGTTTTGCGTGAGAGGGATAGAAAATAAAAAAGTCGTAGGACTTTTAATTTTATTTATTGTTGTAACATTATGTTTTAATCACATGTAATTATGAGAATCAGTTTGATTACACCCACCTGCTGGAGCAGTTCGTTAATTTGCGCGTCTCCGTAGTCCGTAGCGCACTGGCAATGGCGGTGGCGGATGACGCACCAATAGGGTTGACACTTTACTGTCATGGAATATTTTATTAACGAGATAAATAAATGATACACTTACCCCAATTTGAATTACCACCTAAATCACGATTAAGGGCGAGGCCAAACGTTGATCATATTTTTTTGAGCTGTGAGTCGCGTAAAATGAGTCGCAGAATTTTTTTTTGAAGTTATACTTCTTGAGCGACTTGCAAAACGTTAAACGTTTAACGCTGCCATGGAGGGGGTATGAAAGCACTGGTTACTTATACAAATCTCACAGAGTGTAAACATAGGTAGTACACAAGTAATATTTTGTTCAGATAATTTATGATTAATGTTTCTTGTTTTTATTTAATACGAGTAAATGCCCTCGCTTTGCTTCGGTTTATTTTTTATTTTTTTACACCTTGGGTTACATTATTGGAGTTTTCTTAAGGATCCCTAATTTTTTTTGAAAATGTAATATAGCCTATGTTACCCGGGGATAGTGTAGCTTGCCAACAGTGAAAGAATTTTTCAAATTGGTTCAGTAGTTTCGGAGCCTATTCAATGCAAACAAAAAATCAAATCTTTCCTCTTTATATATTACTATAGACTATAGACTATAGACTATAGACAAAATAGTTTTTGAAAGATAGTTAAAACTGATAAGTACACGTTATTAAATTAAACATTTATTTAATTATGTCAATGAAGTATAACTTCTCACGCGCGTACAAAAGTACACGCACCCTTTTTTATTAATTTTTTTACACTAGCTTTATTGAAATATAAAGTTTTCAATGATATGATTTAAAAAAGCAAATTTTTAGCCCTTTTTATGTTTAATATGACAATGATTATAATATTATACTATTAATATTTAAATCAGAAAAAAATTATAAACTTTATTCAATGAAAAAAAAACATATTTTACTACTAAACTCTGGAATTTTCTGTACATAATAAGAGATTTTCAAAATAAAGCTATAAAGTTTATATCTTCTGAACCACTAGGCTTAGGACCATAAAATTTTCTGATTCTGATGCACAATGAGCTTCTGTATCACTCACATTCCGTTGGTCTATAAGATACGTGACATTCTGTAGAGAAAAAAAGAACAGCTGTCATGACTGTCACGGCTGGCAGATGTGAAACATTGAAATGCGTCGCCACGATCACCAAGTCTAAAATCAGGTTTACCCCTCGCGTAAAGATGTTTCACATCAAAAAATAATAAATAATTACTAGTGACAGCCCTAAACTGCAGTAAGTGACGCAACACACTGTGAAAGCTGATACGATACGAGTGGAATTGGGTTAGAGTGGCGACTCGCGACTCGCGATGCTAGCGCCACCACGATGACAACATCAACTTGCTTGCGCTTTGCTCTAGGTGCTAATAAAAATACCTGATTTTTATGTTTTATTTTAGAGAAAAATACAAATTAAATACCTATTTTTTTATTTGGGGCATTAACGGCTCTAACCATACAAGAATCCAAGTAGGGGTGCTCCGTCGTATCAGCCGTATCAATTATACGGGGCCCTCAGCGTATAGGGCCCCCAGCGTATAGGGGCTCCCACTAACACTCCCAAAAAAAGCTCACCAGCGGCCTACGACCGCTACAGTTGGCACTCCTTTTATATTTGATAACTGACGTTGCGGGGGCTCCACAAAAAATTCCAAGCTAAGCTTTTGGCCAATGGACACAGCAAACTCATAGAGCCTTTGCACACGGCGTAACAAAAATGGATTACACGGGTTGTGCGCAATCTTCATAATCCCGCAACCAGTAAAACAAGGTCAGTAGTAAAAGTGATATTCCATTATACTCGTATGTGCAGAGATGAGAGATTGTCGTGTGAGGGAAACACTTCGACTGTTGGACAGCTTTACTGTAACTATCATCATTGATATTTTGACGCGATGCAGAATCAATATCCGGTATCCGACATTAAAAGAAGATAGACATCATTAGCGTGGCTTAATTTTTGTTTTATCACCTTTGTTATGCTTAATGTACCTACTTCTGTTCCGGGTTTTCGATTAATGACATCAGTGCATAATAATTATAATAAAAAAAATATTCATATTGAATCATTCAGAATCCTATAACTGTCATCAAAAGAATAATAGAGGAATAGACAGACTGCAGACTCTCTTTTTAAGCCAACTTAAAATATAGTTACATGGTCCTTTTGAGATTTAAATATGTTGCGACATAATACATTATCATAAAATCAATTCAATGTTGACTGATTTAGTATAGATATCTTCTTCACTGTAGTTTGATTTGCACGCAATTTCTGATCTCTTTACACAATACTATATTTTTGAACTGTCGAAAATGTTAATGTTGTTCATATAAATGCTCAGAGTATTCGTATATGTGCATTAATCTGATATGTTCTGTAGTTTTGATAGCAAATCCATCTGTCTCCACTCCAATTTTGTATCGCAATCATGGCTGAAGCCATGTCTTCCCTCGTCATCCATGTCATCCTCGTCTCTGATCGGAGTGGTGGCGGGGTTACCATTTATCTTCTCTCTCACATCCCCTTCACTGTGATTTACTCATACTCTAATGGTCTTATTGGGAACGAAGAGTATTTATTTGCTGAAATTAATCTCTCCAACACTAATTCGGGGTTAGAGGTTATCATCAGTTAATTATTTTTTGTCGTTTCAATCACTTCTTGAGGATCTAAGTTCATTTTATGATGAGACTGTCGAAGGCTAGCAGCCTGTGTCCTATTTGTATCGTTATGGAATATTTACTAGTGACAGAACGGCCAGAGGTTATAGCCCATCGCGTCTTATTTGAATGTCTTGGAGTTATTCGCCAGTGAAACGGCTGTTACAGCATAGGTTATAGTTACATATAAAATTGTAGTGTCAAAGTAGTGTTACCAATTTCGGCCAAGTGTCCGCGAACGTGTCAAGTTCCTACCAACATACTTTGAACACTCGATTTTGTAGAGTACGTCGTTCTTCATCTGAAAGTATAGCTGAATTGATCTGAAATAAAATGCAACAATCAGGAACTTTTTAGAGCCTATTTTGGCCAAGGCCTAAAATAATAATATTATTATGGTGTGGGTGATTTACGTCCCAACTCAGAGTCACTAACCGTTACTTTAATCGCTCCTTCCTTAGTAAAGAATCAGCATACAAATTCTGTAATAAGGAGCGATTTAAGTAACCGTTAGTGACTCTGAGTTGGGGCGTATAGACTAATTAGACTTATGCTTAGCCCAGCCCAAATACATCGCGCTAGACCTGTGTGATGTGAGGCTGTGGTCGGTCCAGTGCTAATGCGGTCTGTGTAGAACAACGTGTAGAACAACAACAACGCGACATGAAGTGTAGATCAACATCAACATTGTTATTCCGGCCGGCGGCGACATGGCTTTGACCCGATGGATTTGGGTCAAGAGGAATCGATTTATTGCCATCCCGTTCGCCTCCATTATCCGTTATGCAATGAACGTCATTCGCTCGGAAACGAGAAGAAAACAAAGAAATAGAGGACATTCTCTGTCAAGGTCGCTATTCGTGTTATGATCAGCTAAAAGCTAACTGATAGCCAAAACTTATGTACCCAATGTATGAAGTTATACTATTACATATTACTCATGAAGGTTTGTATAAAATCGAATAGATAGTTTCCTTGAGGTGGGCACTAGTCATTCAGGTAAGGGGCCATCCATAAATTACGTCACACGTTAGGGGGAGGGGGGGGGGGAGGGTCGATGTAGTGTGACATTGTGTGACAAGGGGAGAGGGTCCTAAGTTTTGTGACGTATGTATAGGTATAAATATTAAAAAACAATTAATGGAAATAAAACTTATTTCGGAACTGCTGTTTTAATTTAAATTATATTATGTATAAATTTAAATTATTAATAATTTCTAGGTGTAAAATTTCATATGTGACGTCACACTTGGGGGGAGGTCTCACAAGTGTGACCAGCTGTGACAAAGACGGGGGGAGGGGTCAAAAAGTCATGAAATTAGTGTGACGTAATTTATGGATGGCCCCTAATCTACCATCTACGGCCATGCACGAGTACCATCAGGACTGAACTGGGTGATTCAGACACCTCCAACAAGAGGGACCCGCAATCACATTAAATATTCCGCAAGTGAATGTAGCAAAAACGGGGGAGGTTTGGAAAAATCCTTTAACGTTGCATTTTGTTTGTTACATCGCGTCGCGTGCCTTTCAAAGGTCGGGTAATTTCAGTGAAATTCGAGAGCTTCTCTTCGTAAATAAGGAGTGTACCGTCTGTTCCACTAAGAAAACGAATGTCTGACATAAAATATGAACTGTCACTTACAAAAATAAGTGTGCGAAAACTATTGAGCTCAATTAGACTTCCTTTTATCTGCAAGATAATTAAGGTCTGAAAGATCCTTGATTCATTATTTTATAAAAAAGATATGCTTAGCTTACGTCATACTTCGAGTTCCGGGGGCAAGGTTGTTATCGTAACAAGCTTTTGTTGACGTCTCGTGCACGCGGACGTCATTACATTTACCGCAATAGTTCTAATGGGCCTGTGATTAGAGGAAAGTAGCTTTGCAAGTGCTTCGTAAAAGTGTCCTCCAATTTTTGTATAATTTACTAGAAGTGACATAAAATATTATCTATTTCTAACATAAAATAAACACAATCAAAATTGTTATTCAATATTCGAATTTTTCATAAATATTAAACAGAAAAAACGAAACACATACATACTCATTAATGTGTTAAATTATAGTATTGTCTTAAAAATTTGTTCTTATTATTTCCTACACCAGGGCCGGATTTAGAGGTCTGGATTCCTCGGGGCAACAAAGGAGTGAAGGCCCTCTGGCCCCAAATTATTTTCCGAATAAAATGAACAATTTTTTTATCGAGTTTTTCAATAAATAATTTATTGTGAAACCAAGTAGAAATGTAAAACAGCGAAAAAAAATATCAAAGGAAAAGCTGTTTACTAATCGGAATTTGAGATTTTTTCCGAAGTCTCTATTGTGGGGGCCCCTCTTTTGTGGAGGCCCCAGGGCTGTAGCACCTGTAGCCCCGGTTGCCCTCCTCTAAATCCGGCCCTGTCCCACACTATACAAACACAGAGAAGAATAGTGCAATGGCGTAAGTTCCCTCCTATAGTCGATATATAGTCTATAGTCGCAGCATCATTTCATTTCAAGCCAACACTTCAAGCCTGGCTGCCGTGAGCTACCTACTTATACTTGGTGCCCTTGGTGGTAGTCTTTATGACCTGATTGCGTAGCTACCAGCAAGAATCAATAGTCTTCGTTCTCTTCGGTCGCCAAGGCCCTTGTCGCAATCACATGGCTAATCTACCCGACTGAAAGAATAGAAACAGATAGGCTAACAAACAGCAGCTTTTAAATATTCAGGTGGATAGGAAGCCTGGCCTGATACGATCGAACCATGGTGCATTTCACAGTAATTGAATGCATCATGTGTGGTGGGCGGTTCTATTAATTTATAAATAAGTAGGTGGTAAAGCCGAGCTACCGTTGCCCTTTCCGCCCCAGTGGAGTCAACGCCCACCTATGAAGTCATATAATAGCCTTTGAAAATTTAAATTGGAAATACATACCTACTTGCAACATGATTAAGGTTCTGCGGTGGAGTTTCCTCGACGAGAAACAAAATAAATCTCTTAATAAGATTTTCTCTACGACCAACAATATTAACAAGAATATCGAATTAGTAGGTATTTTATTTTTGAAAAATTTAAGCTTTACCAATACCAAATCTGACACTATAAGCCTGCGTCAGCTACAAAGGTTTTCCCTTCGCGTATTATGTTATAGAGTATTTCTTTAATTTTGTGCGTAAGTAGATAAATAATTTTATTATAATCGGTAGTTGGATGGGTGACCGCTAGTGGCACAAAATTCTTGAGCGCTTCCGTGCTTTGGAGGGCACGTAAAGCCGTCGGTCCTGGTTGTTATCGTAAGATAACAGTCGTTAAGCCATGTCGGAGGCCCTCGGGTGGCATGAAAACTTCCGACACTCGGGTTGGCCACTAACCTCACCACCAATCCGCACCGGAGCAGCGTGGTGGACTGGAGTATGCTCTAGGCCTCCTCACGAGGAGAGACCCTTGCCCAATAGTGGGCCATTAATGGGTTGAAGCCAATCAACCGGAGATTTTTGTTGCAAGAATTATGGTGAATATATTTGTAAATATACTTAGTCAGGGACATGGCGATAACATTCACGCGGGGTCTTGTGAACTCAAGTTCAATATTATTTACTTAAAAAACAATATGTTATCTTAAAGGAACGGACCGCAATGACGCTTCATCGTTTCAAATAAATAGAGATTTTTATTTTTATTATCTGTCAAATAAACAAAATATATTTTATACGTAAATAAATACCACAGACATGGGTTTATTTAGGTACTCACTCCGACAAAAAACCCTTTGAGGTAAAATTGTAACCTTCCCTAGGGTTCACTTTACCTACCTATAGTTTTTTTCTTGCCATAACGTGATGAAGAGTGGAGAGTGGAGACGGTAGGGCGTGTAGCGGACAGTGTTTCCACACTTTTCACCCTGATTGTACCTCCATGTTTGCTAGCGACTGGTCAACGTGTTTGTAAGAAAGAAATTATTAGCATAACATCAATAACAAGGGCAAATTATGTACTTGTCCTAGGAAGCACGAAAGGGCACTGAATCATGCTATTCGGCATTTCTGCTACTGAATACAGCAGTGATAGCCTAGTGGTTAGAACGTTGGTCTCCCAAACGCAGGGGCCCGAGTTCAAATCCTGGCCTCTAATTTTCAAATATTATGTGCGTATTATAAGTTAATTATCACTTGCTTCGGTGAAGGAAAACATCGTGAGGAAACCTGCACACCGGAGAGTTCTCCATAAAGTTCTCAAAGGTGTGTGAAGTCTACCAATCCGCACTTGGTAAGCATGGTAGACTATGGCCTGTACCCCTCAAATTGTCAGAGGAGACCCCGAGTCCAGCAGTGGGACAATTATGGGTTGTTGCTTGCTTGCTTCTGAATACCGCCCTACATTGTCTGTCTGCATGTACCCAGCTGTAACGATTAATCGTTTATAATTTTCTACGTTGTAGGTACAGGAAAATATCTAATTACAAGGATTGGTACCTATAAAGAGTATTTTCCGTCGTCCTCGTTCCGGCGCTATCCGGTGTCAGCGCGCAATGGTCGGTGGCATATAGGTATATGCACTTTCTGAATGTCTATGAATGAAATATTATGTCATTGACAAAATATTAGGTAGTAATAATACCTACTTAACTACTCGTATTACTCTCTAACTATAAACGACACCAACAAACCTAAAACAAAGAATTATGATTCCATCTCAAAGATTCCATAAACGTAATATTTTTCCATAAATCAATAACAAGAGCGCAAGCAGACAGCTCGCTGTCCATCGATGTCCGTTACATCAACGGAATCCCAATGCCCTCCAAATGACGTCCTAAGCCGAGGTCTAAACAAGGTGCCCTTAGGACGTTTGCAACCCCTATTTCTCGAAGATGAGCTAGTCCTTCTTTGCAAAAATTGTCTTCTCGGTTGAGCCATCCCAAGCTGGGCCATCCCAAGAGGGTCCTCTGCCCGCGTCAACTTGGTCGGCATCTTCTGTTGGTGTCTCTACATAGTCTACATACTTATTGTACATCTTATTATTTGTACCTACACAGACAATTTTTTACTGTCTTACATCCCATGACTCATGAGGCCTATGCAGTGCTACATAAATATTTCTCGAACCCTATTTCTCGAAGATGAGCTAGTCCTTCTTTGCAAAAATTGTCTTCTCGGTTGAGCCATCCCAAGCTGGGCCATCCCAAGAGGGTCCTCTGCCCGCGTCAACTTGGTCGGCATCTTCTGTTGGTGTCTCTACATAGTCTACATACTTATTGTACATCTTATTATTTGTACCTACACAGACAATTTTTTACTGTCTTACATCCCATGACTCATGAGGCCTATGCAGTGCTACATAAATATTTTTGGTATTGTAATAAATGTTTGCTTATTGAGCAGCTATATATTATTATGTAGTTTCGTTGATAGGTTGTCGGCGGTGTGTGGCGGAGAGGAGCGCGGGGTGGGGTAGCGGGTGGCTGCGGGCTGCGCTTGCGCAAGCGAACTCGCGCACGAGGTCGGCGCGGCCTCATTCGCGCGGCCCGCGCGCTCACGCCCGCACGCAAATGTCACGATCAAGGGCGTCGGGCGACTACTGAAGACTTCACTTGGTTATTTTATTATTAATTTAATTGATCAAGATCGCATCCGCATTATTATAAAATGACATTATTTCTTACTTCCTGATCCAATTTCCTGAATTGAGAATGATATTTTAAATTATATTTTTTAATTCGATATTGATATAAAATTTTACAACTTAAGTTCTTCTCTCTTAACTTCTCTCTACCTGCCAGCTCGAAGGACTATCGATAAACAAACCACGGCCACGCGCCACGCCTCGTAACACCCATAAACCAGTTATCGAAACTGTTTATTCATAAATCCACATTGACCTTTCTAATATTGATTTGGTTGTAAGATTGATAAAATATTTTGGCAACTTATCACAAAAAGTACCTTAAACTTATCTTTGTTATGAAATTCGTGGCGTATCTAATTATTCATTTAGGTCACGGCATTGTTAGATATTCCTAAAAAATAAATTGTATTTACACCTTAGTGATAAATCTTAAGGACTTTTTTTATAGATAAACAAGTAATTCGAGTTCATAAATCTTTTATCTCACTCTCTTTTTTATCTTCTCAGAATGACGGATTCAGGACAAAGTCCTCTAAGCTGGCTAGTTCGCGCATATGACATGCATGTTTCGTCATCTTTATCTAAACAGTTCTAACAAGCGATGATTCATTTCTAACACATGACTTCGAAAGCTGAAATGCTTGCCTCAAATTCGAACCTTGACCTTTTAAAAGGACAACTATGTATAAACTACAGGAAAGAATTAGAAAATAATACAAAATGTTGACTTACTTAATACTTTTATTGCACTGAAAATAATCATTGGAATGAAAACCAATAATATTGCGGTCTGATGTAATATTACAGTCGATTTTCGATTATGTTACGTAGATAGACAAATGTACGCAACAAAACATATTTTAGTAGGTACCTTCTAAACAGGGGCGTAGCTACCGCCGTATCAGTTATACGGGGCCCCCAGCATATAGGGGCCCCAAGGCACTAACACTCCCAAAAAAAAAGCTCGCCTGCTAACGTCGAGGGGGCCCCACAACAAATATTGATATGGGGCCTTTTTAGGGCTAGCTACGCCACTGCCTCTAAACAATATAATGTTAAAGTAATTATCACATAATAAATATACCAAAGACTTTTAATATTCAAAACATTGTATGGTGTAGGTACATTTTGGGTATCTGCATATCTACCGCATATACTCTCATTCTCTAAACATATTTTCTACGACCGGTTATAAATTATAGTACTTGACCCCAAATTCCAAATAAGCCCATGTACTAAATAATCTGACGCTATATACTAATAAAACCTTGTATGGTCCATTTTCGACATCACTGCCAAAGGTGGCGATAATATTATGTTCGTTTGATCCAAAGAAATGACAGGTACCTACTAATTCAAAAATAGAAAATTGTTGTATGTGTAAGCAAACGTTGTACTTCTTGGTATGATTTAAGTACTTCAATGTTTTTTCAAAAATTTTACATTTTTACATTTGAAACGTACTCGTAAAATACCTTATTCTAAATAGTTCTGTGCAAAGGTCAAACTTTGATATTATTGTTTTCAGAACAACTAGTAAACTAGAATTATATTACAATATTGGAAGATGCTGGATTCAATTGAAAAGAATATAATTCGAGTTTAAACCAGATAATTTGAATAGTCTGTACTTGAGCAATTTAATTGTAGATACGTTTAGTTTAATGTTGCAAAAGCACGTACGTGCCCCTCTGCCGGGTTGACTCATCTCTTGCTTAACTGATGGGTGGAGACAGAAACCAATCACTTTCTTACTTCCATAATTTTAAGTATATCGGCAACTTTTTATTACTTAACTAGTTTTAATATCTATAAAAGAAATCTCTAAAACTATTAAAAAACCATTGAGATACAATAAACTATGTATTACAGCTAAAAAAATATTTTTGCGCTATATGGTCATTAGACCTCAAATGTACATGAGAGTCTGAGTAAAAACGAGATATGCGTCACGTGACTTTTGCTTATAGTTGCTCTAATATATTATCTCAATGAAGAAACCAGATCAAAATTATTTCGTTCCACAGGTCTACCAGTATAACAGCTGCCGGCTGCCGGATGGCTACAATCTACCTGTCTTGTCAACCCGATACCATCGTAGTACAAACAATTTCATCCCGAAATAGATGCAACGACCCTCGAGCTCAGTGGTCTGACTGAATACTGAATTCAGTACTGAATTCAAAGACTATTTACATTATTTATTTACATGCGAAATGTTGAGATTGTCTTAAATATCCCATAATCAAATCAAAACTTAAATCAATATAATTACCATGACAGCTATTTTAATATTTAGCTATATAAACTATAATACTCATTTTGTCATGATTTAACCGTAATAATTTTCTCGGCAGGTTTAGCCGTGATGCGTGATATTCTAGAATTAATATACTGGTGGCTTGGAATACCAAATTCATCGTTATATAAGTCATTATATAAGTTTTATATAAACAAATTCGTTCTAGATATTCAAATGTCGCACGTAAATAAATAAAATACTGAATAAATAACATATTCAACAACTGTGCAAAATGAGCTACCGAACGGTACTTTGAAATAAATGCATATGATTAACATACAATACACTCTAGTAATGAAATGACTTACATATGTTCATACACAGACTGTAGTCTATCCTTCGATAAGTCATTTTATTACAACAATGCATGACACACGTTGGCATGGCAACGCGGTATCGCGAATTGTTTGCAGAAACAGTCGGTAATAAACAAAACTAACCAGTCGTTAGTTCAAATTACCTTGACAAACTTGCGGTTGGGCAAAGCGTCTGCAATGATATTGCAACTTTCAGTTAAGTCACTGTAAAATCGTTTTTTAATCTTCTTGGGATCAAGAATTATTTGAACTAAACCTTTGTTACAAAATAAATAAAGGATATAAAACAACCAATTAACATTTTACTATCGTTTCGACCTCAGACGCAATCTTCACCTTCCTATTTAGGAAATCCTTGACTTCTTTGTAATAATCTTACACAAACAAATAAGGACTTAATAAATACACAACATTTACAACGATCTCAGCCTTGTGAAGCGAGCCGGCTCATACTTAATAATCTGATAAACCTTTTATTTGTTCATTATAAAATGTCTCATTTTAATGTGTAAATTATGATCCTAAATCGAAACGTGTAGACACTGCGTCTTTGGTAATAATTTATTTATTATTACACTTTATTGTACACCACAATCAACAGTTAAAAGATACATACTTTAATAGAATCAACAATATTTGTATACAAAGGGCGATCTTATCGCTAAATAGCCATCTCTTCCAGATAACCTTTGAGAAGAGGGCGAAGTGAATTTAAGAGATGCTGGTAGGGTGTACAAAAAAGTAGGGTGTAAAATAAGAAGAACAATGTACTTATGGTGGAATATAATTAGACCTCAATAAAATTTTAATTGCAAATCATAGAATGCTTACAAATAATAAAAATACAACCTTTGTAAAATTAACAATAAAACCTCACTTTTAAATTATTATTGATAAATAAAATCATAATTAGGAGCTTAGAACAGACGAATATGTTTTATAAACTAATTCAGAACTTAACTTTTAGATATTAATTAATAACAATTTTGAAGTTGATGTTTTTATGATAACTTTTTAAGAGACAAATTAAAGTAGTTCAATTTTATTAATATTATCATTACTATGACCAGAGAAAAAACTTACCACAAATAGGTAAAACAAAGACGATTAAATATTTTTAATATCTTTGGTATACAGATGTTATTATCATTCATAATCCTATTTGAAGTGGACAATAGCGCGCTCAAGTGAAGTTAAATTATTAAAACCGTCAATAGCACCAAAACAGTAAAAACAGAAGTAACAGTCATTTACTTTTCATTGTAAGAAAAAGAAAAATAATAATTCTATGTAAATTAAAACAGATTATCAATTTTTTTGTTAAAATGCAAGTACCAATTAATTGGCAAGGACCCTACCGAAGTATAATTATTTCAGAAGGTGCAGTGCAGTACTTAATGTTTGGTTCCAACATTTTTATAGAACCTACAATACTTTCAAACATATATAGGAAGTCTAATCGCAACCTTATACCAACAAATCTTTCCTACATTTATTTATTATGCAACGAGTAACCGCCCTCGCTTTGCTTCGGTTTTCTTATTTTTTTACACCTTGGGTTACATTATTGCAGTTTTATTAAGGATCCCTAATTTTTTTGAAAATATAATATAGCCTATGTTACTCGGGGATAGTGTAGCTTCCCAACAGTGAAAGAATTTTTGAAATCGGTTCAGTAGTTTCGGAGCCTATTCAATGCAAACAAAAAATCAAATCTTTCCTCTTTATATATTAGTATAGATAAACAAATTGCATTTTTAATTAATTTGAATATGAAACGTAAAAGTGGTAGTTACAGACGTTACGTAAAAACGTTAGCAGTCACAGATCTCGCTGCACTCGTTTACATTGGTCTAAAGTTAATTAAGTATCTACTGCACTGCACCTACTGAAATAATTTTATGTCGGCAGGGATAATTATTATTTTTCTTTTTCTTACTACAATATGAATAAATATAATAGCTAACGCCCCAACTCACGAGTCACTAACGGTTACTTAAATCGCTCTTTAGTGCAGAATTTGTATGGTGATTCTTTCCTAAGGAGCGATTAAAGTAACCGTTAGTGACTCTGAGTTGGGGCGTGACTATTACAATTAAGATTATTGACAATATGTGACCGAGTGCAGCGAGATACTGCGACTGCTATAGTAACTTCATTTTGTTAAAATAGGTAATTGGCTAAATTTTATGTAAGAAAAACAGTATTTTTGTAACAGTCTATATGGGCAACTTTGTCCATTAATTCTTTAAATCGTTTTTTTTTATTTCAAAACTTGAAATTTAACCGAACGTATAAATTTATCTATTTTAAGATCCGCATACAGATCGTAATTCAACAATGAATGTTTTACTGCTGTGTGGTTTTCACGTCACGTTTGTAAGAAGGTACTCCTACGAGTCTCATGGCCTCATGACGAGTTGTAGGTATATGCTCCCCTGGTACTCTACGTGCGTATAGTATTTTTTTTAGACGAGTCTTATTTAGTAAACAGTCTTGGCACTTCTTTCTAATGAAATATTAATTTAATAAAATAGTTTTGGCAATAAATGATTACTGTCTTTAAATTCTTTACATTTGTGTCACCCTTTAAATTACAAATTATGATAAAAAGACACTGTGCGATAGTTTACAGAATAAAAATCGTCTTAAAAATTGAGTAGGTATACTAAAACTGTATACGATAGTGATGCGTCCGCTTGTCCTTAGCGGAGTCGGCGGAGCGGCGCCTGGCGGCGGCGTACACCGCGAGCTTGGAGGGCGAGGGCAGGCTGGACTCGCGGCGCACGAGCGACTCGCGCGACTCCGCGGCGGGCAGCGACGCCGACGTGGGCACGGACGGCAGCTTGCGCGCCACCGGCACCTCGTACGGCAGCGGGGAGCCGCGGGACGCGCTCGACGCTATCGACCCGGACCCGTCCGAGTCCTGCCGGGTAAACTATGTCGTAGATCGCTTAACTTAACATGACAAATTATAACAATAAAAAATGTATAAAATTACGTTAATGTTATATTATAAGTTGCGAATTATTAAACAAAAATTTCCGAAACTCTATTATGTTACCCAATAGATTACTTAAGAAGCTCTTGAACTACTAAACTAACTCCCCGGAAGCAATTATTTTCTATAAAACGAAGGTAATATATACCCCATGATTATATTACTACAACAGAGGTTGTTCGGGACTATTCTATGACATTCATAATACATATTATGGTTGCAGTAGGTGCTTCGAGCGTAGTCTGAAGAAACTTATTGAAACAATTACAAAGTGTGTCACATACATTACAGAGCCTGTGAGACTATAGATAGTAAACAATAATACTTGCCTTCCTAGCGTCCCTATGATCGAGCCTGTCGTAGCGGGTGTTCCGGGCGGAGGGCTTGCGCGGCGGGCGCGGCAGCGCGGAGGGCGGCGGCGGCAGCGAGGCGGCGCGCGTCTGCTGCGAGGCGCGCCCCTGCCGCTCCAGCAGCAGCGCCTCCTCCCCGCCGCCCGCGCCGCGCCCGCGCGCCAGCCCCGGGAAGCAGCACAGGCCGCGCTGTAATAACCCAACTACCTGTTAATACTTACTTTCACTACTTAATAAACAGTCGTAAGAGAAGCAAGCTACTTGCACGAGTGATCTGTTCTTATTGTCCGTTTTTAAACTGGTTTTATCTGTATAGGCCGCTAGGGCAGATAGCAACTCTCCATTCGAAAAAAGAAACTTGTCTTATTTGAGAAATAAT
This sequence comes from Thymelicus acteon, assembly GCA_951805285.1. Taxonomy (NCBI): domain Eukaryota; kingdom Metazoa; phylum Arthropoda; class Insecta; order Lepidoptera; family Hesperiidae; genus Thymelicus; species Thymelicus acteon. The sequence continues at coordinate 4,856,871 of OX638221.1, read as the reverse complement.
CTTAGCAATTATATTTATTTATATTCGTTTAAATAACAATTTGTAGTAAACAGAAGTAAGGTTTAACATTTATCAGCCTTATTTTTATATTTACTATACTATACGACAAGTATGAAAAACGGACTATAGATAAGTTGCGATTAAGATAGATAGACAGATACATCTGATTATGCACATATCTATATATATAGAACACAAATTTTTTTAAGGGATTTCATTTATAAACTCTGAAACTATCCAACTAATGAGCCCCAAGTTGGTCTCATTTGAAATAAATACAACACATTAATTTCTTTACCGTAGTAGCACACGGCGGGTATCCCTATTGTAGTGCTGAATATGCATGAATTGTCATCCCTAATTTTCCTTCTCTCAAGCTAAGTTGGCAACAGATCCACAAATAACTCAAGTTAGTACGCTAAGTTAGAACAATGGAGCAACACAAGTGTGAATGTAATTAGCGGTCCTTACCTCATCGTGCGGGCGCCTCACACTGCAACCAAGTGTTTAATGCGAGAACTCTTGCTCACTCCGATTTTAGATAAATATTTATATTTCTTTCAACAATTTTGCATTTTAAAATCACCAAAACGAATACAAATAGGTATGAGAAGTTTGAACGCAAGTAAGTACTCGTATCAAAGTTCATAAGTCGGCGGCCGCGACACTCCAACAAAGCAGACATTACTCGTGTTAAAACACAAACCATACTTTAAAAAGGAGGGCGATTCAAGGAATCCCGATATTTTTTGTAAAAAAAAAATACAAAGTTAAAGTAAATCAAATATTTGTCACGGTAGGGAGTCCCAGAATGCCCTCTGAAAGCAAACTCATTATTTAATCTCAAACTTATGGTAAAAGAAAGCCACTACTTCGTTAAGAGCAGCCAGTAAAACCACAATGAACAAACACATGTTTTTATTGTCGAACATGCTAGTCTAAAAATATAATGAATACAAAATATATTACCAAAATAATTAGGTAATTTACACATGTTAAATAAGATCTTATTCGAAAGCCTCCGCATGATACAACTCAGTAGGGGTACAGCGCACTAGTGGGTCGTCCACTAGAGCTACAAAACGTTTCACATGCCATAAGTTAACATCATAACTTCATCTTTCCCTACAAAAGATAAGATAGATATTTAACAAAAAGGCTCAACAGTCACTCGATATTCCACCGTTCTTAAAGTACCGTTCTTAAAAGTATTAACGAGTTTCACAATATAAAATTTGCTGATCTCTATAGTGTAAAAACATTGGATAGGCGTAAAACGTAACGCGTAACGTAACGTAACCATATAACCTATAAATCAACAAACATTATACTTTTCGCGCTATTACTATTCGCGCCGCATAGCTGAATGGAAATGAATTAAATAGTTGTCTACTTTTTGACCTCTCTGTGTCCTTTTCACTACTGTATATATAATATGATGATATTATATGTGTCGGTAAAGAAATGTAATGATGTAGCCTATTAATGTATTTATACTATAGAGATCGGCAATAAAATTACCGATACCTAGAATAAATATGAAAATAATAATCGAAATCTTATACTAACGCTCCGCTCCCTGCTAACAAATAACATCACTCTTATCTTCGAATGTATATAAAAAGATAAATAGATTCTTTATCCTAACTTTGGCTTGCTTTTGTGACCAATGGCTTTAATATTTTCGTCATAAGAAATTATTATTATTGTCAAAAAGATTCGTGGACTTCGAGAGAAATGTTTCTATAAAACTTAATTTTATGAACATTACTAATGAAAAGGCAACCTCAGGGGTAAATATAAATAAAGGTTAACTTCGCTTGTTCGGCAATTTTCAACCTTCTGCTACATACATAAGGTCAAATTAATCCGAGGTTTATATTAGCTGCAGCCCGCTCGTAAACTTAATTTCCCAATCGGATAAATTTTATTGCTTCATAAATCATAATAGGTGAACTATTATTTCTATAGTACTTTTCAACTATATCTGCAGTTGGGCGTAATTTTGGTAGCATTGAAATAAATGTCTTTTATATTTCAAAAACCATTTTATGGACATATTTATAATGTGCATCAAAAGTAATAACGATATATAACTACGAGATAATATAAAACATCACCTACATTTATTATAACATTCTAATGTTTATATTCCTATTTCACTGCTACCAACATAACTGCCAACTGCAGATTTAGTTGAAAAGCGCTATTCAGCGCCGACAGTATTATAAAAATATACTTTGGTGTACTCCGAGTGTCTCCGAGCCTAGGAATCTTCACACATGATTTCATAATAAGCTGCCTCATTGGACAAAGTACATACATTACATACCAAACAAAGTTATCAAAACATTTTTTTACAAAAGCCCTACGCAAGTACGATCATTCAATTCTTTAATAACTTTCCTATTTAACAGTAACGACTAGTGGAGTATATAGATTTCCGAGTGAATGTTTTAGAGATTCATATAAAATCTACTTTATTGGCTTTAAGGCACTATTGTCTTATTTATTAATTTATACATACACATTAAGACACCGATTAAGGCACTTTTGCTTCCATAAAAACCAGTTAATTTTGATAAGAGCATTTCAACTGGCAAACTTTAAATCCATGTTAATAGATGCCATTCTAAATAAGTTCAAAAATATCTCTGTTTAATGAAATTTTTACAGTCAAATTGCGCTCAAAAATAACGAATATCTTTTTTTATAATACTTCAAATGTATTCACAATGTATTCGCAAATATAAAACATGAAACATATTTGTTACATGTTGTCATCAACAATAATAATTGTTTGAATAAATATTTTAAAATGTATCACTGCAACATCAGTCTATTGTTAGAAAGCTTCTTGTTAAGTAGAAACTGAGCACTCACTCTAAAACCACACACAGCACAATACAAAGCCGTCGGTTAACAATTAGAAGGAATGTTATGTGGAACCACAACTGGCCGTCTAGTGGAATGTCATTGGAACCTGACCATGTGGCGGTGAAAATTTTGAGTATAATTTTGATTGATGTATGTACATCACTTTTTCATAAAGTAGGTACTGTAATATTAGAACCTTGAATTTAGAATATTTTTTTTTCACATTCCAAACTTAAATCCAGGATATAGGAAGAAATTATTTCACAAAATCGAAACAGCTCTTTCGCAATTATGCATTACTTATAGTATAGGATGGCCCAAAAATTACGCAAGATGTGAATAAATTGGAACAGTTTTTTTATATTATAAATTAATTATTGCAAAAATAAACTATAATATAGGACAGGGTTTTATATTTAATAGTACATTGGAGCAACGGCCGACCATATTTTATTCGAACAACGAAAACTCGAAAACATGCGAACCGTGGCCATTATTTAAATTTTTATTATTTTCTAAGTGCTTCAACATTGAAAGTTTCTTTTTGTTTTACCACTTTACCACGCAAACGGCATCAGTTCAAAACTTGCGTATTTATTGTGCCACCTTTAATATAGTCGTGTAGTGTACTGTGTACGTATGTCAGTAGTAGGACGCGTGGGAGCGCGGCGAGTGCGTGCCGTGCGTCCCGTGCGGGTTGTGCGGCGAGTGGGGCAGGGGCGAGTGGGAGTGGGGGAGGGGCGAGTGGGAGTGGGAGTGCGGCGAGTGGGGCGCGTCGGGCAGGTAACTCACGGCGGGCACGGGCGGCCGCTCCAGCCGCGACTCCAGCGCTGCTAACTGCTCATCTAGCCGGAGCGACGTGCTGTCGAAACCGCAACCTAGAAATAACACGTATATATGGTTACACCTTCGTACGAAACAATATACTTTATACATCCATTTATATACCCTACGAGTCCAGTATAACAATGGGTTCAGGATGCTGATGGGGCTGCCCCGCTTCTGCAGCGCATCCAGTATGTTTACTGACGCTCGCGTAAATACTGACTATTATACCAGACTATTATACGGAAACGCGTAGGTTCAGTGATGCAGCGGGTGCGGGATAGCGCCAGCAGTCTGAACACCATACTGGACCGGCCACTCCGGCCAGACTGCCCAGTGGTAAGGCACGAATACGTGTCACATGCGGTCCAGGGGCCGTATATTTAATATTAAGTAATTAAATTATAACTAACCTACAAATCTATGTTATTTTAATTTTATTTTAATATAATTGGATTAATTGTGATTTTAAGTTTTTAAGTTGACATGATGTTTTTAATTTTATCTATATTTTAATTGTTTTTAAGTAATTTTCATTTAATTTGACACTATTTGTTTTAATTTATTGAAATTGGATTCAATTATAATAAGAATGTTTAGGACATAATTTAATTAATTTGATATAGGTTTTAACTTTTGATTTTAAACAGCCAATACTAACACTTACGA